>OU342735.1:513580208-515049618 GCA_910589765.1 Avena atlantica | reverse complement strand
AACCTTGTAGCCACCTTGCCCCATAGTATGTTGATACTTCTTCTTAGCAGCATCAGCTTATTCGTTTCAGACATTTTCTTAGCTTTTTTTCTGATTCTGTATTCCACAAACTCATCCCGAATGGTTTTATCTTCTCAAACTGAATATTCTTGAAATCGGGCGGAGTCTTCTTTTTCACGACAAGTCAAGGTGCAATCTTTTCTTCCAGTTGGTGAAACACTGGGGCCATCTTCTTCAAAGCCCACTCCCTGCCTTAGCCTCCATGGCTCTCCATGTTGTAAGGCGTCCTCACTGGATCCTCCGCATTTGGATCCAGCTCTATCTTCGTTAGTTTGAAATTAACCATGAGCCTCTTCCACAGTAAATCTTTGCGTGGTTAGGGACAAATAAACATGTTCCCTCTTCATCCGCTTTAGCAGGCCATTCCATTTCTAATGGTTCGGGATTAAGTCCCTAACGATTACTCCGCATTGTGCCACAAATTTGGTTGCGACAACTTCGGGAGTTGTCGGTCTGCCGTCTTCAGCGACATCTTCGATCCTAAACCTCTCATGGTCTTGCAACTTTTTGTTGGGCCTCGTCTGCTCTTTCAGTAGATTCCTTCGATCCGGGGGCTAAAGAAAGAAGATCGTCGTTACTATTTTCTATATAGATAGCAGATGATTAATTAATGAATTGATTTATATACATGCACCTCGCCGGGAGTGGTCGTCTTCTCGATTACACAAGGCATCGCCTTCTCCCTCGCGGAGGCAAAACACCTTCAACCTCAAACAAGTTGTCTACTCTGGTAAAAAGAGGATCACCCTCACCGGAGTTGTTCAGAAACGTTGATACGTCTAAATTATCTTCCCCACGGATCACACCTTGGATCAACTCTTCCTTTTCTTCGTCTCTGACGTGTGGGTGTCATATTTCTGCATAGGTGGAAAAACGAATAAGTCAAAGCGGCTAAAGGAGAAAGTTAAGGAGAAACCCTAAAATATACATACACAATAATAAAAATGAAGAGAACCCTAAACCTAGCTACAAAAAAGGAAACCATGTAGTAGATAGGTAACTCTAGCTAAAATCAACAAAATCATATTCTAGAGTTCCGAGGGGTGTAACCTAGTTCGGAGAAACCTCCGGTGCATATGAGAGGGGACATGAGTATAAGGCTACAAAAGGGAAACTATCCAGCAGATAGGTAACACTAGAACTAACAAAATACCATATTGGAATCGATTTAAGAGGGTTCAGAATGCCCTGGCGAAGGCACATCGTCGAACCCACATGCACCTAAGGGGTATTAATGATTCCTTATCTAACCACAGTGACTGACAATGTGAATCGGGGTGGGGCTACCACATTGACTGACCAGGGGGTCGAAAGACCAATAATACAACTAATTAATAACCCTAATAATACCCTAACTAATAATAAACTAATAATCGAAACACCGAAAAGAAAGGGAAACAATCAACACATGGCATCGATGCAATGCTCAAGCAAGTATGATGATATGACAAGTTAATTTGCATTGGAATGTAACCTAAGACATGCTCGACGATTTAATCGGGGTCCGACGGTGAAAACCCTAAACTCGGGGAAACTCTAGAACATATGAGAGGGGTGCATTTGTTCTTCTAATTATACTTGTCATTTAAATTGTTGAACAATGCATGATTATAGGTTAAATAGATAGGTTTCATTTCTGAACAATTTGATATATTATTTGTATTTTTCTGACTTATAAATAAAAGATATTGAATTTACAAGTTTATATCAATTTCTGGAATTATTAAATCATTTAAAATTGAATTACTGTGTCAATATGACATCAGCAAAGGTTGGGTTTTTTACCAAGACAGAACCTAGCCACTGTCACTGAGTGCTGGGCCCTAGCCCACAAGCAAAGCCACCGTGGGCCATGTCAGCGGGCCCGTACCTGACGCGCGGCGTGGTGGGGAAACGGCGCGGCGGTGGAGGAAACGGCGCGACAACGATGCACCACCACCAGCAGCAGAGGGAGGGGGAGGACAGAGAGGGGCAGGGAGGGTGCGCCGTACCTGACGCGCGGCGGTGGGGGAGGGCGCGTTCGTCGACGGGAAGCAGAGAAGGGCGGCGGCGGTCGTCGGGGAAGGAGACGCGCGGGCGGCGCGGTCGTCGGCGCGCGGGAGGGAAGAGACGCGGGTGGCGGCCGGAGGCGGAGGCGTTGACGACGGAGCCGCTACGGGGATGGCGCGCGTGGCGGGGGCAGCCTGGCGCGGCGTCGTCGTCGGCGATGGCGCGGGCAGAGGCAGAGTGGGAAGGGGAAGGAAGAGGAGGCACGCGCGCGCTGTTATAATAAAGGGCCTTTAGTCCCGGTTCGTGGCTCCAACCGGGACTAAAGGTGCATACGTCCCGGTTGGAGCCACCAACCGGGACCTATACTCCAAAATTTCAGCAGACAAAGGTTGGCGCCCGCAGTGGGTCTTTAGTCCCGGTTGGTGGCTCCAACCGGGACATATTCCCCTGTTTTCAAAAAATTTCAGGTATTTTCTCTCTGTTCCCGCCTTATTTTTTTATTTCGGGTTTAAATTGTATTGTTTTTAAATGATAATTAATTTGGAATTTAGAAAAACTTTAAACATAAAAAATGTTGGATTTGAATAAATAATTCAAAACAATTTTCTGTTTTAAAAAAAATAATTAATGTAACCATTTAAAATATGAACCATTTACAATTAAAAATGAATTAAACTTTTATTTTTTTAATATCAAATTTGGAATTTAGAAAAACTTTAAACATAGGAGTGTTGGATTTGAATAAATAATTCAAAAACATATTCTATTTTTAAAAAAATAATTAATGTAACCTTTTAAAATGAATTAACTTATATTTTTGAATATTAATTTGGAATTTAGAAAAAATTTAAACATAAAAAGTGTTTGGATTTAAATAAATAATTCAAAAACATTTTCTGTTTTAAAAAATAATTAATGTAACCATTTAAAATATGAACCATTTACAATTAAAAATGAATTAACTTTTATTTTTTTAATATCAATTTGGAATTTAGAAAAACTTTAAGCATAAGAAGTGTATGGATTTGAATAAATAATTCAAACATATTCTATTTTTAAAAAATAATTAATGTAAACTTTTAAAATGAATTAACTTATATGTCCGTTTTTTTTAATTTATTATGCCCGTTTTGAATTATCTGAATTTCTAACTATGGTCGAACCGGTGTGCATGAAGATAGGGGACGGGCATCGTTAGAACTTGCATTGGATCTCTGAAGAAACCACATATTGCGAGTCTAAAAATGATTTTTTTAAAAAATCACGGGCGATAGATCATGTACCTGTAGTACAAACCGGACCCACTTCCTACCGATTCGGCAGACATTTGTCCTTTTTACCCGGGATGGACGAAAAGGTTTGAGATGTACCGGTTGGGATATAGTCCATGTAAGGTGGTCTATTATTTTAGGAAAATAGGACGGTAGCATTCTGAAACGGCATTTTGGTGGTTACTTCACAAAACGACCCGTTTTTTGCGCTCGGAAAATGGAAAAGGGATTTTCCGTGCGACAAAAAGGAAAACTTCCTCCTGCAACATTGTTCTACATACCAATGTCCACACACATGCATAATATGGGCACAACATCACAAACTATGCCGTGATTCAGCACATAACATCGGTCATTTGGACCGAAAGCCATGAAACCTCGAACATGATAGGTCATTTTGTGAAGGTTTTTTCGAAACATGATCAATATACCAAGTCTGGTATTTTTCCTTTCAACTATGTAACATAATATGACACCACGCGAAGGATTTTCATTGTTCGGATTTTTTTTGAATTTGTTATGCCCGTTTTGAATTATCTGAATTTCTAACTATGGTCGAACCGGTGTGCATGAAGATAGGGGACGGGCATCGTTAGAACTTGCATTGGATCTCTGAAGAAACCACATATTGCGAGTCTAAAAATGATTTTTTCAAAAAATCACGGGCGATAGATCATGTACCTGTAGTACAAACCGGACCCACTTCCTACCGATTCGGCAGACATTTGTCCTTTTTACCGGGATGGACGAAAAGGTTTGAGATGTACCGGTTGGGATATAGTCCATGTAAGGTGGTCTAGTATTTTAGGAAAATAGGACGGTAGCATTCTGAAACGGCATTTTGGTGGTTACTTCACAAAACGACCCGTTTTTTTGCGCTCGGAAAATGGAAAAGGGATTTTCCGTGCGACAAAAAGGAAAACTTCCTCCTGCAACATTGTTCTACATACCAATGTCCACACACATGCATAATATGGGCACAACATCACAAACTATGCCGTGATTCAGCACATAACATCGGTCATTTGGACCGAAAGCCATGAAACCTCGAACATGATAGGTCATTTTGTGAAGGTTTTTCGAAACATGATCAATTTACCAAGTCTGGTATTTTTCCTTTCAACTATGTAACATAATATGACACCACGCGAAGGATTTTCATTGTTCGGATTTTTTTTGAATTTGTTATGCCTGTTTTGAATTATCTGAATTTCTAACTATGGTCGAACCGGTGTGCATGAAGATAGGGGACGGGCATCGTTAGAACTTGCATTGGATCTCTAAAGAAACCACATATTGCGAGTCTAAAAATGATTTTTTCAAAAAATCACGGGCGATAGATCATGTACCTGTAGTACAAAACGGACCCACTTCCTGCCGATTCGGCAGACATTTGTCCTTTTTACCCGGGATGGACGAAAAGGTTTGAGATGTACCGGTTGGGATATAGTCCATGTAAGGTGGTCCAGTATTTTAGGAAAATAGGACGGTAGCATTCTGAAACGGCATTTTGGTGGTTACTTCACAAAACGACCCGTTTTTTGCGCTCGGAAAATGGAAAAGGGATTTTCCGTGCGACAAAAAGGAAAAATTCCTCCTGCAACATTGTTCTACATACCAATGTCCACACACATGCATAATATGGGCACAACATCACAACTATGCAGTGATTCAGCACATAACATCGGTCATTTGGACCGAAAGCCATGAAACCTCGAACATGATAGGTCATTTTGTGAAGGTTTTTTCGAAACATGATCAATATACCAAGTCTGGTATTTTTCCTTTCAACTATGTAACATAATATGACACCACGCGAAGGATTTTCATTGTTCGGATTTTTTTTGAATTTGTTATGCCCGTTTTGAATTATCTGAATTTCTAACTATGGTCGAACCGGTGTGCATGAAGATAGGGGACGGGCATCGTTAGAACTTGCATTGGATCTCTGAAGAAACCACATATTGCGAGTCTAAAAATGATTTTTTCAAAAAATCACGGGCGATAGATCATGTACCTGTAGTACAAACCGAACCCACTTCCTGCCGATTCGGCAGACATTTGTCCTTTTTACCCGGGATGGACGAAAAGGTTTGAGATGTACCGATTGAGATATAGTCCATGTAAGGTGGTCCAGTATTTTAGGAAAATAGGACGGTAGCATTCTGAAACGGCATTTTGGTGGTTACTTCACAAAACGACCCGTTTTTTGCGCTCGGAAAATGGAAAAGGGATTTTCCGTGCGACAAAAAGGAAAACTTCCTCCTGCAACATTGTTCTACATACCAATGTCCACACACATGCATAATATGGGCACAACATCACAAACTATGCCGTGATTCAGCACATAACATCGGTCATTTGGACCGAAAGCCATGAAACCTCGAACATGATAGGTCATTTTGTGAAGGTTTTTTCGAAACATGATCAATATACCAAGTCTGGTATTTTTCCTTTCAACTATGTAACAGAATATGACACCACGCGAAGGATTTTCATTGTTCGGATTTTTTTTGAATTTGTTATGCCCGTTTTGAATTATCTGAATTTCTAACTATGGTCGAACCGGTGTGCATGAAGATAGGGGACGGGCATCGTTAGAACTTGCATTGGATCTCTGAAGAAACCACATATTGCGAGTCTAAAAATGATTTTTTCAAAAAATCACGGGCGATAGATCATGTACCTGTAGTACAAACCGGACCCACTTCCTACCGATTCGGCAGACATTTGTCCTTTTTACCCGGGATGGACGAAAAGGTTTGAGATGTACCGGTTGGGATATAGTCCATGTAAGGTGGTCTAGTATTTTAGGAAAATAGGACGGTAGCATTCTGAAACGGCATTTTGGTGGTTACTTCACAAAACGACCCGTTTTTTGCGCTCGGAAAATGGAAAAGGGATTTTCCGTGCGACAAAAAGGAAAACTTCCTCCTGCAACATTGTTCTACATACCAATGTCCACACACATGCATAATATGGGCACAACATCACAAACTATGCCGTGATTCAGCACATAACATCGGTCATTTGGACCGAAAGCCATGAAACCTCGAACATGATAGGTCATTTTGTGAAGGTTTTTTCGAAACATGATCATTGTTCGGCACACATTTAGTCCCGGATGTAGTCACAAACCGGGACTAAAGGGATTGCGGCAGAGTGGGCCAGACAACACTAATAATAGGGGTGAGTGTCGACATTATGTCGTGCGGCTTGTACCTTGTCCCGGATGGTGTCACCAACCGGGACTAAAGATGAACCTTTAGTCCCGGTTGGAGACACCAACCGGGACTAAAGATGAGTCAGCACTAATAATAGGGGTGAGTGTCTACATTATGTCGTGAGTGTCGACATTATGCAGAGCTGCTTGTACTATAAATATGCATCCTTGTGAGTCCAGTCCTCCAGCCAGTTTGAGGCATCTCCAAGATGGTTTTAGAGAGCAGGGACACCACTACGGCCAGTTTCAGGGAGATGTCGACGGAGCCCAGTCCTCCGGCATCTCCGAGAAACTGGTCATAGAGGCACTCCCTAATATGTGAAATTAGTTAGCTCCGAGGCGTATTGATCTAGTTAGTGAAGTTACAAGCTGCAAGATGGTTTTCGAGAGCAGGGACACCACTGCGGCCAGTTTCAGGGAGATGCCGACGGAGCCCAGTCCTCCGGCATCTCCAAGAAACTGGTCATAGAGGCACTCCCTAATATGTGAAATTAGTTAGCTCCGAGGCGTATTGATCTAGTTAGTGAAGTTACAAGCTGCAAGATGGTTTTCGAGAGCAGGGACACCACTGCGACCAGTTTCAGGGAGATGCCGACGGAGCCCAGTCCTCCGGCATCTCCGAGAAACTGGTCATAGAGGCACTCCCTAATATGTGAAATTAGTTAGCTCCGAGGCGTATTGATCTAGTTAGTGAAGTTACAAGCTGCAAGATGGTTTTCGAGAGCAGGGCCACCACTACGACCAGTTTCAGGGAGATGCCGACGGAGCCCAGTCCTCCGGCATCTCCAAGAAACTGGTCATAGAGGCACTCCCGGTCCAGCCACAAAATGGGACTAACACTCAAGACATTTATTAATATTAAAAACTGAGACTACAAAACCGGGACTAAAGGCCACAAACCGCGAAAGATATCCTTCGGTCAAGCCACAAACCGCGAAAGACATGAACTAGAGTTACATAATATGAGCATGAACTTCTTGGCATATGTCATTCCTTATGACCGCTTCAGACGTAACCATGGAGCATCTTCTTTACTTAACAGAATGCTTGGGTCAGTTTTCACTGTGAAGGGCGGAATTTCATCAAACTTATTATAATCTTCTGACATGTCTGTCTTGTCCTCGATTCCCACGATGTTTCTTTTCCCTGAAAGAACTATGTGACGCTTTGGCTCATCATATGATGTATTCGTTTGCATATTTTTTCTTTTTTTCGGTCTGGAGGACATGTCCTTCACATAGAAAACCTGAGACACATCATTGGCTAGGACGAATGGTTCATCTCTATAACCAAGATTGTTGAGATCCACTGTTGTCATTCCGTACAACTGGTCTATCTTTACCCCTTCCCCATTCAGGTTGACCCATTTGCAGCGAAACAAAGGGACCTTAAAAGAGACTCCATAGTCTAGTTCCCATATCTCCTCTATGTAACCATAATATGTGTCCTTTTGTCCATTCTCGTCTATTGCATCAAAGCGGACACCACTATTTTGGTTGGTGCTCTTTTTATCTTGGGCGATCGTGTAGAATGTATTCCCATTTATTTCGTACCCTTGGAAATTCAATACAGTAGAAGATGGTGACGCGGCCAACAAGTATAGCTGATCTCCAACAGTGGTGTCATTCAAGAGATGTGTCCGCATCCAACCACCGAAAGACTTCATGTGTTCATCTGTAATCCATGATTCAGGCTTCCCCGGGTTTTTGGAGCGTACAATATTCTTGTGTTCCTCGATATACGGAGCTGCCAAGGTGGAATTATGTAGAACTGTGTAGTGTGCTTTAGTGAAAGAATCCCCGTCCCTACATATCATTGCTTTCTTTCCCAGCGTGCCTTTTCCACTTAGTCTTCCCTCATGCCGCGAGTCAGAAACACCAATCGGCTTAAGGTCAGGAATAAAGTCAACACAAAACTCAATGACCTCCTCTGTTCCATATCCCTTGGAGATGCTTCCTTCTGGTCTAGCATGGTTATGAACATATTTCTTTAAGACTCCCATGAACCTCTCAAAGGGGAACATATTGTGCAGAAATACCGGACCGAGAATGGCAATCTCTTCCACTAGATGAACCAGGAGATGCGTCATAATATTGAAGAAGGATGGTGGGAACACCAATTCAAAACTAACAAGACATTGTACCACATCCTTCTGTAACCTTGGCAGAATATCTGGATTGATTACCTTCTGAGATATTGCATTGAGGAATGCACACAGCTTCACAATGGGTACTCGAACATTTTCCGGTAGAAGCCCCCTCAATGCAATCGGAAGCAACTGCGTCATAATCACGTGACAGTCATGAGACTTCAGGTTTTGGAACTTTTTCTCTGCCATATTTATTATCCCCTTTATATTAGATGAGAAGCCCGACGGCACCTTGATACTGTAAAGGACTTCAAAAAAGATTTCCTTCTCTGCTTTGGTAAGAGCATAGCTGGCACGACTTAAGTGACGCCCTTTATCCGTCTTGTTATCTGTATGCATGTTCTTTGGGTCTTTCATAATTTGTTGGTCCTCCCGTGCTTCAGGTGTATCTTTTGTCTTACCATACACGCCTAGGAATCCTAGCAGGTTCACGCAGAGATTCTTCGTCACGTGCATCACGTCGATTGAAGAGCGGACACGCAGGACTTTCCAATATGGCAGCTCCCAAAATATAGATTTCTTCTTCCACATGGGTGCGTGTCCTGTAGCGACGTCGTTCGGAACTGATTGACCGTCGGGACCCTTTCCAAAGATTACTTCTATGTCCTTGACCATACCAAATACATCATCACCAGCAGGGAGTTCAGGCTTCTTCCGGTGATCTGCCTCACCTTTAAAATGCTTGCCTTTCTTTCTTACGGGATGATTGGTCGGAAGAAATCGTCGATTCGCTAGGTACACAACCTTCTTGCATTTATGCAAATATGTACCTTCGGTCTTATCTAAACAGTGGGTGCATGCCTTATATCCTTTGTTTGTCTGTCCTGAAAGGTTACTAAGAGCAGGCCAATCATTGATGGTTACGAATAACAACCCTCATAGATTAAATGGCTCCTGTTTGTTCTCATCCCACGCACGTACACCTGGTTTGCCCCACAACTGTAAGAGTTCTTCAACTAATGGCCTAAGGTACACATCAATGTCGTTGCCTGGTTGCTTCGGGCCTTGGATGAGCACTGGCATCATAATGAACTTACGCTTCATGCACAACCAAGGAGGCAGGTTGTAGATACATAGAGTCACGGGCCAGGTGCTGTGACTGCAGCTCTGCTCCCCAAAAGGATTCATGCCATCCGTACTTAGACCAAACCATAAGTTCCTTGCGTCACCTGCAAAGTCTGGGAAGTCTCTCTCGATTTTTCTCCACTGTGACCCATCAGCAGGGTGTCTCAACTCCCCGTCTTTCTTACGATCTTCTTTGTGCCATCGCAACAACCTGGCATGCTCTTTGTTTCTGAACATGCGTTTCAACCTTGGTATTATAGGAGCATACCACATAACCTTAGCAGGAACCCTCTTCCGGAGGGGCTCTCCCTCAACATCACCAGGGTCATCTCGTCTGATCTTATACCGCAACGCGTTGCATACCGGGCATTTATCTAAATTCTCATACTCCTTACCGCGGTAGAGGATGCAGTCATTAATGCATGCATGTATCTTTTGCACATCTAATCCCAGAGGACAGAGAGTCTTCTTTGCTTCGTAGGTACTCTCGGGAAGTTCGTTATGTTTTGGAAACTTCGGCTTCATTATTTTCAGCATCTTTTCAAATGAGGAGTCAGTTAGACCACACTCTGCCTTCCATCGCAACAATTCCAGTGTGGTACCGAGCTTTGTGCTGCCATCTTCACAATTTGGGTACAACAATTTCTTGTGATCTTCTAACATGCCCTCTAACTTCAACTTCTCATTTTCTGTTTCACAGTCTCGCTTTGCATCAGAAATGACCCTACCAAGTTCATCAGCCGGCTCATCTGATGCCCGTTCTTCACCTTTTTCCTCTCCATTGTCTTCCATTGCAGTATCACCGTATTCAGGAAACATATGATGATAGTTGTTATCATCATCTTCTTCTTCACCATCTTCCATCATAACCCCTCTTTCCCCGTGCTTGGTCCAGCAATTATAGTTGGGCATGAAACCTTTCATAATCAGGTGGCCGCGAATGATTTTCGAGGAAGAGTACTCCTTGTTGTTCCGACATTGAACACATGGACAACGTATAAATCCATTCTCTTTGTTTGCCGTAGCCACATCGATAAATTTATCCATGCCTTTGATATACCCGGCTACCCGCCGGTCACCGTACATCCATTCCCGACCGTTCATCTGCATCATATAAGTAAGTTTATCAAAAAACAGGACATCATAAATAGTGAAATAACCAATTCACACCGACACATGAATTGTATCAATGACCTAGAAAAGATAAGATTGCTAACCTCGATCGAGGGAAATAAAGAGGAGAAAGCTCAAGTGCGTCTCGGACACCTTCTATATTTTTGTTCTATGAGAAATTCAACGGGATTATTCACTCAAACATTTCAACAAACACCTTCAATGCATGCATGAGAAAAAACTAGCATACCCCCTCACACCTTCCACCATTCAAAAAAACAGAGTGGAGGCAGAGGGGGCTGGGGCGTTGCATTTATAGAAGGCAGGGGTCTTTAGTCCCGGTTGGAGCCAGCAACCGGGACTAAAGGTGCGTGCCACGCCACGTGGCTGTGGCCAAACCTTTAGTCCCGGTTGGTGGCTCCAACCGGGACGCATGCCCCCTTACCAACCGGGACCCATGCCCCCTGGCCCCGTGCCCGCTCCAACCGGGATGCGTGCCATCATTAGTCCCGGTTGGTGGCACAACCGGGACTAATGCTTCCAGGGGTGGCGAACGGATGGCCCTTTTTCCTCTAGTGTCAGCGCGAGAACAATACCAGAAGGAAACGTTTTTGCTTTTGACCTTGTGTCACAACATCTTCTCTACCCCTAGATGTGCGCCTCTCATCACTAACTAGTGGCGTGTGCACATGGGCCGCGAGCTTGGTGGAGCATTACGAAGTGTCCGGGAGTGTGCTTCGGTGGAGAGGTCGGGAGAAATACTTGTCTCTTTGACTCCCGATGTGGTGACGCCTGCGAGTATCGCCGTCCTTCCTAAAAGACGTCGGGTGTATCTCTCTCCCACCTCCCGTGACGTACGGGGGGAAGCCCTAGAATCTGTTCGGACAACAGTGTCGTTGTCGTCACTCCCCTTCTTAAAGATGCTGCTTGGTATGCGGCGTTTTTGGATTACTAGATGTGTGGTGGTAATTTTCCGGAGGGCGCACCGGTGGCGAGTTACTTTCGTTCTCATCTCAACGCCGATGTCGGCTTTATTTCCTTTTCTCTCTTCTTGTTTTTCTTGTTTGGGCTTGGCATGTGCTATCTTGTCTCAGTATTGTTCGGAACATTGTATCGGCTGTTTGCTATATTAAAATAGCGGGGCGTAAAGCCTGTTTTAAAAAGGATGACTAGATTACTCAAAAAAAAATTCTAGTAGATGAGACACGATACGCGGATGCATGCGTAGAGGAAGGGCGCGGATGGTATTTGGTATGGCTAGCAGCCTAACAGTCGCTGCTGCTACAGCCGGGGCGTGACCTGGGTACAGTTCACGCGCTACTCACCTCAGCCAGGCATCCAACAGACACGGTACTAGTACCAACAATCTTGCTTCATTTGTGCACGTATTCAATAGTGTTTACGATCGTCGTAAGTGACTTATTTGCAACACATGAATTAGTCTTAGAGGCAAGATTAAGGATATCGAAATGGTGTTTATAATCAAATACATGTATTAGGGTTTTCCTTCAAATACATTTGGAACTAATATAATTATAGCATAGAACAATAAAATTAATTATAAAACAGAAATATAAATAGTAATCTATTTATTATTGCCTCTAGGTCATATTTCCATCAGGAAGGAGAAGTGTTCTTCTATCTAGCAACATCATTCTTGGTGGTCGAGCCGCTGCAATTCTTTGCCAGGCTTGTTGGCACCGACGCTATCCTTTTTCATGCATCTCCTTGAGCGACTTCTCCTGGCAGTTTATGTCTTTGAGTTGTTGTTGGTGATGCGGGCGGCGGTGATTTCTGTGGACGGCTGCGTGGTAAGGCGGTAGTTGTCAGAGTCCTCTCCCTTGAAAACATGTCCGTCAATGTCCATGCATGGCTCAAGGTGAGTTCTTACACCTCCTGGTAGGTGTGACGCTCTTCGAACCAGGGCGAGAAAGCAGTGTGCTTTCTTTGGAGGTGGAAACGGACGACATTGTGACATTGCTTGGCCTCCTGGAGATTGAGGATGGCGCGAGTTCTTCTATGAAGTGCTTTGTTCACCGACTTAGCTTCCTCTCTGGTTAGAACACGGAGCTGGACAATGGTCTCGTTGCTCAAGCTGCGCTTCATCTTTTATATTTTCTTTGCCTGTTGTATTCGTTGCATGTAAATTGTGTTTCAGCACTCTATAAACTTGGACGTTTAGAGCTTTGTGAATTTAAAGTCGGGCTCTTTGAGCCTTTCGTCTAAACTTTTTTGCACCGTTACCGTGTTGCACATCAGGTATCTTGCTCTGCTTGGCGTCAGCAGTCAGACACCGCTGATGTTTATGTAATCATATTCATGTGACATGCCAATTTGGGAACAACACCAGTAGTCCTTCACTCTAATAACAACGCCTTCAAGAAGGAAACAATGCCCAAGCGCCGTCGTTGCCTGATCAAAGATCATAGGTTTTCATCCTCGAGAAAGTCCTTGCTCACAAAACAATGTCTTCAACAAGATCATTGCCAGGCACAACCAGTTAAGGCCAGACCTGCTGGAATTTTTGCCTAAATAGGCCCAGCCCATTTATTATATGCCAATAAATTCCTGAAATCCCAGAGGCCCATTTGGCCCATTCATGCAAGACAAGAGCTGGGACAAATGTTTAGTCTCACATGGCTAGTTGAGTGAAAGTTGGACCAGCTTATAAGGTGAGATCTTCCACCACTTGTACGAGCTTGAGAAGAGAAGACATATACATGCGCGCTCCTCCTCCTCGCTCGCCACGCCACGCCACGCCTCGCCTCGCCACGCCACGCCACGATGCGCGCGCGCCACGGGTTGCCCGAGCTTTATTTTTGTTGGAGATATGCCCAAGAGGTAATAATAAAATGGTTATTATCATATCTTCATGCTTATGATAAATGTTTACATACCATGCTATATTGTATTAACCGGAAACATTAATACTTGTGTGATTTGTAAACATAAAAGAGTCCCTAGTAAAGCCTCTTGTTAAACTAGCTTGTTGGTTAATATATGATCATGGTTTTCTGATCATAAACATAGAGATGTTATTAACAACAGGGTCATATCATTAGGAGAATGATGTGATGGACATACTCCTATATTTAAGTGTAGCATAAAGATCAAGTCATTTAATATAGTTCACTTGCTATAAGCTTTCTGATACATAGTAACCTAATTCCTTCGACCATGAGATCATGCTAATCACCATCACCGGAAGGATGCTTTGATGACATCAAACACCACACCGTAACTAGGTGGCTATAAAGGTGGCATTGAGTGTTCAGAAAGTATGTGTTGAGGCACATGGATCAAGAGTGGGATTTGTCCATCCATATCACAGATAGATATACTCTGGGCCGTCTCGGTGGAATGTCATCCAATTAGCTTGCAAGCATGTGACTGGCTCACAAGGGATCACATATCACGGGAACGAGAAAAGAGTACTTATCGGTAACGAGGTTGAACTAGTTATGTAGAGATACCGACGACCAAACCTCGGATAAACAAAGGGAAATTGGTATCGTATGTAAATGGTTCATTCGATCACGAAGTAATCGTAAAAATATGTGGGAGCCATATGAATTTCCAGATTCCTCTATTGGTTATTGATCGGAGAAGAGTCTCGATCATGTCTGCATAATTCACAAACCGTAGGGAGACACACTTAAGGATTCGATGTTGTTTAGTAGATATGGAATGTGAGTAAAGAGACCGAATGTTGTCCGGAGTCTAGGATGGGATCCGGGATATCACGAGGAGATTCGGAGAATAAGATTCATATAAGGAAAATCCAATTTCGGAGTTCGGGAATGATTCGGGTGTTTTCACCAGAATGTTCTAGAAGGGTCTAGAAGGTTCACCGATCCGGAAGGGGAAGAGTACATGGATGTGTCATGACAAAGTGTAATGGTTGCATCATGTCCTAGGTCACTTGGCTGGACACTTATAAGAGAGAAATCAAACTCTAATTTGAAAGTCAAAAAGGCAGTTTGAAAAAGTCAAATCCCAACATGGTTTCCGAGTTAGGGAGGGTTTCTGAGTTAGGGAGGGTTTCCACCTGGGTTGGGAACACCCTTGGACTCCCCCACCTATATAAGGAGGGGTAGGGGCGCACCCCAAGGTATCCCCCTTGCCCTAGGTGCCCAAGAAACCCTATGTTGGCCGCCGGCCCCCTCTCTAGTTGCGACCAATCTAGATCTCCTCTAAACCGCTACCGACTAGCTAAACTCTAGTTGCTAGCTACCTCTAAACCTCGGCCCTCTAAACCCTAGATTGTCGGGAATCCCTCTGCGGGATCTCCCTTCTACTTCCGACAGCATGCCGTCGTGCTACCGGAATCGTAAGGAGAGAGCTACAACCTTTGCTGCCTGCTGGAACAAGGGAGAGGAAGGTCTTCATCGAGTACCGTACGTGTGACCGACTGCGGGAGGGCTGCCGGAACGCGGCCACCCCCCAAACAAGCACCACTCGACGAGGGGGGGGCGGGGAAAGCTACAGGCCCAAAACCTTCGACCCTTCTTTCACCTATTATCTTATAAGCAATCAAAGCATTTGAACTGCTCAATGAACAATAAAGAAAGAGCTAAGGTCAAAAAGTATATGTGCTTGAGACCGGTAAGTGAACGACTACATTACCCACGAGAATCTCCTCAACCGCTTTGGATCTTCGAGGGTTAGTACTCTATCAACTTGTTGCACTGATCTAGTAGATAGATCTTGGCTTGATCATAGATTAGATCTTGATTGTGTGTTCATGCGGTAGAATTTTTTTGTTTTCCATGCTACGAACCCCTACAGTGGTATCAGAGCCGTGTCTATATGTAGATCTGTTGCACGAGTAGAACACAATGGTCATTGTGGGCGGTAGTGCTTTTATTATCAATTACTTCTTGTGTACTTTGCATCTTGCTGTATGGTGGGATGAAGCGGCCCGGGCTAACCTTACATGACATCATTCATGAGACTTGCTCCACGCTCGACATGCAACTTGTATTGCATAAGTGGATTTGCGGGTGTCTGTCTCTCCCATCATAGTAAAGATTTAATTTACAACGGGCACTTGATAGTTCAAGCATCAATGTCGTGGTTCTTGTTCGTAAGTTAGAACGACACTTATTGAAAGCCCCAAACCACGTAAAACATGCAAAGAAAATTAGAGGCGTTCAAGTTTGTTTTGCAGGGGTGTGCTGTGATGTGATATGGCCATGATTGTGATTATATATGATGTATGCAATGTTCCGTATTGTAAGTCGGCAACCGGCAGGAGCCATATGGTTGCCTTTTAATTTCGTCTAGACCCGCGTAACATCGAGAACAAATAAAGGGTTGTTGTGTTGCTCGTTAACATCGAAGCTTGCCTTCAAGATTTGTTTTATCAGGTATTATGAGAACAAAAGGGTTGTTCAAATAATTGCCGTAATCTATAAAACATGGATGATTTACAAATCTCGTTGGATAAATCACATCCATAAAAATATTGCTAAAAATGTCGAAAGACAATTGATAAGAAAGATCACTTAGGAAGTGACATCGCCGTTTAAATTATATTGGAAAGAAAACATGAAGAAACTCCATGTGGATGGAATTTTGGAGTCTTTTGATTTTTGATCAAATGACGCTTGTGAAATTTTCCTAGAGATAATTAAAACTCCGCTCATAGGCCAAAGGGAACAGATGACTAGCTTATTAGAACTTGTACATATTGTTGTATGAAGTCCATTATGTGTAGTCAAGAGCAATAGATTTCAACTTCATATGCTTTCTCCGAAAATTTGAGTGAATATATGAATATTTACTTAATAAGGTTGAAGTGTGAAAATTTTGAAAAGTTTAAGGACTTTCACGACGAAGTGCAAAATAAATGTAACAAGAAAATAAAGAATTTATGATAGGATCATAAAGGGAGATATTTGAGTTATAAAGTTTAGCATAACACATAAGATTTGAGGAATCGTTCCATGGATTTGCGTTTCCCGAAACACCATATGAGTATGCAATAATCGAGATATGCAATGAAACCTTGTTTGACATGGTAAGATCAAAGGTGTAATTGCTAAAACTGCCATTATATTTTAAAGATTAAATCTTTAGAGACTACCGTTTTTCCACTGAAAAGAGCTCCATCATAATCCGTTGAAATGACACCATATAAAGTTATGGTTTGGGATAAAACCCAAGTTGTCCTTTCTTAAACATTGGTATGCTATGCATAAGAAAGATGTTTGCAACCAAAATCGGATGAACATATCTTTGTATGTTATTTTGAATAATCGTTGATTATTCCTCCATAACACCAAAGACAAAAATGTTTGTCGCTTAGAAAGTCAAGTTTCTTTGAGAAAGGAATTTTCCGTGAAAAGTTAAGTGGGAGGACAATAGAACTTTGATAAGGTTAAAAGAACCTTAGCTATATGTGCAAAGTTGCGCAGCGCTGAAAAGTGTTCTAGAGGCAGCAACAATGCTCATGGCTCACATGCCTCAAAGGTTGTGGTCACGGAGGTCTAAGTTCCTATTGAAACAAGTAGGTTGGGTAACCAATCAAATACCAAGATTTTAGAGTTAAATCATTATTTGACAATAATGATCCGCCTACATGCAAATAAGCGATGATGGTCCCTGACTCCATCAAATGGTTTGAACCCATACAATCCGTGATAGTTCCATATACGAGAGATCAAGCTTTGAACTTGAAAGACCCTCTGAAAAGGTGCAAGACCTTACAGTCGTATTTGGATCTGTAAAGAAATAGACATGGATGTTTCACATCTATGAAATTATCGACATATCGGGAAAGAGTTCACGACAATGTTCAAAGAGTTGACTATGACAAGATCTGATTTTTCATTAAGAGATATTTAGTCTGGACGGATTAATGTAGCAACCACTACATATAATTTTGTTATGTGGTAGTTGAATAAACAAAACAAGTTCTTCTAATATAATGGTTACCTAGGACGTGTGCATGACACAGTCCAAAGGGTTTTGTTAATTCAAAGGATGCTAAAATCATATGCAAACTTCAATGGTTGAAGTAAGCATCACGGAGTTGGAATCTTCACTATGGTGAGACTGTTAAAAGCGTTTAATTTCATTGGAGACGATGAAGATGCTTGCATTTGCAAGAAATTAAGTGGGAGTGCTAAGACATGTTTCTAATACATTATGTGGAAGACATATTGTTGATTGGAAATGATGTATCTTTTTATTGACACAGGTTAAGAATTTCATCTCGATGAAAGGCTTAGGCAGAACCCGAATATTTGGCATCAATGTCTATATGGATAAATTGAGACGCTAATATGGTTGTGCCAGAAGTACATAGGTGAGATATTGAATGAATTCAATAGAGAAACTACAAGAAAGGTTCTTTTTGCACAGGAAGGATTGAATAAAGATTCAAGTATTTTTGATACTTGATAGATAAAATCACAAAGAGTACTTTATCAATCATGTTGTGATGTGTACAAATCCAGATACGTCCTATGCTCTAAATGTTATGAGCATATACCAGAATGATTCATAAGATGATTATTGGACGATAGTAAAGATATTCTTATGATCTTTTAGAAGAACTAAGAATATATTATTTTGTATAAGTGACAAATAGATGGTTAGTTCATTGTAAAAGTATTACATTGATACTAGCTTTGTCACAAAGTACAAATTAAGTTTATATCTATCTAAAATCTTGGTGGCACAATATGATGGAAAGTAAGTTCCAAAATGGATTTGGATGAGTTCCAAAGTTAAGACATTGTGATAGATACTACAACAAAAGGCTAAGTATATGACTGCTATAATAGCAGCAAAAGAGGGCATTTGTGTCAAGTAGTTTGTTACCAAACTAGGTGTGGTTCACAGCGAGACAGTACTATGAAGATATATTGTACGAAAATATTATCAACATGTTTTAACCCCAAGGAACTAAAGGTCTCACCAAAGGAACAAATTTATTCAAAGTCATCTCATTAAAGACATGCAATTACACATGGACCTGAAAGTGTCGGATCTGGAGATCAGTTGACCACTAGCAATCGTGTAAATACAACACCGGAAGGCCATAGGTGTTGAATGCACAAAGGTTTGAAACTAGATTATTGACTCTAGTGCAAGTGGGAGACTGTTGGAGATATGCCCAAGAGGCAATAATAAAATGGTTATTATCATATCTTTATGCTTATGATAAATGTTTACATACCATGCTATAATTGTATTAACCGGAAACATTAATACTTGTGTGATTTGTAAACATAAAAGTGTCCCTAGTAAAGCCTCTTGTTAAACTATCTTGTTGGTTAATATATGATCATGGTTTCCTGATCATGAACATTGAGATGTTGTTAACAACAGGGTCATATCATTAGGAGAATGATGTGATGGACATACTCCTATAGTTAAGCATAGCATAAAGATCAAGTCATTTAATATAGTTCAATTGCTATCAGCTTTCTGATACATAGTAACCTAATTCCTTCAACCATGAGATCATGCTAATCACCATCACCGGAAGGATGCTTTGATGACATCAAACACCACACCGTAACTGGGTGGCTATAAAGGTGGCATTGAGTGTTCGGAAAGTATTGGTTGAGACACATGGATCAAGAGTGGGATTTGTCCATCCATATGACGGATATATATACTCTGGGCTCTCTCGGTGAAATGTCATCCAATTAGCTTGCAAGCATGTGACTGGCTCACAAGGGATCACATATCACGGGAACGAGAAAAGAGTACTTATCAGTAACGAGGTTGAACTAGGTATGCAGAGATACCGACGATCATAACCTCGGATAAGTAAACTATCGTGAGACAAAGGGAAATTGGTATCGTATGTAAGTGGTTCATTCGATCGCAAAGTAATCGTAGAAATATGTGGGAGCCATATGAATTTCCAGATTCCTCTATTGGTTATTGTTCGGAGAAGTGTCTCGATCATGTCCGCATAATTCACGAACCGTAGGGAGACACACTTAAGGATTCGACGTTGTTTGAGTAGTTATGGAATGATGAATAAGAGACCGAATGTTGTTCGGAGTCTCGGATGGGATTCGGGATATCACGAGGAGATCCGGAATGGTCCGGAGAATAAGATTCGTATAAGGAAAGTCCTGTTTCGGAGTTGGGTGTGGTTCCTAGTCCTCTTTCTTCCTCTAGTGGCCGTTTTTCTCTCTTCTCTCTCCATTCTCACGAGGATCACATTCCTGTGGCGATTTTTGCCATTCTTCCACAAAATCTTCATCCTAGAGCTATTAGTGTGTAAGGGAAACCCCAATCTACAAATGGGATAGATCGTGGAGGTGATTTGGGGGTTCTCTTTTGGAGCGATGGTGGTTTTTTTGGAGCAATGGTGTTGCGGTGGAGCTTGGTGTTGTGTAGTTTGAGCTGCGTGGTGGTGTTGGTCCGGTGACTCAAGTCCGGGTGGCACCCACTGGATTCGGGTCCGGGTCCTGCCTGCCCCCCCATACCCGCATCCGCCTCATTTCCCCGCCCCACGACCCGCCCCCGATTACATCGGCGGGTACATATCCCCACCATACCCGTCACCCGCCGGGTAAACGGGGCCCCAACGGGTGTTTTAACCCGCCAAAAAATAATAACAATTAGGCATTTTTGACGACTAGACAACAATAAACAATACATTTAGCAACAATATATTTGGGATTTGCTTGACAACTGACACTTACATGTAGGGTCCACTTATCATATGCGGGTACGCGGGTATGCGGGTTCGGGTTTGGCACCTCCATACCCGCCTCCACTAGACCCGGTGGGTATGATTTCTAACCACTAATTAGTCCCGTGGGTATTATTTTTTATCATACCCGCCCCATTTAAAGAGGGGCCCTGTCGGGTACGCGGGTATCGGGTACCCATTTCCATCCATAGACTCAAGGCCGTTGGACGGAGGGTCTTCACACGCTTCAATGGTAAACCCTAATCCCTCACTAATAACATTTTATTGTATATGTTTATGCGGACACACATGTTAGTTGTGCGAATATTGGTCAGTTGGATTAGTTAGATTTTTCAGTTGTATATCGGTCTTGCAGTATTATTTATTTAGTTCGTCCATTAGTAACTTTAGTAATTTTATTTCTATGGTTTGATTGTGTTAGACGGTATGATCACGTTGTTATGGTGTGACGGTTTGATACAGCCGCGGGTGATAGTGATTAAATATGATCTCACGGTCTAAGGAGTAGTTTCTAACTATTGCAACGATAAATCATATGACTTCATCATATTGCAATACTTATATAGATAATATCCATCACATCATTCTCTAATGATATGACTTTATTGTCAACTGGCATCAATGCTCAATGATCAGGAAAACTTGATCATAGGTTGTCCAATGAACTAGTTGTATAAAGGCTACTAGGGATTTGATTTGTTTACATACAATCTTTGTATCAATGTTTCCACTTGATACAGTTATAGCACACTATAAAACTATTATGAACTAATTTGAGATATGATAATAAACCTATTTATTTTTCCCCTAGCCCATTTTCCCCTAGGAATTTGGCCCAGGGTATGCCACTGCTCGCAAGTACCCCGAGATCACCTGTATTGCTACCCTTGCATTGCAGGTGGTGCTGGGATAACCTCAAAGATAAGTCCTCGAGCATGTGGTCACCAGATATTCTCATGGTCTTAAGGATTCATGTATAAGATAATGATCTAATGTTTTAACTATTAACTTCACAAGACAATCTCATAGTAGAACATCCTTTGGATCTATTCGGTACACTTATCATCCTACCGAAACCCAGGCCCGACACCATGGTGTGGTGGCAGGAGATCTAGAGGAGCGGGCGTCTCCCTTGTGGGACGCCGACGACAACGACGAGTAGTGGCACGACGTCTTCTGTGCGCGGTGGATGGAGCACATGGCGAACCTCGATGGCCTCAACGAGTAGCCGTTCACATACTACCAGGCGCGACTCTTGTGTTGGTGGGGTGCGCCGGACCGCACCCTTGAGTCCATCATCAAGCACATCATGTGCGGCGTCCCTCGCCTGGATATGCCTCCGTCGCCACCACAGACGCCATCACGAGTGCCTCAGTGGCTTCCATGGGTTTTGATGCCAGCATTGGTATCCTCCTCGCACTCTTCATCTTCCGGACTAGTGTGCTCCTCCCGGCGGTACTCCTCGCGCACCCCCTCCCCCCAACGTGATATGAAGGAGTTCACACTGTTGGCAAGGCGCAACCCATTGCGGGGAGCATGCCCTAGCCGCCTCGCGGGAGCCGCCTATGCCTCCCCAAGTTGGAGCCGGAGGAGGAGACCGGCGGGGAGTATGCGCTGGCCGCCTACCTCCGCCAGCAGTGGCTCCTGGCGAGCGCCGACAACCCCAAGACATGCCTAGCTATGGCTCGGCATGGATGGATTATTTGAATGATCATAGTGCCTGGTGGGGACGGTCGAGGAGGCGATAGAGGCGTCCATCCACGACGCCAGCGAGGAGCTTGTCGACCTAATGCGCAGAAGCGACGACGCTGGACCCAGCGGTACATCAAGGACGAGCCCACCGACGAGTTGGCCGGCAAGCCTGACGAGCGTGGGAAGAAGATCACCCAGCGTCGACCACACGGCGGTCGATAGATTGTTTATTAGTTAATACTAGTTTGTTTTACTTAAATTCGTCCGAACCGTGAAAACTATAACGAAGTTTGAATGAAAGTATTCTTTTTTTTTTCAAAAATAGGGGCAAGTGGCTGAAAACAGGCGTGTCCAACTCAGCACAACGCCACGGCCATCCCGAGAGGACCGATCAGCGCACCTAGGACCGAGGTGGTGTCCAGATCGGATAGTCGATTCCGATACCAACACCGGCGCCTGTCGAATCTGCTGAACTCTCCGAATCGGTCAAGAATCTTTCGTTGCGGTTAGCTTATAAGTAGTACGGCCAGGTTCCCCGTCAAGACATACCTTAACAGACGGCAAAGAGATCGAGACACCAGTTTGCCTTCTTCCATCGTGCGCCGCCTATTTTCGCCATGGGAAACACCGGCAGCTCATCTAGCGGCGCTAACCAGGACCAGCCCGTCGACGACATGATGCGGGCCGACACGACGTCGGTTTGCACGACGGAGGCCGCCACCGGGACGCACAACTTCGTGGTAACGAACTACTCGCTGCTCGACGGCATTGGCGTCGGCAAGTCCGTCGCCTCGAGCATGTTCAGCGTCGGCGGCTACTACTGGTGCATCGTGTTCTACCCGGACGGAGCCCTCAAGGAGCACGCTGGCTACGCAGCGGCCTACCTGTGTCTCCTCAGCGGCGTGGCGCCGGAGACGGGCGTGCGGGTGAAGTACACCTTGAGTCTGCATGAGGAAGGCGGCAAAGTACACGGGTATTCACGCACCGTGACTTCGACCAATACCTTCAAGTCGGCGGGTCATGGCAGCGGCAATACCATCATCCACAAGTCCAACCTGCTGGCAGGCTACTTCACCATCAGATGTGATGTAACGGTCGTGCAAAACACCAACGTAGAGATGACCGTGTTGCCAAATTAACAACGTAGTATTGCATTGTATCCGCTACTTGATATAGAGTACGTCCGTAATCGAGTTTCTGTAATGTACAAGATTTTTGCGAACGGCAAGACTTATTTTTTCTTTTTTATTTCATACGGTATATTAGGTCCATATATTTTTTAAGAACTACGCTTACACCACATTAAGTGTTGCCGACATTTAGCTCCCGAGAGTGGGAGTGTGTCTGGGAGAGTGCCACTCCACCCCATCTCTAAACTACACTCCACCTAAACTTTAGAGTTACTCCCACTGTTCCACAATATAAGTCTTTTTAGCAAGTAAATAAAAGCATTTCACATGCATGTAAAATTCAGGTATAAACTCGAGGCGCAGATTGTGTGAATGCACAATGTTCATGTTTCCTTTGCTTTTCTTTCTTTTTCCTCTCTGACAGTTATCGCTCATCCAAAAAATATTGGCAAAGAAGCCCTTTGACCATTGGAAGCACAAGGCTTTGTTTTGTACTAGTGTTTTTTTAGGGATTAGCTAGGATATAATCCTCATGGGGATTGGGTGAAACCACTCCTTTTATCCCAATCCACTCAAAACCACTTCCTTGCTAATTCTTTCAAATCCTTTTCATCAAAAAGGTTAATGTATCCTAGAGCGAGCTGGTTGTGCCACCGGGGAGTCATGGGTCCCCGGTGGAGTCATGGGTTCAAACCATGAGGGGAAGGTCGTGTTTCTATTTGCGAGGACTTTTACAGTTGTTGAATAATAGAGCAATTTACCAAGCGAATTATCCATAATAAACGCTAGATAAAACTGTTACCGCCACATTTTAGCCAAAGGAGGAGATGGGCCGTAATCAAGATGGGCTTGGATGATACATATATGCAACGTATTGCTGGATCAGCCTTGTGCGTGGATTTGGGCTAAATTGCCCGTGTATCTGTATATTATGGTAGGTTACGTT
Source organism: Avena atlantica (assembly GCA_910589765.1). NCBI lineage: Eukaryota > Viridiplantae > Streptophyta > Magnoliopsida > Poales > Poaceae > Avena > Avena atlantica. The sequence continues at coordinate 515,025,292 of OU342735.1, read as the reverse complement.
TCGGTTTAAGTAAGAGATAGAGTTGTTAGGGTTATTCCAAAGATAGAAAGTCTCCGGACTATAAATATGTACCTAAGGTTATTGAGAAAGGAGGACGATCACGTTCACAACAAACATAATCTCGGCGCATCGCCACCCCTTGTTTGTAGGGTTTTTCTCGGATAAGTGTCATGCTGCCTAGATCGCATCTTGCGGTCTAGGCAGTATCTGCTTATGCGTTATTTAGTGTTACTCGTGCTGAAGCCTTGTTGATGGCGAGTAATACTGTTATCATAGATTTGTTTGGGCTAGCATCGGTACCTTTTTGTTATGATTGTTTAGTTATGCTGCCTTTAGTTATCTCGCTGCCTTTGCACCTTTTTCGGGTGTAAGGGCAGCATCTTGCTTGATCTTTATTCAGTTGATTTGATCTGTTATAGTTATGTCTTGTTTTCCAAGGTTTAGTTTGATATCCACATGGTCAGGCCTTGCAAACGGGTTGAACGATCCAGTGGTATGTAAGGATATGGTTTGCCAATTCGAGAGAAGTTGTTCCGGGAATTGACTTTACGTCGGTTGTTAGGCCTTCTCTAGGGTTAGTTTTCTATCATCTTTTATATCTACCAGGCTCAATTACGTGTAGGATGTTCCAATTATGTGGTGAAAACGTTAAACTGTCGTAGATCGATTTAACTTGTATTGATGAAGCAAAACCCCATGTTATCGTAGATCTAATACAGAACCATGGGATAATCGGCTCCAGGAGCCGATTCACAGGGAAACCTGGGAGCCGGTCGCGGCTCGAATTTTACGTATACTTGTTTGCCATGCAGGAAACTAATCGAAGCAATCCATCACCTTCCTGACCAGGTATAGGTCAGGTGGCACGCCCTTGCATCGGCCAGGACGTGTGCCGGAGTTTTGCGGGCCGTTGCCCGAGGGACCAGGGCCCACCAGCAGTTCTGAGAGCCTCCCGGCTCTTCGTGTTGCTCGTCGCTGCTCGCCGGTGGGTTTTGACAGGCAACACATTCTGGCACGCCCGGTGGGACATTCAACAACATCTGCATCAACATCCAACGCTGTGATGGGGGACATACCGGTCACATACGACGATCTGCCTGATGAGCACAAGGCAAAGTATGATGATATCAAAGCTCTCTTCGAAGCCGATCTCATCGGCTCTTTTGAGAGGACCCGTAAGCATGGCATCAGGTGGAAAGGGTTCTCACCCGAAGGTGCTCTTGATGAGGTGGATCTGTCTGTTCCTTCAGAGGAGCGCACCAGAGCTCTGCGACAGGAAGTCAATTACATGGTGGCTCATTCTCTTCACCGCCATTCTGAGAGCCTAGTGAACGCTTTCGAGCGCGTCGCGGTTCGCGTAGTTCAGGAGATCATGAAACATCAGTACTCTCCGTCGGGGCCTACTCTAGGGACTCACCAGGGAGAAAGACCGCTCCAGACCAGGCCACAGCTGCCATTCACGTTTGCAGCTCCGGAGCCACCAGGGGCACCGGCGTACGTCGTCTACAAGGTTGGAGGTGACCCTGGCGATTGCCAATTCCTGTTTGAACCACCTAAAGAAATCCCACATGGCTGTGTGTGCACCTACGTGCCGGACTGCAATAGCCTGACGCGCACTAACCAGATTGCAACCGCAGGGATTTCTGGGGCAGGAGTTTCTGGAGTAGGGGCTTCGGGAGCAGGTATTTTCGGAGCAGGGATGTCTGGGATGGAAGCTGATAAACAGGCATGGCTAGCCAAGTACGCCACCGGAACGAGTCATGAGAATTTAGCCCCTGCAGCTCAAACGGTGGAGCAAATCCGTACCATCTTGAGAGACCAGTTCGGCTTCGTGCCGAAGAGAAGGACAATCGGCTATTCCAAGTCGTACCCCAACGAGTTTGATCTGATTCCGCTGCCACCCAAGTATCGGCTCCCTGAGTTCTCAAGGTTTAGCAGATCAGAAGGGTCGAGCTCGATCGAGCATGTGAGCCGATACCTGGCACAGTTAGGCATGATTTCAGCATCGGATCAGTTACGCGTAAGGTTCTTTGCGCAATCTCTGACAGGACCAGCTTTTGGGTGGTACACCTCGTTGCCACCGGATTCGATCCAGACCTGGAAGCAACTGGAAGAGCAGTTCCACATTCAGTATCATTCAGAAGCTACCGAGGCTGGCATTGCATATCTGGCGCAAGTGCGGCAAAAGCGGGGAGAAACGGTAGCCGAGTACATTCAGCATTTCAGGACTGTCAAGAACCGATGTTATTCGGCTCGTTTAACTGAGAAAGAAGCAGTCGAGCTGGCAGTGTTGGGTCTCTCAGCACCTATCAAGGATCTGGCTTTCCAAGTAGAATACAATTCATTGGCGCACATGGCCCAGAAACTGACAATGTATGAACAGCGCTACCCTGAGTTGTACCAAGACAAGTTCAAACGTCCGATAGGCCTGGTCGATACAGAAGAAGAGGATCCCGTACAAGACCAGGAGGTGGCCGTGGCTGAATGGGCTCGGGGGGCAGATCCTGTGTCCTGCAAATGGGTAAAACAGCAAGGGCCTGCAAAAGGGTTCGACTTTGATGTGAGCAAAGCTGAGCAGATATTCGATTTACTGCTGAAAGAAAAGCAGCTGAAGTTACCCGAAGGCCACAACATCCCTACGGCTCAAGAAATGAACGGGAGACCATACTGCAAGTGGCATCACTCGTTCACCCACACCACCAATGATTGTAAAGAGCTACGTCGCCAGATCCAAACGGCGATAGAATAGGGCCGTCTGATCCTTGGGCAATTCGCCATGAAAGTAGACACAAACCCGTTTCCCGGCGTCAACATGGTAGAACACAACCACTCCACGAGGCGTCATTTAGATTTCTCGTTCGATGTTAATATGACAGGGCCTGTGTACCACCATGGCGCATATAAGGAGGAAGGCGGTCGCTCTCGGGGCAAAGAAAGAGAGGAGACTGGTCCACGTGACCGGCCCCGTTATGATGACAGACGGTATTTAACCGAGGAGCAAGTGAGAAGCGTGCGATATCAGAAGCCACACTCCACGCATCTCCTTAACAAGTATGAGCGTTAGTATGACCGACGTCGCCGGCACGATAGAGATGATGAAGGATATGAGCACCTCGCTAGGGGAAAGTCAAAGGAAAAGGAAGGCGTGGATAAACATTGGGATTGTCCTTTCTTCAAGTATTGCTGGGATGCGGGAATGAGCCGATTACCTACAATCGACAACTGCCCAGAATGTGGACAGCAGAAGGATGACACAGGTCCAGTTTCAGTGTTCAAGCGTCTAGGGCCTCTCCCGCCTCAGAACAGGCAAGAGGAGTCATCTCGAGCAAAAGATCTCGGGGAGCCAAAGGGTAAAGAAGAAGAAGACAGATATCACCGGCCAAGGTGGTGTCCCGATGGACTCAGACGCACCCAAAAGCGTAGAGTTCAGCGACTGCGTAGCTTGGAGGAAGCCGAAGCGCAGTACCTCCACGCTTTAAGGAAAGCACGGCCCGATCTGGCCGTGAAAGTTCGGCAAACCTTGGAAACGGAGGCTCGTCCAAAAAGTAAAGAGTGGCGCCCCAAACCAGTAAAAGCCGATGCGAAGACATCGGCTGGCACAAACATGGTGTTCACACTTCCGTCAGAGTTTTGCGCTCCAAGAACCAAAGAACTACCAGTGGCATAGTTTGACTGCGGCCCACGGCCGGTTATCTTTGAAAAGCCACGAGAGAAGGGCTACAAACATCTGAAAGCCCTGTACCTGCGAGGTTATATCAATGGGCAGCCTGTCCGCAAGATGTTGGTTGACACCGGAGCGACAGTCAATATAATGCCATACTCCATGCTACGGCGTTTGGGACGCTCCACTGCAGATCTGATCAAAACCAACGTCACGTTAAGCGACTTCAACGGCCAAACTTCAGAAACGCAAGGCGTTCTGAACGTGGGCAGAAAAACCATCCCTACGTCATTCTTCATCGTTGACAGCAAAAGCACCTACGCTGTCTTGCTGGGGAGGGATTGGATTCACGCTAACTGCTGCATTCCATCCACGATGCACCAGTGCCTAATACAGTGGGATGGAGATGAAGTGGAGGTCATTCATGCAGATGATTCGATCGAGATCTCCATAGCTGGCATGAACATCTGGGAGGCAGAAGACCAAGAGCCGATCTCTGGAATCAGTCTAGACGGCTGTGAGCGCATTGAAGCTACAAAAAACAGGGTGAGGCTGGTCTTATCCACTGGCCTGACAGAGTAGCAAAGTCCACGATCGTACGTGGCATGGCCGATCCCTGCGATCGGCCACAAAAAATAAAAAGCAGTAATCTTACGACAAACAGGTCATGCAGTCGTAGTAGGGAGATTCCCTGCCATTGTAGAGCACAAATAAGTTGTAAACCTTCCTTGACTAATGCAATCAAAAAGGGGGCCGATTCCGGCAATCGGCCCAAATTATCTTTGTTATCCTCACCAACTGTTTGCCCCGTGTTTAGCATCGATTTAGCAGGTGACGGAAAGCTAGGGTATGGGTTTACCTCCGCTGATGAGCTAGAGGAGATTAACATCGGTCCTGGGGATAAGCCGCGACCAACATTTATCAGCAAGAAGTTAGATCCGAATCTGCGGGGTCCGATGATAGCTTTGTTGAAAGAATATCCAGATTGCTTTGCCTGGGACTATACAGAGATGCCCGGGTTAGACAGGAGCATCATTGAGCATCGACTCCCGCTTAAAAAAGGGTTTCGGCCTTTCCAGCAGCGAGCACGACAGATGAAGGCCAAAATTTTGGAAGAAGTCAAGAAAGAGATCGAGAAAATGTTGACAGCTAGGTTGATCAGGCCATGCAGGTATGCTGAGTGGATTTCTAGTATCGTACCTGTAGAGAAAAAAGATGGCCGCTCGCGTGTTGCCATAGATTTTCGGGATCTCAATAAAGCCACTCCAAATGATGAGTATCCGATGCCGGTAGCAGAGACATTAATCAACGCAGCTACTGGTCATAAGGTCTTGAGCTTCATGGATGGCAATGCCGGTTACAACCAAATTTTTATGGCTTCGGAAGATATACACAAGACTACATTCAGAGTCCCAGGTTCGGTGGGGTTGTTTGAATACGTAGTCATGACGTTTGGACTGAAGAATGCCGGCGCCACATACCAAAGAGCCATGAATTACATTTTCCATGATCTGATTGGCAAGCTGGTGGAAATTTATATCGATGACGTGGTGGTCAAGTCTGCTTCAGTACAAGGACACTTGGGCGATCTGCAACGCGTCCTGGACCGAACAAGGAAATTCGGGCTACGGATGAATCCAAAGAAGTGTGCCTTCGGTGTAACGGCCGGTCAGTTCTTGGGTTTCTTGGTCCATGAACGTGGAATTGAGATCGGCCTGAAAAGTCAGGAGGCAGTGCGAACAATGAAGCCACCTACCACGAAGAAAGAACTGCAGTCCCTCATCGGCAAGATCAACTTCGTCAGAAGATTCATCTCCAATCTGTCAGGAAGAATAGAGCCGTTCATGGGACTGGTGAAAATTAAATCTGATGAGGAGTTCCGCTGGGGGACAGAACAACAACAAGCCTTTGACGAGATCAAAGAATATCTAACGAAGCCGCCAGTGTTGGTTCCGCCCCAGCCAGATAGGCCGTTCTACATTTACTTGTCAGTAGCTGACACGTCCATCGCCTCGGTGGTGGTGCAGGTTTATGATGGTCTGGAGCGAGTTGTGTTTTACATCAGCAGAAGGATGCTGGATGCAGAGACAAGGTATCCTGAAATCGATAAGTTGTGCCTCTGCCTGTTTTTCACCTGCACCAAGCTGCGCCACGATGGATCGGTTTGTGATGATGGTTGCGGCATCGGCATTCTACTCGTGTCGCCCCGGAGGGCAACATATTCCTTCTCCATCAGGCTATCTACCCCTCGCACCAACAACGTCGCTGAGTATGAGGCGATACGCAAGGGAATGGAGTTTCTCATCGAAGCTAGAGCAGAAGCAGTGGAAATTTTTGGAGACTCCAAATTGGTGATTTCCCAACTCACGGAGGAATACAAGTGCGAGAGCGAGTCTCTCTTCCCATTATGGTTGCAATGCCGTGAGCTGATGGCACAGTTCTGGTACATAAACTTGAACTGGATCCCGCGATCGCAGAATACCGAGGCGAATGATCTCGCACAAATGGCTTCAGGCTACACGGACGTAGCAGAGGGAGCTGATGTTCAGGTACAGTTCCTGGAGGCGGACGACTGGAGAGCCGATATCTTCAATTACTTGAAAGATTCGGCTCGGGGGGCACCTAAACGGATAAGGTACAAGGCCATGAAGTATGTGCTTATTGGGGACGACATGTTCTACAGGACTCTGGAAGGGTTACTGCTCAAATGTCTGGGGCCAACCGAGGCCAATCGGCTCCTACACGAGGTACACGAAGGCGCCTGTGGAACTCACCAGTCGGCTCACAAGATGAAATGGTTGATCAGGCGATCAGGGTTTTATTGGCCCACCATGCTTGAGGACTGTTTTAAATACTACAAAGGGTGTCAAGCATGTCAGAAATTCAGAAAAATTCAGATGGTACCCGCGTCAGCAATGAACCCCATCATCAAGCCTTGGCCATTCCGAGGTTGGGGCATGGATATGATTGGCAAGATCAATCCTCCATCAAGCAAAGGCCACATGTGGATTTTGGCCATTACGGATTATTTCACTAAATGGGTGGAAGCCGTCCCTATGAAGTCAGTGAACTCGAAGGATGTTATCAATTTTGTGAAAGAACATGTCATTCATAGATTCGGGATTCCCCAAACTATCACGACCGATGGAGGTTCGGTCTTCATTTCTCACGAGTTTAGAAAGTTCTGTGAGGACACGGGAATTAAGCTGATCCGATCATCTCCATACTATGCTCAAGCAAATGGGCAAGCTGAAGCGTCCAACCAGAGCCTTATCAAGCTGATCAAGAGGAAAGTCGATGAGCACCCTAGGCGTTGGCACGAGGTTTTGTCAAAGGCTTTATGGGCTTATCGCATGTCATGTCATGGAGCGATAAAAACCTCGCCATACCATCTAGTCTATGGACAAGAAGCCGTATTGCCCTGGGAGATTACGGCTGGATCGAGACGTGTCACTTTTCAGAACGATCTAACAACTGAAGAATATGCGGCCCTGATGAGTGACAGTGTTGAGGATTTAACTGAGCTTAGGCTGTGGTCGCTTGAGAAAATCAAAGAGAACAAGGCCAAGGTAGCTCGTGCATATAATAAGAAGGTGAGACCAAAGGAGTTCCACGTTGGCGATCTGGTATGGGAAGCTGTATTGCCATTGGGGACTAAGGATGCAGCATACGGTAAATGGTCTCCAAATTGGCACGGGCCATACAGGGTCGATCAAGTTTTAAGGGGGAACGCGTACATGCTTGAGGAGCTGGACGGCGTGAAATTCCCAGTGGCTGTCAACGGTCAGCATCTTAAGAAATATTTCCCAAGCATGTGGGATGATGGACAGTGAAATATGGGGGCCGATACATGAAATCGGCCAATAAAAAAAATATAGCCGATGCACAGCCATCGACTCTAGAGGTTCAAACTGTTACGAGCAGGTGTCAGTTTACATGAATAAGCTACTGAAGGAATGCCTCGAAGGCGTGGAGGGCGTCAGCGCGGACACGATCAACCTCAGCGATCTCGGCTTCGTCATCTTCGTCCTTGCCCATCACTAGCTGCTTGTTCAGGGCACGTATTTCCGCCAGATCAGTCTTCAGTTGAGCTTTGAGGCCTTCTGCTTCGTTTTGGGAACGGGCGATGAATGCTTCCTTGTCACGAATGAGCTGTTTAGTCGCCCGGACCTTCTCTTCAAGATCTCCCAGTTCCTTTTTCAAGGATGCAAGCTCGGCGGTGCTGACAGAGGTGTCAGTTTTGGCATCCAGAGACGCCTTTTTCTCGTTGATCTGCTGACATTTGTCTGCAATATTGGCCTTCAGTGGGAGTTGGGCGCGGCGCAGATTAATCCTCTCACGAGCCAACTTCACCCTTGACCCGTAGAAAGACAGAGTTACAACTGGCCAAAGCTTCACCTGCAGTGCTACTGGGAGTTGGTCCTTGATTTCGGCAAGAACACTCTTCACCTCTTCAGAACCCTCGATCAACTTCTCGATCGGGGAGGACAGCAAGGCTTTGAGACGCTGGAATTGAGGTAGGACAGCCCTTGCTCATGGTTCGTCGTTGGCGACAGAGAGAGTTGGTTCGATGGATTCAGGGTCGAACGTCAGCAGGCCTGAGATATCACAACCCTGGCAGGCCGAAATGGCGTCAGTAGGCGTCCAACATGGAAGGATGAGCCGAACGAAGCGAACGTACCTCTCCTAAGATCAAGGGGATAGCAGATGACGAGACAATCGGCTTGTGTGTTGTTGCTGGGGGCTTGGCCAAAGTGGTAACCGTTTTGTCTACACCTTCAGGGATTACTAGATCCAGCCTTGCGAAAGGCATCGGCACTTCCCCGGCTTTCCCACTAGAAGTGTCAGTCGTCTGCATGGAAGGTGCTTAGCCGATGTAAATAGTGATGAATCGGCAGATAAAAAAACAATTGGTAAGAGCATCGAGGGTGATGACTTTCGAAACTTCCTGGCTCGACGAAGAAGTTTGCAGTCCCTTGCGAGCCCTCTTGGGGCTCACAGCTGGCCCCGCCTCGACTGATGCTCGGGGGGCAGTAGGTGCAGGAACCGGCCTTTTCCTGGGAGCCGATGGTGGCAAATCTGGCTGGCTCGGTGTGGTGGTCCTCTCAGAGTCTGTTGGGCCCGATTCTCCTCGATTGGATTGTGTGTCCCCGCTGGAGGTGTTTTCGATGGAAACCTGTAAGAAAAGGAGAGCTAGTAAGCACAAGCATGTTTGCAAGGATGAAAGAGATCAACCAAGGCATGGATCAGCGTACATGCGAACTTTCTGGAGAAGGGCTCCGGCGCCTCAAAGTCTTCCTGGCAGCTACCTTCCTCACCGCCGTTTTTGTTTTAGTTGGAACTCGAGAGGCGGCTGACCCAGAAGTTGCTTGGCTCTTAGAAGCCGATTGTGGTGATATCGGCTGGTTTTGCATCACAACCTTTTTCAAAGGTGGCGAGTTTTTGCAGAAAAGGACCACAGGAGCTGGTGGGAAGAATTCGAAGGGGGAGCCATCACCGTGTGTAGGTTCAGGACCATCTTGTTGCTGCAAGGAGACAGAGCGGGTTATTAGAAGAATCATTTGTGAGATGCATCAAGAAAATTTATAAGTAGTGGTACCTGTTCTACGGGGATATCATATTCAGCATCGAGCTGTTCCAGCAACGGTCCCAGATCTCTCCTGAAGGCATGAGTCTTCCACATCGACCACCAGTTCTCAAAACCATCGGTTGATGGAGCGAAGGTGAGGTTGTTAGGAATTGGGATGGTCAGAGCATCGAAGAAGGAATATCACCTTTGACTGGTGAGAGGATCGGGCAGGTCAGCTCTGCTCTCTGTAAGATGGTGGAGAAAGAAATGGGGAGGTACTTGTCCAAGGCCAAATTGCCGAGCCACTACGACCGGCTGGTAGAATTCGTATCCAGGCTTGATTATTCTGTTGGATGTGCTCATGCCAACTGGAAGGAAGCAGGGACGGATCACAGTGGAAAATAGCTGCCGAGTGCTGGTGTCATCGGCAAAGTTGTCTAGCCTGAAGGAGATTGGATTTTCAAAATGTTCCGATTCTTCCGTGTAAGGAAAGAAGATAGGATTGTCCAGGCCTTGGAAGAAAATACTGAACCACTTGGATGCTTCCTGAGGGATCAGTTTGCTACCTGGCAGTCCATACAGAGCTTGGCCGTAGCTGGTGCATCGGATCTGCTTCCCTTTGGCATCTGGAAAGGTGCAACTCGCCAAAAGGGGGAAGTTTGGGACATGGTTTTGAAAATACAGCTGAGACCATAGCTGAATGAACCACCAAGGACCTCCTGTTTTGACTGCTATGCCGGAGAATAGTTTGACAAACATCAACTGGAGATATCGATAGACTTCTCCAAGGAACAGTTTGCCGATGCCAAGTTGAGTGCCTCTGGCAAGTTCATAGGCCAAGGAGAGATAATTCTTGGTTGGAGCAAGGGAAGGGCCACAGAATATGAAATGTTCCAGCCAGAAGTTGAGGAAAGCCGTGTGTTCTTTCTCTGTGACAGGGCCTTTAGTTTTCATGTGGCTTTGAAGATAGGCACCCCAGTTCGTGCAGTCTGTCTTAGAAGAAAGCTTGTAGGGGACCTTTGTCAGCTTAAAAGCAGAAGGGCTGGGTGATGTAACGTCCAGACCAGTAATCATTACCACGTCTAACAGAGTTGGTGTCATGGGGCCATGACCGAACATGAAGCAGTTCAGAGCATCGGACCAGAAATAGCCGATGGTTTTTAGAAGATTTTCATGTTTCTCAAGGGGAGACAATGACAAATACAAGACATCGGCTATTCCCGTGGTTTCCCATTGGGATTGATAAGTTTTGGCTACCCTGCTGTACCAAGAGACCCAATGTTCAGGAGGATTAGGCCAGGCTCGCAAGCAGTCGGCCCAAGAATTCAAATCTAGGTTTTGGCTTACGAATGGGATTCTATTTGCCTCGCAAGAGATCAGATGGGCAGGACTAGATTCTGTACGGGGGCCAAGACAGAGAGAATTTGGGAGAGAAGGATGCGGCAGCAGGATGTCTGAAACCTAAAAATTTAACGATGGAATAAAGCATTAATTCAGGTGTTTGCTATTAATTCTAGCACCGTGTTCAGACTCCGAGGAACAGGCGTACCTTCAGACCAGGGACCGCTGTCTTGGTATTGGACGATTCCGCCATCTAGTTTGTCGGCGGAGATGGATCTATGCAATTGGGGATCGAGGGTTCTTGTCGCTGTAAGCTCGATCTATTCGGTGAGGCAATTGGAGATCTGGGTTAGCCTTTTTGAAGAGGGTCGCAGGCTACCGTTTGAAATTGGAAAGTGGACGCTCAGATTTATCTAAATATGCGACCAAATTTGACCTTGTCAACGTTTGTGGGGGAAGTCGATGTGTTACCATCGGCTCTTTGGGCTTTGACTTGGTTGACCATATGAGCGTAGTATGGTGAAAGCCGATACATTACTATCGGCTTCTGGAACGTTGACGTATTTTGACTATCGGCAAAATCGAATTGGGAAAGCAATCTTTGTTGATTCAAAAGACGGGTGTGTACAATGAAGCCGATTGCTTACAAATGGAAAATTACTACTAGTACTACTACTACTAGTTCCTAATCTAGAAGCCGGTGTCGTCGCCGCTGTCTTCGCCGTCGTCGTATTCGCTATCATCGGCGCTGCTGCCGGCGTAGTCTTCGCCGCTGCTGCTGAAGTTGTCAGCGGGGGCCTCCTCGTCCTCGTCCTCGTCGTCGGTGTCCTCGCTGGACCCGGCGCGGAAGCGCTTCACCGGCGGGTATTCGTCGGAGGAGGTGTCCTCCTCCGCTTCCTCCTCCTCGTCGGAGGATTCGACGTCCTCGCCCCAGGACACGGTGTCGTCGGCGCTCTCCGCCTCTAGTTCCTCGTCGACAAGGGACTGGAGGCCCTCCTCGCCGTCGGTCAGGGACTCGTTGTCCTCTGACCAGGCGGCGAAGTCCCAGTCCCTCTCGTCCCACCATTGTGGGGCGAGAGCCTCGTACGCCGCCATTGGCGGGTGCTCCGGCGTCGGCTCCCGGTCGCTCATTGTGTTGGAGGATTGGAAGGAAAGGCCGGATGATTTGGAGGAAGAAGAGGAGGCCATGGCGGAGGAAGAGGGTTTTTTGGCTAATGGAAGAGGATGGGAGTGCAAACTGCTCAGATGATTTTAAATAAGGAGAATAGTGGGAGGTGGTTCAATGCCATAGCGGTTTTCCAGAATGTGGTGCCAAAACGGTCAAATCATGCACTGCGGAGAAGTTGAGAAGACAAGGCATCATGATGAGGGGGCGGCGTGACGATTCTGCTCTACAACGCGTAACCCGATAAAAAAAGAGAAAAAAAAACAGAGTGGTTTTGGAATTATTATTGCCAAAACCAGGGGGGCATGTGTTACCGCCACATTTTAGCCAAAGGAGGAGATGGGCCGTAATCAAGATGGGCTTGGAGGATACATATATGCAACGTATTGCTGGATCAGCCTTGTGCGTGGATTTGGGCTAAATTGCCCGTGTATCTGTATATTATGGTAGGTTACGTTTCGGTTTAAGTAAGAGATAGAGTTGTTAGGGTTATTCCAAAGATAGAAAGTCTCCGGACTATAAATATGTACCTAAGGTTATTGAGAAAGGAGGACGATCATGTTCACAACAAACACAATCTCGGCGCATCGCCACCCCTTGTTTGTAGGGTTTTTCTCGGGTAAGTGTCATGCTGCCTAGATCGCATCTTGCGGTCTAGGCAGTATCTGCTTATGCGTTATTTAGTGTTACTCGTGCTGAAGCCTTGTTGATGGCGAGTAATACTGTTATCATAGATTTGTTTGGGCTAGCATCGGTACCTTTTTGTTATGATTGTTTAGTTATGCTGCCTTTAGTTATCTCGCTGCCTTTGCACCTTTTTCGGGTGTAAGGGCAGCATCTTGCTTGATCTTTATTCAGTTGATTTGATCTGTTATAGTTATGCCTTGTTTTTCCAAGGTTTAGTTTGATATCCACATGGTCAGGCCTTGCAAACGGGTTGAACGATCCAGTGGTATGTAAGGATATGGTTTGCCAATTCGAGAGAAGTTGTTCCGGGAATTGACTTTACGTCGGTTGTTAGGCCTTCTCTAGGGTTAGTTTTCTATCATCTTTTATATCTACCAGGCTCAATTACGTGTAGGATGTTCCAATTATGTGGTGAAAACGTTAAACTGTCGTAGATCGATTTAACTTGTATTGATGAAGCAAAACCCCATGTTATCGTAGATCTAATACAGAACCATGGGATAATCGGCTCCAGGAGCCGATTCACAGGGAAACCTGGGAGCCGGTCGCGGCTCGAATTTTACGTATACTTGTTTGCCATGCAGGAAACTAATCGAAGCAATCCATCATCTTCCTGACCAGGTATAGGTCAGGTGGCACGCCCTTGCATCGGCCAGGACGTGTGCCGGAGTTTTGCGGGCCGTTGCCCGAGGGACCAGGGCCCACCAGCAGTTCTGGGAGCCTCCCGGCTCTTCGTGTTGCTCGTCGCTGCTCGCCGGTGGGTTTTGACAGGCAACAAAAACATGATTAGAATAATAGGCAATATACTAATCATGTGAAATAGCGAATACATATTAAGGCATATAACCAAACAAACTGTAAGGCATAAAACTTTGGATATGATCAGAACAGGATTGAGACAGAAGATATAAACGGCAGTAGCAGAAGAGGAACCGCCGGCGTTGGAACCGTCGTTGGCCATGTCGTCAAGGAAGAGGGTGCTGATGTCGGGGAAGAAGTCTTCGTCGGGGAAGACGTCGCTATCTGTGAGGGAGTCCGTGACGAAGCCAGTAGTCGCGCTGATAGCGCTCCCCAAAAACCTTATCGCCCTTCTCCCGTACAGGACTCAAAGCAGCGGGGTCTTGGAGGCCTACTGTCCCGGCTCGCGGTGCACGCCGCAAGACGGGATGGGAAAGATCTAGGTAGCGCAGTGCTCTGGAACTGGAGGCGCAGAGGATGTGTGGCAGTGTAACTGAGAGGAGGCGTGACCTCTCTCTCTTATAGGCACAGAGGGGGCTCGACGAGATTCCCGCAACCCGCGGCGCGCGCGCGCGTCGTGACGTGACGAGGCGAGGCGAGGCGTGGCGTGGCGAGGCGAGCGAGGAGGAGGAGCGCGCGTGTGGAACTCTCTCCTTCTCCTTCTCATCCTTTTACCAAGTGGTAGGAGAGCTCACCTTATAAGCTGGTCCAACTTATATGAATCACCATCACTGGAAGGATGCTTTGATGACATCAAACATCACACCGTAACTGGGTGGCTATAAAGGTGGCATTGAGTGTTTGGAAAGTATGGGTTGAGACACATGGATCAAGAGTGGGATTTGTCCATCCATATGACGGATAGATATACTCTGGGTCCTCTCGGTGGAATGCCATTCAATTAGCTTGCAAGCATGTGACTAGCTCACAAGGGATCACATACCACGGGAACGAGAAAAGAGTACTTATCAGTAACAAGGTTGAACTAGGTATGCAGAGATACCGACGATCAAAACCTCGGATAAGTAAACTATCGTGAGACAAAGGGAAATTGGTATCGTATGTAAGTGGTTCATTCGATCGCAAAGTAATCGTAGAAATATGTGGGAGACATATGAATTTCTAGATTCCTCTATTGGTTATTGTTCGGAGAAGTGTCTCGATCATGTCCGCATAATTCACGAACCGTAGGGAGACACACTTAAGGATTCGATGTTGTTGAGTAGTTATGGAATGATGAGTAAGAGACTGAATGTTATTCGGAGTCTCGGATGGGATCCGGGATATCACGAGGAGATCCGAAATGGTCCGGAGAATAAGATTCATATAAGGAAAGTCCTGTTTCGGAGTTAGGGAATGATTCCGGTGTTTTCATCGGAAATGTTCTAGAATGTTCCAGAAGGTCCAGAACTCTAGAAGGGAAGGGTACATGAATGTGTCATGACAATGTGGAATGGTTGCATCATGTACTAGGTATCATGGCTGAGCAAAATAAAGGGATAAATCAAATCCTAGTTTGAAAAGTCAAACGCCAATTTGAAAAGTCAAACGGCAGTTTTGCTTGGTGGAGGGAGAGTAGGAAACCTACTTGGGGAGGAGTTCCTCTCCCTCCACCCGCCGGCCAAGGAAGCCGACTTGGGGGAGGACTCCCTCCCCTTGGCCGGCGCCCTCCCACCTATAAAAGAAGGGGCAGGGGTACCCCCTCTTCCCTACACCTCTCTCCACCAAAACCCTAGCCCTAGCCGCCGGCCACCACAAGTCGCCGCCGCCCTAGGGTTTGCCCTAGCCGCCGAGTTGGGGCTCTCCCCAAGCCCTAGCCGCCGGCCTAGCCTCCTCCCTTGGTGTCTCTAAACCCTAGATCGCCAAGGCCTCTCTCATAGTCCACCATACTCGCTCCGGCTTAAGGCGAAGCCCTGCGAGATCTCCTCTCTACTTCCGGTACCACGCCGTCATGCTGCCGGAATCATGAGGAGAGTGCTACAACCTCCGCTGCCTGCTGGAACAAGCGAGAGGAAGGTCTTCATCGAGTACCAAACGTGTGAACGACTGCGGAAGCGCTGCCGGAACGCAGCGCCGGAAGGATCGTCTACGCAATCTTGAGATCGGCAAGAGTACGACTACATCACCCACGAGAATCTGCTCTCGTTAAACACTTTGGAATCTTCGAGGGTGAGTTCCTTTATCGACTCGTTGCTACAATCTAGTAGATAGATCTTGGCTTGTTTGTTTGCACGCGGTAGAAAATTTTTGTTTTCCATGCTACGAACCCCTACACGCTGCCGTTCTGTGCTGGCTCTACGGATCCATCATGCCGGGAAATCACCGACATGGTGATGGAGGAAACGACCACGGTCTACTTCCTTTTGGACATGAATTTTTTCGCTAGATGGATGAAGAGCTCAGCCTGAGGGCCTAAAAATTCCGAGTCGCAAGCCCAGGTGTCGCCGGCAAAAGGACTAAAATTCTCATATATTAAATTAAATTTGGACGAAAAATGAGCAAATCTGGACGAAATTCATACTAAGTCGGTGATATATAGCATATAAGGAGAAATTGGTACATACATAGGGGGATCGATTTTACATAGGCTATTTAGGCCGAAATTTAACTAAAATAGGGTAAAAATAAGTAAAACGTAGTTCGCTCGGTGGCACCAATAGAACTGCGTGTAGTCGCCACCATCGTCTTCATCGTCGCCCGCTAGCTCCTACCCTGGCCGGCATCACGACTCGTCGAGGCCTGATGCTCGACCCGACTTCGTTGGAGTCGGTGTCGTCCAGGATGACGACGTTGGCGCGGCATGACTGGCGACAGGCGACACGCAGGAGCTCCTGCTGGCGCGTGGCCTCCTCCGCTCATACTCCACCTTGGACAAGGCGAGACCCTGGGCTAGGCCCATCGGTGGCACATCTTTGAGGCTCCACCGCCATCTTGAGAATCTAGTTGTCTAGCTCGTCCTCCGGCGAAGGTGCTGGCTCGCCATAACTACGCCGCGTGGGCGGCGATTTGACGCGTCGGCCTGCCGCGCCTGCGGAAAGGCTGACTTCCGCCTCCAATGATTCACGCGGGAGCCAAGGTGATAAGGACGAACGGATTCTCTCGGTGTCAACTTGGCTCCACTTGACAGGTTGGCCGTTTCCCGCCATTTCCTCTCGATAAGGCGTCCCTAGGCCAACCCTGGAGCGCTAAGTTTGGCATGTGTTCGCCGGATGGATTTTGGTCCCAATCCGACGAATTTCGGGCTCCTGGAGACAAGGCTAGGGTTTTTTTGTGCATTTGGAGCCAAAAATAGGCCTCTGGTGTGTGTGCGCGCGCGCGCGTGCGTGCGTGCGTGTGCTCTTAGTCTAAGTATGACACTTGAGCTTTTTTGCATGGACAATGCATTCCAGCCAGCTAGGATTATCCTTCATACGTTTTGACACAACCGTTTCCGGGTGGGTTTCCCCCTGCGGACCTGTCTCCCTAGAAAATGGAGTGCCTCTGTGATCTAGAAATGGCGGAGCGCCTCCAGATTCCGAGGTCCACAGATGTTTGTTGCATCGACCCCGACACCAACTCCATCCCACGTGTCTCCGCTCCCACGCCTAGAATCGCGGTCCGTTCCACGCCCCCGTGCCTGGTCACCAGCCGGAGACGGTAAGACATCTTCACTCGTCTCCCAGTATGCCGATTCGAACGCCGAATTTTGATCCGGACGCAGAAAATTGCCTAGTCATGTATCCAGGGAATTGTTTCGTCCGGATTTGGGCCAATTTTGGTCCGTACTACCCAGACCGAACCCAGGTTTCCGGGTACGCCCTGGGAAAGCCGGACTCAGCGAATTCGGTGAAAAAAACGAAACAACGCGTGGACCCGCCGAGTCAACGACGGAAGCCGAGTCGTCGTCATCCTCGGAACCACGCGGCGACCGCGGGACATTAACTGCCCGTCGCGTCGGCCACGCGTCGCCGAATTACGGCGCCACTGCCGTCGCCTCGGCTCCCGCGACGGACCGGCGGACACTAACTTCCCGCCCTCGCTGCTACACCCCTCTCGCCCTCGCCGCTCGCCTCGGCCTTTATAAGTCGTACCCCTCGCCGGACAGCCTCACACTCTCTCACAGCTCCCTCCAGCCCACTAGCCTGAACTCGGCAAACTCTGTCTCCCAGCTCTCCTCCCCCAGCCATGGCCGAGAGGTACCCCGACGACAGTGCGGCGGCGAAGGGCTTCGACCGGCGCACTCTGCAGGCGTGGGAGGCACACCTGCTCTACGAGTCCGGTTACGTTGCGCCGCCGGATACGAGGTCTCCGTTGGGGTGGAAGCTTAGCGCCGGCGGCATTCCCATCCCGCCGGCGCCGACGCCGGAGGAGCTTCCGTATGAGATTCAAGAGTTCATCTCCGACATGGACGACCCCTCCGCCACCGAGAGCGCCGACAACCTGCTCTACTGGGAGCAGTTCTTCGCGACCGCAATGCCCAGGAGCTCGGCCGTCACGAGGGGCCGCCGAATGAGTCGCCGCTGAAGCGCAACAACTCGGCCGGCCGCCGGTGTTTTTGGAGCACGCCGGGCCGGACGCTCCGGTCAGTGATTGAGCACATCAATGCTGGGAACACGCCGCGTCTCGGCTACCCGTGCACACCCGTGCCGGCGTCAAGGTCGGGCCGGCGACCTCCGGCGAACTGGATGCCGAGGAGGATGGCCAACATGAGCTCGTCCTCCTCCGCGTCCCACTCCTCCGGCTCCACGCCTCTGCCATCGTCGGGGCCACGCCCAGTCAAGCGCGAGGCTGTCTCGCCTGTGCGCTCGCCGCCGTGGACACGCTCGCGGCCTCATCATCGGCGAGCCACGCGCGAAGGCGTCACCCACCGGCCACCTCCGTCTTCGACGCCCGAAGATTGAAGGTTCGGCGGTGCCCGACAACGACACCTTGAGGATGGCGCTGGAGGAGTCGCTCCGCGACTCGGCGCCGCAGCCGCCGCCGGTGGAGCCATCCTCGCCGGACATCCTGGAATGGTCCAGGAAGGACTGGGAGAAGGCGGAGCGGCAGCGCATTCTCGGCCTGCAGCAGCAGGCCGAGGAGCAGGCAGCCCGGCGACGGGCGTTAGCCGGGTGTGAGCTCGCCTACCAGGGCGCCCCACTCTACGTCCTTGACGATGACGAGGACGAAAGCCCGTCCTACCAGCCGTGGAGGTTCGGTGACCCGGGCCAGGGGAGCTCCCGCCAGAACCAGCCGCCGAGCGACGACGACGGCGGCGAGGATGATGGCCACGCCGACCCCGGCTACACGGCGTTCTACAGCAACTTCGACATGTAGGACGGCGAAGACACCGGCGGCGGCCACTACGGCGGTCTTTTTTTAGTTTATTATGTACTAGTTTAGTTTAAATTTGATGTAATCCGCCTATATTCGCCCAACTTAATGAAATTCGTCCATCTTTAATAAATTTTAGCCAAACTTGGAAACTCGGCCTGGGTACGCGAGTGGGAAACTGGGCATACCCAGACCAAAATCTAGTTCCGTCCGGCCGAAATAAGGTTCGATTTTCGGACTGGATTCGCCAAACGAGTGGAGATGCTCTACGGCCCCCTTCTTTTCAGCTTCTTGGCCAGCTTTTCCCAGAAGCTACCCTCGATCAGCTTCTACCATAATCTCATTTTTAAAATTCGTTCAAACTTCTTAACTAGTAGTTTCAACGTCAATTTAAAAGTATAAACGATTTTGACAGATAAGATTCTGGAAGAAGCTGGTCAAGGGTAGCTTCTGGGAGAAGCTGACCAAGAAGCTGAAAAGAAGGGGGCCTAAGTGCCGTTGCTTTCCGTCCTCCTCGTTGGAATCCGGACCGCCTCGAAGCTCCTCCGGGGGCCTAACGTCACGCACTACCACTCCCTCGTCACTTCATTAGTGGCATTGCACTCAGAGCCCTCGACAACAGAAACCAAAATAAACATAAGCATCGCACTTGTACAAGATTGTAATCATACCGAGATTTACAGTAGCGTGGAGCACATTCTGTACCGGACCAACCTTCCTCATGGCTGCCGCGCTACAAATTAAATACAAGAGAGAGTAGACAAAGAAGACATATGCTGAGTCTCAAGTCGCAGATCCAAATAGATACACTACCCTGCATATAGATACGTACTACTATGCATCACAAACGCAATACACTAACCTGGAGAATACCCGCACAGAGATTGGGACGACCTACGTACGGTTTGGCCTTGGTGAGCGCCCGAGCGGAAGGAGAGAATGACACAATTCGAGTCGGTCTTGAGCACATTGGTTCAAATGGAGGTTAAGTAGACGAGGTGAGCGCGTGAGGCCCCGACGTAGGGCAGGTTAAATGAATTAATTAAGTTGCACCCTGACATAGGGCAGGATTAAAGTATAATGCAATTTGTAAGAGCATCTACAGAAACGACCTGATTAAAGAAAGACGCACTTTGCTGGCAGTGTTAACGTTGCATGCTGTAATCACGTGCAGCTTGTAAAAGTATGCAGGGCATTACATGAACGAAAAACTTTTTACTTCCTCCATTCTGAAATAATACTACTACTTGACATGGTTTAGTTCAAACCTAGGTCGAATGTGCCTTCCACTCATCTCCTTCTAAGACGTTCGGTCGAAAGTAGTACTCGCTTCTTTAGAAATATAAGATATTTTAGATTTATAAAAAAGATATACGTAGACACCTTTTAGTCTAGATTTATTTAAACCTATTATACACTAAAAAATATCTACATACATTAGCTTCACTAACCTAACGTAGTACACGGCAAATGAACGAACAAGAAGAATGATGATGGCAGCGCTAGTTCTCCAAGCTGCGGAATACTTCTTGCAGTACAATAGCCAAGAAAACCACAAAGTGGCTGCATCGCGGGACTTTCCGGTGTCGTCAGTTTGCACTGTCTTATTCCTGTGAAACCAAGCTCAGATGCGACCTTGGGGCATGATTTGCCAGCTTTTGTCAGTAAAGTACCTTTATCGTTCACCGGTTTCTGCTGTTAAAGTTGTGGCGGCCACACATGCGCACGTGCTGAGATGCGATCTGGCGGCCAGGACAGCTCAAAATACTCCACACGCCCGTACACGGACGTTCTCGTTTAACAAAAGGGCATCAATTTCAGTATAGTGGTTAATCTATCTATCTAAGAACACATCCGCCACTAGCAAGCATATATTCGTCCCGTTAACGACATTTATACATACAACTGCTGGTAGCATCCCAAGAAGAATGAGCAGAGATTCCGGATTTTCCGGAGGCGATTCGAATGGGGTTTCTGGCGGTGATCTCGTATCACGTCTGGGAATCTCGCCAGAGAAGGGCAAGTTCTGGGCGTTGTCATCCGACGGCGAGGACGATGAGGTGGAGTCTCCATTCTCAGAGAAGAATGCGGAATCAGCCGCCATCTATCTTCGTCAGACGACAGAGGAAGAAGAGGGTTCGGGCATGGTGCAGTCACCCTCTCGGGTGGCCAAACGAATGGAGCGCAGAGATTGCAAAGGCTCACGACAATGGAGATGTGGGTCTCACCGCCGGCACAGGCATCATTAGTGGAGAATGAGGCTCTTGTCCTTGTTAGTAAGGGGATTTAGTCCCGATTGCTCAACCGGAACGGAGCAAGCACAACTAAAGCTTTCACCCTTTAGTCCCGGTTGCGCTACAAACCGGGACTAAAAGGGTTTCATGTGGCCGCTCTCGGTTATGAGGGGGGAGGACCATGCGTCTCGGTTTGTAATACGAATAGGGCAGATGATTCTCTGTCGCGGCAGCATTTTGACCACTTTTTGTGCTACGGCACAGAATTCATTTATATTATTTTCCTTTATTATTATTTTTATTGTTTTTCTTTTTATTTTGTGTTTTGCACTATCAATGAAGGAATCATTATAGTTGAATGCCCGTGCGATGCCACGGGGATCAAGTTTTTTTTTTCCGTTATCATGCTTTGTAGTCATAGTTAACCTACGTGGCCGTTAAAGGCGCAGGTGATTCTACACCTGCAGCGAACAACCGACACTCATCTTCATTAAGCTATTGATTGGAGTCTAACATTCTATTGTGAGGCGCATTCTAGCTGAATGCCCGTGCGTTATCACGACACATTTAATTTATTTATTTTTGTAAAAAATAGATGTATAAAAATATAATTAAAATATTCAAAAGCACCCTTTCTAAAAGTAGTATTCTGGAAAACATTTAACATTTGAATTTGATAACATATGCAGAGATAGTAAGGACCAAAAATTCTATTTCTTAATATTGCTAAAAAAGATTATATTGTGAAACATAGGGAGCATTAACTAAGATCTATACAGTGCTAAAGATAGATTTTGGATCATACTCAACATGCATATAGATCAAACAAGGAAACTCCATATGCACTTCCTTTTCTTTTTAGAACTTGGTTAATAATCTTCATCTCACATCATTGCATCGGAGCTACGTCAGGATTAGCGACATAACCAACATGCATGGAGAGAACTTGTTAGTTAAAATATTTGTAGTTATAGTTGTCACTGGTACGGTGTCTAGATAAGGCCTTCGAATATTTGTAGTCACAGTGAGTGGAACCTATGACGAATAGAGCATGATACACTAAATTTGTGGTTAGTCTAAATGTATGAACTTTCAAATAGATTGTAACAGGGAACGAATTTATAGTTGGATATGACAAACAACAATAAAAACAAAACTTGGTATACTTGTATTAGAAATTAACTACCAACATCAACCAACAGCTAGTACTATTGATTTTTTTCCAAGCTCCAATCACACTGCCGGTGGGAAACACATGGCGTGGAGCAGTTCCATGAACTGCAGATGGAGGAACGCGGGTCTCCCCCGTGCCTCTTTTGGCACCATCAATTACAATTTATATCTCTTAATTGCATTCAGTTCAGTGCAGATTAGACTGAACCATGACATTAACTTGTCATCGCCAGGCCGACGACCATGACGATGAAGTTGAGCAGCTTGAGAACGCATTCGAAGAAGCCCCTGCACACGCCATGCTCGGATGGAGCGATTAATTGAGCGGCCACCTATCAGGGAGCAGAGAAGTCACTTACCTCAGGAAAAGTTTACGATGGGGAAGCGCTCATCAGCCCCAGAGAAAGAGACAGCGGAGAGGAGGCGCCTCTGACTGATCAAGTTATGTTTGTCGATCGATCCAGGGTATGAGAAATCGTGCAAATAGGGCCGGGGTCGCGCCGGCGCTCACCGCGACTGACACGGGCTGGAGGAGGGAGGCGAGTCAACATGGCAGAGCGGGACCTCATGCGGCGGCGGGTGGTCTAGGTCAGAGGAGACCGGGATGTGAGCGTCAGAGATCACGGCAATCTGGTGAGCCATCAAGATCGGCTCGATGCCCTTCAATCTTTGGCGATCATCAAAGAACCACACCGATCTGAACCTTTCGTGCTTGCTGGACACTCAGCCTGGGTGTGTTGCGTGTTTTTCTCCGCTCCACGTGGGAGCCGTCACCGCCATGGCTGGCCCTTCGGACGAGCTCCGGCGGAATCAGGGGCCTCCCACTGTCATCGTTGTCATAGGTAGGAGCATATGAGCGTGTAAAAGGGGGCGTCGAGCATTGTGGAAACGGCTCGGCGGCGGGCGAGCGTCAGGATCTCGGATTCAGGTTGGCCAGCTAGTTAGACTGTTTTAAATTGGTTCGGACTCTGCCGTCGTGCAACGGGACAATGTATTGTTGACGGGAAACAGATTCTGCTACGACGCACAGAAACGACGGACGAAGGTGCGAAAACCACCTCAAGGGAAATTATATAGTAAAGATCATCATGAATATAGAGATCAAAGTATCAAACATATTATATTTGATGCACGAGTTTCATTCATATATATATATATATATATATATATATATATATATATATATATATATATATATATACAAAATAATCTCTTTTTACGGTTTCTATTGTCTTATATATCAAACTTTACATGGTATTCTTCTTTTGGGTTTAGGACCTTTGGATCTAAGAATCCCGCCAATTTCGTCATGAATTGCTCGCACGCGATTCTTTGACAGACGACTATCCCGCAACCATTCAATATGATTAAAAGAAAGAGTCAACATATATATAAATAAATGAAACTAAACATAATTGATGGTAATAAAAAACTATGAAAACTGATTACGTACGTAAAGTTGTTTTAAATTTAAGCTCTTCTTACAGCACGTCTGACGAATGAACTCGCAAACATAGTATTCACATTAATTATTTTCGTGTCCCTGCGTCAGACACTTTACGAGAACATAGTTCAATCAAAATAATAATCAAGCATGATAATGGTATTGAAACTAGAATCAAATACACACACGGATCTAGCTAGAAGTACTTACATTTAGTGGTTCAAATGTAAGTTTTTTTTTCAAACATCCCTAGCCTTCTTGATAAACCGTTTATAAACGCTGTTCGATAAAAAAAAAAATAAGTTATTAATTATTTAATATCAGAAAATTCACGAAAGGTTGGCCTTGGTGAGCGTCAGAGCGGAAGGATAATGACAATGCGAGTGGCTGTTGAGCACATCGGTTCAAATGGAGTTTAAGTAGACGAGGTGAGCGCGTGAGACCCCGACATGGGGCAGGATTAAAGAACTAATTAATAAAGTAGCACCCTGACATGAGGCAGTATTAAAGAATTAATTAAGTTGCACCCAACAAAGGTGATAGGATTAAAGAATAGTGCAATTGGTAAGAGCATCTATCGAAACGACCTGATAAAAGAAAGACGCAACTGCTGGCAATGCTATCGTTGCATGCCCAAATTATATGCAGGGGTATAGAAAAGACATAGTTGACCCAGGAAAAACCTTAATTTGGATATTTACAACGAACTTACTATGCTAACGGAAATGAGCTGCAACCAAGCAAGTACTCTGCGCACTCTTGTTCAGTAGAGTACCTCGTGGGCCTTTTCGGGCTTGGGGTGTTCATGGCAAACCAAAGCTCAGATATGACCTTTAAGCATCTTCACTCGGTGGGTGAATCCAGACTAAAATCCGGACAACTTTTATCAGATGAAATAAGTTTTTGTCTGGATACGTCTATTTTCCTACTCGCGTACCTAGCCCGAGTTCCCGGGTCATCCGTTTCCGCTCAAATTCGACTCAAATTCGTCCAGATTTCGTCATAGTTTGGCGTAACATGAATACAAAACATTTTACGGATACGGTTCGGCGAAATTTTAAATATAGTGTAATAATATTCCAAAAATATAAAACAATGATCATCAAACTCTAATCACTAAAATTAGGGTTAACAAAAAATTTGATTAATTAAAATTATATGAATGCATGTGTGAATGAGATGATTTAATAAATGCATGAATAGACTTGTGTGATTAACCTAAATAGCAAGAAATGGTTTAACGATGAATATAACATCATATAAAATAATTCCATGCAGAAACAAATTAAGAGAAAATCAAAAACAATCATTAGGTCACTTTGAGTGTTTCTAGTTCAAGATTTTAAACAGAAACTTTCCCAATTCTTTTCATCCCTTACTATAACAAGTAAAAGTGAATCAAGGCCCACATTTCAAACTTACAGAAACATTTGGCAACCTCATTCAAATCACAATTCAAAATTGAATCTTTATCATACGTGAAGATCACCCATTTTCAAAACCCAACCAAACCAATGCCCCTTGACTAATCCAACTAACCAGACACTCCCTAGTATGTGCCTAGCCAACCCACCAAGTTTGAATCCAAAATTCAAATTCTTTTTACGGCCATTTTATCAAACACCTTATAGATACAAATCAAACAAACATCTAACACTATTTGCAGCAGTAAAATTGGCCAACCTTGTTCCCTCTCTGGTTGCAACAAGCATTTAGTAGATCATCTAGCTTAGTTACTCCCTCCTTCACGGTTTGCATGGCGCTCTACAAAAATCTCATGGACCAAGGCGTGAACGTATTGGCTGAAAATTAGGCCTGTTAGTGAGCGGTTAAGGCGCATGCAGTGGTGTGAGAGTGTTGCATGCATAGGAAGTTAGGAGGAAAGCTGCCACATTAATCAACAATTAATTCTTATGTGCCTAGGAACGTTGCAGTTATGGGAAAACTCAAATTTGATTAGACGCCCTGCAAACCGTGAAGGAGGGAGTAGTAACCTCTAGCACCACTGTGAGCTTGCCATTGCCATCAATAGAGAGCAGGCCGAGCCTCCCCTTGCCACTCCAATGTGGACAGCAAGCTAGAGGAAGAACTAGCTATGCCAACCTTGTCTGGCATGCTGCCCATGCCTCACCGCCCCCTCTAGACAAGTCCTAGCTCGAAGACAGAGACATGAACTGCCGGAAATGCCGTCCCCGCGCCGCTGTCGACCATGCCGACACGCACCACCGTGCACGCGCCATTCCCACTCAACCCGACCACCTCGATCCCTTGCCGCCCGCCAGCATGAACCCCACCGTCCCAGGAGACCACTAGACATGCTCGTTGCCTCGACCATACCCCGTAGCCGCCGCGCGCCACAAAGTTCGCCGTCGGTACCGCGCAGAGCACCGCGCGTTCCAGACCAAATCCCACCGCCCTACGCCTCGCCTTTAAGCTAGCAACGATCGCCAGGAGACCATGCACCGTCCCCTAGCCTCAGCCACGCCGATAGCCGCCTGTACCGTCGCCTCCGACGACCTCGGCCCACGTCGTGTTGTCCCTCTTGCTCGCCTATAAAAGGAGGCCTTCCCGGCTCGATTCCTCCACACCATCTCACTCCCCTCTCCCTCAGAACCACCCTACCTCACTCCCGGAGCAAGGCGAGCTCTCTCTCGCCGGAATTTGGCTGGAGCCCGCCGCTGCTGGAGAAGAAGGGAGCCGTCGATTGGAGCCACCCCAGGAGAAGCTGTCGGTACCAGGAGAACCGCCGTCGTCGACTTCGTCATTCGCCCCCGTCGCCGACCCTCGCCTGAGCCCCAGTGAGTCTCCCACGACCCCCACCTGCCACGTTAGGGTTCTGTCTCGCCGGCGCTGCCCGACGTGGACGATGAACCAGAGCCGTTAGATTAGAACTAGATCCCACGGTGCACATTTCCCCGTACCGCTGCGCCCCTCCCCGTCTCACTGACGCGTGGGGACAGCCACTTAACCAGCCCGCATACGCGCTGTGTGTAGTGGTCCGGCCTAGTGAAAACTCCCGTGCGACCCAACAATTCAAATTTACTTTTATTCATTTAATTTCAAACATAGTTCTGTGCATAGATTCAAAAACTAACCCAGCTCGATTTACTGAACCAAAATGCATGAAACTAATTTTGTTAGAAAGGTACTGAAATGCTTAATCCAAGCCCGTTGGATTCAAATCATTTGAATTTGTAGATCAACCATGGTAAAAAAACAAGGCAGAAGCTTTTCTGAATTCAAACATTTTTCAAAATTCAACCATAAGAGCTTTGGAGTTGATTCCAACTCTCAAAAATCACATTTGATCATACCTTTCAGAATATATATAAAAACATATGAGTTTACTTGCAGAAATAATGTTCAAGCAATAAAAGAATGCCACATAGGCATTTCTAGTCACTTTATTTAATTAAAATAAAAAGGCTAAACCTTATTAAATTGTGACACCAATTTAAATCACATTCCCATGTACTAAAATATGTGGTGATGACATGTGTCAACATGATCCCATGTTTGAGTTGGAGAATATTAAATCTTAAATAATTTTTCAATGAGTAGAAATTACTTTTCTAAAAATAAAATAAATAAGACAAGTGCTTTAATCTTGTAATGCTAGTGATGATGATAGATCATCTAGTGTGAAACTTTGTGTGATATTTAGAAATAGTTAAGTATTGTTTGGTGATTGTGTACCTCGTATTTATCTAGAGATGCTAGTACCGACCAAGGATACGAGGAGGAAGGAGGATACTACGAGGAAGAAGCTGAGGAGAACTTCAACCACTGCTCTACACAAGGCAAGCCTAATACTACTAGTTGAATTAGCAAACCAATATTTGCAAGCTAACACTTGTAACTTAGCAAGTTTATACTGATATCTTAGCAAGCTACAACTTGCTTGTTACTATGCTAACTATATGCCTTAAGCATATGTGATTACACCCCCTTGATACCCAATCCTAGTTTTACTTGCAAGCTTGAGTATTTTAATTCTTCATCAAAGCTTTCTCTTAGAGTTTACTTAGCTAATTGTAGATATTAGAAGGATATTGGAAGGTAGCATAAAGAGCATAAAATATGGCCTAAGTTAGATAATCTTGATGTCATCCTAAGGCATGAGATTGAACTTAGATAATCCACACATATTTATGATCCACCATTAGTATTTACCCCCACTTGTAGATGCTAGTGCTAAGCATAAAACTTGATCAACTTTAGATGGGAATACTTGGTGAAAATGGTTATGAAAACCTTAGAATGATGAGTCATTCTACTGAAATGTTTTGACATGTGTTTCCGAACACCAGGTGATTTTGATGATGAAAATGCTGAGGCATGAGCCTTAGCCCTTTATAAAACTGATGATTGTCTGAATGCGATACCATTCTAATTTTTACCGTACAACCACAATACCCGAAATTTGGGGAGGGCTTGACTGGAAATTTATATACCTTAGTATGAGTTCCCTTGCGGCCAAGGTCTGAGCTGAGGCTACCTTGTGAAGATTGTCCACCTGTGCAGTACCCAAGATGACAGTTGGTCATGGTTGGGAGGGCAAACTCACATGAGAGGTGCCTATACTAGGGCTTGTAATTGAAAGGTTAGGATTGATTATCCGCATAATGAGTATGGTGAATTCAGGATTGTTACTGATGGATGTATCGAATGTTGTGGTGAAAGTGTACAACTCTGTAGAGTGCCAAACTATTCGAATAGCCGCGTCCGGCGGTTATGGACAGTTGGAGTGGCCATATTGTTCTATCGTCAGATGTTTTTAAAATGACTTATGAAATGATTTGGGACTTTGACTTGACCACAACAGAGTTGTGATATGAAATTCAAGTTCCCACTTAGGTATTATAAAACTATCAACTAGTTTTCTTTGCTTTTAAACTTAGTAGAGGTAAATCTGGCTTTTTGCAAAACAACCCTAGAATTAGTATCCTACTACAAAAAACCCCTTACTTGTAAGTATTAGTTTGAGAGTACTTAAAGAGTACTCATGGCTTTGTACCTGGCTATTCCCGTGGCCAGACTATGAAGAGGAGTATTAGGATGACGGACCGCTGGAAGGTTACGACAACTAGGATCATCTCCCATCGTCAGCATTGCCTGTGACCCTGAAGGTGGAGCTTCGCCTACGCTGTCGTTACTATTACGTTATTCCGCTGCTTGAGTTGTATTAAGAAATGGATCATGAGATCCTTATTTGTGTAAGACCTTATGTATGGTTTGTAATGGATGATGTACTGTGATATCCAAATCTATTATGTCTCGCAAAAATGGTAATCCTAGGATTGCGATGTATGGCATAACAGGCATCTGTGATTAAAAATCCGGGTGTTGACAAGTTGGTATCAGAGCCATCCTGACCATAGGAGACCCTGGTTAGAATGGACGTTTGAATCAAAAACTTAGTTTCAAAACCAAAGGAAGTGAGTATTTACAAAAACTTATTCTTATCCTTATCACTTGGATTCTTTCATGAAAATTCATGTTCCTCAAAAATTCTTGCAAAGTACATAAAATTTGATACACTTGATCACTCTACTAACTTACTCATCCTATATTCTTATAGATGGACGTGAGCATGACCTGGACCAGCTGTCGGAGATGCTGGAGCGTCCACACCCCGAGTTCTTCGGAGCTCAGCTCAATGATCAGGAAGGAGAAGACCTGGAGTGGCTAGTTGTCACAAGTCTCCGAGGAAAGATTGAACCTCCCTCTGTAGAGGGAATTCATTTCACCTTAAGAGAGAACATTTGGCTCGATGGACTTGCCAGGGCAATGCAGGAAGCTCTTGTCCGTTTGTGTGGGCATAGTATTAATCAAATCAAGGGTACCCGCTTTGAGTTCTACCCAAGGCGTGATGTTATGGGACAACCACTGGAGGCCCCATATCACCCTGAGGTGAAGACTCAATTGGACCACCTCAGCTTCATGATGTATGACCGTCAGAAGGAGTTGGACAATGCCCGTTCCTACGCCAACCACAAGTATGCCATCGCCGCCAAGAAGGATCAGACCATCGCCATGCTAGTGAAGGATCGCAAGTCTCGTCGCCGTCATCTCGACAAGAAGGAGCGCATCATTGCCCGTCTTCGCCACCGGATCACGGACTTGGAGGAGACCATCCACGAGAGAGACATGCAGTTAGAGGAGAGGGATAATGCAGGGGAAGACCTTCGTGGAGACCCCTACTCCTATCTCAGCGATGGTGATGACTTTCTGGAGGATCAGGCCATGGACTTCTTCACCGATGAGGATGACTTTGCCTTCATCGATGATGATGATGACGAGGATGATGAGGACACCGACTCCGAGGAGTAGTAGCACGTGAGCACTAGCGTTAGTGAGTTGTATTTGGACCCACTGTATCGTAGTTTCCCAGAATAATTCTTAAAACCATCTGTTTTCCTTTGTTGTGGTGTGTGTTTGTATCGTGTGCTACAGATCAATGAATGAAAAGCAAGTTGTTCGATGCTAATTTGTACTGTCACGTTAATAGGTGCAAAACATATAATCAGCAGAGCCAGTAGGCTGTGTATGTGCACATGTGCGTAGAGCTGATCATTCGACTGATCAACTCGACATGTATGTGCATGCAGCTAGCATCTATCCATACGAGCACAGCTGGTGCAGGCAACTACTTCTTGTGAACCAGCGCCTAGTAAATACAACGTGAAGAAAAGAGCTACTAATCATGATTTAATTAATTACTAGTTCACTTTGCAGGGTCACGTATAGTCAAAGTTGTAAGGCGTATGTATACGGCTCGGCCGGCCGGCCGGCCGCGCCTTCACGTATTTGTTGGCTACCGGATCAGGTGTAACAAGTTTTATTTTGATCAGCTTGCACCGGTCCATGCACCGAAGCTAGCTATCTCTACTATCTAAAAAAAACTTCATGTTCCGTTTTCTGCCGGACGCACTACGTCGTTACTTTCGTCGCGTCTCCAGCTCCGCTCACCCCGGCCCCTTGGTCCATCGCATATTTTGCAACGAAGCCGCAGTCAACATCTCGTAAATCAAGCCGAAATCCACACCCCGCGGCCTGATGGCATCACGCAGTCGTGCCTCAACGCATATCCTCTCGATCAAATCTCGTCGCCGCCGCCTCTGCCACCCACCTCGTCGGCCACCCAACGCGCCTGCCGGCCGGCCGACTTGCTTGCCCTCCCTCCCGTGGACGCCCGTGCTATGGCAAGCAATCGAGGGCAAGGGGAGAATGAGCCAAGGGTTGGCCGGCGTGGCCCTGGTGGCCGACAGGGACTACTAAGCCTGTCCCGCGTCCTCACGGTCGATTCCCTTCGCCGGTACTTTGGGAATTGAGCTCCTAGTCGTCCTCCACGAGAGAGGCGGCTGGCCGCCCGAGGCGCCCAACGGCAGCGACGCTGACCATGGCAGGGCCTGCAGCTGGTGCTGTTATTGGTCGCGGCCAAGGAGATGCAGGCGTTCAGCAACCACTGATACAACTCCACCTACGGAAGGACGGGATGAAGATCAGGGGGCACTCAAAACATCGCCTAAATCCGCGGGAGGTGACGGGATAATTATTCACGACAGTGTGTTACCTTAGCTGGTGGGCATCAGGACATGGATGGTTGCTTCATACATTACACTGTAGGGTTCCAGGTTTCGCGTAGACTCGGAACCATCAGTTATCATAAGGTTGTATTCTGCATTTATCTTTGTTTTATGTTGTTTATACAGTTAACTAGCTCGTTGATTATATCAGAACTGACAAGGTGTTGAATGAATTTAGGAAAATAAGGCGGACTCAAGGATACCTTCCCAAAAGCGGTGGATTCAGGATTCGTTGGCATTATTTGCTTTCCTCCCTTGATCATATATGTTTATCTTTGGCTATTCCTACTCTTAAGGTTTATCGTCTTACCCCTAACCTACAGTTAATTACACTGGAAACAAAAGGTGTCCTTGTGAACACGAGAATAGCCTTAGTTTTGTTCATGCTTTTGTTCGATAATGAATTTGTGATATAGTATGTTCCACACCATCTTGATATTTTGGAAATCCCTTTGCCTGTACCACTTCACCAAATGCAGTATTTTCTTGGCAAATGTCGAGCTCCTTGCTTATTTAATTCAGGAGCCTGTGTGGTTAACAATGTCTAAAAGTGCGATTTCTCTCTATAGATTTCAAACTCTTGATTTCTTGGATTCCTTATAGAGGCACTTTAAATGGGCACGTTTAGTATACACTGATATATGAAGAAGCTTATCTGAATTTATCATCACTATCCCTGATGTTAATTTGGTTTGATAATATGCTTGTGATTGGTTGATCAAGGATACCAGTAATCTAGATTTTTCTTCGCAAATAGATCTTCACACAATTTGTAGTTCATAGCCCATGTTAGGATCTAGAGTTATGTAACTCTCTGCTCCAAGCACGAGAACAATGGAAGATTGCAAGTTCTTGACATATAGTTTTTTTTTCATTCATGTTAGAAGCTGTACAATATGAGCAACCTTGCAAGGCAGTAGTGGTTATGGAAGAGATGAACCTGCAGTAATATGCTCGTTGGGAATAGCTAAAGCCATTGCTTGAACTTGGCATGCCTAAGGACGGATTACAACATCCTCAGCGGTGGATTGATGTTTGATGTATTGTGCAGTAGTCAGAAAGACTTTAGCTCCAGCTGCTATTTAATAATATGTTTGATGTATTGTGCAGTAGTCAGAAAGACTTTAGCTCCAGCTGCTATTTAATAATATGGGTTTTTGACAGTATCACATTTACAAAACTTGTTGTGTTCTTGCAGGTACCAGTGCAACCTTCCTCTCCATGATCGTTTGATGTGCTTGTCGGCCTCACCCATCAAACAAATTAATCGAAATATGAGTGCATACCTAAACTTGACACTTGGTGCAGTGGCCCTGGACCTACGCACCTGGAGCTCACTCGCTGATTGATGTCGACTAACAGGCGGAGCCAATGAACCTTGTGCAGCAACCACACGACATGCCGACTACAATGTTACCGACAGGCTGCAGGTGATCTATCAAGTCAACATTGTAATTTGTAAGTATGGAATTGCCATAAGATTTGACACCTTTTCCATACTCACACGTCTAATAGGTGTTTCAATCCAACGCTTAAATAGCAGGTTAATAGGTGCACGGGCCAGGAACAACAGTATTGATTATTTTGGTGTGTATTGGTAAAGGTGATTCATTGTGTTAGTTTTCTTCCAAAATTGCCAAGTCGTAGATATTAGATTCTACACCCTTCA
Source organism: Avena atlantica (assembly GCA_910589765.1). NCBI lineage: Eukaryota > Viridiplantae > Streptophyta > Magnoliopsida > Poales > Poaceae > Avena > Avena atlantica. The sequence goes on along the minus strand of OU342735.1, from coordinate 514,992,730 downwards.
AAGAAGTATAAATGGCTCTTATTTACTTTCCTGTTCATTTAATTTGTTAAATTACACTGATTGTAAGTATGCTATGTTTATTGGTTAGTACCTATAGATGAAGTGGGAGCTGCGTGTGCTCATGTTGTTGTGGACAAGGCTTGGTCCAACAAACTGAAGAACTTGATCCATGATCCTTGTAAATTGGGTACTTCACCTAATAAAAGCCTGAGGTATGTAAGCGAAACTATCTCCATAAGTCAATTTACATGTTCTCGGTCTTGATGAAGCTGCCATACCTACATGTAAGGTTCATATTCATATCTTGTAAAGCACTTGTAATGAAAATAGTGCCTGATCTTCAATTACCGCAGGTTCAAACTTCCACACTTTTTGACAAATTTGTAAGGTTAAATGATAAACTTCTGCAAATGTTTCCACTTTTGCAAGAGACGGATTTGGATCACTTTCCATAATATGCGCTGGTGGTAAATTTCTCGTCTGTTTACTGTACCAAGAAATGAATTCTTCTGGCAACATCAATTCACGTAATTTGGCATAGCTACACATGCTCAAGAAGCTTGATAAAGCTAAAGTTGAGCTTGAGGAATTAGTTCATTCCTACTAGAACCCAAGGTGAAGTTTTATCAAATTAGCTTCAATCTACATCTATGCTACCTATACTCTGTAGTTGTTACTTAACTTGGGTTGATTACAAACTGGACATCATGTCTCATTAGTGTTTTTTTGGAATGATTATGCCACAGAAGGAGAAGCCACCACAGGGCTCGACCAACCATGACACCAGCTTCTCCCGCCTGCAGCGGTCCTGGAACATCTGTCTTCTCCACCATGCAGCCATGTCACCGTTCATCCTAGCTTAAGATCAGGAGGGGCGGCACGAGTGCGTAGAATTCCTACCATAGGAGCAACCAATTGAGATGTAAGCATTGAAGCCTCAATCGTGCTTCATCTTTCTTCCTTGTGCTTGAATTTTGGTCTCTGTGCTTAGAATTTCAGGATCCATTGACCAAGAGTGTTGTTTCTGGACCCTCACCCCAACCTCATGTTACTATTTGTTTTTTCTACCCATGAAAAAAAGGATGCACGAAACCCCAACAACGTCGATTCAGATTCGCTCAGGTAAAGTCTTCATGAAACATGGTAGACTGGATCACCGCCCTCATATCATTTATCTTGCAGGGTATTTTAACCAACATTTTCTTCTTGGATCTTTAATTGCTAGCTTATGTATCACAAATAAATTGTGAATTTGAAATATGGCTGTACATCAATAAATGATGGAGAGCTCCTGGTGTGAGATGGATTAAACTTAACACTGATGCAAGTGCTAACCCTTTCTATGGAGAAGTTGGCTCTGGGAGTGATATCAAGAAGCAACAATGGCATTGTGGCCTTTTTTGCTTGGAAGCATATGCACAATTGCCCTGACTTTGATACAACTAAAGCCTTGGTGACTGAATTTGGTATGCTCCTACTGTCTCAAACTGAGTCCTTGCCGGCAGTGGTGTAATTGGGTATGCATGTTAAGGAAAAAAGGAGTAATTATTTTGTTCATATTTTTATAAATACAGATAAAATACTTGCTGCATTAGATTTCCTACTGATGCTAATCATCCAAGCGTAATCCTCTTAAAATTGTTTATTTTCTTTGTAAAGGCTAGAATTTCAATATCTATCCACAAGATTTGGTTGGAAGAACCAACGATTACTGATCCATCCTAAAATTTACTGTTTTCAAAATAATTAAAGAATATATGATGCATGTCGGATGTAGTTTCAATCTAAATTTAAATTTCTTTATTTTCAGTGATATATATTGCTGATGAATAACTCAATTCATGGACTATCCAATTTCATCATAGTTTTTGGACTAATGGCAAAGATGGAATTTCCCTTAAATTGAAGTTGCTTTTGAAATATTTTTGGTGGCTACTAATATATATTATTCTGCTTGCACTGTAATTTATCCAAAGTTACTGAATTTTCATTGTACTAAAATATCCTACATATATTTCACAGAAATGAGGGTTTTCAAATTTAAATAGAGCAAGGGAAGAAGGCAGTTCGGTAGGAAGACGAAAATGAGGGAGTAGAGATCAGTGGTTTGATACGATTGTCGTGTCTGCTGAGGTAAGTTACTAAGTTGACAAAAATTGTCGCTCCTACTTGCCATGTCTGCTGAGGTAAATTGATTGATGTTATCACTACTTCCTGCCATTGAGATATGTCCTAGATGTTAACAAGGTACAATATTGTTTCAGTTATTGTGCAACTGTAAGTTATCATGTTTATATGAAGTTCAACATTAGGTGGATGCAGATGCAATTTTACTGGTGCAAAGTTTGTGAATATGATATTCATAGATATTCGATACAGAAGTTTGTTTTCAATATCATCTACTTTTCCTTTTACACTACTTCTATTTATTTCTTATTTAATGCCTAAGTAGTTATTATCTCTCAGTGAGGTATTTGCGGTTATGGATATCATAACTGGGGAGAGCCGCACTTAAGAAAATTAAACTGACGTGGAAAATAAGGGGTAAGCCTTATTTTCTCATCAAAGTAGATGCAACTGTTTTATAATGAGCAAACCTTGCTCGAAATTAAACTATTAAAAAACGCCGATCATGAGAACATCATCAGGTTAAATAAGTGCACATGCCAATGATGTTTAAATACTCATGTTCTCTGCATGGAACAGGAAGATCAGGTATGTTGGTTTATACGAGGTATTGCCTATATGATTCATTTACATGACACATGGTTATAAATTTTCGCTTATTGAATCTAACAAGTCGAATTCTGAAGGTCATTTATTAAACTATGCTAGATTACATGTACTGCGGATATATACATGGTCTCTTAACTACTTGAACCATGATATGAAGAAAGTCTTGCTCCATATACTAGGGTGATGTCCAGACCCAGCCAAAGTTAGCAAGTAGCCTCTCTAAAGTCTTGCTACATATAATAGGGTGATGTCTAGGTCCAACCAAAGTTAGAAAGTAGCCTCTCTACCTCCTGGGGTAATTTAAGTTGTCCATGTATTAATTTTTCTATGTGAAGTAAAACGGGAAAATACAATTTATGATTTTTTAAAGATAGTTTGCTCTACTGTCTGTTTAGGGTGTTGTCCAGGTCCAGCCAAAGTTAGCAAGTAACCTCTCTACCTCTTGGGTTAATTCAAGGTTCCCATGTATTACCTTTTCTACGTGAAGCAAAATTGGAAATACAATTTATGCTTTTCTGAAAGATAGTTTGCTCTACGGTTTTTTCTTCTTGAAAGATGCATTTATGTTTGATGTCATTTTCTTGATCAACACTGTTGTTGCGTTATATGTTGGGTGATAGGTTTTTTAAATTTTCATACTCGTTTTCAAAGGAAAGAGAATCATGAATGATCAGACTGGAAGTTACTAACTAGATCCGATCCGTCTTATATTACTATTTGGGTGAGTGCTTAATTGTGTAGATGTTTGTTTGTTTTGGACAAGACCTATACTTACATACATGAAGAACATGACCTAAAAGAAGTCTTGATAACATATATGAATCAGTAGACATTTGAATACTTGATTACAGAACTCTAAATATAGAATGTTTTGACTCATTTCTGGACCAATTTCCATTTACATTCTGATCACTATGTTGTTTTGGATTTTTGCTAGGGACGAGGAAAACAATTATTGACTGGTATTCAAAGCTTTGATCATGGAAGATTTTGAACGTATTTCATTCTAATATTTGATTGAAACACAAGTCATGATGGTGTATGCAATGTGAAATAAGAAATTAGTCGTAATTTTTGTTAGGGAGAATATTGTATACAAAGATGTACTTGCATCATAGTTGTGTTTGTACTGTGGAATAAGAAATTGCTTGCAGTTTGTGCTTATGTTTGACAAGAATCGGTATATTTTTTTGTTTTTATCTATGTAACACATAATATATATAAACCAGGATTCTGTTTTTGCGTATGTCTGCCCGTTGCAACGCACGGGCATTTTACTAGTCAAATAATGAAAGCAACAGCTGCCCGTTGCAACGCACGGGCAGTTTACTAGTCAGATAAACATCAAAGCAAGGGCGTTCAATCGGCCGCGATTTTCCTGGAGGGATAGCGCGTGCAAGCGTCGAGATAAGCATGCATGGCCGCCCGGCGCCCGCGATAAACTCTCGCTCTCCGTGGTTATCCATACATGGCTGCTGCCTATAAAAAGGCATACGCCCGACCCAGATGGAGGAAGAGGAGACCCACGCAGAGCACCCTCCTGTCCCTGAGACGCAGAGCTCTCGAGGAAGGAGGCGCAGCTCTCATCCGGCGAAGACCATCCGCATAACTCATAGGCCTTCAACATCACCACTACTCTCACACCCACGACCCTAGACTCCAATCAGCACTCACACACAAACTCCAAACTTCATACACATACACGTAGTGGTGATCAAGAGCAAGGAGGCCATAGAGGAGAAGATGATGGTCCCTAATGGTGAGAACCACGGTTGAATCCTCCCTCCTATTTTCTTTCTCTCTCTCTGTACAGCACACGCATGCAAGATTCATCTCGCACGGTGACGCATGGAGCCGGCGGGCAGCACATGAAATGGCAGCTCGATGCTTTTGCCGTTCCGGCTATGAGCGGTGTTGAAGAAGACGGCATCAGCAGCGCTGCCGGCGCGCAGCCCGGCGCCATATCCACTGCGCCCAATACATCAACGGCTACCAGCTGGCAGCCCGGCGCCAAGACGACGGCCTCGACGATGGCGGACGCTCTCTTCATCTCGACGGCGATGCTGCCGGCGTACAAGCCGACGCCATGTCCACTCCGGCGACAGGCTCCAACGGGCGACGTTGGGGTTGCCGGCGTGCAAGTCGGCGCCGTTTCCACTACCACGAGCCGTGCCCGAGACGACGGCCTCGACGGCACGCGGCTGTCGGCGCCGCGACCAAGAGGACGACCTCAAGGACGCGTGGCTACCGGTGCCGCCACCAAGAGGATGGACTCGACGGTGCGGCTACCGGCATGCAGCCTAGCGCCATCTACAATGCCACCAAGAGGACGGCCTCGACGGCCCGGCCGCCGGCGTGCAGACCAGCGCCATCTCCAACGCCACCAAGAGCACGGCCCCGTGGGCACGCGGCTGCCGTCGTGCAGTCTGGCGCCATCTCCATCTCCGCCGCCACCAAGACGACGGACCGGGGGCGCACGGCTGCCGGCGTACAGCCCGGCGCCACCTCCATCTTCGCCGCCACCAAGAGCACGGCCTCGAGTAAGTGAGGCTGCCGGCGTGCAGCCCGGCGCCATCGCCATCTCCGCTCTGGTGTGACGCGCCAAAGATGGCAGCCTCGGGACTGCCGGCGGGCCGTAGCGGCGCCATCTCTTCCCCGATCGAGCCATGCTCTACGGAGCCACCGAAGACGATGGAGGCGTGGAGCCCGGTACCTCCTCACATCGGAGAAGCGTGCCGAAAACGACGACGATAAGGCGGTCGGCGTGCATTCGGCGCCACGTCCATCTCGACGAACCATGCTGCCCAAGACGGCGGCGGGGCTGCCGGCGTGAAGCCCAACCTTTATTCACCTCCTAAGAACGCCAACAAGACAACGGCCCCGAGGGCGCGCGGCCCGGCACCATCTCTCCTCCCATCGAGCCCGGCACCTTCTTCACTCCGGCGAGGCGTGACGAAGACGAGTGATGGCGGGGCTGCTAGTATGCAACCCATCGCCATCTCCACCTCTGCAAGCCATAGGCGATAGCGTCGGGGTGTCTATCGTACAACCCGGTGCTAGCTCCATCTCCGTGAAGCCGGCGGGCATAGGCGAAAGAGCTGCCGACGCGCAATCCGGTGGCATACCTCACCTCCATCTTCATGAGCCCGTGAGACGACGCTCTTGTCTAGGACGACAGCCGTGAACTCGGCGTCGGACCGAGACGAGGTGTCGACCACGTCGGCTGCACCGACTTGTAGGCGCACATCGGTTTTGCACCGACATTGATCTCCACCAACACCTACTCCTGCGAGGCATACCCCTTGCGCACCCCGACGAGGCTGATGGTCGTCGAGAAGTCCCAGCTGAGCGGACCCATGCTACTCTAACTCCAACTACATCGAAGCTGTCAAGATCGACGAGGCACGACGGCGAGGGCGGGCGTGGCCGGAGTAAAGGACACGCTACTCGCGGCGCGTGTGCCGACAAGGACACGGGCTCTGCTGCCGCCCACACACACACCACCACATCATGCATGGAGAACGCGAAGCGAAGACGACAAAGACGACCACACGGCTTAATCGGAGGTGTCTCGCGGCGTAACCCGCGGGAGTAATTAACCGGGTGCCTTCCGAGGCCCCGGGAACCATGAGATCGCAATCGCCATAGTCAGGCTGGCCGCGCAAGCAGGTCACGGAGCGTCTCCACGAGAGATTAATGATATGCATCTTCCCTACCTTTTCTTGTGTACTACGGTACACTGGCACGCCCGCATTTCTTTTTCTTTACCCCGGCGCATGAGAAAAACACACTATCATCCTTCTTCCCTCGAGTAGCCTCGATCTACTTTTCTAGAACGTTTTTCTCGTGTCAAACACAAGTTGCTAGAAAAATCTGAGTCGAACTTTAAAAACTTTTCCAAAAATCCTGAACCTTAGAAATTTCCCTCTTTTCTAATGATCCATCTCAATCTTCAGATGCCTCGCGGAGGAAGCGGTTCATCCCCGGACCCGATGTTGCAGATCTTGCAAATGTTGGTTTCTGACTGCGAAGCCGAAAGAGCCGAACATCAAGCCAAGTTTAGCAAATGTGAATTCTAGTTACAGGAGGTAGGATTCCTCGGACATATCGTATCAGCCGGAGGAATTGTCGTTGACCCTGCGAAGGTAAAGGATGTCGAAGATTGGCAAGCCCCAGCCACTCAAACCCAAGTTCGTGCATTTCTCGGATTAGCGGGATACTACCGCAAGTTTGTAGAAGGATTCTCGAGTATTGCGAGACCCATGACCCAATTGTTGAAGAAGGACAAGAAGTTTGAATGGATGGATAAATGTGAAGCGAGTTTTCAAGAACTCAAGAGAAGATTGATTTCAGCCCCCATCTTGATCATGCCGGATATCACAAAGCCCTTCGATGTGTATTGTGACGCATCCAAGATCTGTCTCGGATGTGTGCTAATGCAAGAAGGCAAAGTTATATCTTATCTATACCGACAACTAAAGCAGTATGAACAGAATTATCCAACCCATGACCTCGAACTCGTAGCCGTAGTTCTAGCCCTGAAGACATGGAGGCATTATCTCATAGGAAACCGTTGTGAGATCTATTCGGATCACAAGATCCTAAAGTATATATTCACTCAGAAGGAGCTGAATATGAGGCAAAGAAGATGGATTGAGCTAATCAAGAACTATGATCTGGACATTCACTATCACCCCGGTAAAGCCAATGTGGTAGTAGATGCCCTTAGCAGATTGTCGTGCCGCTTGAACTCCATGATTTTCGAGGAGCAACCAAGCTTGCACAAAGAGATGGAAGATTTCTGAATAGAATTAGTGAGTGAAGGATTTTTGGCTAGCATAGAACTTCAACCCACTTTGATCAGTCAGATCAAGGAGGCGCAGAAAGGAAATGCTAGTATAGACGGAATGGTGTCCGGTCCTCCGAGGTGAAGAAGGAGAAAAGCTGCCCAGAGGAAGGGCATCATCAGCGTGTGAAGAAGGAGAAGGCCGTGATGGTGTCCGGTCCTCCGAGGTGAAGAAGGCCGTGATGGTGTCTGGTTCTCCGAGGAGAAGGCCACTTTGTTGTCCTCCATGGAGAAGGCCGTGATGGTGTCCGGTCCTCCGAGGTTAAGAAGGAGAAAAGGTGCCCAGAGGAAGGGCATCATCAGCGTGTGAAGATGCTCGGAAGAGGACTCGGTGATTCTCAGTTTGTACTTGTCCTCATACTGGGAGAAGAGGCCAATGGCTTAGGCAGCAACGGTGTATGACGACAAGTAAGCCAACCACACTAAGCTCCTCAGCCAACCCACTCTGCGATGCCGCCGGACGTTACCGGCGAATATGTTGGAATTTGGTGTATATTGGGCTGCTGGCCCATTAGACAAATTCTGAAATTCTCTTTGACCCACTTGTATATGACAGCATATGGCTGTGCTAGTGGTTCTAAAGTTTAGTCCCACATTGCTAGTTGAAGGGGAGTTGGACCACCTTATATAATAGAGTGTTGCACCACTCACTAAGGTGTGACAAGAAGAGTAGCCCTCGCGCACTCCTCCTCCGACGCCGCCCGCCTCGCCACGATGCGCGCGCGCGCCGCGGGTTGCATGAATCTCGCCGAGCCGAGCTTTATTTTGCTGGTTGGGAAAACTGATTATGAGTCATTAACGGACGCGTTAATTACAATCGTTTTCAGTTTTTATGAACGTGGTTATTACCGACCCACGATCCTCCTAACCTGCACTATATAAGCATCCGGGGCTAAACCTAATCGGTACGGAATCAATCCACACACGCTCCTACCTCCAGAACCTTGCGCTGCCACTTTCGTCTTCCCCATCCCGGCTTGCGGCGTGCACTGCAGATCGGGATAGTAGGCCTCCGGAACGCTGCCTCTCGTGAACTTGTACGGGTGAGGGGAGATCAGGTTTTTGGGGAGCGCTCAAGCGCGACTACTGGCAACCACGTCTTCGTGCGACGACGACTTCCCGGACGTCGGCGACCTCTTCGACAACTTCAACATGGGCGACGCTGCTGCAACCGCTGCGGCTGCTATTCAGCCTACATCGTATGTGATCTCGATTTCTCTCTTTCGGATTATGCTAGAGTTCTTTGTTCTAGCGTTTGGTGTAGATGTGATAGGTTTATCTCCTATAGATGTAATCTGTTCATCTACTTTTTTGATCTGCATAATTGGTTTTAGTACCGTTTGTATGATCATGATTTATCAGTTTATTATTCGGATTAAATCATATGGATTATTGCTTATATTTCCAACAATCCAAAAACCTGATTATAGGCAACTGAATTCCACTGGTGTAGCCGCGGCTACTAGGCCGCCTCCTTTTGATGGCATGCACTATAAGAGATGGCGCAAGAGAGCAGTTCTCTGGTTTGAAAACCTAAACTACTATAGCGCCACTCTTGGCAAGCCTGAAGGAGATCGTTCTGCTGAGCAGGAAGCGAACTTTAAGAAAGCCGATACCATGTTTATGGCGGCTTTGTTCAGTGTTCTTGGGGACAACATAGTCGATCTACAAAATTGTTTCATCTCGGCTCTACGCGGTTTTTTATTCCGACGCTAATGATGTTTGCGGTCCGATTTACATAAACGACCGGATCTTGGCCCTACACGCGATTCATGTCGCCATCGCAAACATTTCACATGTGATCTCTAAGGTTTAAGGTGTTCAAGTCTCTACGTGATTTGTATCGCCGCCATGGAGGTTGCATGATTTGATCTACCAAAGATTAAGTATCTCAGCTCTACGCAATTTACATCGCCGCCGGCTCGCTTATAGACATTTCCTGCGACATCAAATGGCTCATGATGCTTCACTAAAATACAAGTGTTGTTGTCCACACATCATGTTTGCATGGACACGCACCAAAAGGCATATGCATGTGTTATTTAAATCCAGTATGGTCACCTACTTTGGAATAAGCAAGGCCCCGTTGTTAATATTAACAATTTATGGAGCTACGGTTCATGTTAGTCGAGTGATTCAGTATTTTGTCTCGGCCAATTCACTTTTTTTCGTGACCGACGAGTCCGGAACCTACATATCTATCCTGACCGACGAGGCGGGATACACACCGTTCGTGACCGACGAGGCCGAACAGCTATCGAGACTTTGTCTGAATTCACTGTCTGACTGGATAAGCCATCCATACTTTGTTGATATGGCTGCAAACTACATTAATCAGTATTTGCATGGTATATGCCTTGGAGAAAATGAGCTATGAGTTGACGAGGATGATGATCGTATGATGCAGCAGAATCGGAGGTCTTACACGGTCATAAACCCGTGAATGTAATTAACTGGAAGTCCTCTCGAGGCTCTAGGGGTCAAGAACTACACAATCGCTTCCTTTGTATGTCAGATGTCGCACAATGAAGATGTCCAATGAGATTTGTATGTTCTTATGAATATCAATAAAGACTACAAGTTTCCTGCATAATCTTTGTGTTTGCTTTATTTAATTTGTATACCATCGTATACTGGCACGTCCGCACTCCATAGTACCAACGCTAAGAAATTTAATTATTTCTCTCGCGTAAAACAGGAGGTTAGTTCCACCACATCGAGGTAAAAATGGAATCGACTGTCGTTGGGTATACAAAGTCAAGCGCAAAGAAGATGGCTCTATTGACAGATACAAGGCTAGATTGGTAGACAAATGGTTCAAACAACGCTATGGTATTGATTATGGGGATACTTTTAGTCCAGTTGTTAAAGTTGCAACTGCTCGTCTTGTCTTGGCTATTGCTATTTCCAGGGAATGGAGCTTGCGACAATTAGACGTCAAAAACGCGTTTCTTCATGGTGTTCTTGAAGAGGAGGTCTATATGAGACAACCTCCAGGGTATGAGGATGAAAGAAAGCCTAATTACAAATGCAAACTTGACAAGGCGCTCTATGGAATTAAACAAGCACCTCGAGCGTGGTATTCTCAACTGAGCTCACAATTACTTGCGTTTGGTTTTGTTGCTTCCAAGGCAGATATGTCACTATTCATTTATCATAAGTCAAATGTCACCATCTTCATGCTCATCTATGTTGATGATATTATAGTTGCTAGCTCCTCTCAGGCTGCAACTGATGCTCTTCTTGAGGACTTGCGTCGGGAGTTTGCATTAAAGGATCTTGGTGATCTCCATTATTTCTTGGGAATTGAAGTAAAGAAAGTTAATGATGTTTTGGTTCTGAATCAAGAAAAGTATGCTCATGATGTTCTTGCATGTGTAAATATGTCAAACTGTACTAGAACATCTACACCTCTTTCCCCATCAGAGAAGATAAATGCCAGGGAGGGATTTTTGTTGGGTCCTGAAGATAGCACTAAGTACAGAAGCATGGTTGGTGCACTTCAGTATCTCACTCTTACAAGACCTGATATCTCATATGCAGTTAATAAGGTTTGTCAATATTTACATGCTCCCACTACATCACATTGGATAGCTGCAAAACGTATTTTGAGATATGTCAAAGGGACAATTACAGTTGGCTTGACATTTACAAAGTCCTCCACTACACAAGTCAGTGCCTTTTCAGATGCAGACTGGGCTAGTTGTGTAGATGATCGTCGATCAACAGGAGGGTTTGATGTGTTCTTTGGATCAAATTTGATCTCCTGGAGTGCTAAGAAGCAAGCCACAGTATCAAGGTCCAGCACTGAAGCAGAATATAAGTCTCTTGCAAATGCCACCGCAGAACTGATATGGGTATAGTCTTTACTTGATGAGCTCAGAGTAAGACAAACTCAAACACCATGTTTATGGTGTGATAATTTAGGAGCAACATACTTGTCAGCCAATCCTGTGTTTCATGCAAGAGCAAAGCATACCGAGATAGATTTCCACTTCGAGAGAGAACGTGTGTTGAAGAAACAACTTCAGATTCGTTTCATTCCCTCAAAGGATCAAGTTGCAGATGGTTTCACCAAGCCTCTTTCAGATCGAGCCTTTGAAAAATTCAAGTATAATCTCAACTTAACTAAGTTGTGATTAAAGGAGAGTGTTAGCAATAGCTAGAATTAAGTCTGTTAGATACTATCATATGTAACCGGACCGAGTCTGTTATCAATCTCTCCCTGGACTCTTTCTATATGTCCGACTCCTTCTGTAACACGTACGGCATTGCCGCTATATTAACACGATACTAGGGCTCGGGAGGTTATCCGAGTAGGCCCAATCTACCCGATCTTCTCGTTTTTACATCACTAGTGGAAACGAGGTCTTTTGTTGATCCCGAAAAGGGGCTCTAACACCGGTTCTTCTACGAACCGGTGTTAAAGGGGGGGCCGTACCAGCGTGGCCCCTGCGGCATTAAAGGAGCCCCCATTAACACCGATTCGTGCCACGAACCGGTGTTAAAGGTCCCTGCACAAGTGTCCCGCGCACACCCCCCCTTTAACACCGGTTCGTGGCATGAACCGGTGTTAAAGGGGGGGGGCTATATAAGACACCACCCCAGCCCACACACACCCCACTCTTCCATTCTTTCACATTTTGGAGCCTAGCAAGAGGGTGTGAAGAGTGCTAGTTTGTGTTTTTTTCATATGCACTACAGGTGTTCGGTGAAATGCCCGAGAGCTCAAAATAAGCTTTCTTGTTGCTCTTTCCGTCTCGGTCGAGGTCGGCAACTATAGTTTCATGTGTCATTGATGTACTATATATATAAATGGTCATCTCCCTATTATTTTTTGATATATACTACATATTAATGCAGATGAATCGGCAATGGATGTACGGTGACCGCCGCACTTCCGAGTACATTACGGGCCTCCAAAATTTCATCGTTGTGGCTAATGCAAACCGTGGTCACAATGGTTTTATGTGTTGTCCGTGTGTTCACTATCAGAACAAGAAAGACTACTCAAATACCAGAACCATTCACGCCCACCTGCTTCGATCCGGTTTCATGCCCAGCTATAATTGTTGGACCAAGCACGGAGAAAAAGGGGTTGTGATGGAAAACAACGAAGAAGAAGAGGATGATGAAAACTATCATAATATGTATCCTGAATATGATGATAATGCAACGGAGGTAGATAATGAAGATCAAGAGGGAGCAGATGGGCCCGCTGATGACGATCTTGGTCGGGCCATTACTGATGCAAAGGAAGAATGTGAAACTGAAAAGGAGAAGGAGAAGCTGGAGCAGATGTTAAAGGATCACAAAACATTGTTGTATCCAACTTGCGAAGATGGCCACAAAAAGCTAGGTGCCACACTGGATTTGCTGCAATGGAAGGCAGAGAATGGTGTGACTGACAGCGTATTTTCAAAGTTGTTGGTAAAAATGAAGAATCTTCTTTCAAGAAATAATGAGTTGCCCGACAGTACATACCAAGCAAAGAAGGTTGTCTGCCCTCTAGGATTAGACGTGCAGAAGATACATGCCTGCATTAATGAATGCATCCTCTACCACGGTGAGAAGTACGAGAATTTGGATGCATGCCCGGTATGCACTGCACTGCGGTATAAGATCAGACGAGACGATCCTGGCGATGTTGAGGACGAGGCCCCTAGGAAGAAGGTTCCCGCCAAGGTTATGTGGTATGCTCCTATAATACCACGGTTAAAACGTCTCTTCAGAAATAAAGAGCATGCCAAGTTGTTGCGATGGCACATGAAAGACCGTAAGAAAGACGCGATGTTAAGACACCCCGTTGATGGGTCACAGTGGATAAAAGCTCTCCCGATCGATTCCCCCTCGCTCCCCCCCCCCCTCCCCCCTACCAGAATAGCACAAACCCGACCATCATGGCTACCAGGGCGATGCCTCGGAGCACGACGCCGGTCCAGCTTCGGAGTACCATGGTCTTGGTGTGTAGCATATCGTAAATCAAGCTTAGCTCCATCAGTACGAACTCGAGCTTATCTTCTCGCCTGATAAAACCATTAACATATGCAACCATAGCCTTAGCATCCAGATGATAGAGTTTACGTCCAACAAGGAATCCTCTGCCGGCAAACGCCGAGCGAAGAGCACTAGATTCCAGGAAATCACCACTTGGAGGCAGGATGACAGCACCATCGAGACTGTCCTGGCTGCCATTTTTGAGCGCCCATATCCTCTCCCCGTACTTGATTATCCCAGCAACAAATATGGGCACGGCAACGACCAGCAGCTGTGTGTCCAGTAAGTCGAACGACTTCGAGAACACATACAGGGCTAGACTATTAGAATTTGCCCATAGATTGACTACATCAAACTAGACAAACAAACACGCTTAAAAAAATCTTATGGCCAAGGGCACGTGTCGTGCCCATTCTTTTCTTTATTTTCTCTTCTCAACTCACGGTGTTACAAGACTCACGGTCTACCCTTGTTTATATATGCAAGCTAGACGACTAATACTAAACCTAAATCATCACGTACACACGTACGGATACTACTAGTATTAGGACTCACACATACACTTGCCTAACTAGTAAACCTCCCTAGACTAAGACACACACTAGCTAACCTATTAGGACACGGCAACATTTCCCAATAAACTATTACTCACTACTAATCAAGATTAGTGCTAACAATCTCTCCCTAATCTTGATTGACTACTCTTCGTCTTCCATGCTTCTCTGATCTTGAATCCTTATAGATCTGCGTCTTGTCTAGGTCTTGCACCACGACAAGTCTAATTGGCTCTTCCCAATTTCGACTTGACGAATTTACGGAACAACTCAAGTATGATCCGGACTACCCAGCCACGCTAGCAAACCTTGTGGAATCGCACCACCCGTGGAACACACCGTCCACCCTAGCGCAATACATGCCGACCTCCTGGCGTGGACTAGACCATCCACTTCGGCCTCATGTAGAGACATGGCCTCATTGAAGAGACTCACCTTCACTGGTTTACCGCCCCCTTCACACTTGAAATTGATCCTCTCGTCGAGACACATAGACGACCTGATCGAGGCACGCAAATTACGTCTTCGTCTGTATGATGAACAGTCCCTCAACCTTCATTCGCTTCAACTTCAACGGATCCTCAAACAGGTAAGCACTTGGACACAACAGCGACTTAATGTGCTAACCCGCACGACCATGACTCCTTGACTCATACTCTCCCGGACAACAATCTTGACAAGATTCTCCAGCACCGCACCCCGGTACCACCGCACTCATCAACGATCATCCCCATTCACCACCTTGCCGAGGACTCCTCGCCCGCCTTCTTCTTCCTTGTCGCTCCTCCGAGCGACGATCGCCCGCCGCCTCACCGATGACGGCATGCTCACCGCCTCCACCAGGTTGCCCGCCCCGAGATGCTAGTAGGGTCGCCTTCCCGGGGCAAGCGTGGCTTTAAATCTTCGACCTCGCTCTGATACCAATTGTTAGAATTTGCCCACAGATCGACTACATCAAACTAGACAAACAAACACGCTTAAAAAAATCTTATGGCCAAGGGCACGTGTCGTGCCCGTTCTTTTCTTTATTTTCTCTTCTCAACTCACGGTGTTACAAGACTCACGGTCTACCCTTGTTTATATATGCAAGCTAGACGACTAATACTAAACCTAAATCATCACGTACACACGTACGGATACTACTAGTATTAGGACTCACACATACACTTGCCTAACTAGGAAACCTCCCTAGACTAAGACACGCACTAGCTAACCTATTAGGACACGGCAACATTTCCCAATAAACTATTACTCACTACTAATCAAGATTAGTGCTAACAATCTCTCCCTAATCTTGATTGACTACTCTTCGTCTTCCATGCTTCTCTGATCTTGAATCCTTATAGATCTGCGTCTTGTCTAGGTCTTGCACCACGACAAGTCTAATTGGCTCTTCCCAATTTCGACTTGGCGAATTTACGGAACAACTTAAGTATGATCCGGACTACCCAGCCACGCTAGCAAACCTTGTGGAATCGCACCACCCGTGGAACACACCGTCCACCCTAGCGCAATACATGCCGACCTCCTGGCGTGGACTAGACCATCCACTTCGGCCTCATGTAGAGACATGGCCTCACTGAAGAGACTCACCTTCACTGGTTTACCGCCCCCTTCACACTTGAAATTGATCCTCTCGTCGAGACACATAGACGACCTGATCGAGGCACGCAAATTACGTCTTCGTCTGTATGATGAACAGTCCCTCAACCTTCATTCGCTTCAACTTCAATGGATCCTCAAACAGATAAGCACTTGGACACAACAGCGACTTAATGTGCTAACCCGCACGACCATGACTCCTTGACTCATACTCTCCCGGACAACAATCTTGACAAGATTCTCCAGCACCGCACCCCGGTACCACCGCACTCATCAACGATCATCCCCATTCACCACCTTGCCGAGGACTCCTCGCCCGCCTTCTTCTTCCTTGTCGCTCCTCCGAGCGACGATCGCCCGCCGCCTCACCGATGATGGCATGCTCACCGCCTCCACCAGGTTGCCCGCCCCGAGATGCTAGTAGGGTCGCCTCCCCGGGGCAAGCGTGGCTTTAAATCTTCGACCTCGCTCTGATACCAATTGTTAGAATTTGCCCACAGATCGACTACATCAAACTAGACAAACAAACACGCTTAAAAAAATCTTATGGCCAAGGGCACGTGTCGTGCCCGTTCTTTTCTTTATTTTCTCTTCTCAACTCACGGTGTTACAAGACTCACGGTCTACCCTTGTTTATATATGCAAGCTAGACGACTAATACTAAACCTAAATCATCACGTACACACGTACGGATACTACTAGTATTAGGACTCACACATACACTTGCCTAACTAGGAAACCTCCCTAGACTAAGACACGCACTAGCTAACCTATTAGGACACGGCAACATTTCCCAATAAACTATTACTCACTACTAATCAAGATTAGTGCTAACAATCTCTCCCTAATCTTGATTGACTACTCTTCGTCTTCCATGCTTCTCTGATCTTGAATCCTTATAGATCTGCGTCTTGTCTAGGTCTTGCACCACGACAAGTCTAATTGGCTCTTCCCAATTTCGACTTGGCGAATTTACGGAACAACTTAAGTATGATCCGGACTACCCAGCCACGCTAGCAAACCTTGTGGAATCGCACCACCCGTGGAACACACCGTCCACCCTAGCGCAATACATGCCGACCTCCTGGCGTGGACTAGACCATCCACTTCGGCCTCATGTAGAGACATGGCCTCACTGAAGAGACTCACCTTCACTGGTTTACCGCCCCCTTCACACTTGAAATTGATCCTCTCGTCGAGACACATAGACGACCTGATCGAGGCACGCAAATTACGTCTTCGTCTGTATGATGAACAGTCCCTCAACCTTCATTCGCTTCAACTTCAACGGATCCTCAAACAGATAAGCACTTGGACACAACAGCGACTTAATGTGCTAACCCGCACGACCATGACTCCTTGACTCATACTCTCCCGGACAACAATCTTGACAAGATTCTCCAGCACCGCACCCCGGTACCACCGCACTCATCAACGATCATCCCCATTCACCACCTTGCCGAGGACTCCTCGCCCGCCTTCTTCTTCCTTGTCGCTCCTCCGAGCGACGATCGCCCGCCGCCTCACCGATGATGGCATGCTCACCGCCTCCACCAGGTTGCCCGCCCCGAGATGCTAGTAGGGTCGCCTCCCCGGGGCAAGCGTGGCTTTAAATCTTCGACCTCGCTCTGATACCAATTGTTAGAATTTTCCCACAGATCGACTACATCAAACTAGACAAACAAACACGCTTAAAAAAATCTTATGGCCAAGGGCACGTGTCGTGCCCGTTCTTTTCTTTATTTTCTCTTCTCAACTCACGGTGTTACAAGACTCACGGTCTACCCTTGTTTATATATGCAAGCTAGATGACTAATACTAAACCTAAATCATCACGTACACACGTACGGATACTACTAGTATTAGGACTCACACATACACTTGCCTAACTAGGAAACCTCCCTAGACTAAGACACGCACTAGCTAACCTATTAGGACACGGCAACATTGCCCAATAAACTATTACTCACTACTAATCAAGATTAGTGCTAACAATCTCTCCCTAATCTTGATTGACTACTCTTCGTCTTCCATGTTTCTCTGATCTTGAATTCTTATAGATCTGCGTCTTGTCTAGGTCTTGCACCACGACAAGTCTAATTGGCTCTACCCAATTTCGACTTGGCGAATTTACGGAACAACTCAAGTATGATCCGGACTACCCAGCCACGCTAGCAAACCTTGTGGAATCGCACCACCCGTGGAACACACCGTCCACCCTAGCGCAATACATGCCGACCTCCTGGCGTGGACTAGACCATCCACTTCGGCCTCATGTAGAGACATGGCCTCATTGAAGAGACTCACCTTCACTGGTTTACCGCCCCCTTCACACTTGAAATTGATCCTCTCGTCGAGACACATAGACGACCTGATCGAGGCACGCAAATTACGTCTTCGTCTGTATGATGAACAGTCCCTCAACCTTCATTCGCTTCAACTTCAACGGATCCTCAAACAGATAAGCACTTGGACACAACAGCGACTTAATGTGCTAACCCGCACGACCATGACTCCTTGACTCATACTCTCCCGGACAACAATCTTGACAAGATTCTCCAGCACCGCACCCCGGTACCACCGCACTCATCAACGATCATCCCCATTCACCACCTTGCCGAGGACTCCTCGCCCGCCTTCTTCTTCCTTGTCGCTCCTCCGAGCGACGATCGCCCGCCTCCTCACCGATGACGGCATGCTCACCGCCTCCACCAGGTTGCCCGCCCCGAGATGCTAGTAGGGTCGCCTCCCCGGGGCAAGCGTGGCTTTAAATCTTCGACCTCGCTCTGATACCAATTGTTAGAATTTGCCCACAGATCGACTACATCAAACTAGACAAACAAACACGCTTAAAAAAATCTTATGGCCAAGGGCACGTGTCGTGCCCGTTCTTTTCTTTATTTTCTCTTCTCAACTCACGGTGTTACAAGACTCACGGTCTACCCATGTTTATATATGCAAGCTAGACGACTAATACTAAACCTAAACCATCACGTACACACGTACGGATACTACTAGTATTAGGACTCACACATACACTTGCCTAACTAGGAAACCTCCCTAGACTAAGACACGCACTAGCTAACCTATTAGGACACGGCAACATTGCCCAATAAACTATTACTCACTACTAATCAAGATTAGTGCTAACAATCTCTCCCTAATCTTGATTGACTACTCTTCGTCTTCCATGCTTCTCTGATCTTGAATCCTTATAGATCTGCGTCTTGTCTAGGTCTTGCACCACGACAAGTCTAATTGGCTCTTCCCAATTTCGACTTGGCGAATTTACGGAACAACTCAAGTATGATCCGGACTACCCAGCTGTAACACCCTCAGAATCGGCCCTATGCAAGTTTTAGCGATTCCCGCCAAACCCGCATAGAAACGATTCAAAGGTGCCCACCAGGCACTTTCGTGCGGGTGGAAAACGAAGTAATAACATTACACAACAGTCCTCGATGGGACCCACAGAACAGATATATATACAACAGCGACTCCATGAGTCAAGAATACAGATATACGGTACAAAGATCCAAATCACCTTGAAAATGATATAGCGTCCGACTACGGACAAGATGCAAATGGGGCTAAGAGCCCTGAGGAATAACCAATGGCGTCCATAACCCGGCCTAGGCCAAGCTGGAAGGGTAACCCTGCTAACGACGTCGATCTCAAAACCTGCTTAACAAAAGGGGTGCCGACAAAGGGCAAAGGAAAAAGAGGAGCGTCAGTACTGAGGCCAGTACACGGCGAGGCTAGAATTCGGCGGTCCTCGCCTACATAGGTATGGTGGACTGAAGCGGCAGCGGCAGCATGCACTAAACAACCTATAGAGACTCGATACAACTGGCGGCAATCAGAGAGGGGTAAGAAAGACCTATTCGGAACAACCTGATACTACCACCAATCAAACCCATCCTGGTGTTTCCCCCTCGAGACCAAACGAGGAAGTCAACCGAGGAACTCACACCGTTGGCAGTTTTATTTATTCAGTTATCGTTGCAGCAATTACTAGTCAGGTATAGATAGCCATCCTGATATAATAAGTAGTGGGCAATTTTTAGTTAACCATTCCGTTATAGTTGCAACACTTACTAATCAGATACAAATAGCATGAAATAACCCAAAGACCCAGCAGTTGTTGGTACTTTTATTTAGCCATTCCGTTGTAGTTGCAATATTTACTAGTCAGATACAATTGTCGCAAGCGACAAAACAAACAAGCAATTGTTGGCAGTTTTATTTAGCCATTCCGTTGTAGTTGGAGCTGATTACTAGTCATATCAGATACAAGTCAATTTATAACAGTAAACTTTAGTTATAGTTGTCTATGATCGAGATACTGTGCTCCAAGTCGTCCATAACCGCGGACACGGCTTTCAGAAAGTTTTAACCCGGCCGGGGTGCACAAATAGCAACACACACACGATCAACCTCGGAAAAACCAAATCAAAACCCAAAGAGGTCTTCACGACAGAGCAATCACAAGATTCAGAAATATTTCAGGGGGCCACCCCATTGAGTAGATCCGCAACGAAGCTAGCTGACTCCGAGACGGACTCAAGGTTTGCGACAATGGCTGTAAACGACTGGGAACCCGAAAGTGTGACTGGGCTTGTCGATACCGCGAAAACATTCCGCTTACCTAAACAGTACAGTGTGCTCCTCGCACAATCGTAAATAAATCAGTAGCATGGCATAAGTACAGGATCGTAAATAAAACCTCAAACTAGTTTGTGGCCCCAAGAAATAAGTATGAATCAAGCTCTGGCTAAGGGGGGCCCATAATTCCCCATATGTGGATAGCGCGATAAATCAAGGAACAGGTATCAAGTACTCGGGGTCCTACGGGACAGAAGTGGGCGGTCGGAAACCAAATATTATCTATCACCCACCGATGCCTCTGCTTACTTACTTCAATTTTTGTTGTTAAACAGGAATTAAAGTGAGCAATAAATAAAGCCAGGATCATCTCCAACAACAACATGCGGCAATACACCAACAACTGTGGCACTTGACGACACGCAACAACACTTGACCAGGCGACTACGACGCGCAGGTCCAACTATCTACCAAACAACAGGTAATAGGAGGTGTCCAAGGCAATATATGGCTGCAAGGGATATCACGGGTACGAAAAACTAGAGCATCGCAACACAGATAGCAATAGATCAACAGGAGGGAATAAATACTATAAAAGTAAGATAGGTAGAAAAGGGGGGATGCTCGCCTGGAAACATTGCCGAAGGTTCATCCGAAGATCGGGGCGACACTCGCATCAACTCAACGTCCTTATCCGCGAAGAAGCAAAACGCTAGAAGAAACACCGGGGGCAATATTTAGTACTACGGCAAAAGATCGGGCATGATGCATGTATGATGCATGACATGGCAAAGGTGCGATGCAATTAGGTCATATTAAGCGGAACCGGGGTCCCGACAATTAAATATATGGTTCAAGTTGTTTATCTACCCCGCAAATTAAATGTTGTCTTAGCATGGCAAAAGATAGCACCGGTTCGCTACACAAATTTAAATGAGGCCAATATAAGGCTAGATTTGCCCGCATATGGGCCCCATATTTAATTAGGTGAATCGGCATAAGGCCCCAAACCACATGACAAGATGCATGCAAGTATGACAATTAATATGCGACAAGTTTTATATTTAGCATTT
Source organism: Avena atlantica (assembly GCA_910589765.1). NCBI lineage: Eukaryota > Viridiplantae > Streptophyta > Magnoliopsida > Poales > Poaceae > Avena > Avena atlantica. The sequence continues at coordinate 514,971,317 of OU342735.1, read as the reverse complement.
ATAAAATAGGGGCTCGGGAGAAGGTTCACACATTAGGGTTCGAAGATCTTGGTCCGGGGGGTTCGGGGTCGGTCTTAGGGTCCAGGGTTCGACGGGTCGGTCTCGGCGGGAACGTTCTCGAACAACGGGGCAGATCTTGTCGTGCTTCAGGTTCGGGTGCGGTTCTCGGCGAACTGGTCGGTCTCGGCGGGAGGTCTTGGCGCTCGGGGCGAAGAACTTGGCGTTCGGCGTCGGCGTCCTTACCGTCCGTGTTCTCGAGCATCGCATCCGGGAAGGAGTACTCGTCGTTCAGGGTCTCGATGTCCGAGGCGAAGTACTTGTCGTTCCATGGCGATCTTGGTATCCCTCAGGTTCGGGGTTTTGGCGTCCGAGGAAGTACTTGGCATGCCGGATGGGTCTTCAGGGTTCCGCGGGGGATCGGTCTTGGAGTCTTCGGATCCGGCTCCGGGATCGGTCTTCGGTTTCCACGTGGGCGGGCTTGGCGTTCCGGGCATCGGATCCTCGAGACCGGGGTCTTCGTCTCCGTGAGGAAGATCTGGTTGCATCCGTGAAGGGGAGCTTCGGACTGCGACTTCGTGGTCGATGGCGAACTCGGATGGGCACCCGGGGTTCATCGAATCTGCTCGGTCGATGTCGATCTTGGCAGGGTACCATTGGCATCTCACAAAAACAAGTTGGCCAAACGCAACAACTGGGGCAGCCGCATCTCTCAAACACTGCAGGCACGAGAACAGAGCCACACACAAAAAGAACAGGCACAGAACAAGAGGGCTTCCCAGGCGCAGGAAAAACATGTGCTCCAGGGGCACTCGCTGCGGTCGTGTCCAGGGCGGGAACCGAAGCTCTTGGCGGCAGCGACCGAGGACCCGCGGCGATAGCGGTTGAAGGACGGGGCGGAGGAACGCAAGGGGTGGCCGACGGCATGCTGCAGGAGGCGGCAGGCGCTGGCAGAGAGGTTCAGGCCCGGGGAGGACGGGGGAGAAGGTCGGGGGCGATGGCGGCGGCACGGGGCGAGGCAGAGCGACGAGGTGGGGCGGAGGGGCGAGCCCGGCCGAGCTTGAGGGGAGGGACCGGCGGCGACGACGACTCGCAGAGGGAGGCGGTCGAGGGCCGGGACCGGCGAGGTCGGGGAGGCTCCAGGCGGGGCGGCTCGCGCGAGCTCGGGGGCGTGAAGACCGGCGGCGGCGCGCTCGCGCCGGAGCTCGCAGGCGGAGGCGGGGTCGCGGCTCGAGAACGGCGGTGGCGGGGAGGTGCCGAGGCGGAGGAGGCGAGGCGGCCGGCGGTGCCGCTGCAAAGGGAGCGGGGCGCGCGCCGGCGGCGAGCTCGGGCCTCGGGGAGAGGGAGGGTGGAGCGCGGCGAGCGGAGCGGGAGGGGGCCGCGGCGGCGGGGCAGGAGGAGGTGAGCCGGACGGGTGAGAGGGAGGCGGTTGGGCGAGGGGGAGAGGGAGGCGGTTGGGCGAGGGGGAGAGGGCGAGCGGGGTGGGGGAAGAGAGGAGGAAGAAGCACAGGGCAAGGGCAGGTGGGTGGTGGGACCGGGTGGGGGCCATGGGCTGCGTCGGGGTGGCTGGGGGATTGGGGCCGCGGCAGGTGGTGGGGCCTGCTGGCAGAGTGTGTGGGGTGTGCGCTGGGTGTGTTGTGTGTGTGGGGTGGTAGTTTAGGTTGGGGGAGTGGGAAGTGAGGTGGCAGAAGCTGATTGGAGGGAAAGAGGGAGAGAGGTGAGGTGGGGACTAGCTATTGGGTGGGGTGAGGTGGAGGGGGTTGGGTAGGATAGGATTGGTAGCTGTAGGATTTTAGGTGGACCGATCTGTTTTGTACGGGGGTGGTCGTTCGGGTCGAATCGGCCCGTTCGACTGCCCCACTAAAAATAATTATAAATTTTACTTGTTTCAAACATGGCTTTTGCAAACCGATAGCAAACAAAACAAAATAATCCGGAGACCCGAGTTTTGCGTTTGAATTAAGACGGGGCGTTTAGAAAACAAATTGGGTTTTTCCGCAAATAGTTTTATGCAAGCAAATGCAAGATGATGACGATGCTCAAATGCAATGTGGAAATGATGACATGAGCATGCGGTCATGATGATGCAATGCACAAAAACAACGCGATTTTCTAGTAGTGGTTTTGCGGGATGCCACAATTCGACACCACTAACAATGGATCTCGCCCTCGAGATCCGCCTCATGGTACCGGAAAAGAAGGTCGGCGATCTGCGTCTTCTCGCTTCGTGTAGATCCTCGCGACACCACTAACAAGAGGTCGTTGTCCGTGATCGTCAGAGAACACTCCGGGAACAAAGGGCGAAGGTAGAGGTATCCACAAATAAAGCCACCTCTAGCTTCGATAGAAAGAGAGAACCGATGCATTCTCATCCACTTCAATGTGCACAAGCGAATAGAAGGGGTAGTCGGCATGGGGGCCAATCCATCACGCACCCAAACTATTACTCTGCACAATCAGTAGAAAAGAGTGCAACCATTCTCGGAATCAGACTGAAGATCTCGACAATCAAGGTTCAGAAACAAAGGAGTGATGCAGACTCTGCATCGGATCTGGCGTAGATGATGCCGTCGCGTCGGAAAACACCGGAAGGCACGAGAAGGAACAAAGAATGATGCCACAGTAGACGGATTCCTCAAGCAGCATGAACACCGGATGGTAGAACACCGTTATCAAAGAAGGGAGCGAAACCCTGAAGGTACGACGGAACCCAACCACGAGTATTCCTGGACTCGAAGAAAGGGACGAGAGCGGATTCAAAACACGTAGAGGTGAGAGGAGAACAGCAGAGGGGTAAGGAGTAAAATCAGACCTAATCAGAACTATCCAACCGATTTTGCAAAAATAGTTTTGACACTCTACTTCGGCCGTTAGCTAGGTTATCCTACAGGCTGGACTTGTGGGGTATCGCAACTGCTGAGCTCTGATACCACTCTGTAACACCCTCAGAATCGGCCCTATGCAAGTTTTAGCGATTCCCGCCAAACCCGCATAGAAACGATTCAAAGGTGCCCACCAGGCACTTTCGTGCGGGTGGAAAACGAAGTAATAACATTACACAACAGTCCTCGATGGGACCCACATAACAGATATATATACAACAGCGACTCCATGAGTCAAGAATACAGATATACGGTACAAAGATCCAAATCACCTTGAAAATGATATAGCGTCCGACTACGGACAAGATGCAAATGGGGCTAAGAGCCCTGAGGAATAACCAATGGCGTCCATAACCCGGCCCAGGCCAAGCCGGAAGGGTAACCCTGCTAACGACGTCGATCTCAAAACCTGCTTAACAAAAGGGGTGCCGACAAAGGGAAAAGGAAAAAGAGGAGCGTCAGTACTGAGGCCAGTACACGGCGAGGCTAGAATTCGGCGGTCCTCGCCTACATAGGTATGGTGGACTGAAGCGGCAGCGGCAGCATGCACTAAACAACCTATAGAGACTCGATACAACTGGCGGCAATCAGAGAGGGGTAAGAAAGACCTATTCGGAACAACCTGATACTACCAACAATCAAACCCATCCTGGTGTTTCCCCCTCGAGACCAAACGAGGAAGTCAACCGAGGAACTCACACCGTTGGCAGTTTTATTTATTCAGTTATCGTTGCAGCAATTACTAGTCAGGTATAGATAGCCATCCTGATATAATAAGCAGTGGGCAATTTTTAGTTAACCATTCCGTTATAGTTGCAACACTTACTAATCAGATACAAATAGCATGAGATAACCCAAAGACCCAGCAGTTGTTGGTACTTTTATTTAGCCATTCCGTTGTAGTTGCAATATTTACTAGTCAGATACAATTGTCGCAAGCGACAAAACAAACAAGCAATTGTTGGCAGTTTTATTTAGCCATTCCATTGTAGTTGGAGTTGATTACTAGTCATATCAGATACAAGTCAATTTATAACAGTAAACTTTAGTTATAGTTGTCTATGATCGAGATATTGTGCTCCAAGTCGTCCATAACCGCGGACACGGCTTTCAGAAAGTTTTAACCCGGCCGGGGTGCACAAATAGCAACACACACACGATCAACCTCGGAAAAACCAAATCAAAACCCAACGAGGTCTTCACGACAGAGCAATCACAAGATTCAGAAATATTTCAGGGGGCCACCCCATTGAGTAGATCCGCAACGAAGCTAGCTGACTCCGAGACGGACTCAAGGTTTGCGACAATGGCTGTAAACAACTGGGAACCCGAAAGTGTGACTGGGCTTGTCGATACCGCGAAAACATTCCGCTTACCTAAACAGTACAGTGTGCTCCTCGCACAATCGTAAATAAAGCAGTAGCATGGCATAAGTACAGGATCATAAATAAAACCTCAAACTAGTTTGTGGCCCCAAGAAATAAGTATGAATCAAGCTCTGGCTAAGGGGGGCCCATAATTCCCCATATGTGGATAGCGCGATAAATCAAGGAACAGGTATCAAGTACTCGGGGTCCTACGGGACACAAGTGGGCGGTCGGAAACCAAATATTATCTATCACCCACCGATGCCTCTTCTTACTTACTTCAATTTTTGTTGTTAAACAGGAATTAAAGTGAGCAATAAATAAAGCCAGGATCATCTCCAACAACAACATGCGGCAATACACCAACAACTGTGGCACTTGACGACACGCAACAACACTTGACCAGGCGACTACGACGCGCAGGTCCAACTATCTACCAAACAACAGGTAATAGGAGGTGTCCAAGGCAATATATGGCTGCAAGGGATATCACGGGTACGAAAAACTAGAGCATCGCAACACAGATAGCAATAGATCAACAGGAGGGAATAAATACTATAAAAGTAAGATAGGTAGAAAAGGGGGGATGCTCGCCTGGAAACATTGCCGAAGGTTCATCCGAAGATCGGGGCGACACTCGCATCAACTCAACGTCCTTATCCGCGAAGAAGCAAAACGCTAGAAGAAACACCGGGGGCAATATTTAATCCTACGGCAAAATATCGGGCATGATGCATGTATGATGCATGACATGGCAAAGGTGCGATTCAATTAGGTCATATTAAGCGGAACCGGGGTCCCGACAATTAAATATATGGTTCAAGTTGTTTATCTACCCCGCAAATTAAATGTTGTCTTAGCATGGCAAAAGATAGCACCGGTTCGCTACACAAATTTAAATGAGGCCAATATAAGGCTAGATTTGCCCGCATATGGGCCCCATATTTAATTAGGTGAATCGGCATAAGGCCCCAAACCACATGACAAGATGCATGCAAGTATGACAATTAATATGCGACAAGTTTTATATTTAGCATTTATAAAATAGGGGCTCGGGAGAAGGTTCACACATTAGGGTTCGAAGATCTTGGTCCGGGGGGTTCGGGGTCGGTCTTAGGGTCCAGGGTTCGACGGGTCGGTCTCGGCGGGAACGTTCTCGAACAACGGGGCAGATCTTGTCGTGCTTCAGGTTCGGGTGCGGTTCTCGGCGAACTGGTCGGTCTCGGCGGGAGGTCTTGGCGCTCGGGGCGAAGAACTTGGCGTTCGGCGTCGGCGTCCTTACCGTCCGTGTTCTCGAGCATCGCATCCGGGAAGGAGTACTCGTCGTTCAGGGTCTCGATGTCCGAGGCGAAGTACTTGTCGTTCCATGGCGATCTTGGTATCCCTCAGGTTCGGGGTTTTGGTGTCCGAGGAAGTACTTGGCGTTCCGGATGGGTCTTCAGGGTTCGCGGGGGATCGGTCTTGGAGTCTTCGGATCCGGCTCCGGGATCGGTCTTCGGTTTCCACGTGGGCGGGCTTGGCGTTCCGGGCATCGGATCCTCGAGACCGGGGTCTTCGTCTCCGTGAGGAAGATCTGGTTGCATCCGTGAAGGGGAGCTTCGGACTGCGACTTCGTGGTCGATGGCGAACTCGGATGGGCACCCGGGGTTCATCGAATCTTCTCGGTCGATGTCGATCTTGGCAGGGTACCATTGGCATCTCACAAAAACAAGTTGGCCAAACGCAACAACTGGGGCAACCGCATCTCTCAAACACTGCAGGCACGAGAACATAGCCACACACAAAAAGAACAGGCACAGAACAAGAGGGCTTCCCAGGCGCAGGAAAAACATGTGCTCCAGGGGCACTCGCTGCGGTCGTGTCCAGGGCGGGAACCGAAGCTCTTGGCGGCAGCGACCGAGCACCCGCGGCGACAGCGGTTGAAGGACGGGGCGGAGGAACGCAAGGGGTGGCCGACGGCATGCTGCAGGAGGCGGCAGGCGCTGGCAGAGAGGTTCAGGCCCGGGGAGGACGGGGGAGAAGGTCGGGGGCGATGGTGGCGGCACGGGGCGAGGCAGAGCGACGAGGTGGGGCGGAGGGGCGAGCCCGGCCGAGCTTGAGGGGAGGGACCGGCGGCGACGACGGCTCGCAGAGGGAGGCGGTCGAGGGCCGGGACCGGCGAGGTCAGGGAGGCTCCAGGCGGGGCGGCTCGCGCGAGCTCGGGGGCGGGAAGACCGGCGGCGGCGCGCTCGCGCCAGAGCTCGCAGGCGGAGGCGGGGTCGCGGCTCGAGAACGGCGGTGGCGGGGAGGTGCCGAGGCGGAGGAGGCAAGGCGGCCGGCGGTGCCGCTGAAGAGGGAGTGGGGCGCGCGCCGTCGGCGAGCTCGGGCCTCGGGGAGAGGGAGGGTGGAGCGCGGCGAGCGGAGCGGGAGGGGGCCGCGGCGGCGGGGCAGGAGGAGGTGAGCCGGACGGGGGAGAGGGAGGCGGTTGGGCGAGGGGGAGAGGGCGAGCGGGGTGGGGGAAGAGAGGAGGAAGAAGCACAGGGCAGGGGCAGGTGGGTGGTGGGACCGGGTGGGGGCCAGGGGCTGCGTCGGGGTGGCTGGGGGATTGGGGCCGCGGCAGGTGGTGGGGCCTGCTGGCAGAGTGTGTGGGGTGTGCGCTGGGTGTGTTGTGTGTGTGGGGTGGTAGTTTAGGCTGGGGGAGTGGGAAGTGAGGTGGCAGAAGCTGATTGGAGGGAAAGAGGGAGAGAGGTGAGGTGGGGACTAGCTATTGGGTGGGGTGAGGTGGAGGGGGTTGGGTAGGATAGGATTGGTAGCTGTAGGATTTTAGGTGGACCGATCTGTTTTGTACGGGGGTGGTCGTTCGGGTCGAATCGGCCCGTTCGACTGCCCCACTAAAAATAATTATAAATTTTACTTGTTTCAAACATGGCTTTTGCAAACCGATAGCAAACAAAACAAAATAATCCGGAGACCCGAGTTTTGCGTTTGAATTAAGACGGGGCGTTTAGAAAATAAATTGGGTTTTTCCGCAAATAGTTTTATGCAAGCAAATGCAAGATGATGACGATGCTCAAATGCAATGTGGAAATGATGACATGAGCATGCGGTCATGATGATGCAATGCACAAAAACAACGCGATTTTCTAGTAGTGGTTTTGCGGGATGCCACACCAGCCACGCTAGCAAACCTTGTGGAATCGCACCACCCGTGGAACACACCGTCCACCCTAGCGCAATACATGCCGACCTCCTGGCGTGGACTAGACCATCCACTTCGGCCTCATGTAGAGACATGGCCTCATTCAAGAGACTCACCTTCACTGGTTTACCGCCCCCTTCACACTTGAAATTGATCCTCTCGTCGAGACACATAGACGACCTGATCGAGGCACGCAAATTGCGTCTTCGTCTGTATGATGAACAGTCCCTCAACCTTCATTCGCTTCAACTTCAACGGATCCTCAAACAGATAAGCACTTGGACACAACAACGACTTAATGCGCTAACCCGCGCGACCATGACTCCTTGACTCATACTCTCCCGGACAACAATCTTGACAAGATTCTCCAGCACCGCACCCCGGTACCACCGCACTCATCAACGATCATCCCCATTCACCACCTTGCCGAGGACTCCTCGCCCGCCTTCTTCTTCCTTGTCGCTCCTCCGAGCGACGATCGCCCGCCGCCTCACCGATGACGGCATGCTCACCGCCTCCACCAGGTTGCCCGCCCCGAGGCGCTAGTAGGGTCGCCTCCCCGGGGCAAGCGTGGCTTTAAATCTTCGACCTCGCTCTGATACCAATTGTTAGAATTTGCCCACAGATCGACTACATCAAACTAGACAAACAAACACGCTTAAAAAAATCTTATGGCCAAGGGCACGTGTCGTGTCCGTTCTTTTCTTTATTTTCTCTTCTCAACTCACGGTGTTACAAGACTCACGGTCTACGCTTGTTTATATATGCAAGCTAGACGACTAATACTAAACCTAAACCATCACGTACGCACGTACGGATACTACTAGTATTAGGACTCACACATACACTTGCCTAACTAGGAAACCTCCCTAGACTAAGACACGCACTAGCTAACCTATTAGGACACGGCAACATTGCCAAATAAACTATTATTCACTACTAATCAAGATTAGTGCTAACAATCTCTCCCTAATCTGGATTAACTACTCTTCGTCTTCCATGCTTCTCTGATCTTAAATCCTTATAGATCTGCGTCTTGTCTAGGTTTCGCACCACGACAAGTCTAATTGGCTCTCCCCAATTTCGACTTGGCGAATTTACGGAACAACTCAAGTATGACGACAAGTAAGCCAACCACACTAAGAACCTCAGCCAACCCACTCTGCGCTGCTGCCGGACGTTACCGGCGAACAGCATGAAGAGTTGCAGAGCAAGGCTGATGACTACCATTATCTGAATAGTGAATCCTATAGTTCCAAAAAGCACGCATGTATATTCAAATCCAAATAAAGGAGGGCATATATATATAGTATATAGTTTACATGGTTCGGAATAAAACATAACTGAGCCGACACGGCTGCAGGCTTGCACAAGCTCATCAACAATATCAAGCAAACATAACCGACGCAAATCAGGCAGAAATATATAATGAGACACACGCCGTTGGATTCAACCGATCACGAGGATGAAGCCCCATTGGATCCGGCCTTACGAGGATCCAATGGATCACGAGGATGAAGCCCCATTGGATCGTCGGACTACACGCTAGTCACAGTAAGCTGCGTTGCCATTATACGTTCCGCCTCTGCCGGATTGTCCCGCCTGCCAATTTCCTGCATGGGAGATGGACCTGCCAATTTCCCGCTTCTGCCTCTGCTGGAGTTAGATGTCAGCAGCACGCACAAGGTAAATTGAATTTATATTGCAGTAAGTACTTGTTACCTGTAGCGATGCAACCGAGCAGGGCGGATGGGCAATTCCCCGGGGACGGGCTGTACATTGGATTGCTCCCCATGTTCATTGGATTGCTGGGCCTGTACATTTGATTGCTGAACCTGTACATGGGGTGGCTGTGGCTCAACGTAGCTAAAAGCGTAGTGAGGCACTTCTAACGGGATCGAATAAATCGACTGGCCGTAAGGAGCTATCCCCAACATTGTTTTTGAATAACTCAAGAGGTTGATCTTCCTTCCCACATCCCCTAAACAGTGATGTACCATGAGTGTCCCAACCACTGTGAGAAGCTCCACTCCGTTGCCGAGCTGCCGTGCGTGCAGCTCCATCCGGCATTTACCAGCCGCATAGATGAGCAGCCTCGCCCATACCTCCTTCACCTCCTTCAGCGATGCCTCTGAAACTGTCTCTTTGAATGGATATTTGCAGTTCTGGGTGTAGAATTTTGCATTTGCATAATTTTCCAGAATAACTTCTTTTGACACTTTCTCTGCGTACCTTTTCACAATCTCTGCCTTTGCCACTCTCTTTGCGTCCTTATCCTGATTAGTATTATTCTTTGCCAAGTCGTCAAGTTCTTTCTTTTTATTCTCAGTGGTTTCCTCCCTTATCCAATCGACAAATCCGAACTCAAGATCTTTCGCGGCAATGTCGACCGACAGCATTGAAGGGTGAACTGCCATGAGGTACATGAGGTACTGTGACAGCTTCCTGCATTCAGCCACAAGTTTTCTCGTCCGAATAAGAGCTTCGCCCCGTACACTGGTATCATCCTCCACTTTTATTAAATGCATCTCCGTGAATATGTGCAGACGGAAAAGAGCATGCTCGAAGGGTAGATTTAACACGAACATCAGTTCGTGGTTAATCGTTTCCTCCTTGAATCCGGTGATGAACAACCCCACAATATATTTCCTGATCGCCTCGTCCTCCACGTGCTTGACCTGCCGAAAGTTTCTCCAGTGCTTCTCTAGACCCGTTGCTTCGGAGACCTTGAAGATGAACTTTGGCGTGGATTTCTTGGACAAGCAGTAGTCTACAAGGTTAAATTGCCCCATGGACGGACTTGGAAACCTTTGACAAGGTAGACACCCGGACAGCCAAGAGAGAAACCTGCCCTGTTTGGAGCGCGCCCTGGTCCAGGGTGATGCTGCCACCATGAAGATAGAAAAAACTTCCACAAACATGGCGCCAACAAACAATGTGTAGGTGATGGCAGCATTTATTGTTCTGTGGGCATGCAGATGCTGGTTGACCCAGAAAAGCACAAACGCGACCACCATGGCTACCAGGGCTACACACCGGACAAAGATGCCCGTCCAGCTTTGCAGCACCATAGCCTTCGTGTATAGCATATCGTACATCATGCCGAGTTCCGTCAACACGAACTTGAGCTTATCTTCTACTGATTTGTTGCTGCCTCCTAAAGCTTCTTGAACTTTAATCCCAGGCAGTGTTCCCAACTGTAGTAGTGTCCTTCCAACAAGCAATCCTCTAAAGCAACGTGCAGAGTTCAAAGCACGAAACTCCATGGCACATTCAGGCTGCCGGGCACCACCGCTGGCTGCAGGCTGCGTGGTACCACCGGGTTGAGTACCGCCGGATGCAGAGGGGTGAGTAAAATGATCAGTGATTATTAGATCTTCCTTTTTTGTGTGCCGATCGAGACTATCCCGGCTCGAACTCTTGAGCGCCCAAATCCTCTCCCCATATTTGATTATCCCAGCAACAAATAGGGGTACCGCAACTGCCAGCAGCTGTGAGTCCAGTAAGTCGTACGACTTCCAGAACACGTATAGGGCTAGACTGAGTTGGAATGCGAGGTTTATCAATTGCCTCGTCCATAGATTATTGTCCTCGATGGAGAAGGCACTGATGGTGTCCGGTCCTCCCAGGTGAAGAAGGAGAAATGGTGCCCAAAGGAAGGGCATCATCATCGTGTGAAGATGCTCAGAAGATGACTCAGCACTTCTTAGTTTGTACTTGTCCTCGTACTGGGAGAAGAGGCCAATGGCTGAGGCGGCAACAGTGTACGAGGACAAGTAAGCTAACCACACTAAGCTCCTCAGCCAACCCACTCTGCGACGGCGCCGAACGTTACCGGCGAAAAGCAGGAAGAGTTGCAGAGCAAGGCTGATGACTACCATTATCTGAACATCCCTCTCGTTCCATATCTTCCCCCACATGCCTTTTTTCGCTGATTCTATATTATTGGTTCCTGTCTCGACATGAGCACCTGCGTGTCGAAAACAAAGTTCCAGTAAATATAACCTCGTCTAACGTGAAGTCACAGCGACAACATATTTATCCGTGGCATACATTCTCAAGATAACTTCAATATTGTTATCAGGTGAATTAGCTTATAGTCCTTGTGTTTGAGTTTGGCTGAGTTTGGGAAAGGAGGTTGTACCGGAGCAAACACATTAGCTTATAAGTATAACTGAAGCTTTTTAGAACAGAGTTGTGATATAATAGCCAAACCTCAGGGCGCGTCTAAGAGTTTAGGGCCTAGGATTTTGCATTCTCGTGAATCGTGAATCATGAATCATGAATCAAGGAAGGACCATGGTTGACTTCACTCAGAGAAAAGTAATCTAAATCAGGAGGAGCCATGAGGGTGAGAATAAAATCCCTGTCACGTGAGTGACCGTGGGGCGGGAAGTGGGGCACCGTAGCCGCCGAGCATAGCAACCCCCCCCCCCCCCTCCTCCCTCCCTTCTCTTTATCTCCACTGAGGCATGCTGCTGAGCTCATCCCGGTCGGCATCGGCGGGGATGGAGCTCTAACTTCCTCACTTGGTGGTGGTCGTGGCGGGTTGGCAGCATCAAGTGATTGCGGCGTGCTTCCGTGGGTCGCAGCGGCGTGGAGGCAGACACTAGTGGAAAAGGTCATGGTCGTTGGGCGACGATGATCCACGGTGGTGGTGGTTGTTATGGTGGCAACCTTATTTGGATTGGTCTAGATCTAGCTACTAGCGGCCATCGTCGTCCTTCGCCAGTCGACGGGTCGGTGTCTCTAGGTGTCGTCGTGGAGCTTAGTCGGCAAGGCTACTCCCTATCTCTCACAGGGTCATGGTAGCTTGACACTTGAGGCAAGTCCATGGTGGCCAATGGTGAAGACATGCCTGCATTAAGAGCTTCGGTGGCCAAGGAAAAGATTGGTGAGAAGGGTTCTTGCGGGAGGGAGGTAGCATCCTCTTCGCATTGATCCCACCACCAAGATCCATCCGGACTGCGGGCTCCCGTGCATATGGACCGGCATACCTTGTGCATGCTAACAGGCTTGTTCCGTGGTAGAAGGAGCGGCCTTCGACTAATCTCCGATTGACGGCATCCATGATCAGAAGCGGTGGTCTAAGGACAACCTTGGTGGAAGCCCTAGAGGAAGAAGTTGGATGGGTGCTTTCTACAGGCAACATCGTAGAAGTGGTGGACCTACATTTAGCCATGGGAATGGCGAAGGGTTGACAGCATGTGGTTGTCATGTAGGGATGGCACCCGCAGGGTATGGGTGCAGGTGGAGCCACCCCATATCCGTACCCATTCTTCCGGAGTCTAACCATCACCCGCACTCATACCAGTCAACGGGTGCAAGTTTTTCCCATACCCGTCACCCGACAGGGTTTGTGGGTACTCGCGGGTTAAAATACTTGTATATACGGCACATCAAAATGAACAAAAAAAATGTAGAAAATAACACTTAACAATATAATTTATAAGCATCAACACAATAAATTAAGTTCACAAACTAACACAAGAAAAGAGGTAATTTAACGGTATATAAGACCATAAAATAAGCATCAAAATAAAATATGTTAAGTTAGCTCAATTAATCGTAGAGATACTAGGCTGCAGTTACGGGAATGGACAATGATAATAGAGGAAAAAAAGATACGTGCGATCAATAATCATTAATATATCCCCGTAAATAAAAATAGTAGGCATGAAATATGTGTGTTGTTTTGGTCTACCGAGATTAATGAGACAAAATAGATTATCTAAGTTACAATTTTATATCGGAGATCCACTTCTCACATATGTAGATGGATACATGGGTACCCGTACCCGGCACATCCGACGGGTTTAGAATTTACCCATTTATATATCCATGGGTATTGTTTTGTACCAAAACCTTACCCTAATAGGGTTTTTTGGGTAAACGGGTGATGGGTACCCATTACCATCCCTAGATGTATTTGTGACGGTGACTCCATGGTTAAGATATGGTGGCCCTTGTGCTAGCAAGGCGACCCTTCCTATGGGTTGGCTCGGTGCCTTGATATCTTGGATAACACGGGTGATGATCCGAGCGAAAGCTCCATGCTTTGGATCCAGCGCCGGTGAGGCCTTCAGTTGTCAATAACCCTATTGGGGGCATTGTTGTGGGTATCCTATCCGTGACTAGTGTTAGGCAACTGAATATCCCTATGATATCGGTGCATTCATGCCATATCTTGAGCCTCCCGTTAATACGAGATTGAGGCCATTATGGTTGTTGATTGTAAATGTTTGTTACCTTGTAATTCTCTCTATATAAAATATAACAGGGAAGGCACAAGTAGTGACCTATCCTACCCCAATTCTATTTTCCATCATGGTATTAGCCAAAAAAACCAATGCTTCCGCCGCCCTAGTATACTGCCACTGCAGCACTAGGGTTCTCAGCGCTCGCCGCCGCACCACCTCCCCCGCCATGTCCTCCGACGAAGCCTCTCCTCACGGGTGCTCTTTGGGCACATGCCACCAACATCCAGAGCGTCAAGGCGTTGATCCCCATAACCCTTGACCTCAAAAGCGTCGAACTACACCCGTTGGCGCAACATGGTGTAGATCGCAGTCACCACCTATGCCCTCGCCGACCACTTCGACGTGGCCATGCCGCCCATAGATGAGGACTGGTTGCGCAGAGACACTAATGTTCGGTGCTGGCCCTACGTTGCAAATCACAAACGACGACCACGGCCTACTCCGTCTGGATGCGATTTTTTTGCCGAATGGATGAAGCGAGTTCGGCCCAAGGGACTAAAAAATCAAAGTCGCAAGCCCAGGTGTCGGCAGCGAAAGCACTTGAATTATCATATTTTAAATCAAATTTAGACGAAAAACAAGCAAATCTGGGTGAAATTCATACTAACTCGGTGATATATAACATATAAGACGAAATTGGTACATACATAGGGGGATCGACCATACATAGGATATTTAGGCCGAAATTTAACTAAAACAGGGTAAAAATAAGTAAATCGTAGTTCGCCGGTGCCTGAAGCGGCCTAGTTCATGCCAACGCGCCGGTAGAACTGCGTGTACTCGCCGCCGCCATCGTAATCGCTCGGCGGCTGGCGGCTGCTACCCTGGCCAGTGTCGCGACTCATCGAGGCCTGCTGCTCGACTCGGCTTCGTCGAATTCGGTGTCTTCTAGGATGACGATGTTAGCGCGACGTGACTGGCGACGGGCGGCACGTAGGAGCTCCCGCTCGTGTGTGACCTCCTCCCGCTCATACTCTGCCTTGAACCAGGCGATACCCTCGGCAAGGCCGATTAGTGGCATGTCATTGAGGAAGGCCTCCACCGCCATTTTGAGAACATAGTTGTGGTGATCATCCTACGGCGAAGGCGTTGGCTCGCCGTAACTATGCCGCGTGGGCGGCGATTTGACACGTCGGCTGTCGCGCATGCGGAAAGGATGACTGTCGGCATCATTGATTCGCGCGGGAGGTGAGGCGATGAGGACGAACGGATGCTCTCGCTGTCAACTTGGCCCCACTTGGCGGGTTGGCCGTTTCCCGTCATTTCATCTCCATCTGGCGCGCCTAGGCCAACCCTAGCACTTCTAAGTTTGGCATGTGTTTGCCTTGTGGATTTTGGGCCCAATCAGGCGAATTTCGGGCTCCTGGGGGTGTGGCTGGGTTTTTTTTTCTCCATCTGGAGCCGAAAATGGGCCTCTGGGGTATTCATGGGGGATCGAGTGGAGATGCTCTTACTCTGAGTATGACACTTGAGCTTTTTTGCATGGGCAATGCATTTCAGCTAGCTAGGGTTATCCTTCATACGTTTTACACAATCATTTCCAGGTTTCCCCCTCGCTGATCTGCCTCCCTAGCAAATGGAGTTCCTCGGTGATCTAGAAAAGGCGGAGCACCTCCAGATTCCGAGCTCAACAGATGTTTGTTGCCTCGACCCCGACACCAACTCCACCTGACGTGGCCCCACTCCCACCCCTAGCAACGCCGTCCGTTCCACGCCCCTCGTTCCTGGCCACCAGCCCGACGGTAAGCCCCATTGCTTTCCGTCCTCCTCATTGGAATCCGGACCACCTCGAAGCTCCTCCGGGGAGGGGGGGGGCTAACGTCACGCACTACCACTCCCTCATCACTTCATTAGTGACATTGCACTCAAAGCCCTCGACAACAGAAACAATAGTAAATATAAGCATTGCACTTGTACAAGATTGTAATCATACCGAGATTTACGGTAGCGTGGAGCACATTCTGAACCGGACCAAGCTTCCTCATGGCAGCCGCGCTACAATACAAGAGAGAGTAGACAAAGAAGACATATATTGAGTCTCAAGTCCCAGATCCAAATAGATACACTACCTTGGACTGAGCCGGTGTTAATTAGCATCGTCACAAACGGCATGGATATGGCAAGCGCACTAACCTGGAGAAGACCCACGCACAGAGATTGGGACGACGGTTGGCCTTGGTGAGCGCCCGAGCGGAAGGAGAACGAGCGAGAATGCGAGTTGGTCTTGGGCACATTGGTTCAAAGGGAGCTTAATTAGACGAGGTGAGCGCGTGAGACCCTGACATGCGTGAACCCATATGGGGCAGGATTAAAGAGTTAATTAATGAATAAAGTTGCACCCCCAACAAAGGTGTTAGGATTAAAGAATAGTGCAATTGGTAAGAGCATCTACCGAAACGACCTGATTAAAGAAAGACGCAACAGCTGGCAATGCATGCCCAAATTATGCAGGGGGTATAGAAAAGACTAGCCGAAGGCATAGTCGACCCAGGAAAAACCTTAATTTGGATATTTACAACGAACTTATATGCTAACGGAAATGAGCTGCAAGCAAGTACTCTGCGCTAGCAGCGCATTACCTCGTGGGCCTTTTCGGCGTCGGCACCTGGCAAACCAAGCTCAGATGCGACCTAGCTTTGTACACACATGAGGAATGTACAGAATGATTTCCAGCTCTCTTGTCAGTAATGCACCTTTATCGATCACTGGTTTCTGCGGTCAAAGTTATGGCGGCCGCATGCACCTTTACCGCACGCGTTTGAGATGCGATCTGCCGGCGGCCAGGACAGGAGGGCTCAAAAATACTCCACGCGAGTACGGAGGCGCTATTTCTTCCCCGTTTCATTGGGTCGGTGGGGAAGCAGATAAAGGCAAGGCCCCAGCACCCCCCGGAGGAGCGTCTCCACGAGGTACTTTTACGCGGAACCATACAGCCCTACTTTAGCTTGACCAATGTGGTCGTCGTCCTCACGTGCGCGGACATGCAAAATCCTTTACCCGCTACGCGTTTTGATCATTGGGCACACACTCGTGCTGCACGAGTGGTGTACTCTCTCGGTCTGGACGTATATTTTTAGTCTTATCTTAAGTCAAATTTTAGTAACTTTGACTAATTTTATAAAAAACGTAGGAATAGTTATGACAATAAATTAGTACCGTTAGATTTGTTTTTAAATTTTGATTATAATAATTTTATGTACTAGGGGGGGGGGGGGGGGGGGGGGGGGTAGCCAAGTCATATTGTGACAGAGGAAATTGCGCTAAGGACGTGTTTGCTTATCTTGCGTCCTTTAAACGGACGTGCCTTGAGATCATAGTTTTATGGGAGCTGCGTGTCTAAATGACATTTCGTTTGATTTAGTGCATTTTTAGGCCATCTCCACAGGACCGACGTAACCGGTCAACCGATCGGGCCGCGGTCGCTTTTGGGTCGGGGTCCGGCCAACCACGTCCAGCGATGCGATCCATCTGTCCTCGCTTAGCCATCACCAACATCGATAAATTTCCAATGTCTTTCCGTCGCCACGCTGTCTTCCGCCTTTCTTTTCCACCGATTCCCACTAGTTCTGGGCCTTTTCCGCCGCGCCCAGACGCAGCCATAAAAATGGGAGATCGCCGAGATATCTTCAACCAGACCCGCACCACCCCCAGCACAAAACACCATGCCTGGCCATCGGCGGCGGCCCGACGAGCTCCATGGCAACCCCAATGCAGGCAGAGAAGAGGTGCCCGAGCGGCCACTGCCGTCGTGGTAGCCGAACCCGTCGGTGGCACCTAACGTGTTGCCGCCTTCGATTACGGGGCGACCACGGATTTACATGATGCACCCTGAGCGGCGTCGCCCTTTCTACAACCATCACAGGACCACCGGCAAGCCTTTCACGATGGAGGTGGCGGAACACGTCTTTCTGCCAGAGCACCAGCGATGGGACGCGCTCGCATTGGTGCGTGGAGACCTTCGGGAAACGGTGCGGGCTAATCCTGACGATGCTTTCCTGCGTGCCCACCTTGACCGAGCTAAAGAGGAGACACATATGCGGGAGGCGATCATCCGGTCTCTCAATGACAAATGTTGTTTGTAAACCCGTCACAGCCGCCGCCCCTAGTGTCGTCGTCGGTGCATAGTTTTAGGTGTGTGCTATGTTTGTAACAATTGTTTTAGGACTTGAATACAGACTTTCATTGCAAATGACCAGAGCCTACATTGTTACATCGTACATGGCGAGCGCATAGCTTAGCCTACTCATCGGAGTCGGAGTCGGAGCGATAGTAGCACCGACACATAGTGTCGTCGAAGACGCTGACGCCGAGCCTTCCTTCGCCGTCGTACTTGCAGACGACGATGTTGCCCGCTTTGAACCGGTGCGCGCAGGCGAAGCACTCCTAGTCGTTGGCGAGGTACATCTGGCCGAGGTGATCGAACTGCACGTCGATCGGGTACCTGGTGGTCCTGAAACCGTTCGCCCGCAGAATGACAAGCGCGGGCGGTTCGTCGCCGACTAGGGTCGCGAATCTACGGGCCAGGAGCAGCCTATCACGTGCCATGCCGAAGTGAATGGCCACAACGAGCTGGATGCCTGGGTCGACCTCATCGGGCGAGGACGTCGTTGAGGGAGAGCGTGGTGGCACGCTGCTTTGGCTGCGTCCTTTGCGCCTCGCCCGACGTCCACGACCGGGATTTGATGGTCGTCCTGCAATTCCTCCCCTCGAATAAAGACGATGCTAGTTATTTTGAAACAAATAAAGACGATGCCCTCGCAATCGCGAGGGCCACCATGCTAGTTATTTTGAAAATTGCTAGATATTTAAAAAGTTCAAACCTTGAGGTGTGAGTAGTGGAAAGCCCAACATTGTTGCAGTATCTCTAGAGTATTGTCTGAGAGTAGTGCCCGTGGCAACACATATGGATTCAACTAGTCAATTCAGTACTTACTGCATATTAAACAGAAAAGCACACGGTTATAGTTACACAAATAGTCAAGCACATGCATAGTTGCGTGACGCACTAATAAGGAAACAAACACGATAGCTGAGCTCTCGCACAGCTGCAGCTTACAGTAGGTCATCGACCATTACAAGCAAATATAAACGATGCAATAATCAAAGCACAAATATATATTGCATACACGCACGCCCTTCAAACATGTGCTGCTCAGAAAGATAAAGCCCTTGGGACCTGGCCTTGTGGCGGTTGGACGGCTCCAGACAAAGATAGAGCCCTTGGGCTCTGGTCTGGTGGTGGCGATTGGACGGCGGCTCCAGACACGACACGATGTCGAAGGCCCATCTGTTTGCGGTGCGCAACATCTTGTTTGCGGTGCGCAACAGCATTCTCTATCTCCAGCGCACTGCGGGGTTTAACCTGCGCAAGTGCAACATCATCTTGCTCTATCTCCGGTCCAAGTGCAACATCGGCGCTGCCAGACTTACCCTACACATGGACCACACGATGTCAGCATATTACACACGAGATAAATTATACTACTCCCTCTGATCTATATTACTTGTTGTTAAAATTGATATATCTAGCACTAAAACGTGTTTAGATATATACATTTTAGTGAAAAGTAATATAAATCGGAGTGGAGTACTACTACGTACTCACGATGTCACCTCATACTGCTGCAGCTTACACAAGTTCATCAACCATTATAGATTTACAGGAAATATAACCGATACAATTAAGAATAAAATATTGCTTATATGTCGTTGGAATCAACCTGCAGAGAGGAAGAAGAATCAGTCCACCGCTCAGATAATTGAGGCCTTTGGATTTCTTCTTCATTTCTTCCTCTAGAGGTACTCTGCACCAGTGTCAGCATTAGTCAAGAAAAATTATACTCCTACAACTATTGATTACTTCAAACACATGGACATTTAACAATTAATTATGTTAGTATGTACTTTATATATGGTATCAATTTTGTTCGGATTGAAGGTAATGATATGAACTATATAAACTATTGTTATTGTCACTATTAAGATTCAGTTCAAGTGTAGTTTATATCTACTTCAAACTAGAGTAGTAATTATAATTATAAGCAATTACATTTGAATATGAAGCTACTAATACCAATTGGGATATAACATGGATGTTAGGATTAAGCAAGATCCAAGCATGTTTCCATAGCTATGTCCGAGTAGGATTACTTGCGTGGTCACGTACTAGACATGTATAAATAAATATAGGCTTAACCAGTAATTGGCAACCCCAGAAGAAATAAAGGAAAGAAAGACAAGGAGCAATCAGTCGATTCCAGCATGCCATGCATGTTGTGTTTGCTGGTAGATCGCTCTAGCTAGTTTATGCAGTACGGCCGCATCTGGCCAGGCAGGGTATCGATCTCCCGGAGACTAACTTGTAAGTGGGCACTACATTGTTTTGCCCTACAAGCAGCTGGTTTCGTCAGAGGACTCGAGGCGTTAGGAGTTTGTTGCAGGTCATTTCGATGCGATGTCTCAGCCGAACCTGGGCTAACAGATTCTATGGATAATACATACTCCATCTGGTAAGTCATATAAGCTGTTTTAGGTTTTTTTAAATGAATGTATCTAGACATCTTTTAGTGTGTATATTTACTTTAAACCTAAACACTAAAAGATGCCTAGACTCTAAATACATTAATTTTATAAAATCTAAAACATCTAATATTTTGAAACGGAGAGAGTACTACTCTACTTAATTATATGAGTAGGAGACTTGCCCCCAACGAAAATAAAATACACCACTCCATTGAAAATGGAGAAGTATATAGTAGTAAAAGTTGTTACCTGCTTCCCCGGTTTATCGCCTGCCCAGGCTTCCACATACAAGCATGGGGCCTGCTGAAAGAATTAGGCGTGGAGAGGATCGGCTCAAGTAAGTTCATTTGAATATGAAACCAATAATATCAATATTGTCCATAGTCTTCGGACAAACAAAATACACCATGTAATTACCGTAGATTGGGGCCGTGGTTGGAGCACCTGCGCATCTGGGGGGCGGTTTGAGAATTCAAAGGCATAGAGAGTGGCATCTTTTGTTGCTATTGTAAATAAGGCGTCCTTTTGAACTGCCACGCTCTTAACTTGGGGTTTGTGTCCAGGAGAGGTTGCCAACAGGTCAAGCTTCCTCGACCCCACATCCCCAATAGTACAATGTGCTAGGAGTGAGCCAACCACGGTGAGAAGCTCCAGTCCGTCGCCGAGCTGCCGCGCGTGCAGCTCCATTGGGCATTTACCAGCTGCATAGATGAGCAGCCTCGCCCACAACTCCTTCATGTCCTTCAACGAATCCTCAGAAGCTTCTTTTTTGAAGGGTGATCTCTGATGGAAGCAGTTGTTTATCACGGCACTTACATAGAGTTCTTTATCTGTCAACTTGCCATGATTTTCCCTGACCCATTCAGTGAAGGAGTGCAGAACATCTTGTGTGGCTCCTCTGCTGACCGGCAACATTGAAGGGCAAACTGCCATGAGGTACATGAGGTAGTTTGATAGCACCCTGCATTGTGCCGCAAGTACATTCATATTCGAGCTGGCTCCATCAGCCAGTGTGCTTAAATGCATCTCTGTGAATATATGTAGACAAAGAAGAACATGCTCGAAGGGCAAAGTTAGCAAAGACTTCAGTTCTTCCCCAAGCTCCAGCTGTTGGGATCTCTCACCAGAAGGATTGTATTCAAAGTTGAACAGTCCCACGATATACTCGGCCATCGCCTTGTCCTCAACGTGGTCGACATACCAAAAATTTCTCCAGTGCTTCTCCAGACCCAATGCTTCCAAGACATTTGTGATGAGCTTCCTCCTGGATTTCGTGGACAGGGAATAAAATACGGGGCTGAATTGCCCCATGGACGGATTTGGCAAGCCTTGACTAGGAAAACAACAGGCTAATTTTATGGATAGGCAACGAAGGAAGCTCGCCCTTGTCCAAGGTGACGCTATCGCCAGAAAGATAGAATATAGTTCCACGCAGATGGCCGCAAGGAACAACATGTAGGTGATGGCAGCATTCATTGTTCTGTGGGTATGCAGGTGCTGGTCTACCCAGAATAGCACAAACCCGACCATCATGGCTACCAGGGCGATGCCTCGGAACACTCTGCCGGTCCAGGTTTGGAGCACCACGGTCTTGGTGTATAGCATGTCGTAAATCATGCTGAGATCCATCAATTCGAACTCTAGCTTATCTTCTCGCATGTCAAAACAATTAAGATACGCAGGCTGAGCCTTGGCATCCAGATGATACAGTTTATGTCCAACAAGGAATCCTCTGCTGGCAAACGCCGAGCGAAGAGCACAAGATTCCAGGACATCGCCCATTGGAGGCAGGTTGACAGCACCGTCGAGGCTGTCCCGGCTGCCATTTTTGAGCGCCCATATCCTCTCCCCGTACTTGATTATCCCAGCAATAAATATGGGCACGGCAACTACCATCAACTGTGTGTCCAGTAAGTCGTACGACTTCCAGAACACATACAGGGCTAGACTGAGTTGGATCACGAGGTTGAGCAATTGCCTCGTCCATAGATTGTTGTCCTCCATGGAGAAGGCCGTGATGGTGTCTGGTCCTCCGAGGTGAAGAAGGAGAAAAGGTGCCCAGAGGAAGGGCATCATCAGCGTGTGAAGATGCTCGGAAGAGGACTCGGCGATTCTCAGTTTGTACTTGTCCTCATACTGGGAGAAGAGGCCAATGGCTGAGGCAGCAACGGTGTATGACGACAAGTAAGCCAACCACACTAAGCTCCTCAGCCAACCCACTCTGCGATGCCGCCGGACGTTACCGGCGAATAGCAGGAAGAGTTGCAGCAAGAAGCTGATGATTACCATTACCTGAACATCTCTCTCATTCCATATCTTCCCCCACATACTTTTTTTCGTTGATTCCGTATTACTGCATCCTGTCTCGACTTTGGCAGCTGCGTGTCAAAAACAAAGTTCCAATAATAAATATAGCATCATGTCCTCGACATCAAGAGTATCAGGTGAATTAGCACATCCGACGACTGAAGTTTTGTAACTATAGCTAATTCCCAAGTTTTGTAACTATACGGGGCCTTTGGGACTGGGGAGTTAGGTTTATGTCTCTCATGCCCCCTGCGTCACGGAACCTGACCCGGAGACTTAAGACACACACACACACGCACATCGCACGTATTCCCTCCATCCTCATTTAGGAGGTGCATGTGTTTTAAGGTCTAAGTTTTATCATTAATTTAACCAATGAAACATTAATTATCTGTCAAGGAAGTTATACCTTTGAATTCATATTCGAATAAATTTTCTTCCGATTCAGGACTTTTTCTATTAAGGACTGTTCTGGTTCTCAGATAAGATTTTGAGAGGATAAGTGGCTAGGTACCACTACACTTTGCAATATCCTGTGTTGTATTCTATTATCCGTTATAAGGAGGAATCGATTGCCACGGTAAGGGAATCATCCCCCAATGTGACTTTTAGAAGATATTTAATCGGTACAAGACTGGACTCTTGGATAATATTGCTACATCGATTAGCAAATGTTCAATTATCGGTCGGTGCTGATGAATTTCATTGGAACTTAAGTGCGAATGGTTCTTTGTTCGTTAGTTCCTTATTCAATACTTTAGTCCAGCCAGTCTTACCAATTTTACATACTTTCTCCGATCCATATATATTACTTCTTATTGATATGGATGTATTTAGCACTAAAACATGTCTACATACATCCATTTTAGTGACAAATAATATGGATCGGAGGGAGTAATAGAATGATATGGAAGATGAAGATACCGCTAAAAAACAAATTTTTGGCCTGGTAACTTTGTCGAGGGGCTATCCTTACTAAAGATAATCTTATCAAGCGGAATTGGCATGAGATCCTATGTGTACTTTTTGTCATCATAATGAGACAATCAAGCACTTGTTTTTCCAATGCAATTTAGCTAGATCTATATGATCAGTTACTCAAGCAGCTTCGGGTTGTATCCATCTTGTAGTATTGCCAATATGTTTAGAAATTGGTTACATGGTATTGATCACAAGGGTTGGTGTGATTGCCATCATATGGTCACTATGACTATATAGAAATAACAAGGTTTTTAATGATAAGCTTTGTTCTCCCATGCAGGTTATTTATAGATGCACCAACACCCCTGCGATTTTGGTCGGCGCTGTATCGTGTGGATTTTCATGCAATTTTTACGGAGGTGTGTATGCGGCTAGAGGATACGGCGCTTGATTTGTTTACCTGTCATGGATAACAGCATAATCTTCGGATAAGCCCCCCCTCCCCCCTCAGCATCCTAGGCGTTTTATAATTTCTCATTTTTTATATGTAATCCGTCTTGTTTTTTTTTTTTGTTGGACCTTTCGGCTCTATCGGCTGTGTGCATCCTAGCTATGCAGAAACCGGATTTAATAGTTAAACCTCTTAAGTAATAAAGCGTCTTTTATCGAAAAAAACACAGAAAAGAAGAACTCCAGATGTATAGAGGCGCAGGGAGTATTGTTAGGAAAAAACTAGCATATAGTGCCTTGGTACCTAGTTGAGCTTACTTTTCGCTCAGGCGCTGTATCGGGCTTGTTGGCATCCCAGCCAGCTAGGGTTACATCCCGTCCCGAGAAAAAGAAGCACCTCCAGATAGTACTCTATTTTCGCCTATCCCTGGGACCGCCTGACTCCACCCCGCGCGTCCGTCACTCCCGCCTTCTAGTGCCGCTAGCCGTTCCCCACCCCTCGTGTCTGGCCACCAGCCCCATGGCGAGCCCCATCGACCGCCTCGAAGCTCCTCCTCCGCCAAATGTCACGCACTACTATTCCCCCATCACTTCACAAGGGACATTATTGCACTCAAAGCCCTCGACAAGAGAAACCATAATAAACAAAAGCATCGTAGTTGTACAAGAATGTAATCATACCGAGATTTACAGTAGCGTGTAGCACATTCTGGACCGGACCAAGCTTCCTCATAGCAGCCGCACACACTACAACTTAACAGCAAAAGAGTAAACAGAGAAGACATACTCAGTCTCCCAGATCCATATATACAATACGTACCCCAGGATTGAGGCGGTATTAGCAACTAATCAAGGAAAATCTGAGACGCTCATGCATGCGTATATTTCCCTAATCTCAAACGGCATGGATACTATGCGCACTAACCTGGAGAGACGACTCGCACAGAGATTGGGACGTTGGCCTTGGTGAGCGCCCGAGCGGAAGGAGAATGAGAACGCGAGTCGGTCTTGGAGCACATTGGTTCAAAATGGAGCTTAATTAGACGAGGTGAGCGCGTGAGGCCCACATAGGGCAGGATTAAAGAATTGATTCATAAAGTTGCACCCTGACATATATAGGGCAGGATTAATGCAATTGGTACATCTACGGAAACGACCTGATTAAAGAAAGACGCACTTGCTGGCAATGTTAACGTTGCAGGCTGTAATCATGTGCAGCTTGTAAAAGTATGCAGGGCATTAGATGAACGAAAAACTTTATCACTTCCTCCATTCTAAAATACCACTTGACATGCTTTAGTTCAAACCTAGGTCGAATGTGCCTTCCACTCATCTTCTTACATCTTTTAACACGTTCCGTCGAAAATACTCCCTCTGTTTCATAACATAGAATGTTTTAACTTTTGTAGTAGAACAAATATATCTAGACATTTTTTATTATGTAGATTCAAAATGAACTTATACACTAAAAGATGATTAGATATATTTATTTTACAAAAACTAAAACGTCTTATATTTTAAAATGGAGAAAGTAGTACTACTTAGGGGCATATTCCACCAGGCACTACAGGAGAAGCTGAATACGCCGACGACCTAGGCTAGCCCGACGGCTGCCGTCGGCGTACAGTCCCGTAGGCGTACCCTCTCCTCCCTCCGGCGTAGACCATATGGGGCCCACCTAGATGATTAACGGCCGTTTAGCTATGCCGACGGCTTTACCGTCAGCCTAGATTTTTCAATTTTTTTTTTCAATTTTTTTTCAAGTTTTTTTAATATTTCTGAATTGTTTAACTTGTTAATCTCACATGAACATTTTTAATTCTAAATATACTTAGTCTCAAGTCAAATTATATAATTAGTCAAACTTTCCAACCGGTCACTCGTCCTAATACTATTCCAGCTCCAGCACGCTTATCTTCTTCATTCCTTCCACATTAGCTTCCGACAAAGAAACTAGAACTTGTTGTGAATATTATCATATCAAACCTATTAACCATTACACTATAATGTTAGACATATTTATTTTTTTACATTCCATACAATTATTTGAGTAAACAACAATGAATAAGTAATAATAATCTTGAATTCAAATAAAAATAAAATAAATTTTATTTATTTTGCTTTTTTCATTTAAATTTGAATAATTTATATCTACAAATCCGTAAATCACAATTCGACAAATAATATATCCAAATCGATCAAAAAATGAGAGGAATCCAAATATGACATCCCTATCATCTATTTAATTATATATCATAACTTTTAAATATTAGACCAACCGAAACTATGTCAAGATTCATGAAACACCCCGTTTTTGGCACTCGAAAAATAAAAAAATGGCTTTTTGGTGCGACGAAAAGGAAAACTTCCTCCTTCAACATTGTTCGTCATCCCATGATATACACGAGTGCACAATATGGGCACATTAGCGCAAACTATATCGTGATTCTAGCAATAACATTGCTCATTTGACCTGAAATCCAGAAAACCTCGATTGAGATAGGTCATTTTGTGAAGGTTTTTTTGAGACACGATCAATATACCAAGTTTTGTATTTTTCCATGCAACTATGTCACATAATATGACGCCACATGAAGGTTTTGCATTGTTTCGATCGTTTTTTAATTTTTTATGCCTGTTTCAAACTATCGTCAAACTTTCTAAATCGAGGGGCATGAAGATTCTTAGCTCGGGGATGAGCCTCACTAAACTTGCATTAGATCTCTGATAAAATAGCATATTGTAAACCTAAAAATGATTTTTTTCAAAAAATCATGAGCATCATATCATGTACCTGTAGTTCAAATCTAACACATTTCCTACTGATTCGGTAGGAATTTGTCTTTTTCACGAGGGGTGGACGGAAAGATTTGAGATACCCCGGTTGGGAAATTGTCCATTCAATATGGTCTAGTATTTTTTTGAAAAATGTGGTATTATCATTTTGACACTTTTATTTGGTGGTTGTTTCACAAAACGCCCCGTTTTTTGCACTCGGAAAATAAAAATTGGCTTTTTGGTGCAACGAAAAGGAAAACTTCCTCCTGAAACATTGTTCACCATCCCATGATACACATGCGTGCATAATATGGGCATATTATCGCAAACTATACCGTGATTCTAGCAATAACATTGGTCATTTGACCTGAAATCCAGAAAACCTCGATTGAGATAGGTCATTTTGTGAAGGTTTTTTGAGACACAATCAATATACCAAGTTTGGTATTTTTCCATGCAACTATGTCACATAATATGACACCACGCGAAGGTTTTGCATTGTTTCGATCGTTTTTGAATTTTTATGCCCGTTTCAAACTATCGTCAAACTTTGTAAATCGAGGGGCATGAAGATTCTTAGCTCGGGGCTGAGCCTCACTAAACTTGCATTATATCTCTGATAAAATAGCATATTTTGAACCTAAAAATGATTTTTTCAAAAAACATGAGCATCATATCATGTACCTGTAGTTCAAATCTAACACATTTCCTACTGATTCGGCATGAATTTGTCTTTTTCATGAGGGGTGGACGGAAAGGTTTGAGATACCCCGGTTAGAAAATTGTCCATTCAATATGGTCTAGTATTTTTGAAAAATGTGGTATTATCATTTTGACACTTTTATTTGGTGGTTGTTTCACAAAACAACCCATTTTTTGCACTCGGAAAATAAAAATTGGCTTTTTGCGGCGACGAAAAGGAAAACTTCCTCCTGCAACATTGTTCGCCATACCATGATACACATGTGTGCATAATATGGCCACATTATTGCAAACTATATCGTGATTCTTGCAATAACATTGGTCATTTGACCTGAAATCCAGAAAAGCTCGATTGAGATAGGTCATTTTGTGAAGGTTTTTTGAGACACAATCAATATACCAAGTTTGGTATTTTTCCATACAACTATGTCACATAATATGACACCACGCGAAGGTTTTGCATTATTTCGATCGTTTTTGAATTTTTTATGCCCGTTTCAAGCTATCGTCAAACTTTGTAAATCGAGGGGCATGAAGATTCTTAGCTCGGGGCTGAGCCTCACCAAACTTGCATTATATCTCTAATGAAATAGCATATTGTGAATCGAAAAATGATTTTTGCAAAAATATGAGCATCATATCATGTACCTGTAGTTCAAATCTAACTCATTTCCTACCGATTCAGCATGATTTTATCTTTTTACGAGGGGTGGACGGAAAGGTTTGAGATATCCAGGTTGGGAAATTGTGCATTCAATATGGTCTAGTATTTTTGAAAAATGTGGTATTATCATTTTGACACTTTTATTTGGTGATTGTTTCACAAAACGCCCCATTTTTTGCACTCAAAAAATGAAAAATATGTTATACGAAAGTATTTATATTTTATATATATATTTTTATAAACAAATATGTAATATTTGAGTTTATATAGATAGATCTTATTTTTCTGTAAATTTTGATATATTATATGTATTTTTCTGAATTTAAATGATTTAGTTATGATTTTTCTAAGATTAATGGGGCAAAAAAAAATGGCCAAAGACTTGACGCCGTCGCTCTGCCGTTAGCCTAGTATGCTACGCCGGCGGCCCCATTTACCCCGACGGCGGCCGTCGGCCTATCTATCCTACGCCGACGGTAAAACTAGACCGACGGCCCCGACATATTGCCGTCGGCCTATAAAAGGGCCGTCGGTCTATATTGTTATTCCCGTAGTGAGGGGCAGATCCACTGTCCCTCCAGCCTTGGTAGTCGGCCAGGGACACGCGACATCTTGTATTTTTTGACTCTCTATAGTGATTTTGTTCCAAAAAATGGTATCTTAGAGATGCTTGTCAAGTCTCCCAGAATCTTCTAAGTCCGCCACTATATTCCACCTTGGAGAAATCTTCCTGCGTATGTTTACAATGAACGTATATACTATATACGACAATGATCCAGACTAGCCCATTTCCATTAGATCGGTCTTTTAGATAATTGGCTAATGCATAAATCTTTTATGGTATCAGAGCCGAGAGTTCTTAAGTTCAAGACCCTCGTTGCCATAATGGCGCGTCACCACCCGGCTAGCTTCCCGCTGCTTTCTCATTTCTCGTCCTTGCTGCTACACCCCTCCTGTCCTCGCCACTTTATTCCCCACTTGGCTATAAATGCCTGCCGCCCTCGTCATCTCTAGAGAACACTGTTATATATTGATCCAAATTCTACAAAGTATAGGCCAACCTCTGACGAGTGGAGCGAGGCCCATCGCTAGAGGCTCCGTGCCCAACAGGGACGCCTGTGGGGGTGCGGGGCGCGACAGGCCCCCACGGTACGGTATGGATCGTCGAAGACCTAGGTTTCCACTGATATATAAACCTCTTGTAAGCCACCGGTTGGGATGAGTTGCATCTGTGAAATCCCCGACGTTTATAAACACTCGCTGATATAGTGAAGTTTTGCTGGCTGGCGCCCATGGTTTTTTTCTCTCTTTGTTGGAGAGGTTTTCCACGTTAAATCTGTGCCTCCTTGCTGTGTTTTTCATTTTCGTTCTTCATTATCTTCTTGTCGCAATTGTAACAAGTGGTATCAGAACCCTAGGTTCTAATCTAGGGTTTGCGACATGTCGTCACTGAAGTTCGATCTACTACAGCTGGACTACACCACAAGATTCTCCTTGTGGCAGGTGAAGATGCGGGCGATTCTCGCCCAAACTTCTGATCTGGATGAAGCGCTGGATGGATTCGGCGAAAAAGAGATGCTAAGACTTAGTCCGCCGAAGAGAAGTGGAATGACCATAAGGCTTTGTCTCTGATTCAAATTCATCTGTCCAATAATATTTTGCATGAAATACTGGAGATGAAATCTGCTGCTGCCCTGTGGAAAAAACTAGAAATGATCTGTGTGTCAAAGGATCTAACCAGTAAGTTGAACGTGAAGATGAAGTTTTTCTCGCATAGGCTGCAAGAAGGTGGATCGGTAATAAATCACATATCTGTTTTTAAAGAGATTGTTTCAGACTTGCAGTCTATGGAGGTAAAATATGATGATGATGATTTAGCTCTTCTACTCTTATGCTCGTTTCCTCGTTCCTATACACATTTTCGTGATACAATATTGTTGAGCCATGATGAACTAACCCTTGCCGAAGTACATGGCGCCCTCAAACAGAGGGAAAAGATGAAAACTATGGTAGAGTCAGATGGGACGTCATCCAAGGCTGAGGCTCTGCAAGTTCGTGGTAGGACCGAGCAGAGATATAACAACTATGGCAACAGAGATAAGAGCAAGGACAGTAGAAGTCATTCAAAGTCCAAGGGAAAGGATAAATTTTGCAGGTATCGTAAGAAATCTAATCACGTTATTGATGATTGTTGGAAGTTGCAGAATAAGGAGAAAAGAAACGGAACTTACCAACCGAAAGATAGGTCTGAAGGTACTGGTAAGGCTGCTGTTTTTTCTAATAGTTCTGGTGGTGAATGCTTAGCTATTTTTGCTGCTTGTACTTCTCATGATGATGAATGGATACTTGATACTGCATGTTCGTTTCATATTTGTTGTAACAAAGATTGGTTCAGTTCATATGAGTCTGTGCAGACTGGAGATTTTGTGCATTTGGGGAATGACAACCCATGCCATATTGTTGGTGTTGGATCTGTTAAGATCATGACACATGATGGTGTGACACGCACGTTGAGTGAGGTGAAGCACATACCAAGTATGGCCAGAAATTTGATCTCCGTGAGTACCATGGACGTTGATGGATGCAAGTATGCCGTTGGGCATTGAGTTCTGAAGGTATCAAAAGGTTCTCTTATTCACATGATAGGTGATATGAATTCTGCTAAATTATATGTTCTTAGAGGTAGCACTTTGCCTGGTATTGCTGCTGCTATTACTTCTAATGATTCTGATGATTGTGGTAAAACACATCTGTGGCATATGCGTCTTGGGCATATGAGCGAACAAGGCATGGCAGAGTTGGTCAAGAGAGAACTGATTGATGGTTGCAACTTGAGTAAGTTTGAGTTCCGTGAGCACTGCATCTTTGGTAAGCATAAAAGAGTTAAATACAATGCTTCCGTTCATACCACCAAAGGCATATTAGATTATGTGCATGCTGATGTATGGGTTCCATCCCGTAATACTTCTATTGGTGGTGCTAATTACATGCTTACTATTATTGATGATTACTCAAGAAAAGTGTGGCCTTATTTTCTGAAGCATAAATCTGATGTTTTTGATGCTTTTAAGAAGTGGAAAGTTATGGTTGAAAAGCAAACAGAGAAGAAGGTAAAGGTACTACGTACTGACAATGGTATAGAATTCTGTTCTAATGAGTCTGAGGAGTTTTGTAGTAACGATTGCATGGTCAGGCATCACACCATCCCATATGCTCCTCAGCAGAATGGCGTGGCAGAGCGCATGAACAGAACCATCATCTCGAGGGCTCGTTGTATTTTGTCTAATGCAGGTATGCATAGGCGTTTCTTGGCTGAAGCAGCCAACACAGCGTGTTACCTCATCAACAGGTCACCTTCTATTCCACTTGAGAAGAAAACTCCCATTGAGGTATGGTCAGGTTCGCCTGCTGATTATTCACAGTTGAGAGTTTTTGGCTGCACTGCATATGCTCATGTTGATAATGGAAAGTTAGAGCCTAGGGCTATTAAGTGCATATTCCTTGGTTATGGATCGGGATTTAAAGCATATAAACTATGGAATCCTAAAACTAAAAATATTTTGCTAAGTAGAAACATTGTTTTCAATGAGTCCGTTATGTATCATGATAGCTTGCCATCAGATACCTCTCATGCTGCTATTGGAGAGGAGGGAGTTAGTGTGCAGGTGGAGAACCTGCAGAAAACTATTGATAATGATGTTATCGTTGAAGATACACATGAGAAAAATATTGATGATATTGTTGTTCAGCACCGACCTACTGTTTTGCAGCAGCCACATGAGTCCAGTGCTGCTGATAGACCGAGGCGTAACTGTGGTCCTCTTCCTTGTTTAACTGAAGAGTGGAATCTTGTTCATTATGCTTTAAGTTGTGATGAATAGGTGGAGAACGATTCTGGACCTGCTACATATAATGAAGCCATTGCATCCTTTAACCGCGAGAAGTGGGTTTCTGCGGTGACCCAGCATACCACTACATGATGTAGTACACTATAGTCGTTGACATAACACCAATGAAACACCGTTCACTAGTATTACATCCCTCAGAGTGGTACAACAGAAACACAGCAGGTCCAAGACACGACTATAGGTTACAACTCAATTCTTTACATAAGATCCAAAGAACACTCTAGGTTAAAGAGAGAGAAAGAAACTTCTTACAAAGAAGAATCAGGAATAAAAAATTCAAAAACTATCATACCAATAGGGGTAGGATTTTAACTAATGGTCTAGCATTGCTGCTATGGCAATACACTACAGAAATAGGTTCTATGGCTAGAGATTATATTCCTATCTAATCAGTAATTTCGTCTTCTCTTGAGTTGATGTATATGTTGACTTTCTTAACTTCATTGAAGAACTTTAGCTTTTGGTGATGATTCTGGAACATAACTTGATGTAGATGTCGTCTGTACTGGCTTTAGAACCTAGCAAGGGTTAAGAAGATACTTTGAGTACGAGCGTACTCAGCAAGTACACTAGACAAGGGGTGTTTGATGCACTATATCTACAGCCACAAACCATAGGTCATAGGCAATGCAAGTTTCCGTAAACATTTCTTCAAAGGTTGCTTTTATTCTGAAAAACTATGTCCATCAGCCTTCTCGGGTTTACCAGAACTTTCATGGAGTTCCTTTCCCGCCGCGTTCGCAGCTCCTTCCCGGAACAGGGAGTAACAAGTTACAGTTCTTACACTCTGCAGAGGTGCGTCACTTTACCCATGAGAGATCTTAGCTTTGTTGCACATCCAAATTGCAGGTTCGTTCGCACTTCCTTGGTGTGAGGCCTAGACTAAGATCCAATCCAATCACTGCCTTCTCCGCGATCCCGCATGTCTCCTTGGTGTACGCCAGCCCACCTATTGAATTACGGCAATTGGCAGTACAGACCGTTCAGAAGGCGGAACTATCATGGGACGTTGAGGGCTTCCACCCATATGCTGCATATCCTCTACGAATTACCATATAATATGCATTCTACAAGTGATAACAGCCACGACCCGCACATCCGGCTCCATGCGAGAGGGAAAAGATACATCTGACTTCTCCGTCCCATTCCAAATCTCATGGTCAACGCGTGATATACGATGCAAGAATCACTGGTGATATTCCTAATGAATAACTTTTTAAGAAAAGATTCCTCTATTAAGGTTTAAACAATCCTTGTGGCTAATCAGAGGTGGTTGATGTTATTTGTGCTTGTTGGAACAATTTGGACTTGAGATGCTTTACAACTTAATTATAACATACCAAAGTTAACTACAAAGTATATAATATAGTTTTTAGCATTATATTTAAAGTATTATAGACTAAAGTTAACTTTAAAGACATAGATGGACTTAAGGTATTATGATTATAATATTTGTGGCTTATTTACTTTATAATGTTTTCTTTAGAGTTAATTAGGAAGGATTATACTTTTACATGGTAGTGGTTTCTTTACATTGTAAATGTATAAAGGGATTTATTTCCCGATAAGGATGTGGTTATGGTTTATGAACAAGTAAATAATATTATTTACTACTTAAGAATTCACTATAGTGTTTTGATTTTTTTGTAAACTTGTGGTTAAAATAGTGGTAATAGAATTTATGAAGTCAAAGTAATAATCTTGAGACTTTAATATTTGATAACTCCATTTGAATAAAAATATACATAAATGTTGAACGATAAATCAAATAGAATTATATTTAAAATGTGTTAAATCATTTTGACTTCCTATTATCAATATTTAAGATTAATACTATTTATTATATTTTAATTATTAAATTTTAGAATATTAGCAAATTTTATTCACCCTTATATGAATTATCAATTAAGGAAATATGTTTTAAATTCAGGTTATTAAAGTTGTTTAATTTTTTTATTTAACTCAAAAGTGGTATATTATGTTTTTAGCATATAGGTATTATTTTTGTGATCATTTTGATATATTACATTTATTTTTGTGATTTATAAAAAATAAGATATGATTTTTATAAGATTTATTACTTTATAAATAATTAAGAAATAATAAATATGTAATTAAGTGAAATAATAATGCATGATTATAGTTTTAAATTATAGTTCTTATTTTTCTAAGATTTTTGGTATTTTATTTATATTTTTAACATTTACCTTTATTAAAATATGAATTATCAAAGTTTTATTACTTATAAAACCTTTATTAAATAATATTTATTTAAATAATCATCATAATAATATTTGATAATAGTTTTAAGTTGTAGATTTTATTTTCCAAAACATTTTCATATATTATATGTATTTTTCTGATTTATAAAACAAAAGATATTAAATTTACAAGATTTAATCTTTTTATTTCATTTTTGGAATATTGATATTTGAATTTATATTGTTTTAATTATTTCCTAAACAGACAATAAACTTTTTACACCCAGACTGGATTTACCCCAGGGTCACTGACTAGTGGGGTCGAGTACACCTCAGATGCCACATGGGCACAAACCAAGTCAATTGTGCTGACTGGGCTGAGGTGGCGTTGGCATGATGTCATGCTGACATCACCCGAGATGATCCTCACAGATTTGAGGATCAATCGATCGATCCAGAGCACGCGCGGAGCTGAGGCTTGGTGGGTTAGAACGAGGGAACGAAGGAGAGTCGAAGAGTGGCTGAGTTGCTTGTTTTTGGTCATCGGAAAGAAGGGCACGACGGCGAGTGGCGGCGGTTCACGGTGACACACGATGGTGGCTCAGGATAAGAATCAATTGAATCAACGGGAGGCAGTAGCATGCTCAGTAGCTCACTAGGAAGCTCGTGGAAGGCTCGGTGAAGGAAATTGTGGCTGAAATCGAGATGGACAACAGCGGTCGGACTTCGGGAATGAGGGTCGAATTGCGGTAGTGGAGACCTCGCCTGCTTGGACACTTCGGGGCAATCGATGGAGACGAACATGGCGAGTCCTCCAAGCATCACGGCGTGGCTCAGAACGGCCGGAAGCAAGCTCTAGCTCGAGCCATGGCGAGTTAGGGTTTCGGCAGAAAGGGAATTTGAGAGGAGGAAGAGATAGGGGCAGGGATGGTGTGCAGTATTTTTCCACGCGATGCTGCGGTCCTCTTATAGAGCTTCTGGAGAGGCGGTGCGCATCATCGCGT
The DNA here is from genome assembly GCA_910589765.1 of Avena atlantica. Lineage (NCBI taxonomy): Eukaryota > Viridiplantae > Streptophyta > Magnoliopsida > Poales > Poaceae > Avena > Avena atlantica. The sequence continues at coordinate 514,936,176 of OU342735.1, read as the reverse complement.
TGATCGGGCGATCGCCGGAGCTCCACCAAGCTGCTTCCCTGGCGAAGCCTTCTGTCACGAGGAGGAAGAAAGGAAAAAGAGGTCGAAGGGATACGGGCCAGAGTTGGTCCATGCAGGCTGCTGTTGGACTTCACTCGAAAGCGCGTGAGCGGTAGTTAGTTCCGTGAGGAAGTGGGCCGTGGGTCAGATTTGATGCTTCTTCTGTTTTTCCTGGTTTTATCCCTTTTCTATTATTTTGTTTTGTTTTTAGCTTAGTATATTACACAATTGTTTTGAGTTTTCTTTGTAGAATTAATTTGTTAAACAATTGCAGCAACAATGAATGTATTTAAAGTCATTTTGTGAATTTTTATTATATATTGTTTAGAGTTTCTTTATTTTCTTTATATTGATAATTTTCCTATTATTATTTGTGAGGGCCTTTGAAATGAATTTAATTGCGCTAAATTTCATAAACTTATTATAAAATGCATTAGTATTAACTAATGCGATTTTATTCTTATTAATACATAATATTAAGGAAACTTTTATATTTAGTGATCCTCCATAAGTATTTGATACATAAAGTTCTAAGTACTAATAGGGTTAATATTAATCCTATGAATTTAAGCAATAGCAATATAAATATTTTATTATTACTAACTTAAGAGTTAAAGGTTTGAGATTATAAATGTCTACCATGAATTATGGGAGTTTTAATATTTTTATATCCTTTGATAATTGTGAATAAGGGTGAATGGCTAAACAAATTGTCTTTATGTTTATGATCTTTATTAATATCACCCTTTAAATTAAAATAGTGGGATTGTTTTCTAGGCTAACTTATGAGACATAATTGATAAAGATAGTTCTTAAGCATATGTGATCATGATAGTTGAGAATGACCAAGATATGCTGAAGTGATTTGATGTAGGAAATTATTCGTATCAACCATTGTGGAAACAAGATGATTGATCCAACAGATGGGATGGATGTTAAGCTTGATTATAGATTTATGGTTTAATGTTTACCCAGAATTCCTATCTTCCATAATTCACAATCCTGGACTTCTAATTAAGGAATTCCTTTCCTAGATATACTACTCCTTCATATCCATCATCATGTGTTAACATGATGAGATTTACTAATATCATTTCAATAGAGGTATACATCAAATACTACTTCACCTCAAGTGCTTGGATTTTCCAAAGAGGAAAATATTACTTCTTTAATCCAATGTTGCTCTAACATCATCTTAATCATACTATCTTCTCTCTACTTAACTCTAGTAACAAATACTCCAACCTCACATTATATTAATGTGACTTTTCATGGCTATCTTAGGATGACATATCTATACTAGGGTTCCAATCATGTTTTATCCACCAATGCCACTTATACTTGATATAAGCATTCAACCTTGGTGAATAAGACATGATCATTATAATCTTTTGATCCTTTATGGTTCAGGTTTCTAGTTGGCTAAACAAGGCTTCCATCCATACAACATTACAGTTGTATTATAATTATCTTCTGTTTAGCTCTATTGGATTAAGAGATATAATTCCTTGACTATACCTACTTGATCCAATAGGACTACTCCTGGTAACTATCTTCAGACTTCATCCTTGTAACCTTCTTTGCTACCATATTGATTTGATTTCCTCCAATCACTCCCATCCTATAGATGACATCTAAAACTAGCATCACTATTTACCTCTTCTTACTTCTTTCTTTATAAGGCTTAAGTGAATGCTATAATAAGGACAAAAGTTGATAGGTCAAGAATTGATAGGTTAAGAATTGGTGAATCAATAGTTGATTACTCAACATTGATGAAGAACATATATTGATATAGGATTCCATAAGGATTGATATGGAAAGAAAGATATATGGTGCATGATCTTGACTTGGTTTATTTCCTACTCAATCACACTAAAGGGTTAAGATTAGGTATTACCATGATACTCATGGTATAAGTAGATGAGATTAAGACCGATCAAGAATTAGTTGTTACATTCTTATTACTCAAGTTATATTTATAACTTGGTATTCATGGGTTGTGTAATGAATACTGGGATATGATTACTTGAGGATCAAATATAATCCATTAAGTCATGTATTAGGTTTTAAATCTTATTACATTTGATCTACCCTTAGATCAAATCATGTTTACCCAAAATAAGGTTTTAGCAAAGGTCATATTGAAACTTATCACAGTCAACTTGATGATCTACTTCAATTCCATTAAGTTAAGAGAAGCTTCAATCACTTTGACAAGTTTTGTTCAAACGCGCTAAAATTATTCGGATTTTCTATGCATGAATGCAATGCACACATCTGGGTTCAGCTTATTTATTAGCTCAAATGCTAGGATGTTACAGACTCTCCCCTTAAAAATAAACTTTGTCCTCGAAGGTCGTATACTCTCACGTTTTGGAGTAAGGAATTGTCTCCAATATTCCAAAGTTCCTTTACTTTACTCCCTTAGGGATATGTCCTTATTATGAACTTCTTAAATTGGGGTATCTTCTTTAGTTTATTATTCTTATTAGGTATCCTAATCCAATTCCTTTAAATTGACCATCAATCTTCCTTACTATACTATGTAAGGTCTAGGAAGTCTCACTAAAAAGGTTTTAAATTTCTATTAGCCAATAGTTATAGTCAAAAGACTAATCTTTGATTTGTCATTGAGTTGTACTGGTAATTCTTCCAAAGATTGGTTTTGAACTCATTTAGTCCATACCCCTTGGAATTTCTTGTTCCTCTATTCTTGTCCAATTGGATGGGATTATTCACTCTTAAGGACCACTTAAGAGTTGTTTCCTCTAGACTTAGTCTATTAAGATTAATCTATTTTATCACCCCTGAGCTTTTGTCATAGCAAGCTTTAGATAATGTTTTCATTATTACCTTAAGTAATTCTTAAACTTCCATTTATTTGTTACCTCAAGGTTTGAGTACTACTACCTTGAAATAAACTCCAATCTTTAATCCAGACATACTTCTGAAAATATTCTTATATTTGTGGATTCTTTTAACCTTATGAAAATTTGCTTAATGTTATCATAACTTAGTACTTCTTCTTCAACCTTTACTTGGAATTCGGATAACAATACTTTTGTTTACTATTTACTCTATCCCTTAGGGTTTACTAATGGTCACTAAACTGCCTATATAATATTTATTGGCTTTATAATTAGAATATTGGTCTCTATCCGGCCTATACTCTACCTAGTTAGGGTCTTATGAAAGATTGTATGGTGTATCCACACAATTGTGGATCTCCGAAGTGAATATTTCAACATTATTTGTCTTACTTACTATTCGGACATTTTCGCTTTGATGCACCTGACTTCACGAAGCGTTTTAGCAATCTTTCGCTTAATATTTTATACTCCTTTAGGTCTTACTTAGTTTAGTCCAAGTTTTACGCTCTTTATGCAACCATTAAGATGATCTGATTAACTATGTCAACCAATTACCAGCTGCGGATAAGATACCAACTATGGATTAATTACCACTATGGATCAAATACCAGCTGTAGATCATTCTAGGTTGTAATTATTACCCTACGGTTTCTGACATACTTCTAGCATTCTCTCTGAATTGTCAGAGATTGAATACCATTTTGGATTCCAAAACTTCTTCTTTGTACTTATTCATGATACTACCATGAACTTGGTACAACTACTTTATTAACTTCTTAGCAACTTACCTACTTTAAATGAACTTTAAGTTCATTACTTCTTGTTGCTCCATACATCTTCTACACTAATCTTCCTTCTTATTGTTGATTAGTAATGATCTCAGCTTGATCCATCCTTCAAATTGCGTTGATATTCCTTATATTTGGCTTTACCCTTCAAGTAAGTCTTCATATTGGTCTTCGGAACTCGTCACTCCCTTACACGAATTCCCATTCCTATCTAGGTCTATAACATCAAGTAGTAACTGGATGTTGCAACATGCATTTGCACACCAGGTCAGACTTCATGTATAGATCTAGTCAATCAAGAAGATCCAAGAAAAACAATCAAATCCAAATGTGGTACATATAACACACAATATTCTAAGCCCAGAGTATAGAAGTTGAGTATAATATCTCTAGAATTCAGGCTTAGTTGTGTAGTATATGACACCTCCTCATATAGGTTTACATTTTGATACTTAGAACATAAGGGAAAACTAACCTTTGCCTCATAACTTACCCAATTGCTCAGCTGCAATATGATAATTTTAAGCAAAGTGGTCTCAATTTTGGTTTCGACTAACCTTTGGTCTTACCTTTGAAAGGATTAACTATCACAAACCTTTCTTATTTAATATCTCACCTCACATGATCTCTCCAAATGACTAACTAGATTCTATTTCTAACTAAAACCAAAGATTATTAGAAATTTTTAGCACCCATGACTTCTATCATAGCTCTACCATGTAATTTTCATACTTCTACACCAGGATAAATCACTAAGTACTTGTCATACTTACACTTACATAATGGTTTCGGAGCTAATCTCACCATGATATGGTTATGTCTACCTATACATCATGATTTAAGAGCTACTCACATCATGGTGACTTTATTTCTTTGTTGTACTGTCATTCAGTCTTGACCTAATTTCACTCCATCACGTAGAATTCTCAAGTGAACCCCACATGATTACTACTCATTACATCAACATTTATCCTAATGATATTCATCATGTTGTCTTTGGTTATCAACTGTCACTAAGATTGTACTATTCTTACTTAAATTCTAGGATTAGGCTACACCATTAAGACTACTTCAATTGATGTCTTACACTTTCCTACAGTATCTTGGTGGTTTATGTCTCCCTCGGAGGACACTAAAGAGCACTATACTTGAGAAAAGATAAATAATTACTCCTAAGAAAGAATGACTTAAGCATATGACTTTGGTGTGACAAGGTTATCCTCAACTGGATACTCATCACAAGTCATAAGATCATTTGGTTTAGATAGGATGGCTCCTTAGTCACTATCCAACCTACAGATCATCCTAAAAGGGTTTTAATCCTAAGGTCAAAGCATATGCTCTGATACCAACTATGGTGACCCATCATACCACTGCATGATGTAGTACACTATATTCGTTGACATAACACCAATGAAACACCGTTCACTAGTATTACATCCCTCAGAGTGGTACAACAGAAACACAGCAGGTCCAAGACATGACTATAGGTTACAACTCAACTCTTTACATAAGATCCAAAGAACACTCTAGGTTAAAGAGAGAGAAAGAAACTTCTTACAAAGAAGAATCAGGAATAAACAATTCAAAAACTATCATACCAATAGGACTAGGATTTTAACTAATGGTCTAGCATTGCTGCTATGGAAATACGCTATAGAAATAGGTTCTATGGCTAGAGATTATATTCCTATCTAATCAGTAACTTTGTCTTCTCTTGACTTGATGTATATGTTGACTTTCTTAACTTCACTGAAGAACTTTAGCTTCTGGTGATGATTTTGGAGCATAACTTGATGTAGACGTCGTCTGTACTAGATTTAGAACCTAGCAAGGGTTAAGAAGATACTTTGAGTACGAGCGTACTCAGCAAGTTCACTAGAAAAGGATTGTTTGATGCACTATATCTACAGCCACAGACCATAGGTCATAGGCAATGCAAGTTTTCGTAAACATTTCTTCAAAGGTTGCTTTTATTCTGAAAAACTATGTCCATCAGCTTTCACGGGTTTACCAGAACTTTCATGGAGTTCCTTTCCCGCCGCATTCGTAGCTCCTTCCCGGAACAGGGAGTAACAAGTTACAGTTCTTACACTCTATAGAGGTGCGTCACTTTACCCATGAGAGATCTTAGCTTTGTTGCACATCCAAATTGCAGGTTCGTTCACACTTCCTTGGTGTGAGGCCCAGACTAAGATCCAATCCAATCACTGCCTTGTCCGCGACCCCGCATGTCTCCTTGGTGTACGCTAGCCCACCTATTTAATTATGGCAATTGACAGTACAGACCGTTCAGAAGCCGGAACTATTATGGGACGTTGAGGGCTCCCACCCATATGATGCATATCCTCTACGAATTACCATATAATATGCATTCTATGAGTGATAACAGCCACGACCCGCACATTCGGTTCCATGCGAGAGGGAAAAGATACAGCTGGCTTCTCCGTCCCGTTCCAAATCTCATGGTCAACGCGTGATATACGGCGCAGTAATCACTGGCGATATTGGTTGTTAAGTCCTAGATAATATGTTACTTTACCACCGGAACTCTTATAGTAGGTTATTACCTCATGGTAAATAACCTATAATCACATTATTATGAAAATAGTATTTTCTGACCTTTTTCAAATGCAGGTTATGACAACACTGGATTTGTAAAATACTTTACAGAAAATAATCAAAGGACATGAGCAAGTGTGAACTTGCCTTTTGTGATTTCAAGATTATGAACTCACGATGTTCAAGATAATATAAAAGATCCAATATCTGAAATCAGCATCATTGGTCCGGTAAGGACTAATGTTTAAAGAAGCAAGATGCTATTATGCATAAGTAATGTAATGCAATTTCGTAAACTCAAATTCCCGGGGGTAACGTTGTTTTTTAGGGTTTGGATACTGGAAAGGGTTTCCTTGGAATGTGTTTCCCTTTTAAATTAAGTTTCACACATGTGCTTATTATTAAGGCTTGTGAGTGTGTGTGAAACAACATGTAAACATAATGGCATACAACAATAAGATATACTAATGAGATGTGCTACTTAAGGACTGCTTATATGTGAATTATCTTATCTTTAAGTTTTACCTTGCAAGTGATGACATTTATAATGAACTTAAGTGTTAACAATTCTAGGTATATAAGTAAAGCTTAATGTAATGTGATTATTATTAATTGTCATATGTTGACTGAAGTGGCAAAATGAATAACTTTTGAAGAAAAGATTCCTCTATTAAGGTTTAAACAATCCTTGTGGCTAATCAGAGGTGGTTGATGTTATTTGCGCTTGTGGAACAGTTTGGACTTGAGATGCTTTACAACTTAATTATAACAGACCAAAGTTAACTACAAAGTATATAATATAGTTTTTAGCATTATATTTAAAGTATTATAGACTAAAGTTAACTTTAAAGACATAGATGGACTTAAGGTATTATTATTATAATATTTGTGGCTTATTTACTTTATAATGTTTTCTTTAGAGTTAATTAGGAAGGATTATACTTTTACATGGTAGTGGTTTCTTTACATTGTAAATGTATAAAGGGATTTATTTCCCGATAAGGATGTGGTTATGGTTTATGAACAAGTAAATAATATTATTTACTACTTAAGAATTCACTATAGTGTTTTGATTTGTTTATAAACTTGTGGTTAAAATAGTGGTAATAGAATTTATGAAGTCAAAGTAATAATCTTGAGAATGGCGTGGCAGAGCGCATGAACAGAATCATCATCTCGAGGGCTCGTTGTATGTTGTCTAATGCAGGTATGCATAGGCGTTTCTTGGCTGAAGCAGCCAACACAGCGTGTTACCTCATCAACAGGTCACCTTCTATTCCACTTGAGAAGAAAACTCCCATTGAGGTATGGTCAGGTTCGCCTGCTGATTATTCATAGTTGAGAGTTTTTGGCTGCACTGCATATGCTCATGTTGATAATGGAAAGTTAGAGCCTAGGGCTATTAAGTGCATATTCCTAGGTTATGGCTCGGGATTTAAAGCATATAAACTATGGAATCCTAAAACTAAAAAGATTTTGCTAAGTAGAAACATTGTTTTCAAATAGTCCGTTATGTATCATGATAGCTTGCCATCAGATACCTCTCATGCTGCTATTGGAGAGGAGGGAGTTAGTGTGCAGGTGGAGAACCTGCAGAAAACTATTGATAATGATGTTATCGTTGAAGATACACATGATAAAAATATTGATGATATAGTTGTTCTGCACCGACCTACTGTTTTGCAGCAGCCACATGAGTCCAATGCTGCTGATAGACCGAGGCGTAACTGTGGTCCTCGTCCTCGTTTAACTGAAGAGTGTAATCTTGTTCATTATGCTTTAAGTTGTGCTGAATAGGTGGAGAACGATTCTGAACCTGCTACATATAATGAAGCCATTGCATCCTTTAACCGCGAGAAGTGGGTTTCTGCGGTGACCCAGCATACCACTACATGATGTAGTACACTATAGTCGTTGACATAACACCAATGAAACACCGTTCACTAGTATTACATCCCTCAGAGTGGTACAACAGAAACACAGCAGGTCCAAGACACGACTATAGGTTATAACTCAATTCTTTACATAAGATCCAGAGAACACTCTAGGTTAAAGAGAGAGAAAGAAACTTCATACAAAGAAGAATCAGGAATAAACAATTCAAAAACTATCATACCAATAGGAGTAGGATTTTAACTAATGGTCTAGCATTGCTGCTATGGCAATACGCTACAGAAATAGGTTCTATGGCTAGAGATTATATTCCTATCTAATCAGTAATTTCGTCTTCTCTTGAGTTGATATATATGTTGACTTTCTTAACTTCATTGAAGAACTTTAGCTTTTGGTGATGATTCTGGAACATAACTTGATGTAGACGTCGTCTGTACTGGCTTTAGAACCTAGCAAGGGTTAAGAAGATACTTTGAGTACGAGCGTACTCAGCAAGTACACTAGACAAGGAGTGTTTGATGCACTATATCTACAGCCACAAACCATAGGTCGTAGGCAATGCAAGTTTCCGTAAACATTTCTTCAAAGGTTGCTTTTATTTTGAAAAACTACGTCCATCAGCCTTCTCGGGTTTACCAGAACTTTAATGGAGTTCCTTTCCCGCCGCGTTCGCAACTCCTTCCCGGAACAGGGAGTAACAAGTTACAGTTCTTACACTCTGCAGAGGTGCGTCACTTTACCCATGAGAGATCTTAGCTTTGTTGCACATCCAAATTGCAGGTTCGTTCACACTTCCATGGTGTGAGGCCGAGACTAAGATCCAATCCAATCACTGCCTTGTCCGCGACCCCGCATGTCTCCTTGGTGTACGCTAGCCCACCTATTTAATTATGGCAATTGACAGTACAGACCGTTCAGAAGCCGGAACTATTATGGGACGTTGAGGGCTCCCACCCATATGATGCATATCCTCTACGAATTACCATATAATATGCATTCTATGAGTGATAACAGCCACGACCCGCACATCCGGTTCCATGCGAGAGGGAAAAGATACAGCTGGCTTCTCCGTCCCGTTCCAAATCTCATGGTCAACGCGTGATATACGGCGCAATAATCACTGGCGATATTGGTTGTTAAGTCCTAGATAATATGTTACTTTACCACCGGAACTCTTATAGTAGGTTATTACCTCATCGTAAATAACCTATAATCACATTATTATGAAAATAGTATTTTCTGACCTTTTTCAAATGCAGGTTATGACAACACTGGATTTGTAAAATACTTTACAGAAAATAATCAAAGGACATGAGCAAGTGTGAACTTGCCTTTTGTGATTTCAAGATTATGAACTCACGATGTTCAAGATAATATAAAAGATCCAATATCTGAAATCAGCATCATTGGTCCGGTAAGGACTAATGTTTAAAGAAGCAAGATGCTATTATGCATAAGTAATGTAATGCAATTTCGTAAACTCAAATTCCCGGGGGTAACGTTGTTTTTTAGGGTTTGGATACTGGAAAGGGTTTCCTTGGAATGTGTTGCCCTTTTAAATTAAGTTTCACACATGTGCTTATTATTAAGGCTTGTGAGTGTGTGTGAAACAACATGTAAACATAATGGCATACAACAATAAGATATACTAATGAGATGTGCTACTTAAGGACTGCTTATATGTGAATTATCTTATCTTTAAGTTTTACCTTGCAAGTGATGACATTTATAATGAACTTAAGTGTTAACAATTCTAGGTATATAAGTAAAGCTTAATGTAATGTGATTATTATTAATTGTCATATGTTGACTGAAGTGGCAAAATGAATAACTTTTGAAGAAAAGATTCCTCTATTAAGGTTTAAACAATCCTTGTGGCTAATCAGAGGTGGTTGATGTTATTTGCGCTTGTGGAACAGTTTGGACTTGAGATGCTTTACAACTTAATTATAACAGACCAAAGTTAACTACAAAGTATATAATATAGTTTTTAGCATTATATTTAAAGTATTATAGACTAAAGTTAACTTTAAAGACATAGATGGACTTAAGGTATTATGATTATAATATTTGTGGCTTATTTACTTTATAATGTTTTCTTTAGAGTTAATTAGGAAGGATTATACTTTTACATGGTAGTGGTTTCTTTACATTGTAAATGTATAAAGGGATTTATTTCCCAATAAGGATGTGGTTATGGTTTATGAACAAGTAAATAATATTATTTACTACTTAAGAATTCACTATAGTGTTTTGATTTGTTTATAAACTTGTGGTTAAAATAGTGGTAATAGAATTTATGAAGTCAAAGTAATAATCTTGAGAATGGCGTGGCAGAGCGCATGAACAGAACCATCATCTCGAGGGCTCGTTGTATGTTGTCTAATGCAGGTATGCATAGGCGTTTCTTGGCTGAAGCAGCCAACACAGCGTGTTACCTCATCAACAGGTCACCTTCTATTCCACTTGAGAAGAAAACTCCCATTGAGGTATGGTCAGGTTCGCCTGCTGATTATTCACAGTTGAGAGTTTTTGGCTGCACTGCATATGCTCATGTTGATAATGGAAAGTTAGAGCCTAGGGCTATTAAGTGCATATTCCTAGGTTATGGCTCGGGATTTAAAGCATATAAACTATGGAATCCTAAAACTAAAAAGATTTTGCTAAGTAGAAACATTGTTTTCAATGAGTCCGTTATGTATCATGATAGCTTGCCATCAGATACCTCTCATGCTGCTATTGGAGAGGAGGGAGTTAGTGTGCAGGTGGAGAACCTGCAGAAAACTATTGATAATGATGTTATCGTTGAAGATACACATGAGAAATTATTGATGATATTGTTGTTCTGCACCGACCTACTGTTTTGCAGCAGCCACATGAGTCCAATGCTGCTGATAGACCGAGGCGTAACTGTGGTCCTCGTCCTCGTTTAACTGAAGAGTGTAATATTGTTCATTATGCTTTAAGTTGTGCTGAATAGGTGGAGAACGATTCTGAACCTGCTACATATAATGAATCCATTGCATCCTTTAACCGCGAGAAGTGGGTTTCTGCGGTGACCCAGCATACCACTACATGATGTAGTACACTATAGTCGTTGACATAACACCAGTGAAACACCGTTCACTAGTATTACATCCCTCAGAGTGGTACAACAGAAACACAGCAGGTCCAAGACACGACTATAGGTTATAACTCAATTCTTTACATAAGATCCAGAGAACACTCTAGGTTAAAGAGAGAGAAAGAAACTTCTTACAAAGAAGAATCAGGAATAAACAATTCAAAAACTATCATACCAATAGGAGTAGGATTTTAACTAATGGTCTAGCATTGCTGCTATGGCAATACGCTACAGAAATAGGTTCTATGGCTAGAGATTATATTCCTATCTAATCAGTAATTTCGTCTTCTCTTGAGTTGATGTATATGTTGACTTTCTTAACTTCATTGAAGAAATTTAGCTTTTGGTGATGATTCTGGAACATAACTTGATGTAGACGTCGTCTGTACTGGCTTTAGAACCTAGCAAGGGTTAAGAAGATACTTTGAGTACGAGCGTACTCAGCAAGTACACTAGACAAGGAGTGTTTGATGCACTATATCTACAGCCACAAACCATAGGTCGTAGGCAATGCAAGTTTCCGTAAACATTTCTTCAAAGGTTGCTTTTATTCTGAAAAACTACGTCCATCAGCCTTCTCGGGTTTACCAGAACTTTAATGGAGTTCCTTTCCCGCCGCGTTCGCAGCTCCTTCCCGGAACAGGGAGTAACAAGTTACAGTTCTTACACTCTGCAGAGGTGCGTCACTTTACCCATGAGAGATCTTAGCTTTGTTGCACATCCAAATTGCAGGTTCGTTCGCACTTCCTTGGTGTGAGGCCCAGACTAAGATCCAATCCAATCACTGCCTTCTCCGCGATCCCGCATGTCTCCTTGGTGTACGCCAGCCCACGTATTGAATTACGGCAATTGGCAGTACAGACCGTTCAGAAGGCGGAACTATCGTGGGACGTTGAGGGCTCCCACCCATATGCTGTATATCCTCGACGAATTACCATATAATATGCATTCTACGAGTGATAACAACCACGACCCGCACATCCGGATCCATGCGAGAGGGAAAAGATACATCTGACTTCTCCATCCCATTCCATATCTCATGGTCAACGCGTGATATAAGGTGCAAGAATCACTGGTGATATTCCTAATGAATAACTTTTTAAGAAGAGATCCCTCTATTAAGGTTTAAACAATCCTTGTGGCTAATCAGAGGTGGTTGATGTTATTTGTGCTTGCTGGAACAATTTGGACTTGAGATGCTTTACAACTTAATTATAACAGACCAAAGTTAACTACAAAGTATATAATATAGTTTTTAGCATTATATTTAAAGTATTATAGACTAAAGATTACTTTAGAGACATAGATGGACTTAAGGTATTATGATTATAATATTTGTAGCTTATTTACTTTATAATGTTTTCTTTAGAGTTAATTAGGAAGGATTATACTTTTACTTGGTAGTGGTTTCTTTACATTGTTAATGTATAAAGGGATTTATTTCCCGATAAGGATGTGGTTATGGTTTATGAACAAGTTGACAATATTATTTACTACTTAAGAATTCACTATAGTGTTTTGATTTGTTTGTAAACTTGTGGTTAAAATAGTGGTAATAGACTTTATGAAGTCAAAGTAATAATCTTGAGAATTTAATATTTGATAACTCCATTTGAATAATAGTATACATAAATGTTGAATGATAAATCAAATAGAATTATATTTAAAATGTGTTAAATCATTTTGACTTCCTATTATCAATATTTAAGATTAATACTATTTATTATATTTTAATTATTAAATTTTAGAATATTAGCAAATTTTATTCACCCTTATATGAATTATCAATTAAGGAAATATGTTTTAAATTCAGGTTATTAAACTTGTTTAATTTTTTTATTTAACTCAAAAGTGATATATTATATTTTTAGCATATAGGTATTATTTTTGTGATCATTTTGATATATTACATTTATTTTTGTGATTTATAAAAAATAAGATATGATTTTTATAAGATTTATTACTTTATAAATAATTAAGAAATAATAAATATGTAATTAAGTGAAATAATAATGCATGATTATAGTTTTGAATTATAGTTCTTATTTTTCTAAGATTTTTGGTATTTTATTTATATTTTTAACATTTACCTTTATTAAAATATGAATTATCAAAGTTTTATTACTTATAAAACCTTTATTAAAAAATATTTATTTAAATAATCATCATAATAATATTTGATAATAGTTTTAAGTTGTAGATTTTATTTTTCAAAACATTTTCATATATTATATGTATTTTTCTGATTTATAAAACAAAAGATATTAAATTTACAAGATTTAATCTTTTTATTTCATTTTTGGAATATTGATATTTGAATTTATATTGTTTTAATTATTTCCTAAACAGACACTAAACTTTTTACACCCAGACTGGATTTACCCCAGGGTCACTGACTAGTGGGGTCGAGTACACCTCAGATGCCACATGGGCACAAACCAAGTCAATTGTGCTGACTGGGATGAGGTGGCGTTGGCATGATGTCATGCTGACATCACCCGAGATGATCCTCACAGATTTGATGATCAATCGATCGATTCAGAGCACGCGCGGAGCTGAGGCTTGGTGGGTTAGAACGAGGGAACGAAGGCGAGTCGAAGAGTGGCTGAGTTGCTTGTTTTTGGTCATCGGAAAGCAGGGCACGACGGCGAGTGGCGGCGGTTCACGGTGACGCACGATGGTGGCTCAGGATAAGAATCAATTGAATCAACGGGAGGCAGTAGCATGCTCAGTAGCTCACTAGGAAGCTCGTGGAAGGCTCGGTGAAGGAAATTGTGGCTGAAATCGAGATGGACAACAGCGGCCGGACTTCGGGAATGAGGGTCGAATTGCGGTAGTGGAGACCTCGCCTGCTTGGACACTTCAGGGCAATCGATGGAGACGACCATGGCGAGTCCTCAAAGCATCACGGAGTGGCTCAGAACGGCCGGAAGCGAGCTCTAGCTCGAGCCATGGCGAGTTAGGGTTTCGGCAGAAGGGGAATTTGAGAGGAGGAAGAGATAGGGGCAGGGATGGTGTGCAGTATTTCTCCACGCGATGTTGCGGTCCTCTTATAGAGCTTCTAGAGAGGCGGTGCGCATCGTCGCGTTGATCGGGCGATCGCCGGAGCTCCACCAAGCTGCTTCCCTGGCGAAGCCTTCTGTCACGAGGAGGAAGAAAGGAAAAAGAGGTCGAAGGGATACGGGCCAGAGTTGGGCCATGCAGGCTGCTGTTGGACTTCAGTCGAAAGCGCGTGAGCGGTAGTTAGTTCCATGAGGAAGTGGGCCGTGGGTCAGATTTGATGCTTCTTCTGTTTTTCCTGGTTTTATCCCTTTTCTATTATTCCGTTTTGTTTTTAGCTTAGTATATTACACAATTGTTTTGAGTTTTCTTTGTAGAATTAATTTGTTAAACAATTGCAGCAACAATGAATGTATTTAAAGTCATTTTGTGAATTTTTATTATATATTGTTTAGAGTTTCTTTATTTTCTTTATATTGATACTTTTCCTATTATTATTTGTGAGGGCCTTTGATATGAATTTAATTGCGCTAAATTTCATAAACTTATTATAAAATGCATTAGTATTAACTAATGAGATTTTATTCTTATTAATACATAATATTAAGGAAACTTTTATATTTAGTGATCCTCCATAAGTATTTGATACATAAAGTTCTAAGTACTAATAGGGTAAATATTAATCCTATGAATTTAAGATATAGCAATATAAATATTTTATTATTACTAACTTAAGAGTTAAAGGTTTGAGATTTTAAATGTCTACCATGAATTATGGGAGTTTTAATATTTTTACATCCTTTGATAATTGTGAATAAGGGTGAATGGCTAAACAAATTGTCTTTATGTTTATGATCTTTTTTAATATCACCCTTTAAATTAAAATAGTGGGATTGTTTTCTAGGCTAACTTATGAGACATAATTGATAAAGATAGTTCTTAAGCATATGTGATCATGATAGTTGAGAATGACCAAGATATGCTGAAGTGATTTGATGTAGGAAATTATTCCTATCAACCATTGTGGAAACAAGATGATTGATCCAACAGATGGGATGGATGTTAAGCTTGATTATAGATTTATGGTTTAATGTTTACCCAGAATTCCTATCTTCCATAATTCACAATCCTGGACTTCTAATTAAGGAATTCCTTTCCTAGATATACTACTCCTTCATATCCATCATCATGTGTTAACATGATGAGATTTAGTAATATCATTTCAATACAGGTATACATAAAATACTACTTCACCTCAAGTGCTTGGATTTTCCAAAGAGGAAAATATTACTTCTTTAATCCAATGTTGCTCGAACATCATCTTAATCATACTATCTTCTCTCTACTTAACTCTAGTAACAAATACTCCAACCTCACATTATATTAATGTGACTTTTCATGGATATCTTAGGATGACATATCTATACTAGGGTTCCAATCATGTTTTATCCACCAATGCTACTTATACTTGATATAAGCATTCAACCATGGTGAATAAGACATGATCATTATAATCTTTTGATCCTTTATGGTTCAGGTTTCCAGTTGGCTAAACAAGGCTTCCATCCATACAACATTACAGTTGTATTATAATTATCTTCTGTTTAGCTCTATTGGATTAAGAGATATAATTCCTTGACTATACCTACTTGATCCAATAGGACTACTCCCGGTAACTATCTTCAGACTTCATCCTTGTAACCTTCTTTGCTACCATATTGATTTGATTTCCTCCAATCACTCCCATCCTATAGATGACATCTAAAACTAGCATCACTATTTACCTCTTCTCACTTCTTTCTTTATAAGGCTTAAGTGAATGCTATAATAAGGACAAAAGTTGATAGGTCAAGAATTGATAGGTTAAGAATTGGTGAATCAATAGTTGATTACTCAACATTGATGAAGAACATATATTGAGATAGGATTCCATAAGGATTGATATGGAAAGAAAGATATATGGTGCATGATCTTGACTTGGTTTATTTCCTACTCAATCACACTAAAGGGTTAAGATTAGGTATTACCATGATACTCATGGTATAAGTAGATGAGATTAAGACCGATCAAGAATTAGTTGTTACATTCTTATTACTCAAGTTATATTTATAACTTGGTATTCATGGGTTGTGTAATGAATACTGGGATATGATTACTTGAGGATCAAATATAATCCATTAAGTCATGTATTAGGTTTTAACTCTTATTACATTTGATCTACCCTTAGATCAAATCATGTTTACCCAAAATAAGGTTTTAGCAAAGGTCATATTGAAACTTATCGCAGTCAACTTGATGATCTACTTCAATTCCATTAAGTTAAGAGAAGCTCCAATCACTTTGACAAGTTTTGTTCAAAAGCGCAAAAATTATTCGGATTTTCTATGCATGAATGCAATGCACACATCTGGGTTCAGCTTATTTATTAGCTCAAATGCTGGGATGTTACAGACTCTCCCCTTTAAAATAAACTTTGTCCTCGAAGTTCGTATATTCTCTCGTTTTGGAGTAAGGAATTGTCTCCAATATTCCAAAGTTCCTTTACTTTACTCCCTTAGGGATATGTCCTTATTATGAACCTCTTAAATTGGGGTATCTTCTTTAGTTTATTATTCTTATTAGGTATCCTAATCCAATTCCTCTAAATTGACCATCAATCTTCCTTACTATACTATGTAAGGTCTAGGAAGTCTCACTAAAACGGTTTTAAATTTCTGTTAGCCAATAGTTATAGTCAAAAGACTAATCTTTGATTTGTCATTGTATGAGTTGTACTGGTAATTCTTCCAAGGATTGGTTTTGAACTCATTTAGTCCATACCCCTTGGAATTTCTTGTTCCTCTATTCTTGTCCAATTGGATGGGATTATTCACTCTTAAGGACCACTTAAGAGTTGTTTCCTCTAGACTTAGTCTATTAAGATTAATCTATTTTATCACCCCTGAGATTTTGTCATAGCAAGCTATAGATAATGTTTTCATTATTACCTTAAGTAATTCTCCAACTTCCATTTATTTGTTACCTCAAGGTTTGAGTACTACTACCTTGAAATAACCTCCAGTCTTTAATCCAGACATACTTCTGAAAATATTCTTATATTTGTGGATTCTTTTAACCTTATGAAAATAAGCTTAATGTTATCATAAGTTAGTACTTCTTATTCAAACTTTACTTGGAATTCGGATGACAATACTTTTGTTTACTATTTACTCTCCCCCTTAGGGTTTACTAAAGGTCTCTAAACTGCCTATATAGTATTTATTGGCTTTATAATTAGAATATTGGTCTCTATCCGGCCTATACTCTACCTAGTTAGGGTCTTATGAAATATTGTACGGTGTATCCACACAATTGTGGATCTCCGAAGTGAATATTTCAACATTATTTGTCTTACTTACTATTCGGACATTTTCGCTTTGATGCACCTGACTTCACGAAGCGTTTTAGCAATCTTTCGCTTAATATTTTATACTCCTTTAGGTCTTACTTAATTTAGTCCAGGTTTTACGCTCTTTATGCAACCATTAAGATGATCTGATTAACTATGTCAACCAATTACCAGCTGCGGATAAGATACCAACTATGGATTAATTACCACTATGGATCAAATACCAGCTGCAGATCGTTCTAGGTTGTAATTATTACCCTACGGTTTCCGACATACTTCTAGCATTCTCTCTGAATTGTCAGAGATTGAATACCATTTTGGATTCCAAAACTTCTTCTTTGTACTTATTCATGATACTACCATGAACTTGGTACAACTACTTTATTAACTTCTTAGCAACTTACCTACTTTAAATGAACTTTATTTTCATTACTTCTTGTTGCTCCATACATCTTCTACACTAATCTTCCTTCTTATTGCTGATTAGTAATGATCTTAGCTTGATCCATCCTTCAAATTGTGTTGATATTCCTTATATTTGGCTTTACCCTTCAAGTAAGTCTTCATATTGGTCTTCGGAACTCGTCACTCCCTTACACGAATTCCCATTCCTATCTAGGTCTATAACATCAAGTAGTAACTGGATGTTGCAACATGCATTTGCACACCATGTCAGACCTCATGTATAGATCTAGTCAATAAAGAAGATCCAAGAAAAACAAATAAATCCAAATGTGGTACATATAACACACAATGTTCTAAGCCCAGAGTATAGAAGTTGAGTATAATATCTCTAGAATTCAGGCTTAGTTGTGTAGTATATGACACCTCCTCATATAGGTTTACATTTTGATACTTAGAACATAAGGGAAAACTAACCTTTGCCTCATAACTTACCCAATTGCTCAGCTGCAATATGATAATTTTAAGCAAAGTGGTCTCAATTTTGGTTTCGACTAACCTTTGGTCTTACCTTTGAAAGGATTAACTATCACAAACCTTTATTATTTAATATCTCACCTCACATGATCTCTCCAAATGACTAACTAGATTCTATTTCTAACTAAAACCAAAGATTATTAGAAATTTTTAGCACCCATGACTTCTATCATAGCTCTACCATGTAATTTTCATACTTCTACACCAGGATAAATCACTAAGTACTTGTCATACTTACACTTACATAATGGTTTCGGAGCTAATCTCACCATGATCTGGTTATGTCTACCTATACATCATGATTTAAGAGCTACTCACGTCATGATGACTTTATTTCTTTGTTGTACTGTCATTCAATCTTGACCTAATTTCACTCCATCACGTAGAATTCTCAAGTTAACCCCACATGATTACTACTCATTACATCAACATTTATCCTAATGATATTCATCATGTTGTCTTTGGTTATCAACTGTCACTAAGATTGTAATGTTCTTACTTAAATTCTAGGATTAGGCTACACCATTAAGACTACTTCAATTGATGTCTTACACTTTCCTACAGTATCTTGGTGGTTTATGTCTCCCTCGGAGGACACTAAAGAGCACTATACTTGAGAAAAGATAAATAATTACTCCAAAGAAAGAATGACTTAAGCATATGACTTAGGTGTGACAAGGTTATCCTCAACTGGATACTCATCACAAGTCATAAGATCATTTGCTTTAGATAGGATGGCTCCTATAGTCACTATCCAACCTACAGATCATCCTAAAAGGGTTTTAATCCTAAGGTCAAAGCATATGCTCTGATACCAACTGTGGTGACCCATCATACCACTTCATGATGTAGTACACTATAGTCGTTGGCATAACACCAATGAAACACCGTTCACTAGTATTACATCCCTCAGAGTGGTAAAACAGAAACACAGCAGGTCCAAGACATGACTATAGGTTACAACTCAACTCTTTACATAAGATCCAAAGAACACTCTAGGTTAAAGAGAGAGAAAGAAACTTCTTACAAAGAAGAATGAGGAATAAACAATTCAAAAACTATCATACCAATAGGACTAGGATTTTAACTAATGGTCTAGCATTGCTGCTATGGCAATACGCTACAAAAATAGGTTTTATGGCTAGAGATTATATTCCTATCTAATCAGTAACTTTGTCTTCTCTTGAGTTGATGTATATGTTGACTTTCTTAACTTCACTAAAGAACTTTAGCTTCTGGTGATGATTTTGGAGCATAACTTGATATAGACGTCGTCTGTACTAGATTTAGAACCTAGCAAGGGTTAAGAAGATACTTTGAGTACGAGCGTACTCAGCAAGTTCACTAGAAAAGGAGTGTTTGATGCACTATATCTAAAGCCACGGACCATAGGTCATAGGCAATGCAAGTTTTCGTAAACATTTCTTCAAAGGTTGCTTTTATTCTGAAAAACTATGTCCATCAGCCTTCACGGGTTTACCAGAACTTTCATGGAGTTCCTTTCCCGCCGCATTCGTAGCTCCTTCCCGGAACAGGGAGTAACAAGTTATAGTTCTTACACTCTGCAGAGGTGCATCACTTTACCCATGAGAGATCTTAGCTTTGTTGCACATCCACATTGCAGGTTCGTTCACACTTCCTTGGTGCGAGGCCTAGACTAAGACCCAATCCAATCACTGCCTTCTCCGCGACCCCGCATGTCTCCTTGGTGTACGCTAGCCCACCTATTGAATTATGGCAATTGACAGTACAGACCGTTCAGAAGCCGGAACTATCGTGGGACGTTGAGGGATCCCACCCATATGATGCATATCCTCTACGAATTACCATATAATATGCATTCTATAAGTGATAACAGCCACGACCCGCACATCCGGTTCCATGCGAGAGGGAAAAGATACAGCTGACTTCTCCGTCCCAATCCAAATCTCATGGTCAACGCGTGATATACGACGCAATAATCACGAGCGATATTGGTTGTTAAGTCCTAGATAATATGTTACTTTACCACCGGAACTCTTATAGTAGGTTATTACCTCATGGTAAATAACCTATAATCACATTATTATGAAAATAGTATTTTCTGACCTTTTTCAAATGCAGGTTATGACAACACTGGATTTGTAAAATACTTTACAGAAAATAATCAAAGGACATGAGCAAGTGTGAACTTGCCTTTTGCGATTTCAAGATTATGAACTCACGGTCTTCAAGATAATATAAAATATCCAATATCTGAAATCAGCATCATTGGTCCGGTAAGGACTAATGTTTAAAGAAGCAAGATGCTATTATGCATAAGTAATGTAATGCAATTTCGTAAACTCAAATTCCCGGGGGTAACGTTGTTTTTTAGGGTTTGGATACTGGAAAGGGTTTCCTTGGAATGTGTTGCCCTTTTAAATTAAGTTTCACACATGTGCTTCTTATTAAGGCTTGTGAGTGTGTGTGAAACAACATGTAAACATAATGGCATACAACAATAAGATATACTAATGAGATGTGCTACTTAAGGACTGCTTATATGTGAATTATCTTATCTTCAAGTTTTACCTTGCAAGTGATGACATTTATAATGAACTTGAGTGTTAACAATTACAGGTATATAAGTAAAGCTTAATGTAATGCGATTATTATTAATTGTCATATGTTGACTGAAGTGGAAAAATGAATAACTTTTGAAGAAAAGATTCCTCTATTATGGTTTAAACAATCCTTGTGGCTAATCAGAGGTGGTTGATGTTATTTGTGCTTGTGGAACAGTTTGGACTTGAGATGCTTTACAACTTAATTATAACAGACCAAAGTTAACTACAAAGTATATAATATAGTTTTTAGCATTATATTTAAAGTATTATAGACAAAAGTTAACTTTAAAGACATAGATGGACTTAAGGTATTATGATTATAATATTTGTGGCTTATTTACTTTATAATGTTTTCTTTAGAGTTAATTAGGAAGGATTATACTTTTACATGGTAGTGGTTTCTTTACATTGTAAATGTATAAAGGGATTTATTTCCCGATAAGGATGTGGTTATGGTTTATGAACAAGTAAATAATATTATTTACTACTTAAGAATTCACTATAGTGTTTTGATTTGTTTGTAAACTTGTGGTTAAAATAGTGGTAATAGAATTTATGAAGTCAAAGTAATAATCTTGAGACTTTAATATTTGATAACTCCATTTGAATAATATACATAAATGTTGAACGATAAATCAAATAGAATTATATTTAAAATGTGTTAAATCATTTTGACTTCCTATTATCAATATTTAAGAATAATACTATTTATTATATTTTAATTATTAAATTTGAGAATATTAGCAAATTTTATTCACCCTTATATGAATTATCAATTAAGGAAATATGTTTTAAATTCAGGTTATTAAAGTTGTTTAATTTTTTATTTAACTCAAAAGTGGTATATTATATTTTTAGCATATAGGTATTATTTTTGTGATCATTTTGATATATTACATTTATTTTTGTGATTTATAAAAAATAAGATATGATTTTTATAAGATTTATTACTTTATAAATAATTAAGAAATAATAAATATGTAATTAAGTGAAATAATAATGCATGATTATAGTTTTAAATTATAGTTCTTATTTTTCTAAGATTTTTGGTATTTTATTTATATTTTTAACATTTACCTTTATTAAAATATGAATTATCAAAGTTTTATTACTTATAAAACCTTTATTAAATAATATTTATTTAAATAATCATCATAATAATATTTGATAATAGTTTTAAGTTGTATATTTTATTTTCCAAAACATTTTCATATATTATATGTATTTTTCTGATTTATAAAACAAAAGATATTAAATTTACAAGATTTAATCTTTTTATTTCATTTTTGGAATATTGATATTTGAATTTATATTGTTTTAATTATTTCCTAAACAGACAATTAACTTTTTACACCCAGACTGGATTTACCCCAGGGTCACTGACTAGTGGGGTCGAGTACACCTCAGATGCCACATGGGCACAAACCAAGTCAATTGTGTTGACTTGGCTGAGGTGGCGTTGGCATGATGTCATGCTGACATCACCCGAGATGATCCTCACAGATTTGAGGATCAATCGATCGATCCAGAGCGCGCGCGGAGCTGAGGCTTGGTGGGTTAGAATGAGGGAACGAAGGCGAGTCGAAGAGTGGCTGAGTTGCTTGTTTTTGGTCATCGGAAAGTAGGGCACGACGGCGAGTGGCGGCGGTTCACGGTGACGCATGATGGTGGCTCAGGATAAGAATCAACTGAATCAACGGGAGGCAGTAGCATGCTCAGTAGCTCACCAGGAAGCTCGTGGAAGGCTCGGTGAAGGAAATTGTGGCTGAAATCGAGATGGACAACAGCGGCCGGACTTAGGGAATGAGGGTCGAATTGCGGTAGTGGAGACCTCGCCTGCTTGCACATTTCGGGGCAATCGATGGAGACGAACATGGCGAGTCCTCCAAGCATCACGGCGTGGCTCGGAACGGCCGGAAGCGAGCTCTAGCTCGAGCCTTGGCGAGTTAGGGTTTCGGCAGAAGGGGAATTTGAGAGGAGGAAGATATAGGGGAAGGGATGGCGTGCAGTATTTTTCCACGCGATGCTGCGGTCCTCTTATAGAGCTTCTGGAGAGGCGGTGTGCATCGTCGCGTTGATCGGGCGGTCGCCGGAGCTCCACCAATCTGCTTCCCCGGTGAAGCCTTCTGTCACGAGGAGGAAGAAAGGAAAAAGAGGTCGAAGGGATACGGGCCAGAGTTGGGCCTTGCAGGCTGCTGTTGGACTTCAGTCGAAAGCGCGTGAGCGGTAGTTAGTTCCGTGAGGAAGTGGGCCGTGGGTCAGATTTGATGCTTCTTCTGTTTTTCCTGGTTTTATCCCTTTTCTATTATTCCATTTTGTTTTTAGCTTAGTATATTACACAATTGTTTTGAGTTTTATTTGTAGAATTAATTTGTTAAACAATTGCAGCAACAATGAATGTATTTAAAGTCATTTTGTGAATTTTTATTATATATTTTTTAGAGTTTCTTTATTTTCTTTATATAGATACTTTTCCTATTATTATTTGTGAGGGCCTTTGATATGAATTTAATTGCGCTAAATTTCATAAATTTATTATAAAATGCATTAGTATTAACTAATGAGATTTTATTCTTATTAATACATAATATTAGGGAAACTTTTATATTTAGTGATCCTCCATAAGTATTTGATACATAAAGTTCTAAGTACTAATAGGGTTAATATTAATCCTATGAATTTAAGAAATAGCAATATAAATATTTTATTATTACTAACTTAAGAGTTAAAGGTTTGAGATTATAAATGTCTACCATGAATTATGGGAGTTTTAATATTTTTATATCCTTTGATAATTGTGAATAAGGGTGAATGGCTAAACAAATTGTCTTTATGTTTATGATCTTTATTAATATCACCCTTTAAATTAAAATAGTGGGATTGTTTTCTAGGCTAACTTATGAGACATAATTGATAAAGATAGTTCTTAAGCATATGTGATCATGATAGTTGAGAATGACCAAGATATGCTGAAGTGATTTGATGTAGGAAATTATTCCTATCAACCATTGTGGAAACAAGATGATTGATCCAATAGATGGGATGTATGTTAAGCTTGATTATAGATTTATGGTTTAATGTTTACCCAGAATTCCTATCTTCCGTAATTCACAATCCTGGACTTCTAATGAAGGAATTACTTTCCTAGATATACTACTCCTTCATATCCATCATCATGTGTTAACATGATGAGATTTACTAATATCATTTCAATAGAGGTATACATCAAATACTACTTCACCTCAAGTGCTTGGATTTTCCAAAGAGGAAAATATTACTTCTTTAATCCAATGTTGCTCTAACATCATCTTAATCATACTATCTTCTCTCTACTTAACTCTAGTAACAAATACTCCAACCTCGCATTATATTAATGTGACTTTTCATGGCTATCTTAGGATGACATATCTATACTAGGGTTCCAATCATGTTTTATCCACCAATGCCACTTATACTTGATATAAGCATTCAACCTTGGTGAATAAGACATGATCATTATAATCTTTTGATCCTTTATAGTTCAGGTTTCCAGTTGGCTAAACAAGGCTTCCATCCATAAAAAATTACAGTTGTATTATAATTATCTTCTGTTTAGCTCTATTGGATTAAGATATATAATTCCTTGACTATACCTACTTGATCCAATAGGACTACTCCTGGTAACTATCTTCAGACTTCATCCTTGTAACCTTCTTTGCTACCATATTGATTTGATTTCCTCCAATCACTCCCATCCTATAGATGACATCTAAAACTAGCATCACTATTTACCTCTTCTTACTTCTTTCTTTATAAGGCTTAAGTGAATGTTATAATAAGGACAAAAGTTGATAGGTCAAGAATTGATAGGTTAAGAATTGGTGAATCAATAGTTGATTACTCAACATTGATGAAGAACATATATTGAGATAGGATTCCATAAGGATTGATATGGAAAGAAAGATATATGGTGCATGATCTTGACTTGGTTTATTTCCTACTCAATCACACTAAAGGGTTAAGATTAGGTATTACCATGATACTCATGGTATAAGTAGATGAGATTAAGACCGATCAAGAATTAGTTGTTACATTCTTATTACTCAAGTTATATTTATAACTTGGTATTCATGGGTTGTGTAATGAATACTGGGATATGATTACTTGAGGATCAAATATAATCCATTAAGTCATGTATTAGGTTTTAACTCTTATTACATTTGATCTACCCTTAGATCAAATCATGTTTACCCAAAATAAGGTTTTAGCAAAGGTCATATTGAAACTTATTGCAGTCAACTTGATGATCTACTTCAATTCCATTAAGTTAAGAGAAGCTTCAATCACTTTGACAAGTTTTGTTCAAAAGCGCAAAAATTATTCGGATTTTCTATGCATGAATGCAATGCACACATCTGGGTTCAGCTTATTTATTAGCTCAAATGCTGGGATGTTATAGACTCTCCCCTTTAAAATAAACTTTGTCCTTGAAGTTCGTATACTCTCACGTTTTGGAGTAAGGAATTGTCTCCAATATTCCAAAGTTCCTTTACTTTACTCCCTTAGGGATATGTCCTTATTATGAACTTCTTAAATTGGGGTATCTTCTTTAGTTTATTATTCTTATTAGGTATACTAATCCAATTCCTTTAAATTGACCATCAATCTTCCTTACTATACTATGTAAGGTCTAGGAAGTCTCACTAAAACGGTTTTAAATTTCTGTTAGCCAATAGTTATAGTCAAAAGACTAATCTTTGATTTGTCATTGTATGAGTTGTACTGGTAATTCTTCCAAAGATTGGTTTTGAACTCATTTAGTCCATACCCCTTGGAATTTCTTGTTCCTCTATTCTTGTCCAATTGGATGGGATTATTCACTCTTAAGGACCACTTAAGAGTTGTTTCTTCTAGACTTAGTCTATTAAGATTAATCTATTTTATCACCCGTGAGCTTTTGTCATAGAAAGCTTTAGATAATGTTTTCATTATTACCTTAAGTAATTCTTCAACTTCCATTTATTTGTTACCTCAAGGTTTGAGTACTACTACCTTGAAATAAACTCCAATCTTTAATCCACACATACTTCTGAAAATATTCTTATATTTGTGGATTCTTTTAACCTTATGAAAATAAGCTTAATGTTATCATAAGTTAGTACTTCTTCTTCAACCTTTACTTGGAATTCGGATAACAATACTTTGGATTACTATTTACTCTCCCCCTTAGGGTTTACTAATGGTCTCTAAACTGCCTATATAGTATTTATTGGCTTTATAATTAGAATATTGGTCTCTATCCGGCCTATAGTACTCTACCTAGTTAGGGTCTTATGAAAGATTGTACGGTGTATCCACACAATTGTGGATCTCCAAAGTGAATATTTCAGCATTATTTGTCTTACTTACTATTCGGACATTTTCGCTTTGATGCACCTGACTTCACGAAGCGTTTTAGCAATCTTTCGCTTAATATTTTATACTCCTTTAGGTCTTACTTAGTTTAGTCCAAGTTTTATGCTCTTTATGCAACCATTAAGATGATCTGATTAACTATGTCAACCAATTACCAGCTGCGGATAAGATACCAACTATGGATTAATTACCACTATGGATCAAACACCAGCTGCAGATCATTCTAGGTTGTAATTATTACCCTATGGTTTCCGACATACTTCTAGCATTCTCTCTGAATTGTCAGAGATTGAATACCATTTTGGATTCCAAAACTTCTTCTTTGTACTTATTCATGATACTACCATGAACTTGGTACAACTACTTTATTAACTTCTTAGCAACTTACCTACTTTAAATGAACTTTAAGTTCATTACTTCTTGCTGCTCCATACATCTTCTACACTAATCTTCCTTCTTATTGTTGATTAGTAATTATCTCAGCTTGATCCATCCTTCAAATTGCGTTGATATTCCTTATATTTTGTTTTACCCTTCAAGTAAGTCTTCATATTGGTCTTCGGAACTCGTCACTCCCTTACACGAATTCCCATTCCTATCTAGGTCTATAACATCAAGTAGTAACTGGATGTTGCAACATGCATTTGCACACCAGGTCATACTTCATGTATAGATCTAGTCAATCAAGAAGATCCAAGAAAAACAAATAAATCCAAATGTGGTACATATAACACACAATATTCTAAGCCCAGAGTATAGAAGTTGAGTATAATATCTCTAGAATTCAGGCTTAGTTGTGTAGTATATGACACCTCCTCATATAGGTTTACATTTTGATACTTAGAACATAAGGGAAAACTAACCTTTGCCTCATAACTTACCCAATTGCTCAGCTGCAATATGAT
Organism: Avena atlantica; assembly: GCA_910589765.1. Lineage (NCBI taxonomy): Eukaryota > Viridiplantae > Streptophyta > Magnoliopsida > Poales > Poaceae > Avena > Avena atlantica. Next base: position 514,908,683 of record OU342735.1, on the reverse strand, counting down.
AATTTTAAGCAAAGTGGTCTCAATTTTGGTTTCGACTAACCTTTGGTCTTACCTTTGAAAGGATTAACTATCACAAACCTTTCTTATTTAATATCTCACCTCACATGATCTCTCCAAATGACTAACAAGATTCTATTTCTAACTAAAACCAAAGATTACTAGAAATTTTTAGCACCCATGACTTCTATCATAGCTCTACCATGTAATTTTCATACTTCTACACCAGGATAAATCACTAAATACTTGTCATACTTACACTTACATAATGGTTTCGGAGCTAATATCACCATGATCTGGTTATGTCTACCTATACATCATGATTTAAGAGCTACTCACATCATGATGACTTTATTTCTTTGTTGTACTGTCATTCAGTCTTGACCTAATTTCACTCCATCACGTAGAATTCTCAAGTGAACCCCACATGATTACTACTCATTACATCAACATTTATCCTAATGATATTCATCATGTTGTCTTTGGTTATTAACTGTCACTAAGATTGTATTGTTCTTACTTAAATTCTAGGATTAGGCTACACCATTAAGACTACTTCAATTGATGTCTTACACTTTCCTACAGTATCTTGGTGGTTTATGTCTCCCTCGGAGGACACTAAAGAGCACTATACTTGAGAAAAGATAAATAATTACTCCTAAGAAAGAATGACTTAAGCATATGACTTAGGTGTGACAAGGTTATCCTCAAGTGGATACTCATCACAAGTCATAAGATCATTTGGTTTAGATAGGATGGCTCCTATAGTCACTATCCAACCTACAGATCATCCTAAAAGGGTTTTAATCCTAAGGTCAAAGCATATGCTCTGATACCAACTGTGGTGACCCATCATACCACTGCATGATGTAGTACACTATAGTCGTTGACATAACACCAATGAAACACCGTTCACTAGTATTACATCCCTCAGAGTGGTACAACAGAAACACAGCAGGTCCAAGACATGACTATAGGTTACAACTCTTTACATAAGATCCAAAGAACACTCTAGGTTAAAGAGAGAGAAAGAAACTTCTTACAAAGAAGAATCAAGAATAAACAATTCAAAAACTATCATACCAATATGACTAGGATTTTAACTAATGGTCTAGCATTGCTGCTATGGCAATACGCTACAGAAATAGGTTCTATGGCTAGAGATTATATTCCTATCTAATAAGTAACTTTGTCTTCTCTTGAGTTGATGTATATGTTGACTTTCTTAACTTCACTGAAGAACTTTAGCTTCTGTTGATGATTTTGGAGCATAACTTGATGTAGACGTCGTCTGTACTAGATTTAGAACCTAGCAAGGGTTAAGAAGATACTTTGAGTACGAGCGTACTCAGCAAGTTCACTAGAAAATGAGTGTTTGATGCACTATATCTACAGCCACAGACCATAGGTCATAGGCAATGCAAGTTTTCGTAAACATTTCTTCAAAGGTTGCTTTTATTCTGAAAAACTATGTCCATCAGCTTTCACGGGTTTACCAGAACTTTCATGGAGTTCCTTTCCCGCCGCATTCGTAGCTCCTTCCCGGAACAGGGAGTAACAAGTTACAGTTCTTACACTCTATAGAGGTGCGTCACTTTACCCATGAGAGATCTTAGCTTTGTTGCACATCCAAATTGCAGGTTCGTTCACACTTCCTTGGTGTGAGGCCCAGACTAAGATCCAATCCAATCACTGCCTTCTCCGCGACCCCGCATGTCTCCTTGGTGTACGCTAGCCCACCTATTGAATTATGGCAATTGACAGTACAGACCGTTTAGAAGCCGGAACTATCGTGGGACGTTGAGGGATCCCACCCATGTGATGCATATCCTCTACGAATTACCATATAATATGCATTCTATAAGTGATAACAGCCACGACCCGCACATCCGGTTCCATGCGAGAGGGAAAAGATACAGCTGACTTCTCCGTCCCAATCCAAATCTCATGGTCAACGCGTGATATACGACGCAATAATCACTAGCGATATTGGTTGTTAAGTCCTAGATAATATGTTACTTTACCACCGGAACTCTTATAGTAGGTTATTACCTCATGGTAAATAACCTATAATCACATTATTATGAAAATAGTATTTTCTGACCTTTTTCAAATGCAGGTTATGACAACACTGGATTTGTAAAATACTTTACAGAAAATAATCAAAGGACATGAGCAAGTGTGAACTTGCCTTTTGCGATTTCAAGATTATGAACTCACGGTCTTCAAGATAATATAAAATATCCAATATCTGAAATCAGCATCATTGGTCCGGTAAGGACTAATGTTTAAAGAAGCAAGATGCTATTATGCATAAGTAATGTAATGCAATTTCGTAAACTCAAATTCCCGGGGGTAACGTTGTTTTTTAGGGTTTGGATACTGGAAAGGGTTTCCTTGGAATGTGTTGCCCTTTTAAATTAAGTTTCACACATGTGCTTCTTATTAAGGCTTGTGAGTGTGTGTGAAACAACATGTAAACATAATGGCATACAACAATAAGATATACTAATGAGATGTGCTACTTAAGGACTGCTTATATGTGAATTATCTTATCTTCAAGTTTAACCTTGCAAGTGATGACATTTATAATGAACTTAAGTGTTAACAATTACAGGTATATAAGTAAAGCTTAATGTAATGCGATTATTATTAATTGTCATATGTTGACTGAAGTGGAAAAATGAATAACTTTTGAAGAAAAGATTCCTCTATTATGGTTTAAACAATCCTTGTGGCTAATCAGAGGTGGTTGATGTTATTTGTGCTTGTGGAACAGTTTGGACTTGAGATGCTTTACAACTTAATTATAACAGACCAAAGTTAATAACAAAGTATATAATATAGTTTTTAGCATTATATTTAAAGTATTATAGACTAAAGTTAACTTTAAAGACATAGATGGACTTAAGGTATTATGATTATAATATTTGTGGCTTATTTAGTTTATAATGTTTTCTTTAGAGTTAATTAGGAAGGATTATACTTTTACATGGTAGTGGTTTCTTTACATTGTAAATGTATAAAGGGATTTATTTCCCGATAAGGATGTGGTTATGGTTTATGAACAAGTAAATAATATTATTTACTACTTAAGAATTCACTATAGTATTTTGATTTGTTTATAAACTTGTGGTTAAAATAGTGGTAATAGAATTTATGAAGTCAAAGTACTAATCTTGAGAATTAAATTTTTGATAACTCCATTTGAATATTAATATACATTAATGTTGAATGATAAATCAAATAGAATTGTATTTAAAATGTGTTAAATCATTTTGACTTCCTGTTATCAATATTTAAGATTAATACTATTTATTAGATTTTAATTATTAAATTTTAGAATATTAGCAAATTTTATTCACCCTTATATGAATTATCAATTAAGGAAATAAGTTTTAAATTCAAGTTATTAAAGTTGTATAATTTTTTTATTTAACTCAAAAGTGGGATATTATTTTTGTGATCATTTTGATATATTACATTTATTTTTGTGATTTATAAATAATAAGATATAATTTTCATAAGATTTATTACTTTATAAATAATAAATATTTAATTAAGTGAAATAATAATGCATGATTATAGTTTGAATATAGTTCTTTTTTTCTAAGATTTTTGGTATTTTATTTTTATTTTTAACATTTACCATTATTAAAATATGAATTATCAAAGTTTTATTACTTATAAAACCTTTATTAAATAATATTTATTTAAATAATCATCATAATAATATTTGATAATAGTTTTAAGTTGTAGATTTTATTTTTCTAAACATTTTCATATATTATATGTATTTTTCTAATTTATAAAAAAAAGATATTAAATTTACAAGATTTAATCATTTTATTTCATGTCTAGAATATTGATATTTGAATTTATATTGTTTTAATTATTTCCTAAGCAGACACTAAACTTTTTACACCCAGATTGGATCTACCCCAGGGTCACTGACTAGTGGGGTTGAGTACACCTCAGATGCCACATGGGCACAAAGCAAGTCAATTGTGTTGGCTGGGCTGAGGTGGCGTTGGCATGATGTCATGCTGACATCAGCCGAGATGATCCTCACAGATTTGAGGATCAATCGATCGATCCAGAGCGCGCGCGGAGCTGAGACTTGGTGGGTTAGAACGAGGGAACGAAGGCGAGTCAAAGAGTGGCTGAGCCGCTCGTTTTTGGTCATCGGAAAGCAGGGCACGACGGCGACTGGCGGCGGTTCACGGTGACGCACGACGGTGGCTCAGGATAAGAAGCAATTGAATCAACGGGAGGCAGTAGCATGCTCAGTAGCTCACCAGGAAGCTCGTGGAAGGCTCGGTGAAGGAAATTGTGGCCGGAATCGAGATGGACGACTGCGGCCGGACTTCGGGAACGAGGGTCGAATTGCGGCAGTGGAGACCTCGCCTGCTTGCACACTTCGGGGCAATCGACAGAGACGAATATGGCGAGTCCTCCAAGCATCACAGCGTGGCTCGGAACGGCCGGAAGCGAGCTCTAGCTCGAGCCATGGCGAGTTAGGGTTTCGACAGAAGGGGAATTTGAGAGGAGGAAGAGATAGGGGATGGGATGGCGTGCAGGGTTTCTCCACGCGATGTTGCGGTCCTCTTATAGAGCTTCTGGAGCGCGGCGCACATCGTGGCGTTTATCGGGCGGTCGCCAGAGCTCCACCAAGCTGCTTCCCCGAAAGGAAAAAGAGGTCGAAGGGGTATGGGACGAATTTGGGCCATGCAGGCTGCTGTTGGACTTCAGTGGAACGCGTGTGAGCAGTAGTTAGTTCCGTGAGGAAGTGGGCCGTGGGTCAGATTTGATGCTTCTTCTGTTTTTCCTGGTTTTATCCCTTTTCTATTATTCTGTTTTGTTTTTAGCTTTATATATTACACAATTTTTTTGAGTTTTCTTTGTAGAATTAATTTGTTAAACAATTGCAGCAACAATGAATGTATTTAAAGTCATTTTGTGAATTTTTATTATATATTGTTTAGAGTTTCTTTATTTTCTTTATATGGATACTTTTCCTATTATTATTTGTGAGGGCCTTTTATATGAATTCAATTGGGCTAAATTTCATAAACTTATTATAGAATGCATTAGTATTAACTAATGAGATTTTATTCTCATTGATACATAATATTAAGGCAACTTTTATATTTTGTGATCCTTCATAAGTATTTGATACATAAAGTTCTAAGTATTAATAGGGTTAATATTAAGCCTATGAATTTAAGAAATAGCAATATACATATTTTATTATTACTAACTTAAGAGTTAAAGGTTTGAGATTATAAATGTCTACCATGAATTATGGGAGTTTTAATATTTTTATATCCTTTGATAATTGTGAATAAGGGTGAATGGCTAAACATATTGTCTTTATGTTTATGATCTTTATTAATATCACCCTTTAAATTAAAATAGTGGGATTGTTTTCTAGGCTAACTTATGAGACATAATTGATAAAGATAGTTCTTAAGCATATGTGATCATGATAGTTGAGAATGACCAAGATATGCTTAAGTGATTTGATGTAGGAAATTATTCCTATCAATCATTGTGGAAACAAGATGATTGATCCAACAGATGGGATGGATGTTAAGCTTGATTATAGATTTATGGTTTAATGTTTACCCAGAATTCCTATCTTCCATAATTCACAATCCCGGACTTCTAATTAAGGAATTCCTTTCCTAGATATACTACTCCTTCATATCCATCATCATGTGTTAACATGATGAGATTTACTAATATCATTTCAATAGAGGTATACATCAAATACTACTTCACCTCAAGTGCTTGGATTTTCCAAAGAGGAAAATATTACTTCTTTAATCCAATGTTGCTCTAACATCATCTTAATCATACTATCTTCTCTCTACTTAACTCTAGTAACAAATACTCCAACCTCACATTAAATTAATGTGACTTTTCATGGCTATCTTAGGATGACATATCTATACCAGGGTTCCAATCATGTTTTATCCACCAATGCCACTTATACTTGATATCAGCATTCAACCTTGGTGAATAAGACGTGATCATTATAATCTTTTGATCCTTTATTGTTCAGGTTTCCAGTTGGCTAAACAAGGCTTCCATCCATACAACATTACAATTGTATTATAATTATCTTCTCTTTAGCTCCATTGGATTAAGAGATATAATTCCTTGACTATACCTACTTGATCCAATAGGACTACTCCTGGTAACTATCTTTAGACTTCATCCTTGTAACCTTCTTTGCTACCATATTGATTTGATTTCCTCCAATCACTCCCATCCTATAGATGACATCTAAAACTAGCATCACTATTTACCTCTTCTTACTTCTTTCTTTATAAGGCTTAAGTGAATGCTATAATAAGGACAAAAGTTGATAGGTTAAGAATTGGTGAATCAATAGTTGATTACTCAACATTGATGAAGAACATATATTGAGATAGGATTCCATAAGGATTGATATGGAAAGAAAGATATATGGTGCATGATCTTGACTTGGTTTATTTCCTACTCAATCACACTAAAGGGTTAAGATTAGGTATTACTATGATACTCATGGTATAAGTAGATGAGATCAAGACCGATAAAGAATTAGTTGTTACATTCTTATTACTCAAGTTATATTTATAACTTGGTATTCATGGGTTGTGTAATGAATACTGGGATATGATTACTTGAGGATCAGATATAATCCATTAAGTCATGTATTAGGGTTTAACTCTTATTACATTTGATCTACCCTTAGATCAAATTATGTTTACCCAAAATAAGGTTTTAGCAAAGGTCATATTGAAACTTATCGCAGTCAACTTGATGATCTACTTCAATTCCATTAAGTTAAGAGAAGCTTCAATCACTTTGACAAGTTTTGTTCAAAAGCACGAAAATTATTCAGATTTTCTATGCATGAATGCAATCCACACATCTGGGTTCAGCTTATTTGTTAGCTCAAATGCTGGGATGTTACAGTTCTGCTATACAAGAAGAGATGCAATCGCTTGACAAAAGTGGCACATGGGATGCTGTGCGCTTGCATAAACAAAAGAAGGTGGTCTGCTGCAAGTGGATCTTTGAGAAAAAGGAAGGTTTGTCTCCCAAAGAGCCTTCAAGGTACAAGGCAAGGTTAGTAGCAAAAGGGTTAAGTCAGAGTCCATGTATTGATTACAATGATGTGTTCTCCCCAGTTGTGAAGCATAGTTCCATTCGTACTTTCTTTAGTATTGTGGCTATGCGTGATCTTGAGCTTGAGCAGTTAGATGTCAAGACTGCTTTTCTGCATGGAGATGTTGATGAGAAAATATACATGGACCAACCAGAAGGGTTCATAGTGCCTGGTAAAGAGGATTTTGTGTGAAAATTAAAGAAGTCTCTCTATGGCTTAAAGCAATCTCCAAGACAGTGGTATAAAAGGTTTGATTCATTTATGATCTCACATGGCTTTGAGAGGTCTAAATATGATAGTTGTGTTTATATTAAGTTTGGTGATGGATCACCTATATACTTGCTGATATATGTTTATGATATGTTAATTGCTGCCAAGAGCATGAAAGAAATCACTACTTTGAAGGCACACCTAAGTAGTGAGTTTGAGATGAAGGATATTGGTGCTGCTAAGAAGATCTTAGGTATGGAGATTACCCGAGATAGAAAATCTAGTTTCTTATTTCTTAGTCAGCAAAGTTACATTAAGAAAGTTATTCATCGTTTTAATATGGATGGTGCCAAATCAGTTAGTACTCCTATTGCTCCTCATTTTAAATTGTCAGTTTCTCAGTGTCCTACTACTGATGAAGAGTTTGAGTACATGTCAAAGGTGCCATATTGTAGTGCTGTTGGTTCTTTGATGTATGCCATGGTTTGTTCTCGTCCTGATTTATCATATTCTATGAGTTTGATAAGTAGATACATGGCTAATCCTGGTAAAGAACATTGGAAGGTTGTTCAGTGGGTTTTCAGGTACCTTCTTGGCACTTCCAATGCTTGTTTGAAGTTTGGCAGTACCGGTGAGGGACTCGTTGGCTATGTGGATTCAGATTTTGCTACCGATTTGGATAAGAGAAGATCCCTCACACATTATGTGTTCAATGTTGGTGGTTGTGCTGTTAGCTGAAAGGCTACGTTGCAGGCTGTTGTTGCACAATCTACTACTGAGGACGAATACATGGCTATTGCTGAAGCTTGCAAAGAATCTGAAGAGGTTTAATCTCGTCAATGCCCATTGTTATGAGCTTGGGTTTTGTAGAAGATGGGGGTGCTAGAGATCGCGGAACGGTTAACAGACAAGCAACCAGGGGACACGAGATTTGCCCAGGTTCAGGCCCCCGGAGGGAAAACCCTACTCCTGCTTGGCTGCTCTTCATTACGGCAGAACCAAAAGTTACAGGGATGCACAGATACAATCTGACGTGGAGGTGTGTATGCGGTGGTATGAGAGATGCCCTCCTCGTCGTTCCCTCCTAGCCTTTAGGGTTTGCCCCTTTAAATATTCTATCTATTCTAATCTTGCTCTCCAAGGATCTGAATATATCATGGGCTTGGGCCACCCGAAAATCTTCATGGGCCGCGTATATTCTCATGGGCCTTCCTTGGGATGGACCAGGTATGCTGATATCGTGTACCCATGGGGTATAACCATGTCAGTAGCCCCCGAGTGTTTAGTAGAATCGTAGATTAGGCTGAGGACTCTTAAATCTTTCGGGTGCAGCTGTTTCTGTTCACCAGAGAATGATTTTAGTATGTAGGGATTGTTGATGCATGTGCCTGATTCTCCTGACGGATCAGGGTCAGTTAACTGTCTTAGGACAAAACAACACGATATTCTTCAAATTCGAGTCCCTCAACTCAAACCTGGAACAGATGCTGGCGTAATTCGACTCGGGCCGTTGAGGTCTTACAGGAGTCGAATCCTAGTAGTTTTCGAATGATGTACCCAACGCGTCCGTCGGGATTTTCTTCGCGCCTGTTAGCATGTATTTTCACTAGTAGAGCACAGTCGTGTTCGTTGCCAGGACATCCAATGGTATCTGTAGGTCTTATCTTTGCGTCGTAGACACAACATCCAAAATTTTATCACCGCAGAGGTGTTTCGGGTGGCCAAGGAGGATGTTACTCACTTAGCATTGGTCGGGGCAAAGTTGCCAAAAAGTTTTTTGCATTCTGATCCGAAGGATCACATTCGAAGAATTCATAGGGTGCGCGACCAGCGCTCCCTATGGGAGTAGCCCCCGAGTGTCTGTTTGAGTCGTAGACTCGAGCAGAGAATTTATTTCAGCCGTTGTGGGCTTCAGGTCCATAGGACACAAATTTTTCGGATGCTTGAATCAATCCTCCCTATGGGAGTAGCCCTCGAGTCCGTAGTGGAGTCGCAGACTCGACGTAGGACTCGAAGAATACATCATTGGCATAGTACACTATTCACACTTCGGGTGCGTGGCCAGCGCTCCTGATAGGAGTAGCCCCGAGTAGTTGCTCGAATCGTAGATTCGAGTGAGTACTTTAGCTGTTTAGCTGAAAATTTGCAATCATTGCCAGTATAGCTTTGATGACGTCAGTGCTGACGATCGTTGACCTCAAGCGTCTGCGGCGCCAGAGGTGACGTGACTGGACGAACATGGGTCCCACTTTCTGAATTGGAGTTGACTGGTCACGCGCGACATGGCGATAATTACGGCGTCTCCTCGGTTTCAGTGTGTAGTGGACGGCGTGTGAGCGACGGTTCGCTTCTGGGCTGACACGTGGATGGTTGGATTTGATGCTAGCGCTAGGGCTTCCCGATGAACGGTCCCTCTTCATCGTCTTCGTCCTTATAACTGTTGGGAATTTTTTTGTTTTTTTTCACCGCAGCCACTTGCTTTATACGTTTTCCATTTTCTTGAGCTTTTCTCACCGCGCGCTGGAAGTTCTCCGATCTTTTCCCTCCTCTTTCCTGCGCTTGCATCGCCGCTGTTGTCGTGCTCCAATGGTCAAATCGAAGAAGACGTCCAGCAGTCACGCCGCTGGCGGCAAGAAGGGCACCACCGCCGCCTGTGTCACCGATGGTGGGTGGCGGCACACGGAGACGCGTGAGGGCGACCTGCGCAAGCTTCGTGAGCGGGGTTTAATCCCGCAGGACAAGGAGACCGTCAAGATCACCGGCGACGAGGTATTTCCTAGTCCTCCTGCAGGGTTTCGGGTGATGTTCATCGCCTTCATTATTCGCGGCCTTTCTTTCCCAGTCCACGACTTTCTTCGTGGGCTGTTGTTCTTCTATGGCACTCAACTCCACCATCTTTCCCCCAATTCTCTACTTCACATCGCTTTCTTCGTTGATTTTTGCGAGTGCTGGCTCGGTATCAAGCCACACTTTGGCCTCTTCCAGAAGCTCTATTCCGTGAAGAGGCAATCCGGCTCCGACGGAGTTTATCCGATTGGCGGCTGCGTCATTTCTCTTCGATCTACTACTCTTTTCTTCTCTTTCTCTATGTCCGAGTCCATCCAGAACTGGCGGAGGAAGTGGTTTTATATCTGCGACTCCACAGTGGACGGGCAAAACTTTGGCCTTGCCCCTTTCGAATCCACCCAGAAAATCCAGCCGAAGAGATCCTGGAAGAACCATATCCTGTAGGGTGAGGCGGAGGAGATATAGGAGCTCTATCGTCGGGTGGAGGACCTCCAGGTGATTCCGGAGAAGGAGGTGAACGGTGTGGATATCATCCGCACCTTCCTCAAACGTCGGGCGCAGCCACTCTAGGCTAGGACGCACCCGATGTTCCTTTATTCTGGGGGTCACGACCCAACGAGAGTTGCGGCTGAGGAGCTCTCCAAGGGGGATCTTGATAGATTCCTCCGGTCGCTGCTAAAGTACAAGTCCAACGAGGACCTTCTAGGGAAGTCGCAGACTCCTCCGTTCAGTTCTTCTCGACCCGTTTCGCATGTGTAGATTTGGGACGTGCGCACAGCGCTATTTTCGAGTTCTTTTCCTTTGCAATTTTATTTTCTGATAGTTTGTCTTCGTTGTGCAGGAGTTAAAGGTACCTGGCATGGTGCCTCCACTACCCGAACGTTTTCTGGATGCGCCGGACAACGAAATCATGGACTCCGTGTTCGAGATTCCCCCGGCGCAGTCGCCTACTGAGGAGGCTCCCGAGGCGAGCGAGGGGCAGACCCGAAAGCGGGTACGGAGCTCGAGCGAATCTTCAGAGGCCTCGACCCCGCCAACACCTAGGGACCCGTCGTTCCTTCTTCGCCACAGTGGAGGTGACGGTGCCTCTTCCTCTCCTATCCCAGCCGTTCCTGTGCGGGTTGTAGCGCCGCAGCCGCCGGCGAAGAGGAAGAAGGAAGAGAAGAAAGGCAAGAAGGCTCTGCCTGTTTTCAACTTGAGCGATATGGACTTGTAAGTTCTTTCAGATGCTTTTTGCTACCTTTTCTTGTTGTTTTCTTGTCTTTGACTGGTGTTTCCCTTTGCAGCCACTCCTCTGAGGGTTCTTTTAGCGATGCCACTCAGGAGAAGGTGGGGGAGTCGAAGATGACGCCTCCTCCCTCTCAGACGGTGGCCACCTCTGGGGCGCTGCTCCGAACCCCTCTCCGCAGGAGGCTCGGGTGATCATCCCCCAGAAGACTACAGCCGGGCCTTCGAAGTCACCGTCTAAGCATGTAAGTGTGTTCTTTCTTGCTGTGGGGGAGCCCCCGAGCCGTATTTTTGTATGATCTGCTGATTGTTGCTTCCTCTTTGCGTGTCTTGGGGGGAGCCCCCGAGCGTTTTTCGTATGCTTGATATTTTGCTTGTTTCTTTGGCGTAGCCCCCGAGCCCTTGGTTTGACAAGTTGTTTCTTCTTGCAGCCTTTTGTGCAAGGTGCGAACCAGCTGGTGAAGCAGCACCTAGTGTTGGAGGCCAGCCTGCGGCAGCTTCAAGATACGTCCATAACTAAATCTTCTATTTTTCGTCTGCTTGCTACCTTGTTTGAGCTCATGTACATTCCTTGGCTTTTTGCAGATGATAATGACAGTTCCCTCCGCGAACTTGATGCTCTCAAAAAGAGCCTTGGGCGAGAGGAGAAAAAGGCCGAAGATGCCGTCGAGGCGAAGGAGCGCCTCGAGCGGGAGCTTGCTCATGCAGCTGCGGCCAAGGAGCGCCTACAGCAGGAAGCTACGGACCGCGAGCAACAGCTTGCTACCGCTGCGGCTTCGTGCGAGAAGGAGGTTGCCGAGAAGCTGATGGCTGCTGCCAAAGCTATTTCGAGTAAGTGATTTTGCCTGTATGTTTTGTTTCGGCTGCCTTGTCTCTGTGATTTTCTTTGATTCTTACTGTGCTTTTTCCATTTCTCTAGATACCGCACGCATTGAGTTCAACCATAGTGCCCTGGAGCACGGTAGTGCTTTGGATGATGCTACTGCGGCGGTCGAAGACTGCTGCAGTACTGTGGTTGGCTCTCTTGCCAAAGCCAAGGAGGTCCTCGGGCGCTTTTACAAGGAACTCGTTCCCAAGGGCATTGCCCTTGAGGATGTCGACTTGTTGGCGGATGAATTCTCCGCGGATGCGCCTACGGCCTACAAGCGCAAGGAGAAGGGCATTGGTGCCTCCATGGGCCTAGCCATGGCCATGGCATCCGGGGAGGAGTTGGATCTTCACCAGGTCACCTCCCAGATGCCAACGGTTGCTGACGGTTCCGAGGTAGCCTCCGCTCTCTTCGCTGCTCGCTGCAAGCACTACGGGACAAAGCTGTAACATCCCAGCATTAGAGCTTAGAAATAAGCTGAACCCAGATGTGTGCATTGCATTCATGCATAGAAAATCCGAATAATTTTCGTGCGTTTAAACAAAACTTGTCAAAGTGATTGAAGCTTCTCTCAACTTGATGGAATTGAAGTAGATCATCCAGTTGACTGTGATAAGTTTCAATATAACCTTTGCTAAAACCTTATTTGGGTAAAAATGATTTGATCTAAGGGTATATCAAATATAATAAAATTCTACTCATAATACATTGCTTAAATAATTAATATATGATCCTTAAGGGATTCTATCATCATATTCAGCACAACAATTCATAAGTGCCAAGTTAACATTACAAACTAAAGTAATATAAATGTAATGACTAATCCTGACCTATCTTATTCTTATCTATTCTTACTATGAGTATCATAGTAATACCTAACTGTAACTCTTTAATGAGTTTGGGTTGGAAAGAGACTAAGTCAAGATCATTCACCATATATCTTTCTTTCCATATCAATCCATATCATCTCTATTGAATCATATCCTTATAATTGTTGTTCATCAATATTGAGTAATCAACTATTGATTCACCAATTCTTAACCTATCATTTCTTGACCTATCAACTCTTGTTCTTATTACAACATTCACTTAAGGCTTATAAAGAAAGAAGTAAGAAGAGGTAAATAGTGATGCTAGTTTCAGATGTGATCTATTGGATGGGAATGATTGAAAAGAATCCAATCAATAGGATAATTGATGGATTTAAATCCCTCCTAGATAAATAGAAGAATTATTTATATTACCTAATCATATGGTAGTAAAGAAGATTACAAGGATGAAGTCTGAATATAGTTACCAGGAGTAGTCCTGTTGGATCAAGTAGGTATAGTCAATGAATTATATCTCTTAATCCAATAGAGCTAAACAGAAGATAATTATAATACAACTATATGTTGTATTGATGAAGCCTTGATTAGCCAACTGGAAACCTAAACCATAAAGGATCAAAAGATTATAATGATCATGCCTTATTCACCAAGATTGAATGCTTATATCATGTATAAGTGACATTGCTGGATAGAACATTATTGAACCCTAGTCTAGATATATTATCCTAGGTTAACCATTACAAATCACAATAATAGAATGTAAGGTTGGTGTATGATTTACTAGAGTAAATATAAGGCAATATGATTCAATTAAAGCAAGTATAACATGGAGTTATGGAAGTAGTGTTATTTATTTTAAAGGATAATAAGCCTTAGAGAAAGGTAGTTGGATACATACATCTCATGGAGGAATATTAGTGATGGATGATTAAGGAAGATTATGAGTGGAGTTTGAAGGAACTACTTGTTGGATGGAAGGTTATCAACAGTAGAGTAGTGGATATAATCCAGAATGAATATTAGGAAACTATAAAAGCTTCAATGTCAAGGTCATTATATTTATCAATGAGTTTAGAAGAATAATAGGTGAATAAGAATATTTTTGTGAAGTAAATCTCATCATGTTAACCATGAAGATAGTCAGGAAGAAATAGTATATCTAGGAAAGGAATTCCTTAATTAGAAATACAAGATTGTGAATTATGGAAGATAGACATTCTTGGTAAACAACTAACTCTACATCTTAAACCAAACATAATATCCATTTTAGGTTATTGATCCATCATCTTATATCTATAACACTTTATAGGAATATCTTCCTATAGCAAACCACATAAGCACATCTCTGTCAATTCCAACCATCATAATTATATGTGCTTAAGAGTATAATTACCAATTCCTTTCTATAAACCATTTTAGATGTAACTTTCTATTTTAAAAAGGTTATGTCATCAAATATCATAAACAGAAGACAATATGCTTAGTTATTAAATCTATTCTCACATCAACAAGGAAATATAAGTAAATTAAGAACACTAAACTTCTTTGTTTATCATAATGGAATATATACATGGTCATTTTCCAAGTCAATGGAAGTAGTAATAACCATATCAATGTCTTTTATATTTCATGCATCAAACAATGATATAGGATCATTATACATATAAAAAATTTCTATTCAAACTATGAGCCAACTAGAGTTAAGTTTTATAAACAAATAAGAATATATCATTCAATAAATGCATGGTTAAAAGTGGAAAGAAAAATAATAAGAAAAGCTTCTACAAAATATTAAAAGGGGTTCCTGTAGAGAAAATAAAAGAAATATAAAAATATTATATAATAAAAGTTCACAAATGATACAAAATATATTTTAGTATTACTCCAGTTACCCAGCAAATAAATTCTACAAAGAAAAATTCAAATTAAAGATTAAATACAAATCCGAAAAGGAAAACAGAAAGTAGAAAAATGGAAAACAAATAAAAAAACAAGACCTGGTCGTGGCCCAACTCCTACCTGCTTACCTGTCGCCCCTGTGCAGCCCACAAGAACCCAATAAACCAACTGGTTGAGAAGAGGGACATCGGGTTGAGAAGAAAGGAACACCAGGGGGTTTTCTACAAAATCGACTTCGTCGTCTACCTCGCCTACTGGAAGCAGCTCGCTGGCCAGAGCTCCGCCGTCGATCGACCGTCGCGCTACGATGCGTGCCGCAGTCCCTGGGAGGAGTAGATAAGATCGCCGTGTCCTCCTCAATCTTCTCATACCTATCTCATCTTCTATCTAGCTCTCTAGACCCATTTTCCTTCCTCACCCGCAACCCTAGTTCGTCGGAGTTCATCGTTCCAGCCAAATCCGACCACCCCTCGATTCGTGGTAGCCACCGTTGGACGCGCCATCGTGGTTTGATTCACCTAGGACCAAGCATGAAAGCTCGCACGCCAGGAATCAAGTAAAATCGAGCATTCCTTTTCATCGGCCGCCGTGGCCATTATCATCGATTAACCATCATCACGCCTTCCCAAGTCTTCCCGACCTCTCTATCGTCATCAGGGTAAGCTTACGCGTCTCTGAACCCTAAATTCGCTTGCTAATTCGCACCGTAGACCTCGATTCGATGAGCACCACCGCTGGCCGCCATAGAAGCTCGTCGCCGGTGTATTTCCTGTGACCATTAGGTAGCGGTGCTACCACCAATAGGTTCGCCTTGGTTACCTCTATCCAGTAGCATCGACCTTGTCCACCGGAGCATAGTGGTTCACCGCCGGCGACCATCCTCTGGTGGTGGAGGCCAGGCTGATGTCAGCATGACATCATTCTTGCGTCACCCTAGCCACGTCAACGTGTTTTACTAGTCTTGTCTCGCGTGGATGATGACATTGCCTTCGGCCCATATGTCATTGTTTGGGGGTATAGACAGGATCGGTAACAAATCCATTTTACTAACCTGAGAGCTGAGGTGGATATAGGCCCACTGGTCAGTGACTTGGGATAGGTGTTGGTCTGGTGTAAAAAGTTAATTCCTATTTAAGAAATAAATAAAATATTATAAGCTCAATTATTAAAATTCCTGAAATCAAATAAATGATTAAATCTTGTTTAAGTAATAACTTTTGATTTATAATTCAGAAAAATGTGTATAATATATGAAAATTTGTAGAAAAATAAATTCTACAACTTAAATTTATTATCAAATATTAATATAACTATTATTTAAATAAATATTATTTAATAACGGTTTTATAAGTAATAAAACTTTGATAATTCAAATTTTAATAATGGTAAATGTTAAAAATATAAATAGAATACGAAAAATCTTAGAAAAATAAGAAGTATAATTTAAAATTATAATCATACATTATAATTCAACTTAATTAAGTATTTGTTATTTATTAAGTAATTATAAAGTAATAAATCTTATAAAAATCATATCTTATTAATTATAAATCACAAAAATAAATATAATATACCAAAATGATCACAAAAAAATAATATTTACATATTATAAATCTAATATTCCACTTTTGAGTGAAATAAAAATTCAAATACTTTAATAACTCAAATTTAAACTTATTTACTTAATTGATAATTCATATAAGTATAAATAAAAATTTGTTAATATTTCTAATATTAGTTAATCAAGTCTAATAAATAAATATTAGTCTTGAATATTACTAATAAGTGATAATGATTTAAAACATTAGAAATACTATTATATTGAAGTATCCTTCTACTATATGAATAAATTACATTTTAAAAATATATCTAATAATTATAGAACCTTCAAGAATGATATATCAATCAAATACAACTTTATAATAGACTAAATCCAAGAATAATTCATAAGTAGTCACTAGTACTATTTATTTATCCACAAACCATAATTATACCTTTATAAGGAAACAAGAAATCTTGTTCCACTACAAAATTAAGAGCCCACTACTTAAATAGAAGAATAACCATTCTTAAGTAACCTTAAAGCAACATTACCAAGTACACCAGGTACAAAGGTTATAAACATTATACTTTCAAACTATCTTTGTTTTAAAGTTAACTTTAGTCTACAAGAATCTAATTATAACACTATAAACATTGTTATATGTTTTATAGTTAACTTTGGTCTAAACTAGTTAAGTTATAAAGCATATCAAGCCAAACTATTCAAGCAAGAACAAATAACATCGACCACCACTAACTAATCACAAAGATTGTTTAGACCTTAGTAAAGAAATATTTTCTTCAAATGTTATTCTTTTTTCCACTTCAAACATGAACTCTTATATCGGCAATCTTGAATAACATTTCATAGGTGTATATTTTATTGCTGCATAAATATGTGTTGTTCACACACACTCACAAGCCCTAATAAGAAGCACAAGTGTGAAACTTATCTAAAAGGACAACACATTCTAAAGTAACCATTTCCGAAATCCAAATCCTAGAACCACGTTATCCCCAGGATTCACGTTTATAACGTGCGTCACATTACTTATGCATAAGAGCATATTGCTTCTTTAAACATTAGTCCTTACCGGACCAATGATGATGATTTCAGATTTTGGATCTTATACCGACTCGTAGACCGTGAGTGCATAATCTTGCAATCACAAAAGGCAAGTTCACACTTGCTCATGTCCTTTGTTTATTTTCTGTAAAGTATTTTGCAAATCCAGTGTGTCATCATCTTCATTTGAAAAAGGTCATTAAACACTATTTTCTATAAAAATGTGAACTATTGGTTACTGATCGAGGGTGATCAGCTAATCTAGTAAATCTAACAGTTGGAATACCGCTGTTCAGAACTATATCACCTAGGACTTAACAAACAATGTCGCCAGTGATTCTTGCGCCCTATATTACGCGTTAACCATGAGATTTGGAATGGGACGAAGAAGTCAGCTGTATCTTCTTCCTCTCGCATGAAACCGGATGTGCAGGTCGTTGTCGTTATCCTCGTAGCGTGCATATTAATTGGTAATTCATAGAGGATATGCATCATATGGGTGGGAACCCTCAACGTCCCACGATAGTTCTGGCATCTAACGGTTTGTACAAACCGTTGCCGTAATTCAATATGTAGGCATGGTGTACACCAAGGAGGCATGCGAGGTCGCGAAGGGGGCAGCAATTGGCTTGGATCATCTTCTGGGCCCCACATTATGGAATTGTGGACGGGAATAAGCTACCCGGTTGTGCAACAAAGAGTTGATCTCTCATGGGTAAAGTGACGCACGTCTGTAGAGTGTAAACTGTAACTTGTTACTCCCTGTTCCGGGAAGGAGCTGCGAATGCGGCGGGAAAGGAACTCCATGAAAGTTATGGTAAACCCGTGAAGGCTGACGGATATAGCTTTTCAGAATAAAAGCAACCTTTGAAGAAATGTTTATGAAAACTTGCATTGCCTACGACCTATGGTCTGTGGCTGTAGATATAGTGCATCAAACACTCCTTTTCTAGTGCATTTGCTGAGTACGCTCGTACTCAAAGTATCTTCTTAACCCTTGCTAGATTCTAAAGTCGGGATAAACAACATCTACATCAAGTTATACTCCAGGAATCATCATCCAAAGCTAAAGTTCTTCAACAAAGACAAGGAAGTCAATAAATACCTCAACTCAAGTGAAGACGAAGTTACTGATTAGACAGGAATATAATCTCTAGCCAAAGAACCTATTTCTGTAGTGTGTTTCAATAACAGCAATGCCAACCACTTAGTTAAAATACTAGCCTTAATAGTATAATAGTCCTTGCATCGTTTATCTTTGATTCTTCTTTGTAAGAAGTTCTTTCTCTCTCTTTAACCTAGAGTGTTCTCTGGATCTTGTGTAAAGAGTAAGTTGTAACCTTTAGCCATGTATTGGACCCGATGTGTTTCTGTTGTGCCACTCTGAGGGATGTAATACTAGTGAACGGTATTTCATTGGTGTTATGTCAACTACTATAGTATACTACATCATGCAGTGGTATGCTGGGTCACCGCAAAAGCTTATTGACCTTCTCATGAAGTATGCAGCGAAGCAGCAGGAGGAGGTTAAGGGCGGACGCTCTGGTTCCGAGGCCACTTAGGATGCTTAGGCTATGTCGTTCTAGTTGTAGGGTAGTTGTCATCTACTTTTGCTGTAATGTCTTGATGAACACTTCTTGTGCCATGCAGTGGCCTTTTGTTGTATATAATGAGCCTTCGTGTTGTTCTTCAGTCTTGTGTTTTTATATATCCTTTCTGTTTTCCTTAGGAACCCTCGGGTGATGACCCCATCGATACTTTGTCTGCCCCGCAGCCACGACCATCCTTGGATGATGCGTCGCAGCTTGCTTTTCTTCGCGACCGCGTCCACAGTCTTGAGAAGGAGTTGCTTGGCATTCGAGGACATGCGGACGTTTGGAATTCGAAGGCGGAGAGAGGTGCCGCGAGAGAGGAATATCTGATGGGGGTGCTGCGATAGTTGGCCGAGCAGCTGCAGTGTAAGTTTCTTTCAAGCTGCTACTCTTTTTAGGATGCGCCTTTTGTGTGGGTCGTCTTACTTTGTAGTTGTTGCAGGTGCCAACCTTGTTCCGAGGGAGGAGAAGGAGCGCGTTGCAGTTCGGATCAACTGCTTGACCCAGCAGGATATGGAAGCCGGAGGCTTTTTCTAGATGGATCGCGACCATGCAAAGGTTCTTGCGACTGTGCAGGATCGTGCCCATCAGGTGTCACGGGTGCTGCGGCAGGTGAAGACTTCCCTGGCGTTGATTCTGCACGTCATGTTTCCTCTTGATGAATCTCCATCAGCTCTCTTGGATTTGCTGGCGAAGTTTCGAGATGTGTGTCACGTCAGGGAGTTGGTGCGGCACCAGTTGATTGCGGGGGTGAAAGCCGCCCTTTCCCTCATGCGACTGCATCGCCCTGATGTGAATCTTGGGATTGTGGCGGCTGGACCGCCCCCTCGACCGGATGGTGGCCTATGGGACATGCGCCCGCACTATGCGGCTGTTAGGCAGTATGTCGAAGAAGTTGTAGATCTCTTTGACCATCATGCGCAGGTGATCCTTCAGAATAGGTAGTTCCTGTAAAAAAGATAGATGTAAAACTTGTATATTTTTCGACTAGGCGTGTTGTGCCCTTTGCTGTAAAGGTTGATTGTATTAGCACGTAATGCTTGTTCGTATGCATGCCCTTTTCGTTAGCCTGGCGTGATTAGCTCCTTAGGTGTACATGTGTTATCCTCAGTCGACGAGGTCGTGAGGTGAGGGGAGCCCCCGAGTGTGTTGTAACATAAAGAAATGCGAGTAGCAGATAAATTTTTGAGCGAGATAGCTTTTGTTCATATCGTAATGATGAGGTACATTGTTCGGCTGAGTAGCCTTACTGAAGGTAAATAGGGGGATAGCTAGGGGTAGTAGCATCGCAATTGTGCGACGTTCCATGTGTTGGAGTATGTGACTCTAGACTCCACGTGCTTGAGGCGATAGGCGCCACCAGTGTTAACTTCGGTGACGACGTAGGGTCCTTCCCAGGGTGACTCGATCTTTTTTGGCCACTCTTGTTTGAGCCGGAGGAACAGGTCTCCTTCGACGAGGGACCTTGGGCGCAGCTGGCGGCAGTGATAGTTGCGGAGGCTCTGCTGGTAGACCACCAAGCGAGCCGCGGCGATGTCGCGTGCTTCGTCGAGTGTGTCGACGGCGTCTTCGAGTGCGGCCTTATGGCGCACTTCCGCAGGCAACATGGCTTCGTCTCCGTGCACCATGAAGAAAGGCGTGTAGCCAGTTGAGCTATTTGGCGTTGTGCGCAAGCTCCATAGGACTGAGGGTAGCTCTTCTGCCCATGCTCCCGTAAGCCGTTCAAGTGGGCTCAGTAGGCGCTTCTTGATGCCGCCGCCGACGAGGCCGTTGGCCTTTTCGACCTGCCCGTTGGTTTGCGGGTACGCCACGGAGGCATATGATATGTTGATCCCGAGGCCTTCGCAGAAGTCCTGGAATTCTTTGGAGATGAAATTCGACCCGTTGTCGATGATGCTGCTGTGCGGAACGCCGAACTTGTAGACTATGGATTGGAAGAACTTCACGACCGTTTTACCCTTTTGGTTGGTAACGGGCATGGCCTCGATCCACTTGGTGAACTTGTTGACTGCGACCAGGAGGGAGACGTGGCCTCCTTTCGAGGACTTTGGCAGCTTGCCTATCATGTCGAGGCCCCATTGGGCGAAGGGCCAGGCCAAGGGTATGGGCCTGAGCTCCGATCCTGGTGCGTGCGGTTTGTCTATGAACCTCTGGCACCCATTACACCTTCGGACGATGTCCTTGGCATAGTTCATGGCCGTTGGCCAATAGAACCTAGCTCGTAGAGCTTTGGCGACGAGGGAGCGGCTGCCCGCATGATGGCCGCAGATGCCCTCGTTGATGTCTTGGAGGATGGTTTTGCCTTCACCGATGGTAAGGCACCTTTGAAGCACACCCGAAATGCTGCGCTTGTACAGCTCGTCATTGATGATGGTGAAGGCCTTAGACAAACGAGAGATGCGCCGGGCATCTGTCAGGTCATCAGGCAGTTCCCTGTTTATCGGGTACCGTAGGTACGGCTGCGTCCATGTTTCTTCGATTGCCATGACCTGCATCAGGTTTACCACTACGACCTCTGTGTCGAGCTTTTCGGGTCCTTTCTGTCCTTCGGGTAGCGCAGCACCCGAGTGCTCTGCCTCTTCGGGTGATCCCTTGGGGAATTTCCCTTTGATGCATGGCACAAAGATCTGTTCGAGGAATACACCTGGTGGCGCCCGCGCGCAGGTGGAGCCGATATTGGCAAGTTTGTCGGCTTCTTTGTTGCTTTCTCTGCCAACGTGCTGAAGTTCGCAGCCGTCGAAGTCTCCTTAGAGTGAGTTGTAGAGTGCACGGTACGCGATCATGTTGGCGGTGTGCACGTCGCACTCGTTCACGTCTGCTGGACGACGAGGTTCGAGTCACCATAGATGACCAGGCGCGTTGCGCCGCAAATCTTGGCCATCCTCATGTCGTGGATGAGGGCCTCGTATTCGGATTCGTTGTTGGAAGCTCGACATTTCATCCGGAGGACGTACTTCATCTTATTGCCCTGCGGGGGTGTCAGTATGACTCTAGCTCCTGCTCTAGCCTCACGTTTGGAGCCATCGAAATGCATCATCCATGTCTGTGTCATGTCCGGGGTGTCCGGCAGCTGCAGCTCAATCCAGTGGATGAGGAAGTCCGGGAAGACCTGGGACTTGATCGCATGGCGCTTTTCGTAGACTATGTCTAGAGGGGACAGCTCGATGCCCCACACGGCCATGCGTCTTCTGGCCTCCGGGTTGTTCAAGATGCTGTTCGGGAGTGCCTAGTTGACGACCATCACCTGATGCTCCTGTAAGTAGTGGCTGAGCCGACGAGCCGTCATGAACATGCTGTAGGCGAGTTTCTGGTAGTGAGGGTACCTCTGTTTTGTCGGCGTCAATACCTCGGTGAGGTAATATATAGGGCGTTGGACCCCGTGGGTCTTGCCATCTTCGGGTCGTTCGACCACGAGCACAGTGCTTACCACCTGATGTGTGGGTGCTATGTATAGCAGTAGGGGCTCACATTCCTTTGGCGTGACCAGGACGAGCGAGGTGGAGAGCAGCCGCTGCAGATCTTAGAATGCGTCGTCCTCTTCAGGCGTCCACTCGAATTTGTCTGCTTTGCGTAGTACTTGGTAGAAAGGCAGGGCCTTTTCACCCATACAGCTGATGAACCTGCTCAGCGCCGCGATGCATCCAACAAGCTACTGAACCCCTTTGAGATTCTTTGGTTTCTCCATGGCCATTATGGCCCGGATTTTCTTCGGGTTCGCCTCAATCCCTCGCTGGGAGATGAAGTAGCCAAGCAGTTGGACAGATGGGACGCCGAAGGCGCACTTTTCTGGGTTCATCTTGATCTTGTGGCGATCATGGTTGTCGAACGTCTCGCGGAGATCGTCGATCAATGTCTTAGCCTCTCTTGTTTTGATTACTATGTCGTCGACATAGACCTATATGTTGTGGCCGATCTGGCTTTTCAGGCATGCCTGCATGCACCGCTGGTACGTGGCACCTATGTTCTTCAGCCCGAAGGGCATTGTGTTGTAGAAGAACACCCCAAACAGCGTGATGAACGCCGTTTTCTCCTGGTCTTCGACCTTCAGTCGAATCTGGTTGTAGCCTGAATAGGCGTCGAGGAAGGAGAGTTTCTCGCATCCTGCAGTCGAATCAATAATATGATCGATCCGAGGGAGAGGGAAGTGATCCTTCGGGCAGTGCTTGTTCAGCGAGGTGAAGTCCACGCACATACGTAGGATGTCCGTGTCCTTTTTAGGGACCATCACGGTATTGGCCAGCCACTCGCTTTCGTTGATCTCCCTGATGAAATCGGCGTCGAGTAGTATGTTGACTTTTACTCCGATGGCTTCGGCCCGTGGCTCGAACAATCGTTGGATGGAATGTTTGATGGGCTTGGCATCTGGGAACACATTGAGTGCATGCTCGCCGACTTCCCTGGGAACTCCTGGCATGTCCGCAGGACACCAGGCGAAGATTTCCCAGCGCTCACAGAGGAATTCGACGAGCGCGCTTTCCTATGCGGGGCTGAGGTCGTTGGCGATCAGCGTCGTCTTGGAGGCGTCCACCGGGTGGACCCGCACCTTCTTCGTGTTGAATGTTGAGTCGAACGACATGTCAAGTGCGTTCTGACTTGAGACTGGGGGTGCCCCGTTGTCTGTCACCTCTCGGAGCCTTATGAGCTCCTCCTGCATGCCGAATGACTCGGAGATTCTGTTGAAGTCCCTATCGCAGTGATCCGATCGAGTGAAGCTCCCGTGGACCGTGATGACACAACCCTAGGTCCTAGAATGATGAGTAGCAGGTACGCATAGTGCGGTACTGCCAGGAACCTTGTAAATGCCACGCGCCCGAGGATGGCATGGTATTGTGATGGCCAATCCACAACTTCGAACTCGAGTCGCTCGCACCGAAAGTTATCGGGCTTACCGAAGATGACGTCGAGCCATATCTTTCCCAGGGGGAATATGCCCTTTCCTGGGACGATGCCATGGAACGTTGTGTCGGATTGTTCCAGGCTGCACAGCGGGATCCGCATTGCTGCTAAAGTGCTAGCGAACATCAGATTGATGCCACTGTCGCCGTCCATGAAGACGCGACTCATCTCGAACCCTCCGATCTGCACCTCGAGCACCAGGGCAGCATGACCTGGGCGATGGATCTGGCGGGGGTGATCCGAATGGATGAATGTGATGCAGGACTCCGAGCCACTGAGGTACTCAGGGATGGTAGGTGGAGCGATCACAGCCAAGCTGACTTGGCGGGTGATCTTCTTTTGCACCCTGTTTGTCGGGCGTCCTTTTTGGATCATAGTGATCCTTTCGGCACGGGGTACCCATTTACGCCGTTGTTCTGCGCGGGTGCGATCGGGTGATTCGCAGGTCCCGCGGGTGGTGGTGGAGGAGCTCCGTGAGCGATGTCGCCTGGTGCGGGTGCGTGTCCAAACCCAGGGTTCATGATCTGATGTCTCATCTGGGCCATGCTCTCGCTGAGTTTTTGGAACTCGCGGCAGTCCTTGAGCATATGGCTGGCCTTCTTTTTGCCATCCTGCTTGTCGATGTAGAAGTGGATGGTACATGTGCCCGACAACTTTTCGTATGGCGAGGGTTCGTCATCACGGCCGCGGCGTTGCCACATTTGCGTTGGGCGTCCTCCATCGCGGAAGTTGTTTCCACTATATCCGCCACTATTGCGGTTGCTCTCGTTGCGGAGGTCGGCGTAACCAGACGCGACCATGTCGGGTCTGTCGCGATGGTCGTAGACGCGCGATCTTTGTTTGCTATAGCGTTCACATCTGCGGCCGTACTCATCCTCCTCATCTCGTTGCGGAGGGAATCCTCGCCATCGGCCTACCTATTGGCGATGTCCATGAGGTGGTCCAGTGTCTTGGGCTTGACGTGCCCAAGTTCTTCCTTGAAGTCAGGGCGTTTGACGCCATCCTTGAAGTCATCGATCGTTCTCTTTTCTGAGATGTGCACCGCGGAGTTTTTGATGTTGGTCCAGCGCAGTATGTATGAGCGAATGGATTCGCCTATACGCTGGGTGCAGGCCCGAAACTCTTCGATCAAATCTGGCCTCTTGCTGGTGCCTTTGAAGTTTTGGATGAAGCTGTATGCCAACTCCTCCTAGTTTCGGATCGAGCCTGAGGACAGGCTGCTGAGCCAGATCCGGGCTGCTCCTGTCAGCAGCAGCTGAAGGCATTGCAGGGCGGTGTTTTTGTTGCCGCCGTGCATCTTGACAGACGACAGGTGGTCGCTAAGCCACGCCTTAGGGTCCTGCGTGCCGTCGAATTTCTGAGTGTCCGAGGGAAGCTTGAAGTTCCTCGGCATCCGCGTCTGCCGAACAGATCTGCTGAAGCATCGATCTCCGCATAGTTATCCTTCGTCGTCATCCTCTTCGGATTCGGATGAGCACGCGCGCTTGGCGCGTGCTTTGTCGATCTTGCGCTGAGAGAGTTCGCTTCGAGCGTCATAGTCACGTCTGCGACGTCGTGGACTCTTGCGTCATCGAGGTAGATCGCGTTCCTCCTCGTCGGATGAGGGTGTTGGACTGCGATTGAATCTGACCACAACCTTCTTTTTTAGCTCTGCCGGAGTTTCATCGTGGAGCGTAGCTCCGATGAGTTCGAGTCCGGCTAGCGCAGATTTGTGCATGGATCTCTTGAGGTACCCCACCGGAGGTGGATGGGACGCGAGATATGTTGTAGCCGCTATGATCGCAGCTTGCGGAGTCTTTGGGGTGATGTTGCCGTTGGCGTCCATCTCCATGAAGGATGTGTTGAGGGTTCGGGTCACCTCGCGACACGCAGCGTGGTCCATGTTGTCCGTGCGAGAACGATGCTTGTTGGCATTGTTGCCGTGCGAGCTGGAGCCGCCCATGGCGGAGAGCGCAGCTCGCCGCGCACTGGACTCCGAGGCTGCTTGCTTGCGTTTGTCTTGTACCTCTTGCATCTTCACCTACTTTTTGTGCTCTTCGATGAGGAGCAGATGGTATGCCATCAGTAGGTCCCTTGAGGCACATACGGGCAGGATCTTGTTGCCCACCACGGCTTCACGTGCTTGGTTCCATCCTTCCTTGCTAAGGTGGATTACCCGATTGGCATCGATGTCATCATCGTTGGGCGGGGGGATGGTTGTCCGCCATTTCTACCCTGCGGGTTGGGTGGCGGCGTGTGTGTTCCCGTTTATGGTGGTTGCTCCATGTCGCTTTGGATGACTGCGGCGCATTGGTAGCGTTCGTAGGTTGGGTCGCTGCTGCCACAGCTTTCGGATCCGGAACCGTAGGTCCCTTCATCCGATGGAGGATCGCACATATCTGAGTTTTAGCTGTTGCTGTCATATGACTCATCTGCCGATGTCGTCGTGCGTAGCACGAGATGCGGAGCCCATGAGACGGGCCTGATCGATGGCAGTGGCACCCGCTCTGGGAGGCGGAGAGTACCGGTCTGTCCCACCTGGAAGCAGAAGCTCTCGAACAGGATCTCGAGCCCGTCACCTATGGGCTTGAAGTCCTTCATGGTGGCTGGCGAGTGGGCAGTGAAGTCGAAAGCGCCGAAGAGGAGATGGCTCTCCATCGCCAAGGAGTTGTAGATCGCTTTGGTCGGGACCGTCAAGATCTCATAATCAGCGCCCCTATTCCCACAAATGGCGTCAATTAATGAGGTTTAATCTCGTCAATGCCCATTGTTATGAGCTTGGGTTTTGGAGAAGATGGGGGTGTTGGAGTTCGCGGAACGGTTAACAAAAAAGCAACTAGGGTACACGAGATTTACCCAGGTTTAGGCCCCCGGAGGGAAACCCTACTCCTGCTTGTCTGCTCTTGAATACGGCGGAACCGAAAGTTACAGGAGTGCACAGATGCAATCTGGCGTGGAGGTGTGTATGCGGTGGTATGAGAGGTGCCCTCCTCGTCGTGCCCTCCTATCCTTTATATAGAGGTAGGCAGGTTTCGAGCACAGATCGAGTCGGTTACGGGTTTAGGGTTTGCCCCTTTTAATATTCTATCTATTCTAGTCTTGCTCTCCAAGGATCCGAAGACATCATGGGCTTGGGCCACCCAAAAATCTTCATGGGCCGCGTATATTCTCGTGGGTCTTCCTTGGGCTGGACCAGGTATGCTGATATCGTGTACCCGTGGGGTATAACCATGTCAGAGTCTGTTTGGTTGAAAGATTTGTTTGCTGAGCTTTTGTGGAGATGATTCTTGCATTACTTTTTTTGTGACAGTCAAAGTGTCATATATCTTACAAAAGATCAGATGTTTCATGATAGAACTAGGCACATTGATGTCAAGTACCATTTTGTTAGAGACATTGTTGCTCAAGGTAAATTAAAGGTATGCAATATCAGCACTCATGATAATCCTACTGATATGATGACTAAACATATTTATGTTGCTAAGTTTGAGCTTTGCTCGAACTCAGTTGATTTAACTGATTAGCCCAAGTGGCTATTGGCGCCGAAAGTATTTGCTATGTTTGTTCAGGGAGATGGTTGTTGTTGATGCTACAAGGAATTTGTCTCAAGGTGGAGTTTGTTATATGTTGATCCAAATTCTATAAAGTGTAGGCCAACTTCTGATGAGTGGAGCGAGGCCCGTCGCCGGAGGCTCCGTGCCCAATAGGGACTCCTGTGGAGGGTGCTGGGGGCGACAGGCCCCCGTGGTACGGTACGGATCGTCGAAGACCTAGGTTTCCACCGATATATAAACCTCTTGTAAGCCGCCGGTTGGGATGAGTTGCATCTGTGAAATTCCCGGCGTTTGTAAACACTCCCCGATATAGTGAAGTTTCGCTGGCTGGCGTCCGTGGTTTTTTTCTCTCTTTGTTGGAGAGGTTTTTCCACGTTAAATCTGTGTCCCCTTGCTGTGTTTTTTGTTTTCGTTCTTCGTTATCTTCTTGTCGCAATTGTAACACACACAACACTCCCACTCCTCCACCCCTCCCCCCAATGCTCCAAGTATTGTCAAAGAGAAGAGAGCTTGGCGGCTGCCATGGCAAATAGGTATCCTGGCGACCCTGCGGCGGCGAACGGCTTTGGCCGCCGCTCTATGTAGCCATCGGAGGCTCGCCTCATCCACAACGCCAGCTACCTAGCGCCTCCAGACTTCCGGTGCCCGCCGACATGGAAGCTTAGCGCGGGCGGCGTGCCCGTGCCGCTGATGCCAGAGGGAAAAGACCGGATCGACGAGATCTAGGCTGTCATCGCCGGCATGGACCCTGACGAGGCCGAGCACCCAGAGAACCACGCCAACTTCGACGAGTTCTTCCGCGAGCGGTGGGCGCGGCAGTTGCGACACAACAAGGCTAGGGAGGAGGTCCGGCGTCGGCATGCAACAACACCGAACCCGGACCAAGCCGCCGAACCCGCTAAGCGATGAATGACGACACCAAGGATGCCGACTACATGGTGTTCTACTGCTGCCTCAACATGTGAAGGCCGCCGCCTCAGCCTAGCTTGTTTATATTTTAATACAATCGTCTGAATTAGTATTAATTTCGCCGTGTTTTGTCAAATTTTGGCTGAATTTTTTATTTTCTTCAAACAGGCCCAGGGAATACGAGCGTGTATTCAGGTATTTTCAGACCAAAAGTTCAATCCATCTGATGCAAGATTTCATTCCGAGAATGCCAAACGAGTGGAGTTGTTCTAGTTTCTTAGAAACCAAGCTCAGATGCGAGCTTGGGGCATACAAGGAGCGTACATAATGATTTGCCAGCTTTTATCAGTAAATAAAGTACCTTTATCGATCACCGGTTTCTGCTGTCAAAGTTTTGGCGGCCGCACATGCACGCGCTGAGATGCGATCTGGCGGCCTGCAGGACAGCTCAAAATACTCCACGCCAGTACACGGACGCTGTTTCTTCCTTCTTTCTTTCAGTTTCAGTGAGTGCGAACCAGATAAAAGGTGGTGCGGCATTCCACGGACCATCTCTCGCCGAGGCCGTACTTTTCACGTGCGCGGAACTTTTCCCCCCTACGCGGTTTGTTCGTCGAGGCCACGCAGTTGTTGCATGGGTCTCGCGCGCTTGCGAGTGTCTATGGAGCAACGTAGTACACCACACACCACTGACAATTTGAACGAAAATAACCCATAAAATAACAAATTTACGAAATAAATTCTGGCCAAAAGAAATTCACTGCGATAACTCTTTTTGCAACGCCGTACGTGCTGGCGCCGCACGCTGCAGGGCGGAGCCATGAGGCCTGGCGCCGCGCACAGCGTGGCTAGCCCGTGGCCTCGTGGGTCCCGATCCCGCTAGTGCGGCGCCTTGCCGTGTGGCGCGGCACTGTATAGTGCAGCGCTAGCGCGCTTGGTTCCGCACATTAGGTCTTATACCAGCGCGGCGCCAGCCCTTCCCGACCCGGCCTCATTCTTTCTCCCCACAGGAAGCTGCAGCGGCAGCGGCTCTTCTCACCCCTCCACTTCCTCCCTCCTAGTGCCCAAATCGGAAGCCTCTCTCCGTGGAGTTCGATGCCCCCCAAGTGCCTTGAGGTATTCTTCTCCTTCTTCTTTGGTTTCACCCATTAATTTCTTGTTTTGCTCCATATCTTGCAAACCCTAGGTTGTTTTGTAAGATGCATGGTAGAATGTTGTTGCATTGGCATAGGGGTTGGGTATTGTGTTAATGTTAGCATGGGTGAGTATGTTGACCATGGTATTGTTGTTGTGATTATCTTAGGCATGGCAAGAATTTTTCATGTTCACCATGTAGACAAGGATGCTTTTTTGAGAGGTAACATAGAACCGGACCCGAACAAGCTCGATTTGGTGTTTGAGCGTACTCCAACCTATGCCGAGGTCTTGGAGCAATTGAGGATTGAATTGAAATGGATGAACCCAAAGGATGATGTTGAGTTGGAGGGAAGATATAATGTTGTCTTGGGAATGCATGTTCGTTGGAAGACCATGCTTATCTTCTCCGAGGCCCGTTGGCTTGCATACAAGGAGGTGGTAGCCGAATCACTAGACAAGGCTCTTGAGCTATTTGCCACCAAGAAAGTTGGTAGTTCATTTTCTGTGGACTTAAAACGTATGGCATCCCCATTGCGTACTATGAGTCCTCCACCCGTAGACCAAGAGCTAAGCCGTGAACCTCCCTTGACCCAAACATTGAGCCTGATTTCAAGACACCAAGACGAAGTTATGGAAGAGGACAATGATGATTGTGGGGGTGAAGATGATGATGATATTGACCTCCACGACAAAAATGTTGGTGATTTGGAGAAATATATCACTCAAGATGACATGGACGTGACCTCCCATATTCTCGAGGCTATGCATCGGACTCGGATGATGATGGTCCCGAATAAGAAGTTGACGAGGAGGGGTTCACGGCTAGAGAGGCCGAAATCCACGATACTGTATTGGGTCGGGACCATCGGGTGCCTTCGTTTCACGATCTTAGTCTCGCGGATGAAGACACGGTTGATGGTGGCAAGGGCATAGTGCTTGGACCAAGGATGTAACATTCCAAAAATACTAAACTTGGATCATCAAACTCTAATCTTCAAAATTAGGGTTAACAAAAACTTTTCTAAATAAAAATATGAAAGCATGCATGTGTGTATGCATTCCAATTTTGATTCTTTTAAATTGCCTTGTTTATGTGTTTCTTTGCTTGTAGAAGGATTCTTAGGTGAAATAAACATCATCTAAACAATCCCCACACTTTTCCCAAAGACAAATAAATCAAAACAAACAAAATAAGGGAATGGTCATTTTGGCCAATTTAACTCCCATGCCTACTTTGGCTGTCTCTAACTTTCAAAACTTAACAGAAAATTGTTTGGATCTTTGCACCCCTTGATAGTACTCATAACAAAGTACCAAGGCCCACCTTGTGATCATCCAGAAACATTCAAATGCATAGTTTAAAGGACAGTTCAAAATTGAATCTTTATCATATGGGAAGATCCCACTTTTTTAAAAACCACTCAAACAAGCTCAACTTTCAAAACCAAAGAATCCACAGACTCACCAGCACATGCCTAGCACACTCACCAAAAATCTTTTCAAAATTCAAAACTTGAGTTCTTGCGGCCATTTCATCAAACACTTGGAGGCAACAAATCAATCTGGCCAAACTTCACTGTTTTGAGCAGTAATTTGGCTAAGCAATGTTCACCATTGATCACCCTTGTCTCCCTTAGTGCCAACCAGTGCTTGGACAAACCCTAGCCCCTACTCTTTGCCCCATGCCATGCCAACCCAAGCACCCCCTTGCCAGCTGACCATGGCTAGCTAGCCAGAGCAAGCACCAAGCCTAAACAGCATGTCTAGGACACAGCCCACCGTCCATCGCCACTCCCTGTCCCAGCCGCGAGCGATGCCAGCCCCTGGACCACACGCACAGACCATGCCAACCTTCTCTGCAACCATGCCGAGAGCGCGCCCCGTGAGCCACGCTCGACAGACGCCCACAGACCGCGCGCCGCCCTCGGCGCGTGCATACGCGATCACCATCGTCCCAGGAGACCTCCAGACATCCCCGTTCGCCGCCCCATGCCTCACAGCCACCGCTCGCCGTCAAAGACGCCGCCTCTGCCGCGTAGAGCATCGCATGTTCCAGACCGTTTGCCACTACCCCTACACGCGCATTAAAGCCATAGAGCATCGCCAGGAGACCACCGATAGATCGCCACCGCCGGCCATGCCTCTAGCAGCCCGTAGCCATGTTCAACAACAATGCCCCGGCAACTCTAGCAATTTCAACCATGCCCCACCCAAGTTCAACAACAATGCTACCGCCAACACCAACACTACTCTGAGGACTGGAAGCAATGATGTGCCTGTTGCAGCAAAGGACAAGTCGCAGGTAACTTGTTATGACTGTGGAAATAAGGGTCACTACTCCAACGAGTGCCCCAACAAGAAGAATGCCGCAGCCCCCAATGCCAATGCCCCAGCGCAACAACAGCGTCATGTTCAGCCCGTAAGAAGATTTGCCCCAGGGAATTCGCTCAACCGCAACGGCCGTCTTTTTCTCATGCATGCTGAAGAAGCCCAGGAAGCGCCAGACGTCGTGCTGGGTATGTTTTCTGTTAATTCAGTACTTGCTCGAGTGTTCTTTGATTCTGGTGCATCGCACTCATTTGTCATCGAAGAATTTGCATGTACTAGTAAAATTCAACCAACCAAACTGAAGCATGTTATGATCGTTCAAATTCCCGGTTCAACCACCAAAGCTAGGCAAATTTGCAAAGCAGTCCCTATCCGAATCCATGGCATAGATTTTTATGCTAATCTGATAGTACTTGGAACTAAAGGTTTGGAAGTAGTACTAGGAATGGATTGGATGTACAAACATAAAGGATTGATTGACTATGCCAAGAAATCCATAACCATGACCAGTACACCCGGAATATCAGTCGAGCATATATCTGAAACCTTACCTCGTCAATTCAAGTGCAACAAGAGTATAGCCCAACCTACCATTGACCAAGTCCGGATAGTATGCGAATACCCCGATGTATTTCTAGATGTTTTGCCCGGTATGCCCCCAGATCGGGATATCGAGTTTATCATCGAACTAATCCCCGGAACTGGACCCATAGCCTAGAGACCCTATAGTATGAACCCATCTAAACTAGTAGAACTGAAGAAGCAACTGGATGCCATGCTGGAAATTGGATTGATTCAACCAAGTGCGTCACCATGGAGATCACCTGTTTTGTTTGTGGACAAGAAAGATGGAGGTAACCGTTTGTGTACGGATTATCGGAAGTTGAATGATGTCACCATAAAAAACAAGTACCCTTTGCCCAAGATAGAAGATTTGTTTGATCAGTTGACCGGTGCCAAAGTGTTTTCTAGATTGATCTTAGGACTGGCTATCATCAACTCAAAATTCGTGCAGAGGATATTCCAAAGACTGCCTTTACCACCAAATATGGATTATACGAATATACCGTTATGTCTTTTGGATTAACCAATGCCCCCGCTTATTTCATGAATCTCATGAATAAGATTTTTATGGACTTCCTGGATAAGTTTGTTGTTTTTTCATCGATGACATTCTGATTTATTCCAAATCGGAAGAAGAACATGAGCTACACCTAAGGACCATTCTTGGAACCCTTAGAGAGCATCAGTTGTATGCCAAGTTTAGCAAATGTGAATTCTGGTTACAGGAGGTAGGATTCCTCGGTCACATTGTATCAGCCGAAGGAATTTCCGTTGATCCTGCAAAAGTGAAAGATGTCGAAGATTGGCAAGCCCCAACCACTCAAACCCAAGTTCGTGCATTTCTCGGATTGGCGGGATACTACCGCAAATTCATAGAATGATTCTCGAGTATCGCCAGACCCATGAACCAATTGCTGAAGAAGGACAAGAAGTTTGAATGGATGGACAAATCTGAAGCGAGTTTTCAAGAACTCAAGAGGAGATTGATTTCAGCCCCAATCCTAATCATGCTGGATATCATGAAGCCCTTCGACGTGTATTGTGATGCATCCAAGATCGGTCTCGGATGTGTGCTAATGCAAGAAGGCATAGTTATATCTTATCTATCTCGACAACTAAAACAACATGAGCAAAATTACCCAACCCATGACCTCGAACTCGCAGTCGTAGTTCTAGCCCTGAAGACATGGAGGAATTACCTGATGGGAAACCGTTGTGAGATTTATTCGGATCACAAGATCCTGAAGTATATATTCACTCAGAAGGAGCTGAATATGAGGCAGAGAAGATGGATTTAGCTAATCAAGGATTACGACCTGGACATTCACTATCACCCTGGTAAAGCCAACGTAGTAGCCGATGCCCTTAGCAGATTGTCGTGCCGCTTGAACTCCATGATCTTGAAGAATCAACCAAGATTGCACAAGGAGATGGAAGATTTTCGAATAGAATTAGTGAGTGAAGGATTTTTGGCTAGCATAGAACTTTAGACCACTTTGATCATCCAGATCAAAGGGGCGTAGAAAGGAAATGCTAGTATCGATGGAATCAAGTGTTGTATCGATGCAGGCAAGGTACCCGGATTCACCAAAGACAAAGAAGGAGTTTTGTGTACCAGCAGATTCTGAGTTGAAAGAAGTTATTCTAAAGGAAGCTCATGATACTCTTTATTCTATCCACCCCGAAGGAACGAAGATGTATCAAGACTTGAAAGAGCAATTTTGGTGGCATAAGATGAAGAGAGAAATCGGAAGCTATATCGCCAAGTGTGATATATGTCAGCGAGTCAAGGCAGGACATCAAAGACCAGCTGGATTGTTGCAACCCTTGCAGATTCCGGAATGGAAATGGGATTGAGTTTGCCTACTTCTAGTAGGGGAAATGACTCTATCTGGGTCATAGTGGACAGATTGTCCAAAGTCGCCCATTTCTTACCCGTCAAGACCACATATCAGAGTTCAAAGCTAGCGGAGTTATACATCGCTAGAATCGTTAGTTTGCATGGAGTCCCCAAGAACATCGTATCGGATCGAGGAACTCAATTTACCTCGAGATTCTGGAAGAAAGTCCAAGAAGGTTTAGGAACCCGCCTTGATTTCAGCACCGCATATCACCCTCAGACCGATGGACAAACGGAGCGAGTAAATCAAATACTCGAAGACATGCTGAGAGCATGTGTGTTGGAATATGGATCTAAGTGGGAAGACTGTCTGCAGTTTGCAGAATTTTTATACAACAACAGTTATCAAGCTAGTTTGCAAATGGCCCCATTTGAATTCATGTACGGAAGAAAGTGTCGCACCCCTTTGAATTGGTCGGAAGTAGGAGAGAGTCAGATTTCCGGGCCTGACATCCTACGAGAAGCGGAAGAGAAGGTTCACAAGATTCGTGAGCACCTCAAGACAGCCCAATCCAGACAGAAGAGTTACGCCAACAAGAGACGCCGAGACCTCGCCTTCAACATAGGAGATTTTGTATATCTGAAGGTGTCGCCAATAAAAGGAATACAGCGTTTCCAACAGAAAGGAAACTTAGCCCCCAGATATATCGGACCCTTCAAGATTCTGAACCATCGAGGAGAAGTGTCGTATCAATTGGAACTGCCCGAGGAGATGTCAGCCATGCACAATGTGTTCCATATCTCATTACTTCACAAGTCCTCGAAGTTCCAGAAAAGACTGAAGTGTTCAAGAATATCGATCACCGGACCATAGAGATCAAGGATGACCTGACCTATCCCGAAGTACCCATCCGTATTTTGGAAGAAGCCTTAAGAACTACCAGAACCCGAAGCATCAAGTTTCTCAAGATTCAGTGGAGCAACCACACAGAAGAGGAAGCTACCTGGGAGCGCGAATATCACATCAGGACGGAGTTTCCCGATCTCTTCAAATCCTAGGTAATCTTTTCGTCCTTTTTCAAATCTCGGGACGAGATTTTGTTTAAGGGGGGAAGGTTTGTAACATCCCAAAAATACTAAACTTGGATCATCAAACTCTAATCTTAAAAGGGTTAACAAAAACTTTTCTAAATAAAAATATGAAAGCATGCATGT
The DNA here is from genome assembly GCA_910589765.1 of Avena atlantica. Lineage (NCBI taxonomy): Eukaryota > Viridiplantae > Streptophyta > Magnoliopsida > Poales > Poaceae > Avena > Avena atlantica. The sequence goes on along the minus strand of OU342735.1, from coordinate 514,873,084 downwards.
GTGTATGCATTCCAATTTGGATTATTTTGAATTGCCTTGTTTATGTGTTTCTTTGCTTGTAAAAGGATTCTTAGGTGAAATAAACATCATCTAAACAATCCCCACACTTTTCCCAAAGACAAATAAATCAAAACAAACAAAATAAGGGAATGGTCATTTTGGCCAATTTAACTCCCATGCCTACTTTGGCTGTCTCTAACTTTCAAAACTTAACAGAAACTTGTTTGGATCTTTGCACCCCTTGATAGTACTCATAACAAAGTACCAAGACCCACCTTGTGATCATCCAGAAACATTCAAATGCATAGTTTAAAGGACAGTTCAAAATTGAATCTTTATCATATGGGAAGACCCTACTTTTTCAAAAACCACTCAAACAAGCTCAACTTTCAAAACCCAAGCATCCACAGACTCACCAGCACATGCCTAGCACACCTACCAAAAATCTTTTCAAAATTAAAAACTTGAGTTCTTGCAGCCATTTCATCAAACACTTGGAGGCAACAAATCAATCTGGCCAAACTTCACTGTTTTGAGCAGTAATTTGGCTAAGCAATGTTCACCATTGATCACCCTTGTCTCCCTCAGTGCCAACCAGTTCTTGGACAAACCCTAGCCCCTACCCTTTGCCCCATGCCATGCCAACCCAAGCACCCCCTTGCCAGCCGACCATGGCTAGCTAGCCAGAGCAAGCACCAAGCCTAAACAGCATGTCTAGGACACAGCCCACCATCCACCGCCACTCCCTGTCCCAGCCGCGAGCGATGCCAGCCCCCTGGACCACACGCACAGACCATGCCAACCTTCTCTGCAACCATGCCGAGAGCGCGCCCCATGCGCCAAGCTCGACAGACGCCTACAGACCGCGCGCCGCCCTCGCCGCGTGCATACACGATCACCACCGTCCCAGGAGATCGCCAGACATCCCCGTTCGCCGCCCCATGCCTCACAGCCACTGCTCGTCGTCGAAGACGCCGCCTCTGCCACGCAGAGCATCGCATGTTCCAGACCGTTTGCCACCGCCCCTACACGCGCATTAAAGCCATAGAGCATCGACAGGAGACCACCGATCGATCGCCACCGCCGGCCATGCCTCTAGCAGCCTGTAGCCATGTCGCCACCGTCACCTGCCCATCCCGTTCGGTCTCGTCGTCGAGACTATAAATAGAGGCCTTCCCGCTCAAACTCTTCACACCATCTTACTCCCCTCTCCTCACTGATCGTTCCACCCCGTTCCCGGAGCAAGGCGAGCAGCGCATCGCCGGAATTGCACCGGAGCAGGCCGCCTCTAGAGAAGAAGGGCGATGTCGATTTCGTCCACCCTAGGAGAAGCTGGCGGTACCAGGAGGTTCGCCGTCGTCGACTTCGTTGTTCGCCCGCATCGCCGACCCTCGCCTGGGCCCCGGTGAGCCTCCCACAACCCCCACTGAGCCGCTAGGGTTCGAGCTCGCCGGTGACTAGTTCATCGTTGACGACGACCCTCAGCCGTTGATCTTACTTCTAATCCAACGCAACACCTTGCCCCGTACCGCTTCGCACCCCCTGTCTCACTGACGCGTGGGGACAACAACTTAACCAGCCCGCGTAAGCGCTGTGGTTAGCAGGCCGGCCCAGTATCGTTTCCCGCCCAGCCCACTCGTTTGAATTTGGATTTTTCCGAACACAGTTCTGTACCTTGTTTCAAAAATCAACCCAGCTCGATTCAGTGAACCAAATTGAGTGAAAATAATTTTTTTAGAAAGGTCTTGAAATGCTGAATCCAAGCCCGTTGGATTTAAATCATTTGGATATGTAGATCACCGTTGGTAAAAATAACAAGGCAGAAGCTTTTCTTTATTTAAACATTTTTCAAATTTAAACCATAATAGATTTTGAGTTGATTCCAACTCTCAAAAATCACATTTAACCATACCTTTCAGAATATATAAAAATATATGGGTTTACTTACAGAAATAATGTTCAAGTAATAAAAGAATGCCACATAGGCATTTCTAGTCACTTATTTTAATTAAAATAAAAGGGTAAAACCTTATTAAATTGTGACACCACTTTAAATCCCATTCCCATGGACTAAAATATGTGGTGACGACATGTGTCAACATGATCCCATGTTTGGTTTGGAGAATATTAAATCTTAAGTAGTTTTTCAATGAGTAGAAATTACTTTTCTAAAACTAAAATCATTAAGTCAGATGCTCTAGTCTTGTAATGTTAGTGATGATGCTAGATCATCTATAGAACCCCTCTGTGTGATGATTGCAAGTAGTTAAGTATTGTTTGGTGATTGTGTACCTCGTATTTATTCATAGACACTAGTACCGACCAAGGATACGAGGAGGAAGGAGGATACTACGAGGAAGAAGCCGAGGAGAACTTCAACCACTGCTCTGCACAAGGAAAGCCTAATACTACTAGCTGATTGAGCAAGCTAACACTTGCAATTATGAAAGATAGATGACCTATGCAATGCACTAAGCATGCTTGGTTAGATATATTTGATGATACCCCTCCTAGTTTTATTTGCAAGCTTTCTACTCTGTTTCTTTATCAAGGCTTTTACCTAGAGTTTACATAAGTAACTTGTATATTCTAGGAAGATACTTGAAGGTTGCATAAAGAGCACAAAATTTAGCCTAAGCTAGCTAGAAAACCTTGATATCATCCTAAGACATGAGGTGGTACTTAGTTGAAACTCCACTTGTTTATCACCCCTCATTAGTACTCACCCCACTTGTAGATGCTAGTGCTAAGCATAAAACTTGATCAACTTTAGATGGGAATACTTGGTGAAAATGGTTATGAAAACCTTAGAATGATGGATCATTCTACTGAGATGTTTTGACATGTGTTTCCAAACACCAGATGATTTTGGTGATGAAAATGTTGAGGCATGAGCCTTAGCCCTTTATAAAACTGATGGTTGTCTGGATGCGATACCATTCCAGTTTTACCGTACAACCACAACACCCGAAGATTGGGTAGGTCTTGACTGGAAACTTATATACCTTAGTATTGGTTCCCTCACGGCCAAGGTCTGAGCTGAGGCTACCTTGTGAAGATTGTCCACCTGCGCAGTACCCAAGATGACAGTTGTTCATGGTTGGGAGGCCAAACTCACAGGAGAGGTGCTCATACTAGGGCGTGTAATTGAAAGGTTAGGATTGATTATCCGCATACTGAGTATGGTGAATTCAGGATTTGTTCCTGATGGATGTATCGAATGTTGTGGTGAAAGCGTACAATCTCTGCAGAGTGTCAAACTATTCGAATAGCCGCGTCCGCGGTTATGGACAGTTGGAGTGGCCATACTGTTCTCCCGTCAGATGTTTTCAAAATGACTTGTGAAATGACTTGAGACTTTGACTTGACCACAACAGAGTTGTGGCATGAGATACAATTTCCCACTTAGGTGTTATAAAATTTGACTAGCTTTCTCTTGCTTCTGAACTTAGTAGAGGTAAATCTGGCTTTTTTGCAAAACAACCTTAGAGCTCAGTATCCTACTATAAAAACCCCCTTCACTTGTTTGTATTAGTTTGCGAGTACTTAAAGAGTACTCATGGCTTTGTCCCTGGCTATTCCCGTGGCCAGACTATGAAGAGGAGTACTAGGATGATGGACCCCAGGAAGGTTACGACAACTAGGATCATCTCCCATCGTCAGCATTGCGTGTGACCACGAAGATGGAGCTTTGCCTACGCTACCGTTATTATTACGTATTTCCGCTGCTTGAGTTCTATTAAGAACTGGATCATCGTCAGCATTGCGTCTGACCACGAAGATGGAGCTTCGCCTACGCTACCGTTATTATTACGTATTTCCGCTGCTTGAGTTCTATTAAGAACTGGATCATGAGATCCTTATTTGTGTAAGACCTTATGTATGGTGTGTAATGGATGATGTACTGTGGTATCCAATTCTGTTATGTCTCGCAAAAATGGTAATCCTAGGATTGCGATGTATGGCATAACAGGCATCTGGGATTAAAAATCTGGGTGTTGACAAAGGACAAGTTCTTACCGGGATGGCAATGAAGGGAATAGTGGATTTTGCAAAGGATCAAGGTTCAAGACCTTGTTGGAATTTAAGCAATGGATAAAGGACTTCTCGGTGAAGCATCATCGTCCTTACACGGTCGTGCACTCGGACATCAAGAAGTGTTACACGGTGAAGTGTGAGGAGGAAGGATGTCCTTGGATTGTGCGTGCAAGACCATTCAAGGGAGGTCCCGATTGGCACATATCTAGTTGCATATCAACTCACATGTGTCGAGGCCCGGTGGTGGATGGCAAGGTTGCAAAGAACAAGCACTGGCAACTCACCTCCGAGTTCCTCTCTTATAGGCTATCCAATGACATCGCGTCATTTCCAATAATGACCATCAAGATGGTCATGGAACTTGTGAAAGTCCTCTTTCACTACGAGGTGAAGTACGGCAAGGCATGGAAGGCTAAGAAAGCTGCATTAAATATGTTGTATGGTGATTGGGAGGAATCTTATAACCGAATCCCAAGGTTGTTGATAGCGATGGCAATGCTAACCCGGGCATGGTTCATGTGGTTGAACCTTATGGGAACAAGACAAGGATTGTAAATGGAAAAACCGTGCGAGTTTTTGGCCGTGCATTTTGGGGTTTCGAGCAATGTGTCCGGGCTTTTGAACATTGTAGGCCGGTCATCTCTGTTGATGGCACCTTTATGACCGGACAATTCAAATGTACTATCTTGATTGCAATAGCCAATGATGCCAACAACCGATTAATTCCTTTGGCGTTTGCTTTGGTGGAGGCTGAAAGCAATGATAATTGGGAGTGGTTCTTCTATCTTTTGAGAACCAAGATATTAACCCCTCAAAGGGAAATATGTGTCATCTCTGACTGTCATCAAGGAATTCTCAATGCGGTGATGATTGATATTCCCGGCCATGCTCCCTTGCACAATCGCTAGTGCATGAGACACTTTTGTGCAAACTTCTATAGGGCATGCAAGAGCAAGGATTTGTCTGATGATCTACAAAATTGTTTCCTTGCTTTCACGGAACGTCGTTTCTCTAACTTGTACAACAAATTGCTAGCCAACAAAGAACTCAATGCGGGTGGTCGCGAGTTTCTCAATAGGAACATTGAACATATGGGAAAGTGGGCACGAGCTTTTGATGATGGTGGAGGTACGGCCAAATGACAAGCAACATGGATGAGACATTTAACAAGTTGCTCAAAGGTGTCCATGCATTACCCGTCACGGCAATAATCCGATATACATTTGACATGATGAATGAGTATTTTCTGAAATTCTCACATGAAACAGACCGTCATATTGCGGGGGACAACAAGAACAACTACAAATACAAGTACCCACCTAAGGTTGACGATTGGATGCAATTTCAGACAAGGAAAGCGGATTCCCAAGTTGTCACGGAATATGACAATGATGAGCTAATTTACCAAGTTACGGAGCCCGGAGGTACAACGGCTGATGGTGTCCAACACGGAGGCGGAGCTTTCAAGGTCTCGCTAAAGACCTGTGAGTGCACATGCGGAAGGCCATCATTGCTTCATTTTGCGTGCTCGCACTTGCTTGTGGCGTCTCACAGACGACATTTGGATTACAATAATCCGCTCACGGTGAGAGAGGCTGAGTTCTCTATTAAGACTACTAAGAAGACATGGTTCCTAGATTTCATCCATACTTGGACCAATCAGAATGGCCGGAGTACCATGGAATTCAACTATGGCCTGATCCGAAATGGAAGTTTATTGGACATGGAAGACACAAGACAAAGAGCTTTAGGAGCGACATGGACGGATGGGGACGTGGTGGTGATCGGGAAACGGACAACGACCAATTCCAAGAGCCTCGTGAGAGAGCCCGGTGTGGAACATGCAATGGTGAAGGGCACAATTCAAGAAAGTGTTCTCAAAGGAAAAGAGCAAAAGGAAATCAAGGAAGTAGTAGCCAACCGAGTGGTAGCCAACCAAGTAGTAGCCAACCAAGGACTAGCCAACAAGCTCCAAGCCAACCAAGTGGTAGCAAACCAAGGACTAGCCAACAAGCTCCAAGCCAACCAAGGACTAGCCAACAAGCTCCAACCCAACCAAGTGGTAGCCAACAAAGGACTAACCAACAAGCTCCAAGCCACAATTTTCTTAGACAACAAGCTCCTAGAAAACAAAGAGGTCGACAACTTGGGCTAAGAAGAGGAAGAGGGCGTGGTGGTTTTAATCCCGCTAGTATGATAGGTTACTTAGCAGGACCAAATCTGTATGCTCATAGCTATGTTCACATTTATGCATATTTTACTATCATTCATGCTTATTGGGTTCAATGCATCATTTACTAACTTGTACCTTTTATTCTTATAATAGGTATGGAGACTCAATCCAACAAGAGCAATGATGGGGAAGGTGTGAGCTACTCGAAGGTCTGGGAGAATGCTATGGAGGTGGTCGAGAAGAGGAAGGAAGCCGAGGAAGAGAGGAACAGGAAGGAAGCTGAGGAACAGAGGAATATGAAGGAAGCTGAGGAAGATAAGAAGAGGAAGGCATTCGAAGAGGTAGTTCAACTTGCTCGTGACTTGGCGAAAAAAAAGGACGAAGAGGACGAGGTGAAGAAGAAGAAGGAAGAGGAAGAGAGGAAGAGGAAGAAAAAGAACGAAGAGGAAGAGGCAAAAGGAGAAGGAAGAGGAAGAGAGGAAGAGGAGGGCCAATGCTAGGACACCTTACGCCAACCAAGAGGAAAGGCCAAGGAAGACGTTTCGTACTTCTGAGACCCATGGGAAGGAGGTTCCTATTTGTTGGTGTGGAACAGATTGCACTGTTAAGAAGTCCCAAGACTACTATTCTGATAGTTGGGGAAAGAAGTTCTTCATGTGTGCCAACTACAATCACTCTCCCGAGCATACCCGCAACCCATACGACACTCCACCGATATGCTCAAAGCTTTTTAGTTCTTCATGTGTCCCAACTATTCCATATCATAGCCTTTAACTACACTTGGATAGATCTCGAGCAACCTGAATCCAACAAGGCTATCGAAGAGATCGATTTTGCCATAAAAAGAAGGCTCTACTTCGAAGCGTTGCGTGACGAGGACATGGCGAAGAAGTGCAAGCAACGTGATGACGAGCTCTGCAAGAAAGAGGAGCAAGAGAATTGCCTCGCTAAGGAGGCTCATGATGCCGAGAGGGAAAGGCTGCGTCGAGCGGCGTGGCGTTCCATGGAGGAAGAGGAAGAAAAGAAGAGGAAGGGCAAAGGGCCTATGTGACTTTGAGTATGTAACTGGGAGTCATGGACTTGTATGTGTCAAGATTTTCTCGTGAACCTTGTGTTATTTCGTGAACCCCTTAAGGGCAAAACATGTCATGAACCTCGTGGTATGTGTGATGATTTTGCATGTGTTATGATTTGCCCTCGAAACATTTCCCCCCACCCCCGAAAGATTTTGCATGTGTGATTATTTGCCCTCGAAATTACCCCTTAAAAGCTGCCTGTAGCAGTATCTTCAAAGTGCGGCGCCAGGCGTCTTGGAGTTGCAGCGTGCGGCGCTTCAACACTTCCAAGAACCATCTGTCGCCTCTGGAGCACATGTGCGGCGCCAGGCGTGGTGGCGTTGCACATGCGGCGCCACCAGTAGACGCGTTGCAACATGCGGCGCCGTGCATCCTGGCGCCGCACATGGGGTAGAAAATAGACAAAAGGTTCTGTCTATTTTCGATCCCATGTGCGGAGCCACGCCACAAGGTCACGCGTTGCACCGTGCGGCGCCGTTCGGCCTGGCGCCGCACATGTGCTCAAAAATAGACAAAAGGTTCTGTCTATTTTCGAGCCCATGTGCGGCGCCAGGCTAGACGGCGCCGCACCGTGCGGCGCCACCATGTCGCGTGTTGCACCGTGCGGCGCCTTTTCTAGTGGTGCCGCATATTGACTTTGCCCTTTCCTGGGACACTTTGACCAGCACATAGTGCATGTGCGGCGCTATGCACGGTGGCGCCGCACTTTCCTGACTTTACTTCTTGGTCTGCTTGTGTGTTTGTTTCATCACTTTCCAAGAAGCACTTTGTCTGTCTGGTTGTTCGAGCATGTTACAAGTTCAAACATTGCAAGTACCAAGTTCAAACACCATTGCAACGTGCTACAAGTACCAAGTTCAAACAACCATTACAGATTCATGACACCATTGCAGATTCACGACACCATTGCAACATGAAACAAATTCAAACAATCATTACAGATTCACGACACCATTGCAAGTACCAAGTTCAAACAACCATTACAAGTACCAAGTTCACGACAACACCAAAGTACCAAGTTCAAACAACACCAAAGTTCATGACATGGTTCGACACCAAAGTACCAAGTGCAACATCTACTCTACTTCCCATGGGTGGTCTTCGAAGCGCAGCCCCTTCTGGCGGGCATCTTCCTCCTCCTCCTCGGTTCGTCTTCATCCTCCACTTCTAAACGGTATGGATTCTTGGACTTCTTTGTCTTGGCCGCGGAAGGGTCGGGTGTGTAAGGCTTCTTGGGTTGCCTTGGCTGGAGCACGTAGTCGGACCGCTCGTGGACCTTGTAGTGAGTGTAGTTACCCAATGTCATATCATCGGAGACGCTTTCCTCATCTTGGGGCTGTCAACAAAAGAAGATTGGTAAGGACAAATTCAGGAGAAATGCAAGGGAGGGTGGGGGATGCAATGGTTGTACTACCTCGGGTGTGTTCAACTTTTCCTCGGATGTGGAGTGATGATCTCCAGAATTGTCACCTTGGGGAATGTTTGACCGTGACGCGGACGGTGTTGCCACCTTGGGGTCACGACAACCTAGCAAGTTCGACAACCGCCTTAACCGTTGGCCCTGCTTCTTAACGAACTCACGAAATAGACCCTCTCCATTCTCTCCGCGAGGGTATGTGTCCAAAGCGTCCTCGCATGCATCGGCGGACTTCCTTACCTCTGCGCGCTGTCATAGACAAGAAACTAGTAAGTTATCCATGCAAGGTGTGAGAAGCGCCAAGACGGAAAAAAATATTCAGCACACTTTATCACAAAGTTGACCAAGGGAGCAAATTCGGCTTGTCGCCCTTCTCTGATCATGATGTTGTATTGTTCCGTTGAAAGCTCATCGAACACCAATGGCTCCTCCAAGATCGAATACCAAAATTCCCGTGGGTATATCTCCACCCGCGGGTTGTCAATGAACCATGCGATGTAGTTGTTGAAAGCATCCCGACTGAAGGGCCTATCCTGTGTTCCTTTTGCTTTCTTAGCCTCGATCACACACCTCCTGAATTTCTCAAGGTGCTTCCTATGAAGCTTGGGCCAATCCATCTCCTTCCTCTGCTTCTTCCTGTCCAAGCTGCACAAAACAACAAGTCCTAGAGCGTTATTTGGCGAATGATAAGTACATCACATGGTAAGGGAGTTAATAGCTTACCTATGGAGCCCTAAGTCCATGTCCTTCCACTCAGGCGGGACAATCTGAAATAACCCAAACTAGGTCATGACACGCTGTGGCTGGTGATACTCAACAGCCCACATGCACACCATGGGGCAACGCATTAGCCACAGACGAGATTCTCTGAGGCAAATAGGGTTAAGGCGATAGTCCTCCGGAACACCAAAGCGGTCCCCTCCACCGTATGTCTCCCACGTCACCTGCAGCATACCACACTCATGTCAGGGTCAAAGATTACAAGTTCAAGACATATAATTGACCGCACCCGAGGAAATTACCTAATCTATGGTGATCGTGTCAAACTCGTTGGTGTACCTCTTGTACGCCTCCACTGGGTCAGTTGGCGGTTCGGAGACCACATCCCACTTGTAAGCCCACGTGGGGAGAAGGTAAGTCGTTGCCATTACCAATGTAAGTCTTGAATGTCAACAATCTCGGTCGTCCAATGGGAAAGCGTTCCCAGCTCCACACCGAAAGAAGGAGCAAACAACCACCAATCCCTGAATCGGCAGCGCTCCTAAGACAAGCATCATCCAGCTGCAGATGAAGTGAACAACCATTTGGTAAGAACAATTTTTTTGAGGTAATGCAGAAATATACAACAACATTTGTAAAGAAATCATTACCTGACGGTACAACCAGGCCAATGCCACAGAACCCCAACTGAGGGTAGAGTCAAAAAAATAGCAACTTGAGCTAATTCCACTAAGCACGATCCCCACTGCTGTCAGGAAACAGAGTCCTCGTGATAATGTACCACACATACACACGAGTGTATGTCTTGATCGTCTCCTCATCGGCATCCTCGGGGCAAATCTTGAAATTCTAGATGATCAAAGTAAAAGTAGCCCCGGCAGCGACCCTCAGTCTTTCCCCCTTCGAGTTTATAGCCTCGAGTGGATCCTTCCCTATAAGGTCGACCATCTGCTCACGCCACCCGTCTGAATCCGAGCTTATGCACACAGGGTTTCCCTCGATTGGGAGTGCTAGGATCATGCTCATGTCCTGCAAAGTGACCGTAGTCTCACCGGTCCTAAGGTGAAAGGTGTGCGTCTCCGGACTCCACCGGTCCACAAGCGCGGTGATAGCAGCATGGTTGAAGGCCGGTGTGGACCGAGTGACCATGTGGATAAAGGGGAGGAGTCCTAGCTGTTGGATGTATGGAGTGTACCGCGCATCATAAGGCATCTTGCCGGACGAGACCTCGTTGTACCTAAGTCGAAGGGGTTGAATCTCCTGCAAACATACAATGGCAAAATGTTAGATTTCCATCTAAACAAACATGGCATCTTGTTCGACTTGCATTGAAGTTTTTAGTACATGTCTCTTCTCCGACATCTTGTAGGCACGGTGTTGAACATCATAGTGAGCATTGTTTAGAAGGGGGTTTAGAGACATCCTAGATATTCAAAACAATAGAGAGAATAAGAACAATTACAAAATGTCCATCTTATTCCAACTATAGTTGTCACATATAGTTCTAGCATCTAGCATCTAGTTCTACCCTACTCTACCTATAATTCTAACATGAACGACCAACTAGAGTTGTAGGCTAAATCAACCAACTAGAATTCTACAATATACTTGTATACTAAATCAAAACACCTAGATGTAAGCTAAATCAAAACACCAACTAGAGTTTCAACCATATGTCCTAAAATAGAATTGCAAATATGAACAAAACACCTAACATATACTTGTAAGCTAAATCAACCAACTAGAGTTATACCAATGAGTACTATGCCATATCTAAACCTAAATATCAAATAAGCATTGCAATGATTCATATAAATTTCAATATCCAATTGAATCTAGGGTTCCACCCGATTTTACAAATAGAGGATAAATTGGAAGAAATTTGTGGATGAAATTGCTAGGATATGGGAGAGAATACCTGGGGAGGGATTGGGAAGGAAGTTTCTTGGAGTATTCCTTAAAATATAATAGATTTGAGTGGGGGAGCGTCGAGCCGCCGTCACCATGAGACCTTCTGTGTGCAAGGTAGGGAGAGGAATGAGGCTGGGTCGGGGAGGGCTAGCGCCGCGCTGGTACGAGACCTAATGTGCGGCGCCAAGCGCGTTGGCGCTGCACTACACAATGCGGCGCCACACGACAAGGCGCCGCACTAGCGGGACCGGGGCTACGAGGCCACGGGCCAGCCACGCTGGCAGGTGCGCGGCGCCAGGCCTCATGGCGCCACACCCTGCAGGGCGGCGCCAGCACGTATGGCGTTGCAAAAAGGATTAGCGTGAATTTGTTTTGGCCAGAGTTCATTTCGTGAATTTATTATTTTTATGGGTTATTTTCGCCCAAATTGCCTACACCACTAGTCACAAAAGTTGTCCTTTAATTGCACACTTGCAAAAAAAAGGACAGAGTACTCACAATAATTGGCTACCAGTGCAAAACTCGTCTCACTGAATTCGGATTGGACAATTGGCGGCCTCGGGTGTGCCTGGTCGGCTGAGGGAATTTTTTAAAACTAGCAAGGTGGCCCTCGCAAATGCGAGGGCATCATCTTGATTTCCTTGCAAGTGCTTTTTTTTTGCGCGGATATTTTCTTGAAAGTGATTGAAATGTAAATGTATACTTTCATAGATATGCATGTTATGAGATTGGAAGTAAATTTTGTAACTCCAGGATATCGTAAGGAATGATACATCTCTAATTTATGATTTCATGATTTTTATGTCATTTATATAAGTACTATTTGAATGATTTACTATATGGTCATTTGCACATGTCATTATATATGACAATAATATATTCATATGTGTAATCTGCTTAAATTTAATCTTATAAGTTCCGTTAATTTGTATTGTTCATCTGTTTTATAGGAATCGACATGGGCAAGCAAGGTTCTAGTTATCAAAAGCGAAGAGAAAAGAAAAAAATGAGGAAAAGTTAATTCAATCTCAAAGAGGGGAAATGGACATGTTTATAAAAAAGAAACCATAAGTTTCCTCCGATAATCAGTCAGTCGATTCTTCAACCCTGACACTAGCTATTATTCCTTATAATGGTCATAGAGACAGTCAAACTGAGACATAAAATAATGTTGAGGTAAAGGAAAATAATTGTGTGCCTGATATATTTGATCCAAGATAATGGGATTCTCTTGATCAGAAACAAATTGATAGTTTAGCACAAAAATGTCCGAGAAGAGACTTATCAATTAAGAAAGGTCCTAAAGATAGAAATAAGAGAAGGTTCCCTAGGGGATTGTACACTAGCTTTATGTCAAATAGGGAGGAGTACGATATGGATTGTCTTGTCTATTCTAAGGAACTCGATAGATTCTTTTGTTTTGGCCGTAAATTATTCACAAAACAACAACAAAAATGTTAGTTGGCTAAGGAGGGTTATAATGATTGGACACATATTAACAATTGATTAAAAGAGAATGAAAAAGTGTGGATCATGTTTTGAATATGACCAATTGGTATGAGCTGAATAGTAGATTGAAGAAGTATCGGACTATTGATAAACCTGCTCAACGCCAATTTGAGAAAGAAAAGGACCACTGGAGAAAGGTTTTGTTTAGAATTGTTTGCATTGTGATTTTTTTTCTGAAATGGGAGGGATCCCCAGACTCTGCATCAATCGATGCATACGGCTCTTCTTTACTTATTTATTCAAAAAAATATAGCTTATTACAAATTTAGCCTTTCGTTGTAGTAACAACAAACTGTATGAAGATAGCAATTGTAAAATCTTGGGTTTGGTAGAGATGTTGGCTGAATTTGAACCCGTTATTCACGAGAATTTACGTCTTACTACAATGAAGAAACTCATGCCCATTATCTTGATCATAAGATTCGCAATTAGTTTCTCCACTTGCTTGCTTTTATATTAGGTCTGAAATTATTAAGTAGATAAAGCATGCAAAGTATTTCTCTATCATACTTGCTTGTACCCCTGATGCAAGTCACCAAGCACAAATATCTTTAATTATTAGATACGTGGCTTTATCTTCAAGTAATGTTTCCATAGAAGAATCATTTCTAAGATTTCAAGATGTAAATGATACGACCGAGCAAGGATTTTTTTATGTGCTAGAGAATGAACTAAAGCTTATTGATCTTGACATAAATGATATGTGAGGACAAGCCGACGGATCCAATATGAAAGGAAAACATCTGGGATACGCAAGAAACTTTTGAATGTGAATCCAAAAGCTTGATATTCTGCTTATGGTTGTCATGGCCTTAATTTAATACTTTCTGATATGGCCAAGGCTCGTGGTAGAGCTAAAGACTTCATAGGAATCATACAACACATCTACAGAATTTTTTCTAATTCTACTAAGAAATGGCATATACTAAAAGATAACATATCAGGATGGATACTCAAGTCAGTATCAGCTACGCATCGGGAGAGTCGTGTCAGAAATGTTAAGTCTATCATATTCCAATGTGTAGACATTCGAGAGGCTCTACTTCAGGTACCCATTTTTTATATATTGATAATGATGTAGTTCCTTTGGTATTTGGATTCTTCTAACTATAAAATTTATTTCCCATCTTTATTTTTAGGTATACAAAATTGATAAGGATCCAATGACAAGCAGTAAGGCTTTAGGTTTGGCAAAATATGAACTTGGAGACTATGAATTTATAGTGGCCATAGTCATTTGGTATGAGATATTGTTTACTGTTAACTTAGTCAGCAAAAGTTTGCAAACAAAAGATATGCTTATTGATGTTGCTATTGAGAAAGTAAAAGGGCTTATTTCTTTCTTTGAGCGGTATAGGGAAACTGATTCTTGCAAGCAGGGCGGTCCCGAGATTTTTGGGGCCCGGGGCAAGTTTAAAACTTGGGGCCCTTAATATAGTACCTGATTGCTAATGCTACATGGCCCATTAGCCTTTTTCTGCTGCCGAAGATATACCTACAAGTAGTACTGTACACCTAGGGTGGGCCGAAGATATACCTACAAGTAGTATTGTACACCTAGGGTGGCGCCCCTGGACTTTTGGGGCCCTGGACGGCCGCACAGCCGGCCCATCCCCAGGGCCTCCAGTGGCAAAAGGAATTGCACTTGAGTTGGATATTGGTGCAAAATTTCCTGAAAATCGATAAATTAAAAGAAAGAAGTTATTTGATGAGAACACAGATGACACAAATATTGCCACATGGTTTGCAGAGGAATCATTTCGAATCAACTATTTTACACCTCTTGTTGATCAAGCAATTTGCTCACTGAAAAGCAGATTTAAACAATATAAGGGTTACCATAAATTTTTTGGTTTCTTATACCTTCGATTCTTCACCGATTTCTTGCGTTTGAGTGAGGGATTTTTCACATATGTAAGTTTATCATCCGATCCACGCTTTATTTTCTGAAATCCATGGTTAAATTCCTCACATTGACTAGATGATTTCACCATATTTTGAGATTATTTTTGATTCCTCATGTTAGGATTTGTAATTTCTGTCTGTAATCGTTTGTTGGGATGGTAAAAACATGATGCCTATAGTTTTCCATTGAAATATTTGCAGCACAATGAATATTGGGAAGATTTTTTTGCTCGGGAAGGGCAAGAACCTCGGGCACCTCCAACCCGCCGGGATTGAAGAAGATACGTTCGGAGGCAGGCAACCTCCACGCAGCCATGAGCAAGGATTACGAGAGGGTGCCTCAGGCAAGGTTATCTCTGAACATTGCAGTCATTGGATAATGATAGTTTGAGATCTTCTTCTGATCATCTTGAGGCTGCCCTTATGGATAGAAAACCTAACATTGATGCCAATGAAGATAGAAAATCTGATATTGATGCCAAAGAAATATATATTGAGTTGAAGATTCTTCAAGATTTCATTCCAAAATAAAATATGGGGCCCGATGAAGTTTCGAGTTTTTAAAAGAGGCATGGTTGTTTTCCCAATGCAAGTATTGCATACACAGTTTTATTGACCATTCCTGTGACTGTTGCATTAGAACGAAGCTTTTCTAAATTGAAGCTATTGAAGACCTATATAAGTACTATGATTACACGACAAAGACTCAATGATTTAGCCACAATAGCACATGAGAGTGAACTGTTTGAGAATATTGATTATGAGAATATTATTGAATATTTCATTTCGAAGAACACTAAGAGAATGATGTTGTTCAAATAAACATTATTCAACCCAGAGTATGATAGGTATGTTTATTCATATGTTCAATTGCAATGTAAGATACTCTATTATATACGTTACAACTATTGAATAGTTAAAAAATTTAATGGCATAGTGCCCCATTTTAGAGTTTTGCACAAGGCCTCACATTTTACCGGCCGGGCCGTGGTACCAGTCCATGGCTGGGTCCAGAAGGATCTTGTCTATGGCTAGTAATTTGGACACCTTCAGCCCCTGTTCCCCCAAAGTTGCAGTGACATCAGATTATCTTTATACAAAACCACACACTATAGATTAAATTTATACAAAAACAAAGAGGGAGACAACGGCAAAAGTTTATATCACTTCCAATATTGCCCCTATACCTCAGTCTCAAACCTTCACCACTGACAATAAGCTCGTTGAGTCGCAACCGTTCCAATTCCTGGAAAAGCGGTCTGACAGCAAGCGGCTGATCCCTGGCCTCCTCCGTCGGTTGCTCGGACGGAAGGACGCGGTGGAGACCCCAGGCTCCGACCTGTAGTTAGGGTTGCCCTAGTGTTTCCTTGGGGCGCTGCTTCTATGGAGGAGACTGAGTCGCGTCGGAATAATTTTCCCCTGCTCTTTCTCCATCTCGGCCTCGCTTCAATCGGTGGCGCCGGGGGACAGGTGGCTCGATCTTCTCGCCGGTCTCTGGATCTGGTGAGATTCATGTCTGGTGGTCACATCGGCTTGTTGCCGTTGTGTTTGACGTCTTGAAGTTGTGCGCATGGAAGATGGCAGACAACATCATTTCTCTTCTTCGACTGCATCGGATGAGGACGACGGTGTCGGGATCTGGTGATCACGGGGAAGATCCCCGACCGATGTGCCACAAAGTCTTAGGCTCATCTTTGCGACCAGGGCCGGTCCTAAGATTACAGGGGCCCAAGACGAAACTAGAACCTGGGCCCTATATGCTCATTTGAATTTCTCCTCACAAACTCCAAAAATGCTCACGAAAACAATATTCATATCAAATAATGTACTCCCTCCGACCTATATTAGTTGACTTCAATTTGGATGTATCTATCACAGAAACTTGTCTAGATACATCTAAATTGAAGTCAACTAATATGGGTCGGAGGGAGTATACAAATTGTTTTCATTTTTTTTCTAACATTACTAGACGTGAAGGCATTGATGATGGTATGGCAATATCAATCTTATTGATTATCACAACGACCGTCCCTGAACCATGCTACCGTGGAGGACGTGCACGCATTATTCCTCTCGGTGACTTGGCTTCCCGCCTCTTTACGTGGCCGCATGACAGCCGATGATGTGTCATCTCCGCTACTCTCCACAAATGGTCGAATGGTGCAGCGTAGACGCACATGAAATTAGAAAATTAGACTAGTACCTAGCATGACCATGCAGTTTCAAATGATCAGAGAAATCAACACGTGGTTGAAAAGGAAAATGAGTCTATATTTGTTTAGTGAAAGGATATTTTTTTGAGAGGGTACATTAGTAGAAAAAGAGCCATACGTCCATCCAAGTTTGGAGCATTATTCCGGGTTATGGTTGGAACCGGGACTAATGTCAGCATTAGTCCCGGTTTCATGGACGCCAGCAATCTTTAGTCCCGGTCAAACGGGACCTTTAGTCCCGGTTCGTATCGTGTGACCTTTAGTCCCGGTTCATATTACCAATCCGGACTAAAGAAAGTGGGCAAAAAAATTCTCAAATTCTGCCGTGGCAGTAAAACGGGCAAAAATCCGTATGAAGATCGTCTTTTCTAGATTCAAAATCATGCCAAAAAATTATAAAAAATTCTAAAAATAAAATCCTTCGAATTGTAGTTATATTAAGTGATTTAGTTGTTACAAAAATTAACAAATATAAATTTCGACATAATTTACAAAAAAATGTTATGAAAAATTCAAATGGCCATAACTTTTGCATATGATATAAAAAAAGTACAACCTATCAAAACATGCAAAAAAATAGCTCTTTGATTTCAACATCCTTAGGCCGTTTTGGATTCTTAAAATTCAAAAGGAAAAAAATATTTCAGAAATTAAATTATTTTAGTATTTTTATGTCATATTTGAATTCCTCGCATTTTTCTGATAATTATGGATATATTATTTGTTGAATTTCGATTTACAGATTTGAAGATATTATTTATGTCATATTAAATGAATAAATGGAAAAAAATGAATAAAATATTAATTTAATTAGTTTTTACTTTCATTAGAATAAAATATTATTATTACTTATTTATTGTTGTTTACTAAAAATAGTTGTTCTTAATTTCAGAAAAAATAAAAGCGTGTCACATATTGATATGAGTTAATAGGATTGATATACTAGTCTTGACAACAAGTTATCAGTGTCCTTCGCGCGGGGTGGGAGAGATGGAATGGAGAAGTTAAGCGTGCTGGGGTGGAGCAGTGCTAGGATGGGTGACCGGCCGGGAAGTTTGACTGTAAGTACGATTTAAACTAAGATTAAGTATAATTAATGTTAAAAATGAGAGATGTGGAAGATTAACAAGTCAAACAATTTATAAGTTTAAGAAAAAATTGAAAAAAAATCAAAAAAATTTGGAAAAATAAATTAAAAAAAATCCCTTACTCCCGGTTCGTATGACAAACCGGGACTAAAGGTCCCGCGCGCTCGACGCTGCCCTTTAGTCCCGGTTTATGGCTGAACCGGGACTAAAGGATGGAGGCTTTAGTCCCGATTGTTCCGTCCCGATTGGGAAACCGGGACTAAAGCCCCTTACCAACCGGGACACATGGCCCTGTTTACACTAGTGGTAGTGGAAGGATAATTGCTCCTTCACTTTATTCACTCATTGTGACAATGTTTATAGGGAAGTTTAAACCCTCTGGGAGGGTATCAAGCCACAGATGGCGACCAACAGGTAAAGAAGTAGCTAGTTTTGCCAACAGGTGGGCCTCGCCATTTGAGTGTTGGCTCTCATGGCAAAAGTTTGTACCTCCACGGATCACTGATGCCTACTTGATCTCGCGAATAATATGACTGAATCGCCCGAGGTTATCTCTTTGAAGGCCCTAAACCACTCCCAAGCAATCAGTGGCGATCATTACCTCGCCAATGTGCAGGTCAGTAGACAGAGCCAACCCCTCGCGGCACGCCAGTGCCTCCAGACAGCCCGGGTCGGTGACGCCATCGAAGACCACCGCAGAAGCTACCAGATAGATACCATCATAAGATCGACAGACATCTCCAACAGCACCCGTCACTGCGATCTCGCCACTGCGCCATCAATGTTCACTTTGCACATATCTTCTGGTGGCTTGATCCAGCGAGGCGAACAAGGGAGCTAGGCGCTGCCCCTCACTTCCTTCCTAGCAGGTGACACAAGCTCCAGTTCACGGATGAAACTCTCAACAAAAGCGGTAGTTGCCATTGGTGATTGACAAATGTCCTCATGGATTAATTTCCTCCTAGCATTCCATATGGCCCATAGGGTGACAATCATCCGACTAAGTTCGCTGTGGTCGATTGTTTCGAACATTGAGGAGAGCCACTGCCTCGCCGACTCCTCCGTGGACAGGCTGATATGCTCCCCTATCACTGGACTAGAGAGGGCCCAGATGCAACGAGAAGTAGTGCGTTCGATAAGGGAATGCCGCCATGAATCCTCCATGCCACAGATCGTACAAGCTTGCGGTGACCCAGCATACCACTGCATGATATAGTATAATATAGTCGTTGATATAATATCAATGAAACACCGTTCACTAGTATTACATCCCTTAGAATGGCACAACAGAAACATAGCGGGTCCAATACATGGCTAAAGGTTACAACTCACTCTTTACACAAGATCCAGAGAACACTCTAGGTTAAAGAGAGAGAAATAACTTCTTACAGAGAAGAATCAAAGATAAACAACGCAAGAACTATTATACTATTAAAACTAGTATTTTAACTAAGGGATTGGCATTACTGCTATTGCAATACTCTACAGAATTAGGTTCTTTGGCTAGAGATTATATTCCTATCTAATCAGTAATTTCGTCTTCATTTGAGTTGATGTATATGTTGACCTCCTTGACTTCATTGAAGAGCTTTAGCTTTGGATGATGAGTCCTGGACCATAACTTGATGTAGATGTTGTCTATTCCGGCTTCAGAATCTAGCAAGGGTTAAGAAGATACTTTGAGTACGAGCGTACTCAGCAAATTTACTAGAAAAGGAGTGTTTGATGCACTATAACTATAGCCACAGACCGTAGATCGTAGGCAATGCAAGTTTTCATAAACATTTATTCAAAGGTTGCTTTTATTCTGAAAAGCTATGTCCGTCAGCCTTCACGGGTTTACCGGAAATTTCATCGAGTTCCTTTCCCGCCGCGTTCGCAGCTCCTTCCCGGAACAGGGAGTAACAAGTTACAGTTCTTACACTCTACAGAGGTGCGTTACTTTACCCATGAGAGATCAACTCTTTGTTGCACAACCGAGCAGCTTATTCCCATCCACAATTCCATGATGTGGGGTCTAGAAGATGATCCAAGCCAATCACTGTCCCCTTCGCGACCTCGCATGCCTCCTTGGTGTACACCATGCCCACATATTGGATTACGGCAATGGTTTGTACAAACCGTTAGATGCCAGAACTATCGTGGGACGTTGAGGATTCCCACCCATATGTTGCATATCCTCTACGAATTACCAATTAATATGCACGCTACGAGGATAACAGCCACGACATGCACATCCGGCTTCATGCGAGAGGAAGAAGATACAACCGACTTCTCCGTCCCATTCCAAATCTCATGGTCAACACGTAATAAACTATCCAAGAATCACTGGCGATATTGGTTGTTAAGTCCTAGGTGATATAGTTCTGAACAGTGGTATTCCAACTGTCAGATTTACTAGATTAGCTGATCACCCTGGATCAGTAACCAATAGTTCACAATATTATAGAAAATAGTGTTTTCTGACCTTTTTCAAATGTAGGTGAGGACACCACTGGATTTGTAAAATAGTTTAAAAAAAATAAACAAAGGACATGAGCAAGTGTGAACTTGCCTTTTGTGATTGCAAGATTATGCACTCACGGTCTTCTAGTAAGTATAAGATCCAAAATCTGAAATTAGCATCATTGGTCTGGTAAGGACTAATGTTGAAAAAAGCAATATGCTTTTATGTATAAGTAATGTGATGCACGTTATAAACGTGAATCCCGGGGATAACGTTGTTCTAGGGTTTGCATTCCGGAAATGGTTACTTTAGAATTTGTTGTTCTTTTAGATAAGTTTTACACATGTGCTTCTTATTAGGACTTGTGAGTGTGTGTGAACAACACATATTTATGCAACAATAAAATATATATCAATGAATTGCTATTCATAATTGTTTACGCTTTAATAGTTTATCTCCAAACTTTACTTTATAAGTAGAGCCACTTATAAATAGCTTAAGTGTTATTGATCCTAGATATACGAGTGAAGTATGAAGTAATGTGATCTTGTTTATTTGTCATATATTGTTTGAAGTGGCAAAACGAATAACTTTTGAAGGATAGATTCCTTTTCTAAGGTTTAAACAATATTTGTGGTTAGTTAGTGGCGTTCGATGTTATTTGTGTTTGCTTGAATAGTTTTGGCTTGAGATGCTTTATCATTTAACTAGTTCAGACCAAAGTTAACTATAAAACATATAATAATGCTTATAGTGTTATATTTAGATTCTTGTAGACTAAAGTTAACTTTAAAACAAAGATAGTTTGAAAGTATAATCCTTATGATCTTTGTATCTTGTGTACCTAGTAATGTTTCCTTAAGGTTACTTAAGAATGATGAGGGGTTATAGTTTATGAACCAAGATATAATATTACTTAACTACTTATGGACATACAATAGTGTTGTGGTAGTTTTTGTAATCTGGTGGTTAAAGTAGATAGAAAGGATCTGATTTATTCACAAGTTGTTCTTTAAGGTTTTTATCATGAATTGGAATCCTTTAAGAATATAATCTTCACTTAAGGTTGAAGATAATTTAATAAAAAGGTGTTTATAATGTTTTAAACCATTATGGCTTCATATTGTTAATATTTAAGACTAATACTATTTATTAGACTTAATTGACTCATTTTAGGAATATTAACAAATTTTATTTATCCTTATATGAATTATTAATTAAGTAAATAAGTTTAAATTTGAGTTATTAAAATATTTGAATTTTTAATTAACTCAAAAGTGGAATATTATATTTTTAACATGTAGATATTCTTTTGGTGATCATTTTGGTATATTATATTTATTTTTATGATTTATAAATAATAAGATATGATTTTTATAAGATTTAATACTTTAAAAAAACTTAATAAATAATAAATATTTAAGTAAGTGAAATAATAATGCATGATTATAGTTTTAAGTTATAATCTTTATTTTTCTAAGCTTTTTGGTATTTTATTCATATTTCTAATATTTACCATTATTGGAACATGAATTATCTAAGTTTGATTTCTTTTAAAATTCTTATTAAACCATAATTGTTTAAATAATCATCAAAATATTAGTTGATAATAAGCTTAAGTTTTAGATTTTATTTTTCTACAAATTTTTATATATTATACACATTTTCTGAATTATAAATCAAAAGTTATTAATTAAACAAGATTTAATCATTTAATTGATTTCTGGAATATTAATAATTAAGTTATAACATTTTATTTATTTCTTAAACAGGAATTTACTTTTTACACCGCACCCACAGCTAGTCTGAGTCACTGACCAGTGGGCCTATGTCCACCTCAGCTCTCAGGTTTAGAAAATGTATTTGTTACCGACCCTGTCTCTACCCCAGTTAATGACATATGGGCCCAAGGCCATGTCATCAGCCACGCGAGACAAAGGCTGGTCAAACTAGCTGACGTGGCTAGAACTCGACGTAGGCATGACGTCACTCGAGTCGATCCTCACTGGTTGAGGATCGATCTGGTGCACGCGCGGGGCTGTGACTAGGTGCGTTGGACAGAGGAGATCAAGGCGAACCTATTGGTGGTGGCGCCGCTATCTAATGGTCACCGAAAATGCATCGGCGACAAGCTTCTGCGGTGGCCGATGGCGGTGCTCAATGAAACTAGGCTTACAGTGAGAATGAGCAAGCAAAAATGGGGTCCAGAGATGCGTAAGCTGACCCTGATGACGATAGAGCGGTCGAGGAGGCTTGGGGAGGCGTGACGACGGCGAATCGACGATAATGGCCACGGTGGCCGAGGAAAAGGAATGCTCGATTTCACATGATTCTCGGCGAGCGGGCTTCCGTGCTTTGTCCTCGGTGAATTAGACCACGACGGCGCGTCCAACGGTGGCTACCACGAGGCAAGGGGTGGTCGGATTTGGCTGGAACGACGAACTCTGACGAACTAGGGTTTCGGGAGAGGAAGGAAAATGGGTCAGGAGAGCGAGATAGAAGATGAGTTAGGTATGAGAAGATAGAGGCGGACGCGGCGATCTTATCTACTCCCTCCAGAGACGGTGGCACGAATTGTAGCGCGGCGGTCGATCGACAGCGGAGCTCCGGCAAGCGAGCTGCTTCCAGTAGGCGAGGTAGACGACAAAGTCGATTTTTCGGATAACCCCCTGGCGTTTCTTTTCTCTCAACCCGCAGTCCCCCTTTGGTCCCACCCATTAGTGACAGAAAAGGACGAGTTGACTGGCTGCTGGGATTTTTGTGGGCTGCACATGGGCGTCAGATAAGGAGAGAGGAGTTGGGCCACGACCAGGTCTTGTTTTTTTGTTTTTTTTTCATTTTTCTATTTTCTGTTTTCCTTTTCAGATATGAATTTAATTTATATTTTAAACTTTTCTTTGTAGAATTTATTGCTGGATAATTGTAGTAATACTAATATATATTTAGTATCTTTTGTGAACTTTTATTATATAATCTTTTTATATTTCTTTTATTTTCTCTATATGAACCCCCTTTAATATTTTGTAGAAACTTTTCTTATTATTTTTCTTTCCACTTTTAACCATGGATTTATTAAATGATACATTCTTGTTTGTTTATAAAACTTAACTCTAGTTGGCTCATAGTTTGCATAGAAATTTTTATATGTATAATAATCCTATATCATTATTTGATGCATGAAATATAAAAGAAATTAATATAGTTATTACTACTTCCATTAATTTGGAAAATGGCAATTTATATATTCTATTATGATAAACAAAGAAGTTTAGAGTTTGAATTGTGAATATTTACCCTAGGGTTTAGGGTTTTTAACATACTTATATTCCTTTATGGATGTGAGTAAAGATTTAATAACTAAACATATTGTTTTCTGTTTGGGATATTTGATGACATCACCCCTAGGACTAGAAAGTTATATTTAGAATGTTTTATAGAAAGAAATTGATAAACATACTCCTAAGCACATATAATTATGATGGCTGGAATTGGCAGAGATGTGCTTATGTGATTTTTTATAGGAAAATATTCCTATAAGTGATATTAACATAAGATGATGAATCAATTGCTTGAATGGACATTATACTTGTTTTAAGATTTAGAGTTGGTTGTTTAACAAGAATGTCTATTTGTCCATTCTTCACCATCCTGGACCTTTAATTAAGGAATTCATTTCCTAGATGTAATACTTCTTCCTATCCATCATCATAGTTAGTATGATGAGCTTTACTTCACTAGAATGTTCTTATTCACCTTTTATTCTTCTAAACTCATGGATGAATCCAATGAGTTTGACGCTAAAGCATTTCATAGTTTCCTCAAATCTTTGCTTGGTTATACCCACTACTCTACTGTTGATAATCCTCAATCCAACAAGTAGTTCTTTCAAACTCCACTCATAATCTTCCTTAATCATCCACCACTAATATTTCTTCATCAGATGTATGTATGTATTGTAGGGTTCGCAGCATAGAAAACAAAAAATTTCCTACGATGTGAACTATGTACCAAGATCTATCTATTAGATACAAACAACGGGCGGATGTATATCCATAGAGAACATACCCTTGAAGACCGACAAAGCTTAACGAGTTCAACTCGTGGTTGATGTAGACGATCTCTTGCCGATCTCAAGATCGAGAGGAAGTCCTATCGCCGCAAATCAGCAGCGCATCCGTGCTCGCACACACGTTCGAGGCATCGAGCAACCTCCGCCTCCTCACTCCAGCGATGCAGCGGAAGCACAACTCTTTCTTGCCGAATAGCCACCGAGAACATGTATCTCGCTAGTCCGAGACCATGGGGGATAAATTCTAGAGGGGGAGAGAGATCCTTCACGAGGAGGTGTGAGTGAGAAGTGAGGAGAGGGGTGCCTTTTATAGGAGGAGGGGGGCCCCAAGGGGGTGGCCGGCGCATGGGGCTGCCCCTTTCCCTCCCCTCTTCATGTGGGTGGACACTCCACTCACAAAATTCCTTTAAATTCCCTCCATCAAACATGCCATTAAATTTCCACCAAATTTAATGCAAGCTCTCATTAAATAAAAATCTTTTATTTTATTCAGAATTTTGTCAATTACTTTAATGACAAACATTCACAAATAACCCCTTGCTAGAATTTTATTTCACATGCATAACCACTTTATGCAATTTCACTCGAAAACCTGTTTCGGTATCTAGTGAAATAAATTCCTGCGCTTGTTCATTCTTTCGGCATGAAACTTTTGCTCCAATTGGATGTCGGTGTCCCTTAAATGTGTCACCCTACGGTTCGTGAATAATGCGGACATGATCGAGACCCCTCTCGGATCAATAATCATAAGCGGGATCTGGAGACCCATACTGACTCCCACACATTCAACGATGACTTTCTTGTGATCGTCGGAACCTTTTACGCTAGTATCTTAATCCCTTTGTTTCACGATATATTACATGTCCGAGATTCGATCATCAGTATCTCCATACCTAGTTTGATCTCTTTACTGACATGCACTCTTTTCTCGTTCCCGTGATATAACATTCTAGTGATCAAATCACTTGCTTGCAAGCTAATCAATGTGATATCACCGAGAGGGCCTAGAGTATATCTACCCGTCATTGGGATGAACAAATTCCACTCTCGATCCATGAGCCTCAACATAACACTTTATTAGTTCTGAATCCATCTTTATAATCACCTTGTTACAGTGTGACGTTTGATGTTATCAAGAAACTCTTCCGGTGTTAGTGATTGACATGATTTCATGGTCTAAGGATTAGGATCACTTCGTAAGTTGTTATAGAAATATAAACTCAATGACTTTGATCGTAATGTTATACTTCGGATGAATGTTCATCACACCATTACACTAATGTTGTGATCTCGTTATTAGCTACATCCAATGTCCATGATCAGGAAACCTTGATCATCTTGTTAATCAACGAGCTAGTTTATGAGAGAGGCATAACTAGGAACTTTCTGTTTGTTTATTAAACACACATGTATTAATGTTTCCGTATTATTACAATTATAGCATGCAAAATAAACATCTATCATATACTTGGAATACACATAATAAACACTTTATTATTGCCTCTCAGGGCATATTCCCTTGAGTCTCCCACTTGCACTAGAGACAATAATCTAGTTACATAGTGATAAATCTAACACCCATTGAGTTCTGGTGTTGATCATGTTTTGCTCTAGGGAGAATTTTAGTCAACGGATCTGCTACATTGAGATCCGTGTGTACTTTACAAATCTTTATATCTCCATCCTTGACATGCTCGCGGATGGAGTGAAACTGACGCTTAATATGCTTGGAATGCTTGTGAGACCTTGGCTCTTTGGCATTGGCAATGGCACCATTGTTGTCACAATAGATCACCATTGGGTCCAACGCGTTTGCAACCACTCCTAGTTCGGATATGAACTCCTTCATACAAACTGCTTCCTGAGCCGCTTCTGAAGCAGCAACATATTCGGCCTCCGTTGTTGATCCCGCCACCACAGGTTGTTTGGAGCTCCTTCAACTAACCGCTCCGCCATTCATGAGAAATACGTATCCGGATTGAGACTTAGAGTCATCCGGATCGGTGTCAAAGCTAGCGTCATCATAACACTTAGCGACGAGCTCCTCTTCACCTCCGTATACAAGAAACATATCCTTAGTTCTTCGTAAGTACTTAAGGATATTCTTGACCGCTATCCAGTGTTCCGAACCTGGATCCGATTGGTACCTACTAGTCAAACTAATAGCATGTGCCACATACGGTCTTGTACATAGCATGGCGTACATTATAGAGCCTATGGCTGAAGCATAGGGGACCTTGTCCATTATCTCTCTTTCTTCCGCCGAAGCCGGACTTTGAGTCTTACTCAATGTCTTGCCTTGCAACATAGGTAAGAACCCCTTCTTACTTCCGTCCATTTTAAACTTCTTTAAAATCTTATCAAGGTATGTACTTTGCGATAACCCTATTAGGCGTCAAGATCTATCTCTATAGATCTTTATGCCTAATATGTATGACGCTTCACCTAGGTCCTTCATTGAAAATTTGTTGTTTAGATAACTTTTAACACTTTTTAAAAGATCTATATCATTTCCGATCAATAATATGTCATCCACATATAATATCAGAAATGCCACATTGCTCCCACTCACTTTCTTGTAAATACAAGCTTCTCCATAAGTTTGGACAAATCCAAACTCTTTGATCACCTCATCAAAGCGGAGATTCTAACTTCGTGATGCTTGCTTCAATCCATAGATGGATCGCTGAAGCTTGCACACCTTGTTAGCATCCTTAGGATCGACAAAACCCTTTGGTTGTATCATATATAACTCTTATTCAATATTACCATTGAGAAATGCGGTTTTGACATCCATCTGCCATATCTCATAATCGAAATATGCAGAAATTGCTAACATAATCCTAACTGACTTTAGCATCGCTACGGGAGAGAATGTCTCATCGTAGTCAACTCCTTGAATTTGTCGAAACCCCTTTGCGACAAGTCGAGCTTTATAGACGGGCACATTACCATCAGCATCAGTTTTTCTTTTGAAAATCCATTTGTTCTCCACGGCCTTTCGGTCGTGACAATTTGTTGGAATCCGGGCTCATCATCGCTTCTTCATACGTCGCAGGGTCAACATTTTCATCAACCATGAAATTCATGATAGGATTTCCGTACAGCTCGGGAGCTGCACGCGTCCTGCTAGACCTGCGATGTTTGGTAGTACTCTCTTTCGGAGTTTCATGATCATTATCATTAGTTCCCTGTTCAACAGGTGAAGCCAACTCCGGAACAACTTCCGGTGCTGCGCTACTCGCCATACTTTGAAGAGAAGGTTCAATAACCTCTTCGAGTTCTACCTTCCGACTACTCACACCTTTCGCGAGAAACTCTTTCTCTAGAAAGGATCCATTCTTGGCAACAAAAACCTTGCCCTCGGATCTGTGATAGAAGGAATACCCAATAGTTTCCTTAGGGTATCCTATGAAGACGCATTTTTCCGCTTTGGGTTCGAGTTTATTCGGTTGAAGTTTCTTCACATAAACATCGCATCCCCAAACTTTAAGAAATGACAGCTTTGGTTTTTTTCCAAACCACAATTCATACGGTGTCTTTTGAACGGATTTAGATGGTGCCCGATTTGAAATGAATGCAGCACTTTCTAGTGCATAACCACAAAATGACAACTGCAAGTCCATCAGAGACATCATAGATCGAACCATATCTAATAAAGTACGATTACGATGTTCCGACACACCATTTCACTATGGTGTTTCGGCATGTGTGAGTTGTGAAACAATTCCACACTCTTTCATGTGAGTGCTAAACTCGTAACTTAGATACTCACCTCCACGGTCGAACCGTAGAAATTTGATCTTTCTATTACGATGATTTTCCACTTCATTCTGAAATTCCTTGAACTTTTCAAAGGTTTCAGACTTGTGTTTCATCAAGTAGATATAACCGTATCTACTCAAATAATCCGTGAAAGTAACAAAATAACGATATCCACCTCGCGCCGACACACTCATTGGACCACATACATCGGAATGTATGATTTCCAATAAATCTGTCGCCCGTTCAATTGAACCGGAAAACGGCATTCTAGTCATCTTGCCCATAAGGCATGGCTCACATGTATCAAATGATTCAAAATCAAGTGATTCCAAAAGTCCATCTGAATGGAGCTTCTTCATGCGTTTAACGCCAATATGACCTAGACGGCAGTGCCACATATATGCGGATATATCATCATTAAGTTTAATCCTTTTAGCATCAACATTATGAATATGTGTAACATTATCATCGAGATCTAATAGAAATAAACCATTCATCATCGGTGCATGACCATAAAAGATTTAATTCATATAAATAGAACAACCATTGTTCTCGGATTTAAATGAATAACTACTTCGCATCAAACACGATCCAGATACAGTGTTCATGATCAGTGCAGGCACCAGATAACAATTATTCAAGTTTATAACTAATCCCGACTCAAATGGAGAGGCAGCATTCCGACGTCGATCACATCAACGCTTGATCCATTGCCGACACGCATCTTGACCTCACCCCTTGCTAGCGGTCGCTTGTTCCGCAGCCCCTGATTCGAGTTACAAATATTAGCAACTGAACCGGTATCAAATACCCAGGTGCTACTGTGAGCACTAGTCAAGTACATATCAATAACATGTATATCACATATACCTTTGTTTGCCTTGCCGGCGTTCTTGTCTGCCAAATACTTGGGGCATTTGCGCTTCCAGTGGCCAGTCCCCTTACAATAGTAGCACTCGGTATCAGACTTAGGTCCAACTCGGGGTTTCTTTTCAGGCACGGCAACCGGCTTGCCGCCCTTACTTACCTTCCGTTTTCCCTTCTTGTCTTTCTTGAAACCAGTGTTCCTATTGATCATCAACACTTGATGCTCCTTTTTGATCTCCACTTCTGCAGTTTTAAGCATTGGCAGAAGCTCGGGGAGAGACTTCTTCATGCCTTGCATATTATAGTTCATCACGAAGCTCTTATAGCTAGGTGGCAGAGACTGCAGAACACGATGGATGCCTAAGTCAATGGGAATCGTTATTCCCAAGGACACAAGCTTATCGGCGTAACCCGACATCTTGAGAACATGCTCACTAACGGAGATGTGCTCTTCCATCATGCAGCTAAAGAACTTTTCTGAAGCGTTGTAGCTCTCTATAGCAGCATGTGTGTCGAAAATCATTTTCAACTCACCCATTGTATCAAAAGCATTGCCGTTTTCGAAACGCTTTCGAAGTTCCGGCTCTAGCCCATACAATATGCCGCAATGAACTATGTTGTGGTCCTCCCGATGAGTCTGATAGACATTCTTCTCATCGTCAAGGGCATCCTCAAAAGGTGGGGGGCCTAGTGCCGCTTCTAGCATGTATTGCTTTTGTGCAGCAGAGAGGAGAATCCTCAAATTCATGGCCCATTCGGTAAAGTTGCTACCGTTCGTTGCAAGTTTCTCTTTCTCCATGAACACATTGAAATTAAAAGCAGGTGGTGCCATCTACAACATAATTTGTAAAGTTTAGACTAAGTGTATGATAGATTGAGTTCAACTAATCCATATTACGAATGAACTCCCACTCAAAAACGACATCTCTCGTGCCTTTTTGGTGATTACATGAACCAAATCCACTATACCAAGTCCGATCATCACGTGAGTCGGTATAGCTTCAAAGGTGAGCATCAAATGGGCATCATATCTACTATATGACTCATGCTTAACCTTTCGATCCGTGTTCCGAGGCCATGTCTGTACATGCTAGGCTCGCCAAGTTAGAACCTTAGTATCCGCGTGTGTAACTGTTTTACACCCGAAATATGGTCGTGGATCGAAGAACACCCGATCATCACGTGATGTCTTGGAGCGACGAAAACATAATCGGTGCATACTAAAGGAAGAACACATTCTTATCTTGATATTTAAATGAGGGATCATCTTATTATGCTAACAAAGCACTAAACAAGCAATATAAGATGCTATCAAACATCACATGTTTATTAGTGAAATGATATGGTTCCCGCATATGATCTCTATCATGTGCATCGTGGTATGATCACTATCATACCTATATTTGTAAGTCCAAGGTCTATGGAGATTACACGTTGTGTATGTTGTAAGAGTATCATCTCAAACTTCTACTTACAACATCACCATATCATAACACTAGCCCAGAAACAATCTAAACTAGACGCCTCTAATTTATCCATTGCAAGTTTTACGTGGCTTAGGTCTTTCGAGATAGAACCATTCTTACCTACGAACATGAACCACAACGAGGATAACCAAATTGTTGACAACTCGTTGCAAAATAGATATTGACTATAGTAGGAGAGACAGACACCCGCTAGCCACTTATGCAAACTAGTTGCATGTCAAGCGTGGAACAGGTCTCATGTGCGAGGACATGTAAAGTTTGTCCGGGCCGCTTCATCCCAGTATGCCACCAATATCCAAAATTACAACTAAGGAGCAACAACATGATCATCATCGCCCACATACTCATATGTGTACTACCCGTGTAAAGCATCTACGCATAGATCCGGCTCTGATACCACTGTAGGGTTCGCAGCATAGAAAACAAAAATTTTCCTACGATGTGAACTATGTACCAAGATCTATCTATTAGATACAAACAACGGGCGGATGTATATCCGTAGAGAACATACCCTTGAAGACCGACAAAGCTTAACGAGTTCAACTCGTGGTTGATGTAGACGATCTCTTGGCGATCTCAAGATCGAGAGGAAGTCCTAGCTCCGCAAATCAGCAACGCATCCGTGCTCGCACACACGTTCGAGGCACCGAGAAACCTCCGCCTCCTCGCTCCAGCGATGCAGCGGAAGCACAACTCTTTCTTGCTGAATAGCCACCGGGAACATGTATCTCGCTAGTCCAAGACCATGGGGGATAAATTCTAGAGGGGGAGAGAGATCCTTCACGAGGAGGTGTGAGTGAGAAGTGAGGAGAGGGGTGCCTTTTATAGGAGGAGGGGGGAACCCCAAGGGGGTGGCCGGCGCATGGGGCTGCCCCCTTGCCCTCCCCTCTTCATGTGGGTGGACACTCCACTCACAAAATTCCTTTAAATTCCCTCCACTCAAAATCCCACTCAAACATGCCATTAAATTTCCACCAAATTTAATGCAAACTCTCATTAAATAAAACTCTTTTATTTTATTCAGAATTTTGTCAATTACTTTAATGACAAACATTCACAAATAACCCCTTGATATAATTCTATTTCACATGCATAACCACTTTATGCAATTTCACCCGAAAACCTGTTTCGGTATCTAGTGAAATAAATTCCTGTGCTTGTTCATTCTTTCGGCATGAAACTTTTGCTCCAATTGGATGTCGGTGTCTCTTAAGTGTGTCACCCTACGGTTCATGAATAATGCGGACATGATCGAGACCCCTCTTGAATCAATAATCAAAAGCGGGATCTGAAGACCCATACTGACTCCCACACATTCAACGATGACTTTCTTGTGATCGTCGGAACCTTTTACGCTAGTATCTTAATCCCTTTGTTTCACGATATATTACATGTCCGAGATTCGATTATCGGTATCTCCATACCTAGTTTGATCTCGTTACTGACATGCACTCTTTTCTTGTTCCCGTGATATAACATTCTAGTGATCAAATCACTTGCTTGCAAGCTAATCAATGTGATATCACCGAGAGGGCCCAGAGTATATCTATCCGTCATCGGGATGAACAAATTCCATTCTCGATCCATGAGCCTCAACATAACACTTTATTAGTTCTGAATCCATCTTTATAATCACCCTATTACGGTGTGACGTTTGATGTTATCAAGAAACTCTTCCGGTGTTAGTGATTGACATGATCTCATGGTCTAAGGATTAGGATCACTTCGTAAGTTGTTATAGCAATATAAACTCAATGAATTTGATCGTAATTCTATAATTCATATGAATGTTCATCACAACATTACACTAATGTTGTGATCCTGTTATTAACAACATCCAATGTCCATGATCAGGAAACCTTGATCATCTTGTTAATCAACGAGCTAGTTTATGAGAGAGGCATAACTAGGAACTTTCTGTTTGTTTATTAAACACACATGTATTAATGTTTCCGTATTAATACAATTATAGCATGCAAAATAAACATCTATCATATACTTGGAATACACATAATAAACACTTTATTATTGCCTCTCAGGGCATATTCCCTTCATGTATCCAACTACCTTTCTCTAAGGCTTACTATCATTTAAGATGAATAACACTTCTTTGATAACTCTATGCTAAACTATCTTTTATTGAATAATATCATCCTACATTTATGTGGCATCCCGCAAAACCACTACTAGAAAATCGCGTTGAATTTGTGCATTGCATCGGCATCATCATATGTTGTTTGTCTAAAACTATGTTTGCAAAGCCCGTGTTGTTTTCTAAAACGCCCCGTCTTTAATTCAAAACCAAAACCGGGTCGCCGGAATATTTTGTTTTGTTAAAATTGTTTTGCAAACGGTCCGTTTAATTAAATAAAACATTTAATTAATTTTTTAGTGGGGCAGTCGAACGGGCCGAGTAGACCCGAACGACCACCCCTGTTTTTAAATCGGTCCACCCTGCCAGCCCCATCTAAATCCTAATCCCACCTAAAAATCTACCCACCCCTACTTGGCCACCTCACCCCCTCCAATCCCTGTTTGACACCTCACCTCTTCCCTCCCCTCTAGCCTATCAAAACCCGCCACATCAGCCTCACCCACTCCCTCTCTCCACCTCTCTCTCTCAACCACACAAACCCACACCCAGCACGCACACGCATGCACCGCCAGACCCCCCAACCCTCACCCCTCTGACCCCCGGGACCCACCCCCGCGCGGCCCACGCTGCCCAGACCGACCCCCACTCCCCTGCCCCCACCTGGCCCCAACCGACCCCCCCCCCACACGCCACACACCCGGCCGGGTCCCACCTGAGGGACCCACCTCTCCCGCAACCTCCCACCACCCTCGCCTGGCCCTCCCCTCCCCCGACCTCGCCGCTCTCTCCGCCTACCACCGGCGCCCCCGCCATCGCCTCTCCCTGCCCCGCCGCCCGGAGCCCTCTCCGCGCCACCGGCGAGCCCGCGGAGGAGCCCCGCACTGCTCCGGCCGCGGAGTCCTCCACCGCGCCCGTCCCCGCATCCGGCCTCCCCCGCCAGAAGCTCTTCCTCCTCTGCCCCTCGCGCGCGGCAGCCCCCCCCCCTCTGCCCCCCTCCTCCTTCCACCGCCCCGCACGCCCTCCCTGCGGCCGCCCCATCTCGCCTCCGCCCGAGCCCGGCCGCGCCCAACCGCCGCTCTCCCGCCGCCCCTCCGCCGCGTCTGCGCGCCCAGCGACCCGAGCGCCGCCCTGCGAGCTCCGCCGCGCGCCGCCCAGCTCCTTCCCCCGGCCCCTCGCGCGCCGCCTCCGCTCTCTGCGCGCGGCGCTCGCTCTCACCTGCCGCTCCGCCGGCCGCCGACGCCGCTGAGCCCGCCGCAGCGCGCCGGCTTCGCTTCCCTCCACCGTCTGCCGCGCCGTCGCCCCGCCAAGCCCCCGTCGACGCCGCGCGAGCCCCAGGCCCCTGCACCTCGCCGCCTCCGTCGGCGTGCGGCTCCGCCGAGCCCGTCTCCACCGGCCCTGCCGGCCCAGCTCGACGTCCCCCTCCGCTAGGTGCTGGGTCCGCCGCCCAGGGCCTGCTTCCGTGCGCCTTGCCTCGACCGCAAGGGCCCACGTCGGCGCAGCCGCTCGCCTCCGGCCGTAGTACGGTTCATGCGACCCCGAGGTAACCTGCCGAAGCCAAGCAGGCCAAGTGCACAAGGAACAAGATCGCGTGAAGCACGACAAGAGCTGCTGCCCGGAACTCGTGGAACCGACTCCGTTGCATGTCCTTCACCGACCGTCTTAGTTGGAACCCAGAGTACCTCCCGAAGATCGCCAGCGTCAACACTCAAGCTTTGCACCTCGATCGAGCCGAACCCTCAAGATCTTCGACATGGCGCAGAAGGACAACCCCAAAGACCCGAACCCCGATGCACCACGATCCCCGCTGCAGCACAACAAGGTCTTCGAGGTGGAACCGACAAGATCTACAACACGGCCGCGGAGTGACCCTCGGACGCCCGGATCTACCCTCGGACACCAAAACCCGAACCGGAAGGACGCAAAGATCGCCACGAGACCGACAAGCGCTTCACCCCGAAGACAAGATCGACCCCGTGGGACCCGACAAGATCGGCACGACGACAAGAACGGCATCGGCCCGGAAGAAATCCGTCGCGCCCCGGACACCGAGACCCCGATGCGACAAGATCTACCCGTTACCGAGAACGTTCCCGCGAGACCGATCCGTCGAACCCGGACCCCGGACCCTGTCGAACCCCGAACCCCGGAACCCAAGACCGTCGAGACCCTAATGTGTGACCCTTTTCCTCGATACCCTATTTTTATAAATGATATCAACTTGTTGCATTAAATCATTCATCTCGCATGCATATCTGTGGTTTGGGGGCCTTATGCCGATTCACCTAATAATTAAATATGGGGCCCATACGCGGGCAAATCTAGTCTCATATTGGCCTCATTTAAATTGATGTAGCGAACCGGTGCTATCTTTTATCATGCTAAAACA
Organism: Avena atlantica; assembly: GCA_910589765.1. NCBI lineage: Eukaryota > Viridiplantae > Streptophyta > Magnoliopsida > Poales > Poaceae > Avena > Avena atlantica. Next base: position 514,837,919 of record OU342735.1, on the reverse strand, counting down.
ACATTTAAATGGCGGGGTTCTAAACCACTTGCACCACCTAATTAATTGCCGGGACCCCGGTTCCGCTTAATCTTGACCTAATTGCATCGCACCTTTGCCATGCCATGCATCATACATGCATCATGCCGATCTTCTGCGTTGTATTAAATATTGCATCCGGTGTTTATTCTAGTGTTTTGCTTCTTCGCGGATAAGGCCGTTGAGTTGATGTGAGCGTCGCCCCGATCTTCGGTTGAACCTTTCGGCAATGTTTTCAGGCGAGCATCTCCCTCTTTCTACCTATCTTACTTTTATAGTCTTTATTCCCTCCTGTTGATCTATTGCTATCTGTGTTGCGATGCTCTAGTTTTCGTACCCGTGATATCCCTTGCAGCCGTATATTGCCATGGCCACCTCCTATTACCTGTTGTTTGGTAGATAGCTGGACTTGCGCGCCGTAGTCGCTTGCTCAAGTGCTGTTGCGTGTCGTCAAGTGCCACAGTTGTTGATGTATTGCCGCATGTTGATGTTGGATATGATCATGGCTTTACTTATTATGCACTTTAATTCCTGTTTAACAACTAAAAATTGAAGTAAGTAAGCAGAGGCATCGGTGGGTGATAGAAAATATTTGGTTTCCGAACGCCCACTTGTGTCCCGCAGGACCCCGAGTACTTGATACCTGTTCCTTGATTTATCGCGCTATCCACATACGGGGAGTATGGGCCCCCCTTAGCCAGAGCTTGATTCCGTCTTATTTCTTGGGGCCACAAGTAGTTTGGGGCTTTATTACTATCCTGTACTTATGCCATGCTTTACTGCTTTATTTACGATTGTGCGAGGTACTGCACACTGTACTGTTTTGGAAGCGGAATGTTTTCGCGGTATCGACAAGCCCCGTTTGGGGTTCCCAGTCGTTTACAGCCATTGTCGCAGACCTTGAGTCCGTCTCGGAGCTAGCTTACTTCGTTGCGGGTCTACTCAATGGGGTGGCCCCCTGAAATATTTCTGAATCTTGTGATTGCTCTGTCGTGAAGACCTCGTTGGGTTTTGATTTGGTTTTTCCGAGGTTGATCGTGTGTGTGTTGCTATTTGTGCACCCCGGCCGGGTTAAAACTTTCTGAAAGCCGTGTCCGCGGTTATGGACGACTTGGAGCACAGTATCTCGACCATAGACAAGCATAACTAAAGTTTACTGTTATAAATTTGACTTTATAATGACTAGTAATCAGCTTCACTATAATGGAATGATTAAATAATACTGCCCACAATTGCTTGTTTTGGAGTGTCGCTTGCGACCATTGTACCTGACTAGTAAGTAATGCAACTACAACGGAATGGCTGAATAAAAGTACCAACAACTGCTGGGTTTTGGGTTATCTCATGCTATCTGTATCTGATTAGTAAGTGTTGAAACTATAACGGAATGATTAACTAAAAGTGCCTACTGCTTACTTTATCAGGATGAATATCTAAACCTGACTAGTAATTGCTGCAACGATAACGAAATAAGTAAAACTGCCAACGGTGTGAGTTCCTCGGTTGACTTCCTCGTTTGGTCTCGAGGGGGAAACACCAGGATGGGTTTGTTTGGTGTTAGCTTCAGGTTGGATCCGAATAGGTCATTCTTACCCCTCTCTAATTGCCGCCAGTTGTATCGAGTCTCTATAGGTTGTTCAGTGTATGCTGCCGCTGCCGCTCAGTCCACCATACCTATGTAGGCGAGGACCGCCGAATTCTAGCCTCACCGTGTACTGGCCTCAGTACTGACGCTCCTCTTTTTCCTTTGCCCTTCGTCGGCACCCCTTTTGTTTAAGCAGGTTTTGAGATCGACGCCGTTAGCAGGGTTACCCTTCCGGCTTGGCCTGGGCAGGGTTATGGACGCCATTGGTTATTCTTCAGGGCTCTTAGCCCCATTTGCATCTTGTCCGTAGCCGGACGCTCTATCGTTTTCAAGGTGATTTGGATCTTTGTATAATATATCTGTATTCTTGACTCTCTGAGTCGCTGTTGTATATATCTGTTCTGTGGGTTCCATCGAGGACTGTTGTGTAATGCTATTACTTCGTTTTCCACCCGCACGAAAGTGCCTGGTGGGCACCTTTGAATCGTTTCTATGCGGGTTTGGCGAATTTTGCTCAAACTTGCATAGGTCCGATTCTGAGGGTGTTACAATTTACTTTACTCCAATAACTCACACTCCAACCCTACATTATATTTATGTGGCTTGTAATGACTACTCTAGGATAACTTATCTCTACTAGGTTTTCAATCATGTTCTACCCACCAATAAATTTTATACTAGATATAGGTAGACCATCCTGGTGAGTAAGGCATGATCAATATAATCATTTAATCATTTATAGCTTAAGTTCTTAGTTGGCTAAACAAGGCTTTATCAATACTACTTTTCAATTGTATTGAAATTATCTTCTTAGTATATCATATTGGATTAAGGTTATTCATGGACTATGCCCTCTTTAAAAGATTTAAGTAGATTTTATGATAAGATCAGGAAATAGTAGATCAAGGATTGATAGTTAAAGAATTTGTAAATCAATGGTGGATTACTCAACATTGATGAACAACAGATATTAAGATAAGTTCCATAAAAATTGATATGGAAAGAAAGATATATGGTGAATGATCTTGACTTAGTCTCTTTCCTACTCAAACTCATTAAAGAGTTTAAAGTTAGGTATTACTATGATAATCAGGGTATAAGAAGATGAGATCAAGATATAGTTGTTACATTCTTATTATTTGTGTTATATCCTTAACTTGGTACTCATGAGTGATTATAATGAATACTATGATATGATCACCTAAGGATCAGATATAAATCATAATGTATTAGGGTTTAACTTTTATTACATTTGATTTGTCCTTAGATCAAATCTCCTTTACCCAAAATAAGATTTTAGCAAAGGTCATATTGAAACTTATCGCAGTCAACTTGATGATCTGCTTCAATTCTATCAAGTTAAGAGAAGCTTCAATCACTTTGACAAGTTTTGTTCAAAAGCGCAAAAATTATTCATATTTTCTATGCATGAATGCAATGCACACATCTGGGTTCAGCTTATTTCTGAGCTCTAATACTGGGATGTTACAAAGTTGTAGACGGAGCCATGCCTTTATGATGCCGCACATCCGCTGTAGGTAGAGAACACTGTGCAAGTCGCCAGAGAAACACCCGAACCTTCGCTAGTACACTTCATTTCCATATCTTGGTCCACATTCCACCATCGGCTGAAGAGTTTGATGATCTCGCATGTTCATCAATCCAAGCCTCCAGCGTGAGCTTGACAGTGACAAGTGCACGGTAGGCCGATCGTACCGAGAAAATTCCCGTCTTCTCAAAGTGCTAAGCCCAAAAATCAACTTGGATCCTTGATGCATAAATGGATTCCTATGATATTTCAGAGTCCATAGGCCAGAATTTTTTTCGATCATTGCATTGTTCCATGACGCCGACAATGCATCAGTATAATCACTTATCCATTGAGGCACATCATCTTTATTTGGTGCCACGGGAGCACACTGCTCATATTTGGGTAACCAGTTATCCGTCCATGCATTAGTGGTGCTGCCATGACCAATACGGCGGATGAGACCAACCTTCAGCGTGTCGCGCCCCTCTAAAACAGCCCTCCAAACCTGCGATGGATGTCCTCCCAACTCAGCATGCAAAAGATATGTAGAAGGGAAATAAGCAGCCTTTAGAACCCGAGCACTCAGTGATGTTGGCACTGTCAAAGTGCGCCATGCATGCCGAGCGGATAGAGCAAGGTTGAATAACTCGATATCCATAAACCCTAGTCCTCCAGCATATTTTGGTTGAGTCATCTTCTCCCAAGACACCCGGCAAGTTCTCCTCTTCCCATCCTTACATCCTCACCAGAACTTCCTCACCATAGAATTAATATTATCATAAAGTCCTTTAGGTAACTTGAAGCATGACATAAAAAAAATTGGGATATCTTAGGCTACTGACTTGATAAGGATAACCTTCCCTCTGACAGACAGAAGTTGCTCCAACCATCCCAAGACCTTCTTCCAAACTCTATCTTTCAAATATTTGAAGGCACCACTCTTAGATCTACCTAAATCCATAGGCATCCCAAGATATTTCTCATTGAGTGTCTCCCTGTGCACATCCAACACAGTTTTGAATTCTTCCTTAATAACATCCATGCATCTCTTGCTAAATAAAATAGAAGATTTATCCGTGTTAATTCGCGGTCCTGAGGCATTGCAATACTTGTCCAGGACATTCTTAACCTCTCTTGCTCCCTCCACACTAGCTTTGAAAAATAGCTGGCTAGCACCTGGACTCCATTAGGCGATGATGACTGATCATAAGATTTTAAAAGGTATGAGAGGTGCTCTGCTGCAAACAAGAACAAGTACGATGAGATAGGGTCACCATGGCGGATTCCCCTAGTAGGTCAAAACTCCTCCTGCGGTACCCCATTGAAGAGGACAGAGAAGGACACTGTAAACACTAATCAAATAACTAGCGACACCCATGCTTGACTGAAACCCAGTGACATTGTGATACGTCGGAAACATATCTATAATTTTTGATGCTCCATACTTGTTTTGTATCTACTTTGCTTTGCTTTGTCTACACTTTGAGTTGTTTTTATATCATTTCTGGAACTAACCTATTAACAAGTTGCCACAGTGCCACTTGCCTGTTTTATTCTGTTTTTGGTTCCAGAAAGGCGGAAAATCAATATTCTCGGAATTGGACGGGACAAAAGCCAAAGTCATTATTTTTCCCGGAGCAACACGGAACCACGAAGCAGAGCCGGAGGGGGGCCACAGGGTGGCCGCACCCCCTAGGTGCGGGAAAGCCCTAGGGGCGCCCACAGGGGGTGTGGGCCCCCTGGACCCCCACCGAACTTGATTCATGCGCCTATAAGAGCCCCCCGATGAGAAAACCCTAGTGAATCCAGAAGAAATCCACGAAAACCTCTGTAGCGCCTCCGCCACCAAAGGGGAGATTCGGGGGACAGAAAGTCTCAGTTCTGGCACCCTGCCGGGACAGGGAAGTGCCCTCGGAGCCATCTCCATCGATCGCCATTGCCATCTTCATCACTGTTGCTGATTCCCATGATGAGGAAGGAGTAGTTCTTCCTCAGGGCTAAGGGCTCTACCGGTAGCTATGTGTTCATCTCTCTCTATGCATGATCTTGTGCTCATGAGCTTTGTAATCAAGTAGATCTACCTTGCTACACAAGTGCTTCATTAGATCTCTGCTCTCCCCATGTGTGTGAAAGTGACAGTGTGCACACCATGGTGGCACTTAGGCTTGAGTCTACATAAATATTCTTTGTGCATAATAGATCTATGCTTTTCCCCACGTGTGTGAAAGTGACAGAAGGCATACCGTGTGTGGCACTTTAACTAGATTGAATATTTGTTATGAGTTATATTTGGAGTTGGATGTCTCTATGAAATTGTGGTGTTTTTGGAACCATCTAGCGCTCAAGGTGACAATGTGGGGTTATCTAGATTGGGGAAGGCAGACTTTGAGGTGTGCTGTTATAGCCCTACCATGGATTAGAGTGTCCAACCGGAGAGTAGTTAAGAGTAGTATCATGAAGAGAGCATATTTATATGAGAGAGTGTTCACTAGTGAAAGTATGATCCCTAGGCCTTGTTTCTAAGCATTGAAACACCATTTTCTACCAGATCTGTTGCATGTTTGCTTGTTTCCATCATTGTTACGTTTGTCGGGGAGGTTTTGGTTCTTTACCTTACCTCACCATCAAGCTCTTTTCTGGCACCGTTACCCCACGTCAACAACAAGTCAGAAGCTATTTTCTGGCACCGTCACCACTTCTATTTCACTATCTCTTCTCCGAAGTAGTGCACCTATATTGGGTGTGTTGGGGACACAAGAAACTTCTTGTATATTTATTGCAGGGTTGCTTGAGAGGGATACCTTTGACCACTTCCTCCCTGAGTTCGATAAACCTTGGTTAATCCACTTAAGGGAAACTTGCTGCTATTCTATAAACCTCTACACTTGGAGGCCCAACAACTGTCTATAAGAATAGAAGTGCGTAGACATCAAGCTCTTTTCTGGCGCCGTTGACGGGGAGGTAAGGTAAAAGGTACTCACATCCTACGATGTGGGTGCTCGAAGTTATTTCCTTTAGATTCTGCAATTTTGTCTTTTTGTTTCTTGTTTTCACTAGTTAGGCTTAATGGAAAACAACAACAAAAATTAGAGAGCTTTATAGTATTTATCTTGAGTTAGGACATGAAGTGTTTGAAGAGAAAATTAAAAAACCTACGGAACTTTATTTGCATTCTAATAGAAATGTTATTAGTATGAATTCTTTGGACACCATTGTTGCTAATGCTATGCAGAAATGTAAGCTTGGGGAATCTGGTTTTGATGAGCATGATATTTTTAGTCCCCCAAGCATAGAGGAGAAATTTTTCTTTGATGATAGTTTACCTCCAATTTATGATGATTACAATGATGAATATGATATTTTCAGTCCACCTACTATTGAGGAGAAAATTAATTATTATTACAATTTGCCTCCTATATTTGATGACTATGGTGATGAGAATATTAATGATAGCTATTTTGTTGAATTTTCTCCCACTATGATCAATAAGGATGACTATGCTTATGTGGATAGTAATAATCATTATATGCATGTGGCTCATGATAAGAATATTTTATGTGATGGTTATATTGTTAATTTTATTCATGATGCTATTGAAAGTTATTATGAGAGAGGGAAACATGGTATTATGTATCTAAACAATATTAAGCTTCCCCTCTTTATGTTGAAATTTTTGAAGTTGCACCTGTTTTGCTTTCCTATGCTTGTTGCTTTGTGCTTTCATGACTTGTTTCTTTACAAGATTCCTATGCATAGTAAGTGGGTTAGAATTAAATGTGTTTTGAATTTGCTTCTTGATGCTCTCTTTAACTTCAATTCATAATTCTTATGTGAGCATCTTCTCAAGCTATCAAGCCTAACTTAAAGGCGTTAAAGAAAAGTACTTGTTGGGAGATAACCCAAGAGTTTCTTGAGTCTTGGAAGTTATTACTTCAGTAATGACCTCTCCTTATCCTTTTTTGTTTGCCTTTTGTTCCAAGAATGACCTCTAATGAGAGGGAAGTAAGATTTGGGGAGTTGCTGTCCCGAAACAGATTTTTGTCCTCCACCATAAAAATTCTTGAGGAGGCTCTGTAACTCTGATTGAGTTCAAAATTTACGAATAAATCCCCCAGTATGTTAGATAACTTTTGTTAGATCAACACTTTTTGATTTGAGCAACAGAAGGTCTTCGAAAAAATCGGTTTCTACCTGCTGGTCTGTTTTGACAGATTTCTGCAATTATTTGCATGTGCTTCTTATTGATTCCTTTTTGAGTTCTCTTTTGAGGAATTGAGATTTTTGAAGGAGTTACTACAATAGCTTGTGTTTTTAGTGAAAAGTTTTGCTGTTCCAAAGCTTTACCTAAGGGTCTATTATCTTTTGAATACACTAATGTTGCTAATGAAGATTGTGTGAAGTTTTGTATGAAGGAAAATTTTCAAGTGTAGAGAGAGAATGATGTAATGAGATGAAGAATGGACAAAAGCTCAAGCTTGGGGATGCCACCCCGGTGTCACCCCAAGAAATATCCAAGAGGTACAAGCGTCAAAGCTTGGGGATGCCCAAGGCATCCCCTTCTTCATCAATAAAAAACTCAGGTCTGTCTAGACACTTCGTTTTTATTGTTTCATGCATTGTTGTGTTGTTCTTGGAGCGTCTTAGTTTTCGTTTTTGGTTTTCGTTTTCTTGAGTAAGTTGGTTGGTTACATCACACTTCTTTTGGAGAGAGACACACTCTGTTTCCATTTCCTAGAACACTCTAGTTTTCACTCTTATTGTTTTGTGAGTGTTCACTTTTGCTAGCACTGCGTTCACCCTTAGTTTTCTTGTGCTTTTAGCTTAGAACTTTTTAGTTCTTCTGTGTGGATTTGTGAGACAAGCTCACTGATCTTTATTGATTATTACCTTTGTGAGTTGTTTTGAATAAGTTGTTTGGTGTTGGAAAGAGTAGAAAGCTTCATGCTTAAGTGGTACAAAAGGGAGCTTGTTTTGACTGTGGCTTAGACTTTATCATGTCATGCTAGATCTTGTTTTAACCTTATGCTTAGTGATTATTGTTGTAGCATGACTTGTTCCAAACAATTAGGATTGCTTAATGTGCCTTGAAGGAATCATGTGTTGTTTTAGCATACAAAAGCATAGTATTGTGGTATTCTCCTTTGATCATTAGCACATGCTCACACCATGTTATGACTATGAACAAGTCACCATAGCCTCTATGATCATTTAGTCCTTGACTTGTAGTACCACTCTATGTTTTGATTAGTATTTCTTTGTTTCTCTGCATGATTATGGCCATTATGCTCTCTTAGTTGGTTGCTCCTAGTCTTTTGCTAGCCTCCACTTGTATGAGTAAGCTCTACTCATGCTTCCAACTCCCAAGAAACCAAGTTATTCCAAAGTGTCCACTATAAATTCCTAGGCATGGTGTGTTACACCATTCCAAGAATATTCTTGTTTTCAGCTATCTTCCAATTAAAAAGTATTTTGTTATGTGAAAACTTAGTGATTAAAGCCCTCACTAACTTGATGGCACACTTTATATTCTTTGCCCCTAAGAAACTTGAACCATTGTGTCATCTATGTTGTATATGCTTGCACTTATATGTTGGAATTAGCAGAACCGTGCTGTCACGGGGAACGTTTTCAACATTGCACTTGTACTTTGTACTCAGTTGATATCATGCTCTTTTGTTTATGGATGTCACTGGTGTGAAATAAAGAGGGAACTTGTAAGTCCATGGAGTTTGTATTGTGTGTTAGAGAAACGTCTGGGCCGCTAGCCTAAGTCATGCCTAATCATGGTGGAAACTTGCAGCATCACCATAGTGGCATATATAAAGCATTCTTCTTATAAAAAAAGAGAGAGACATTGAGAAAAGATGAAAGAGAGAAAAAAGCACCATATTCCCATGGTAAATAAGAAGATTGCTGAGATGCTCATTGTCTGCTTGCCTTGTCATTTTGGTTATGGGAAAGCTCATGCACCATGTGCAAGGGGTACCCCGTTGGCTGTTCTGAATGATATGCAAATACTTATAGTGACAAGAACTTGCCTGGGACCTAACTTGAGTATCCATGAGGTGTAGCCCTCATATTCAAGGGACTTGAGATTGCCAACTTATACTTTGTCAAGCATATACTCCAGCTTTGCCACTTTAACCTTAACCACTTCAAGATGCTTATGATAGGGGCAATGAGGACTGAAAGCTAATAAGTACCATAATTTTTGGAAGCTCTTTTTGAAACTTGTAATCCCTGCTTCCTTTATAAAAAAGGCCTTTCTTCCACCACTATTTAAGTCTCCACCTTCTACCTTTAGGCACCATTAAGAGAGCATAGTTTTATAAGTTTCAAAAAGAGCTTCCAAAAATTATGGTACTTATTAGCTTTCAGCCCTCATTGCCCCTATCATAAGCATCTTGAAGTGGTTAAGGTTAAAGTGGCAAAGCTGGAGTATATGCTTGACAAAGTATAAGTTGGCAATCTCAAGTCCCTTGAATATGAGGGCTACACCTCACGGATACTCAACTTAGGGCCCAGGCAAGTTCTTGTCACTATAAGTATTTGCATATCATTGAGAACCACCAACGGGGTACCCCTTGCACATGGTGCGGGAGCTTTCCTATAACCAAAATTACAAGGCAAGGAGACAGTGAGCATCTCAGCAATCTTCTTATGTACCATGGGAATATGGTGATTTTTTCTATATTTCCTCTTTTCTCAACGTGTCTCTTTTTTTATAAGAAGAATGCTTCATAGATGTCACTATGATGATGCTGCAAGTTTCCACCATGATTAGGCATGGCTTAGGCTAGCGGCCCAGGCGTTTCTCCAACACAGAATACAAACTTCATGTTCTTACAAGTTCCCACTTCATTTCACACCGGCAACATCCATAGACAAAAGAGCATGATATCAACGGAGTACAAAAGTACAAGTGTAATGTTGAAAACGTTCCCCGTGACAACACAGTTCTGCTAATCCCAACTTATAAGTGCAAGCATATACAACAAAGTTGCCTCAATGGTTCAATTTTATTATGGCAAAGAATAAAAGGTGCCATCAAGTTCGTGAGGGCTTTAATCACTAAGTTTTCACATAAGAAAATAGTTTTTAATTGGAAGATAGATGAAAACAAGAATATACTTGGAATGGTGTAACGCACCATGCATAGGAGTTTATATTGGACACTTTGGAATAACTTGGTTTCTTGGGAGTTGGAGGCATGAGTAGAACTTACTCATACAAGTGGAGGCTAGCAAAAGACCGGGAGCAACCAACTAAGAGAGCAATAATGGCCAAAATTATGCAATGCAACAAAGCAAACTAATCAAAGCAAAGAGTGGTACTACAAGTCAAGGACTAAATGATCATAGAGGCTAATGGTGACTTGTCATAGTCATAACATGGTGTGAGCATGTGCCAAGTCAACCCAAGCAAAACATCAAAGGAGAATACCATAATACTATGCTTTTGCATTCTAAAACAATGCATAATTTCTTCAAGGCACACTAAGCAATCCCAATTATTTGGAAAAATACATGCTACATCAATAATCACTAAGCATAATTCTAAAACAACACCTATCATGTCATGCTAAAGTCTAAGTCACAGTCAATGCAAGCTCCTCTTGCACTTCAAGCAAAAACTTACTACTCCTTTCCAAACACCAAGCAAACTTATTTGCAAAACAACACATCGAGAACGGGGGTCCAAACTACTAAAGAAAACTAAACAAATTAAGCAAAGCAAACGAAAACTAAGACGCTCCAAGAACAACACAACAGTGCATAACAATAAAAACAAAGTGTCTAGACAGTCCTGAGCTTTTTATTGATGAAGAAGGGGATGCCCAAGGCATCTCCAAGCTTTGACGCTTGTAATTCTTGGATATTTCTTGGGGTGACACCATGGTGGCATCCCCAAGATTGAGCTTTTGTCCATTCTTCATCTCATTGCATCATTCTTTCTTTACACCTGAAAATTTTCCTTCATACAAAACTTCACACAATCTTCATTAGCAACATTAGCTTATTCAAAAGATATTAGACCATTGGAAAAGCTTTGGAACAGCAAGGCTTTTCACTAAAAACACAAGCTACTGTAGTAACTCCTTCAAAGAAACTCCTAAAGAGAGCTCAAAAGGAATCAATAAGAAGCAAATGCAAATAATGGCAAAAATCTGTCAAAACAGACCAGCATGTAGAAACGAATTTTGTTAACATCTTATGTTGCACAAATCAAAAAGTGTTGAACTAACAAAAGTTAGCTAACATACTGGGGGATTTATTCGTAAATTTTGAGCTCAATCCAAGTTACATATCCTCCTCGCGATTTTTTTTGTAGAGGATAGAAATCTGTTTCGGGACAGCAATTCCGCAAATCTTACTTCCCTCTCATTAGAGGTCATTCTTGGCACAAAAAGCAAACAAAAAGGATAAGGAGAGGTCATTACAGAAGTAATAACTTCCAAGACTCAAGGAAACTCTTGGGTTATCTCCCAACAAGTACTTTTCTTTAACGACTTTAAGTTAGGCACAAGAAGCAAGAATAATCAAGTATTTTCAAATAAAGAATTGCCCCTCTTGTTCCTTCTTTTCTTACCTTTCTTTTTCTTCTTAGGGAAGATATGATTGCTTACCTGGGGAGTAAAGTGCAAGATGCCTTCTCCCACGTATATTACTGCCCCAAGGTGTTTCAGTAGAGATCTTCCAAGTGTGATCTGTCCTTTCCCTACACATTCAATAACAAGATAATAAGTAAACACCATTTTCCCTGAGATTTTTGTAAATACACATTCAGCTATTGCAATGGGTAATATAGTGGTAGTTGGTAAGACGCTTTCCTCTCCTCCTTCAATAAGCCCCCAAAGATTCAAGGAATCAAAAATATCTTTAGGCATGAGACAAAATTCAGACATGATATCACAGCGAGCATCAAAAAGTGTAGTGTTTATTGAGACTTTAATTGTGGGGAAACAATTTGAAGGCTCAGAATTTATGGGAACATAATCATGGTAGGCCCTAAGAGTGTGATAGAAACTATTCATGGCAGCAATACTGGTCTCAAGATGGTTCAACCTAGCAAGAATACTTATGAAAAAGGAATCAGACTTGCCGGGTGTACCATAGATGATGATTAATTTTATTATAGCATCATAATCTTCATCCTTAGTACAAAGCAAAAAATCTTTTTCAGCCACAACATCCAAAGCATATCTATGATGAGGAGCAATACCGCGGTAAAAACTATCAATAACCAAGTTGAGGCTTACCTCAGGCTCAGTTTCCCTTTGGAAAGCTGAGATTCTAGACCAAGCTTTCTTAAAACTTTCTTCATTTTTTTGCTTAAAAGTGGAGATTTATACCATAGGGGAAATAAAGGCAGGCCCAAACATGGCAGCAACTAGAGCAAAAACTAATTTTTTGTGTTTTTGAATAAGGCAAGCAAACCAAGCTAGACTAATTTTTTGGGTTTTTTTCAAAAAGAGGCAAACAAAACCAAGAAAAAGAAATAAAGCAAACTAAAAACAAGTAAAGAGAAAGGAAGTTAAGGACTCCCCTAGTAAAGACATCCTTAGCCTCCCCGGCAACGGCGCCAGAAAGTCTTGATAATGCTCGACGTGGCACTTCGTTGATAACCCCAAGCGCACGGTGTATGAAGAGCAAGCAGCAAGTTTTCCCTTAGTTGAGATTGAGGTTATCGAATCAGAAGGACAAAGGAAACGTCACATAGGTGTGACCGTGTAAATAATTTCAAATTGAGCACATTTCTACATGCGCGTACGATCTTCCACACGACCGGCCAGGCTAATATCTGGTGTGGTGGCGAATAGATTAGTACCAGCCAGTGAGTGGGATAGGCTTGAAGTCGGAATCCATCCAGCAGGCAGGCTCGCGGCTACATGTGAGGATGTATGAGGAAGAGTGTGTGGCCAGCGGCGAGGAGAGAACGAGTGTGAGGATGTGTGTGGACGAAGAGTTTGTGTCCGGCGGCGGCGGGGAGAGAACGAGTGTGAGGATGTGTCGAGAAGAGCTTGGGGTTCTTAAGTAGCCGAGCGAGCGACGGGGCAGGGGCAGGGGCACTAGAATGTGAGATACGCGTGGCGGCAGTTAATCATCCATCGGCAATCTTTCGGTGTTTTTTTTGCGGGGGAAATTCAGGGCTTTATTCAAACTGCACCTTCACTATCAGACAACAGACTGGTAGTGAGGAAAACCGGCGACGAGTTCATCCAGCAACTAGTGACCTCCAGCGTGCAAGCATGCTTGGCACACAGGTGAGCAGGCACATTTGCTGATCTTATTACATGACTAACAACAAAAGAAGAAAAGGATGATACTAGCCCTTCAATTTCGAACAAAATAGGCACTATGACAGCGCGAGAACCAGCGTGCGAGTCCCAGATATCGACGACCTCCTTGCAATCAGTTTCCATTACCACTCGCGAAAAAACCCTGGAGTTGTGCAAAGATCACACCATCCCGGAGAGCCAATGCTTCGGCAATCATCGGATCAGTCACTCCCGGATAGGGTTTGCACCACGCTCCAATAAATTCCGAAGGACCTCTAGCCACACCTCCAGCTCCAGCCTTTAGAGCATCAAAGGCGATTCCTGCATCCGTATTGATCTTAACCCACCCCTCATCAGGTGGCCTCCATCTGTGACCAGGTAGAATCAGAGCAGTCTTTCTAGGAATATCCAACACAGCAAGCATGTCCCGAGTCATCAGCATAGACCGGGCAGGGTCTAGCACATTCTTATCATGGGTAATATTGTTGCGTGACGTCCAGATCGACCACATTACAGTGATTATCGTCGCTCGATCTGACTCACTAAACATAGGATCACAAACAATATCTCTCGTCCATGTAGCTGGACGAAGCTCCGGTAGCTTTATGTCAAGCAAGGATCTTGCTTCTCTCCAGAAATTCGTTGCATGGGCACACTTAACAAGTGCATGCATCATATCTTCGTTTGCAGCTAGGCAAACTTTGCAGCGAGCAAGCTCTGAAATATGCCTCGCTTGGAGGGTACTCTCCACTGGTAAAATGCCACGGATCACACACCACCAAAAGACACGAACTTTGGGTACCACCTGAAGCTTCCAAAGTCGAGACCACAACTGTTTTTCGGACTCTGAGGTTTCCGTTACCGTCCCATCCGCTAGAGCAGCATGCTCGTTGTGCATCATAAGAGACCGGTACGCTGATTTTACAGTGTAGTTGCCAGACTTCTCCAAACTCCATCCCCAAAAATCATCGCCGCCACCTTGGCGAAGTGGAATATTCAGTATCGCATCCGCCTCCGGTGCGATAAAATTTGTCCTAACCAAGTCCATTTCCAAGTTCCATTTTCCGCATCAATGAGATCAAAACCCTATTGAGTTCATTTTCTCCAATCTGGGCAGATTGCATCATCGATCGTAAGCCTGGAATCCATTTTTGAGTCCAAATAGATACTGATGTACCACTCCCAATTCTCTTCAACATACCTTGGGCTAGAGCCTCCCGCCCCGCCACAATGGCTCGCCAAGTAGCAGACGTGCTCCTTGGTATTGTAGCCTGCATAAAGTCCACCTCAGGGAAATACTTTGTTTTTAGAACTCTGGCACAAAGAGAAGATGGATTAGTCATAAGCCTCCATCCGTGCTTCCCCAACAATGCAATGTTAAATATTTCGAGATGCTTAAAGCCCATCCCGCCTATATTTTTTGGTGATACTAGCGATTCCCAAGCGATCCAGTGCATAGAGCGCCGATCTAGAGAACTGCTCCACCAATATCTCGTCATGTACGAGCGCAGTTGTTTGCAGACCTTCTTCGTCAGCCGAAAACAGGACATACTGAGAATCGGAATCGCCTGTATAACTGATTTCAGAAAAACCTCCCGGCCTGCACAAGAAATCATCCTCTCAAGACCACCTTGCAACTTGCTTCTGATTCTCTCTCCCAGATGATCAAAAGTGCCACTAGTAATACGACCCACCACGGTAGGTAGGCCCAAGTACCGTTCACTAAAAGCTTCCACAGTAATACCCATCAACAATTTCAGAGAATTCCTAATCGGCTCATTTGTGTTCGGGATGAAATAAATTGAACTCTTCTCCCGGTTCACACACTGGCCGGAGCACTCCCCATAAATCCGTAAAATGTCATTCAACCTCTGAGCACTTTGCACCTTTGCTTGCATAAAAATCAAATTATCGTCAGCAAAGAGCAGATGATTTATCCACGGTGATCTCGGGCTCACACGTATACCTCTATCAATGTAGGCACCCTCATAGAAATTGAGCAAAGAAGTGAAGCCGTCCCCACAACATAGGAGAAATAAGTATGGGGACATGGGATCACCCTGGCGCAGCCCCCTGGTCGGAGTGAAATAAGGTAAAAACTCTCCATTTACCATTACAGTAAATCTGACTGAGGTGACGCATTTCAGAATTAACCGAACAAAACCAGCACTGAAACCAAGTTTCATCATAATAGGTTGCAAATAGTGCCATTCGACTCGGTCATACGCCTTCATCATGTTGAGCTTAACTGCACACACACTGTTCTTCCCTCTCTTCCGCCTCTTCATCGCATGCACACTCTCATATGCAAGCAATACATTGTCTGTGATGAGCCGCCCCGGAATGAAGGCCCTCTACTCCTCTCCAATGATCTCTCCCAAGAAGCCTCTTGTTCTGTTCGCAATACATTTTGCTACAATTTTGTACAAGACCGAACAAAGAGAAATTGGGCGATATTGTGATATTCGCTGAGGGTGATTTACCTTCGGGATAAGAGCTATGGCCGTGTCATTCAACCCCTCAGGTAACTCCCCTCCATTTAAAAAATCCAAGGCTGCAAGGATTATATCTTCTTTTAATAATTCCCAATGCCGCTGGAAAAACCCCGCCGTAAAACCGTCCACTCCCGGAGCTTTTGAAGGGGCCATTTGGAACAAGGCCACCCTCACCTCCTCAGATGTAAACACCTTGTCCAGCTCAACATTCATAGTTGTAGTCATCCGACTGGGCACTACATTCAGCAGCTCGTCCATCTGCTGAAAACCTTGAGACGTGTAGAGGTTGGTGTAAAAATTCTGAACTTCTTCACAGTTCTCCTCCCAAGACTCACACCGACTGCCATCAGCCCGTTCCAAAAAATCAATATTGTTAATACACCTCCGATGTGCAGCTCGCTTATGGAAAAATAGCGTGTTACGATCACCATCTTGTAACCATTGTACTCTGGACCGCTGACGCATCCAAATCTCCTCTTGCCTGAGTGTTTCACGTAATTGTTTTACAACTGATCGCTCCTCCTCTGACGGACCGCGGCCGACAGGTGGCCGCGCAAACGCTCAAGTCTCTGTCGTAACTTCCGAGCTTTTCGTGCCAAGCACCCAAACTCCTTTGTGCCCCACGTGCTCAAAATTGTTTGCATTTCTCCGAGTGCTTGCACAACACCACTGAGGCCCTCGCGTCCCGCTCCTCTTCTCCATTTTTCCAGTACTAGCTGATCGTAGTCTGAATGAGTCTGCCACATATCTTTACTATTAAAAGCAAAGTGGTGGTGTCACACGGTGTCACACGGTGTCACACTTCATCAATATTACACACAAAATGCCACCGCAACCACGCGCTCCTACTTTTTAGTTGATACCTACACTATCGTATAACAAATTGGCTAACAAACTTTACACTGATTATGTATCAAATGCCCCTATTATCTGCTTCCCGGACGCTCTTTACAAGAAAATCAGAACTAACTCCGTTGTCTCTCCCTCTCCTACGATCCACATGCACCAATGGAACAATTAGAGCAAAAAGCGCACACGGACAGTTACTGACGACTGAGGCAAAAAAATGTGCATGCCACCCGCTTGACCCGAGTTTCCCGTTCTCTCCCGAGACAAAGCGCCGCAGGCAGCCGCACGTCCGGAACCCTCAGCCGCCGGCCGCCCGGCGCCCGCACAACCCGATATCCCCGCTGCTGGCTGCATCCATCTAGCGCACACGGGAATAGACATGGAAGGGAGGAAGATCCTCGTGTTGCTCCGCTTCCTCTGCCACATCCTATTGCTGCTACCTGTCGCGTCGCCGTTGACAACGGTGGCCGCCGGGAGGAATCGGCATCGTGCCAGGTTCAACAACCACATGATGGCGCTTCAGTTGCTACAGCTCCGAGCCTCCAACGACTGCTGCTGGTGGGTGCCCAATGCCCATTACTCACCTATGTCTCACTATCTTTCTTCTGTAGTTCTTCCTCTCAACCTCTCCTGCACATTTTCTTCGTGAAACCCGTTGGAGCGCGGAGCTAACTTGTATCCCCTTTGTGTTCTACAGATCAAAACCTACGAACTATTTTAGACAACATCAGACCCTATGAATTGGATCATAATCCGTAAGTATATTGTTCTTTGTTTGATTTGAGATGATTGTGGGAAACATTCAGCAACAAATTCGTCTGCTTATCCTGGAATGCGTGAGGTCAGAAGTTTAGACTAAATCACATAAAGATATTCATCACAAGATAAAAGTTATGCATGCATGCTGGATGCATAGAATGTAGTCTCGATCAAAATAGCATCAAGTTGCAATATCATTTCTTTTTCTTTATTGGGAACAACTGATTTTAGCTACAATATAGTTACTACGATGGGTCACCATCATCCTCTAGACCAACCACACCATTCAACATGAACAAGGTATGCAGAGCTTCCAGTCCATGGTTAAGTATGACATGTGCTCATTTTTGCAAGTCTGAAAGTACATTATGCTCATGCGCTACAACTTATTCTTGCTTAGCTTTGCTTGGCACAAAGAACGTAATGTTGAGGGTGACACTGTAGAAGTACTGGCTACACATGTACCGGGGCAATTCGTCCACCTTCTTGTTGCTTCGGCGGAACGGCCTATTCTGGCTCCCTGAGGTTGGTGACTGGTCGTTTACTTGACATTTTGATATCTGATCAAGGGAAATATATAGTTCGCTTCCATTCTTCTGTTCCTGTTTGTGTAGGTGGTTATGTATCTGAATTTCCTATTTGTACATGTGGTAATGTATCTGAATTAACCGACAGAAGAAATTCAGCTGAATCCTAGGGTAGACCCAATAAATTTGAAAGAAGAAAGAAGAGAAATCATATTTTGAAGGTTCATACAATTTTCAGAAAAATGCACATCTCTATACAGATGTTCCGACATACATGTGAGACTTAATTATATTCATATGCCAATAATTTTGGAAGCTTAAGTTATAAGTCATTATGTATTCCAAGCATTGCAAAAATAGCCCCATAAGTAGAAACAAATTATTTGATAGCTCTGTAAATAATTATTTTCAAATCAACAAAGACTAAATTAGATAACAAGACTAGCTACGTAAAATTTTTGATACAATTTCTCTTCAAGATTGTTGGGACATTATGGAGGCCATAAAGCAGGAGTTTTAGATGTGGAGGCTTCAAAGAAGAAGGGCGAGGGTACGCATCCATAGATCTTCGTGTGTGTGATTTATGATAGTCACCTTGCTAGCGTAATAATTCTCATAGTTTTCCATCATAAATAGGAGACATCTTACCTGTAACCACTGTGAAAACATCTGGCATTAGAAAAATGTGAATGAGTTGAACTATATTTGTGTGTATGCAGGTTACCAAAATATTTACCGGGAGCAGTTGTATGGTTATAACATGTCCAATATAAGGTAGCCAGGCCTCAAGTACTGACGAACATAGGAGATATTCGACGACTCGATGTATTCGCTCAAAGCACATAGTTGTCTGCTTGAGAGGGTAGTGATTTTTCAAATTCGGATATAACTAAAGGCAGGCCTCAAGTTTAGAGTGGCAGAGGAGATGACCCATCTCATGGCTATCAGCTCAAGATGTAATGCTGACTGCTTGATTTTTTGGTCTAGATGTAATTTGATCCTTGCTTTTATCTATAACTTTGGAGCAATGAAATAATAGTGGCTGATTTATATTTATTTATGATACCATGAATTTTGGTTAGTCAATGCATGTACACATAAATATGTTATTGTGTTGAGGGATGTAAAATAGTTAAGGCAAAGGATAGCCAGATTTAGTTCTAATAATCAGATTCATACTTAAAAGGACTGAATTATGCTAAAACATAACTTAAATATTTTTCGTAGTATTTTTTATCTTGAAGAATTTTAACTAAAGAGTGTAAGTATTACTGTACTTGATAAGATGCTTTTGATAAGAGAAACTTATTGGGTAAATTAACATGAAAAGGGTATTGTTGTCAAGTTATTACTGATTGGCATGTTTTCTTTTTTTTCTATGTAACACACTGACATTTAGACATAGTTGAGAGAGACAAATGGAGAGTTGTAGTTGGGATACACAGTGCAACCAGGGGAGGGGGTTACATGGACAAGATAATTTTGGAGTGACGCGCGGTACGTCGAACATGATCTATGCATGGAGGCGTTGGGTCTATAATGAGGGAAGGTGTTCAGCATGTGGCTCTGGTGAGAGGGCACTGTGGAGACGACACGATAATGCGAGCGAAGTTATGGGAAACCTGAGTGTTGAATTAGGAGAACGAGTCTGAAGGATGTTGTAGAGATAGCCTCTTTCGATACAATTGTTTCAGTGTGTGAGTATGAGAGAAACAAGACCAAGCCAAACAGAAGATAACAAGGGTAAGAAGATAATGACTTAATATATCTATTTAAGCTCCGTCGCGAAGCACGGGTATTTAGCTAGTCCTCGTAACGAAAGGGTTTGGATCCCCGGCTCCTCCCCCTACTTGTAGTCTCACGGAACTTTGTTAGTACGAAACAATGGTCTGATTCCGTAGAAACAATGTGTTTGACGCGAGTTACAGAGAATCTCGCCAAGAATGCATCATTTGCAAAGGCTCTATCAAGCCTAGCCTTGACGTTCGATTCACCCATCTGATTATTATCCCATGTGTACTCCACTCCCGACCATCCAAGATCTTGAAGCGAGCAGTCATCAATCGCCTCTCTAAAAGCTCGCATTTGCCACTCGGGTCTGGCTGATTTTGAGAAATGTTCAGAAGCAAAAAGAGTCTCATTGAAGTCTCCTACACATAGCCAAGCCGAGTGCTCAATTGCAGCTAGCGTGCGCAACGCCCTCCAGCTGTGTCGTCTATCTTCTGCCCGCGGGGCTCCGTAGAAACCGGTAAACCTCCAACCTGGGTTCACATCACCATTCCTCCTCACCACAGCGTCAATATGGCAGGAACTAAAATTTTGGATATCAACTGAAAAATCCGCTGACCAAAACAAACCAATACCACCACGTAAGCCCTCACTATCCACCGCATAACACCCTGCAAACCCCAATGAGAGTTTCAGGGATTCAACTCGTTTTGCTGAAATCTTCGTCTCCATCACAAACAGGAGACCGGGCGCTTCTTTCTTCACAACGTTGCGAAGCTCTCGAACAGCCGTAGGGTTCCCAAGCCCCCGGCCATTCCATCCCAAGCAACTCATTGTTCCGGGCAGGGCTGACTTGCAGCCGCTGCCGAATTATCCGAGCTCGTCGGAGTAGGTTTCTTCTTCTTAGGATCCCTCTCTACATCTCCCAAATTCTCAGTGCTAATAACAGTAGCATCTTGAATCACACCCGTGTGCAGCACCACCTGATTATTGCCACCAGAAACTGAACCTTCAGGGGGTGGTAGGACCCTCCTATAGACTTGATTAGGAGCCACAGCCTTACGTTTAATCTGATTATTGCGCTTGATTGCAGACGTAGCCTCCATACCACCACCAGCTGCAGAACTCTAATAACGTGTCTCAGTGTTACTATTGTTTTTCGAACCATGTCCTCCCATTGAGCCTTCACTATAAACTGTTTTTTTCTGTAACACCCTCAGAATCGGCCCTATGCAAGTTTCAGCGAAACCCGCCAAACCCGCATAGAAACGATTCAAAGGTGCCCACCAGGCACTTTCGTGCGGGTGGAAAACGAAGTAATAACATTACACAACAGTCCTCGATGGGACCCACAGAACAGATATATGCAACAACGACTCCATGAGTCAAGAATACAGACATAATATACAAAGATCCAAATCACCTTGAAAATGATAGAGCGTCCGACTACGGACAAGATGCAAATGGGGCTAAGAGCCCTGAAGAATAACCAATGGCGTCCATAACCCTGCCCAGGCCAAGCCGGAAGGCTAACCCTGCTAACGACGTCGATCTCAAAACCTGCTTAAACAAAAAGGGTGCCGACGAAGGGCAAAGGAAAAAAGAGAGAGCGGTCAGTACTGAGGCCAGTACACGGCGAGGCTAGAATTCGGCGGTCCTCGCCTACATAGGTATGGTGGACTGAAGCGGCAGCGCAGCATGCACTAAACAACCTATCGAGACTCGATACAACTGTCGGCTATCAGAGAGGGGTAAGAAAGGCCTATTCGGAACCAACCTGATACTACCACCAAACATACCCATCCTGGTGTTTCCCCCTCGAAACCAAACGAGGAAGTCAACCGAGGAACTCACACCGTTGGCAATTTTATTCATTCCGTTATAGTTGCGGCAATTACTAGTCAGGTATAGATAGTCATCCTGATATAATAAGCAGTGGGCACTTTTAGTTAACCATTCCGTTGTAGTTGCAACACTTACTAGTCAGATACAATAAGCATGAGATATCCCCAAAACCCAGCAGTTGTTGGTACTTTTATTTAGCCATTCCGTTATAGTTGCAATACTTACTAGTCAGGTACAATGGTAGCAAGCGACAACCCAATCAAGCAATTGTTGGCAGTTTTATTTAGCCATTCCATTATAGTGAAGCTGATTACTAGTCATTATAAAGTCAAATTTATAGCACTACTTTAGTTATAGTTGTCTATGATCGAGATACTGTGCTCCAAGTCGTCCATAACCGCGGACACGGCTTTCAGAAAGTTTTACCCTGCAGGGGTGCACAAATAGCAACACACACTCGATCAACCTCGGAAAAACCAAATCAAAACCCAACGAGGCCTTCACGACAAAGCAATCACAAGATTCAGAAATATTTCAGGGGGCCACCCCATTGAGTACACCCGCAACAAAGTTAGATGACTCCGAGACGGACTCAAGGTTTGCGTCAATGGCTGTAAACGACTGGGAACCCGAAAATGTGACTGGGCTTGTCGATACCGCGAAAACACTCCGCTTACCTAAACAGTACAGGTGCTCCTCGCACAATCGTAAATAAAGCAGTAAAGCATGGCATAAGTACAGGATAGTAAATAAAACCTCAAACTAGTTTGTGGCCCCAAGAAATAAGAATGAATCAAGCTCTGGCTCAGGGGGGTCCCATAATCCTCCCGGATGTGGATAGCGCGAATATTCAAGGAACAGGTATCAAGTAATCGGGGTCCTACGGGACACAAGTGGACGGTTAACAACCAAATAACATCTATTGCCCACCTGTGCCTCTGCATTTACCTACTTCAATTTTAGTTGTTAAACAGTAATTAAAGTCTTGATCATCTCCAATAATAACACACGGCAATACTCCAACAACTATGGTACTTAACGACACGCAACAGCACTTGAGCAAGCGACTACGACGCGCAGGTCCAACTATCTACCAACAACAGGTAATAGGAGGTGTCCACGGCAATATAAGGCTGCACGGGATATCACGGGTACGGAAACTAGAGCATCGCAACACAGATAGCAATAGATCAACAGGAGGGAATAAATACTATAAAAGTAAGATAGGTAGAAAGGGGAAGATGCTCGCCTGAAAACATTGCCGAAGGTTCATCCGAAGATCGGGTCGACACTCGCATCAACTCATCGGCCTAGTCTGTGAAGAAGCAAAACACTAGCACAAACACCGGATGTACTATTTAATACTATGACAGAAGATCGGGCATGATGCATGTATGATGTATGACATGGCAAAGGTGCAATGCAATTAGATCATATTAAGCGGAACCGGGGGTCCCGACAATTAAATATATGGTTCTAGTTGTTTAGATACCCGCCATTTAATTGTTGTCTTAACAGGACAGAATATGGCATCGGTTCGCTACACCAATTTAAATGAAGTCCGGAATAAGACAAAGATATCCCGCATATAGACTCCATATTTAACTTAGGTGAATCGGCATAACGCCCCCAAACCCACATGAATATGCATGCAAGCATGAACAAATTAATATGCAACAATTTGATATTACATTTATAAAATAGGGCTCGAGAAAAGGGGTCACACATTAGGGTTTGGCGTACGAGGGGTTCGGGATTGGGTCTCAGGGTCCGGATCTAGGGTTCGGTCTCGGCGGGATCGTTCTCGGATAACGGAGTAGATCTTGGCGTTCCGTGAAGAAGGACTTGGTTCGGCGTCGGGGCGCATCGGACTCGCCCTAGTCGGTGTCGATCTTGTCGGGCCCGCGTATCAGGTCGGTCTTGGCGTCCGGGATGGAGAACTTGGCGTGCGACGTCGTCGGCATCGGTGCGGGAAGGAGGTCTTGCCATTCCGTGTCGGTGACCTTGGCATCCGGGTTCTCGGCGAGCTCGGCGTCCGGGAAGGAGTACTTGTCGCACCGGGTCTCGGCATCCTCGGATACGAGAGGAAGAACTTGGGGTTTTTCCGCGATGGAGCTCTTGATGTCCCGTGCCGGAGATCTTATCGTCGATGGGAAACATGGTTCCCGACTCGAGGGTCTTGTCCATCGACAGGGTTCGAAGATCTTGCTGGAGTCTTGTTGACCTTCAATTCGCTTCGCAGACACATGATAGCATCTCCACAACTCTAGCAGGTAACACCGTCGGGCAACATCGAAGCCAAAACATCTTGAGGAATAGGAGCAGTACACGCACGTGCAGAACAAAAACATGGTGGACACACGGCACACAGAGAGGCACACACGCGGGACTCCCAGTGTGGCCCCAGGATGCCTAGACGCTGGCCACGCAGCTGCGCGGCAGGGGGCTTGCAAAGGCGCCGAGGAGGCCGAGCGCACGCGGCCGGCGGTGGCTTGCAGACACGCGGGAGAAGAGGCGAAGAGTGGAGGCGAGGCCGGCGTAGCTCCGGGGCACGGCCGTGGACGAGAGGAAGGCGGCCGGAGGACGAGCTCCTGGCGACGCTCGGGCGGTGGGTGGCGGCCCAGAGGAGGTTGGCGGCGCAGAGGAGGCCCAGGGCGGCGGCCAGGAGCACCGGGCGGAGGGGCAGAGGCGGGCGAGGCTGAGGCGGCTCCAGGTCGAGGGGAGGCCAAGCAGCAGCGCTGGAAGGCAGGAGGGACAGCGGGGACCTGGGCGGTGTCGGGTGGAGGGTGGAGGCCGGATTGAGGAGAGGAGGATCCAGGCGAAGGAGGGGATCCCGGCGGGCGGGGCGAGGAGGTGCAGAGGAGGTGGCGCTCGCGCTGGCGGTTGTCGATGAGGCGGCCGGAGGCGAGCACGAGGACAGGGACGGGAGCTGGGCGGCGGCTCGCAGAGGCCGGGGTCGGTGACGCCTTACTACAGAGGCAGAAGCGAGCGACGGGGAGGAGATCGCGTGCGGGATGGGGAAGGGGAGTCCGGGGAAGGTGGGGTGTGGGCAGGGACAGGGGAGCGGGGCAGGTCGCGGTGGGTCCGCAGGTGGGGCTGCGGTTCCTGGGGATCGGGTGAATGCGTGTGTTGTGGTGTGTGTGTGTTTGGCTGAGAGGGAGTGGGGCCAGGAGGTGAGGTGGCGGTGTTTGATTGGGTGGGGATTGGGCCAGGGTGACGTGTCGTGCCGCGAGTGGCTGTGGTGAGGTGGAGGGGGCTGGGTAGATTAGGTTTAGGTATAAAAGGGTTTGGGTAGGGCAGGGCTAGGATTAGGTTTAGATATTTATTTGGGGTAGTAGGCTGCTGCCAGCTGGGCCCTTTGGGCCTGGCCGGTCGCGGCCTTCCCCGAAAACATTTATTTATCTGTTTTGGTTTTAATAGACTTTTACAAATAATTTTTAGACAAACAGAATAACCTGGAAGAGACCAGAGTTTCGTTTGAACTAGAGAGGGAATATCTAGAAAACAAAATTAGGCTTTTTAGGAAATAGTTTTAGACAAAACCATGCATGATGGTAACGATGCTCAAATGCAAGGTGGCATGATGACATGAGCATGCGGTCATGATGATGCAATGCACAAAAACAACGCGATTTTCTAGTAGTGGTTTTTGCGGGGCGCCACAATTCGATACCACTAAAAATGGATCTCGCCCTCGAGATCCGCCTCATGGTACCGGAAGGAAGGTCGGCGATCTGCGTCTTCTCGCTTCGTGTAGATCCTCGCGACACCACTAACAATGGTTCTTTCTCCATCTTGAAATCAGCGACACCACCAACAAAGGATTGTTTATCCCGTTCGTCGAGAGAACACTCCGGATAACCAACGGACGAAGTTAAAGGTAAGGCCACCTCTAACTTTCATGGAAGGAGTAAGAGTTGCATCGATCCACCATTCAATATACAAAAGCAAATGATAAGAGTAGTGGTATGGTCGCGACTCCATCCCGCACTCAAAGCATTACTCTGTACACGAACAGATGGATTATGCAACCAACCCTTAGAATTTAGACTGAAGATCTCGACAAACAAGGTTCAGAAACAAAGGGGTGATGCAGACTCTGCATCGGATCTAGCGTAGATGATGTCGTCGCGTCGGGAAACACCGGAAGGCACAAACAAGGAACAAAGAATGGTGCCACAGTAGACGGATTCCTCAGACAGCATGAACACCGGATGGTAGGACGCCGTTATCAAAGAAGGAAGCGAAACCCTGAAGGTACGACGGAACCCAACCATGAGAAATCCTGGACTCGAAGAGAGAGAAGGGAGCGGATTCAAAACACGCAGAGGTGAGAGGAGAGCAGCAGAGGGGTAAGGAGTAAAATCAGACCTAATCAGAACTATCCAACCGATTTTGCAAAAATAGTTTTGACACTCTACTTCGGCCGTTAGCTAGGTTATCCTACAGGCTGGACTTGTGGGGTATCGCAACTGCTGAGCTCTGATACCACTCTGTAACACCCTCAGAATCGGCCCTATGCAAGTTTCAGCGAAACCCGCCAAACCCGCATAGAAACGATTCAAAGGTGCCCACCAGGCACTTTCGTGCGGGTGGAAAACGAAGTAATAACATTACACAACAGTCCTCGATGGGACCCACAGAACAGATATATGCAACAACGACTCTATGAGTCAAGAATACAGACATAATATACAAAGATCCAAATCACCTTGAAAATGATAGAGCGTCCGACTACGGACAAGATGCAAATGGGGCTAAGATCCCTGAAGAATAACCAATGGCGTCCATAACCCTGCCCAGGCCAAGCCGGAAGGGTAACCCTGCTAACGACGTCGATCTCAAAACCTGCTTAAACAAAAGGGGTGCCGACGAAGGGCAAAGGAAAAAGAGAGAGCGGTCAGTACTGAGGCCAGTACACGGCGAGGCTAGAATTCGGCGGTCCTCGCCTACATAGGTATGGTGGACTGAAGCGGCAGCGCAGCATGCACTAAACAACCTATCGAGACTCGATACAACTGTCGGCTATCAGAGAGGGGTAAGAAAGGCCTATTCGGAACCAACCTGATACTACCACCAAACATACCCCCTCGAAACCAAACGAGGAAGTCAACCGAGGAACTCACACCGTTGGCAATTTTATTCATTCCGTTATAGTTGCGGCAATTACTAGTCAGGTATAGATAGTCATCCTGATATAATAAGCAGTGGGCACTTTTAGTTAACCATTCCGTTGTAGTTGCAACACTTACTAGTCAGATACAATAAGCATGAGATATCCCCAAAACCCAGCAGTTGTTGGTACTTTTATTTAGCCATTCCATTATAGTTGCAATACTTACTAGTCAGATACAATGGTAGCAAGCGACAACCCAATCAAGCAATTGTTGGCAGTTTTATTTAGCCATTCCATTATAGTGAAGCTGATTACTAGTCATTATAAAGTCAAATTTAGAGCACTACTTTAGTTATAGTTGTCTATGATCGAGATACTGTGCTCCAAGTCGTCCATAACCGTGGACACGGCTTTCAGAAAGTTTTACCCTGCAGGGGTGCACAAATAGCAACACACACTCGATCAACTTCGGAAAAACCAAATCAAAACCCAACGAGGCCTTCACGACAAAGCAATCACAAGATTCAGAAATATTACAGGGGGCCACCCCATTGAGTACACCCGCAACGAAGTTAGCTGACTCCGAGACGGGCTCAAGGTTTGCGTCAATGGTTGTAAACGACTGGGAACCCGAAAATGTGACTGGGCTTGTCGATACCGCGAAAACACTTCGCTTACCTAAACAGTACAGGTGCTCCTCGCACAATCGTAAATAAAGCAGTAAAGCATGGCATAAGTACAGGATAGTAAATAAAACCTCAAACTAGTTTGTGGCCCCAAGAAATAAGAATGAATCAAGCTCTGGCTCAGGGGGTCCCATAATCCTCCCGGATGTGGATAGCGCGAATATTCAAGGAACAGGTATCAAGTACTCGGGGTCCTACGGGACACAAGTGGACGGTTAACAACCAAATAACATCTATTGCCCACCTGTGCCTCTGCATTTACCTACTTCAATTTTAGTTGTTAAACAGTAATTAAAGTCTTGATCATCTCCAATAATAACACACGGCAATACTCCAACAACTGTGGTACTTAACGACACGCAACAGCACTTGAGCAAGCGACTACGACGCGCAGGTCCAACTATCTACCAACAACAGGTAATAGGAGGTGTCCACGGCAATATAAGGCTGCACGGGATATCACGGGTACGGAAACTAGAGCATCGCAACACAGATAGCAATAGATCAACAGGAGGGAATAAATACTATAAAAGTAAGATAGGTAGAAAGGGGAAGATGCTCGCCTGAAAACATTGCCGAAGGTTCATCCGAAGATCGGGTCGACACTCGCATCAACTCATCGGCCTAGTCCGTGAAGAAGCAAAACACTAGCACAAACACCGGATGTACTATTTAATACTATGACAGAAGATCGGGCATGATGCATGTATGATGTATGACATGGCAAAGGTGCAATGCAATTAGATCATATTAAGCGGAACCGGGGGTCCCGACAATTAAATATATGGTTCTAGTTGTTTAGATACCCGCCATTTAATTGTTGTCTTAACAGGACAGAACATGGCATCGGTTCGCTACACCAATTTAAATGAAGTTCGGAATAAGACAAAGATATCCCGCATATAGACTCCATATTTAACTTAGGTGAATCGGCATAACGCCCCCAAACCCACATGAATATGCATGCAAGCATGAACAAATTAATATGCAACAATTTGATATTACATTTATAAAATAGGGCTCGAGAAAAGGGGTCACACATTAGGGTTCGTCGAACTTGGGCTCCGAGGGGTTCGGGGTTGGGTCTCAGGGTCCGGATCTAGGGTTCGGTCTCGGCGGGATCGTTCTCGGATAACGGAGTAGATCTTGGCATTCCGTGAAGAAGGACTTGGTTCGGCGTCGGGGCGCATCGGACTCGCCCTGGTCGGTGTCGATCTTGTCGGGCCCGCGTATCAGGTCGGTCTTGGCGTCCGGGATGGAGAACTTGGCGTGCGACGTCGTCGGCATCGGTGCGGGAAGGAGGTCTTGCCATTCCGTGTCGGTGACCTTGGCATCCGGGTTCTCGGCGAGCTCGGCGTCCGGGAAGGAGTACTTGTCGCACCGGGTCTCGGCGTCCTCGGATACGAGAGGAAGAACTTGGGGTTTTTCCGTGATGGAGCTCTTGATGTCCCGTGCCGGAGATCTTATCGTCGATGGCAAACATGGTTCCCGACTCGAGGGTCTTGTCCATCGAGAGGGTTCGAAGATCTTGCTGGAGTCTTGTTGACCTTCAATTCGCTTCGCAGACACATGATAGCATCTCCACAACTCTAGCAGGTAACACCGTCGGGCAACATCGAAGCCAAAACATCTTGAGGAATAGGAGCAGTACACGCACGTGCAGAACAAAAACATGGTGGACACGCGGCACACAGAGAGGCACACACGCGGGACTCCCAGTGTGGCCCCAGGCTGCCTTGACGCTGGCCACGCAGCTGCGCGGCAGGGGGCTTGCAAAGGCGCCGAGGAGGCCGAGCGCACGCGGCCGGCGGTGGCTTGCAGACACGCGGGAGAAGAGGCGAGGCCGGCGTAGCTCCGGGGCACGGCCGTGGACGAGAGGAAGGCGGCCGGAGGACGAGCTCCTGGCGATGCTCGGGCGGTGGGTGGCGGCCCAGAGGAGGTTGGTGGCGCAGAGGAGGCCCAGGGCGGCGGCCAGGAGCACCGGGCGGAGGGGCAGAGGCGGGCGAGGCTGAGGCGGCTCCAGGTCGAGGGGAGGCCAAGCGGCGACGCTGGAAGGCAGGAGGGACAGCGGGGACCTGGGCGGTGTCGGGTGGAGGGTGGAGGCCGGATTGAGGAGAGGAGGATCGAGGCGAAGGAGGGGATCCCGGCGGGCGGGGCGAGGAGGTGCAGAGGAGGTGGCGCTCGCGCTGGCGGTTGTCGATGAGGCGGCCGGAGGCGAGCACGAGGACAGGGACGGGAGCTGGGCGGCGGCTCGCAGAGGCCGGGGTCGGTGACGGCTTACTACAGAGGCAGAAGCGAGCGGCGGGGGGGGAGATCGCGTGCGGGATGGGGAAGGGGAGGCCGGGGAAGGTGGGGTGTGGGCAGGGACAGGGGAGCGGGGCAGGTCACGGTGGGTCCGCAGGTGGGGCTGCGGTTCCTGGGGATCGGGTGAATGCGTGTGTTGTGGTGTGTGTGTGTTTGGCTGAGAGGGAGTGGGGCCAGGAGGTGAGGTGGCGGTGTTTGATTGGGTGGGGATTGGGCCAGGGTGACGTGTCGTGCCGCGAGTGGCTGTGGTGAGGTGGAGGGGGCTGGGTAGATTAGGTTTAGGTATAAAAGGGTTTGGGTAGGGCAGGGCTAGGATTGGGTTTAGATATTTATTTGGGGTAGTAGGTTGCTGCCAGCTGGGCCCTTTGGGCCTGACCGGTCGCGGCCTTCCCCGAAAACATTTATTTATCTGTTTTGGTTTTAATAGACTTTTACAAATAATTTTTAGACAAACAAAATAACCTGGAAGAGACCAGAGTTTCGTTTGAACTAGAGAGGGAATATCTAGAAAACAAAATTAGGCTTTTTAGGAAATAACGATGCTCAAATGCAAGGTGGCATGATGACATGAGCATGCGGTCATGATGATGCAATGCATAAAAACAACGCGATTTTCTAGTAGTGGTTTTTGCGGGGCGCCACAATTTCCAATCGTCCGTCGCCCTCATATCCTTCCCAAACGGGACGTTTCCCTTCTCATCCCTAGTCCCTGGAGTTGGACATAGGATATCAGCATGTCCCAGTCGGCCACAAGAAAAGCAAAAGTGGGGTAGCTGTTCATACTGAATTTCATACGAATCCACCTTTTGTCTCCTGGCCGAATCTATCAAGACCCAACGTGTCAAGGGGCTAGCAACATCCACAGTGACTCGCGCCCTGAGGAAGCCCCCCATATGATCAAATTGTACCTCTGTAGAATTCTTATCAATCTTCTTGGCAATCGGAAGCCACCACTTCTTGTCCCGCAGATTGAAGGCTAGATTGTTGACCCTAGCCCACAACGAGAGCCGATCAAACTTCAGTTCCGAACTTAGACAAGATCACTGCATTCTTACTGACATGCCACGGCGATCCCTCCCATACTCTATCTTGATCACGTTTGGTTGCAAACTCTGCCACAAACATATTTGCACCCACCGATCTAAACAGCAGCCCTTTCGGGTTTCCCCACGCCGGCCTGAGAGCACTAGCAATGGTCTGGATGTGGAAAACATTGCGGTAGAGTACCTTCCCCGCTAGCATCCATTGCTGATCAGCTCCCTCCTCACGATCATCGACCACCAACGGTGTTGCTTCCTCGTCGGTGATGTCCAGTTTCCCGAGTTGCTCCTCCAGTTTTGCCCTCGCCGCCGAGCGGGGCGAGAGGCCTCCCTGGTTCTTCTCCCTAGCACGGTCAGGCGAAGCCATCCCTCGCCACCGATTCCCCTTGACGCCCCGCCGATGAGATCCGCGGCCGCCGCCAATATCCACGAAACCCTAATCGCCTCCAAGGGGGCTCCAAGAGTTACGGGAACTGTTGGGACACATGGAACCCATCAGCTCATGTTCGGGTCCGAGAGGCACATCCTTTCGGGCTTGCCTTATTCTCTCCAATTGATCAGCTATAAGGTTGATGATTTCTCGTTCCGGTTCGCTGTTGTTGCCGCCGCTGCCACCAGCGTTGTATCGGCTATTGCCTCATTCACCACCGTTGACGTCCTCGGGTGCGTTGGGGTTGACAACAGCACACAAGTAGAGAGTCGGGTAGATGTTGCTCCCGCAGCTCTCAAGGTCGGTGCCGACGTGATCGCTTTTCGTGGGTGGACCGCTCAGATCGGAGCCGCAACAAGTGTCGCTGTTGGTGCAGTAGGTTGATGACGAGTTGGCGTTCATCACGCTAAGGTTGCCCAGGGGTGGTGGGATCCACTACGCGGGTGGAATCAACGGTAATGTCGACTGCGCCGGAACTGAACAGATCTAGTCTAGGAGACGAAGAGTGCCCACCTTGTCGACGCGGAAGTTCAGATCGCCGATCATCATGTTCATTCCGGCGTCAACAGAGT
Organism: Avena atlantica; assembly: GCA_910589765.1. Taxonomy (NCBI): domain Eukaryota; kingdom Viridiplantae; phylum Streptophyta; class Magnoliopsida; order Poales; family Poaceae; genus Avena; species Avena atlantica. The sequence continues at coordinate 514,806,155 of OU342735.1, read as the reverse complement.
CAAAGGCCGGGCGTGTGGACGGCGAGTGGAGGGTGAAGCTGAAGGATCTGAGATAGATCTACTCCTCAAGAACCTACTGGATCATAGATCACTGGCAATGGAACTGCCGAAGTCGCAACATTAGCACACAGGCTTCCCATAGACAACGCCAATTGAGACGGGTCTACATGGTAATGCCCATACTTGATGGACTTGGATTTTATGGAAAGAGGTATGTGCTAGAGACTTCGTCAGATAACAAACAAACAATGGGGGCGCGAGTTTACCCAGGTTCAGTTCCCTAGAGAGAAAACCCTACTCATGCTTGGTTGTTCTTGATTGATGGAGAAACCAAAGTTTACAATGTTGCCGAATAGCTTATAGGTGCATAGATTAGATGAGAGCTAAGGTGCCCTCCCCGACGGCCCCTCCTAGCCCTTATATGGGGAGGCTAGGTCTTAGGTACCATTCAGGTTGGTTACAGATTGAATTATATCTCTAAGTTTCCTAATTTAGGAGCTTCTTCTTGCTTTTTACGCCAGGAGCCGGTGTTCCTATGGGCTTCATGTCACCTGAATCTTCATGGGATCGAGAAGTTTTTCCGGAGTTTTTCTAGTTGCTTGATTCATAGGAAACCACACTATTAAGAGGGGTTTCTATTTGGAAGATTCGTTGGAAATAAAATCACATATACAAACTCAAATGCACGCACCTAGCCTTCCTATCTTGTAATGCAGAAGAACCTTCGAAATTCTGATGTTGCTTGTCCTGTTACACATGAGACTCCAGAGTGTGTATCCCGCAGAGTCTGGCCTTGATTCTCGGAGTCAGTCCTTATAAGGTACTCCATCCGTTTAGAAATATAAGATGTTTTAAGTTTGTGAAGAAGATGTATCTAGACATGTTTTAATGTATAGGTTCAAATAAATTTAGACCATAAAAGTTGTCTAGATACATCTCATTCACAAACTTAAAACATCTTATATTTCCAAACGGAGGGAGTACTGGACTTAGGCTGGAGACTCCACGTTGGCCGTAGACTGTGTGTGTCAAGCCCGGAGACTCCAACCCGCTCATTCTAGTTAGTCTCTTATAAGGTATTGGAGCTGGACAGGAGACTCCGACTTAAGTGACCAGTAAATGACTATTTTTAGGGGACCTATAAATAGCACGCTTCTTTCACCTTGGCCTACTACGGCTTCAACTCTCTCTCATCTCATTATCGTTGAGCTCATTTCTCCTACATTTCTGTCCCTAGCCAGTAGAACTTGATGCCCTTTTGGGGATCAAGGAGAAGACCTCAATCTATGCTTTCAAGGGATTTGATTTCTCCCACTTTTCATTGAGAAACTTGTTACTCTTGGGTTCTTGTAACCCCAGAAAGAGTAGGTCGCTCCCGGAACTTGTTGTAAATTAGCTCTCGGGCCGTGTTGGGATACTCCAATTGAGTTGTGGAGATTGCACCAACAGGTTTGTAAAGGTGTCGGTTTTACATCTTGAAGGCCACTGCAAAGTGCATCGTGTGTCTGTGGTCAACATACCGGAGAATAAGGTGAGCCTTTTGTGGCGTTGGTGTCCTTTTGTGGCACGACACCTCTCCACGAAGATGTACTTCACTTAGCAAGGAAGGAACTTCGGGAATACATCTTCGTGTTTGCATTGCAGTTATTTCTATTCATTTCTCTTGTATTTTTATTTATCTTGTTTGATTGTCATCTAGGTAAATTCACTTAGTTATATACCTAGATAATTTACTTTTCCTTCAAGCCTAAGTTGAAAAAGAAATAAAATTTGGTTGGCTCATATTCCCTCCATAGTCGCTCTACTTGTACTTTCAGTATGCTTTGTATGTATTTTTTTCATTTTTTTATTGTGCAAATTTTAATCTAGGTTATGTATTGTTATTGAGGTAATTGCATTGGAGGACTACATGGTTGCTTTTTGCTAGAAAACAAAATAGAGGTTGACCGTATTTTCGGGTGAGCAAACATACCAGAAAAATGTGAAGATAAATATTTATGGAGGATCAAAATGATGGCAGATGGACGACTTTCACAACTTAAAACTGTTGGGTGGGTCACATTTGTTTACATACATAAGGCAAAAGTAAAAAAGAGAGGAAAAAAGTTGAAACTAATTAATTGATTATCTAATATTCACGTATGTCAAAATAAATGTTGATATATTAAAACAAATGTTTGTCATGTGAAGAAATTCGTCCATTAACTCATGTATTTGTTGTAAAAAAAATTGAGAAAACAAAGGAGAGAAAATAAAAGTAGAAAGCATAATATAAGTGAAGAAAAGGAAAAGAGAACCTTGCCCTCTCTTGCTCCGCAGTCGCACAACGATGATGTTTATGTAACCATACATGTCCATGTGGTAAGACAATTTAGAAGCTATAATCAATGTTTGCGATGAGTGAGAGGGTCAGCTTAGTCTGGTCATAATAGGAAGTATAATACACTATTAGTATATTATGCATATGGTACCAACGCTATGATATTATTTCTATAGTGTTTACTATCATCAAGTGGTATCATATATCACCATATTTACTTATTTGTACAATTTCAATGCAACTTTTATGTGTAGAATGTATTTCTTTACTATTAAATTGGAGTTGGTGGCTCGCTTTGGTCATCAAACGTTGGACGAATCTTGGCCATCCAACATGCCCATTAAACATTGGACACCTCCATACCGTCAGATATGCCTACGAAGCAACCCATTTTAGGAAGTTAGAAAAGTACCAAGCAATCATCACTCGGGCTTGGCACTGATCAAAGAATGGGATCACGATAATTAAATCAAGAAATCAATAAGGGAAATTAAAAAGGTAGTTCCGTTTCCTAGGAATTAATAAGGGAATCAATCACGATTCAGTTTCCTAGCAAGATACCATTTTGCTCCTTTGTTTCGTCCAACCTATGGGTAAAATCCGGTCGCCCTCCCGCGCGACTCCCCTTCTCTCATGCCGTTTCTTGCCGCTGCTGTTTCTCTGCACGCCGCCGCCATACCTGACGTGACCACCCGAGCCTGGACACCACCACCACTGCCCGTGACGACCTTCTCTACAGACTACTTCCATGAGGTCCGTGTACCCCACCATATAACCCTCCCTCCGCCCCACTCGATCCCATCCCAGTCTCCTCCCTGTTTCCTTCCTATCCTCCACCACATGGTTGTAAACCCCCCAGATTCAATTCGCCATTGTCCTTTCAATCCGGCCCACCTCTTCCTTACACGACGGCGAATGTCTCAAGTGGAGGACAACGGCAAGGGCATGCGCTCCCGCCATGCCGACCAAGCGTCGCCGCCGGCGACCACGGCTCTATTGTTCATGGCCACCATTGGTGTTCGCGCTCCAGAACTGGGCAGAGAGGGCCCGATCTAGGCCTGGAGTGGCCTTGATCCGAGGCCCCCTTCCGAGGTTTATTTGATTTTTTGTGATATGATTTGTTTATGCTTTTTTGGTAGTTTCTTATTCATATTGCTTTAGCCTGATTCCTAAGGTGAACCAGGAACATGTGGTGTTTGGTTCATCCGATCCGTTCAGATGTCTCCTAACGTGGGTCTTGTTTCTACTTGGATAATCACGAATTTCGTCAGGCTGAACTAGAAGAAGCACCCCTTGGATGTGTTTGTTGTCCGTCCGTACAAAATGGTGAGCCCTTGGCTTCTTCACTTATTATAACATGCATCTGCAAAATGTTTTATCTTGTTAACATCGGTGGATTTTGATGGTGGCTTTTGATGCAGGTATGTTTTTATTTTCCCCAAGGCGAATAATTTGGATCACTTTTCTAAGTACTTAGGATTTGGTTAATCTCTCATATGGTGGAGCCGATCTTCTCAATTTAGCTTGACGCCCAAGGTTGCCTGACTAGACGGTGTTCGACGGCAGCTACAAGCATGACATGTCACTGAGAATGCGCATCCGTACATGCAAGGTGAAAATCATTTGCTCATTGCAAAATACAATGACTATTGTAGGCATGCAAGGTTCTCTTTGAGCTGTGATGGTTGATCTGGTCTTAAATCATGTTTTCATTTGCAGATCCTCTAAGGTCTTCAACAGAGGATCGATGGCAGGTGGGGTCAACACATGCTTGTTGGTACTATCAGAACTCTAAAACTAACTATACATTGTGTCTGTTGCGATATTGATTGCCGGTAGGAAGTACAAGCTGATGTTACCTTCGGTTTTGGCATATAGACCTGAACTGGCGGGCTGGTTCTCAGGTAATAAAATTGGAAGCTATTCTTCATTTGAGAAAATTAGTGTCTAAAATATTTAAAGACGTGCCATATTTCAGAATTTTATTTTCTAATAAACCCAACCATATTCACGCTAGCTTAACTGGAACGATGGACTGCCATGAAATATTAGTGTGTACCGATTTTAGCAGGACACTACAACATTTGTGGGAACTCCATGATCCTATATGACGTCCTTCTCATTGGCATTTACACGTGAGATCAGTCTGATGGTAGTGAATATACCAGCCTTGAACATTGAACAGAAGATGGTATAATTTTCTTGGCCTACATATAGATAGAACCTTTTCTATTCAATGCTATTGACAGCTGCTGCAGTTCTTGTTTGCCCCGGCTGTCTTCTATAGCACTCGTAATGAAAATAATTGTTGAGTGTCAATCTTCATAAGTTTACATTATTGACAACTTTGTATGGTTAAAGGATTTATTTTTGCAAATGTTTCCACTTTTACAACGGAATGACTTCAATTACTAATGATTAGATGCTCTGGTAGTAATTTATATTTTCTCTTCCGATCACTAGACCAACAAAATGAATTATTTTTCCAAAATTAATTTCACATTATTTGTGTAGCGAAGGTGCGTTTATGTGAAATTTATAGATGTTTACTTTTTTGTGCCATTTGAATAGGCTTATCTTCTATTGACTTTAGTTTCGTTGGTCTACTTGTAGCTTCAAACTTACGCCGGTAATTTTGAAGCAAGAGAAGTCTAAAACAAATGTTATTGCTAATGAATATTGCTAATAGTATGGTCAATGGGTCAATAAGATATATCAGTATGACCCTAATTCGCTTTATCTTGATTATCTCTTTCATAAATGATCTTTAGTTTAGGCACACTGGTTAACCTCCTTTGTAGCTTGTTTGGTTCTTGTTGCAGCAAAATTCGCTGCAAGTTGTTTGTTTAGCTTTATATTGGAATTATATTTGTACCAATATATACCACTTGAAGCTCTACCTAACCAAGATAAAACTATGAATATAGATATAACACTGCAGTTGCATCATGCAATCATTCAGTCACTCTTCTCCTATCTCTTATGCATTGAGAATCAGTTCTCACTTTTTAGATTTCAGAACAAACTACAATATAATTTTAATCCTTATTGTTATTGGTATTCATGTCTTTTCTATGAAATAAAAAATTCTATGAGATCTTGACCTTTAACTATCCGGATTTATAAAAATTGATTGTAATTATTTGTAGCATTACTGCTTTTTTATACAATTTCAGCAACTGTAATCTATTTCTCACCAGAATTTGATCAGAAGAGAGATAAGTGGCTATCGAAAACCGAACTATACAATTAATATATTTCTGAAAATGACTTAATTGAATACTTGATAGCGACTGTATATATAAGGAGTAATAGTTATTTTTATTTTTCATGTTATATCTGATGGAGCTAAGGCAAAGTATGGGGAACAAGGTGTAGCACCTTTCTGAGAGCTGCAACACAAAAAGGAAATAATTGCTTTATTGGTTTGTACAAGATGATTTTTATTGGATTAATGCTAGAGATGTCTCTAACATGTGTCACTATATTTCCTCTTTTTATGTTTATTTTGTACACCTATTATCTATATATATAAGAAAATTTATATTCAAGCCATTCATTTTCTCGATAGCGTCATTGGAAAACTATGGATATTTTTTGTTAATCTCCGTTTCATAATAAGTGTCGCAGATTTGTCTAGATATGCATGTGGTCTACACACTAAAACACGTCTAGATCATGTAGATACATGTGTATCTGGACAAATTTGTAACACTTATTTTCCAACAGCTGGAGTGGAATTTTTAGTATGAAATGTTTTGCGTTTACATGTGTTGAGAAATTTGCATTTAATGGTAGCAATATCATGCTCTCGGAAAAAAAGGAAATTTTTCCTATGTTGTGTATTTGTTGCACTGCTCAACTCTTTTATTATGTAAAAATGTAACAAATAATTATATGCCATTGGTATATGGTAGAATCAATGATGTGTTTGAAATGTTATGCAGATGAAAAGAACATACTACATGCACATGTTTTTCTGAAGAGAGGGAGAGAGTGAGAGCATAGAAACAAGAGCATTACGTGTAGTTTGATTAACCCAAATTATATGTTTTTTCCATAGTTTCGTCGTTGAATGATCACACATAGGAGAGGAAAATAAACTTGATGACCCGTAGCAACGCACGGACATTCAACTAGTGTCATTAAATTATCCAGTTCCACGTACTAGACTTTGTTGTCTCTCCCAGACTCTCCTCTCCCGAACCCTCCTCTGAGAGTCGACTCCCGACCGCCTCCGCCTCCGTCGCCCCTGTCCTTCCTCCTCTCCGGTAGCCATGGCGGCCGGCATGGAGATGGAGCTGGTGGTTGGCCTCTTTTGTCTTTAGTGGTAGGTTTTTTAGCTCTAGTTTATTTTGCCTCAGTCCAGATTGGGGGTAGGATGGAGATATCCGAACACCAGATCCTCCACGTCCTGGCTTCGATTTGCTCTTCTATGCCTCGCCGGTGGCAGGCGGTGGTGGCTGCGGAGCACCTCAAGCCTCGCATCCCTCTGAATAAGGTTGGCCGCGTCGGGTGCTTCGAGCTAGACGCGCCGGATCCTGCCTTGCTCTAAGTGGTCCCTCTCCCTCCCATTGTTGTGGGAGAGCTGACGCGGAGGAAGACCACCACTCACCTGCCAAATAAGATTTGTGTCCGGTGAGCTTTCTTCGGCCTTGTTGTTCGTTTGCATCTGCTGACTTGTGTCAGCAACCTAGAGGCTTGCGGCCTGCGTCTCATGCAGTGGTCGAAAGCTTGTTGTGCCGATGCGGAAAAGGTTAGTTGCAATCTCCTCGCCGCCCTTTGCAGCCGTCAAGGAGGTGGCCATGGTGTTGGAAGGGATTTGCTCTGCTTTCTTCCTCCTCGGTGGGGAATTGCTGCTTCTCTCGGCGGAGGTCCCAAGCGATAACGATCTAGCACCGCCGCTATCTACGGTCAAAGCAACCACTCCGTGATGCGGTTCTGGACGAGCCGTCTCTTCTTCAACCTCCTGGCTGTCGCGCCTATAAGGAGGCCTCTCTGTCATTCCGTCGCGGCGCTCTTCGACACTTCCCCGCCAAGTGGTTTCGTCCCCGGCGGTGGTGTGGCCGGCCGCGGTGTCGAGTGCGACATCGTCCTCGGTGGAGAAGGACTTGATTGTAGTTTTCATGTTTTACATAAGGTCCTTTTGGAAAAATACCAGGGCTTATCTGTAATGTTTGTTTCTTTTAGAGCCATGTTTGTAATCGTACCCACCACTTATTGATTAATGCAGTGCTGGACCCTTCTGGGTCATTCCCTTGTTTCCAAAAAAAAAGTTTCACGCCCTAGTATACGGTATTATAATAATATGATATTAACACTAGCATCTCTCTTTTTATTAATTATGGTGCCATATCAGATTTCTGCCAACATGATATGCATCATAGTTAGACCTTTTCACAGTGGAGGGTCTCTTAGCATGTAATCATAGAAGTCATTAACACTTAAGAAATAACCATCACAATGAAGTTATTAGATATTTCTTAGACCGGTCACAAATGGGCAGCATCATATACTAGTTTTATGCATATGATACTAGTGTATGATAGTATCTCTACAATGCATTGCATCATGTATTAGTATCATAGTCTCATCATATTTATTATTGGACTGAGCTATCGAGCGAACGCGCCCGCACGCGACGGTGCGCATGGCTGCACGATTCCGATCCGGTGGTGTGTGGAAAACACAAAGAAGCCCGAAAAAAATAAAAAAAATGCCATATACCCTAACAACTTATGTTTGTGTGTGCTCTGAGAGATTAGAGATGGTACGATTTACTCCTTAGATTTTTGGTTATTATTTTGTAAATAATGCAAAATTGTCTACAAGATTTTTTTGGCACTAAATTTTCTAGTTTTGTGTGTAAGTTTTCTAGCGTGTAATACGTAGCTAAGATATAACAACCATCTCTTTCAACATGCCACATAAGAAAAACTCTTAGGATTTAGCGCTAAGAAACACCCATAGTGAAACGACTTATGACTAGTCTGAGAATTCTCATGTGACGCGATACCACTAGTGCACACGTACCCCTATAACACCGGTTTGGAGGACCCTCTAACACCGGTTATAGAACCACTATTGCGGTTTCGGTGTTAGAGCCCCTCCCCCCTTTAACACCGGTTCTTATACGAACCAGTGTTAAAGGGTGGCGTACGTGGGGCTGCCGCAGCGCTCAGCCCCCCCCCCCCTTTAACTCCGGTTCGTAACACGAACCGGTGTTAAAGGTTCTGTGCCGCGGCAGGAAAAAGAGATAAATCTCTTTCTGCCGCGGCAGGAAAACGACCTAAATCTCTGCCGCGGCAGAATTCTGCCCCTGCCCCGTTCTGGGCGTATTTCTGCGGCGCAGCGGGGACGGGGAGGGGGAGGGGAAATCGATCGAGAGCGGTATACATATACATCGTCATCGGTACATACGAGTACATGCATAATTAAGCAACTATTACTATACACAACATCATCATTGTGTGGTATTCTCCGTAAACGTTGAAGCATCAAGTACAAGACAAACACGTTCAAGCATATATACAACATTCATTTTGTTGGATATCTAAAGAGTTCTCTGCCAGGCATGACGACCTCATCATGTATGAACCCCGCCAATTCCTCTTGAATGGCTCGTATGCGGTCAAATGGTAGGAGTTGGTCCCGCATCCGTTCGATCTGAATATATATGAAGAATGGGGTCGATATATATATAAGAATAAAACTCAACACAATTGATGGTAATAAAATAATATTGTGTACTTTGTTTACTTACTCTAAGTTGTTCTAGTGCGGCTTGGCTCGTCGCACATATCGTGTTGCGAATGAACTCGCAAACATAGTACCCACATAAGTTATTGCCGTGTCTCTGATGCGCGCACTTTACGAGAATAGAGAGTTCAATCAAAATAATAAACAATAAAGCATGATATAATGGAATTGGAAGCAGAATCAAAGAGATACGCAGACCTAGCTAGCTAGTATTACTTACATTTTGGTCTACAAATTTTAGTTCTTCTGACCATTCACCCACGGCCCTGCCCGTGAACCTTTTCGAAACCCTGTCCGGCAAAGAAAATAGATAAAGGAGTAATTAATTACTTGTTGTCACGAAAGTTGCCAATCTAGTGCGATAATATGATTGAAATTACCTGTGGAGCATCTCTCTAAAGCCTGCCCATAGCTCTTTTTCTTTTCGTAACGACTCCATGACAAGGACTTTTCCTGAGTCAGGTTGAATAACTAGCAGAATAAAGTGGAACCTACGCACGCATAACTCATCATCAGTTAAACTTAACATCGAGTAAGCCGAAACAGAATGTGTATAAGAGAGGGTAACAGTACTCACGAGAAGTTGTAAGACAATAGTATTTCCCTTTTGGTTTGTTGTCTCAGTAAATATCTTAGCAAGAAATCTTCTGTTTGCCCGGGTTTGTCTCTTACCACTTGTTCATGCACTCTATTTGGGTCAACGAACCCAATGTCAAAAGGGCCTCCTTTCATGCATTCCATAACCTTTTTCCTGCATAATAGTATATATAAAAATATATGGTGAGCATATATATATACATGCAATTAATGAATTGAATGAGATGAGATAGAAATTAAAGAAATAGTACTTACACACAATAAAGGCTGATGGCAGCTTTGTCGAGTTCCTTCTGATTGAATAGAAAATGCAAGTCTTGAATGTTGAAGTTGATCGCGTCGTCTTCGCACAAGAAAATCTGATCTCTTATATGCGTCGTGATCCATTCTTCTTTTCTCGTCTTGAAGAAATCAAGGTACCACTTGTGCAATCTTCACATCTTTGTTGGTAGATTCTTGAGCTCCTCTTTCTTGACGAGATTCTTTCTGTACTTCCATGGTTGTATGCGGTTGGCATCGCCTTTGGGCAAGTTGTCTCCCATGATGTTCAAGTATGCAATGTAAGTCATCCCCATCTCATTGGCCTTTCTTTGTAGCTCTGCCTCGTAATCATTTACGGGAGGAGCGTCCCGTGTGTCGAACACTTGGAGCAGGGTGCATGATTGGTTTTCCTTCTCTCCGAGCATGGCAACTGTTTTCTGGGGTGCCGCACGACTGCTACTTTCAGTCTCCCTACGGCGCCTTGCATCCCCCTTCAAAATCTGGCGCTCGTAGTCCGGGACAAGTGGGGTTTCAGGTTTCAAAAGATTTTTGTAAAAATTCTCCACCACCGCCGGATCTATTTTCTCCTTTGGCTCGGCCCGTCTAGGTGCAAAGAATTTCTTGACCTCTTCTTCCGAGATCCTATTGGTCTCCTCGTCGCTGCGATTCCACGGTAAAACCGGTAATGGCTTGGCGGAAGGCTGCGGGACGTAGTTTTTTGGACTCTTTGGCGTACGGTTTCCTGCGGATTTCTTTATGGCAGTGCTAGTGATGCTCTTCGTGGCAGTGATCTTCCGCTTATGCTGAGGATATGGCTGAAGCGCCGGAGATGGCTGACGGGCAGGAGATGGCTGGCGCGCCGGAGATGGCTGCCGCGCAGGAGATGGCTGAAGCGCCGGAGATGGCTGCCGCGCAGGAGATGACTGAAGCGGCTCAGGCTGCTGACGCTGCGGAGACGGGGGGTGCCAGTGGCCTCCAATTTGGAAGCATGATGTGTTCCTTCTTCCAATGAATGGTTGTTTTCACTGCAAATTTGAGTTGAGTTTCCCCTTCACCTGTAGCATGGTCAAGCTGTGCTTCCTCATATTCCTTCACAACCTCATCCACCCCGACAATAGCATAGCCATCTGGAATCGGTCGGCCGTGGTAAGTTCCACCAGCTACAGGAGGTAAGGCATAGCCGATAGCCACCTTAATGGATAAGCCCATTAATCTCACATGCAGCTCAGCGTGTTCGCTCTCCGTGATCTCATCCACGGGGTATCGAGGACCCGCCATTTCAAGCGTGGGCTGCACGTTCTCCGTGGAAGCCATCTCCGTGGAACCCTAAACTAATACTAACACTAAACTACTAATAATACAATAACAAGTAGAAATCTATTGCGAATCCACATATAATAACCCTAAACTAATACTAATCCTAAACTAATACTAACCCTAAACTTAATACAATAACAAAATTCTAATAATAACTACACACTTAATTATAACTAATTAATAACTACTACCGGCAGGGTCGGCCGGCGGGGTCGGCGGGGAGTGGCGCGCAGCACCGGGCGAGGACGGCAGGGTTGGCGGCGAGTGGTGGCGCGCGGCGCCGGCCGGAGGCTCGCCACGAGTGGACGGGCGGAGGCAACGCTCCCGAGATTTGTTGGCGCGGCGGCGCACGCGGTGGTGGCTCCGTGAGTGGACGGGGGGGCGGCGGACGACACGGACGCGATGGCGGGCAGCGGTGACGGCGGCGGACGACGAAGGTCACGGTGGCGGGCGGCTCTGCTCTGCTCCTCCGTCGCGGCTCTGCTCTGCTCCTCCGCCGCGGCTCTGCTCTCTGCGCGCTCCTCTTTGCGCTCGATCAATCTGGCTGGGGGGGAGGAAGAGGAACGCGCCTGCATTTATACCCCCCCCTTTAACACCAGTTCCAGCTAGGAACCGGTGTTAAACGGGGGGATTCGTTTCGCGCCCCCCCCTTTAACACCGGTTTCAGCCACGAACCGGTGTTAAAGGGGGGGTGTGCGTGCGCGAAACGAAATGAATGCGCCCCCCCTTTAACACCGGTTCGTGGCTGGAACCGGTGTTAAAGGGGGAGGCATTTATTTCATGCATTAAAGGGGTGGGGGCATTTATAATTCAAAAAATAGGATATGAATTTAGAAAATTCATATCTTATTCATTTCAACTCAGAAAAATATGAATAATATATCATAATTTTCAGAAAAATAATATCTATCCATTCATGTAAAAACATTTTATATTTACTTTAGATGAAAATTTTCAAAATTATTAAAACACTTACATATAAATTTTGATTATTCAATTGATACAAAAATAAATTGTCAAATCCTAAAATTTTTAACATAAGAAATATTATGAAGGGTTTCGCGGCATAGTAAATCAAAATTTTCTACGGATGCGAACAGAGGGAAAGCCAAGATCTAATCTAGGAGAGATGCAATCAACGAGAGAGATTGGATTAGATCTTCATACCCTTGAAGATTCGCACAGCGGAACGTTCGTCGGAACGTGGGTGATGTAGCCGTACTCGCTTCTCCTCCTCGCGATCCGATCCGATCTAGCACCACAAGTGGCGGTGCCTCCGTGAGATGCACACGTGCAGCACCTCGACGTCTCCTCCTTCCTCGGACCAGCAAGTATGGTGGAGAGATAGATTGGATCTACAACACGACGGCGTGGTGTATATGGTGGAGAATTTCTGCAGCAGGGCTTCGCCTACAAACAGTCGGGAGGGAGAGAGGAAAGCTAGCAAGGCGGCTAGGGTTTGGAGGAGAGGTGTGTGGGGTTGGTGCGCCCCCACCCCTCTTTATATAGAGGGGGGGCGCAGCCCTAGCCCCTCCCCCAAGCCCAAAGGATAAGGAGTGGGGGGCATGGACTCTCCCCTCTTCTAGAAACCCTATCTCTAGTTTAAACGATTTAAACTCTCTAGGATCGGCTGGGCCCTATGGGGCCTTGTGCCCCTGGCCCAATGCGGCCAGGACACAACCTCATAGGCCCATGCCCCCTCCCGGAAGGTGGGGCCACGTTGGTCCCCTTCCGGAAGGTTCTAGAAGCTTCCGGTACAATACTGATTAACCCGGAACAATTCCGAACTCCAAAAACTGCACTGCCTTATATGAATCTTATTCTCCGGACCATTCCGGAACCTCTCGTGATGTCCCGGATCCCATCCGAGACTCCGAACAAAAATTCATAAACCAATTATCCAATCTATCCTAGCGTCGAGATACGTTAAGTGTGTGACCCTGCGGGTTCGAGAATATGCAGACATGATCTTCTATCAATAATCAACAGTGGGGTCTGGGCACCCATATTGACTCCCACACATTCATCGATGATCATATCTGATGAACCACGATGCCAGGATTCAATCAATCCCATATATATATTCCCTTCGTCTCGCGATATTTTACTTGCCCGAGATTCGATCGTCGGTACCGTCATACCTAGTTCAATCTCGTTCACAGCAAGTACTTTACTCGTTCCGTAATCCGATATCACTTTGTGATTAACTCCTTAACCACATGCTTGCAAGCGGTGTTGATATCGATTACCGAGTGGGCCCGAAGTATATCTCTCCGACTTGGGAGGGACAAATTCCATCTCGATACATACAACCCAACAGATACTTTCCGATCACCTGAGAGACACCTTTATGATCACCCTCTCGTAGGATGACGTTTGATGACCTCAAAGCTTTCTTCCGGTACCAGGGAGTTACATTATCTCATGGTCTAAGGAATACAATATTTGACATAGGAAAAGCTTCGCAAAGATGAACACGATGAAACGATCTAATTGCTTCGCTTTGTTTGGGTCTGTCCATCATATCATTCTCCCAATGATATGATCTCATTATCAATTGACAACTCATGTCTATGGTTAGGAAACCTTAACCATCATTGATCAATGAGCTAGTCCTTAGAGGCGTACCAGGGACACGGTGTTGTTCACAAACCACACAAGTATTGATGTTTCCGCTTAATACAATTCTAGCATGGAATATAAACTTTATCATGAACAAGAATTATAATAATAACATCTTTATTATTGCCTCTAGGGCATAATTCCAACAGTCTCCCACTTGCACTAGAGTCAATAATCTAGTTTACATCTGGCAACAATCTCACACCCATGGCACTGAGGTGTTGATCATGTTTTACACGTGGAAGAGGTTTAGTCAATGGATCTGCGACATTCACATCCGTATGTACTTTGCTAATCTTCAGATCTCCATCTGCTATATAATCTCGGATTATATGAAACTTGCGGTTGATATGCTTGGTCTTTGGATGATATCTTGGTTCCTTAGCGAGTGCTATGGCGCCAGTGTTGTCACACAATATCTCCAGTGGGTCCAATGCACTTGGAACCACACCAAGCTCAGTGATGAAGTTTTTGATCCAAACTCCTTCACTTGACGCTTCTGCAGTAGCCATGTATTCCGCTTCCACTGTAGATCCCGTGATCACGCTTTGCTTGCAGCTTCTCCAGCTCACAGCTCCTCCATTCAAAATATAAACGTATCCTGTCTGAGATTTGGAATCATCCTTGTCGGTGTCGAAACTAGCATCGACGTAACCTTTTACGACAAGCTGTTCATCACCCCCATAGACTAAGAACATTTCTTTAGTTCTATTTAGGTACTTTAGGATGTTCTTCACGGCTGTCCAGTGTTCCACACCTGGATCACTTTGATATCTGCTCGTCAAACTAAGAGCATTGGACACATCCGGTCTAGTACACAGCATGACATATATGATGGAACCTATGGCCGAGGCATAAGGCACTTTGCTCATAGCTTCCCTATCATACCGTAGATGGACACTGAGCCTTGCTCAATATCTTACCTGACAACATAGGCACTGAACCTTTCTTTGCCTTATCCATTCTGAACCTTTTCAGAACTTTGTCTAGGTATGTACTCTGGCTTAAAGCTATCAGGCGTCTTTGTCTATCTCTATAGATTTTGATGCCCAATATATAAGCAGCTTCACCTAGGTCTTTCATTGAAAAACACTTGTTCAAATAACTCTTCACATCGTTAAGCATGTTGATGTCATTTCCGATAATCAATATGCCATCCACATACAGTACCAGAAACATCACCGAGCTCCCACTCACTTTCTTGTAGATACAAGCTTCGTAGAAATTTGGAACAAATCCAAAGCTCTTGATTACTTGATCAAAACGAAGGTTCCAACTCCGAGATGCTTGCTTCAGTCCATAAATGGAACGCTGAAGTTTGCATACTTCACTAGCATCCTTAGGATCGACAAAACCTTCGGGTTGCATCATATACAACTCTTCATCAATGTTCCCATTGAGGAAAGCAGTCTTGACATCCATCTGTCATATTTCATAATCATGAAACGCAGAAATTGCTAATAAAATCCGAATGGACTTAAACATCGCTACGGGAGAGAAAGTCTCATCGTAGTCAACACCTTGAACTTGTCGAAAACCTTTTGCGACAAGCCGTGCTTTATAGACGGTAACATTACCATCCGTGTCCGTTTTCTTCTTGAATATCCATTTGCACTCAGCGGCCTTTCGGTAGCTAGGAGGATCCACCAAAGTCCATACTTGGTTTTCGCTCATGGATCCCAATTCGGATTTCATGGCTTCCAGCCATTTCTCAGAGTCTGGGCTCATCATCGCTTCCTCATAGTTCGTAGGTTCACTGTCTTCTACCAACAAGACAGTCAAGACAGGGTTGCCGTACCACTCAGGAGGGGCACGCGACCTTGTCGACCTGCGATGTTCAGTAGCAGCATCGTCCGAAGCTTCATGATCCTTGTCATTAGCTTCCTCTATTGTTGGTGCAGGCGGCACTGGAACAATTTCAGGTGCTGCGCTACTCTCCAATTCAAGAGAAGGTTCAATAACCTCGTCTAGCTCTACTTTACTCCCACTCACTTCTTTCGAGAGAAACTCCTTCTCAAGAAAGGAACCGTTCTTTGCGACAAACACTTTGCCTTCGGTTCTGTGATAGAAGGTATACCCAATAGTTTCCTTAGGGTATCCTATGAAGATGCATTTCTCCGCTTTGGGTTCGAGCTTGTCCGGCATCAACTTCTTGACGTAAGCTTTGCATCCCCAAACTTTAAGAAACGACAACTTAGGTTTAGCACCAAACCACAGTTCATACGGTGTCGTCTCAACGGATTTAGATGGAGCCCTATTTAAAGTGAATGCAGCGGTTTCTAATGCATAACCCCAAAATGATAACGGCAAATCAGTAAGAGACATCATTGATCGGACCATATCTAATAGGGTTCGATTCCGGCGTTCAGACACACCATTGCGCTGTGGTGTTCCGGGTGGCGTGAGTTGTGAAACGATTCTACTTGCTTTAAGATGCGTGAGAAAATCATAACTCAAATATTCACCTCCACGATCGGATCGTAGAAACTTAATCTTTCTGTTACGATGGTTCTCCACTTCATTCTGAAATTCCTTGAACTTTTCAAATGTTTCAGATTTATGTTTCATTAAATAGATATACCCATATCTACTTAAGTCATCGGTAAAAGTGAGGAAATAGCGATATCCACCGCGCGTCGAAACACTCATCGGTCCGCATACATCGGTATGTATGATTTCCAACAAGTCCGTTGCTCGCTCCATCATACCGGAGAACGGGGTTTTGATCATCTTGCCCATAAGGCATGGTTCGCATGTGTCAAATGATTCAAAATCAAGAGACTCCAAAAGTCCATCAGAATGGAGTTTCTTCATGCGCTTTACACCAATATGACCTAGACGACAGTGCCACAAATAAGTAGTATTATCACTATCTACTTTGCATCTCTTAGGCTCAATGTTATGGATGTGTGTTTCATCCCTTTCGAGATTTAGAAGAAATAAACCATTCACAAGAGGTGCATGACCATAAAAGATGTTACTCATATAAATAGAACAACCATTATTCTCCGATTTAAATGAATAACCGTCTTGCAATAAACACGATCCAGAAATAATGTTCATGCTCAACGCAGGCACATAATAACACTTATTAAGGTTTAAAACTAATCCCGAAGGTAAAACTAAGGAGAGCGCGCCGACGGCCATCACATCAACTCTTGATCCATTGCCAACGCGCATCGTCACCTCATCCCTCGCAAGCCGCCGTCTATTCCGTATCTCCTGTTTCGAGTTACAAATATTAGCAACTGGACCGGTATCAAATACCCAGGCACTACAACGAGGGCTAGTAAGGAAGACATCAATAACATGTATATCAAATATACCTTTGATGGTGCCAGCCTTCTTGTCCGCTAAGTACTTCGGACAGTTGCGCTTCCAGTGACCCTTGTCCTTGCAATAGAAGCACTCAGTGTCCGGCTTAGGACCAGACTTGAGCTTCTTCTTAGCAGGAGCATTGCGCTTGCCGCCGCCCTTCTTGAAGGGCTTCTTTGCTCCCTTACCTTTCTTAAAGGAGGGCTTGTTGACCATCAACACATGATTATCCTTCTTGATGTCCACTTCCGCAGCCTTCAGCTTTGCGAAGAGCTCGGTGATCGTATCAGTGGAGCCAATCTGATTATGAGTCACTACAAAACTTTTGTAGCTGGGAGGGAGTGATTGCAGAACCCTGTCAATCTTGAGATCCTCTGGAATCGTGCATTCCAGTTGCTCAAGGCGTTGAGTGTAGCCCGTCATCTTTATGGCGTGCTCACTAACGGAACTCCCTTCCTCCATCTTGCAGTTAAAGAACTTCTCGGAGATCTCATATCTCTCAGAACGGGCCTGAGTCTGAAACATGGTTTTCAGCTCCTCGAGAATCTCGAAGGGCCTGGGATACTCTTCAAAACGATTTTGAAGCTCCGGTTCCATAGCAAACAACATGGTGCTCTTAATCACACCATAATCATCTTTGCGCGACTGATAGACAGCTTTCTCATCAGCCGGCGCAGTTGCAGCAGGGGGGTCACCTAACGCTTTCCCAAGGACATAGTCCTTTTGTCCGCCAGACAGAATGATTCTTAGATTGCGGAACCAATTGGTAAAGTTAGACCCATTGTTTCTAAGCTTTTCCTTCTCAGCAAAAACGTTGAAGTTGAAGTTGTACTTGGCCATGTGATCTACAGTATTGGCAAGTACAATTTAGACTATGTTCATGATAAATAGTTCAATTTAATCAAATTACTAGATGAACTCCCACTAAATTCAACATCCCTCAAGTTGTTTAGTGAACACGATCCAAATTCACCACACCTAATCCGATCATCACGAGAAGAGATGTGGTTTCAATGGTGGACAACAAAGTGTCGATCATATCACTCATATGACTCATGCTTAACCTTTTGGTTCTTGTGTTCCGAGGCCATGTCTATACATGCTAGGCTCGTCAAGCTAGACCCAAGTATTTCTGCGTGTGCAAAACTGGCTTGCACCCGTTGTATGTGAGCGTAGAGTCTATAGCACCCGATCATCACGTGATGCTTGGACACGACGAACTTTCGCAATGGTGCAAAACTGGCTTGCACCCGTTGTATGTGAGCGTAGAGTCTATAGCACCCGATCATCACGTGATGCTTGGACACGACGAACTTTCGCAACGGTGCATACTTGGGGAGAACACAGTTTTTATCTTGATCTTTAAGTGAGGAATCATCTTATAATGCTACCATCGCGATCTAAGCATAATAAGATACATAAAGGGATAAACATCACATGCATATAACTTTATGTGACATGGTATAGCCAATCCTCGCGCAATGATCTCCATCTTGTGCGTTCCGGCATGATCTCCATCACTCCACCATGATTGCCTCCACCACGAATAGCAACTACAACTATTGCTAACTACTTAGCGATAAAGTAAAGCTATTACATGGCATATAAGAAGTTGACTCGCAGGTCATACACAATTATAAAGACAACCATATGGCTCCTGACGGTTGTGTACTCATCGACATGCAAGTCGTGAAACATTACAAAACATGATCATCGCATACAATATACACATCACATCTTGGGCCATACCATATCACAGAAAACACTCCCTACAAAAACAAGTTAGACGCCTCTACTTTGTTGTTGCATGTTTTACGTGGCTTATGGGAGTAGATGCTAAGAACGATTCTTACCTACGGAAAGCCACAACAGTGATATTATGGTTGCCAAACTCCGGTGTTAATCCCATGACAACTATAGTGAGAGAAACTGACATCCACCAGCCGCATGTGTGGAACAAGCCACACGTCAAGTGCGGAGCCGGTCTCGCGAACGACGTCGCGTAAGGTTGGCCTGGACCGCTTCAATCTCACTATCCCGCGTCATAAGAAGAACACAAACAAGAGGCTTGCAACAGAAAACATCAACGCCCGCAACAACCATGTTGCGTTCTACTCGTGAAACACATCTACGCATAGATCTAGCTCTGATACCACTAAAGGGTTTCGCGGCATAGTAAATCAAAATTTTCTACGGATGCGAACAGAGGGAAAGCCAAGATCTAATCTAGGAGATGCAATCAACGAGAGAGATTGGATTAGATCTTCATACCCTTGAAGATTCGCACAGCGGAACGTTCGTCGGAACGTGGGTGATGTAGTGGTACTCGCTTCTCCTCCTCGCGATCCGATCCGATCTAGCACCACAAGTGGCGGTGCCTCCGTGAGATGCACACGTGCAGCACCTCGACGTCTCCTCCTTCCTCGGACCAGCAAGTATGGTGGAGAGATAGATTGGATCTACAACACGACGGCGTGGTGTATATGGTGGAGAATTTCTGCAGCAGGGCTTCGCCTACAAACAGTCGGGAGGGAGAGAGGAAAGCTAGCAAGACGGCTAGGGTTTGGAGGAGAGGTGTGTGGGGTTGGTGCGCCCCCACCCCTCTTTATATAGAGGGGGGCGCAGCCCTAGACCCTCCCCCAAGCCCAAAGGATAAGGAGTGGGGGGGCATGGACTCTCCCCTCTTCTAGAAACCCTATCTCTAGTTTAAACGATTTAAACTCTCTAGGATCGGCTGGGCCCTATGGGGCCTTGTGCCCCTGAACCAATGCGGCCAGGACACTCCCTCATAGGCCCATGCCCCCTCCCGGAAGGTGGGGCCACGTTGGTCCCCTTCCGGAAGGTTCTAGAAGCTTCCGGTACAATACCGATTAACCCGGAACAATTCCGAACTCCAAAAACTGCACTGCCTTATATGAATCTTATTCTCCGGACCATTCCGGAACCTCTCGTGATGTCCCGGATCCCATCCGAGACTCCGAACAAAAATTCATAAACCAATTATCCAATCTATCCTAGCGTCGAGATACGTTAAGTGTGTGACCCTGCGGGTTCGAGAATATGCAGACATGATCTTCTATCAATAATCAACAGCGGGGTCTGGGCACCCATATTGACTCCCACACATTCATCGATGATCATATCGGATGAACCACGATGCCAGGATTCAATCAATCCCATATATATATTCCCTTCGTCTCGCGATATTTTACTTGCCCGAGATTCGATCGTCGGTACCGTCATACCTAGTTCAATCTCGTTCACAGCAAGTACTTTACTCGTTCCGTAATCCGATATCACTTTGTGATTAACTCCTTAACCACATGCTTGCAAGCGGTGTTGATATCGATTACCGAGTGGGCCCGAAGTATATCTCTCCGACTTGGGAGGGACAAATTCCATCTCGATACATACAACCCAACAGATACTTTCCGATCACCTGAGAGACACCTTTATGATCACCCTCTCATAGGATGACGTTTGATGACCTCAAAGCTTTCTTCCGGTACCAGGGATTTGCATTATCTCATGGTCTAAGGAATACAATATTTGACATAGGAAAAGCTTCGCAAAGATGAACACGATGAAACGATCTAATTGCTTCGCTTAGTTTGGGTCTGTCCATCATATCATTCTCCCAATGATATGATCTCATTATCAATTGACAACTCATGTCTATGGTTAGGTAACCTTAACCATCATTGATCAATGAGCTAGTCCTTAGAGGCGTACCAGGGACACGGTGTTGTTCACAAACCACACAAGTATTAATGTTTCCGGTTAATACAATTCTAGCATGGAATATAAACTTTATCATGAACAAGAATTATAATAATAACATCTTTATTATTGCCCCTAGGGCATAATTCCAACATATTAAGCATCTAAAAAGGAATCTAACCCTATTTTATTAGAGAAAATCATATTTTATTTTGTATTAACATTTTTGAATTGTTTGGATATTTAAATGCCGCATCTTTTGTTTACACTTGAATCTGACAAAGCCTCACTCAACTTGCATTGGATTTTTGATAAAATAGCATATTGTGAACCTAAAAATGATTTTTGTAAAAAATCATGAGCATCGTATCATGTACCTGTAGTTCATATCTGACCCACTTCCTACCGATTCGGCAAGAATTTGTCTTTTTCACCAGAGGTGGACGGAAAGATTTCAAATCCCCATTTTGGTACATTGTCCATATAAGGTGGTCTAGTATTTTTGTAAAATGTGGTGGTTTTTTGAATTAGCCATTTGGTGGTTGCTTCACAAAACCGTCTGTTTTTTATGCTGGGAAAATGGAAAATGCCTTTTTGGTGCGATAAAAAGGAAAACTTCCTCTTGCAACATTGTTTGCCATGCCATGATGCACATTTATGCACAATATGGCCATATTATCACAAACTATGCCTTGATTCTAGCCATAACATTGGTCATTTGACCCGAAAGCCAAGAAACCTCGAATGAGATAGGTCATTTTATGAAGGTTTTTTTGAGACATAATCAATATACCAAGTTTGAGATTTTTCCTTCTAACTATGTCACATAATATAACACCACGCGAAGGTTTCGCACTGTTTCGATCTTTTTTTATTTTTTATCACCGTTTTAAACTATCGTCAAACTTTGTCGAACAACGGGCATGAAGATTCTTAGCTCTAGGCCAAGCCTCGCTCAACTTGCATTGGATTTTTGATAAAATAGCATATTGTGAACCTAAAAATGATTTTTGTAAAAAATCATGAGCATCGTATCATGTACCTGTAGTTCATATCTGGCCCACTTCCTGCCGATTCGGCAGGAATTTGTCTTTTGACCCGAAAGCCAAGAAACATCGAATGAGATAGGTCATTTTGTGAAGGAGATAGAACTGGAATTAAAATACAGAATGCAACTAATAGTAAGTTACATAAATCACAACTAAAAATTAAGATACATAAAAGAACTGAAAATTAAGATACATGGCCACATTAAGTAACAATCGGCCGAACTTGTTTCGGAATGTTGGAGTGATTCAGTCATGCTCCTTCCTACACCTGTAATACTCGCCACTGTAGTCGTCGTACTCGCCGCCGCCGTCATCGCATTCGTCGTCGGGGTCGTCGTAATTGAACCTTGAAGGCTGAGTACGCGTGGGCTGGACTTGAGGGTAGCGCAGACGGGGGTTAGAGTCGGCGGCAGTGTCATAGGCCATGACCCTCTGGAGAGTCCGACCGCGCCACCATAGCCGACGGCCGGCCTCGTTGAAGTTCGGAGGAGGTGGGTCGTCCTCCTCGTGCCTGGAGAGCGCCCTCTCACGCCGATCCACGAAGAAGGCTTCCCAAGTAGGGAAATAGTCGGGATGCCATCTGGGATTCCTCCACTACTACGACGTGAGCTCGAAGTAGTTGTGGTTCGTGATGGCCATCCGGCGCGCCACACCTAGAGGGACAGGGGGAACCGGCACGCCTCCGGTGCTCAGCTTCCAGCCGACGGGGACACAGTAGCCCGGCGGGCAGGGGTAGTTCGAGGCGCAAAGCGCCTCCGCCTCCCTGGGGGTTAGTGCTATGGTGGAAGCCATGGGAAAGAGTGATGAGGTTGCAGATATGAGCTAGAGATGTGCAATGACAATGGAGGCCAACCCTACATATATATATATATAGTGAAGAACTGGCGGGAAGAACTGGTGGGAAGAACTGGCGGGAAAAAATGGCGGGAAGAAAAATGGCGGGAAGAAAAATGGCGGGAAAAAATGGCGCGAAAAAATGGCGGGAAGAAAAATGGAGGGAAGAAATAGAAGGAAGAAAAATGGCTCATTTAATACATATACTGTTAACAGAAGAAATATGACATTGATTTCCATGTTGAGATACATATGTGTGCCAAAAATGGCTCAATTAATACATATAGTCAATCTTATGATCGCGTCGGCCGTAACCATGGAGTATCAACACCGTTTAACAGGATGGTTGGGTCAGTCTTCACTCTGAAGGGCAGAATTTCATCAAACTTATTATAATCTTCTGACATGTCTGTCTTGTCCTCCACTCCCACGATGTTTCTTTTTCCTGAAAGAACTATGTGACGCTTTGGCTCATCGTGTGATGTATCTGTTTGCTTTTTTTTTCTTTTTTTTCGGTTTGGTAGACATGTCCTTCACATAGAAAACCTGAGCCACATCATTGGCTAAGACGAATGGTTCGTCTAAGTTCTTGTCTACCTTCATAAGATTGTTGAGATCCACTGTTGTCATTCTGTACTTCTTGTCTACCTCAGCCCCTCCTCATGTTAGCTTGACCCATTTGCATCGAAACAAGGGGACCTTAAAATTAGGTCCATAGTCAAGTTCCCATATCTCCTCTATGAACCCATAATACGTGGTCTTTTGCCCATTGTCTTCTGCTGCATCGAAGCGGACACCACTATTTTGGTTGGTGCTCTTTTTATCTTGGCCTATCGTGTAAAATGTATTTCCATTTATCTCGTACCTTTGGAAAGTACATACAGTCAAAGATGGTGTCCTGGCCAACAAGTACAGCTGATCCCCAACAGTGGTGTTATTCGTGAGAAGTCTTTGCAGCCAGCTGCCAAAACTCGCCATGTGTTCACTTATAATCCATTCATCAGACTGTCCCGGGTGTTTGAGGCATATTAAATTTTTGTGTTCATTGATATATGGGGCAACCAATATAGATCTTTGTAAAACCGTGTAGTGTGCTTGATTGAGAGAATGCCCGTCCCTACATATCATTGCTTTACATCCTAGGGTGCCTTTTCCACGCAGTCTCCCCTCATGTCGTGATTCTGGAACACAAATCGCCTTAAGATCAGGAATAAAATCAACACAGAACTCAATGACCTCATCTGTTACATAGCCCTTGGAGATGCTTCCTTCTGGCCTAGCACGGTTATGAACATATTTCTTTAAGACTCCCATGTACCTCTCAAAGGGGAACATATTGTGTAGAAACACAGGACCGAGAATGGCAATCTCTTCTACTAGGTGAACCAGGAGATGCGTCATAATATTGAAGAAGGATGGTGGGAACACCAACTCAAAGCTGACAAGACATTGGGCCACATCTGTCTGTAACCCTGGTAGGCTTTCTGGATCGATTACCTTCTGAGATATTGCATTGAGGAATGCACATAGCTTCACAATGGGTACTCGAACATTTTCAGGTAGAAGCCCCCTCAATGCAATCGGAAGCAATTGTGTCATAATCACATGGCAGTCATGAGACTTCAGGTTTTGGAATTTTTTCTGTGCCATATTTATTATTCCCTTTATATTCAACGAGAAGCCAGACGGGACCTTGATACTTCTCAGGCATTCAAAAAAGATTTCCTTCTCTGCTTTGGTAAGAGCGTAGCTGGCAGGAGTTAAGTGGCATTGTTTACCCTTCTTATTCTCAGGATGCATAGGCTCTCCAGGGTCTTTCAGACGTTGCGGGTCCTGCCGTGCTTCCGGTGTATCTTTTGTCTTGCCATACACTCCTAGGAAGCCTAGCAGGTTCACACAAACATTCTTCGTCACGTGCATCACGTCGATTGAAGAGCGGACCTCTAAGACTTTCCAATAGGGTAGGTCCCAAAATATAGATTGCTTCTTCCACATGGGCGCGTGTCCGGCATCGTCATTCGGAACAGATAGACTGCCAGGACCTTTTCCAAAGATTACTTCTAGGTCCTTGACCATACCAAATACCTCCTCACCGGTACGGAGGACAGGCTTCCTCCGGGGTTCTGCCAGACGTTTGAAATGCTTGCCTTTCTTTCTTACTGGATGCAGGTTCGGAAGAAATCGACGATACCCTAGGTACACAACCTTCTTACATTTATCCAAATATACACTTTCAGTCTCATCTAAACAGTGTGTGCATGCATTGTATCCCTTGTTTGTCTGCCCTGAAATGTTACTAAGAGCAGGCCAATCATTGATGGTTACGAAAAGCAATGCTCGTAGGTCAAATGGCTCCCCTTTGTGCTCATCCCACATACGTACACCTGGTTTGGCCCACAGCTGTAAAAGTTCTTCAACTAATGGCCTTAGGTAGACATCAATGTCGTTGTCGGGTTGCCTCGGGCCTTGGATGAGCACGGGCATCATAATGAACTTCCTCTTCATACACAACCAAGGAGGAAGGTTATAGATACATAGAGTCACAGGCCAGGTGCTGTGACTGCAGCTCTGCTCACCAAAAGGATTCATGCCATCTGTACTTAGACCAAACCTTAAGTTCCTTGCGTCACGTGCGAAGTCCGGGTACTCTCGCTCGACTTTTCTCCACTATGACCCATCAACGGGGTGTCTCAACATCGCGTCTTTCTTACGGTCTTCCATGTGCCATCGCAACAACTTGGCATGCTCTTTATTTCTGAAGAGACGTTTTAACTGTGGTATTATAGGAGCATACCACATAACCTTGGCAGGAACCTTCTTCCTAGGGGCCTTGCCCTCAACCTCGCCAGGATCGTCTCGTCTGATCTTATACCGCAGTGCAGTGCATACCGGGCATGCATCCAAATTCTCGTACTTCTCACCGCGGTAGAGGATGCAGTCATTAATGCAGGCATGTATCTTCTGCACGTCTAATCCTAGAGGGCAGACAGCCTTCTTTGCTTGGTATGTACTGTCGGACAACTCATTATTTCTTGGAAGAAGATTCTTCATTTTTACCAACAACTTTGAAAATGCGCTGTCAGTCACACCGTTCTCTGCCTTCCATTGCAGCAAATCCAGTGTGGTACCTAGCTTTTTGTGGCCATCTTCGCAAGTTGGGTACAACAATGTTTTGTGATCCTTTAACATCTGCTCCAGCTTCTCCTTCTCCTTTTCAGATTCACATTCTTCCTTTGCATCAGTAATGGCCCGACCAAGATCGTCATCAGCGGGCCCATCTGCTGCCTCTTGATCTTCATTATCTACCCCCGTTGCAGTATCATCATATTCAGGATACATATTATGATAGTTGTCATCATCCTCTTCTTCTTCGTTGTCTTCCATCACAACCCCTTTTTCTCCGTGCTTGGTCCAACAATTATAGCTGGACATGAAACCGGATCGAAGCAGGTGGGCGTGAATGGTTCTGGTATTTGAGTAGTCTTTCTTGTTCTGACAGTGAACACACGAACAACACATAAAACCATTGTGACCACGGTTTGCATTAGCCACAACGATGAAATTTTGGAGGCCCGTAATATACTCGGAAGTGCGGCGGTCACCGTACATCCATTGTCGGTTCATCTGCATTAATATATAGTATATATCAAAAATTAATAGGGAGATGACCATTTATATATATAGTACATCAATGACACATGAAAGGATAGTTGCCGACCTCGACCGAGAAGGAAAGAGCAACGAGAAAACTTATTTTGAGCTCTCGGGCATTTCACCAAACACCTCTTGTGCATACGAAAAAAACACAAACTAGCACACTTCACACCCTCTTGCTAGGCTCCAAAATGAGATAGTGAAAAAATGGAAGAGTGGGGTGTGGGCTGCGGTGTCTTATATAGCCCCCCCCCCCCCCCTCCTTTAACACCGGTTCAAGCCACGAACCTGTGTTAACGGAGGGAGGGGGAGGGGCTGCGCGGGCCACTGGTGCAGGGGCCTTTAACACCGGTTCGTGCCACGAACCGATGTTAAAGGGGGGCTCCTTTTTGCTGCACGGGTCACGCGGGTACGAGCCCCCCTTTAATACCGGTTCGTAGAAAAATCGGTGTTAAAGCATATTTCCAGGCTCAACCAAAGGCCTCGTTTCCACTAGTGTACACTGATCACATAAAACACGTAGTTATATTCATTGTAAAGTTATAATCCAAATAGGCAAACACATACATAGTTATGTGACGAAATAATAAAAGAAACAAGCACGATAGCTGAGCTCGCACCGCTGCAGCTTACACGAGTTCATCGACCATTACAAGCAAATATAAACGATGCAATCAATCAGAAATATATATCGACACGCACGCGCTTGGAACCAACTAACTGAGAGGAAGAAGAAACATGTGCTGCTCACAAGGATAAGGCCCTTGAAATCTTGTCTGGTGGCGATTGGACGGCTGCTCCAGACACAGCACGATGTCGAACGCCCATCTGTTTGCGGTGCGCAACAGCTCGCTATGTCCAGCTCAAGTGCAACATCATCTTGCTCTATCTCCGATCCAAGTTCAACGTCATCTTGCTCTATGTCCGATCCAAGTTCAACATCATCTTGCTCTATGTCCGGTCCAAGTTCAACATCGGCTCTACGAGGCTTAACCTGCACATGGACCACACCATGTCAGCATTACACACAAGGTACGTTATACTACTCCTACATATATTCTACACCACACGATGTCAGCTCATACTGCTGCTCACACAAGTTCATCGACCATTACAGATTAACATGCAAATATAACGGATGTAATTAAGGAGAAAATATTCTTATACCCCACTGGAATCGACCTGCATAGAGGAAGAAAAATCAGTCCACCGCTCAGAGAATTGAGGCCTTCTGATTGCTGCTTGTTTCCTTCCAGCAGAGGTACCCTGCACCACAGTGTCAACATTAGTCGCAACAAAAATTAAATTCCTACAACCATCGATTACTTCAAAATACATGGACATTTTAAAAATAATTACGTTAGTATGTACTTTATAAATGGTATCAATTTCGTTTGAATTAAACCTAATAATAAAAACTATTTAAGATAGGTTAATCGTCACTATTAAGCTTCAATTCAAGTTTGCTTCATATATATATAATTCAAACTAGAGTAGTAATCATAATTGTAAGCAATTTCATTTGGACATGAAGCTGATATAATTCCAATTGGGATGTCTCATGGATGTAAGTACGTGAGTGTCTGTGTCTACACCCGTGGTTCTAAAAAAAATAAAAAAATCCAGCATGCCATGCATGTCATCGATCTAGCTGCTTTCTGCAGTATGTGCCCATCTGGCCAAGCAGGGTATCAATCTCCCGGAGGCTAGCTTGCACGTACTCCATCCGTTTTAAAATATAAGATGTTTTAGATTTATAGAACTAAACTTTTATTAGTGTGTAGATTTACTTATGTTTGTAATGAATCTATACATTAGAAAAAGTCTAGATATATTTGATTTACAACCCTAAAACACCTAATAATATTTTAAAACGGATCGGAGGAAGTATAATGTAGGCACTACATTATCGAGTTGGTTTTGCACTACAAGCAGCTGGCCGGTTTTCGTCAGAAAGGATCCAACGCACTGAGTTTGTTGCATGTCATTTCGACACGACATCTCGGCCAATGCACAGCCGAGCCTAGGCCAGTAGGCCTGATGACGTACGTGTCTGTCATGTATATCTCTACTATATAATTTATGTTGCGGTGGTTTTCGTCTGCCGCAGATTTTCGTCCGTCGCCTAATTTCTGCCCGACAACTAGGTATTAAACGAGTTCATACCAAACTCGGTTAGTAACTACCGAAGTTGCAATCCAACTCGATTTCTGTTTAATCTCTTGCCCTTTCCCCACAAAAATCCATCCATATGGAGCCCTTCTCCTCCGCTTATGATTCCCAGATAAATCTCCATGAGATCTCCACAAGACGATCACTGCGTCCGGGGACGCACGGGGTCGGAAGGTTTCGTAGAGCGCAACCAGCGAGGCATCGCGATCGCCGTTTGTAGGAAGAGCTGCACTGCGTCGGCGAGAAATTCCAGAGACACGCACGGTCGAGTAGGCAGGGCCGATCTCGGAGGCGAATAGGCGCACAACGTCTTCCTGGGCAGAAGCGGCGGTGCTCAGGGAGGGAAGATACGGCTACTTGGATGAGGTCCGCCGTTGACGTACAGATTGACCGGGCGCAAGAGGGCATGGTCGCAATGCTTGCCCCTTCTGAAGGTTGAGGAGGCCGGTGCGCTGGCGGCGACTGCCGAGGTTCAGACAGGAACAAGGCATGCTAAAGCAGAGGAGCGGCGGTTGCTTGGCAAGCGGAGGAAGGTGAGGCGGCCGGCCGGAACGACGCGCCCTCATCTGATCCAGCCGAAGGAGAGAGGGACGGAGGTCCGGCCATCTCCTATTTGTTTTTCAGCAGTTCCAGATTTTCCTTATTAATCAGACCTGAGAAAGTTTTGTATAAGTCAAGGTGCCCCTATTTTCATCGGCAAGGAGACGACTGGCTCATCAATGGCGGGGTCCCTATGATAGCTTCCCTGGAGCGGTTCTTCCTGATGGTCGTGTAGTCTTACCCTCAAACCAGGTTGCCGGCGGTCAGGCGCACGGAGCGACGAGCTGTGCCATGACGGTGGTGACGGCGTTGGCGTCCCGCTCGCTCGTGTGGGTGCAGGGTTGGGGAAGGTTGGTTGGGCGATGAACGTGAACGTGAGAGCCGCAGGGCTGGGGATGCCGGCGGATTTGGCTCGCCTCATGGCGGCAGAGCGGATATGGGTCATGGACTCGTGGTGCAGCTAAAGATTGACATGGTCTAGCTCGGCAGTCTTTTATCTGTGTCCTGCGACGTTTTGATTGAGGATTAGCCAATCGCGTCAGCGTGCTGTGTGCAAGCTAGCTTGATGAATTTCCTTTTTCTTCTTGACCGTGCAGGGTGCCTTCATGAGTTTGTTTTTCTTCCTCATTCAGTAGATTCACATGGAGGACCAGAAGGGTATCGCAATGCAACGTTCAGAAACTCTAGCAGATATTTTTCCTAAAAAATAAGTTTTAGGAACATGGTGGTTGTAACTGTATAATTTTGAAGAATTTTCGCCATCTAAGTTATGAAAAATAGAGTAAACAAAAACACAAAAATATAGTAGTAAACAAAAACATGTAACCATTACTTTTTTCTTTTGAAAAGGGGAGAAAAACTCCGGCCTCTGCATCGACCGATGCATATAGCCTTTATTTTCGAAAATACCCGTTAAATTAAATTGCTAATCTAGCATTAATCGTTCGAACTCTTACCAACTAGCCCCGTTCCTCTCACTGTTCTCACTGGCAAGTCTCACACCGCTGCCGTTTCAGCTACAATCTTCTCACATGTTGACATGTTCCTACTATTAGCGTGGTCCTTCTATACATGCTATAGCATGCTAAATAGTGTGAAATAGTGTGCTTTTTTACTCCAATTCTATTTGACACGACTTGCTTTATCTCATAAGCCAAGTTATCATCTGCCACGTTGACGAGTTCAAGTGGTGCGCGCATGAGGCCAAGCGTAAAAGGGGTGGTAGAGGTGCATGCGACATGGATGGTCAGGATTTAAGGCATCACGATGACTCATTCTGACTAATAAATTTATTTATGTTTAATGGTTAATTATTTATATTTATTTCTTTGGATGTTTATTTTTTACAAGACGAGAGGTGAAATTCGAAGATATTGCGAAATAAGATGATGACGCATATAATTATATGTCCGTGGCAACGCACGGGCATTTAACTAGTATTTGTAACATGTTGTAGGTGTTTTAGTTGGATAGGTCTTGTAGTTTGGACTCTATCTATGA
The DNA here is from genome assembly GCA_910589765.1 of Avena atlantica. Lineage (NCBI taxonomy): Eukaryota > Viridiplantae > Streptophyta > Magnoliopsida > Poales > Poaceae > Avena > Avena atlantica. The sequence continues at coordinate 514,775,495 of OU342735.1, read as the reverse complement.
ACATTTGTAACTAATCGTGTACTCCTCCCTAATATACATGACTAGATACCACGCCTGAGTTGCGTTGAGTATCTCCTAAAATATTGTGTCCCTGTTGTTTTACATGGTATCAGAGCCATATCTCGATTCTAAAACCCTAACCAGCCATGGCGACTTCCGCTTCCGCCGCCTCCTCCTCCTCCCTCGCGTATCTCTCCACCATGGCCGACCCCCTTGCTGTCTTCTTGCCGTTGATCTCCATCGGCTCCTCCTCCTCCAGGCCCATCAATTTCACAAATATCATCACCATCAAGCTCTCCGCCACCAACCATCTGTTCTGGCACGTCCAGGTTGTGTCTCACCTGCGGAGCAATCTACTCCATGGCTATGTCGATGGGACCTTCCCCTGCCCGCCAACTCATTTGATGGTGGCTCCTTCTAAGGGTGTTGTCGCTGTCAGTCAGGCGAATCCTACTTATGCGGCATGGTTTCAACAAGATCAAGCTCTTCTCTTGGTGTTCCTCTCTACATCAACACTCGAGGTCGTCGGGATGGTCATGTTCGCCAAAACCTCGCATGAAGCCTGGACCACCATTGAGAGCAGCTTCGCGTCGCAGTCTACTGCGTGCTCCATGTAGCTTCGTGATGAGCTTCGTGAGATCAAGAAGCTGTACTCCTCTGTCGCCCTCTTCTATAACAAGGTCAAGGCGCTCTCTGACACGCTGACCTCGATTGGTCTGCCATTGCACGCAGAGGAATTTCAATCCTATATTCTGCAAGGCCTTGATGAGGATTATGATTCTCTTGTTGAGGCTATCAAGAATCATGTCACTCCAATGCTGCCCCATGACCTCTATGCGTGTATGATATCCACAGAGCATCGCATGGATGGGCGGCGTTCTTCTGGACATCGCATCCAATCTGCCAACCTCGCCAAGACTGGTGGTGGTGGCGTCGGCAAAAATTATCGCCTGCATGGACTATCTGCCCCCTCGTTTTTGCCTGCTTCTCCACTCGGGCCGGCGTATGCGCCTCGGCCCAACTCCGCTCCCGCCGCTGGTGGCGGCGGAGGATATCCTCCTGCCGCAAACGACCATGGGCTGGGCCAGGACTCTGTCGTGTGCCATCTCTGCGATGGCCAAGGTCATATGGTGGCGAAATGTTTCAAATGCTTGAATAAAACATTTCTAGGCATGGGCAATGATGGCCACTTCCTTGGCCGTCAGCTGTCTCTTGCCAATCATGTCTACACTGAGCCTCAAACACCACCGCCTCCTCCAGGACATACTGCTACAAACTACAATCCCTGTTGATCCACGCTGGTACATGGATACCGGTGCGACGGAGCACATCATTAGGCAATTGGAGAAGCTTCATATGCAGGAGCAATATCATGGGAAGGAACAAGTCTACTCCGCCAACGGTGCAGGTATACGCATATCTCATATTGGTCAAGCAATCCTTTCCACTCCCACCTCCCCACCACTTTATCTTTGTAATGTTCTCCATGTTCCCCATGTCACAACAAATCTTTTGTCTGTTCGTCGTCTTGCTTCTGATAAAAACATTTATGTTGAGTTCCATCCTAACAGTCTTTTTGTTAAGGATCTTCTCACGAGGCCATCACCCTTAGAGGATGGTGCCGTGGTGGTCCGTACTCGCTTGATGCATCTCCTGATCGCCACCTCAAACAAATCTTCAGCGCTCTTAAAGCTTCGTCTTCTCAGTGGCATGCTCGTTTAGGCCATCCTGCATCCCAGATTGTCCAGCATATTTTTATTTATAATCAGCTTTCTTCGGAGTCAATAAATTAGTGTAAGTATGTGATGCCTGTCAGCAAGGCAAAATTCATCAGTTACCTTTTTTCTATTTCTAATCGTATAATAAACGCTTCTCTTGAGCTTATTTATTCGGATGTGTGGGGCCATGCTCAAACTACTGTCAGTGGTCATAATTTCTATGTTAGTTATGTGGATGCTTACAGTCGGTTACATGGATCTATCTCATTAAACGCAAAAGTGATTTCTTTGATGTTTAACGCCTCCTTAACCACAAGATTAAGTTTGTTCAGTCGGATTAGGGTGGGGGTACATTAAACTCAATTCTTTTTTCCAGAAACTTGGTATTACTTATCGTGTTTCTTGTCCTCGCACATATCAACAGAATGGTAATACTGAACGCAAACATCGTCATATAGTGCAGACATGGGCCACTCTTCTAGATCATGCATATATGACTTTTTTGTTAATGGAACGATGCTTTTACCACTGCTTGTTTTCTCAGATATCGCATGCCCTCTCGTGTCATCAATATGCTGACTCCGCTTGAGAGTTTGTTAGGAGAAACACCTGACTATAATTTCTTTAAAGTGTTTGGGTCTGCTTGCTGGCCAATCTCCGCCCCTGTAATAACCATAAACTTGAATATCGCTCCAAAAGTGTGTTTTTCTTGGATACAGTCCACTCCACAAAGGATATAAATATCTTCATGTTCCTACAAACCACATCTATATTAGTCGTGATGTTATCTTCGATGAACATGTGTTTCCCTTCTCTGATTTTTCGTCACCCTCACACACACGGTCTTATGATTTGTCTCCATCTTTGCTTGATTAATTTAGAGATGTTGCCCGTGCCCCGTCGTTGCTTCCTAACCATGGTGCAGGTGTTCGTCGGGTTGCTCGTCTTGAAGTGCTATATGAACACACTTCTCCGTTGCCGGATCAAACTCCTTCGGGTTCTGCTGCTGCTGCTATCGACCCATATGACGTCGATCACATGTAGGGATCCAGCCCGCATCGCCCGCATGCACCCAGTCCAGTGGACCGGTCGGTCACGTACCCTGCGCGCCAGTCTACCTTCGAGCCGGACGATCCCTCATCTCCTTCGTCCCCTGCGGCGCCCACGACAACCGCGACTGCGTCTTCTGTGCCCACGTCGGCCGATTCTTTGGCTACGTCACATGTCCGCTCGCCCGCGAAGGTGCCACAGCTGCTTGATCCACTGCTCCCCTGCCGTGAGACCCCCTGCGCTATGTCACTCGAGGCTTGCACGGTGTGCGTCAACCAAAACAGCGTACTGATGGCACTGTTTCTTGGGTGGCTTCCTGTGATAAGGAAGCCACTGCTGATCCATCTGCCGAGCCCCACCGTTTTCATGCTGCACTTGGGATTCCTCACTAGCGTCAGGCTATGGAACATGAGTTTGATGCTTTGGTTGCGAATGATACTTGGCGTCTTGTTGCTCCTCGACTAGGCTTATATTATTGATTCCAAGTGGGTTTATAAAGTAAAGCGCCATGCCAATGGTACTATTGAGAGGTACAAAGCTCGTATGGTTGCTAAGGGGTCCAAGTAGCGTTATGGTCTTGATTATGAAGATACTTTCAGTCCTGTGGTAAAACTTGTTGGGAATATACCCTAGAGGCAATTATGTATGATGATATTTCCCATTGTATTCATAAAGATATTAAGTTGTCCTTGTATAAACATCTGATGGGTATCATTGAATATGTGATTCGGTTCTGGAACTATACATTCATGTTGTTTGTACTAAATATCCTTGGTCATCGAGGTTGTGCTGGACACATAACTTAGACCAATGTGAAAGTCGGCTTGATGACTCGGTTTCACTTGTCATGAGTATGGAGATGCTATTCTGACTTACACAGATTCGGTTAAAGAGTTTAGCGAGTCGGATTGACCCATATTGAGGTACAACGAACAAGTTGTCATTTGTATATCTCAATCAATGTAATCCTTAGACCTGAGGTTGTTGCATAGTCCGAGTTGAGGATCACTGACTTAGGTTCTGTCAAACGCTGATCCGTAACTGGGAAGTTATAAAGGCAGAGTTCGGGTCAACTGAGAATCAAGCTACATGATGTGAATAACCAAGATGGGATTTTGCCCCTCCACTTGAAGAGATATTCTCTAGGCCCTCTCGGATGATATGATTCGGAAAGCATGGCCAAGCACGACTCAGTTAAGTGTTAACCGAGGCAATCGACTAAGGGTTAGTCAGATAAATCACTTATCTCGGATCGAGAAGAGAGTCAGACTATTTAAGAGATGACAATTATTCGCCTATAGTCTGACAAGGTATATCATGAGGCAAAAGGGACTTAGACGCAAGTCGCATTGGAAAGGCAAGTCGTCTGTGGCATCCCGCAAAACCACTACTAGAAAATCGCGTTGAATTTGTGCATTGCATCGTCATCATCATGTATTGTTTGCATAAAACTATTGTCGCAAACCCCGATTTGTTTTCCAAACGTCCCATCTTAATTCAAATGCAAAGCCCGGGGCTCCGGATTATTTTGTTTTGCCCGCTATCGGTTTGCAAACGGTGTTATTTAAACAAATAAAATTTATATTATTTTTAGCGGGGGCAGTCGAACGGGCCGAATCGAACCGAACGACCACCCCCATTTTTCAAATCGGCCCACCTCTATCCCTAAACCTACAGCTACCTAAAACTCTACCCCAACCCAGCCTCCACATCACCCTGGCCACTCCCCTTGCGCCACCTCACCCTCTCCTCTCCTCCCACCCAACCAGATCCCTCCACCTCACCCCTCCTCTCTCACCCCACTCCTTTCTCTCCCCACACAGCCAACCACCCACCGACGCGGCCCACACACGCACGCCACCCGCGCCGGCCACCAACCCCCTGCCTCCCCTGTCGCCTGGGACCCGCCTGCCCCCTGGCCCCACGTCCGGCCCACCTCTCCCGGCCCCTGTTCCTCTTCCTCCTCCCCTCCCTCTTCTTCCTACCCAACCGCGCGCTGCCCCTCCTCCCCGCGTCCGCGCGTCGCCCGCAGTCCCTCCCCCGGCCTCGCTCTCGCGCGCCCGGCGACCCCTTTTCCCCCCGAGCTCGCCGCGGCACTCCGACCTCCACCGCGTCGTCCGCCGCTTCCCCGGGCTACGCTCCGTCCGCACCGCGCGCCGCCTCGTCCCCGCCGTCGCCCGCATCCTCGTCGCCTCCTCTCCTGGGCCGCGCGCCGCCTCCCCTCGAGCTGCGCCGCCCCGGCCGTGCGCGCCGGCCGCGCCCACGCCGGCCCTCCTCCCGCTGCGACCTCGCCGGCGCCCCTCCGTCGAGCCCCGCCGCCAGGAGGATCCCCCTCGTCGTCGGCCCTCCCCCGCGTCCGCATCGTCTCCGCCACCGGCCGCCGCGCCCCGCCAGCCGTCCCCGAGCTCGCCTGCGTCCCCAACCTCGCCGCACCCCGCCAGGCCCGCCGCCGCCTCTGCAAGCCGGCCTCGCTCCCTCCGCGAACCCCCCCCCCCTCCCCGGCGCCGCCGCGCGGCCGCCTCCACCGCGCTGGCGAGCTCACCCCCCCGCCAGCGACCGCCGCGGTGCGGCCCTGCATGCCCGCCGCCGAGGCCCATCTCCTCCCGAGTTGCCTCATCTGGAGCACCTCCGATCGCCGAGCTCCCTGCATCCGCGCCGTTCGACCCCAACCCCGTGGGCCCGAGCCGCCAAGTTCTGCCTTCGGTGTCCGGAACCGAACCCCTCGCCAAGATCTTCCGAGGCCCAGATCTCGACAACAAGACCGACTATGGGCAGCCCAAGAAGGACCATCGACGAGTTATACCCGATCTTCACGGAACCTAGACGCCGAGACCCCTGGACCCGTCGATCATCTACATGAAACGCCGAAGCCGTTCCAAGTCTTCCGAGGACCTCGCCAAGGTCTACTGAAGAGTGGTGCACCTAGCCTCGCCGAAGGCACATGCGCCTATTCAAGATCGTCAACAGGGACCCCGAAGACCGAACCCAGACATACCAAGTTCTTCGACCCGGAGGTCGCAGACGCGACAAGTTCTTCACTCCCGAACGCCAAGACCGATACGATCTACCCGATCCGAAGACCCTGACCCCGAACGACAAGTTCTTCACCCCGGATGCCGAGACCGACTCGATGGCGCGGGCCGACAAGACCTCGCAACGGCAAGCTCGACCCCGTGGAACCCGACAAGATCTGCATGCGACAAGAACAACCCCGACCCGGAAGAATCCGACGTGCCCGACATCGACCCAAGTCCTGCCTCCCGGACGCGACAAGAACTACCCCAGTAAACCGAGAACGACCCCGGAGGCCGAGAACGATCCCGTCGAACCCCATATCCGAACCTCGCCGACCCGTCGAACCCTGGACCCCGAGACCCGGCCCCGAACCCCCGGATCCCCAAGATCGTCGAGACCCCAATGTGTGAACCTCTTATCCGAGAACCCTATTTTATAATATAATAACAACTTGATGCATAATAATTGTTCATCGCATGCATATCTGTGGTTTGGGGGCCTTATGCCGATTCACCTAATAATTAAATATGGGGCCCATATGCGGGCAAATCCAGTCTCATATTGGCCTCATTTAAAATTGATGTAGCGAACCGGTGCTATCTTCTACCATGCTAAAACAACATTTAAATTGCGGGGCACCTAAACAACTTGAACCACCTAACTAATTGTCGGGACCCCGGTTCCGCTTAATATGCCCTAATTGCATCGCACCTTGCCATGCCATGCATCATACATGCATCATGCCGATCTTCTGCCGTAGTATTAAATATTGCATCCGGTGTTTCTTCTAGTGTTTTGCTTCTTCGCGGATAAGGCCGTTGAGTTGATGCGAGTGCCGACCCGATCTTCGGTTGAACCCTTCGGCAATGTTTTCAGGCGAGCATCTCCCCCTTTTCTACCTATCTTACTTTTATAGTCTTTATTCCCTCCTGTTGATCTATTGCTATCTGTGTTGCGATGCTTTAGTTTCCGTACCTGTGATATACCGTGCAGCCCTATATTGCCTTGGACACACCCTATTACCTGTTGTTTTGGTAGATAGTTGGACTTGCGCGTCGTAGTTGCTTGCTCAAGTGCTGATGTGTGTCGTCATATGCCACAGTTGCTGATGTATTGCCGCATGTTGCTGTTGGAGATGATTCTAGTTTTACTTATCGTCACTTTAATTTCTGTTTAACAACTAAAATTGAAATAAGCAGAGGCATCGGTGGGTGATAGAAAATATTTGGTTTCCGAACGCCCACTTGTGTCCCGTAAGACCCCGAGTACTTGATACTTGTTCCTTGATTTATCGCGCTATCCACATCCGGGAGGTATATGGGACCCCCCTGAGCCAGAGCTTGATTCAGTCTTATTTCTTGGGGCCACAAACTAGTTTGAGGTTTTATTTACGATCCTGTACTTATGCCATGCTACTTTCTGTATTTAAATTGTGCGAGGAGCACACTGTACTGTTTAGGATCGGGACACGATTCCGCGGTGTCGACAAGCTCAGTTTTGGGTTCCCAGTCGTTCACAGCCGTCCACCCAAACCTTGGGTCCGTCTCGGAGCTAGCTTACTTCGTTGCGGGTAGACTTCAAGGGGTGGCCCCCTGAAATATTTCTGAATCCTGTGATTGTTCAGTCGTGAAAGCCTCGTTGGGTTTTGAGTTGGTTTTTCCGAGGTTGATCGAGCGTGTGTTGCTATTGGTGCACCCCGGCCGGGTAAAACTTTCTGAAAGCCGTGTCCGCGGATATGGACGACTTGGAGCACAGTATCTCGATCATAGACAAGCATAACTAAAGTTTATTGCTATAAACTTGACTTTATAATGACTAGTAATCAGCTTCACTATAATGGAATGGCTAAATAATACTGCCGACAATTGCTTGTTTGAATTGTCGCTTGCGACCATTGTACCTGACTAGTAAGTATTGCAACTACAACGAAATGGCTGAATAAAAGTACCAACAACTGCTGGGTTTCGGGATTACATCATGCTATCTGTATCTGATTAGTATTTGCTGCAACTACAACGGAATGATTAACTAAAAGTGCCTACTGCTTACTTTACCAGGATGAATATCTAAACCTGACTAGTAATTGTTGCAACGATAACTGAATAAGTAAAACTGCCAACGGTGAGAGTTCCTCGGTTGACTTCCTCGTTTGGTCTCGAGGGGGAAACACCAGGATGGGTTTGTTTGGTGTTAGCTTCAGGTTGGATCCGGATAGGTCTATCTTACCCCTCTCTGACTGTCGCCAGTTGAATCGAGTCTCTATAGGTTGTTTAGTGCATGCTGCCGCTGCCGCTCAGTCCACCATACCTATGTAGGCGAGGACCGCCGAATTCTAGCCTCGCCGTGTACTGGCCTCAGTATTGACGCTCCTCTTTTTCCTTTGCCCTTTGTCGGCACCCCTTTTGTTTAAGCAGGTTTTGAGATCGACGTCGTTAGCAGGGTTACCCTTCCGGCTTGGCCTGGGCAGGGTTATGGACGCCATTGGTTATTCTTCAGGGCTCTTAGCCCCATTTGCATCTTGTCCGTAGCTGGACGCTCAATCGTTTTCAAGGTGATTTGGATCTTTGTATATTATATCTGTATTCTTGACTCATGGAGTCGCTGTTATATATATATCTGTTCTGTGGGTCCCATCGAGGACTGTTGTGTAATGTTATTACTTCGTTTTCCACCCGCACGAAAGTGCCTGGTGGGCACCTTTGAATCGTTTCTATGCGGGTTTGGCGAATTTTGCTCAAACTTGCATAGGTCCGATTCTGAGGGTGTTACAGAGTGGTATCAGAGCACAGCAGTTGCGATACCCCACAAGTCCAGCCTGTAGGATAACCTAGCTAACGGCCGAAGTAGAGTGTCAAAACTATTTTGCAAAAATCGGTTGGATAGTTCTGATTAGGTCTGATTTTACTCCTTACCCCTCTGCTATTCTCCTCTTATCTTTACGCGTTTTGAATCCGCTCTCTTCTTTTTCTTTGAGTCCAGGAATTCTCGTGGTTGGTTTTCCGTCGTACCTTCAGGGTTTCGCTTCCTCCTTTGATAACGGTGTTGCTACATCCGGTGTTCAAGCTGCCTGAGGAATCCGTCTACGATGTTACCATTCTTTGTTCCCTTGTTTGTGCCTTCCGGTGTTTTCCGACGCGACGACATCATCTATGCCAAATCCGATGCAGAGTCTGCATCACTCCTTTGTTCCGAACCTCGCTTGTCGAGATCTTCAGTCTGATTCCGAGAATGGTTGCACGCTTTTCCACTGATTGTGCAGAGTAATAGTTTGGGTGCGTGATGGATTGGCCCCCATGCCGACTACCCTTTCTATTCGCTTTTGTACATTGAAGTGGACGAGAATGCATCGGTTCCCTCTTTCCATCGAAGTTAGAGGTGGCTTTATCTGTTGATACCTCTACCTTCGACCTTTTTGTTTCCGGAGTGTTCTCTCGACGATCACGGACAACGACCTCTCGTTAGTGGTGTCGCGAGGATCTACACGATGCGAGAAGATGCAGATCGCCGACCTTCCTTCCGGTACCATGAGGCGGATCTCGAGGGCGAGATCCATTGTTAGTGGTGTCGAATTGTGGCATCCCGCAAAACCACTACTAGAAAATCGCGTTGAATTTGTGCATTGCATCGTCATCATCATGTATTGTTTGCATAAAACTATTGTCGCAAACCCCGATTTGTTTTCCAAACGTACCATCTTAATTCAAATGCAAAGCCCGGGGCTCCGGATTATTTTGTTTTGCCCGCTATCGGTTTGCAAACGGTGTTATTTAAACAAATAAAATTTATATTATTTTTAGCGGGGGCAGTCGAACGGGCCGAATCGAACCGAACGACCACCCCCATTTTTCAAATCGGCCCACCTCTATCCCTAAACCTACAGCTACCTAAAACTCTACCCCAACCCAGCCTCCACATCACCCTGGCCACTCCCCTTGCGCCACCTCACCCTCTCCTCTCCTCCCACCCAACCAGATCGCTCCACCTCACCCCTCCTCTCTCACCCCACTCCTTTCTCTCCCCACACAGCCAACCACCCACCGACGCGGCCCACACACGCACGCCACCCGCGCCGGCCACCAACCCCCTGCCTCCCCTGTCGCCTGGGACCCGCCTGCCCCCTGGCCCCACGTCCGGCCCACCTCTCCCGGCCCCTGTTCCTCTTCCTCCTCCCCTCCCTCTTCTTCCTACCCAACCGCGCGCTGCCCCTCCTCCCCGCGTCCGCGCGTCGCCCGCAGTCCCTCCCCCGGCCTCGCTCTCGCGCGCCCGGCGACCCCTTTTCCCCCCGAGCTCGCCGCGGCACTCCGACCTCCACCGCGTCGTCCGCCGCTTCCCCGGGCTACGCTCCGTCCGCACCGCGCGCCGCCTCGTCCCCGCCGTCGCCCGCATCCTCGTCGCCTCCTCTCCTGGGCCGCGCGCCGCCTCCCCTCGAGCTGCGCCGCCCCGGCCGTGCGCGCCGGCCGCGCCCACGCCGGCCCTCCTCCCGCTGCGACCTCGCCGGCGCCCCTCCGTCGAGCCCCGCCGCCAGGAGGATCCCCCTCGTCGTCGGCCCTCCCCCGCGTCCGCATCGTCTCCGCCACCGGCCGCCGCGCCCCGCCAGCCGTCCCCGAGCTCGCCTGCGTCCCCAACCTCGCCGCACCCCGCCAGGCCCGCCGCCGCCTCTGCAAGCCGGCCTCGCTCCCTCCGCGAACCCCCCCCCCCCCCGGCGCCGCCGCGGCGGCCTCCTCCACCGCGCTGGCGAGCTCCCCCCCCCCCCGCCAGCGACCGCCGCGGTGCGGCCCTGCATGCCCGCCGCCGAGGCCCATCTCCTCCCGAGCTGCCTCATCTGGAGCACCTCCGATCGCCGAGCTCCCTGCATCCGCGCCGTTCGACCCCAACCCCGTGGGCCCGAGCCGCCAAGTTCTGCCTTCGGTGCCCGGAACCGAACCCCTCGCCAAGATCTTCCGAGGCCCAGATCTCGACAACAAGACCGACTATGGGCAGCCCAAGAAGGACCATCGACGAGTTATACCCGATCTTCACGGAACCTAGACGCCGAGACCCCTGGACCCGTCGATCATCTACATGAAACGCCGAAGCCGTTCCAAGTCTTCCGAGGACCTCGCCAAGGTCTACTGAAGAGTGGTGCACCTAGCCTCGCCGAAGGCACATGCGCCTATTCAAGATCGTCAACAGGGACCCCGAAGACCGAACCCAGACATACCAAGTTCTTCGACCCGGAGGTCGCAGACGCGACAAGTTCTTCACTCCCGAACGCCAAGACCGATACGATCTACCCGATCCGAAGACCCTGACCCCGAACGACAAGTTCTTCACCCCGGATGCCGAGACCGACTCGATGGCACGGGCCGACAAGACCTCGCAACGGCAAGCTCGACCCCGTTGAACCCGACAAGATCTGCATGCGACAAGAACAACCCCGACCCGGAAGAATCCGACGTGCCCGACACCGACCCAAGTCCTGCCTCCCGGACGCGACAAGAACTACCCCAGTAAACCGAGAACGACCCCGGAGGCCGAGAACGATCCCGTCGAACCCCATATCCGAACCTCGCCGACCCGTCGAACCCTGGACCCCGAGACCCGGCCCCGAACCCCCGGATCCCCAAGATCGTCGAGACCCCAATGTGTGAACCTCTTATCCGAGAACCCTATTTTATAATATAATAACAACTTGATGCATAATAATTGTTCATCGCATGCATATCTGTGGTTTGTGGGCCTTATGCCGATTCACCTAATAATTAAATATGGGGCCCATATGCGGGCAAATCCAGTCTCATATTGGCCTCATTTAAAATTGATGTAGTGAACCGGTGCTATCTTCTACCATGCTAAAACAACATTTAAATTGCGGGGCACCTAAACAACTTGAACCACCTAACTAATTGTCGGGACCCCGGTTCCGCTTAATATGCCCTAATTGCATCGCACCTTGCCATGCCATGCATCATACATGCATCATGCCGATCTTCTGCCGTAGTATTAAATATTGCATCCGGTGTTTCTTCTAGTGTTTTTCTTCTTCGCGGATAAGGCCGTTGAGTTGATGCGAGTGCCGACCCGATCTTCGGTTGAACCCTTCGGCAATGTTTTCAGGCGAGCATCTCCCCCTTTTCTACCTATCTTACTTTTATAGTCTTTATTCCCTCCTGTTGATCTATTGCTATCTGTGTTGCTATGCTTTAGTTTCCGTACCTGTGATATACCGTGCAGCCCTACATTGCCTTGGACACACCCTATTACCTGTTGTTTTGGTAGATAGTTGGACTTGCGCATCGTAGTTGCTTGCTCAAGTGCTGATGTGTGTCGTCATATGCCACAGTTGCTGATGTATTGCCGCATGTTGCTGTTGGAGATGATTCTAGTTTTACTTATCGTCACTTTAATTTCTGTTTAACAACTAAAATTGAAATAAGCAGAGGCATCGGTGGGTGATAGAAAATATTTGGTTTCCGAACGCCCACTTGTGTCCCGTAAGACCCCGAGTACTTGATACATGTTCCTTGATTTATCGCACTATCCACATCCGGGAGGTATATGGGACCCCCCTGAGCCAGAGCTTGATTCAGTCTTATTTCTTGGGGCCACAAACTAGTTTGAGGTTTTATTTACGATCCTGTACTTATGCCATGCTACTTTCTGTATTTAAATTGTGCGAGGAGCACACTGTACTGTTTAGGATCGGGACACGATTCTGCGGTGTCGACAAGCTCAGTTTTGGGTTCCCAGTCGTTCACAGCCGTCCACCCAAACCTTGGGTCCGTCTCGGAGCTAGCTTACTTCGTTGCGGGTAGACTTCAAGGGGTGGCCCCCTGAAATATTTCTGAATCCTGTGATTGTTCAGTCGTGAAAGCCTCGTTGGGTTTTGAGTTGGTTTTTCCGAGGTTGATCGAGCGTGTGTTGCTATTGGTGCACCCCGGCCGGGTAAAACTTTCTGAAAGCCGTGTCCGCGGATATGGACGACTTGGAGCACAGTATCTCGATCATAGACAAGCATAACTAAAGTTTATTGCTATAAACTTGACTTTATAATGACTAGTAATCAGCTTCACTATAATGGAATGGCTAAATAATACTGCCCACAATTGCTTGTTTGAATTGTCGCTTGCGACCATTGTACCTGACTAGTAAGTATTGCAACTACAACGAAATGGCTGAATAAAAGTACCAACAACTGCTGGGTTTCGGGATTACATCATGCTATCTGTATCTTATTAGTAATTGCTGCAACTACAACGGAATGATTAACTAAAAGTGCCTACTGCTTACTTTACCAGGATGAATATCTAAACCTGACTAGTAATTGTTGCAACGATAACTGAATAAGTAAAACTGCCAACGGTGTGAGTTCCTCGGTTGACTTCCTCGTTTGGTCTCGAGGGGGAAACACCGGGATGGGTTTGTTTGGTGTTAGCTTCAGGTTGGATCCGGATAGGTCTATCTTACCCCTCTCTGACTGTCGCCAGTTGAATCGAGTCTCTATAGGTTGTTTAGTGCATGCTGCCGCTGCCGCTCAGTCCACCATACCTATGTAGGCGAGGACCGCCGAATTCTAGCCTCGCCGTGTACTGGCCTCAGTATTGACGCTCCTCTTTTTCCTTTGCCCTTTGTCGACACCCCTTTTGTTTAAGCAGGTTTTGAGATCGACGTCGTTAGCAGGGTTACCCTTCCGGCTTGGCCTGGGCAGGGTTATGGACGCCATTGGTTATTCTTCAGGGCTCTTAGCCCCATTTGCATCTTGTCCGTAGCTGGAGGCTCAATCGTTTTCAAGGTGATTTGGATCTTTGTATATTATATCTGTATTCTTGACTCATGGAGTCGCTGTTATATATATCTGTTCTGTGGGTCCCATCGAGGACTGTTGTGTAATGTTATTACTTCGTTTTCCACCCGCACGAAAGTGCCTGGTGGGCACCTTTGAATCGTTTCTATGCGGGTTTGGCGAATTTTGCTCAAACTTGCATAGGTCCGATTCTGAGGGTGTTACAGAGTGGTATTAGAGCACAGCAGTTGCGATACCCCACAAGTCCAGCCTGTAGGATAACCTAGCTAACGACCGAAGTAGAGTGTCAAAACTATTTTGCAAAAATCGGTTGGATAGTTCTGATTAGGTCTGATTTTACTCCTTACCCCTCTGCTATTCTCCTCTTATCTTTACGCGTTTTGAATCCGCTCTCTTCTTTTTCTTCGAGTCCAGGAATTCTCGTGGTTGGTTTTCCGTCGTACCTTCAGGGTTTCGCTTCCTCCTTTGATAACGGTGTTGCTACATCCGGTGTTCAAGCTGCCTGAGGAATCCGTCTACGATGTTACCATTCTTTGTTCCCTTGTTTGTGCCTTCCGGTGTTTTCCGACGCAACGACATCATCTATGCCAAATCCGATGCAGAGTCTGCATCACTCCTTTGTTCCGAACCTCGCTTGTCGAGATCTTCAGTCTGATTCCGAGAATGGTTGCACGCTTTTCCACTGATTGTGCAGAGTAATAGTTTGGGTGCGTGATGGATTGGCCCCCATGCCGACTACCCTTTCTATTCGCTTTTGTACATTGAAGTGGACGAGAATGCATCGGTTCCCTCTTTCCATCGAAGTTAGAGGTGGCTTTATCTGTTGATACCTCTACCTTCGACCTTTTTGTTTCCGGAGTGTTCTCTCGACGATCACGGACAACGACCTCTCGTTAGTGGTGTCGCGAGGATCTACACGATGCGAGAAGATGCAGATCGCCGACCTTCCTTCCGGTACCATGAGGCGGATCTCGAGGGCGAGATCCATTGTTAGTGGTGTCGAATTGTGGCATCCCGCAAAACCACTACTAGAAAATCGCGTTGAATTTGTGCATTGCATCGTCATCATCATGTATTGTTTGCATAAAACTATTGTCGCAAACCCCGATTTGTTTTCCAAACGTCCCATCTTAATTCAAATGCAAAGCCCGGGGCTCCGGATTATTTTGTTTTGCCCGCTATCGGTTTGCAAACGGTGTTATTTAAACAAATAAAATTTATATTATTTTTAGCGGGGGCAGTCGAACGGGCCGAATCGAACCGAACGACCACCCCCATTTTTCAAATCGGCCCACCTCTATCCCTAAACCTACAGCTACCTAAAACTCTACCCAACCCAGCCTCCACATCACCCTGGCCACTCCCCTTGCGCCACCTCACCCTCTCCTCTCCTCCCACCCAACCAGATCGCTCCACCTCACCCCTCCTCTCTCACCCCACTCCTTTCTCTCCCCACACAGCCAACCACCCACCGACGCGGCCCACACACGCACGCCACCCGCGCCGGCCACCAACCCCCTGCCTCCCCTGTCGCCTGGGACTCGCCTGCCCCCTGGCCCCACGTCCGGCCCACCTCTCCCGGCCCCTGTTCCTCTTCCTCCTCCCCTCCCTCTTCTTCCTACCCAACCGCGCGCTGCCCCTCCTCCCCGCGTCCGCGCGTCGCCCGCAGTCCCTCCCCCGGCCTCGCTCTCGCGCGCCCGGCGACCCCTTTTCCCCCCGAGCTCGCCGCGGCACTCCGACCTCCACCGCGCCGTTCGCCGCTTCCCCGGGCTACGCTCCGTCCGCACCGCGCGCCGCCTCGTCCCCGCCGTCGCCCGCATCCTCGTCGCCTCCTCTCCTGGGCCGCGCGCCGCCTCCCCTCGAGCTGCGCCGCCCCGGCCGTGCGCGCCGGCCGCGCCCACGCCGGCCCTCCTCCCGCTGCGACCTCGCCGGCGCCCCTCCGTCGAGCCCCGCCGCCAGGAGGATCCCCCTCGTCGTCGGCCCTCCCCCGCGTCCGCATCGTCTCCGCCACCGGCCGCCGCGCCCCGCCAGCCGTCCCCGAGCTCGCCTGCGTCCCCAACCTCGCCGCACCCCGCCAGGCCCGCCGCCGCCTCTGCAAGCCGGCCTCGCTCCCTCCGCGAACCCCCCCCCCCCCCGGCGCCGCCGCGCGGCCGCCTCCACCGCGCTGGCGAGCTCACCCCCCCCCCCCGCCAGCGACCGCCGCGGTGCGGCCCTGCATGCCCGCCGCCGAGGCCCATCTCCTCCCGAGCTGCCTCATCTGGAGCACCTCCGATCGCCGAGCTCCCTGCATCCGCGGCGTTCGACCCCAACCCCGTGGGCCCGAGCCGCCAAGTTCTGCCTTCGGTGTCCGGAACCGAACCCCTCGCCAAGATCTTCCGAGGCCCAGATCTCGACAACAAGACCGACTATGGGCAGCCCAAGAAGGACCATCGACGAGTTATACCCGATCTTCACGGAACCTAGACGCCGAGACCCCTGGACCCGTCGATCATCTACATGAAACGCCGAAGCCGTTCCAAGTCTTCCGAGGACCTCGCCAAGGTCTACTGAAGAGTGGTGCACCTAGCCTCGCCGAAGGCACATGCGCCTATTCAAGATCGTCAACAGGGACCCCGAAGACCGAACCCAGACATACCAAGTTCTTCGACCCGGAGGTCGCAGACGCGACAAGTTCTTCACTCCCGAACGCCAAGACCGATACGATCTACCCGATCCGAAGACCCTGACCCCGAACGACAAGTTCTTCACCCCGGATGCCGAGACCGACTCGATGGCGCGGGCCGACAAGACCTCGCAACGGCAAGCTCGACCCCGTGGAACCCGACAAGATCTGCATGCGACAAGAACAACCCCGACCCGGAAGAATCCGACGTGCCCGACACCGACCCAAGTCCTGCCTCCCGGACGCGACAAGAACTACCCCAGTAAACCGAGAACGACCCCGGAGGCCGAGAACGATCCCGTCGAACCCCATATCCGAACCTCGCCGACCCGTCGAACCCTGGACCCCGAGACCCGGCCCCGAACCCCCGGATCCCCAAGATCGTCGAGACCCCAATGTGTGAACCTCTTATCCGAGAACCCTATTTTATAATATAATAACAACTTGATGCATAATAATTGTCCATCGCATGCATATCTGTGGTTTGGGGGCCTTATGCCGATTCACCTAATAATTAAATATGGGGCCCATATGCGGGCAAATCCAGTCTCATATTGGCCTCATTTAAAATTGATGTAGCGAACCGGTGCTATCTTCTACCATGCTAAAACAACATTTAAATTGCGGGGCACCTAAACAACTTGAACCACCTAACTAATTGTCGGGACCCCGGTTCCGCTTAATATGCCCTAATTGCATCGCACCTTGCCATGCCATGCATCATACATGCATCATGCCGATCTTCTGCCGTAGTATTAAATATTGCATCCGGTGTTTCTTCTAGTGTTTTGCTTCTTCGTGGATAAGGCCGTTGAGTTGATGCGAGTGCCGACCCGATCTTCGGTTGAACCCTTCGGCAATGTTTTCAGGCGAGCATCTCCCCCTTTTCTACCTATCTTACTTTTATAGTCTTTATTCCCTCATGTTGATCTATTGCTATCTGTGTTGCGATGCTTTAGTTTCCGTACCTGTGATATACCGTGCAGCCCTATATTGCCTTGGACACACCCTATTACCTGTTGTTTTGGTAGATAGTTGGACTTGCGCGTCGTAGTTGCTTGCTCAAGTGCTGATGTGTGTCGTCATATGCCACAGTTGCTGATGTATTGCCGCATGTTGCTGTTGGAGATGATTCTAGTTTTACTTATCGTCACTTTAATTTCTGTTTAACAACTAAAATTGAAATAAGCAGAGGCATCGGTGGGTGATAGAAAATATTTGGTTTCCGAACGCCCACTTGTGTCCCGTAAGACCCCGAGTACTTGATACCTGTTCCTTGATTTATCGCGCTATCCACATCCGGGAGGTATATGGGACCCCCCTGAGCCAGAGTTTGATTCAGTCTTATTTCTTGGGGCCACAAACTAGTTTGAGGTTTTATTTACAATCCTTTACTTATGCCATGCTACTTTCTGTATTTAAATTGTGCGAGGAGCACACTGTACTGTTTAGGATCGGGACACGATTCCGCGGTGTCGACAAGCTCAGTTTTGGGTTCCCAGTCGTTCACAGCCGTCCACCCAAACCTTGGGTCCGTCTCGGAGCTAGCTTACTTCGTTGCGGGTAGACTTCAAGGGGTGGCCCCCTGAAATATTTCTGAATCCTGTGATTGTTCAGTCGTGAAAGCCTCGTTGGGTTTTGAGTTGGTTTTTCTGAGGTTGATCGAGCGTGTGTTGCTATTGGTGCACCCCGGCCGGGTAAAACTTTCTGAAAGCCGTGTCCGCGGATATGGACGACTTGGAGCACAGTATCTCGATCATAGACAAGCATAACTAAAGTTTATTGCTATAAACTTGACTTTATAATGACTAGTAATCAGCTTCACTATAATGGAATGGCTAAATAATACTGCCCACAATTGCTTGTTTGAATTGTCGCTTGCGACCATTGTACCTGACTAGTAAGTATTGCAACTACAACGAAATGGCTGAATAAAAGTACCAACAACTGCTGGGTTTCGGGATTACATCATGCTATCTGTATCTGATTAGTAATTGCTGCAACTACAACGGAATGATTAACTAAAAGTGCCTACTGCTTACTTTACCAGGATGAATATCTAAACCTGACTAGTAATTGTTGCAACGATAACTGAATAAGTAAAACTGCCAACGGTGTGAGTTCCTCGGTTGACTTCCTCGTTTGGTCTCGAGGGGGAAACACCAGGATGGGTTTGTTTGGTGTTAGCTTCAGGTTGGATCCGGATAGGTCTATCTTACCCCTCTCTGACTGTCGCCAGTTGAATCGAGTCTCTATAGGTTGTTTAGTGCATGCTGCCGCTGCCGCTCAGTCCACCATACCTATGTAGGCGAGGACCGCCGAATTCTAGCCTCGCCGTGTACTGGCCTCAGTACTGACGCTCCTCTTTTTCCTTTGCCCTTTGTCGGCACCCCTTTTGTTTAAGCAGGTTTTGAGATCGACGTCGTTAGCAGGGTTACCCTTCCGGCTTGGCCTGGGCAGGGTTATGGACGCCATTGGTTATTCTTCAGGGCTCTTAGCCCCATTTGCATCTTGTCCGTAGCTGGACGCTCAATCGTTTTCAAGGTGATTTGGATCTTTGTATATTATATCTGTATTCTTGACTCATGGAGTCGCTGTTATATATATCTGTTCTATGGGTCCCATCGAGGACTGTTGTGTAATGTTATTACTTCGTTTTCCACCCGCACGAAAGTGCCTAGTGGGCACCTTTGAATCGTTTCTATGCGGGTTTGGCGAATTTTGCTCAAACTTGCATAGATCCGATTCTGAGGGTGTTACATCGTCTTGACTCTTTGGTACTTGGGAGTCGGCACGTTCTGCTAGGAGCCGCTACCGACTGATCGATTGAGAGTCGGACTCCAATCGTGTCTAAGTAGCCATGAGCCTGTGGGGTCACACACTTAAAAGCGGGAGCAAGTTCGGATTGGATCTGAACTAGAAATCTGGTTGGGTTGGACCCAAGCCGGATTAGGACTGAGTCGGTGAGTCGGACTCGCGGTGACTAGTGTTATATGGGCTTTAGTGAATGGGCCACGAGAGTGGATCCCACGTTCACTCCCTATATATAGTGGAGCACAGTAACCCAGAAGGGTTAATCATTTTTTATCGGTTAGCATTCCATGTGTTGGAAACCTTAGCTCCACAGTAGTCCTGCCGTCGTAACGAACCTAGCAGTTCGCCGCCGGTGCTCCTCCTTGTACATGTGGATACCAGCAGAGGTGTTGTATGATCAGCACCAGGACGACCGGATCGCAAAGGACTGCACTACATCAACTGACGCGCTTCATCAGTAATCCGCAACTGCGTGTCTAGTGGTAAACCTCGTGGCCTTCTACCTCAGCTAGATCTTGGGATCACCATGTTAGAGAAAAAAGTTTTTGTTTTATCTCTATGTGGCCCAACAAAACTAACCACCATCCGGTTGCTCCTGTCTATTGCAGTTACTCGGGGTTGGTTCATGCGTCAGCTTGATGTTAAGAATGCGTTTCTGAATGGTGTTCTTGAGGAAGAAGTGCTTATGTGTCAACCTCTAGGTTTTGAGGATCCTTAGCATCCTACTCACCTATGTCACTTGCAGAAGGCTCTTTATGGACTGAAACAGTCACCTCAGGTTTGGGATCGCTCGTCTTGGTGCAGTTATTCACCAACATGGTGTTATACCTTCCACAAATGACACATCCTTATTTATTCTTCATACCTGAGGTAAATACCTATTTATTGGTGTATGTTGATGACATTATTGTGCTCGGCTCTTCTTCCTCGGAGATTGACCGTCTCATTAGTGGCCTTCGTCATGAGTTTGATGTCAAGGATCTTGGAGAACTGCATTTTTTCTTGAGCGTTGAGGTTGCTCATACTCAGCATGGTCTCTCTCTTACTCAGCGTAAGTATGCTACTGACTTACTAGCTATGGCAGGTATGCTCAGGTGTGCTCCTGCTACTACTCCTATGTCAGCGTCTGTTAAACTGTTTGTTGCGCACAGTAGTGCTCTTGATCCTGATGATGCTACTATATATATAAGTCTTGTTGGTGAACTTCAGTATCTTACATTGACTCGTCCCGATATCTCTTTTGATGTTAACAGAGTCTGTCAGTTCCTTCATTCTCCAACTATGGAGCATATGGGTGCAGTTAAGCGTATTCTTCGGTATATTCAGCACACACTTGGTCATGGTCTCTCACTGCAATCCGTCACTGCGATCCGCTGCCTCTAGTACCCTCTCAACATTCTCTGATGCAGATTGGGCAGGAGATGCTGATGACAGGCGATCAACAGGGGGATATGTAGTTTTTTATGGTGCCAATTTGATCGCCTCGAGTGCTCATAACCAGTTTGTTGTGTCTTGTTCTAATACAGAAGCTGAGTATAAAGCAGTGGCTAATGCTACTGCAGAAATGATTTGAGTTGAAGCATTGTTGAAGGAACTTGGTGCTCGACAGGATTCTCCACCTATTTTGTGGCGTGACAATATTGGTGCTACTTATCTCTCGTCGAATCCTGTTTTTCATGCACGGAAAAACATATTAAGATTGACTTTCACTTTGTCCGTGAACGAGTTGCTCAGAAGTTGTTACAAGTTTGTTTTGTGACTTCAAAAGATCAACTTGCAGATGTCTTCACCAAACCGCTCGCATTTCCACTATTTGAAGAATGTAAACGCAATCTCATCATGTCTACTATTGCAATTGAGGGGGGGGGGGGGTGTTTGATAACGTACATGGCTGTCACAAATATGTTTGTAACATTGTAGTTGGATAGGTATTGTAGTTTGTACTTTATCTCATCTCTAAACCCTTGCAACTAACGTGTACTCCTCCCTAATATAAATGGGAGTACTAAGCCAGGGGACCGATCCAAACGATCCCCCGCCTCCCAAACGCCCGATCGAAGCCACTCAGCCGTTGACACGATCTCCTTGTCTCTTCCCATTTGCCCCCAAACAGGACAAAATGCCCCCGCCTTGACCCGTCGGACCGCTTGCGCATGATCTCCCTCGCGCCAGCGAGCACACAGTCCCTGCAACAGCAGCAACAACGATGCCCGCGGCATAGGCACTCTCTTAGCAAACCATGTCTACCTATACCAAATTCTTGCAGTAAAACGAGAGCAGCAGAGAAAATCCATCCTCACGCTTGCGGAAACCACAACACCGGCAGAGATACGGCAGCAGCGGTGACTGGAGTGCAGCAGCATGCTTGTAGCAATGCAGCCGGCGCCGACGGTGTGCTTGCAGCAAAGAGGCACGCTCTGGCAGACCTTGTAGCACCGGCGACCTGCTTTCGCAGCAATGGCGGATGACGCGTGTCGCGACGCGAGGGTGGAGGACGCGAGGGACGCGTTCCCCCGCCTGATAGTGTTTTCCTAATAAAAATACATGACTAGATACCACGCTTGAGTTGCGTTGAGTATCTTCTAAAATATTGTGTCCCTTTTGTTTTACAAGGCCAACAACTAATGGATTTATACTATACTAAGTAGAATAATTATTGGTCGGAAGCTTGTCCCAACGAAATAAAATACACAACGTAATTGGAAATGAGGAAATACTAGTAGTAGTTACCGGTTGCGATGAAGATTGTGCTGGTGGTTGTTCGAACACATGCTCCCCAGGTTTATCGCCTGCCCAGGCTTCCACATACAAGCGTGAGGGCTGCTGAGAGAATTCAAAGGCGTGGAGAGGGTCGGCTCAAATAAGTACATTTGAATATGAAACCAATAATATCAGTATTAGCCAGAGCTTCGGACAAACAAAATGCACCATGTAATTTAGAATGCACGAAGTATATATGGTATAAATATTTACCGGTTGCGATGTAGATTGTGCTGTTCTTTGTTGGAGCACCTGCTCGTCTTGGGTCTGCTCAGAGAATTCAAAGGCGAAGACAGGTTCCTCTGTCTTTATTATTGTAATCCAGGCCGCAAATTGAACATCTACGAGCTTTTCTTGTGATGTATTTCCAGGACGAGGTGCCAAGAGGTCAAGCTGTTTGAACCCCGCCGCATTGCCAATACCACAATGCATCAGGAGTGACCCGACCACGGTGAGAAGCTCCAGTCCTTCGCTGAGCTGCCGGGCGTGCAGCTCCATAGAGCATTTACCAGCCGCATAGATTAGCAGCCTTGCCCACAACTCCTTCAAATCCTTCAACGAATCAATGGATACTTCTTTCAATGGAAATTGCTGATGGAACTTCATATATATCACCTCAATCGAATATTTATGTAGAATCGCAGAATTTGCACCTTCAGGATTTTCCCTGACCCATTCGGTGAAGGACGACAGCAGATCTTGCACTGAGTTGTTGACTGGCAACATTGAAGGGTAAACTGCCAAGAGGTACATGAGGTAGTTTGATAGCTTTGTGCATTCTGCTGCGAGTACCATCATCTCAGAGATCCTACAACCACCCAATGTTCTTAAATGCACATCTGTGAATATATGTAGACAATGCAGAGCATGCTCGAAGGGTATAAGTAGCAGATGCCGCAGTTCTGTGCCAAGCTCTAGCTTGTGGGATCTCTCACGACAAGGATTGTGTTTAAAGTTTAACAGTCCCACGATATAGTCGGCCATCACCTTGTCCTCGACGTGCTTGACGTACCAAAAATTTCTCCAATGCTTCTCCAGACCCAATACTACCAAGGCCTTTGAGAAGAACTTGGGCCTGGATTTCGTGGACAGAGAGTACTCTACAAGGTTGAATTGCCCCATGGACGGATTTGACAACCCTTGAGTACGAAAACAGCTGGATAATATTCCGGATAGGCAACTGAGAAATTTGAAGCGCACCCTTGTCTGGGGTGACGCTATCATCACCAATATAGAATAAAGTTCCACCAAGATGGTCGCAATGAACAACATGTAGGTGATGGCAGCATTTGTTGTTCTATGGGTATGCAGATGCTGGTTTACCCAGAAGAGCACGAAGGCGAGCATTATGGCTAACAAGGCGATTCCTCGGAACACTCCACCGGTCCAGCTTTGCAGCACCATGGCCTTGGTGTATAGCATGTCGTATATCATGCCGAGCTCCATCAGTACGAACTTGAGCTTATCCTTTGTTCTTGTGAAACTACCAAGATATGCTTTCGCATCCTTATCACTCAGGTGATACAGTTTACGTCCAACAAGCAATCCTCTGCCGGAAAGCATTGACCTAAGAGCACAAGATGCCACGAGATCTCCAGGTTGAGGATCTACCGTCTTTGGTTGATCATGGAGGCTGTCCTCGCTTCTTTGTGCGGCACCACCGTGTGGATCAACGCTCCGTGCAGGTTGCGCACAACCGGATGGAGCACCGCCAGTTGCAGGCCCTGCGGCAGCGCCAGATCTGGATGTGGAGTTGTCGGGTCTTATTATTGGCTTTTCCTTCTTTGATCCGCGGTCGAGGCTCTCTCGGCTGCCACTCTTGAGCGCCCATATCCTCTCCCCATACTTGATTATCCCAGCAAGGAATAGAGGTACCGCAACGGCAAGCAACTGCGAGTCTAGTAAGTCGTACGACTTCCAGAACACGTACAGGGCTAGACTGAGTTGGAACACGAGGCTGATCAATTGTCTCGTCCATAGATTGTTGTCCTCGATGGAGAAGGCGGTGATGCTGTCCGGCCCTCCGAGATGAAGAATGAGAAATGGTGCCCAAAGGAAAGGCATCGTGAGGGTGTGAAGTGAGTCAGAAGATGACTGGGGGCCTCTTAGTTTGTACTTGTCCTCATACTGGGAGAAGAGGCCAATGGCAGAGGAGATAGCGGGGTATGCAGACAGGTAAGCCAACCACAGAAAGAACCTCAACCAACCCACTCTACGCCGCCGCCGGATGTTACCGGCGATTAGCAGGAAGAGTTGCAGCGCGAGGCTGATGACCACCATTACCTGAACATCCCGCTCGTTCCATATCTTTGCCCACATGCTTGTCGTTTTTGTTGATTCACAATTATTGGTTCCTGTCTCGACTTGGACACCTGCATGTAAAGAAAGTTACCAATAATAAATTAATATCGCGTCATGTCTAACATGAGACACACAAATTGTTAATCCGTAGCTTAAGTTTTCAAGATAACATCAGCTGAAATAGCACATCTAGCTTAACTTTGTAGAGGTATATACACTTTTAGCATCATGAGAGCGTTTTAGTCCCACATCTTGTAAAATGGATAGGACTAGTCCCACAACTTGTATCCTAAAAACATTTTATTTCCAATTTGATCAAATTTCAGCAAGTTTGACTAAATTCATCCACCCATGATGTTGTATTTTTTCAAAATAACCCCTTTATATTTTTTTCTGTTATTTGTATCCTTGGTGCAGGCCCGCCTGTCACTAGGAGTACAAATAAAAATGGTTAAAACTCAAAGTGTGTGAGTGACTTGAACTCAAAATCTTTGAACAGCAACACAACAAGACAAGCCACTACACTAACAAATGCTACTGTTAAACGTTTAGATTGGAGGACGTAATTATTTTATATAACAGGAAAACACATAAACGTACTGTAAAAATGTAAATCAAAGTATCAAAAACACCTTCGAAAAATATGTACATGTAAATATTTTTATCATGCAAAATTTCAATCCGAACTGATTTGTATTGGGCTAAAAAAAGACAATTTTAACAAGATTTGAAGATGCACAGTATGCAAACCAACATTTTTACCGTACGTGTGCGTGCTTTCATGTTATATAAAAGAAGTACGTGTGCGTGCTTTCATGTTATATAAAAGAATTACATCCTCCTATCTATACAATAGCATTTGTTAGCGTAGTGGCTTGTATAATTGTGTGGCTATACAAAGGTTTTGTGTTCAAGTCCCACCCACGCTTTGAGTTCTAACTATTTTTATTTGTATTCCTACTGACAGACGGGCCTGCACCAAGGACACAAATAACAGAGAAAAATACACATTAGTTATTTTGAAAAAATACAACGTCAAGGGTGGACGAATTTAGTTAAACTTGTTAAAATTTGATTAAATTGGACTAAAATGCTCTCAGGATACAAGTTATGGGACTAGTCTTGTCCATATTACAAGATGTGGGACTAAAATGCTCTCATAACGCAAGATGTGGGACTAAAAGTGTATATACCTCAACTTTATAAATATGTTGTTGTGGTATAACTCATCATTAAGGGCATGTCTCCAAGGCTCTTAAATGGACGCTTAATTATTTCCCCAATACTTAGCGTATACCTAAAACTAGTCATAATGGAGAATATCGTATAGTATTATCATGCATATGATACTAGTATATGATACCATCTCCATAATGCATAATATCATATAGTATCATAATCTTAGTGTATTTATTATTTTTTAGAATCTCAATATAAAATTGTGTATAAGATTTACTTATTTAAGATCATTTTTCCACTTTCACGTGCTATGATACCGTATCTACCTAGTATAATACTACCACAATCTCTTTTATCATTAATTGCAGTGACACACAAGTATTTTGCATGCATTCCTATTAGGGCTAGTCTAAGCCTAAAAGCCTGCAATCGGCTTCAGTAAGCTGTCTTAGGTTAGTTTCAGTTATACAGGTTTTTTAGCTGAATAAATGTAAGTGCCCAGTGAGTTTGTTCACGAGCTAGTTTAGGAGGTCGCCGTGATCGTGACACCGTGGGATGGCACGGATTTCCTACGGATTACTGCACGTTGCACGACATAGTTAGGGAAGTGGTCAGGTGATCGTAGGATGGCGTGATCGCTGTGCCTAGTCACGCCTTGTTTTTAGGATCGGTTGTTGAGTTCTAACAGACATATAAATAAGAGGAGAGAAAAAGAAAAGCAACTAAGTTGAGGGCTGTGCAAAAATCCCATGTCTGTCTTCTGTCCTCTAAGCTGAATTGTAGGTTCAGGACTGACAATTGGCATTACAGCTGTGTTCGTGAGAAGGGATCATGGCGGGCACGCCGAAGCCGAAGGACACGCCACGGGTGGTCGCGTCTAGGACGCCAGACCGCTCGTCAAGCGGCGGCGGCTCATCATGTGATCGGTCGCTGAGCCGCGGCCAGAGCCGCTCGCGGAGACATGGCAAGGAAGTCATCATGCACGAACACACGGTCAAGGAACGTGGCGTGCAAGCCAGCGTGCTGGTATGACCGACCCTCACCACCACCAACTACATCAAGTGCGCTCTCATGATGCAGATAAACATGGAGGCCTACATCCTCTAGGATGCGGTGGAGGGCAATCCGCCGAACATGCCCACGGACAAGGCAGCACTAGCTGCGATTCTACGGGCGATGCCGCCAGAGATGGTGGGCACGCTTGTGGTGAAGAAAACGGCGAAGGAGGCGTGGGACGCCGTCAAGCTGTTGCGCGTGGGCATGAGCCGCGCGCATCAGTCCAAGGCACAACGGCTGCGCCAGGAATTCGAGGAGATCACCTTCAAGGACGACGAGTCCCTCGACGCGTTCGGCATGCATCACCACTCTCATCAACAACCTACGGTCTTTGCGTGACACCATGGACGAGGCCCGGGTTGTCCAGAAGATATTGCGCGAGCTGCCGAGCCAATAGGCGCAGATCAATCGAGACACTACTAGATCTCGATGGCATGTCAGTCGAGGAGCTGGTCGGCAGGCTACGCTCGTCGGCCCAACACCAGCGGAGGCCAACTCTACCTCACTGAACAGGAGTGGGCCGCATGCAGCAAAAAAACGTGAGCAAGGACAAGGATCCATCTCAAACGGTGGCAATGGCAAGATGAAGGGAAAGGAGATGAAGCCGTTCCAGGGCCGTGACGGTGGCCATCAGGGCGGCGAACGTGATATGGCGAAGGTAAAATGTTACATGTGTAACAAATTCGCCAATCACTTCTCCAGGGACTATCCAGAGCGCGCCAATCTGGTGCAAAACCAGGCAGAGGAGGAGGATCTCCTCATTTCCAGCGTGTGCTTGGTCACCTTCACAGACGTGCGCACCAAGGAGCACGTTCTGCTCAACGAGGAACGATTGCATGGCCTACAGACAATGGCAAGGGCTGCGACACCTCGTGGTTCCTGGACATGGGGGCCTCGAACCACATGCCCGGGCACCGCGAGATCTTCTTCGAGTTCGGCATCGGCACGACAGACGCTGTGAAGCTCGGGGACGGTAGATAGAGGGAAAAGGCACCATTATCTTTAAGTGCCGCAATGGTTAGCATCTAACACTGTCTCAGGTGTATTACATTCCCCGTCTCCGTAGTAACATCATCATCCTGGGGTTAAATGGACGAGCTAGGCTGCGACACGCACATCAGGCATGGTCTGCGTCTCCGCTACGCTGACGACAAGCTTCTAGCCTACGTGAGGAGAAACCGTGGATGCCTCTATGTCCTGCACCTGACCGTGGCGGCGTAGCTGTGCCTGCTCGCTGATGGGGATGACCCTTTGTGGAAGTGGCACGCCCGTTACGGGTACCTGAACTTCCGCGCACAACGAGGGCTCGGACGCAAGGGCATGCTGAACGGAATCCCTCTGCTCGATCGCCTCAAACATGTGTGCGATAGCTTCGGCCGGGGAAAGCATCATCGACTCCCATTTCCTTAGGACACGACGTACAGAGCAGAGGAGAACCTGGAGCTGGTCCACACCAACCTATTATTGATGACTTAGAAGTTTCTGCGGATGTGAGGCCGTTATCTGCTCAAGAAATTGAGCTTAAAAGCCAATTGAATACGGAGATAACCCGACTACTGCGCGAGGAGAAACTCAAATGGTACCAACACTCAAAAGCAAAATTTATTCTGAAACGAGATGCGGATACAAGATACTTCCATGTTGTTACCAATGACAAGCATAAGAAAAAATTTATTCACTCTCTGAATCAGGATGAGGATATGATTGAGGGACAAGAGCGACTAAAGTTTTATATTACAACTTATTATAAATCCTCGTTTAGGGCTTCACCGAAAAACTTCTTTTTCTATGAATGAGTCCCAAACGGGCTTCCCAAATTTCTGTTGAGGAAAATAACTTCCTGACCACCTCTTACTCTTAGGAGGAGGTTAAGAAAGCTGTTTTTTAAATGGATCATAACAAAGTGTGAGGCCCGGACGGTTTTGTAGCGGAATTTTACCAAAAATTCTAAGAGGTCATCATGGAGGACCTAATGAATTTGTTTGAGTTTTTACGGGTCGGTCATATGGATCTTTTTAGACAAAATTTTGGCAACATAATTTTACTGACTAAGGTTAATAATGCAGAATGTATACAACAGTATCATCCAATCTGTCTTCTTAACATTAGTTTTAAAATTTTCACAGAAGTTGCCACGATTAGAATAAATTCAGTAGCTGACCATGTTGTCCGCCCTTCTCAAACTGTGTTCATGCAAGGTAGAAACATCCTAAATGGTGTAGTAATCCTTCATAAAACAATACATAAACTATACTCAAAAAAACTAAATGGTGTACTATTCAAGATTGACTTTGAAAAGGTGTATGACAAAGTTAATTGGTTCCAGCGAATACTCCGCATAAACGGTTTTTCGGAGGAGTGGCGTGCTCTCATACGGTCATTTGTGTCTAGGGTAGTGTTGCCATAAAAGTAAATGATGACACATGCAATTACTTCCATACCAAAAAGAGACTCAGACAGAGAACCCACTATCGCATATACTATTTAATATAGTGGCTGATATGTTGGCTATCCATATCGAGAGAGCCAAACCTGATGGCCAAATTAAAGGACTAGTTCCCATCTTGTTGATGGTGGTCTCTCTATTCTTTAATATGCTGATGATATAATTTTATTTCTGGAATACGATCTGGAGAAAGCTAAGAATCTGAAATTAATATTATCACTATTCGAGCAGCTCTCTGGACTGAAAATAAAATTCCATAAGAGTTATTTATATTGTTTTGACGAGGTTCAAAACGATACCCACCTATATGCTGAACTTTTCGGCTGTTGTCAGGGGCAATTTTAAATCAACTATCTGGAAATACCGACTCACTATCAGCGTCTCACAATTGCTCAATGGAAACTCGTTGAGGAAATACTCCAAAAACATCTGAATAGCTGGAAAGCAAAGTTGCTATCCCTTCGGGAAAACTTGTACTCATAAATTCAGTACTCACAAACATGGTACCGTACATGATTTCGTTTTTCTAGTTATCAAAAGGTGTCTTGTATAAACTGGATTAGTTTCAATCAAAATTCTTTTGACAAGGGGATAGTGAAAATATCGACTGACCAGATGGAATGTGGTTTGCCGACCGAAAGAATATGGTGGACTTGGCATACATTATTTGCAAGTCAAAAATACCGCGCTTGGGTGAATGGCTTTTCAAACTACTGACTAAAGATGGTGTCTAATAAACCATTTTATGGAGGAAATATGTGGCTCCCAAAGCTGTGTCTCAAGTGGTTTGGAAAACCAGTGACTCACATTTTTGGGTAGGACTAATGGCGTCCAAGAAACTTTTCTTCTGTTTTGGTGCTTTTAATATTAAGGATGGATCACATACTAGATTCTGGAAATATAAGTGGCTTGGACAAACTTTTCTTCCTGAACAATATCCATCTCTATATTCGATAGTTAGGCACAAACGGGATACACTTCCTATAGTAATGGAATCTAATCCACCTAATGTGTCTTTCAGAATTATTCTCATAGGTCCTCGACTAGTATCTTGGAACAATCTTTTATTATGATTATACACGATTCAGCTGTCGGACGATGTGGACGAATTCAAATAAAATTTACTAGAACGTGGTAATTTTTTATTTGGCTCATTGTATAGAGCATTGATTCAACCTGATATTTTGATCGATGATAACAGTAAAATTTGGAAATTGAAAATTCCCCTAAAGACGAAGATATTCGCATGATATCTCCATAAGGGTGTAATTCTTACTAAAGATAATCTTATAAAGAGGAATTGACATAGAAATACACAATGAGTTTTATGTCAACACGATGAAAATCCGTCATCTATTCTTTTATTGCAAATTTGCTCGCTCTATATGGTCATTCATCCAAATAGCCTCTGATTTATCTTCCACACCTTTGGTGGCTAATGTTTTTGGTAACTGGTTGCATGAGATAGATGATAAATCCAGAACTTTGTTTAGGATGAGAGCGCTTGCCATTATTTGGTCGCTATGACTATGTAAAAATGAAGATTTTTAATAACATTGTGTCTTCTTCCCTGCAGGTTATTTATCAGGTCATGGCTATCCTTCAATTATGGACTATTTTATAATGTATAGAGTTTCATGACTTGTTTGTGGAGGGTTGTACGCGATTCGAGGACACAACGAGGGATATTTTCTCTCGACATGAATGGTCGCGTGATTTTTGGATCGATCTGCCATAGCTAGTAGCCATTTATTTTGTTTGATATTTGTATAATTTTAGTCTACTTTCTTTATTTTCTAGTGTGGATTCTACGGCTGTATGCAACTTAGTTATACAGAGGCCGGTTGTAAAATATTATTTAAAATAATGAAAGCCTCTATTTTGAAAAAAAAATCTATACGTGAGCATTTCAGGGGATTGTTCGGTATGTGCGCCGGAAAATACACGGCAGCCGACGGCTGTGCTAATGGCCACACTCGTCTAGGAGTACCGCCAGCACCAGGGTCGGAGGAGGGATGAGTGGCCGAAGACCGTGAGTGAGGGGCCGATCCATCCGGTCTGAGCGTGTCCAAACTTGTCCGCAAGGATGCGTGAGTGGTGCGCGGCGACCCAGCGGCCCGACCCATCCAGACAAACGCGTCCGGCTCGACAGATGCATGCATCTAAACTCTCCTCGATTGCGTTGGCCCGGACACACGCGAACAGCGCGGGTGTCCTGTCCGTTGGCGCCTCGGGGTCCACATGTAAGTGAGAAATTAGTGCATAAGATAGCTATTCACTAGATTAAGCTCTGCCGGTTACAAAAAGGCCGTTTGAACAAAATCGGGGAGATGCTACTGCTGCTGCTACGGCTATGGCTACTGCTGGAGGACGACGGCGCGGCGGCTACTCGCCGCCGTTGCCCCGACCATCGTTTCCGTAGCCACCGTTCCCGCGGCCGCCGACCCCATCGATCGCCGCTCTAGAGGACTAGATGGCCCGCTGCTAGATGCGTTCGCGGTGACCGTCACACACATGGTCGCGAGCCACCTCCTTGCCCGCTGCCTTTCAACCGGTCATCCGCCGCCCAGTTCGCCAGGGCCTTGTCCATCTCGGCGGCCCAGTGGTCCCTCGCCTCCTTTTGGGCGAGAAACTCCGCCGGAGAAGGAGCCGAAGTCGGAGCCAAAATCGAAGCACCATTAGGGGACGAAGCCTAGTGCCTACACTATCTGCACGGGTACGACGATCAGCGCCTCTAGCTGGTCCACCTCCTTCCCCTCCTTGTCGCCGTCGTCCTGTGCCACCTCTGTGTCGTCGGCGTCAACGATACCCCGTGTGACCGCCTCCTCAGCGTCCAGAGCCACACGCTCATCCTCCGCCGACGAGTCGGCGACGTGCTCGCACCACGCCTCTTCCGCATCGTTGCGCGCTTTGGCGCCATGGCGGATCTAGCGGATGGCGACCTTGGTGGCCTCCTTGGCCACCTCCTCCAGCGTGGTCATGGCCGACTCGTGGCGGATGTCGTGAAGAGCCGCTGATCCGTCCTCCAAGGACACCACCTCCACCGCCTCCTTGGGAGAGACGTGGGTATGTCGGTCACCGCCCATTGGGCGGCCACCGTTGCTGGCGCCTCCACCACCCACTGCAACGCCAACTCGGCAATATTGCCTTGCTTCTCGAAGGCCAGCACCTGCGCCTCGCCCATGCACTGGGCCAGCAGTGTGGCCTCGAGGTGGACCATGTTGACCTCCACGTCCAGGTAGAGGGTGCGGCACATCTTCCGGATCTTGGACCATGTGGCGATCTTGCAGCCAGGCATGGATGCTGGTGGCTAGAGATTTTTCGGCTACTGGATTTCTCTTTCTTTGGGGCTTATTCTCTCCGCCACGCTAGCGGCCGTCTTTTATAGACCGCCGTGGAGGCAGGAAACGGCCTGAGATGCGTGGGAAGTTTTCTCGTTGCAGGAAGCGAGGCGCGCGTGGGAAAAGATGGAGGGAAACACCAACTACACGGGAAGCCGCCGCCACTGATAGCCGACGTCGTGTCACCATTAATGTTGCATCGCGAGAATGTCAACCGGTCACAGCGGGGGGGGGGGGGGGGACGGACAGACGGGTCGGGCTGCTGGGCGCGGTCGGCCGAACAGGCCTGACCCCCTCCCCAAATCGACCGCGGCCTAAACCAAACGGATAGAAACGGACCGTTTGGGTCGACCGAATGGGTCGGCCCGGTGGAGATGCCCTGAGGAGCCATGTGTGCCACTGCTGGATGGGAAATTGGGGAATGCGATACAGGAGGCAGCACCGCCAGCCTTGTCCCGAATTCCACTTGTGATTAGCTAGAGTCTATGTTTTCCGCTTGAGCTATATTGCACCCCAGCCAGCCAGGGTTACTGCCTACCCCGTCCGGAGACAAGTTTTCACCTCGCAGTTACGGAGCCGCTTCCCTAGAAAGTGGAGCGTCTTGTCGATCTAAGTCATAAGCAGGACCTCCAGATACCGAACTCCACCTTGCACAAGCAAACGCGACATACTCATACTACAGTTTCCCCGGGCCAAAACGAAACCTCTCTCGCCAGTGTTGCCGGTGAGAGATGGTAGAGGGGCGGTGCCGGCGGCAGTAGAGTAGGTAGGTTTAGCTTAGTTAGGGTTATGTTTTTGGATTGCTTGCTGGTAGTGGGCTTCTAGCCCGGGCGTGGAGCTCCATATGTTCCCGACTAGATCTGGGATCTAGGGTCCGGCCTTGCTGCGCCTAGGCTCCTCTGGCTGGAGCTGCGACGAAGTCGGCCACCATGCTGCTGCATAATTTCAAGGTCATGCGCTGCCTCCACGTCTTGTCTGTCCCCGTTCTGCATCGTCTCTCTTTGGTCAGACGTGGTGGCGGGGGGTTGAAGATGATGAGGGTGGGGATGAGCAGATCGGGTGGCGGCGGGAGTGACTCCGCTCTGGCGCATGGGCGTGCCTGAGCGGTGGCTTGAATCGTCTTCTCCAACTTTGGTTCTTCTTCCTGCTGGTCGTGATGGCAAGGGGAGATGGAACTTGAGCTAGCGTCGTGAGGCTTGCTCTGAAGGAAATATGCCCTAGAGGCAATCATAGAGATGATTATATTTCTTGTGTATCCTTGAGTTATTGTAATGTTCCTTGAATATCCATATCAGACAACTTGTATTGATTGACAATTATGTAAATTGTTTGTGAAACTCTATACTTGTATGGTTATCGAATAGTTGTTCCTAGTCGGAGTTCATGTGAGGACACACATGAATATTAGACTAGCACATCGATTGGTTGATGACTATGTTTCGCAAGTCATGGACATAGAGATGTCAAACCAATGATGTGGACACATGTTATGAACATGGGGTTGGACTGACCCAACTTGAGACTGGCAATTAGACTTGCAGCTCTCTCTACACATCGTGTACGTTTTGTCTTTAGACCTGAGATTGTCGCATGTACTTGAGATGTGGATCGACCTACTTTGGGGCTATCAAACGCTGATCCGTAATAGGGTAGTTATAAAGGTAGCTTTCGGGTTTGTCCTGAAGCATGCTGCAAGACATTGGTCAATCAAGATGAGATTTTTTCCTCTCTACTTGAGAGATATCTCTGGGCCCCTCGAGTGATCGGATCCAGAAATGCATGGCCGTGCTATATATGGTTAAGAGTTAACCTAGTAAAAGGATTCTGAATCACGGTATCGAGAAAGGGAGGTCGGCTTGGAGCTAGACCAAATATCGTGAGGCAAAAGGAAAGACATGTACTAAAGCTTGTGATGGTTCGTCCGAATGATCTTTGTATGCGTTTAGTTTAGGAGTTGGCACGTCTTGCTACAGGCCGCTACCAACTATTGACGGAGTAAGTGTACTCGTGTCATGTCTATACGTGTATGAACCTATAGGGTCACACACTTAAGGGGCTGTAAGCCTAATTAGGATTGGATCCGAATTAGACCAGGCTTAGGCTACTAATGAGTTGCTAATATAGAAGCCCACTAGGGACGCCTATATAAGAGAGGGTGGGGAGAGCTGACCAGGATTGAGCATTCCACCCAACCGCCACTCCTCACGCCTGTGTTGTGCGCGCGGACCTAGCAGTCCGACGTCTGACGCTTCCATCCCGCACGTGTGGATACCTCGGAGGTGCTGCATCTGTGGCACTTGGACGAGCCGTGCAAGGGAAGCTGCTCGTGTGACGACGACGAGGAGGAGACGTAGAACATCTACACTTCCTTGACGCGCTTCATCAAGTTCCGCAACCGCGCGTCTAGTGGTAATCCCGTGATCTATGACAATAGTAATCCTAATTTACGCGGTAGAATTTTTTGATTTGCGCTAGTGTAGCCTACCCGTATCTCTTCATGCTTCTCTCCGTTCAAACGCCACCATCTAGAAGCTTCTGCTTCTCGTGCGAGTCATGTCCTCCTGGCCGGCCATGGTGGCGTGGGGGAGGGCGATTCGGGCTACAGAGGTGATCTAGATTGTAGATGGTCTTGGAGGCTTCGTCTGGGCCTCCAGGAGCTGTTGAAGCATTGGCTCCCTGCGGTGTCATCCAAGCGATGGCCTCAGTTCACTGCTGCTAAACATGGGCCAAGAAGTTGGCCACACCACGCTCGGCATCATCGATTGGCCGAGCTTATTCAACCTCTGCGTGAGGATCTTCCGCAGCCCCGGTGCGGCACTTAAGCCCCCCGCGCAACCAAGTGGTTTCGTCCCCGGTTGGTGCTAGGGTGGCGCCGCCTCGGAGCTGCGGCGTTCTGCAACGTCTCCATTGCTTTTTTGCAATCTTTTTTAGGGTGTTGCTTGTAAAAGTGAAGGGCTCTGCTGTAATTTATGTTTTATTTTTTTTCCTCCTTGTAAATGTGCACCCACCGCTGGAATGAAACGCTCCACGCCCTTCGGGGCCTTACCCGTTAAAAAAAAACCTTGCACACCCAAAGTCCCACCCATCGCGCCTGACTAACAGCGCCTCGCCCGGCCGCGGCCATTAGCCTCAGGGCGAGCCCCGCCGCTTGCGGTGTCACAGGATTACCGGCCGCCTCGGAGCTCCCGAGGGCGTCCTCGTATCAGCCGGAGCGATCTCGTACTACGCAAACGCAAAGCCCTTGACAACATGAACCAGCTGAATATGAAGAAGCATCACACTTGTAGAAGAATCATACCGAGATCTATAGCAGCGCGGAGCAGGTCCTGGGCAGCACCAAGCTTCCTCATATCACCGGCAGCTGCGGTACAAGAGCAAAAGAGTAATAAGCTAGCAAAGGACACACACATACTGAGCCTCACAGCCCAGGTCCATATATATACACAACACTACCTTGGACAGTAAGCAATTGGTACGTCAGCCTTTGTCAGCGGCGGCGCCCCGCGTGGAAGGAGATTGACCCAACGGCTCCATCTCCAGGAGATTAGTTCAAAAGAAGCTTCCACGAGTAGTAGCTACCACGAGGAAGGAAAATAGGAAAGCACTTGGCGCTGCGCGATACTCCTTTTTTTTTGTTTGGCCGTAGCTAGCTACCACGAGTTAATCAGGGCGCGGCCGGGCCAACCGCCAAAGCTAATCTGAACGTGTTAGTATCAAGAAAGGACCAGGATAGACAGAGGCCGGGTGAGAGGGCAAGGTCACGAAAGACTGCGCAGTGGTACTTTCTGCAGTAGCAAACAAAACCATGGTGGCTGCTGCCTTTGGGGCCTTTTCAGTGTACCAACTACTTACAAACTGGTGCGGCGGCTGCGTTCACGCGCCACACTCAGGAAGCAAAAAATCAAATAGGGGCAAGACTAATTGCAAAGCTTACTAACTCCTTAATGCGGATACACAGCCTGAATCAGGAAAGAAAATGAGAGATTAATATACATCATTGATGAATTGGATATTAAAGCTGAAATGGCTCCTCTGTCTGAGGGGGGAAGAACGGAGTTGAAGATTGCAAATGAGCAAATTACTATACTAAGGCGCGATAAGGAGTCCAAGTGGGCACAATGCGTAATACTAAATATTTTCACCTAATAGCTAATGGCAAGTATAGGAAAAAGAAAATATTCCAACTTGAACAGGAGGAAGGAACAATTGTGGGAGAAGAAAATTTGAAAACCTACATATCTCAGAATACTATAAGAGATTGTATAGGAAACCGACTCCCAATAGTTTTTATCTTATGGAAGATAGGATCGGTGATATTCCACAAGTCTCATCTGCAGAAAACGATATATTAACTAGCAATTTTAGGGAACAACAAGTGTTTGAAGCAATATCATCAATGGAACACAACAAGGCACCTAGGCCGGATGGGTTTCCGCCCGGATTCTACCAAACCTTTTGGGCAGTGATTAAACATGATTTAATGGCTATGTTTGCATAGTTGCATGAAGCAAATTTATACCTGTTCAAAATTTTCACTAAGGTTGCAACAAATCGTATCACAATGATCGCGCACAAAATCGTTAGACCCACCCAGACGGCCTTTATGCATGGACGGCATATCCTGGAAGGGGCGGTGGTCTTGCATGAAACCATTCATGAGATCCACATGAAAAAACTAGATGGGGTCTTATTCAAAATTGATTTTGAAAAGGCATATGATATCGTAAAATAGCCATTTTTACAGCAAGTTCTTCGTATGAAATGTTTCGAACCACTATGTGCAAGTGGATAGAGAATTTTGTACATGATGAAAGTGTAGCCATTCAAGTAAATGATGACATTGGCCATTACTTCCAAACTAAAAAAGGCCTGCGACAGGGATACCCCCTATCACCTATGTTATTCATGTAGGGTTTCGTAGCATGGAAAACAAAAAATTTCTATCGCATACAAACAAACAAGCCAAGATCTATCTACTAGATTGTAGCAACGAGTCGACGGAATAACTCACCCTCGAAGATTATAAAGTGTTTAACGAGAGCGGATTCTCGTGGGTGATGTAGTCGTACTCTTCCCGATCTCAAGATCGCGTAGACGATCCTTCCGGCGCTGCGTTCCGGCAGCGCTCCCGCAGTCGGTCACACGTTCGGTACTCGACGAAGACCTTCCTCTCCCTTGTTCCAGCAGGCAGCGGAGGTTGTAGCACTCTCCTCGCGATTCCAGCAGCACAACGGCGTGGTACCGGAAGTAGAGGGGAGATCTCGCAGGGCTTCGCCTTAAGCCGGAGCGAGTATGGTGGATTATGAGAGAGCTCCTCGGCGATCTAGGGTTTAGACACACCAAGGAGGAGGTGCTAGAGCCGGCGGGTAGGGCAAGGGGCAGCCCAAGTCGGCGTCTAGGGCAACCCTAGGAGGCGGCGGCAGCTGCAGGAGGTGGTGGCGCCAAGCTAGGGTTTGGGGCAGGGAACTTGTGTGTGCTAGGAGGGAGCCCTGCCCCTCCTTATATAGGTGGAGGGGCCGGCCGTCCAAGGGGAGGGAGGGGAGTCCCTCCCCAACTCGGCTTGGGTGGTGCGCCGCCGGTTGGAGGAGGGATTCCCTCCCCAACTCGGTTTCCCACTCCTCCTCTTTCCAAAACTTGTCATTTGACTTTCAAACTAGCCGTTTGACTTTTCAATTTAGGATTTGAATAAACCCTTTATTTTGGACAGCGAAGACACTTAGTACATGATGCAATCATTCCAACTTGCAATGACACATTCATGTACCCCTTCCCCTCCGGAGTGCCGGACATTCCGGAACCTTCTAGAACATTCCCGATGAAAACACTGGAATCATTCCCGAACTTCGAAACGAGACTTTCCTTATATGAATCTTATTCTCCGGACCATTCCAGTTCTCCTCGTGATATCCTGGATCCCATCCGAGACTCCGAACAACATTCGGTCTATTTCTCATCATTCCATAACTACTCAAACAACGTCGAATCCTTAAGTGTGTCTCCCTACGGTTCGTGAATTATGCGGACATGATCGAGACACTTCTCCGAACAATAACCAATAGAGGAATCTGGAAATTCATATGGCTCCCACATATTTCTACGATTACTTTGCGATCGAATGAACCACTTACATATGATACCAATTTCTTTGTCTCACGATACTTTACTTATCCGAGGTTATGATCGTCAGTATCTCTGCATACCTAGTTCAACCTCGTTACCGATAAGTACTCTTTTCTCGTTCCTGTGATATGTGATCCCTTGTGAGCCAGTCACATGCTTGCAAGCTAATTGGATGACATTTCACCGAGAGGGCCCAGAGTATATCTATCCGTCATATGGATGGACAAATCCCACTCTTGATCCATGTGTTTCAACCAATACTTTCCGAACGCTCAATGCCACCTTTATAGCCACCCAGTTACGGTGTGGTGTTTGATGTCATCAAAGAATCCATCCGGTAAAAGTGATATGCATGATCTCATGGTCGAAGGAATTAGGTTACTATGTATCAGAAAGCATATAACAATTGAACTATTAAAATGACTTGATCTTTATGCTACGCTTATCTATAGGAGTATGTCCACCATATCATTCTCCTAACTATATGATCTTGTTGTTAATAACATCTCAATGTTCATGATAGGGAAACCACAATCATCTATTAACCAACAAGCTAGTATTATATAGAGGCTTTACAAGGGACTTCAAATTAAGTTTACAAATCACACAAGTATTAATGTTTCCTTGTTAATACCATTATAGCATGAATGTAAACATTTATCATAAACACAAAGATATAATAATAACTACATTTATTATTGCCTCTAGGGCATATCTCCAACAGTCTCCCACTTGCACTAGAGTCATCTAATCTAGATTACATGGTAATATACCGAACACCCATGGCAGTTTGGTGCTGGTCATGTTTTGACCTCGGGAAAGGTTTAGTCAACGGATCCGCCACATTCAGATCTGTGTGTACTTTGCAAATCTTTATATCCCCATCTTGGATATGTTCTCGAATAGCGTGAAAACGTAGCTTGATATGCTTCAGCTTCTTGTGTGACCTTGGTTCTTGCGCATTGGCTATGGCGCCCATGTTATCACAGTAGATAGACATTGGGTCCAGCGCACTTGGAACCACACCCAGCTCTGTAATGAACTCTTTCATCCATATCGCTTCTTGTGAAGCCTCTGAAGCAGCCATGTATCCCGATTCAGTTGAAGATCTCGCCACAACGCTTTGCTTTGCACTCCTCCAGCTAACTGCTGCACCATTCAAAATAAATACGTATCCAGATTGTGATTTAGAATCATCCGGATCGGTGTTCCAACTAGCATCGGTGTAACCATTAACAACGAGCTGTTCATCACCTCCATAAGAAAGAACCATATCCTTAGTTCTTCTCAAGTACTTAAGGATGTTTTTGACCGCTGTCCAATGATCCACTCCTGGATCACTTTGATATCTGCTAGTTAAACTAATAGCATATGCAATGTCGGGTCTAGTACATAGCATGACATACATTAGAGATCCTATGGCTGAGGCATAAGGAGTCTTATTCATCCTTTCTCTATCTTCTGCCGATGTCGGACTTTGAGTTTTACTCAAGGTCGTATTGGGCAACATGGGCAAGAACCCTTTCTTGCTTTCTTCCATTCCAAACCTCTTTAGAACTTTGTCCAAATATGTACTTTGTGACAATGATATTTGGCGTTTCGATCTATCTCTATAAATCTTTATGCCTAATATGTAAGCTGCTTCGCCAATATCCTTCATTGAAAAACTATTATTCAAATATTCCTTGACACTATTAAGAAGGTCTACATCATTCCCAATCAACAATATGTCATCTACATATAGTATTAAGAATGCTACAGAGCTCCCACTCACTTTCTTGTAAATACAAGCTTCTCCATAAGTTTGTATAAAACCAAAACTTTTGATCACCTTATCAAAACGTTGATTCCAACTTC
This sequence comes from Avena atlantica, assembly GCA_910589765.1. Lineage (NCBI taxonomy): Eukaryota > Viridiplantae > Streptophyta > Magnoliopsida > Poales > Poaceae > Avena > Avena atlantica. The sequence continues at coordinate 514,735,393 of OU342735.1, read as the reverse complement.
GGGATGCTTGCTTCAATCCATAGATGGACCGTTGAAGTTTGCATACCTTGTTAGCATCTTTAGGATCGACAAAACCTTTGGGTTGCATCATATACAACTCTTCATCAATGTCTCCATTGAGGAATGCTGTTTTTACATCCATCTGCCATATCTCATAATCATAATATGCAGCGATTGCTAACATAATCCTCACAGACTTTAGCTTCGCTACTGGTGAGAAAGTCTCATCGTAGTCAACTCCTTGAATTTGTCGAAACCCTTTTGCGACAAGTCGAGCTTTATAGACAGTAACATTACCATCAGCATTTGTTTTCTTCTTGAAAATCCATTTGTTCTCGACAGCCTTCCGGCCATCCGGTAAGTCCACCAAAGTCCATACTTGGTTTTCGTACATGGATCCAATCTCGGATTTCATGGCTTCTTGCCATTTATTGGAATCTGGGCTCATCATCGCTTCCTCATATGTCTCAGGGTCATCGGTGTTGTCCACCAACATGACACTCATAACGGGATCATACCAATCTGGAGTGGTACGAGTTCTCGTTGACCTGCGAGGCTCTGTAGCAACTTCAACCGAAGTTTCATGATCATCATCATTAGCTTCCTCTCTAATTGGTGCAGGCACCACAGGAACTTCTTCCGGTGCTGCGCTACTCGCAATTTCGAGAGAAGGTTCGACAACCTCGTCGAGTTCTACTTTCCTTCCAGTCACTTCTTTCGAGAGAAATTCCTTCTCTAAAAAGGATCCATTCTTGGCAACGAAGATTTTGCCTTCGGATCTATGATAGAAGGTATACCCAATAGTTTCGTTCGGGTATCCTATGAAGACGCATTTTTCCGCTTTGGGTTCAAGCTTGTCCGGATGTAACTTCTTTACATAGGCTTCGCATCCCCAAACTTTAAGGAACGACAATCTAGGTTTCTTCCCAAACCATAATTCATACGGTGTCGTTTCAACGGATTTAGACGGTGCCCTATTTAAAGTGAATGCGGCTGTTTCTAATGCATAACCCCAAAATGATAGCGGTAAATCTGTAAGTGACATCATAGAACGAACCATATCTAAGAGAGTTCGATTACGACGTTCGGACACACCATTACGCTGTGGTGTTCCCGGCGGTGTCAACTGTGAAAGTATTCCGCATTTCTTCAAATGCTCGCCAAACTCGTAACTTAGATATTCACCTCCACGATCAGAACGTAGAAATTTAATCTTCGTGTTACGTTGATTCTCTGCCTCACTTTGAAATTCCTTAAACTTCTCGAAAGTTTCGGACTTATGTTTCATGAAATAGATATACCCATATCTACTCAAGTCATCCGTGAAGGTAAGAACATAACGATAACCACCGCGCGATGCTACACTCATTGGACCACACACATCGGTATGTATGATTTCCAATAAGTCCGTAGCTCGCTCCATCATACCAGAAAATGTAGTCTTAGTCATTTTACCCATCAGACATGCTTCGCATCTATCAAGTGATTCGAAATCAAGTGATTCAAGAAGTCCATCGGAATGGAGTTTCTTCATACGTTTCACTCCAATGTGACCAAGACGACAGTGCCACATATAGGTCGAATTATCGCTTGATTTCAAACGTTTAGCCTCAATGTTGTTGATATGTGTATTTCCACTATCGAGATTCAATAAGAATAGACCATCTATCAAAGGTGCATGTGCATAAAACATATTACTCATATAAATCGAACAACCATTATTCTCGGACTTAAACAAGTAACCGTCTCGCAATAAACAAGATCCCGATATAATGTTCATGCTCAACGCAGGCACCAAATAACAATTATTTAAGTATAAAACTAATCCCGATGGTAGATGAAGGGGTAGCGTGCCGACCGCGATCACATCAACCTTTGATCCGTTTCCCACGCGCATCGTCACCTCGTTCTTCGCTAGCTTCCGTTTATTCTGCAGCACCTGTTTCGAGTTACAAATATGAGAAACCGAACCAGTATCAAATACCCAGGCACTACCACGAGTACTAGTGAGATACACATCAATAACATGTATATCAGATATACCTTTCTTCTTGATGTTGTCGTTCTTCAAATCCGCCAAGTACTTTGGGCAATTCCGCTTCCAGTGACCTTCTCCCTTGCAGTAAAATCACTTAGTATCAGGCTTAGGTCCAGCCTTGGTCTTCTTCGTCGGCGTGGCAACTTTGTTACCACCCTTCTTGAAGTGTCCCTTCTGCTTAGACTTGCCTTTCTTGAATTTGGTGGTCTTATTGACCAACAACACTTGGTGCTCTTTCTTAATCTCCACTTCTGCAGATTTCAACATGGCAAAGAGTTCTGGCAACGTCTTGTTCATGTTTTGCATGTTGTAGTTCATCACAAAGTTCTTGTAACTTGGTGGTAGTGATTGGAGGACACGGTAAATCCCCAAAGCATTAGGAATCACAATACCCAAGCTTTGAAGTTTGTTTGCGTGCCCAGACATCTTAAGAACATGCTCACTGACGGAGCTGCCCTCTTCCATCTTGCAGTTAAAGAACTTTTCAGAAGCCTCATAGCTTTCAATTGCCGCATGAGTCTCAAAGATCAATTTGAGATCCTCGACAATATCATATGGGTCTGAATTCTCAAACCTTTTCTGAAGCTCCGATTCTAAACCATACAAGATAGCACACTGAACTGTGGAGTACTGAGTCTTTCGAGTGAGGTAAACGTTCTTTACTTCATCGGGAGCATCAGCTGCAGGTGGGTCACCCAGCGGTGCATCCAGCACATAGGTCAAATTACCAGCTGTGAGGACAATCCTCAAATTGCGGAACCAATCCGTGAAGTTGCTTCCATTGTTTTTCAACTTTTCTTTCTCTAGGAACGCATTAAAATTGATGGTAGGGGCAATAGTTTAGACTAAGTTTATGACAAATTGAGTTCAAATTAATAATAAAATTAATCTAGGTGAACTCCCACTCAAAACAATATCCCTCACATTGTTTTACTGATCACACGAACCAAATCCACCACATCAACACCGATCATCACGAGAGTTGATATAGTTTCAATGGCGAACAATCGACAAGTTCATCATATCTACTATATGATTCATGCTTTACCTTTCGGTGATCCGTGTTCCGAGACCATGTTTGTACATGCTAGGCTCGTCAAGATCAAACCTTAGTTTCCGCATGAGCAAATCTGGCTTGCTCACGTTGTATACACTTGCAGAATCTAACACACCCGATCATCACGTGGTGCTTCGAAACAACAAGCTTTAGCAACGGTGCTAACTAAGGGTGAACACTTTATGACTTGAAATTCATGTGCATGAGGGATCATCTTATAATGCTACCGTCGTCTACTAAGCAATACAAGATGCATAAAGGATTAACATCACATGCAATTCATAATATGTGATATCATATGGCCTTTCTTCTTTGTGCTTCCGATCTCCATCTTAAGCACGAACATGATCTCCATCATCACCGGCATTGCATCAAGGTCAATGACGCTTCTCCATGGTTGTCGTCCACCGGCTTCAACTATTACAACTACTTTGAATAGACACGCGGGTCTTAACATAAATTAAAGAAAACCATATGGCTCCTGCCGGTTGCCAACTTACAATAAGGAACATTGCATGCATCAAATATAATCACAATCATGGCCATATCACATCACAGCACACCCCTGCAAAACAAAGTTAGACGCCTCTACTTTCTTTGCATATTTTACGTGGTTTGGGGCTTTCAATAAGTGTCGTTCTAACTTACGAACAAGAACCACAACATTGATACTAGTATTGTTAATCACCCGTTGTAAATTGGATCTTAACTATGCTAGGAGAAACAGGCACCCGCAAAGCCACTTATGCAATACAAGTTGCATGTCAAGCGTGGAGCAAGTCTCATGAACGATGTCATGTAAGGTTAGCCCGGGCCGCTTCATCCCAACATACCGCAAGATGCAAAGTACACAAGAAGCAATCGACAATAAAAGCATCAACGCCCACAATGACCAGTGTGTTCTACTCGTGCAACAGATCTACATATAGACACGGCTCTGATACCACTGTAGGATTTCGTAGCATGGAAAACAAAAAATTTCTACCGCATACAAACAAACAAGACAAGATCTATCTACTAGATTGTAGCAACGAGTCGATGGAATAACTCACCCTCGAAGATTCCAAAGTGTTTAACGAGAGCGGATTCTCGTGGGTGATGTAGTCGTACTCTTCCCGATCTCAAGATCGCGTAGACGATCCTTCCGGCGCTGCGTTCTGGCAGCGCTCCCGCAGTCGGTCACACGTTCGGTACTCGACGAAGACCTTCCTCTCCCTTGTTCCAGCAGGCAGCGGAGGTTGTAGCACTCTCCTCGCGATTCCGGCAGCACAACGGCGTGGTACCGGAAGTAGAGGGGAGATCTCGCAGGGCTTCGCCTTAAGCCGGAGCGAGTATGGTGGATTATGAGAGAGCTCCTCGGCGATCTAGGGTTTAGACACACCAAGGAGGAGGTGCTAGAGCCGGCGGCTAGGGCAAGGGGCAGCCCAAGTCGGCGGCTAGGGCAACCCTAGGAGGCGGCGGCAGCTGCAGGAGGTGGTGGTGCCAAGCTAGGGTTTGGGGCAGGGAACTTGTGTGTGCTAGGAGAGAGCCCTTCCCCTCCTTATATAGGTGGAGGGGCCGGCCGGCCAAGGGGAGGGAGGGGAGTCCCTCCCCAACTCGGCTTGGGTGGTGCGCCGCCGGTTGGAGGAGGGATTCCCTCCCCAACTCGGTTTCCCACTCCTCCTCCTCTTTCCAAAACTTGCCGTTTGACTTTCAAACTAGCCGTTTGACTTTTCAATTTAGGATTTGAATAAACCCTTTATTTTGGACAGTGAAGACACTTAGTACATGATGCAATCATTCCAACTTGCAATGACACATTCATGTACCCCTTCCCCTCCGGAGTGCCGGACATTCCGGAACCTTCTAGAACATTCCCGATGAAAACACCGGAATCATTCCCGAACTCCGAAACGAGACTTTCCTTATATGAATCTTATTCTCCGGACCATTTTGGATCTCCTCGTGATATCCCGGATCCCATCCGAGACTCCGAACAACATTCGGTATATTTCTCATCATTCCATAACTACTCAAACAACGTAGAATCCTTAAGTGTGTCTCCCTACGGTTCGTGAATTATGCGGACATGATCGAGACACTTCTCCGAACAATAACCAATAGAGGAATCTGGAAATTCATATGGCTCCCACATATTTCTATGATTACTTTGCGATCGAATGAACCACTTACATACGATACCAATTTCCCTTTGTCTCACGATACTTTACTTATCCGAGGTTATGATCGTCGGTATCTCTGCATACCTAGTTCAACCTCGTTAACGATAAGTACTCTTTTCTCGTTCCTGTGATATGTGATCCCTTGTGAGCCAGTCACATGCTTGCAAGCTAATTGGATGACATTTCACCGAGAGGGCCCAGAGTATATCTATCCGTCATATGGATGGACAAATCCCACTCTTGATCCATGTGTTTCAACCAATACTTTCCGAACACTCAATGCCACCTTTATAGCCACCCAGTTACGGTGTGGTGTTTGATGTCATCAAAGCATCCATCCGGTAAAAGTGATATGCATGATCTCATGGTCGAAGGAATTAGGTTACTATGTATCAGAAAGCATATAGCAATTGAACTATTAAAATGACTTGATCTTTATGCTACGCTTATCTATAGGAGTATGTCCACCATATCATTCTCCTAACGATATGATCTTGTTGTTAATAACATCTCAATGTTCATGATAGGGAAACCACAATCATCTATTAACCAACAAGCTAGTATTATATAGAGGCTTTACTAGGGACTTCAAATTAAGTTTACAAGTCACACAAGTATTAATGTTTCCTTGTTAATACCATTATAGCATGAATGTAAACATTTATCATAAACACAAAGATATAATAATAACTACATTTATTATTGCCTCTAGGGCATATCTCCAACAATTCAATGTCGTTGCTGACATGTTGGCTATTCTAATTGCTCGAGCAATAGAGAATGGTCAGGTAGCGGGTCTCATTCCACATCTGGTCGATGGGGGAGTGTCCATATTATACCGATGATACAATTTTGTTCATGGAACATGATTTTCAGAAGGAAGTCAATATGAAGCTTATTCTATGCATATTTGAACAACTATCAGGTCTAAAGATTAATTTCCACAAGAGTGAAATTTTCTACTTTAGCAATGCTGCCGAACAGGAGCAAACCTATAAGGAATTTTTCAGCTATGAGTCAGGATCCTTAACATTTAGATACCTTGGGTTACCTATACATCATAGGAGACTTCGTAACTCTGAATGGAACTCTGTAGAAAATAGAGTGGAAAGGAAATTAGGTTGTTGGCAAGGCAAGCTATTATCATACAGAGATAGATTTGTTCTAATTAATTTGGTTCTATCAAGTATGCCTATGTTCATCTAAAAAAAAGTATGCCTATGTTTATGATGTCTTTCCTTGAAATGCCAAAAGGGGTACGGAAAAGACTGTACTTCTACCATTCGCGCTTCTTTTGGCATAGCGACGAACATAAGAAGTATAGGCTAACTAAATGGAATATTATATGCCGGCCCAAAGATCAAGGTGGTTTGGGTATTGAGGTACTAGGAATTAAAAATAGATGCTTACTAAGCAAATGGTTGTATAAACTATTGATAGAAAAAGGGGTGTGGCATGAGTTGCTACACAACAAATATCTGGCCAATAAAATCCAAGCGCAAGTACATGCCAAACCAACTGATTCAGCCTTTTGGAAAGGACTAATGGGAGTAAAATATATTTGGCTAGGATATGGACGAGATGGAGGAGACATCCGATTCTAGAAGGATATTTGGATAGGAGAGGCGTCTCTCGCACAATAATATCCTACTCTTTAGAACATCGTTCATAGAAAAAATGTTCTGGTGCATGATATTTTGTCCCACAACCCTTTGAATATTGGTTTCAGACGAAGCTTAATGGAAATAAATGGGAAGCATGGATACGCTTATGTGAGAGGTTAATGGGAATACTTTTGACTAATGAAAGGGACACTTCTGTATGGAGTTTAACAAAGAATGGGGGTTTTTCTGTTAAATCTATATATGAGGATCTCATGAATGAACATCCGCGTTTTCCCACAAGATATTCATGGAAGATAAAAATACCAATGAAAATAACAAAAAATTATGTGCTTTCTGAACAAGAAAGTATTATTAACTAAAGATAATTTAGTCAGAAGAAACTGGAATGGATGTAAGAGGTGTTGCTTTTATGACGAAGACGAAACAATTGAACATCTATTCCTATCCTCTTACAAAAATAATTTGGTGCATGGTTTTCTTCACTTATAATCTTCCTCCTCCAACCAATGTCACTAATATGTTTGGAAATTGGCTTAACGGGGTAGATAGAGTGTATTGGCATTTTGGTCATATGTTGGTCTATTTGGAGATGTCGTAACAACTGTATTTTTAACAAGACCGGAGTTTCATCCTTTTTGCAGGTTATCCTTATGGCTGCGCATTGGATTGAGCTCTGAGCTTTCCTCCTCCCAGAGCACCAGCGAAAACCAATGGTTTCTGGTTGCACCCGTCTTGTGGCGGTTATTTCAAAAAATTTCAGCCAGGCTTCGTGACGGCATTTTAGTAAATTGACTGACACCTAGCTGTTATTTACACTCTCTTGTGAGACCATTTGTTTCATCACATGGTTGATCTCCTATCTGATTTATGCTCTGTAGTACTACTTTGAATTTTAATAAAAGGTTGTGTGCATCCCAGGATGCAGAGACTGAGGTTCCACCCTTATTTCGAAAAAAAACATACATCCCCCCTTTCATAATATAAGATGTTTTAGATTTATAAAGATAATGTATCTAGACACATTTTAGTGTGTAGGATTGAAGAGGTTTACTCAGAACCTAGACACTAAAAGGTATCTAGATATATTACCAAACCTAAAACATCGTGTACTTTGAAACGGAGGGAGTGCATGGTAGAGGGTCGACTCATTCAAGCTTTGTTCTGTGCAACGACATCAACCTCTACTATCACAAGCGGTACCATCCAAAACACACAAGGTTAATGTAGGAAAAAGCTATGCACTTTCCAAACATTGGCCCAAGCCCCACCAATCCGCGCTATAAATGTAGCTTGCGATTGTAATCGGTGAAAAACATATCTGAGAGCATCTCTAACACTTAGAGGGGGTAAAAGCCTCCCTATATCTTAGAGGAGCAAATATACTCCTCTAAATTTTACGCCGTGGAATAAATCCTCTAATTTAACTCCCTAAAACATATATTTGGCTCACACATTATAACAAACACTTTCCTAGCACCGGCAGTGACACACTTTGCTTACTCGATCTCGACAGCAGTGACACACGGCTGGTCTTGGCGTCGGTGAAACATAGGAAGCACACTGCTGTGCTTGGTGCTTGCAGGCTGCACCATGCCATCCCCGCGCCCAGCTGCTCCAGCCTCCACCACCGCCCGACCTTCTCTGGCCTGCTCAACCGCTGCTGGCCGTCCAGGCTTGAGCCTGGCTCTGCGTGCGCCCAGGATGCCCATCGCTCCGTCCTCCCGCCGGCCTCGACGTGCTCGTGCTGCCCTCGACGAGAAGCAGCGTGAATCGAGCAGCAGCGGCCGACTCCCCTAGCCTCATCAGCTCCATCTCCCCGCCGCCTGCTCCACCCAGATGGGTGAGTCGTGCCTGCAGCTACGCCCGCACCCTGCTCCACCCCAGCGAGCCGCGCACGCAGCCTGCTCCAATCCTAATATCCCGCTGCCAGAGCAGAGGAATCCACGAGGGCGGCAGCTGCTCCAAGGATTGGGGCGAAGGGGGCCGTGGAAGGGTAGGATTTAGAGCGGAAAGCTTGCATGGGGAGGGTGGCATGGCTTGGCCGGTGGCAGAGAGGGCAGCCGACAGCAAGGGATGAGGTCAGGACTGGAGTGGGGCGCTCTGGTGGCGACGGCCGGCGGGAGCGAAAATATACTCATCGGCCTCTGGAAGAGTAAATACTGTGGGGTGAGATTTTTGGGGCTGGTGTCTCAAATATAGTCCTCTAACCGATTTTGGGCCTTCGGTTAGGCGCGGCTTTAGCCGTTAGAGAAGTAAAAATAGTCCTCTAATTGATTATTGAGGTTGGGTTAGAGATGGTCAAAGCGCTCAGGTTTACTCTCGCAAAAGTTACCAAAAAAGTTACCAAACCACATATCTCATACTCTATTCGTCTAGAAATAACCGACTTAAATTTGTCTAGATTTAAATGTATCTATACATTAAAATGCGTCTAGATATATTCAAATTTAGACAAAACCAAGTTATTTTTGAACGCAAGGAATATTATATACAAATGATTTAAGTATTAATCTTATGACTAATACAACAATAACTTCAATTAACTAATGGTTCCACGGGGCAAATAAATAAATAATAAACCATGCTATTTTTTGTGAAATTGTATTCTGGCTACGAGTTTATCTACAATTCAATGTGCACAGGAAAACATATTATTAATATCTTAAAGTTAATATAACAAATGCACAAAATATAAGTGTAACATTAAAAAATCTGGCTGCGCTAATGCACGGTTTGCACCACTAGTTTTATTTTAAACACGACGGTTTATAGTACTCCCTCCGATCCATATTTGTTGATTCAAATTTATCTAGATTTAAATAAATCAAGACACCATTTAGTATATAGGTTTATCTAAATTTTAACAAATCCAAGTTAAGTAATATGGGTCGGAGGAAGTAGCATCTTTACAACGTTGATGAATATAAACATCTCTAGCATATAAATTGCACGTCTCAGTGATCCTTTTATTTTTGTGCAGCAGTCTTCCTACATTGTTACAAGAACAAGTTGTTGCGAACTTTCTTTACCAGCTGCTCCCCATAGAGACCTCCTGCTGGTACTTTTGCGGACACGCAAAAGCTTTGGCGAATTTTTTTTAAAATAATACAAATTATTTAATTAATTTGAGTTCTATTATATGTTTTTTCGAATTTACAGATCTAGCACTTTGTCGGCCTGGGGCAAGCCGACTGGGCCAATCGGCCAGGCCCTACCGACAGACGAGCACTCGTCCAGCAGCTGAACGACAGCAGGTCGGCCAGTGGGGCCGCGGGACCGACCAAGGTCGACAGGTTCAGTCGGCCAAGCCCAGGCCGACTGCCCAATCGGCCAGGCCCACGCCGACTGGGGCCAGATAAGGGCAACGCGGCGCCGCGCGGCCAGACGCGCTCCTTCTTCTCCACGCGAGCTCGCTGCTGCCTCTCTCTCCCGTTCGTGTTCTTCGTTTCCAACCACCATTTTTGCCCGATTTTGCTCGATTTGACCGCAAAAACTTCAATCCAAAACCATTACAGAGGGAGTGGAAGCCCGATCTACGGATGGGTTAGCTCATGGCTTGATTTGGTGTTGGTTTGTTGGAGGAACGGTGGTGGAGCTGTGGTGGAGCAATGGCAATGGTGGTGGAGCTGTGGTGGAGGAGCTGAGGCTGTCTGTGGTGGAGCTGTGGTGGTGGTAGCTTCTCTCGCTTCAAGAGTAAACTCTAATCCCTCGATAATCACGGATATTGTATATGGTTACGTACGTGCGTATGGTTAGTCTATTAGAATATTTGGCTAGTGAATTAGTAACAATATTTGACCGATGGGTTAGGCACAAAAATTTGGCTGGTAGATTAGTAGCAATATTTGACCGGTAGCAGTAATATCATATTTTTTAGAATATTTGCAAGCATTGCCCAAAGTTATACGCGTTGTCGATAATTAATTGATTAGGTTGTTTATTTTATGTCAGCGGAGATGACCAATTTAGTGAAGTTCGTGTTTTATTACGGTCCTGGGAATGTTCGAACAAATGACTTTGGAGCAGATCTAGAAGAGTTCATGTGTACACAGTTAGATTTGACTGCCCCTTAAACCTGGAGTGTTAGTCAGTTGAAGGAATGGTTGACAGGATGTTTAGGCTATAACATCGAGACGTACACCGTCAGCGTGCAAGCATTATGGACAAAGTCAAGAAAAAATATTTTCTGGACTTTAAGGCATGTAGATACGGACAGAGACTGGTTTAAGTGGTTAAAAGGCTGCGAAGATAGGCATGTAAACCCTCGCGCATTAGTGCTTCCTGTCTTGAAGGAGATCGATGGTGGACATGTTTCTCGCCATAGTGCTGATTCAAGTTACGGGATGTACTCTATGTCCAGTGCTGGAGGCGGTGGTTATGAATCGGGGCAGAGCAGTCATATAGGAGGAGGAGGAGGCGGTGGTTATGAATCGGGGCAGAGCAGTCAGGCTGGAGGTGGAGAAGACTAAAGTGGAGAGGCAAATGCGGACGAGGAAGATGGAGGCATGCAGAACATGATGGAAGAGGAGGATTACATGGATGGCGAGAGTGGTGATTCTGATGACCCTGAGAATTCTGATGGAGAAGGCAATGGTGGAGAGGACATGTCGATTCCTGCTTCATGTAATCAAAACATGTCAACCGGAATGACCGTTGATGATAGTCATGATTCTGCGTAGGAATATCACAGCGACAGAATTGCCTAGGGTGCCAGATATCAAGACAAGCAACATTTGCAAGATGCAGTCGTTGCTTGGGCAATGTCAACACACAGGGTTTTGAAAACAACGGTGTCCTCTAAGAAATACTTGACAATGGAATGCGTGGATATAAATTGTCCAGGCAGGGTGCATACCTATGTCCCTACGTATGACACAACTTGGTTGGTGAGCGACTATGTGCAGCACACATGTGAGCTACACAGTGTTCCTGAAGATCATCTTAACCTCTCCTCCACACTTCTAGCTCGGCTGCTTTACACGGACTTAGTAGAGTGCAAAGCGATGACAGTACCCAATATACAGAAGAAAGTAAAGACCCGGTTTAAGTACTCCATTTCGTATGGCAAGGCTTGGAGGTCAAAGCAAAGGGCTCTTGAGGAGAGGTTTGGTTCGTTTAGAGACTCGTATGACTCCGTGGTCCGACAACTTCAGACACTATAGGATAGAAACCCAGGCACCTATGTCGACATACAATATTATGTGATACCCGAGGATCCATCAGGGAAGGTGCTTCATCGAGTGTTCTTCTCTTTTGCTGTATGCATCCAAGCTTTCACTTATTGTCGTCCAGTGATATGTGTAGACGGTACTTTTCTAAATGTCAAGTACAAGGGTCAGATCCTTACCGCCATTGGTCAAGACAGCAACAATCAGATTGTCCCACTCGCATTTGCTTTCGTGGAGGGTGAAAACACTGAAAGTTGGACATGGTTCTTCAGGCAGCTGAAAATAGCAGTTGTGAAAGACAAGCCCAATGTGTGCATCATTCATGATAGGCATGCAGGTATACTCAATGCCGTAAAACGGCTGACACAGCCAGGGCCGGAAGAGCAAACACCTTGGCTTGACATGCAAATTCGGTGGTGCATGCGCCATTTGGGTGCTAATTTCATGTCACAGTTTAGAAACAAGAACCTCATGAATCTATTCAAAAAACTATGCAAGCAGAACCAAGAATGGAAGCACGATTTCATACGCTCAAAGCTCGATGAATTTACTCAGAAACATGTGAGGGCAAGGAAAGCTGCGCAAAACGCAGTCGTAGCTGCACATCAAGCAGCAGTAGCTGCACAGTTAGCTACTGGAGCTGCGCCTGTGGAGGAAGATCCTGTAGGGCTTTGTGACTTGCCTGGATTTGATCCACCTGGTACAAGGAGAAGGCTCGGCAGATCGATCAAGAACTTCCAATAGTGGATAGAGCACGAGCCTTTGGAGAGGTGGTCTTTGCTACACGACACACATGGAGCTAGGTATGGTATCATGACTACAAACCTAGCTGAGTCATATAACTTTGTCCTCAGAGGTAACAGGGCACTTTAACTGACAGCCATAGTCGAAGGTATTCTGTATGACACGATTTCATATTTTAGAACCAGACGACAGGGTGCTCATATGCATATCATGAACAATACAAACACACGCTTCTGTGAAAAGATTATGAGGTACATGGATAAGAAGATGGCAAAGGCTATGTCACACACTGTCGTGTGCATAGGTAAGGAGGACAGAAGGTTTGAGGTGCGGCTAGCCACCGATAAGTTTGGGTGTGGTAATGAACTAAGAACGCATGAGGTGAAGATTGGTAATGAGCAATGGCCAACCTGCGAGTGCACCTGCAACAAACCAAAGTTGCTTCACCTGCCTTGCTCTCATGTGCTTGCTGCTTGTCGGCAGCTAGGGTTGGACGCCATATCGTTCGTATCTCCCTACTACCTGAAAGAATCTGTGGTCAATACCTGGATGGGTGAGATGTCAGGATTTCGAGTAATGGGTAATTTCAACACCGTGAACCCTGGTGAAAGGCAGTACATCCCACACCCTGCTCTAATGCGAACAAGCAGAGGCAGACGCCAGTGTAGGCGCATCCGGAATGATATGAACGAATTAGAAGTTGGCGGCTCAACTCGGCAGTGTTTTCTATGCAATGCATTTGGTCACATGGATACTCATTGTCCCACTTTCGGTACAGGTGTCACACCTACGCGAGGACGGGGTGCGCGAGGTCGAAGAGGTAGAGGACGCGGGTGAAACTATGTTTTAAGTTGTAATATGTGGCGAACTATATTTTAAGTTGTAATATGTGGCGAACTATGTTTTAAGTTGTAATATGTGGCGAACTATGTTTTAAGTTGTAATATGCAAATGCTTATGTTAATTTTTAAATTGTTCAGAAATGGCGAGAAGATACAAGTCGCTCGATCCAGACATTGAAAAGAAGCATCGGGCTAGAATTTTGGAGGATGAGCCCAACTCACTTGAGCCTTGGTCACTCGCACACCGAATGTTAACTGGAGGATACACCCCGCTTGGGTTCCTAGGTACGATTTAATCATGAATTATATGAGTATTTTTGGGTTGCGGTAAATGATTGATCATGTTTTTTGGTCATGCAGGTTGAAGTGGGCTCGGCTTTTACCTTTTGTTTGCTTGATTGAGGCCACTACAGACTCTACACGCCTACTATATGACCACTCGTTGCTCACATGCTTGGTCGACCGTTGGAGGCCCGAGACCCACACTTTTCACTTTCGCTGGGGAGAGATGGCTCCTACTCTCCAGGACGTGTGATGCCTGTTGGGACTTCCTTTGGCTGGACAGCCCATTGGACCGCTACAGGCACCGGCGGGTTGGCAACAAGATATGGCACATCGATTCCAGGGTATTACTATACCATTGGAGTATGAAGAACACGGGCCCAAGTTCGACTGGTTACTAGGATGTCAGGTGTGTTTGCTAACTTCTCTGGAGGCATACATACTTTGGCTTCTCGGTAAGGTGATGTTCACCGAGAACCATGTCACCACTATCACCGCTCGCTACATCCCTATCGCATTGGATATCGCCAATGCAACTAGCGCTGACATGATTATACAAAGGAGTTGGGGTTCTGCGGTCTTAGCGGCCACGTACCGAGGTATATGCAGCGGTTGCCAACGGAGGGCGCCGAAGTCAGGCCTGCTTGGATGCCCACTATTGTTGCAGCTTTGGTCCTGGGAGCGGTTTCCTATCGGCCGGCCGGACGTTATGGTTGAGACGCCTTACCCTACAGCTACTTTGGGCGACCCTCTGACTGGACTGTTCGATCCAGACCACATTGACTTGCCTACTTTCGGTTCAGTTTGGACACATCGCCAGGTATGTGCAAAGTTACTTGTTACATTCATTATTTAGTTGAAATAAACTATGCATAGAGCTAACAAATTATTATTCGTAGAGACGCTTTTCTCACAGTCAGGTGAGGGGTTGCTATCCCGCACTGTCCGAGCAGTTTGACGTACTGCTAGCGAGTTTGGTGATGTGGGAGCCCTACAATAATGAAGTTGTCGCTGCTAGATTCCAGAGGGATGGGGACAACATATAGATGTCTATTCTATGCGCCAGGAACAAGCCGTATTGGCTCACAAAATTGAAGATCATCTTCGACTTGCAGGCAGAGGAGATGAGCCTACATAGAGTAATGAGGCAGTTTGGTATTCGCCATTGGCTGATCCTCGTCCTACGGAGAGCGCCATACCTTCAGTCGTACACACGTATGTTTTCTTTACACATTACTGACATCTTAACATGATTTTTTGACATGACACTAACCATGTTAAATGTTAGGTTGTCGAGGAAGGGAAGTAGCAAGACCGCCACGGGTTGGCTACACAGGGTTGGGGTGTACGTTCAAGAGTGGGACACCGCTACAGCCCGAGTCTAGGACTCGAACGCCGAGTTTGACATGGAAGAGTTCAACAGGTATTTGGATAGCTACATGAGCGCCACACGACTACGCATCACGCAACAATCTCACCCAGAGGAGATGCCGGGCGCGGCTACTTGGGATAGTTATCCGAGCCAGTCGACTGTGGGCAGCAGACAACACGCGGTATGTTATTCATCTAATGCACCTATTTAATACATAATTTTCCATCTATATATGGCGAACCTTGTGGTGTCACTTGCAGGCACATATGTTAGTCAATCTTGAGATGGAGAGTGCTGAGTACAGACGCTCTCTTTCGTCCGGACCCCTACTTATTCACCGGCAGGACCAGGAGACCTGGCTGAGTCGCCTAGAGGAGAAGATACGACGTATCTACGGGTTTATCACGTGCACCCGCTCTTCGGACATTGCTCACCACCCGGAACCACAGCGTCCTCCATGGCACTCGACGCACCAGCAGCAGCAGCAGCCACCCTCGCCCCTACGACAGTCTTCCCGTCCACGGCTTACACCACAGACGACTCCGAGACCTCCTCCCCCAGACCAGGCTGGAGGTTCGACGTGGCATCAGCAGTCTTCTTTTGACTGTTGGCAGCAGCAGCCACCTTTGCACGATGGAGGTTTGTCGTGGCAGCACCAGAAGCAGGAGCCTTGGGGTCACCCTCCGATGCCAAACTACGGGTTTCGCCCACAGCCACAACCACAGGGTATGTGTCTTACAAGATAAGCGTCGAGGCTCAGTTCATTTCAATTTCTTACATACTTTGTTTTCATGTGCAGGAGCATTCGGAATGCAAGGGTCTATGCCTGGCTATCAGTCGTCTATGTCCGGATCCGCCTGGACTGATCAGGACGCTGATCATAGCACTCAGGATTTCATGACGCAGAGCAGTTGGCTGAACATTTTTTAGACTCCCCCCCCTAACCCCACACAGGAGACTCAGTACGATGAGTACGGGTCGGTGATTCCTCCCCGACAGGTTCGGCCGCCCCACAGGTTCGGTTGGACGACGCCTCCTAACCCACCACCCGAGCGTCGCGGCAGACGACGTCGCTGAGACATATATTTATCTATGTATGAGACATATATTTATCTATGTATGAGACATCAACTTATGTATGAGACATATATCTACCTATATATGAGACACCATTCTATCATTTCACGATTCTTATTACAACACAGTTCAACATAACTTGCAACATAGTTCAACATAACTTGCGGTACATAAATAAGAGTCCTATCTATCCCTAGCATGATGTCTTTCCCTTTCCCTTCGATGATGCCTCGCCCTTTCCCTTGGACGGTCTCTCGCACTTGCTCTTCTTGGCCTGCGCTTTCTTCTTCTCCTGTCTCTTGTCCCACTCAGCTCTCGCCTTGCTTCCAACGGGTGGCGGCATGAAGATATCATCCTCATCTTCGCTCTCTTCTATCCAGGCCCTAGGTGCCACAACCTGCTCCGTCATGTCAGCTTGACTCTTCTTGGCCTGCGCTTTCTTCTTCTCTTGCCTCTTGTCCCACTCAGCTCTTGCCTTGCTTCCAACGGGTGGCGGCATGAAGATATCAGCCTCATCTTCGCTCTCTTCTATCCAGGACCAAGGTGCATCAGCCCGCTCCATCATGCGAGCTTCACTCTTGAAGGTGAGCTTGTCCCACCTTGCCTGGATCCTGAGAAGCTCTGCTCGTACCTGATTTGGGGTATTCAGTTTCCACCCTCTTCGATGAAGTGACTTACCAAGCATAACGAGAGCATCATGGTTCGTTACCAACGTATCCCAGTGGGATGGTTCATCGCCTATCACAACAGTTCTGGCTATTTGGAAAAGCCCAATGGACATATCTAGAGGCCAGGGAGACACGTCGGTCATAGTGGAGAGGAGTGGAGGGAAATGTGAGAGCAAGAGGAGAGGAGGGAAATGAGAGAGTAAGAGGAGGAAGAGATGAACTGGGTTAAAGGATACATCTCGTTGCCCGGATTTATAGAGGCACCGAACTGAATAGGCGGGAAAAAAGGGCGGGAAATAGTGGCGGAAAAAAGGGCGGAAAGTAGTGGCGGGAAAAAAGAGCGGGAAGTAGTGGCGGGGAAAATCGGCGGGGAGTACTGGCGGGAAAAATCGGCGGGAAGGATTTGCGAGGAAAACAGCGGCGGACGATTATTTAGAGGCAGGGTTGCATTGATCATGCAGGATTTGGTTAGGGGCAGGACGATTAGGCTGTCGGTCTAGGTCTGGCCGATTGCACTAATCGGCCTGGGCCAGACCGATTGACCCAATCGGCCTGGAGCAAGCCGATTGCATGTGGCCGATTGACCCAGTCGGCTTGCCCCAGGCCGACAAAGTGCTAGATCTGTAAATTAAAAAAATGTATAATAGAACTCAAATTAATTAAATAATTCATATTATTTAAAAAAAATCGCAAAGCTTTGCGTATCTATCTATCTATTATATACTAAAAGAAATATAAGCGTGTTTTTCAAGGCACCAGGTTGATCCACATCATCTGAATTATTTAGACGGTTAGATATATAATTTGTGGCTTTGATTTAATCAAAGTTGCAGATTAAGTAACACATTAGACGTGTCACCAGGTTGATCCACATCATCTAAATTATTTAGACGGTTAGATATATAATTTGTGGTTGTGATTTAATCAAAGTTACAGATTACGTAACACATTAGACGTGTCACCAGGTTGATCCATATCATCTGAATTATTTAAACGGTTAGATATATAATTTGTGGCTATGATTTAATCAAAGTTGCAGATTACTCGTAACACATTAGACGTGTCAGATTGGTAACCGGTCGTGTAATTTCTAAAGTTGTGACACGGTAACAAGAGGCCTCTAACTCACGGAGGCATCCTCTCAAAAAAAAAAAATCACGGAGGCGTTATTATCAACCAAAAAAAAACGCACGAAGAGGGTCTCTGGTGCAAATTGGTCAATCCATATTTTAGCTAGCTACCGCCTACGAGCAGAATCAGATCCATCGTTTCACAGTCGATCAGCTTGGTATACCGCCTATGAGTGCATGGATCTGATGTCAAATCGGTCATAGACTCTTATGTTAGAGCCAAGCCCATGAGCTCTGGTCCAAAAATGATTGATACACACGTGAAGCTGATGAAAGATGAAAAAGAAAACCGCAAAGCGATCTGATTAACCTACGTGTGCATGCGTATTACAATATATTAGAATTCTATTGATAGGGTGGCACGAAAAATAATATAAGAGCCTACAAAATTAGACTGATATATTCATACGTACATATATACCTATATATCACCAAATACATTATTTTAAACATAATATTTAAAAGTTTAATTAACATCACGGGTTTTGAAAATATGACTTCAGAGAATAGGATATAATTCATCGGATGCACGGTGATTCCAAAGACACGGTCCTCTTAAGACGGACTGTCCAATCACTTTATCGTCAAAATTTAAAAATGCAAGCCATGACAGATTCCATAAATTGCTACAAAATAAAGTTGATATGTCTTAAAATGCCATCTGATTTAGCCTATGCTTGCACGCATATTATGGCATAGTAGTTCTATCGACAGCCTCACAAGGAAAGAATTAAGAGGCTACAAGATTAGACTGATTTTACCGTACATATATACCTAAATATCAATCAACATATAAATTTTAAAAACATAATTTTGAGGAGGTTAATTAACCTCTCATGTTTTAAATATGCTATTAACTACAGAGAGTAGGACCTTAGTTATTGGGCGCAAGGTGATTCCAGAGACACGATTCTCCTGAGAAAAAATGGCCAACCACTTTATCACCAAATCGCCATTCTACGAGGAGATATTTTTGAAAAGATAACCATGAGCAGTTCGTAACCAATAAAGTTGATTTGTACGAAAATACCTAGAATTAAACGAAGCCAATACACCTTTATTCTATATGACTCCATATCAACCATCAAGACTTTGTCAAAAAGACACACTAACAAAACATACATAAACTACAATATGGTGATTGGACAATTTTTCTTAGGACAATCGTGTATTGACTTCATTCATAAACTACATAAACATACATAAAAAAGACACACCTTTATCACCAAATCGCCTTTTTATGATTGGTACTTCCCTCACCTCTGAAAGCCTTTTTATCAGTTGTTGAAAGTCAGCTGAAAATGGTGATATTGAAACGAACATTTTCAATGAAGAGGGAAAGCGTGCATACATGGTTTGAGGCGAAGCTAATTCCACAGTCAAAGAAAGGCTTCTTTCTGGTTATGCAGGGCCGGGATTACCTCATTTCAAAAAAAATCTACTTTATGGATGACCCATGTGGCTATATTTTTTTAATTTCTACAAGAGAATGGACAGAAATTTCACAATTTTTGTTTTGAATATAAAAATTTGAAAATTATTTAATGAGATCTTATGCTTACCTATAGTGTGTGTGATTAAATAAACTATTTTTTGAATGAAAAATTCGCAAGGAATTTTATGTGATTTCTTATCCTTAAATTTTATTAATATGCGTCATGCAATCATGTAGAATAAATGACGACCGACTAAAATACCATCACTATGTCATCCATGATAGTTTATTCGTCATGTTACATGACAAGAAAATACCAATGATAGATTGCAAAATGAAATTATTGAATAGTATGGCTAATAGGGATATTTAAAAGTAGTTAAACAAAATATTGCATACATTGGAAAGATGATCTACTATTGTTATTGGTATGCAAAATATATTACAGAAACATTACAAAATAAAGTAAGATTGCTAAATTTGAGATAAATGGTATATTTCTAATTTCTGTAATAACCTAAAAATGGTTCAAGATTGTATATTCTAGACCAATCATTTCTAAAACGTCATTTATTTAAAAACAACATGAGAATGTTGTGTATTTATATGAAAATGAAGGGACATGAGGTAAACATATCAAATAAAGTTAGAATTAGAATTCTTAATCTTTACTTGACCTATATATTAATGAGGATAAACTCTTTTTGCTTAGCTTTATTAACAAAACAATATTTTTTCCATCAAAATGGTCTGCTTATCATGAGAACATTGCTCAAGTGAATCCTAATTATTTAACAATCGGAATGTTAGCCCTGCATACTTATCGATCTCATAGAAACTAACGTCTAGCTCACAGTTAAAACTCCAATTGCATATTGCAATTTAATCTCATGCACAAATTTCACACTCCATTCATCCCAAGGATTAAGGCCTATATTTTTTTTAAAGTCCAGCTACGAAAAGTTTGATCAAGTTTTTAGAAAAAACTATCAAGAACTATGATATTATATAGATACCATGTGAATATATGTTTCACGATGTATCAAAAGATATGTATTTCATATTATAAATATTAATATATTTTTCTACAAACTTGGTCAAACTTTACATAGTTTGACTTTTCAAAAATAATATAATCCTTAAGCCTTGTGACGGAGGTAGTATATGTTTGCTAACATGGTATTTTCAAAAAATCTGAACGATATTTCACCCATAAATTTTAATATGATGAAAGATCTCTTCTAGGCATATGACATCTGTTTTGGACATTTATAAAAATGGTGGGTATATAATGCATTATTTACAATCACATAATATTAAGTCCATGAATTTATGGAGGCGTTTTATATCATCCAATTTGACACACTAGGACGATGCTCTTCTATAGAAAAACAAATAAAGGTGATGCCCTGGCATTTGCGAGGGCCATCATGCTAGTTATTATATACTAAAAACAATATAAGTGTGTGTTTTGAGGCACCACGGTGATCCACATCATCTAAATTATTGTGATGGTTAGATCAAAAATTTATGGTTTGGATTTAACAAGAGATAGCACTTACGTAATGTTCCAAACCAGTTTGACACGTATCATATTGTAAAAAGAGTCTTTAGGCACAAGGAAACTTCCAATGTGTCACAAGTACGTCCTGCCCATGTAGCTTTTTTTTAAGAAATGGGCGCATTTATTAACCAAATTTTTTAATGTTTACACCCGGCCTCTGCATAACCAAGATGTACACAGCCACTCGAACGACCGACTAAGTCACAAAGTAGACCAGCATTACAAAAATTTAGTACAAAATAAAATTCTAGAACCTAAGATAGGTCAATCCTCTGATCACGCGGCCATCCATGTCGGGAGAAAATATCCCTCGCCGTAAGCGCGTACATCCCTCCATAAATCTTGAATATTCCATGCGTTGTAGAATATTCCATGATCGAAGAAATAGCCGTTGCTCGATAAACAACCTGTAGAGGAGAAGACACAATGTTATTAAAAATCTTGTCATTTCTACAAAGCCATAACGACCATATAATGGCAAGCGCTCCCACCCTAAACAAAGTACTGTATTTATCAACAATTCCATGCAACCAATTACCAAAAACATTGGTTACTGAACATGGAGGAGATAAACCAGAAGGTATTTGGATGAATGACCATATAGAGCGAGCAAATTTACAATGAAAGAATAAATGGCGAATTGTCTCTTCTTGATGACAAAAACACATTGAGTACTTCCATGCCAATTCCTCTTTACAAGATTATCTTTTGTTAGAATTACGCCTTTCCGTAGGTACCATGCAAATATCTTCGTTTTAAGGGGTATTTTCATTTTCCAAATTTTACTATTATCATCGACCGGAAAATCAGGTTGGGTCAAAGCTTTATATAATGAGCCAACAGAAAATTTACCACTTTCCAGTAATTTCCATTTGAACACGTCAACACCGTCCGACAATTGTATCATGGATTAGCGTAATAATAGATTGTTCCAAGATAAAAGTCTATGTCCAATGAGACTTCTTCTGAAATACACATTAGGAGGATAGTCTTCCAACACTGTGGCAATTGTATCCCCTTTGTGTCTAACAATCGAATATAGAGCTGGATATTGTTCGCGAAGAGTAGTTTGACCAAGCCACTTATCTTCCCAAAATCTAATTTGTGATCCATCCTTAATCTCAAAAGCACCAAAACGAAAGAAATGTTTCTTGGTGGCCATAAGGCCTGCCAAAAAATGTGAATCTCCGGGCTTCCAGACCACTTGAGACACAGCTTTGGACCCTACATATTTCCTCCATAATATGGTTTGCCAAACACCATCAACAGTAAGTAGTTTAAAAAGTCATTTGCCCAGAAGCGCGGTGTTTTTGACTTGCAAATCGTGTATGCCCAGTCCACCAAACTCCTTCGGGCGGCAAACCTCATTCCATTTGGCCGGTCGGTATTTCTTTTTCTCACTATCCCCTTGCCAAAAGAATCTTTAACGGAAATAATCCACTTTGTTCAAGACCCCTTTTGGCATTTGGAAAAACGAGATCATATAAAGTACCATATTAGTAATTACTGAATTAATGAGTACTACTCTTCCCCCAAGGGATAACAACTTTCCTTTCTAACTATTAAGACGTTTTTGCAGACTTTCCTCAACAAGTTTCCATTCAGCAATTGTGAGACGCCGATAATAAACCGGTATTTCCAAATAATTGATTGGAAACTGACCCTGACCACAGCCGAAAAGTTCAGCATATAGGTGGGCCTCGTTTTGGGCCTCGCCAAAACAATACAAATCACTCTTATGGAAGTTTATTTTAAGCCCATATAGCTGCTCGAATGCTGATAGTATTAATTTCAGATTCTTAGCCTTCTCCAGATCATGTTCCATAAAAAGAATTGTGTCATCGG
Source organism: Avena atlantica (assembly GCA_910589765.1). Taxonomy (NCBI): domain Eukaryota; kingdom Viridiplantae; phylum Streptophyta; class Magnoliopsida; order Poales; family Poaceae; genus Avena; species Avena atlantica. Next base: position 514,712,384 of record OU342735.1, on the reverse strand, counting down.
CGTATTGAAGAATAGAAAGTCCACCATCAATAAGATGTGGAACTACTCCTTCAACTTGACCATCAGCCTTTGCTCTCTCGATAAGGATAGCCAACATATCAGCCACTATATTAAATAATAGAGGCGATAGTGGATCCCTTGTCTCAGTCCTTTCTTGGTCTGGAAGTAATTGCCAGTATCTTCATTTACTTTAATGGCAACACTGCCCCCTGACACAAACGACTGAATAAGAGCGCACCACTCCTCAGAAAAACCTTTCATATGGAGTGTTTGCTGAAGGAAAGACCAATTAACTTTGTCGTATGCCTTCTCAAAGTCAATCTTGAACAGTACACCATTTAATTTTTTTGAGTGTAGTTCATGGATTGTTTCATGCAGAATTACAACACCATCTAGGATATTTCTTCCTTGCATGAACGCAGTTTGAGACGGACTAACAACATTGTCAGCAACTGAGTTTAGTCTAATTGTAGCAACTTTAGTGAAAATTTTAAAACTAACATTAAGCAAGCAGATTGGACGATACTGTTGTATATGTTCTGCATTATTAACCATAGGCAGTAAAATTATATTGGCAAAGTTGAGTCTAAAGAGATCCAATTGTCCGACCTGTAAAAACCCAAACAAATTCATCAGGTCCTCCTTGATAACGTCCCAAAATTTTTGGTAAAATTCCGCTGGAAAGCCATGAGGTCCTGGTTCTTTATTATGTTCCATTTGAAAAACCGCTTCCTTGACCTCTTCCTCGGTATATGAGGCAGTTAGAAAGCTATTTTCTTTATCAGAAACCTGGGGGATATCGGACGTTTGGGACTTATCCATAGATATTGAATTTTCTACTGGGCCCCAAACAAGAATTTATAATACGTAGTAATATATGACTTCAGATGCTCTTGTCCCTCAATCATACCTTCATCCTAAATCATAGAGTGAATAAGTTTCTTCTTATGCTTGCCATTGGCAACTGCATGGAAGTACCTAGTATTCGCATCTCCTTCCAGTATGAATTTTGCTTTAGAGCGTTGGTATCATTTGAGTTTCTCCTCGCGCAGAAGCCGGGCTATCTCTGCATTCGATTGGCTTTTCAGCTCAATTTCTGCCCATGTAGCTAACAAATAAAACAAATCCCGCGTACCTGTTCAATCTCGCATCTAGCTAAAGAAAAAAAATTCCCAACAATATGGCCGGATTTGCCTTTCATGTCTTCAAGCGTACAGTCGTAGACATCTGTCGTTGTTATGTTCACGTTTGTGCCATGCGTGCACGCAGATTGACCAAAAATTTCATCGGATACAAGCAGGTGTTTTAAATTTATATCATGCATGAAGGCCCTATAGCAAAGATCTATATACGGGATTGCTCTAAGACTGCATGAGTCCGCTGATAGAAGATCAGTTGGGTTTGCTTGATCGGAAAATACTGTTCATTATTTTATAACTATATATAAGTAGAAAGTGGACCTTACCAAAATATCTGCAGACTAGGTATGCTTAGTAGTATAGTTATTAAGAACTTAGTTTCTTTTTGTACAAAACGATGAAGTTGTTCTTCTTAATTATCAATCATCTGTAGCGGATGCCTGACAATGACATTGACATTGACATCCTCGGAATTCACACGGGGAAGGGGCGGCGGCATCCTAGACGCTTAGCATGGAGATGACACAACCTCCCTTGCGGCATCATAGAGGCGACGTCAGGGAGACGAGGAAATAAGTTTATCAAGAGGAATCGACAATTGCGATGAACACCTATGGGGGTCATTGGTGTGGCGCAAGGGAGAATATGGGAACAAAGGAGCGATGGCCAAATCGATGGTGTGAGGGAGAAAAAATGGAAAAGAGGAGAGAAACCTATCCGAAAATTTGGCCATGACCTTCTTCTTATCTATACAAGTGTAATCGGGACTACAAATGCGAACTTGAAGCAATGTTTGATGGAGGACTGCTCGGCTGTACATTGAATCGGAACCATTAGATTAGAAGGAGGTCATTGGATTAATCTAGATCCTTAGATGTCATCCGACAGAAAAGATCCTATGTGATGGTTAATCTATGTACACAAAGTTTGGAGGCTTTAGGAAAAAAATTCTCCTTTAGAACTAATAGTGGAGATGTAAGGAAAGCATTGCTTGGTAAACATAGTTATATGTGTTTTTCCACGGGAAGTCAACCCAACGATTTTCATAACTCGAAGATTAACTATATAAATAGGTCACATGGGAACATGAGCGTAATTAAATTTTCTGTACAAGAGTGTCTCAAAAACTTTTATATCCACCAACATATCTATATATACAAAACAAAAGGTCAACATCACCAACATAATTTCACCTTCGGCGATGTATCCATCTCTAAAGTTGTGGTTTTTGAAGAATAGAAATAAAAATGATGTACATATATCTGTAAATAAAAATTAATATTTAGCACAACCGAAACAATGAAGAGGATGCCCTTTAATTTCTATATGAAAATACATGGTCTCAGTAAAGATAGATAATATGTACCGTTAACACATATAACTATAGTTTAGTCTTGATGTTTTAGCAGTATTGTGTGTAATATAAAGACGATTAATTAATATTTTGAAAAATAGAGAATATGCTAGTTGGATAAAAGAGAAAAGGAGGGGCTACAATGATTTCGGCGCCGACTGCTGCGGTTACATGTCGGGTGTCAATGGAGGGCTACCATGAATTCCGTGGAAAGGACAACGCCCAAGGCAAACACAGAAGGACTAGCTCTAGATGTCTCCAGCCCTATTATCCTACAGCGCCTGATAGAACCCATAGCTGGATACACGGTAAGAGAAATTTCAAGAGCTTACTCGTATATAGGTAAAAGGGGCAATAATCGTTTTTTTGGGTAAGAGAGAGCAAAAACACAGCTCCAACAGCTTACGTAAAAGTGGTCTCCTACCAAAAAAAATTTAGGTGATCATCCAAATTTTAGCCCCTCCTACCCATATATGGGTAAACCAACACATATTTTGGGTAAGAGGCGGGAGCACCAACCACCGCGCACGGAAGTTTCACCGCCCGACCTTGCCGTCTTCAGTCGTTGTCCTCGTGCCCCTTCCGTCGCCGGCAAGCTCCGTCGCGCCGCCAAGACTAGCAGATACCACCGCCCGCACCTCCCCACCCCTCCCGCGTCCGCCCTTGCCTTGACCTCCCCCTCCCACGCCGCGCTGCATCTCCCCTGCTTGGACCTCCCCCGCCCATCCCACGCTCCTGACTTCCATCTGCCCCCGCATAGACCTCCCAGCACATGCGATTCGAGGTTGGCCCGCGTCGGCACGCTCCACCGCCGCTGCGAGGTCGGCCCACATCGAGTGCTCCGCCGCCGCCGCTGCAAGCGCCGCCTGTTGCATCTCGCGGTGGGGAGAGGTCGATTCCGACCGGGGAGAGGTCATTCCGCCGATTGGGAGGGCGGTTAACAGCGCCGCTAGTCGGGGGTGGAGGCTAGTCGACGCAGGTGGGAGAATCAGGATGGGTAGGTGGGAAAATCAGGGGAAGAAGAAGAGTGGGAGAAAAAAGGGAAAAAAAGAAGACGTGCTGACGAGTGGGCTCTACCTACAATTTTTTATGAGTTCCAGTTTTGGGTAACAAGATATGGGTAAGCTGGAAAAGTAGATCATTTTCTTCTTACCTATACCCTCTCTCTCCTCTTACCCAAACAAGATATGGATAAGCTGTTGGAGTTGCTCTAACGAAGGGCGGAGTTGTTCAAAACTCTGTGGACTGTGGGCTGATATATTCCATTCCACCAAACCTACAACCAAATTATGAAGTTAACAAACCAGCATCTTTCTTACACAATGTTGGAGTTGGATTAAGAAATTTTCATGTTGAAACCCAGAATGAAACCTTCAGCATGTGATGTCCAGGGATTGGCTTTGCCTGTATCCACTCGCCGGACAGGTTTCTGACCTGAAACCATATCATCAAAGATTTTCTGCACTCAACCTTTTTCTTTTGTAGATGTAGCAGAGGCAATAAACAAACGCAAGTTACAGTATTAATTCTCAGTGAAGGAACGAGTACCCCAAGAGCACATATGGCATCATCCAGGTTAACCAGTGTCAGAAGGCCCGCCGTTGCGCCGTTTAACAAAATGAGGAAAAATGATTTCCAATATTTTTGGTATAAAGTGCAGTGCAAGGCACTCCAATGATCTTCAGAGACAACAGAATCAAGAAACTATATTATTTTCGAAAGAAGCAAGTCAAATTTACTAGTGCCACTGACCACTGTGTGAGCTCTGCTGAATTGGCCCTAAAATGGATGGAACACAAAGGAAAAACAGAGTGAGATGTATCTAATCCACCCAAGGTGAGCGTAATTCTTGCAGGGAATGCCACAAAACAACAGTAATGAAACGTTTTTCATTTTTTTTTTTGCTTACCATCCAGTATCAGTGTGTTGCTCCTGTGGAACATCAGCTGAGACGGGATAAACAATAAACCTAGGATACCAGAAGGGATCTCCTGCCGTTCCTCCTTCAAAAGCATCGGACAGGTGGTGCACCCAGCGCAAAGGCTATACCTCGCATGAACTTTCTTGAAAGATCTGTAAGGAGAAATGGCATGATAAATACCAATAGTAAGGAGCATGAGCACAAGAGAGTAATCAAAGCGGAGCTCAGTAGGAAACCTCGTAGAAGAAGGCTGGCGTAATTTTCCAGGAGCACATTAAAATTCGATGGGTAATCTGGCCGGAATGGAAGGTGGAAAAAACGATTCTGCGAGTACAAGGACGAAAGAAACATCCTTAAACTTGTTAACATTGTCATGGTTAGGAGAATAGGAGTCTGATTTAGGTGTACAGTACGTGGTGTTATTTATACATGATCAAACATGGAAAATCTTGACTAGCAAAATTCAAAAAAGACCTACATTTTGGATTAGAGGTCGTACTTCACACCAAATATTTTGAAAAAAAAATAAACACTCGGTATTCTGGTGCAGAAAACATAGCAGGAACTGAAACCTAGAAATGCAAAATTGGTACCCTTAGGGACACCGAAACAGAGACGGGATGTTAGAAACATACCACAAATTAGGTCCTTCCAAATGTTTACCAACATCTCCATATTTTCTCAGTTCGATTTGCCTATAGCACTGCCATGTTTGTTGTGATGGTTTAATTCACAAGCCAGCAAAAATCAAGCAAGCACAACAACCAGACTGAAGATACAGGTAAAACTTACACCAACTGCTTCCTGCATATTATCAAGTTTAACAGTGGTAATGTTTTCGCCCACCGTCTGGTAACAAGTATATTCTGAAAAATGTTTACGTGGTGACACCTATACCAGCGTGAGGCGTCAGCCTAACCTTCTATTTTTTTGTTTCTCGAGACGAAGCTCAAAGAACCCGGGTGTGAAATCCCTTTACTTCCGTCATCATTAATATGATTCGGCAACCCGTGTGACCTTTCTATTAACATTGCATGTGCATTGTTAACAACATTTTTCTGTGTGGAAATCGTTCGTGTGCATTGTTGACTGCAAGGCCATCACGGAATTCCCGAATCAAGGATGACAGTAGTCAGGGATTTCACACGGGTTATTTGAGCTTCCTCTGGAGGAAAAATAGAAGATAAGGATGACACCTTAGACTGGATATAGGTGTGACCGCGTAAATATTTTCAAATTGAGCACATTTCTACATGCGCTATGATCTTCTGCATGACCGGCCGGGCTAATATCTGGTGTGGTGGCGAGTAGATTAGTACCGGCCAGTGAGTGGGAGATATAGGCATGAAGTTGGAATCCATCGAGCAGGCAGGCCGGCGGCGAGGAGATAATGAATGTGAGGAAGAGTTTGTGGCCGGCGGCGAGGAGAGAAGCGAGGACGTGTGAATAAGAGTTTGTGGCCAGGCAGCGAGGAGAGAATGGGTGTGAGTAGGGATGTAAATGGCAGCTAAGCGGCAGCCGCGAGTCCCGTTTATTCAACTTGTTAATTCATTTTTAAAAAAAAAACAAATTTTATTGAACTAGAGTATTAATAAATGGTACTATGCGGGATTAAATGGTGCGCCACTTACATTCCTGGGTATGAGGATGTGTGGAGAAGAGCTTGGGGTTCTTAAGTAGCCGAGCGAGCGACTGGGCAGGGGCACTAGCTAGCATGTGAGATACGGCCGGCGCGGCGGCAGTTAATCATCCGTCAGCAAACTTGCGTGGGGAACGACCGTGCTTGCGGAACGGCCTGGAACTCCGTGGTGGTGGCAGGGCAAGGAGGAGGTCGAGAAGGGACACGGCTCTTCTGACGTGGCCAATTCTGCCTTTGAGTTCCTGACATGTGGGTCCCGCAGGGAGTGGGTCCTACCTGTCACCGACCCAAAGTTAGGGAACTGCAGGGTTCCTCACGTCAGAGGATCTCAGTCCGTCGAGAAGAACCGGCTCGTGCCTAGGGAACGACACAGAACTACGCGGTAGCTTCACCTGATGAGTTCAAACTTGATGGATCACAATAGCATATATTCTGTCAAGTCAAATTTTTGCCCGAAGATGGAGATAAGGACACCCTTTGGCAGCAATTTTCAGGGAAGTCAGCATACATGATTCAGTCTAGACAACTGAGGCATATAGCACGGCCCTGACATACGAGGGCCCCTGCGCAAGCAGAAAAAAGAGGCCCCTATACACAAATAATGAAGGTGTTTCTATACTCTCTCCAACTCATATTAGTTGATTCAATTTTGCTTAGATACAGATATATCTAAACTAGATACTTAACTTTTTTTTAGGTTGACTAGATACTTAACTAGAGACATATATATATAGACAAACTTGAGTTAACTAATATGGATCGAAAAATACTAATTTAATAGTAAATTTATGAGTAAATATAAATACAAATTTTTTAAACGGTCATTCGAAAGTAAATATATAGCTGCCCACCGTGTGTATACATGTGTATGCGATTGCATCAGGCTTAAAAGGCCTCGGCTGCTAGTGGGCTCATTCTGTTCACGTTCTTTTTCTAAGAAGAGTGCATGGTTGTACGTGCGTGGACAGGGCCCCTAGCAAACGGGGGCCCAGTGCGGCCGCACTGGTTGCACAGGCCCAGTGCCGGCCCTGATAGCACCGAGGAAACTTGTTTGTAGGCTAGATTTAGTCAGATGTTTTAGCTATGCATATTTGACTAGAGACCTGAAGAGGCTGCTTCCAGTTCTTCAGCATGCCACCGATCAATTCTACAGCATGCCAATGATAAGTTCAAGTGAATGGTCCCGCTATTTCCAAATTTTAAAACCTTTTGTAGCAGAGTATAAATTCAAGTGAATGCCATTCTTGCCTTCTCCAAAGGTATACAGCTTACAAGAGTTGGTGAGGGCAACCGTATGAGACCATACATAGCTGATCACCGGCCTTATGTTGAATGCTCGAAAATATGCAATCAACATAGCGCTCTCGTTGTCCTTGTTCCCATGCCCAGGCTTGCCTCCTAAACCACAACCCATGGAGTACACTGAACTGCATTTAAAAAAAGGATCCTGAATTCTTGAAACGAAAGCTATTGGATAATGAAGCAAATACAACAGTCAATAACATCCTCAAGGGGTCCAGAGAGAAGACAAGGCTAAATAGACTTTGGCCATGTCTTCTTTTTTTCTTCCTTTTTCTTTCTCCACCACCTGGGCTAACTCAGATTGTAAATAGGACAGCTTAGAAGAAAATCCCTACTAGAGTATAACAGAGACATCCAAAATAGTACAGGAAGTATGTTACACATACACCATGGCTTATTTTGTTTATTTCTATTATATAATAAAAGGGATTTCCATTACAAAGTTACAATGGTTTGGGCTTCAGACCATCAGCTCAATAAATTCAGAACACGATGTAGCTCAAGCATAGGAAACAAGAAATAACTAATTGGATAAGTGAGCTAAATATCCAATAACAAGGGTACTGCTTTTCCACAAATTCCTAGATATACAATTTACAACATACCACATGGCACAGAAATTGACTGTTAGCTACTGTATAAGTTATCATTATAAATCTTGCACAACAGGAAAAAAGGTTAGCGTAGACCATCAGGTTATCTTACCCCAATTGAGCTTAAGGAACTTGTCATAAGTTGAGTATGCATGCCTCTCAAGACATTCAGAAAAGTGGTATGCATACAAGGTAACAGTGTTCAAGCACTATCATCACAAAGAAGCACGTCAATAAGAAAAGAAACATTTATTTCATAATCGGAAGTAACAGAAAGTGTATAAGGCGATGTACAACGTTGGTGTTTAGGCTGGGTGCTTAAAAGAAAAACCGGATTTTTTTGCCACTTGGGAGTCACCAGGTGCTTGCGGAAGGGAGAGGGTGCCAAGTTTGGCATCGATGCCCATCGGTACTTAAGAAAATAATTGCAATTTTCTAAGCACCAAGACTAGACCAGATCCACTAGCAAAGTGCCTGTGCAAACATCAGGCTTTGGTGAAAACGAAATATAGTCAGGTGCTTGCTAACATTTCATCGCTATCTATCCTTAAGCACCGTTCAATATACATGCCCTAACACATACACCATGGAATATTTTGTTTATTGGTACTTCAAACTTTAAATGCTTAATTATGCTCATGAATTTCAACTTACATCTGATAGTGTTTCTGTTCAGAAAAGAAAAGTCAAAACAATATATTGAAAAGGTAGAAATGCACAAAGTTAACAATATAGATCTCAAGGTAGAAATGCACAAATAAACCATTTTTCATAAGTAACCACATGATTTATACCGTACTAGTTATGTACAAAAACTAAGAAATTGTTCAAACTGTACAAAAGCATAAGAAATTATTATTACTAAGAAGAAGGAGCCAGCTAGCTTTACAAACCTCATAATTAATGACCATCAGACTGCAGTACAACACCATTGCATCTCCACTGTTTAGTGTCCTGGTCTCCCAAGGATTATTTTCTTTTACTGCCACAAGATACACACAGCTGGTAAACCTTAATTTCTGCAAATTAAGAAATCACAAGAAGAAATAAAAGAGATACCCCAGGATAGGCACATTGTCAAGTTACAACAATAGTAGCAGAGTATATAATGTAAATAACCTCCTGAGATCAATGTGTACTCTAACAAGTTACAAATGCTAGTAATGGCCTACTCGGGGATCTATCTATTATCTATCAACTATAACTGTCTAATTTGGCCACCAATTGATGATGATGATGATTTTTTCCTTTGAGTTCATAAAAAAATTAAAATTATAATTAAATTGCACAGTAACAACATGGTTCTACTATTCAGCTAATATTACATACAAACAACACATATGTATGTTTTGACAGATGGCACAATAATTATTATCCCACAGATTCATGTTGTTTAAAGTTGCTACTCACATATATGATACTTTATTTATTGCATGGTTTTCATAGCAGATTTGTATTGTTTCATATCATAAAATGTCCATTAAACCAATTACTTTATTTCTCGGACACTCTCAATCAACTTAAGAGATGCCCTCGCAAATGCGAGGGCCACCATGCTAGTTATATACTAAAAGCAATATAAGAGTGTTTTTCGAGGCACCACATTAGTCCACATCTACATAAATTATATTGATCGTTAGATTTACTATTTATGGCTTAGATTTAAAGATAACAAAAGGTTAAGTAAAACTGGCCGGTCCAATTAGCAGTCAACAATGTCACGTACGAGTTAATGAAATACACGTGCAAGTGGGTAAGTCTAAGGATTTAATTAGTAGGGAGAGATTGGGAGCTTATGGTGTAGTCCTGGACTACACCATAACGGAGTCCTGGACTCCTGGTCGATCACTAGCTCGACTTCTATATGCTGACACACACCAAAATTTTATCGCCAAAAAATTTGAGCACTACTTCTGTATGCTGCTGGACCGCCGGTACGTGAACAGGGACAGAGTTATTCGGCCAGCCTAATCAGCATGGACATGCCCGCCAACAAAGCAATCTCGCTTGCAACAAGGCCGGACAAGAAGGCCATCAGTGAGAGACAGGGGCTGCTACTGTACATCTTTGATCCTGCTGGCTGATGTACATCGCAACAGTTTTGGGACATTAAACCAACTTTGATCCTGCTGGCTGATGTCCAACGCAACAGCTTTGGCACATTAAACTAGAGTCTGGAGCTTAAGTCAAACAGCAATATGCTTCAGCAATTTGTCTATCAAATATTTAACAAACTGATGGCTTTGTTTGGTATCAAAAGGTATTTTTGAAGTGTTCAAAGAATACTTCAGTTTTTGAAAATGCTGAAGTATTAAATACTCCATCCGATCCAAATTAATATTCTCTGTTTTTCTAGACTTGAATGTATCTGGACATGTTTTAGTGCTAGATACACTCGTATCTAGAAAAATCTGAGAACATTAATTTGGATCGGAGGGGATACTTTAAGATGTTCTGATCTATAAATATTATAGTTTAAAAACTGAAGTATTCTTTAAACTATGTTTTTTTAAAGTATTGAAGAATGAGGACTCACCCTCTTTTTATGAAAAATTACAAAAAAATAGAAGTTGTGGTATTTGTTTGCCAGACGCTGAAATACTTTGGTCTTGAAATACTTCGGCTTAGAAAATACGAACCTACCAAACAAAGCCGAAGTAATCTACAGGGACAATGATCACGCACTCATATAATTATCATTGTCTTTAGTGTTACTAAAAGTTTTATTCACACATGGAATCTATGTTTCTCCCGGACTCTTTGTTTAGCATTCCATGTCCCTTGCACTCACAAATTCCTTACGACGGAAAAAAATCTGTTGTTGAGCCTTGTGATATGCTATACATCAAGACATACATATCCTATTAAAAATCAGTCCACCTGATGCACCACCTCCATCATTTTAACTTAACCGTGGGGAGAAACTGGCACCTCAGTCTGATCGACCACTATCGTGCAGAAGAGAGCTCGCCGACTACCTACTCCATCAGTTGCAGCCATGCAACACTTATTTTCAGTTTTCATAGATGTCTCTTGTCACTATGATTTTATTTTATCAACTTCGAGAATGAAACATGTTAGGTATTTTTGGAATTGCTCTTTCGTGGTAGTTTTCCTTCCTTAGCAACATACTTATATCTTGCAAAACTGAAATCCTAAATACACAGCCACCCACATATATGCTTCTAAATAGTCGCGGTTCACATACTACATGATCATGTTAAGTACTAACAAGTACGACTACCGTCACAATATATGTTTTCATATTAGAAATACCTAGCAAATTATTTTTATTTTTAACAACTAACATAAGATAGCATATGGGTTTCTTAGGTAGAAATTATACCATTAGATTTGTGATCTTACGGAAGTATTTTGGATAAATAGGTAGTAAGCTTGGCCAATTAAGCGCTAAGAAAACACCATATGGAGTGAAAGGCATATACTCGGTGGGTGTTGATAAATTAAATCAGCTATGTACATGAATAAAATAGAAAATATAATTAATAATTTGTCCATAAGATGACAATAGATATGCATGGCTAAACTTGGGTGGACAAAGTCCTAAGAAAAACTCAATTAACTAGGAAATAGAAAATTAGTTTTATTATATACAACCATGCAGGATGACTACATTCAAGAGAAGTTACACGTTAGCCCATAATGCCACAATAGTTCAGCAACTACTAGCTTCCTAACAGAGTTGATACAAAAATTTATGGCTCATGCACCATTTTGACTGCCAAAGAGAGTGTCAATGCATTGGCGGGCTATGTTACCGTTGAATATATGTTCTGGACCAAATAACGATAATGGTCTACCAGAACAATGACAAGATGATGAATAGATTCATGAACAAAAATGAGAAATGACAAATACGCACGAGATATTTCCTTTACCGAGGTATCCATGATGGTCATAGAAACATATTATTATGTATAGAGCATAACATTAGTAATCACGAGAATACACTCTAAAATCTATAAAGATGATGTCCTCGCATTTTGGAGAGCCACCTTGCTAGTTAAGACAACAATAGTAGCAGAGTATATGTGGAGGAACCTACTGTTATGCCAGGCTGTCAGTTTAAACATGCTTACATATCTCGAAGAAAATGGAAGATTTTGTCCTAAACATACATAGAGACAGTCTTTGTTGTCTCGCCAAATTGACTCTCAGGCGCACTTCAAGTGATCAACTAGAGAGCATGAAATGATCAACACATAAAACAGAGATATTCCAAGCTAGCTCTCACACATCAATGTAACAGGATAATAATAGCGATTTGAGATTTGTGGTTGCTGACTTAGTAATGATTGTTGAAGAAACTGTACTTTGCTATCAAAAAGCACAATGTATTTTAAAATTTGTGGTTCAGGAAGTAAAAATCGAGTATTTTACACTCTCTCTAATGCAAGATCGATTCGGTTCGTTCTAGGATCAGGGACAAAGAGGGAAGAGAAAAGGTGCCTCACCATCGGTCACGGGCTACTGCAGTAGCGGATCAGCGACGTGGAAGAGAAGGACGCGGGGAAGTGGATGTGGCGGCCCCCAGATCTTGGGGCGACCAACCGGTGGTACGAACTTGGCCGCCATCTCCTATAGTGCGGGCATGGTGGCACTAGTAGAAAAGGTGGCTTCGGTTCGATCTAGAGTCTGACAATAGTCCCGATTTATTACGGGCCGGGACTAGTATGAGCACTAGTTCCGGTTCGTATTGTTTTCAGTGGTCAGCAGTCCGAGAAAACTCTAGTCCCGGGTCATTCCGAACCTTTAGTCTTGGGTCGTGATACGGCCCGAGACTAAAGGTGTACATGTGCGGACAACACCCTATAGTCCCGGGCCTTGATACGTCCCGGGACTAAAAGGACCCTTTTAGTCCCGGGTCATGATACGGTTCGGGACTAAAGGGGTGCGAACGCAGGCAACTTAAAATTGCTATAACTTTTGCGTACGATGTTGAACAAAAATGTACAACCTATCAAAATGTGTGGAAAAAAATTTGAGTTTGATTTCAACAGCCTTATTTGGATTCCTCACATTTTTATATTTTTAAAATTATAAATAATGGATTCCTCACATTTTTCTGATTCTTTTACATTTTTAAAATTTGAAAAGGGAAAAGTTATTTAAAAAAATTAATTATTTAGCATTTTTTTATTCCATATTTTGATTCCTCACATTTTTTTGATAATAATGAATATATTATTTGTCGAATTTCGATTTACAGATTTAAAGATATTATTTATGCCATATTAAATGAATAAATGGCAAAAAATGAATAAAATATTATTTTATTTAGTTTTATACTTTCATTATATTAAAATATTATTATTACTTATTTATTGTTGTTTACTAAAATAGTTGTTTATAGTTTCAATAAATAAATATGTATGGCATATTGATATGGGCTAATAGGATTGATATGATAGTGTTGACAACAAGGTATAAAAGGACTCCGCGCAAGGGACATCCGGATGGAACAGAGAAGTTAAGCGTGCTGAGGGTGGAGTAGTGCTAGGATGGGTGACCGAATGGAAAGTTTGACCATAAGTGTAATTTGACCTAAGATTAAATATACTTAGTGCTAAAAATGTTCCAAGTGAGAGGATTACGAGTCAAACAATTCAAAAGTTCAAGAAAAAACTAAAATCAAAATTCAAAAAAATAAATTATTTTTTTTTGAAAAAAAAATCTTTAGTCCAGGGCCGTATTACGACCCGAGACTAAAGGTCTTTTGTCCCTCCGCTGCAAAAAAACAGCCATGCGGTGGGCCTCTAGTCCCGGGTTGTAACAAACTAGGACTAGAGATAGGAGCCTTTAGTCCCAATTTTGCAGTCCCGGATGCAAAATCGGGACTAAAGTCCCTTATAAACCGGGACTATATGCCCTTTTTCCACTAGTGTGGTGTCCAACATCCCCCCTCCCCCCCGCATGTGGGCCTTGCTGTTGATGGTGCTTTCGGAGCTCGAGGACAACGACGCCACCATGGATGCCTCAAGGCCAAAGCTCCATGCCGCCTTGGATGCCCTAGGATCCCAAAAAAGGAACCTTGCCAAAGCCTGGGCTAGTTTTTGTGGTGGGGGTTGTGAATCCATAGTTCCACGCCATGTAATCAAAATATGGGAATGAGGGGGTGCTGGCACAAGTCGGGAGTTGATCGGAGTTGGCCGGGACCTGCCATCAACGGAAGGGATGGGGCCGACGGGAGTGGCGGAGGACATGAGTCGTAGGAAAGGGAGGTAAGGGATGGGGCGATGGGCAAGTGCGGGTTGTGTCAGGAACACATGGAGGGATTTTTTGCAAAATTACATCCGCGTCGGTTATTTCGGGACAGAGGGAGTATAAATTAATGCATTTCAAAGATGTTCAACTCCCTCCGGCTCCAAAAAATGATGTTTTGGATTTTCTTTCGTCAAAGATTCTAACTTATGTTTTCAAGTATCTAGAAGTTAATAAATCATTTATATATATTTATATGTTTCTTGAAAAGTACTTTCACTATATTACATCTTACCTTAGCCTATCCATGTCTATACTAAAAACTAATACACCATTGAATGAGTAAACGAACAGGTATGACCAACAAGGGATAGAGAAGGGGATCTAGAGGTGATCTATAGTATCTATCCCCCTCGCTGGTGATGTCGTCGGTCCGTCCCGCATCATGTTGCCCTTGGGCCTTAGAGGTCCAACATGCCACTGCCCCATCTGGCCGGAGGGTTCCCGTTCTTTTGGGGTACTTTCAGTGTCTTCTTGGGGATGGCGAAGCGTCGTCAACATCCTGAAGCAATAATAAGGCCCTCCTCGATGGTGCGCCTAGAGCCGGTGGAGGACGTGTGGAATTGTCTTACGGACGGATCTCATCGGATCCATTATACTATTCTCATCACTGGTGATGGTTATTGATTTGGTGTGACGATCCTTTGGGGCTTTGGCACAATGATTTCTAGTCTGTCTATTATAATAAACTCTACTATGAAAAGCTTTGCCCAGATCCGAAGAAGGTGGGCAGAGGACACTGGTGCACCTTCAGCATACCCACGTGTTTATAGTCGTCTCTAGGTGATTCAAATATGTATTTGTAATTTTTATTACTTTTGAGTTTATTTATATTGTTGTTCATCATTACTAATAGATCGGTGGTCCTTTTTGGAAAAAAAGCATTACGACTTATGTAATGTATTACAGTTCATATTACATAAGCTGTAATGGTGGTCAAATCATGTCTAGTGTCATCGAATCATTTTTTTCTAAGCTAAAATGTATTAAATCTTGATGTGGACTAAATTATTTATAGAATTTATAAAAAGTAGAAATAATAAAAATAGCCAAATGAGTCAGGCAGTGTCTCCTTCTCCTGGCTTATATCTGTAACGGCCAATCCACCTACACAACAGCCCATCTATATATATAGAAAGAAAAAAGACCTACACAAGAACCAAAAATGGTTCGCACGGGATCTCCAAAGCATCCTCGCTTTAGCGGTACCCGGCAGATAAGATATCAACCTTTGGTTAGAGCATCTCCACTCTCCTACCAACGACCTGATCCGGACGTCGAATTTAGATCCGGACGCTAAAAATCGGCTCAGACGCGTATCCAGAGACCTGTTTCCGTCCGGATTTGGCCCAACTTTGGTCCGGACTCCCAAGGCCATTCCCAGGATCCCGGGTATGCACCGGGAACGCCGGACACAACGAACTCGGCGGAAAAAAAAGAAGCGGCGTGTGGACCCGTCGAGTCAGCGACAGAAGCCGAGTCGTCGTCCTCCTCGGAACCACGCGGCGACAGTTGGGAAATAACTGCCCGTCGCTTCGGCCACGCGTCCACGAAGTACACCGCCGCCGCCTCTGCTCCCGCGAAGGACCGGCGGGCACTAACTTCCCGCCGTTTTCCCTTTCCCGCCCTCGCCGCTACACCGCTCCCGCCCTCGCCGCCCCTCTCGGCCTATATAATTAGGCGTCATCGGCGGCTCAATTCACTCACCTCCGATGCTCCTCCACTTTCCCTCCTCCACAGCTCCCCAACTCCGGCGAACTTCGAGTTCTCCTTTCCCGCGAACCATGGGCGAAAGGTACCCAGGCAACCTGACCGCGGCGAATGGCTTCGGCTGCCGCACCCTCTAGCCTTGGGAGGCGCGCATGTTGTACGAGGCGGGCTACATGGTGCCACCGGACATCCGCCTCTCAGGTGGCTGGAGGCTCAGCGCCGGTGGGATCCCTATCGCGCCGGAACTGAAGCTAGAGGAGCTCGACGACGAGATAGCGGCGGCCATCGCCGCCGTGGACGACCCCGACCTTGCCGAGGATCCGGGCAACCACGTGTTCTGGCAACAGTACCTTGCCGACCGGCGGTAGCAGGCGCTCGCCCGCCACGAGGGCCGCCGGGCTCGCTGCCAAAGAGGAACAACGCGGCTAGGCGCCGCCGCTGTTGGAGCGCTCCCGAGCGCACACTCGTCGCCGTGCTGTAGAACATCCATGCTGGCAACGAGCCCCGCCTCACCTTCCGCCGCAACCCCACGTCGACGGTCAAGTCGGGGCGGCGCCCTCCGGCCAACTGGATGCTGAGGAGAATGGCCAGCCTCTCCTCGTCGTCCTCCCACTCGGCCGGCTCAGCGGCGGTGGCTTCGCCGCCCCACCGGCCCATTAAGCGGAAGCCGATGATGCTTGTCCGTTTGCCGCCGAGGACCAGGTCCCGTGGGATCGTCATCAATGAGGGGGGCTCTCCGACGCCGCTGATGGCGCCCGGTATTGGGAGCGCTTCATTGAAAACCCCAAGAGGAAGGTGTGATGAGCACATCAGCAAGTCTTCTCTCAGTAGAGACCGAGGTTATCAAACCAGAAGGAGAAATGAAACGTCTCAAAGGTGTTGCAAGCTGATACGTTCAAAACGTATCTACTTTCTCGAACACTTTGATATTGTTTCTTCTCTAAACCTGTGTGATTTGGATACAACTAACACGGACTGACGTTGTTTTCAGCAGAATTACCATGGTGTCTTGTTTTTGTGCAGAAAATGAACTATCAGAAAAAATCCCGAAAAATATACCAAAAATTATATTTCACCAGAAGATCCACAGATCCAGAAGAAGAGACGGAGGGGATGCCCGGGGAGCCCAGACCCACCCCAGGCGCAGGCCCACCACTGGCCACGCCTAGAGGGGTGCAGCCTCCCCAGGCAGCTCTTCGGCCTCGCTCTGCGCCTATAAGTTTCCTTTCGACCTAAAAACCGAGGGGGGGGGGGTTCGATAGTTTTTTGGAAAAAGTTCTGCTCCGCCGCAGCCACCAGAAACCAAGATTCGGATCCAGAAACTCCGGTCTAGCACCCTGCCGGATGGGGAATTTGGAGACGATCATCGCCATCATCATCACCAACGCATCTCCATAAACCACCGATGTTTCCCTCATCCATGAGTGAGTAATCCCCCGCTGTAGGCTTGGGAATGGTAGGGATTGGGTAAGTTCTATAATTTAATCGAATATGATTGTTAGGGCATAGTGCCTAGTATCTCTTGTGTTATATGACTTTGTTGCAACTTGTTGTGCTTAATGCTTGTCACTAGGGCCCGAGTGTCATGATCTCATATCTGAACTTATTATTGACTAATTATGATAGTATTGTTTGCGATCTTATCTGCAAGTTGTGTACACATATCATTGTCCGGATCCAAAGGCCCCAAAGTGACAATAATTGGGACAACCGGAGGGGATGGCTGTGGTGTGAGGATCACATGTGTTCACGGAGTGTTAATGCTTTGCTCCGGTGCTCTATTAAAAGGAGTACCTTAATTGCCAGTAGTTCCCTAGAGGCCCCGCTGCAACGGGCTGGCTGAACAGAAGATGTCGTGCAAGTTCTCATTGCGAGCACGTATGACTATATTTGGAGCACATGTCTAGGATTTTTTAGTACTTGGATGCTTGTTATTATTTATCTGCAATGCCCTAGATCTTGAAGTTACATGTTAAGAGTCGTCCATGCAACACCCGTCCATCCATCCATATGCCTACCGCACTCGAATCCTACTGTTACTGTTACTATTACTATTGCTACTGTCCATTGTTACCGTTACTGTTACTATTGCTACTATTTCACTGTTGCTGATACTACTGTTGTTGCTTTGTTGTTGCTACTACCAAACTGTTGCTACTGATAAACTTATATGAGCAAGAACTATTTCCAGGTGCAGCTGAACTGACAACTCAGTTGTTAAGGCTTGCAAGTATTCTTTGGCTCCTCTTGTGTCGAATCAATAAATTGGGTAATACTACCCGCGAAGACTGTAGCGATACCCTACACTTGTGGGTCATCAAGACTATTTTCTGGCGCCGTTGCTGGGGAGCATAGCTTTATTTGTAAGTTCACTTAGATCTATTATTTTTCACTGCTACTCCTTTCATCATGGGGAAGACTCGTGATGGAAAAATTTCTGTTTTACTATCCACTACAAGAAGAGGTACAGTCCTAAACACCTCTGCTGCTCTTGATTCACTGATGCAGCGCTAGTCCAAGTGGGACTGCTTCGTCGAGAAACCCCAAGAGCAAGGTGTGAAGCAGCACAGCAGCAAGTTTTCCCTCAGTAAGAAATCGAGGTTATCGAACCAGTAGGAGGAAGGAAACGTCACACATGTGTTGCTGGCAATGTGGAGACCTGCACAACACAAACTCAAGACTTTGCCCCAACGAATCAGTGAGGTTGTCAAGCTCACCGGTTTGCTGTAACAAAGGATTAAACATATTGTGTGGAAGGTAATGATTTGCAGCAAGTAAACAAGTAACAGTGGAGGATGTATCAATGGTAAAGATTGGACCGGAGTCCATAGTTCACTAGAGGTTCTCTCCTTAGATAAACAAACATGGCATGAAGGGTAAACAAATTACAGCAGGGCAATTGACAGGAACTGAGCAAGGCATAACAATGCAATACCAGACAAAAAGATCCTATGAGATTCGATCGGGCAATACAACAATATACATAGACCGCCATCCAACTGCATATATGACTAGAAGTCCACCTTCAGGTTATCATCTGAACCTCCTCTAGTATTAAGTTGCAAGCAACAGACAACTTATTTAAGCAAAGTGTGTAAGGTAAACAATCCACTTGTTCCATGAACAAGAGACCGTTGTTTTCTCCCTAGTGGCAACATCACATCTACAACCGAAGAGATTTCTGTCACTTCCCTTCGAAACTAGAGGCATGAACCCACTATCGAGCATAAATACCCCCTCTTGGAGTCACTAGCAACTACTTGGCCAAGATATCTACTAACAACGGAGAGCATGCAATATCACAAACAACACAGACATGATAGAATCATAAAGACAAAACCATTAATCAAACCAACATAATAATCTCAATATCCATTGGATCCCCGCAAACACAACATGCATGATTACAAATAGATTAGATCTTGATCATGAACGGAGCTCACAAGATCTATACATGAAAAATCAAAGGAGGAGATATAACCATCTAGCTACTACATGGACCCATAGTCCAAGGTGGAACTACTCACGCATCATACCGGAGAGAAGTCCTCCGGGATGATCTCCCCTCCGGCAGGGTGCCGAGAAGAACTTCAGATCCCCCGATCTAGGGACGATGGTGGCGGCGGCTACAGACCGTTTCGTGTATTTTTGATCGGGTACTCAGAGTTTCTGCATCGGGGGCTTCTTATAGGCGAAGGGGAAGGCCGAGGAGCCGGCCAGGGCCACCAAACCCTAGCTAGGCACGGGCCCACCTATGGCCGCGCCTGGGGGGGGGTGGCCCCTCTGGCTCGCCTTCTGGGCTCCTGTAACACCCTCAGAATCGGACCTATGCAAGTTTGAGCAAAATTCGCCAAAACCCGCATAGAAACGATTCAAAGGTGCCCACCAGGCACTTTCGTGCGGGTGGAAAACGAAGTAATAACATTACACAACAGTCCTCGATGGGACCCACAGAACAGATATATATAACAGCGACTCGATGAGTCAAGAATACAGATATAATATACAAGATCCAAATCACCTTGAAAACGGTAGAGCGTCCGACTACGGACAAGAAGCAAATGGGGCTAAGAGCCCTGAGGAATAACCAATGGCGTCCATAACCCTGCCCAGGCCAAGCCGGAAGGGTAACCCTGCTAACGGCGTCGACCTCAAAACCTGCTTAAACAAAAGGGGTGCCGACAAAGGGCAAAGGGAAAAAGAAGGAGCGTCAGTACTGAGGCCAGTACACGGCGAGGCTAGAATTCGGCGGTCCTCGCCTACATAGGTATGGTGGACTGAAGCGGCAGCGGCAGCATGCACTAAACAACCTATAGAGACTCGATACAACTGGCGGTTATCAGAGAGGGGTAAGAATGACCTATCCGGATCCAACCTGAAGCTAACACCAAACAAACCCATCCTGGCGTTTCCCCCTCGAGACCAAACGAGGAAGTCAACCGAGGAACTCACACCGTGGGCAGTTTTATTTATTCAGTTATCGTTGCAGCAATTACTAGTCAAATATAGATAATCATCCTGATAAATGAAGCAGTGGGCACTTTTAGTTAACCATTCCATTATAGTTGTAACACTTACTAATCAGATACAGATAGCATGAGATAACCCCAAAACCCAGCAGTTGTTGGTACTTTTATTCAGCCATTCCGTTGTAGTTGCAATATTTACTAGTCAGGTACAATGGTCGCAAGCGACGACACAAGAAAGCAATTGTTGGCAGTTTTAGTTAGCCATTCCGTTATAGTGAAGCTAATTACTAGTCATTATAAGTCAAATTTATAGCAGTAAACTTTAGTTATGCTTGTCTATGATCGAGATACTGTGCTCCAAGTCGTCCATAACCGCGGACACGGCTTTCAGAAAGTTTTAACCCGGCCGGGGTGCACAAATAGCAACACACACACGATCAACCTCGGAAAAACCAAATCAAAACCCAACGAGGTCTCACGACAGAGCAATCACAAGATTCAGAAATATTTCAGGGGGCCACCCCATGGAGTATACCCGCAACGAAGTAAGCTAGCTCCGAGACGGACCCCAAAGTTTGTGGGGCCGGTGGTAAACGACAGCAGATCCCCAAACGGGGACTGTCGATACCACGTAAACGGGTCACAAGTCCTAAACAGTACAGTGTGCAGTACCTCGCACAATCGTAAATAAAGCAGTAAAACATGGCATAAGTACAGGATAGTAATAAAGCCCCAAACTAGTTCGTGGCCCCAAGAAATAAGACGGAACCAAGCTCTGGCTAAGGGGGGCCCATACTCCCCATATGTGGATAGCGCGATAAATCAAGGAACAGGTATCAAGTACTCGGGGTCTTACGGGACACAAGTGGGCGTTCGGAAAACCAAATATTATCTATCACCCACCGATGCCTCTGCTTATTCAATTTTAGTTGTTAAACAGAAATTAAAGTGACGATAAGTAAAGCTAGAATCATCTCCAACAACAACATGCGGCAATACATCAACAACTGTGGCATTTGACAACACGCAACATTACTTGAGTCAGGGACTACGACGCGCAAGTCCAACTATCTACCAAACAACAGGTAATAGGGTGTGTCCAAGGCAATATAGGGCTGCACGGTATATCACAGGTACGGAAACTAAAGCACCGCAACACAGATAGCAATAGATCAACAGGAGGGAAGTAAATACTATAAAAGTAAGATAGGTAGAAAGGGGGAGATGCTCGCCTGAAAACATTGTCGAAGGTTCAGCCGTAGATCGGGGCGAAGCTCACATCAACTCAACGGCCTTATCCGCGAAGAAGCAAAACACTAGAAGAAACACCGGATGCAATATTTAATACACGGCAGAAGATCGGCATGATGTATGAATGATGTATGGCATGGCAAAGGCGCGATGCAATTAGGTCATATTAAGCGGAACCGGGGTCCCGACAATTAGTTAGGTGGTTCAAGTTGTTTAGAAACCCCGCATTTTAAATGTTGTCTTAACAAGGCCAGATAAGATACCGGTTCGCTACACAAGTTTAAATGAGGCCAATATAAGGCTAGATTTGCCCGCATATGGGCCCCATATTTAATTATTAGGTGAATCGGCATAAGGCCCCCAAACCACATGAATGTATGCATGCATGACCAATTAATATGCGACAAGTTGATATCATGTTATAAAATAGGGTTTCAGGAAGGGGTTCACACATCAGAGGGGGCTCGACGATCTTGGGGTTCCGGGGTTCGGGGTTGGACAGGGTCCAGGGTTCGACGGAACGTTCTCTGTTAGCGGAGCAGATCTTGTCGCCCCCGGGTTCTCGGGGCATGTTGTCGGTCATGGCGTTCGGGACGAAGCACTTGTCGCGTCGGGGTCTCGGTGCCCGGGGTGAAGTACTTGACGTTCTCGAGAGAGTACTTGTCGCACATGTGGTCTTCATATCCGTGAAGTAGATCTTGGTATGCGGGTTCGGGATCGGTCTTCGGGTTCGGGGGTCTCGGCGTCCAGGAATCCTCCGGGTCCGGGTGGAGGACTTGGGTTTGGCGGTGTCTCGGTGTCCTCGGTTCCGATCGCAGATCTCGGCGTCCTCGAAGGGGTGCTTGTCGTATCCAGGAAGAAAGACTTCGCGTTCGGTGGCGATCTTGGCGGGTTTCGGGTCCGGGCCTTGTCGTCCGAGAGGAAGTACTTGTCGTCCGCGAAGGAGAACTCGAGGCTCCGGCGTCATCTCCTTAGGGTTCCGTCTTCGGTCGTTTGCGGTGAACTTGGTTTTGCACTGCTGGCCAAGTGGTTGCAGAGAACATCCTCGCCACCCGTTTGCCGTGGCGATGACTCGACACATCTTCGTAGTGGTACCAGACAGTCCATATTCTTCAGCAAACGCACCGCAACGAGAACCTTGCAACCGCTGTACTCGTGTTCCTGTGGACTTGCAGAGGCCACACGCGGAGGCTCCGGGGCAGACGGCGGCGGGGGAACGGCTCCCTGGCGGCGGAAGGCAACAGCGGCCCGCGCGGTACCAGGAAGGACCCGCGAGGCTTGGTTCGGGGCGACGGTGGCCGGCCTTGGCCGAGGCGGCGAAGGGGCAGACTTGGCGAGGAGAGGCGGGCTGCGGGCGAGGTCGGGGTCGGCGGCGGCTTGAGCCTGGCCGCGAGAGGAGCGAGGCAGCGGCCTCGGGCGCACGGGAGCGGGAACGAAGGGGGGAGGAGAGGAACAGGGCGACGCGGGGTAGGTGGACGCGGACCCGATCGGGGGAGGGCGGACCTGGGGAGGGGTGCCAGGGGGAGGTGGGTCGGTCGCTGCGGGAGGGTGCGTGGGGATTGGTCCAGGTGGGGACGCGGGCCCAGGGCGTCAGGGGAGGGTCACGCGGGCAGGTGGAGAAGGGGCAGGGCGCGTGCGGTGTGGGGGCTTGTGTGTGTGTGGGGGGTGTGGGGCTGAGAGGGTTGAGAGTGATTTGGTGGGGGGGGAGGTGGCAGATTGTGATTGGGTGAGGGAGGGGGGTGTGCTGATGTGGCGAGGCTGGGTAGGAGGGAGTGAGGTGGAGGTTTGGGTTGGGTAGATTGCTGGGTAGGTTTAGGATTAAAGGGTGGGCTGGTTGGACCGATTTAACTTCTGGGGGTAGTCGTTCGGGTCTATTCGGCCCGTTCGACTGCCCCTACTGAAAATATTTAAACCTTTTATTTATTTTAACAGGCCATATGCAAACCGATAGCGGCCAAAACAAAATATTCCGGGGACCCGGTTTTTACTGTTTGAATAAAGAGGGGCGTTTAGAAAACAACACGGGCTTTGCAAACGTAGTTTTATGCGAACAATGCATGATGATGACGATGCAATGCACAAACTCAACGCGATTTTCTAGTAGTGGTTTTGCGGGATGCCACAATTCGACACCACTAACAATGGATCTCGCCCTCGAGATCCGCCTCATGGTACCGGAAGGAAGGTCGGCGGTCTGCGTCTTCGCGCTTCGTGTAGATCCTCGCGACACCACTAACAAAGGGTTCATCCTCCATCTTGAAAACGGCGACACCACCAACAAAGGGTCGTTGTTCTTGATCATCGGGAGAACGCTCCGGGAAACAAAGGATGAAGATAGAGGCATCAACGATAAGGCCACCCCTAACTTCCATTAGAAGAGGGAAAAGTTGCATCGATCCACCAGTTCGATGTACAGAGCGAACAGTAAGAGTCGAGTAGGGTGATCAGTCCATCCCGGACCCAACTATCAACTCTATACATGGGTAGGAGAATCAGGCAACTCAACTCTCGAGATTTAGACTGAAGATCTTCTTAGGCGGTATCCGAAACAAAGGGATGCTGCCAGCAGAAATCGTATGAAAGACACACTGATTAGGTTTCGCGATGGTTCCGTTGGCATGAACAACACGTGCTCAAGGTCGACTCCGACTTCACCAAAGCTCGTCCTTCTCATATGTTTTTCAACGACACTGATATCCAGCAAAGAACACTTATGGATAAAAGATCTCAAGAACAAAAGATCGGATGAAGGGTACAACAGACAAGTTGCAGATTGATGATCGTAGCACCTCCGTTACAAAAGGGAGAAAGCGAAGCCCTGAAGGTACGACGGAAACCCAACCACGAGAATTCCTGGACTCGAAGAGAGAGAAGAGAGCAGATTCAAAACACGTCGATATAAGAGGAGAATAGCAGAGGGGTAAGGAGTAAAATCAGACCTAATCAGAACTACCCAACCGATTTTTTTTTGCAAAATAGTTTTGACTCTCTACTTCGGCCGTTAGCTAGGTTATCCTACAGGCTGGACTTGTGGGGTATCGCAACTGCTGAGCTCTGATACCACTCTGTAACACCCTCAGAATCGGACCTATGCAAGTTTGAGCAAAATTCGCCAAAACCCGCATAGAAACGATTCAAAGGTGCCCACCAGGCACTTTCGTGCGGGTGGAAAACGAAGTAATAACATTACACAACAGTCCTCGATGGGACCCACAGAACAGATATATATATAACAGCGACTCGATGAGTCAAGAATACAGATATAATATACAAGATCCAAATCACCTTGAAAACGGTAGAGCGTCCGACTACGGACAAGAAGCAAATGGGGCTAAGAGCCCTGAGGAATAACCAATGGCGTCCATAACCCTGCCCAGGCCAAGCCGGAAGGGTAACCCTGCTAACGGCGTCGACCTCAAAACCTGCTTAAACAAAAGGGGTGCCGACAAAGGGCAAAGGGAAAAAGAAGGAGCGTCAGTACTGAGGCCAGTACACGGCGAGGCTAGAATTCGGCGGTCCTCGCCTACATAGGTATGGTGGACTGAAGCGGCAGCGGCAGCATGCACTAAACAACCTATAGAGACTCGATACAACTGGCGGTTATCAGAGAGGGGTAAGAATGACCTATCCGGATCCAACCTGAAGCTAACACCAAACAAACCCATCCTGGCGTTTCCCCCTCGAGACCAAACGAGGAAGTCAACCGAGGAACTCACACCGTGGGCAGTTTTATTTATTCAGTTATCGTTGCAGCAATTACTAGTCAAATATAGATAATCATCCTGATAAATGAAGCAGTGGGCACTTTTAGTTAACCATTCCATTATAGTTGTAACACTTACTAATCAGATACAGATAGCATGAGATAAACCCAAAACCCAGCAGTTGTTGGTACTTTTATTCAGCCATTCCGTTGTAGTTGCAATATTTACTAGTCAGGTACAATGGTCGCAAGCGACGACACAAGAAAGCAATTGTTGGCAGTTTTAGTTAGCCATTCCGTTATAGTGAAGCTAATTACTAGTCATTATAAGTCAAATTTATAGCAGTAAACTTTAGTTATGCTTGTCTATGATCGAGATACTGTGCTCCAAGTCGTCCATAACCGCGGACACGGCTTTCAGAAAGTTTTAACCCGGCCGGGGTGCACAAATAGCAACACACACACGATCAACCTCGGAAAAACCAAATCAAAACCCAACGAGGTCTCACGACAGAGCAATCACAAGATTCGGAAATATTTCAGGGGGCCACCCCATGGAGTATACCCGCAACGAAGTAAGCTAGCTCCGAGACGGACCCCAAAGTTTGTGGGGCCGGCGGTAAACGACAGCAGATCCCCAAACGGGGACTGTCGATACCACGTAAACGGGTCACAAGTCCTAAACAGTACAGTGTGCAGTACCTCGCACAATCGTAAATAAAGCAGTAAAACATGGCATAAGTACAGGATAGTAATAAAGCCCCAAACTAGTTCGTGGCCCCAAGAAATAAGACGGAACCAAGCTCTGGCTAAGGGGGGCCCATACTCCCCATATGTGGATAGCGCGATAAATCAAGGAACAGGTATCAAGTACTCGGGGTCTTACGGGACACAAGTGGGCGTTCGGAAAACCAAATATTATCTATCACCCACCGATGCCTCTGCTTATTCAATTTTAGTTGTTAAACAGAAATTAAAGTGACGATAAGTAAAGCTAGAATCATCTCCAACAACAACATGCGGCAATACATCAACAACTGTGGCATTTGACAACACGCAACATTACTTGAGTCAGGGACTACGACGCGCAAGTCCAACTATCTACCAAACAACAGGTAATAGGGTGTGTCCAAGGCAATATAGGGCTGCACGGTATATCACAGGTACGGAAACTAAAGCACCGCAACACAGATAGCAATAGATCAACAGGAGGGAAGTAAATACTATAAAAGTAAGATAGGTAGAAAGGGGGAGATGCTCGCCTGAAAACATTGTCGAAGGTTCAGCCGTAGATCGGGGCGAAGCTCACATCAACTCAACGGCCTTATCCGCGAAGAAGCAAAACACTAGAAGAAACACCGGA
Source organism: Avena atlantica (assembly GCA_910589765.1). Lineage (NCBI taxonomy): Eukaryota > Viridiplantae > Streptophyta > Magnoliopsida > Poales > Poaceae > Avena > Avena atlantica. The sequence continues at coordinate 514,685,658 of OU342735.1, read as the reverse complement.
TGCAATATTTAATACACGGCAGAAGATCGGCATGATGTATGAATGATGTATGGCATGGCAAAGGCGCGATGCAATTAGGTCATATTAAGCGGAACCGGGGTCCCGACAATTAGTTAGGTGGTTCAAGTTGTTTAGAAACCCCGCATTTTAAATGTTGTCTTAACAAGGCCAGATAAGATACCGGTTCGCTACACAAGTTTAAATGAGGCCAATATAAGGCTAGATTTGCCCGCATATGGGCCCCATATTTAATTATTAGGTGAATCGGCATAAGGCCCCCAAACCACATGAATGTATGCATGCATGACCAATTAATATGCGACAAGTTGATATCATGTTATAAAATAGGGTTTCAGGAAGGGGTTCACACATCAGAGGGGGCTCGACGATCTTGGGGTTCCGGGGTTCGGGGTTGGACAGGGTCCAGGGTTCGACGGAACGTTCTCTGTTAGCGGAGCAGATCTTGTCGCCCCCGGGTTCTCGGGGCATGTTGTCGGTCATGGAGTTCGGGACGAAGCACTTGTCGCGTCGGGGTCTCGGTGCCCGGGGTGAAGTACTTGACGTTCTCGAGAGAGTACTTGTCGCACATGTGGTCTTCATATCCGTGAAGTAGATCTTGGTATGCGGGTTCGGGATCGGTCTTCGGGTTCGGGGGTCTCGACGTCCAGGAATCCTCCGGGTCCGGGTGGAGGACTTGGGTTTGGCGGTGTCTCGGTGTCCTCGGTTCCGATCGCAGATCTCGGCGTCCTCGAAGGGGTGCTTGTCGTATCCAGGAAGAAAGACTTCGCGTTCGGTGGCGATCTTGGCGGGTTTCGGGTCCGGGCCTTGTCGTCCGAGAGGAAGTACTTGTCGTCCGCGAAGGAGAACTCGAGGCTCCGGCGTCATCTCCTTAGGGTTCCGTCTTCGGTCGTTTGCGGTGAACTTGGTTTTGCACTGCTGGCCAAGTGGTTGCAGAGAACATCCTCGCCACCCGTTTGCCGTGGCGATGACTCGACACATCTTCGTAGTGGTACCAGACAGTCCATATTCTTCAGCAAACGCACCGCAACGAGAACCTTGCAACCGCTGTACTCGTGTTCCTGTGGACTTGCAGAGGCCACACGCGGAGGCTCCGGGGCAGACGGCGGCGGGGGAACGGCTCCCTGGCGGCGGAAGGCAACAGCGGCCCGCGCGGTACCAGGAAGGACCCGCGAGGCTTGGTTCGGGGCGACGGTGGCCGGCCTTGGCCGAGGCGGCGAAGGGGCAGACTTGGCGAGGAGAGGCGGGCTGCGGGCGAGGTCGGGGCCGGCGGCGGCTTGAGCCTGGCCGCGAGAGGAGCGAGGCAGCGGCCTCGGGCGCACGGGAGCGGGAACGAAGGGGGGAGGAGAGGAACAGGGCGACGCGGGGTAGGTGGACGCGGACCCGATCGGGGGAGGGCGGACCTGGGGAGGGGTGCCAGGGGGAGGTGGGTCGGTCGCTGCGGGAGGGTGCGTGGGGATTGGTCCAGGTGGGGACGCGGGCCCAGGGCGTCAGGGGAGGGTCACGCGGGCAGGTGGAGAAGGGGCAGGGCGCGTGCGGTGTGGGGGCTTGTGTGTGTGTGGGGGGTGTGGGGCTGAGAGGGTTGAGAGTGATTTGGTGGGGGGGGGAGGTGGCAGATTGTGATTGGGTGAGGGAGGGGGGTGTGCTGATGTGGCGAGGCTGGATAGGAGGGAGTGAGGTGGAGGTTTGGGTTGGGTTGGGTAGATTGCTGGGTAGGTTTAGGATTAAAGGGTGGGCTGGTTGGACCGATTTAACTTCTGGGGGTAGTCGTTCGGGTCTATTCGGCCCGTTCGACTGCCCCTACTGAAAATATTTAAACCTTTTATTTATTTTAATAGGCCATATGCAAACCGATAGAGGCCAAAACAAAATATTCCGGGGACCCGGTTTTTACTGTTTGAATAAAGAGGGGCGTTTAGAAAACAACACGGGCTTTGCAAACGTAGTTTTATGCGAACAATGCATGATGATGACGATGCAATGCACAAACTCAACGCGATTTTCTAGTAGTGGTTTTGCGGGATGCCACAGCTCCCCTATGGACTTCTTGTTCCCCACGGAAAGTAATTGACTTTGACGTTTGTCCCGTCCAATTCCGAGAATATTTATTAACTAACTTTTCTGAAACCAAAAACAGCAGAAAATAGGCATCTGGCACTGTTCCAACTTGTTAATAGGTTAGTACCAGAAAACATGTAAAAAGCACCTCAAAGTGTAGACAAGTAAAGAAAAGTAGATACTAAACAAGCATGGAGCATAAAAAAGTATAGATATGTTTCCGACGTATCAACATCCCCAAGCTTAACTCCTGCTCGTCCTCGAGTAGGTAAGTGATAAACAGAATAATTTTTGAGGTGAACATGCACCCTCACAATAAAGATCCAACCATTTGCAAGCATTGAAAGCTGGGATCAAAGAACTCTAAACATGTGCATGAAAGAATGGAGTTCTAACAGTAGGACATAGTAACTATGCATGCAACATGGCAAGCTACAAACAAAGATCATGAATAACATGCATTGAAAAATGTTTGTTTGTTTCACATACAGAAAACATAGCATAGTGGCAATCAGCTTGTGCCTCATAGTGTAGCACTATAGATGCATAGGACACCTTCAAAGTTCACAAGGGTGGCTAGAAACAGGTAGCACAAGAACAAGTAATAACACAATATGCATCAATTAATAAGCTTTGGAACACTGCACACAGAATGACAACTATGCTCTCTTAATGGTGCCTAAAGGTAGAAGGTGGAGACCCAAATAATGGTGGAATAAAGGCCTTTTTTTAAAGAAAGTAGGGATTACAAGTTTCAAAAGGAGCTTCCAAAAATTATGGTACTTATTAGCTTTCATCCCTCATTGCCCCTATCATAAGCATCTTGAAGTGGTTAAGGTTAAAGTGGCAAAGCTGGAGTATATGCTTGACGAAGTATAAGTTGGCAATCTCAAGTCCCTTGAATATGAGGGCCACTCCTCATGGATACTCAACTTAGGGCCCAGGCAAGTTCTTGTCACTTTAAGTATTTGCATATCATTGAGAACCGCCAATGGGGTACCTCTTGCACATGGTACAGGAGCTTTCCCATAACCAAAATGACAAGGCAAGCAGACAATGAGCATCTCAGCAATCTTTTTATTTACCATATGCATAGCTTTTTATTGAGGATGCTTCATAGATAGCTCACTATAGTGATGTTGCAAGTTTCCACCATGATAAGGCATGGCTTAGGCTAGCGTCCCAGACGTTTCTCTAACACAGCATACAAACTCCATGGACTTACAAGTTTCCACTTCATTTCACACCGGTAACATCCATAGACAAAAGAGCAAGATATCAACGGAGTACAAAAGTACAAGTGCAATGTTGAAAACGTTCCCCGTGACAGCACGGTTCTGCTAATCCCAACTTATAAGTGCGAGCATATAAAAAAAAGTTGTCACAATGGTTCAAGTTTATTAGGGGCAAAGAATAAAGTGTGCCATCAAGTTCATGAGGGCTTTAATCACTAAGTTTTCACATAACAAATCAGTTTTTAATTGGAAGATAGTTGAAAACAAGAATATACTTGGAATTGTGTAACACACCATGCATAGGAGTTTATAGTGGACACTTAGGAATAACTTGGTTTATTGGGAGTTGGAAGCATGAGTAGAACTTACTCAAACAAGTGGAGGCTAACAAAAGACTGGGAGCAACCAACTAAGAGAGCATAATGGCCATAATCATGCAATGCAACAAAGCATACTAATCAAAGCAAAGAGTGGTACTACAAGTCAAGTACTATATGATCATAGAGGCTAATAGTGACTTGTCATAGTCATAACATGGTGTAAGCATGTGCCAAGTCAACCCAAGCAAAGCATCAAAGGAGAATACCACAATATTATGCTTTTGCGTGCTAAAACAACGCATAATTTCTTCAAGGCACACTAAGCAATCCCAATTGTTTGGAACAAGACATTATAGAGCAATAATCACTAAGAATAATGCTAAAACAACACCTAGCATGTCATTCTAAAGTCTAGGTCACAGTCAATGCAAGCTCCTCTTGCACTTACAAGCAAGAACTTACTACTCCTTTCCAACACCAAGAAAACTTGTTTGCAAAACAACACAGCGAGAACGGGGGTCCAAACTTACTTTATTCAAGCAAACTAAACAACCTAAGCAAAGCAAACGAAAACTAATACGCTCCAAGAACAACACAACTGTGCATGAAACAATAAACCGAAGTGTCTAGACAGACCTGAGCTTTTTATTGATGAAGAAGGGGATGCCTTGGGCATCCCCAAGATTTGACGCTTGTACCTCTTGTATATTTCTTGGGGTGACACCATGGTGGAATCCCCAAGCTTGAGCTTTTGTCCATTCTTCATCTCATTGCACCACCCTCTCTTTATACCTGAAATTTTTCCTTCATACAAAACTTCACACATTCTTCATTAGCAACATTAGTTTATTCAAAAGATATTAGACCACTTGGCAAAGCTTTGGAACAGCAAGACTTTTCACTAAAAAGACAAGCTACTGTAGCAACTCCTTCAAAAATCTCAATTTATTTGAAGAGAACTCAAAAAGGAATCAATAAGAAGCAAATGCAAATAATGGCAGAAATCTGTCAAAACAGACTAGCAGGTAGAAACCGATTTTTTTCGAACATCTTCTGTTGCTCAAATCAAAAAGTTTTGAACAACCGAAAGTTATCTAACATACTGGGGGATTTATTCATAAATTTTGAGCTCAAACCATGTTACAGAGCCTCCTCACAAATATTTTTGGTGGAGGACAGAAATATGTTTCGGGACAGCAAATCCCCAAATCTTATTTCCCTCTCATTAGAGGTCATTCTTGGCACAAAAAGCAAACAAAAAGGATAAGAAGAGGTCATTACTGAAGTAATAACTTCCAAGACTCAAGGAAACTCTTCGGTTATCTCCCAACAAGTACTTTTCTTTAACACCTTTAAGTTAGGCAAAAGAAGCAAGAAGAATCAAGTGTTTTCAAATGAGGAAGCATTAACATCAAATCTTGCTTTCAAAGGAGGAGCAAAAAGCATCTTATCTCTCCTCATAGGGAAGTGTTCAATACCTTTCTTGAATGGAAATTGATATTTTATGGTGCCTTCTTTTATATCAATGATAGCACCAACTGTTCTAAGAAAAGGTCTTCCCAAAGTAATAGGACAAGAAGCATTGTATTCAACATCCAAAACATAGAAATCAACAGGGACATAAGCATTATTAACCATAATGAGAACATCATTAATACTCCCCATGAGTTTCTTTTTAGCATTATCATTGAGTGGGACATCCAAATAACAATCTTCTAATGGTGGCAAATCAAGCATTTCATAAATCTTCCTAGGCATAATAGAGATACTAGAACCAAGATTACATGAAGGTTTGAGATCAAAGTCATACACTTGCATATTAATAATGGGTTCCTAACTATCTTCTACTTTCCTAGGAATAGAAGCTTTGTGTTTTAGCTTCTCTTCCTTAATCTTAACAAGAGCATCTGTAATGTTTTTGGTAAAGGCAACATGCATATCACTAGCATCAGGACTTCTAGCAAGCTTTTGTAGAAACAAACTCACTTTTGAAATATTGCAACCATCAATATCAAAGTCAATCTTAGCATCACTGGTAGTAGGATCAATAGGCTTAGGCATAGTAGGAGGAGGAATAGGGACTACTTGTGGTTTAGTGGTGATGGTGCACACACTATTGTTTCTAACAATTTCAGCTTCCCTTTCCCACTTAGCATGAAGTTGAGCTAACAGCCTAACATTTTCATCAATAGTAACTTGTATGGCATGAGCAGTAGCAAAGGTGTTTTCCATAGTTTCAGGTTTAGCAGCCATTTTATTAATCAAGGAGGACTGAGCTTCAGACAAAGAGGATATATTTTTCTCAGCAGTTAAAAGCTTTTACTCTATAGTATTATTGAAAGTGGTTTGTTTACTAATAAAGTCCTTGAGCATGACTTCAAGTTCAGAGGGAGCCCTTCTAGCATTATTGTAGGAGCTTCCACAGGAATTGCCATTATTAGGAGGATAAGGCCTATAATTGTTGTTGCTACCAAAATTATTCCTATAGGCATTGTTGTTGAAATTATTGTTTCTAATGAAGTTCACATCAACTTGCTCTTCTTGAGCAACCAAAGAGGCTAAGGGAACACTATTAGGATCTAGAGGAGCTTTTCCATTAACAAGCATAGACATGATAACATCAATCTTTTCACTCAAAGAGGAAGTTTCCTCAACAGAATTTACCGTCTTACCATGTGGAGCTCTCTCAACATGCCATTCAGAGTAGTTAAGCATCATATTATCAAGGAGTCTTGTTGCAGCACCCAAGGTGAGCCCATGAAAGTACCTCTAGCAGATGAATCCAGTAGGTTCCTAGAAGAGTAGTTCAAACCTGCATAAAAAGTCTGGATAATCATCCAAGCAGTGAGTCCATGAGTGGGGCAATTCTTAACCAAAGTTTTCATTCTTTCCCAAGCTTAAGAAACATGTTCATTATCAAGTTTTTAAAATTTCATAATGTCACTTCTCATAGCAATAATCTTAGCAGGAGGATAGTATTTTTCCAATAAAAGCATCTTTGCACTTAGTCCAAGAATCAATACTATTTTTAGGCAAAGAAAGCAACCATTCTTTATCTTTTCCTCTCAAGGAGAATGGAAAAATCTTGAGCTTAATAATATCTTCATCTATATCCTTATACTTTTGCATTTCACAGAGTTCAACAAAGCTATTGAGATGGGCAGCAGGATCATCAGAACTAGCACCAGAAAATTGCTCTGTCATCACAAGATTCAATAAAGAAGACTTAATTTCATAAAAGGTATCATCAGGAGCAGGTGGAGCAATAGGTGTGCTAAGCAAATCATTGTTGTTGGTGCTAGTGAAGTCACACAACTTGGTGTTCTCAGCAGAGTTCATTTTGGCAAAGGTGGGCAAGCCAAAAACAGCAGCAACAGCTAGAGCAGGAACTAAAATTTTGTATGTTTTTTAATAAAGAAAGCAAACCAAACTAGACTAATTTTTTGGGGGGGGTTTGGAAAGAGGCAAACAAAACCAAGCAAGAGAAACAAAGAAAACTAAAAACAAAGTAAAGAGAAAGGAAGTGAAGGACTCCCCTTGTGAAGACGTCCTTAGCCTCCCCGGCAACGGCGCCAGAAAAAGCTTGATGCAGTGCTAGTCCAAGTGGGAGTGCTTCGTCGGGAAACCCCAAGAGCAAGCTGTGAAGCAGCACAACAGCAAGTTTTCCCTCAGTAAGAAACCGAGGTTATCGAACCAGTAGGAGAAAGGAAACGTCACACAGGTGTTGCTGGCAACGTGGAGACCTGCACAACACAACTCAAGACTTTGCCCCAACGAATCAGTGAGGTTGTCAAGCTCATCGGTTTGCTGTAACAAAAGATTAAACATATGGTGTGGAAGATAATGGTTTGCAGCAAGTAAACAAGTAACAGTGGAGGATGTATTGATGGTAAAGATTAGACCGGGGTCCATAGTTCACTAGAGGTGCTCTCCTTAGATAAACAACATGGCATGAAGGGTAAACAAATTATAGCAAGGAAATTGATAGGAACTGAGCAAGGCATAACAATGCAATTACTAGTCAGAAAGATCCTATGATATTTTATTGGGCAATACAACAAGATACATAGATCGCCATCCAACTGCATCTATGACTAGAAGTCCACCTTCAGGTTATCATCTGAACCCCCTCGAGTAAAAGTTGCAAGCAACAGACAACTGCTTTAAGCAAAGTGTGTAAGGTAAACAATCCACATGTTCCATGAACAAGAGACCGTTGTTTTCTCCCTAGTAGAAACAACACATCTACAACCGAAGAGATTTATGTCACTTCCCTTGGAAACTAGAGGCATGAACCCACTATCGAGCATAAATACCCCCTCTTGGAGTCACTAGCAACTACTTGGCCAAGATAACCACTAGCAAAGGAGAGCATGCAAGATCACAAACAACACAGACATGATAGAATCATAAAGACAAAACCATTAATCAAACCAACATAATAATCTCAATATCCATCGGATCCCGCAAACACAACATGCATGATTACAAATAGATTAGATCTTGATCATGAACGGAGCTCACAAGATCAATACATGAAAGCACAAAGGAGGAGATACAACCATCTAGCTACTACATGGACCCATAGTCCAAGGTGGAACTACTAACACATCATACCGGAGAGAAAGCATCCGGGATGATCTCCCATTCGGCAGGGTGCCGGGAAGAACTTTAGATCCCCTCGATCTAGGGATGATGGTGGCGGACGCTACAGACGGTTTCGTGGATTTTTGATCGGGTACTCAGAGTTTCTGCATCGGGGTCTTCTTAAAGGCGAAGGGGGAGGCCGAGGAGCCGACCAGGGCCACCAAACCCTATCCAGGCACGGGCCCACCTGTGGCCGCGCCTGGGGGGTGGCCCCTATGGCTCGCCTCCCGGGCTCCCCTCTACACTTCTTGTTCCCCACGGAAAGTAATTGACTTTGACGTTTGTCCCGTCCAATTCTGAGAATATTTCTTTACTAACTTTTCTAAAACCAAAAACAGCAGAAAACAGGCATCTGGCACTGTTGCAACTTGTTAATGGGTTAGTACTAGAAAACATGTAAAAAACACCTCAAAGTGTAGACAAGTAAAGCAAAGTAGATACTAAACAAGCATGGAGCATCAAAAATTATAGATACATTTCCGACATATCATTCACTGTCTGTTATAAGTAAGCTTGTTACACCACCACCACATGCTCATGCTACACACACTGGTACTACTGCTGAATCTGAAACTACTTTTGATACTCATGATGTTACTTCTACTATGCTTCGTGCGAGTGGTTCATTAGGTCCTTTTCTAGATGCTACTATGGCTAGTCTAGGAAATACTGAAACTCCTAGTGAAGACACTATTACACCTGTTAGCTCACCTGAGGCTAGTGAGAGTTATGATATTAATGATGGTTACATTGAGCTCACTGATGAATTTGTTGAAGAGTGCCGAAACACACATGGCACTAGTGCTATTAAGAGTCTCCTTGCTAAACGTACTATTATGCCTAAGTTGTCCTTTGATCCTAAGTTTGCCACTTCTCCCATTGATATTAAAGATAAAGATTTGTCTCTTGATTTGTCTTATTTATATATTGTTGAGAAAGAACCTTTCTGTGGGAATGAAAATGAGAGTGTTGTGGCTCATACGAATGAGCTTTCTAATATGAGTGCTTTATTCTCTGATGATTTTAGGATGCGCAAGTACTTTGTTACTAAGATCTTCCCTTTTTCACTAAAAGGAGAAGCTAGGGCTTGGTTTAATAGATTACCTCCTGGTTCCATCGATAGCCCTGATTGTTTGATTGCTTCTTTCTTCCAGAAATATTTTCCTCCTAGTGCTAGACATGCTGCTTTGCAGAGACTTTTTGATTTTAAACATGAAGAAGAAGAGAAATTGCCTAAGTCATGGACAAAGTTCTGTGCCTTGATTCATGCATATCCTGGATGTCCATTACCTAAGAATGAGTTGCTTGATATTTATTATAATGGACTAACTGATGATTCTAGGACCTACCTAGATAGCTTTGCTGATTGTGTTTTCAAGAAAAGAACTCCTACAGATGCTGAAGAATTAATGGATAAAATAAGCAAGAATTATGATGATTGGACTTCAACTGAGCTGATTACACCTGAGCCTATTACTCCTAAACCAGATGTTCCTGAACCAATTCCAACACCAATACCAAAGAAGAGAGGAATTATTTCATTAAATGATGAAGTGATGAAGGAAGATAAGAAGTGTCTAAAGGAGAAAGGTGTTAGAGCTGAAGATGTGAAGAATCTACCTCCTATAGAAGAATTATGTAATACAATTCCCCACTCATCGACTATTGAGGTATACTCTCTCCAACACTTTGATAAAGGTGATATTCCCTATAGTAAGCCTCCTGATCAATGCTTAGAGGAACTTGACATTTTTATTGTTAAACAAGGTAATTTTAATAAACAAGTTCAGAATCATTTATTGGAAAACTCTAGAGCTATTAATGAGTTGAAAGATATTGTGGAAAGAACTTCTAATGCCTTGTAAACACTTTCAAATGGTTCAAACTCAACTTGATCAACTTGCTAAGGTACAAAAGGATATGCTAGTTAATGCTTCAGGAGATAAACATGCTTATGGAATTAGAACTAGGAGTGGTATAGCTACTCAAGATCCTTTATATCCTGAAGGAAACCCTAAAACAATTGAGCAGGATTCCCAACAAGTAGATATTGGTAGTCCTCGTAAGAGAAAGAAAAAGAAACATAAGATAGTTGAGGAACCACTTGAACCTGCTATAGATCCTAATAGTATATCTGTCTCTGATGCTGAAACTGAGAGTGGTAATGATAAAAATAATGCTCCTGATAATGAGGAAGTTGAGGAAGAACCTGAGAAGCACACTAAGAACACTAGGTACACTAACGAAGATTTTATTGCTAATAAACATGGTAAAGAGAGAGAACCTTGGGTGCAGAAACCTATGCCTTTTCCAGGTAAGAAACACAAGGTCAAAGGAGGAAGAACACTACAACAAGTTTTGTGAGTGGATGAAACCTTTATTTTTGCAAATTCCTTTGACTAATGCTATTAAGTTGCCTCCTTATTCAAAGTATATGAAGGATATTGTCTCTAATAAAAGGAAGATTCCTAATGAGGAGATTTCTACTTTGCTTACAAATTACTCCTTCAATGGTAAGGTTCCAAAGAAACTTGGTGATCCAGGTATACCAACTATTCCTTGATCTATTAAGAATAATTATGTTAGAACTGCTTTATGTGATTTGGGAGCTGGAGTTAGTGTTATGCCTTTCTCTCTCTATAAGAGACTCCAGCTAGAAAAGTTGATACCAACTAATATATCTTTGCAAATGGCTGATAAGTCAACTACTGTTCTTGTTGGTATATGTGAGGATGTTCCTGTTCAAGTAGCTCATAATTGCATGGTTTTAACTGATTTTGTTGTGCTTGAAATGCCTGAAGATGATAATATGTCTATTATTCTTGGGAGACCTTTTCTTAATACTGCAGGTGCTGTCATCAATTGTAATCAAGGAAAGTAACATTCAATATTAATGACAAAGAGCACACTGTGTATTTCCCCAAGAAGGTTGCCAAAAGCTATTGCCTAAACTCCATTGAAAATATTGAGAGCATCAAGGTTGGAGAAATATTTTGTTCCATTCCACAAGAAAATTTTGAAACTATTATGATTGGGACCATTGCTATCAATCTTGAGGTAACATAATCACTTGGTGGAATACAAAGTTTTGTCTCATATAACATTGTTTTGGTAACAAGACTTGATCAACCTTATTAACAAAAGGATTTTAATGAAAAAAATAATGTTTACACTGTGGTTATTCTTTCTTTCTTTTACTTTTCTCCTTCCTAGTCTTTGCTTTAGGTTTAGTTTTGCTAGTTGTCTGTTTGTTTGAGTTTCTTAGAGCTCCTGTGGTTTGGCTTTTGGTTTGCTTTTGCTTCTTCTGAAAAAACTGTTTCTGCAAGAAAATCAATTTTCATACCCTGAAAATTGGCCAAAAATAAAGTTTCCCGAAAAATCACAGAAAATTCAAAATAATTTTTTCCTCAAAAAAGGGGCAGAGAGGTACCTAAAGTGACCCAGGGGGCACTCCAGGGCCCCACACCCATGGTAGGCGCGGCCTACCAGGATGTGGCGCCTGGGGGGGTCTGGCGCACCCGGGCCCCTCCAGGCTGCCTCCTCAAAGCCACCTTCTTTCTCTCTCCCGAGAAACACCGGAAAACTTTCTTAAGCTCGAGTTCTTGCTGTTCTTGCTCGTGATTTTCGATCTCCTTATTCAGCCCATCTCAAGTGCTGATTTTTGGATGGATTGCTCCTTCGTATGTGCCTCCTCCACTTGTCCAATTAGATTTGTGATTGGTAGATTGTATCGTGAGTATTTTGCTGCTATAGGTGTCAAGTTGTTTGAGATTGCATGCTTGTTCTATGCTTAGAATCTTTATTTTGATGCATGTGTAGTCCTCTAGCAAGTTCCTATAGTGGTTGCTCATCATTTATCAACTTAGAAATCACTTGGTTTGATGGTTGTTTAATATTTTAGAAAAGGAAAGTCATGGACCACCACACATTTGGTGATATATTTGAGAGTGATGCACCTAGAAGGGCAAGGCTTCCAAGGTCATCTACCAGCTCTAGACCCTCATACAATGAGGATCTCATCACTCCACGATTTGGTGACGAGGGAGATGAAGGGGATGCTCACCCCTCCGCCTTTCCTTGCCAAACTTTCTTGCGAGATGCTGGGATTCTTAATGATTTCATGACCTTGGTACAGAGGGCTGGACTAACAAGTTATATGTAGGATGAGAGCGCACAATATGCTTTGCTTACTAAAACATTTGTGGAGAGTTTCTCCTTTACTAATAGTTTGTTCAAGCCTACTGTGTCTTTCAAAATCTATGGCAGGGCTCAGTCTATGACTTTGAAGCAATTTTGCAAGGCCCTGGGACTTGGTACAACTAGATCATCAATGAAGATTACAGCTCTACCCGCTGATTTGTTAGAGCTTTACCGAGGTATAACCAATGATTATGACCGTAGAGCTCAGCGAGGGAAGATAAAGAACATTCAACTCCCAGCCATCAGGTACTTTGCCTACTATCTTGCCACCAGTGTTCTTGGTAGGGAGAACACTAGTAATATCTCCAACTATCATTTGGCCTTCTTAGCTGCTGCGCTCAACAATGAGGATAAGTATAATCTTGGTTCTCTCATTGCTCATCGTTTAGCTGCTAAGGGACCCATTTATGGGGGAATTATTTCTACTCGTATTGCTACTGCCTTGAATGTTGTTGTTGATCCACACGATATAGTTTTGAATCCTCAGAGGCTTGATCTTGCTACCATGAAGGCACACCACTTTGTCACCACTAGCTCTACCCTTGAGAACTTGGTTTATAGAATGTTGTTTACTGACGGGGAAGAGAGAGAGAGATCCCTCTACCCCAAACTACTTTGCTCAGTATTTCTCAGGGACCTTTGTCATGCTCGAAGGAGGAGATGGATGACACGATACACTCTCTTAACTTCCATGGTCACTATTAGGAGGAAGCACCATCATACAACCCCTCTGTGTATTACACGGAGGAGGCCTCGAGCTCATACCAGGACGAGGGAGCTTCCTTGACATACTACAGAGGTGCATCCTCTTGGACACCTTGGGATTGAGCCCCACTTAGGCCAAACGCCTAAGCTTGGGGGGAGGTATAACGACATCACACTCATATATATATCATGTTTGGTCGGTTCTTTGTATATCCATTGTTTTCGCTTTCTTTTTGGTTCTTGTTGCTTCTTTCTCAAAAACACAAAAATACCAAAAATATTTTTGTTGTTTATCTTGGTTTGTTTCTTTGTTTCTTTTCTTTGGTTTGCCTTAAAAGAAAATTCCAAAAAGATTTTTCTTTGTTTGCTTTGCTTTGTTTGCTTCTTGTTTTGTTTTTCTTTGTTTGTTTGTTTCTAAAAAAATCGAAAACACCAAAAATATTTGTTCTTCTTCTTTGGTTTTGTGAATTCTTTGCAGGGTTCAGCCGTTCATAGTGGATTTTGGTTTCATGTTATCATTCAAGTCACACAAGTGAAGGGCAATAATGAAGATTAAGACAACTCAAGGAGTGGTAAGAGGCTGGTAACAAACTCTATTTGTTTCATTTTCGTACATATACTCATTATTGTGAGCATGCTTAGCCTGTTTGTGTAAGGTGTATGTCATTATGGATGCTTAGTAGTTCTTTCTTGTCTATGATTAGCTCCAGCTTTCTAATAGTTTGTAGCATGTCATATGAATGCTTGCTTGCATTGTTTTATTCATACTTTGGTATGATATTGTGGTATCCTCCTCTGACTGTTCATGTGAATCGACTTGGCACATGCTCATGCATGCATATGACTAATCAATAGTCAGTAAGTCTCGATGATTTATTTTGCCTCGGAGTTCTTGTATCATTTTCATGCCATAATTAGTCTTGTTTTGTTGCAAACATGATTATGACAGCTATTGCTCTCTCGTTTGTCGTTCCCTCTCTATTGCTAGCCTTCACTTGCACTGAGTATGTGCTCTACCTGTGCTTCCAACTCCCCAAAACAAATATTGCCAGTTGTGTCCACCATACCTACCTATTAGCATCATTTGCTACTTCAGCGTATATTCTATATGTCGTGTTCTCTTCCAAAATAAAATGTTTGTCTATTTTGAGAAAGTTAGTTAGTAAATCTATCATGAAATTGATGGCACACTTTATTCTGTGCACTTAATAATCTTGAACCATTGTGACTAGTCCATGAAAGTTATATGCTGGGAGTCAGCAGAACCATGTTGTCACGGGGAACGCTTTCAACACCTTTTAGATATATTTTTATCTAGTTGATACCTTGCTCTTTTGTTTACGGATGTCAACGATGCGAAATGAAAGGGGGACTTGTGAGTCCATGGAGTTTGTATTCTGTGTTAGAGAAACGCCTGGGCCGCTAGCCTAAGCCATGCCTAATCATGGTGGAAACTTGCAACATCACCATAGTGAGTCATCTATGAAGCATCCTCAATAAAAACTATGCATATAGAAAATAAAAAGATTGCTGAGATGCTCATTGTCTACTTGCCTTGTCATTTTGGTTATGGGAAAGCTCTTGTACCATATGCAAGGGGTACCCCGTTGGTGGTTCTCGATGATATGCAAATACTTACAATGACAAGAACTTGCCTTGACCCAAATTTGAGTAGTATGCGGAGTGGCCCTCGCACTCAAGGGACTTGGGATTTCCAGCCTATGGTCTGTCAAGCATATAATTCAGAGTGGACCTCACTTTCACCTTAACCACATAAAGATGCTTATGATAGGGGCAATGAGAGCTCAAAGCTAATGAGTACCTTCCTTTAAGTATTTGGAAGCCTTTCAAACTTTCCAAAACCATTTTCACCACCTTGTTGATTCAACACTTATTCTATGAGCACCTTCTTGAGAGCATAGTTGTGATTCTTGTGTTTGTTCCAAAACTTGGTTAATTATGTCATGACTTTCATGCTTGTATCTCTGATATCTTTATCTCTAGTCTTCATGTGAACTTCAGAGGTGCCTTGGCATTTATATTGTGCTCTTAAAACAAAGTCAAGAAAGATACCAGTCTATCATACCTTATTATGAGAATTGCAATGTTGCTTATGTTTATGTTTCATGCTACTGATTATTATTGAGTTGGTTTCTCTTCATAGCTTGCAATGACTATTGAGTACACTTAGTTGCATACTTCTTATTATGAATTTTCTAAGCATCTACTCCTGTGCTGAGAATATTTACATCATATGAAGCAATGTGTTCGTGAAAGTTCTTTTATCGCACTCAGTTTTCAACTGAATTGCTTGAGGACAAGCAATAAGCTAAGATTGGGGGAGTTGATACGTCCAAAACGTATCTACTTTCTCGAACAGTTTGCTATTGTTTCTTCTCTAAACTTGTGTGATTTGGATGCAACTAACACGGACTGACGCTGTTTTCAGCAGAATTACCTTGGTGTCTTGTTTTTGTGTGCAGAAAATGAACTATCAGGAAAAATCCCGGAAAATATGCCAAAAATTATATTTCACCAGAAGATCCATAGAGCCAGAAGAAGAGACGGAGGGGAGGTCTGGGGGCCTAGACCCACCCCAGGCGCGGGCCCACCACTGGCCGCGCCTGGAGGGGGTGCAGCCTCCCCAGACAGCTCCTCGGCCTCCCTCTGTGCCTATAAGTTGCCTTTCGACCTAAAAACCGAGGGAGGGGTCGATAGTTTTCCAGAAAGAGTTCCGCTCCGCCGCCGGCACTAGAAACCAAGATTCGGATCTAGAAACTCCGTTCTGGCACCCTGCCGGGACAGGGAATTTGGAGAGGATCATCGCCATCATCATCACCAACACATCTCCATCAACCAATGATGTTTCCCTCATCCATGAGTGAGTAATCTCCCGCTGTAGGCTTGGGGATGGTAGGGATTGGATGAGTTCTATAATGTAATCGAATATGATTGTTAGGGCATAGTGCCTAGTATCTCTTGTGCTATTTGACTTTGTTGCAACTTGTTGTGCTTAATTCTTGTCACTAGGGCCCGAGTGCCATGATCTCAGATCTAAACTTATTATTGAATCATTATGATAGTATTGTTTGTGATCTTATCTGCAAGTTGTGTACACATATCATTGTCCGGATCCAAAGGCCCCAAAGTGACAATAATTGGGACAACCGGACGGGATGGCTGTGGTGAGAGGATCACATGTGTTCACGGAGTGTTCATGCTTTGCTCCGGTGCTCTATTAAAAGGAGTACCTTGATTGCCAGTAGTTCCCTAGAGGCCCCGCTGCCACGGGCTGGCTGGATAGAAGATGTTGTGCAAGTTCTCATTGCGAGCACATATGACTATATTTGGAGCACATGCCTAGGATTGTTTAGTACTTGGATGCTTGTTATTATTTGTCTGCAATGCCCTAGATCTTGAAGTTACATGTTTATACTCGTCCATGCAACGCCCGCCCATCCACCCCTATGCTTACCACACTCGAATCCTACTATTACCGTTACTGTTACTATTGCTACTATTTCACTGTTGCTATTACTGCTGTTGTTGCTTTGCTGTTGCTACTACCAAACTGTTGCTACTGATAAACTTCTGTGAGCAAGAACTATTTCCAGTTGCAGCTGAACTGAAAACTCAGTTTTTAAGGCTTGCAACTATTCTTTGGCTCCCCTTATGTCGAATCAATAAATTGGGTAATACTACCCGCGAAGACTGTTGTGATCCCCTACACTTGTGATTCATCACAAGCAACGTGGAAACCTGCACAACACAAACTCAAGACTTTGCCCCAACGAATCAGTGAGGTTGTCAAGCTCACTGGTTTGATGTAACAAAGGATTAAACATATTGTGTGGAAGGTAATGATTTGTAGCAAGTAAACAAGTAACAGTGGAGGATGTATCAATGGTAAAGATTGGACCGGAGTCCATAGTTCACTAGAGGTGCTCTCCTTAGATAAACAAACATGGCATGAAGGCTAAACAAATTACAGCAGGGCAATTGACAGGAACTGAGCAAGGCATAACAGTGCAATACCAGAAAAAAAGATCCTATGAGATTCGATTGGGCAATACAACAATATACATAGACCTCCATCCAACTGCATCTATGACTAGAAGTCCACCTTCAGGTTATCATCCGAACCCCCTCTAGTATTAAGTTGCAAGCAACAGACAACTTCTTTAAGCAAAGTGTGTAAGGTAAACAATCCACTTGTTCCATGAACAAGAGACCGTTGTTTTCTCCCTAGTGGCAACATCACATATACAACCGAAGAGATTTTTGTCACTTCCCTTAGAATCTAGAGGCATGAACCCACTATCGAGCATATATACCCCCTCTTGGAGTCACTAGCAACTACTTGGCCAAGATATCTACTAACAACGGAGAGCATGCAAGATCACAAACAACATAGACATGATAGAATCATAAAGACAAAACCATTAATCAATCTGACATAGTAATCTCAATATCCATTGGATACCCGCAAACCCAACATGCATGATTACAAATACATTAGATCTTGATCATGAACGGAGCTCACAAGATCTATACATGAAAGCACAAGGAGGAGATACAGCCATCTAGCTACTACCTGGACTCGTAGTCCAAGGTGGAACTACTCATGCATCATACCGGAGAAGAAGGCCTCCAGGATGATCTCCCCTCCGGCAGGGTGCCGGGAAGAACTTCAGATACCCCTGATCTAGGGACGACGATGGCGGCGACTACAGAAGGTTTCGTGGAGTTTTGATCGGGTGCTTAGGGTTTCTGCATCGTGGGCTTCTTATAGGCGAAGAGGCGAGGCTGGGAGGGGGCCAGGGGCCCATAACCTACCCAGGCGCGGGGTAGTCCCACCCGCGCCTAGGGGGTGTGGCGGCCTGGTTCGCCCCTCCGTCTCCCCTCTGGACTTCATGTCTCCCACGGTAAAATATTGAATTTGGATTTTGTCCCGTCCAATTTCGAGAATATTGATTTTCTGCCTTTCTGGAACCAAAAACAGAAGAAAAGAGGCAACTGGCACTGTGGCAACTTGTTAATAGGTTAGTTCCAGAAAAGATATAAAAACACCTCAAAGTGTAGACAAAGAAAAACAAAGTAGATAGTAAACAAGCATGGAGCATCAAAAATTATAGATACGTTTCCGACGTATCAAGCATCCCCAAGCTTAACTCATGCTCGTCCTCGAGTAGGTAAGTGATAAAAAGAATAATTTTTGAGGTGACATGCACCGTCAAAACCAAGATCAAACCATTTGCAAGCATTGAAAGATGGGATCGAAGAACTTTAAATATGTGCATGAAAGAAGGAGTTCTAACAATAAGACAAAGTAACTATGCATGCAACATGAAAGTCTACAAACAAAGATCATGAATAACATGCGTTGAAAAACGTTTGTTTCTTTCACATACAAAAAACATGGCATAGTGGCAATCATCTTTTCCCTCATAGAGTAGCAAATAGATGCATAGGACACCTTTAAATTCACAAGGGTGACTAGAAATAAGTACCACAAGAACAAGTAATATCACAATATGCATCAATCAATAATTTTTGGGACACTACACACAGAATGGTGATGACCCACAAGTATAGGGGGTGTATCGCATTACTTTTGATAAATAGGAGTGTCGATCCCAACGAGGAGCAGAAGGTGCTGAACAGTGGTATGGAGCAGGAAATCCCTGTGAATACTTAGCAAACGGATTTTAGTGGTTTTCTGATAAAGCAACAAAACAAAGTGCAAGTAATAAAGAACAAACGCAACAAGTGGCCCAATCCTTTCTTAGCAAAGGACAATCCGGTGTAAATACTTATAAGGACCAAACGTTCTCGAGGACACATGGGAATTCAGTCAAGTGCTTTCTCTTCATATAGCTGAGTACTCTTCTTTGGTGTTGTAAGTGTTGTGTGGGTGAACCTGTGCTAACATACCGACCTTACTTGGACTAATACATACTTGTGATTAAACCCCCTGCAAACATCTGTAACTAAAGGAAAGTAATTAAGATATAAATCTAACCACAGCCTTAAACTCTGAGATCCTACACTCCCTTGTGCAGAGGTGTCCTAATGGGGGTTCAGGTTTTTGTCACTCCGGCAACCCCACAATTAGTATCCAAATACACAATGCATCCCCCTAGGCCCATAAATGGTGAAGTATCATGTAGTCGATGTTCACATGACACCACTAGAAGAATAGCACCACAACTTAAATACTAAACCATTGAATAATAACTCAACACAAATCCACTAATAACAACATCACTTCTCCCATGTCCTCAAGAACTAAACAAACTACTCACAAGACATCATATGGATAAAGATCAAAGATGATATGATAATGGATACAATTTGAACATAAACAATAATCCAATGGTTCCACTCACAAGCATCAACTACAATAGTAATTAACACCAGAAAAGTTTTCCCTAAGAACTAAAGCAATATCCAAGACAATTGTTATAGCGGGACGGAGTGGTGATGGATGGTGCTGGTGGAGATGATGGTGTGGATGATGATGATCCCGATGAAGCCTAGCTTGATGACGGTGTTGATGGCAACGATCTCCCCTCTACGGGAAGGAATTCCCCCGGCATAAATCTGTCTGTCGGAGAGATCTTTCTCTCTCAGTGTTTTCCGCCCCCAGAGGCGGCGGAAATATATCTATGGTCGCTCCCCTAGCCTTAGGGTTTCGTAATGAAGATATAGGCGAAGGGGCGGAGTCGGAAGCCGGGAAGATGGGACACACCTGCCCTAGGCGCGGCCCCTGGGGCCCTTCTTCGCTCCTCCTTCTGGCTTCCTCAATCTTCTGGAAAAGTAATATTTTCCCATATTTTTCTGGTATTTTTCTGATCTTCGTGAAATTGCATCAAAACGCCTTCTTTTCCATCAGAATACAGACTCCGGCAGTCCATCCTCCAAGAATCATCCAACATGCATAAACAATGGAAAATACATAAGAAATACCTCATAATAAGACAAATATCAATGAATAGAGGTAGATTATGATATAGAATGGTGATGCAAATTGGGCGTATCAACTCCCCCAAGCTTAGACCTTCGCTTGTCCCCAAGCGAAATTTGAGCTTAGTAAACATGTCCACAGATTTATGGAGTGAAATGTCGATAAAAGAATACGCACAAGAAGCATCACACTTACCATTACACAACTCATAGAAGAAAGCAACTCACCATTATATAACTTAGCTTGCAAGAAGTACATCGGTCACAATAGAGATGCATAAAGATAAATAGTAATTGGAATTGGAAAACTTGTTCTTGGTCAGAGAATAGCTAGCAAATAGTTTCACAAATAAAACTTTGTAGAAGTTTTCAAACAGGAGCACTCTTTGCTCAAAATGGTTTTTCAATGAAGGCTTTCAAAGTAATACTCAATAGATAAGAGTTTTGTGCAAACAAGAAAGATAAATAACATGATTGAATAAATCACCATATGAATGCTTGAACCACAACAACTCAAATGCTTGCTGGAGATAGAGGGGAAGTAGGTTTACTGACTCAACTTGGAAGTAGGAGAAGCGTCCCTTTATAGAGGGAAGCAGGGATTATAAGTCATAAAGAGCTTCAAAAGATTATGGTACTTACTAGCTTTGAGCCCTCATTGCCCCTATCATAGGTATATTGAGATGATTAAGGTTAAAGTGCACAAAGATGGAGTATATGCTTGACGAAATATAAGTTGGCTATCTCATGTCCCTTGAATATGAGGGTCATTCCTCATGCTACTCAACTTCAGTTACTCGTAAGTTCTTTTCATTGTAAGTACATGCGTATCATAGAGAACCGCCAACGGGGTACCCCTTGCACATGGTACATGAGCTCTCCCATAACCAAAATGACAAGACAAGCAGACAATGAGCATCTCAGCGATCTTTTTATTCACTATGTGCATAGCTTTTTTTTGAGGATGCTTCATAGATAGCTCACTATGGTGATGTTGAAAGTTTCCACCATGATTAGGCATGTCTTATGCTAGCGGCCCAGGCGTTTCTCTAACACAAAATACAGACTCCATGGACTTACAAGTTCCCTCTTTATTTCACACCGTTGACATTCATAGACAAAAGAGCACGATATCAACTGAGTACAAAGTACAGGTGCAATGTTGAAAACGTTCCCCGTGACAACATGATTCTGCTAATTCCAACGTATAGATGCAAACATATACAACTTCGATGGCACAATGGTTCAAGTCTATTAGGGGCAAACAAAATAAGGTGTGCCATCAAGTTCGTGAGAGCTTTACTAACTAGTTTTCACATAACAAAATACTTTTTAATTCAGAAGGTAGATGAAGCTTGAGAATTTTCTTGGAATAGCAATTGCTAATAGGTAGATATAGTGGACACAAATGGCATAGGTTTGGTTCAAAGGGATTGGAAATATGAGAAGTATACCTTATCAAAACAGGTTTTTGGCTAGCAAGGATGGGTAGCAAGCAAAAGAGTTGAAAGAAACAAGCAAACATACAAGTAATAAAGCCAAACATGCAATCTTCCTTGAAGACACAAAATATCTTAAATAGAGAATACTAAGCTTATGAGCCAACAAGAAAGAAAACAAATGATACAAATACATGTAAGCTTTTTCTCTTTTTCTTTCAAACTTCAAAAGGTATTGCTACTGACCAGAACTCGGTTTGCCAAAACCAATTTAGATCCACTTGATGATCCCAAAGTGATGCCAATACTGATCAACAAGATCCATCATATAATAGAGATTGCAAACTAAAATAAGAAGTGCAAAAAGTAAAAGATGAGACTTCTCATTAATATTCCAATAAAGGCGCTCACACCAAGGGATACATAGATAATAAACTAAAGGAGAGATACTTCCACATGCAAACCAAACTATAAGATAACCTCTCTACCAAAGATACGAATCCACTAAAAAGGTAAAAGATAAAGGATAATGGTGGTGATACCGCGGCACTCCCCTAAGCTTGGAACAAGCCAAGGGGATGCCAAACCTGATGACGAATTACTCCTTAGGTGGTGTTGGTGTTCTCTCGATAAGCTCTTCAATAAGTTTCTTCAAATCCTCAATATCGAAGGTCGGAGTATGAATCAACTCCGAATTATGTTTAATGCGGTTCATGATCATCGGACCGAGGGTTCCAAACCTTATTATTCTTTCCCCACTCTTCCTTCTTAGTGTGTTCCTCCCCTGCATGGTTAGAACGAGGCATATCCCACATCGAGGGAAAGTTCCCTTTGGGCACATGTTGAAATTGACGCTCATGTATAAGAGTGTGGAAGGGTTTCTTGGTACTTGGAGGAGATGACCTTGGAGAGAGGGTATGACGTCGAGATTTCCCTCCTGTAGACATCCGTGCTGTCCTCTTAAGCTTGATAGGGGTTGCCATCACTCCAATGCTTGTGACGGTAGCGCGGGTGTCCGGTTGCTTGTCCTCCTCCATGTCTCCTTCATAACCTACCAAAATCTCCTCCTCCTTGGGTTTGTGAGGATCATCTTCCTCGGGCTTCTTGCCTTTGTCGTTGGCGGAGACCATGGCGCTCTAAACTTGAGAAGATTTCCTGACAGAATTAGATCAAAACGAAACACGACGAGAACACGATGCAAGAACCTCGAGGAATCCGGGGGTTATATATTACGAAGTTTCAAAGAATAAGGAAGGTTCTGATACGAAAAAGAGGCGGAGTCGCAGCTCGGGAGAGCCAAACACCCTCCAGGCGCGGCCAGGCAGGACCCGCGCCTGGGGTGGGTTTGTCCACCCCGGACTCCGGTTCTTCCTCTGTTCCGTCTCATAATCTTCCTTATGTATTAAAAACATCAAAAATATAAAAATATTTGAGTTTCACGAACCTTCTATTTTCACCACTTTTACATATTCCAAGATGAACTATGCAGAACCTTTTCTCCTTCTCCTAGAATTTTTCTTTCCTCACAAGGAAATACACAAACTTCAATGGCAACATTAGTATAAGTAAAAACAATTAACCTTTAGGTCCACACTTCAACTGAAATCTATCAAAACAAAGGCTTCTGTAAGAGGCAAATGCAAATGACGGCAGAATTCTATCAAAATAGACCAGCAGGTAAAGATTGATTTTTTCGAAAACCTTCTGTTGCTCAAATCAAAAAGTGTAGAACTAATGAAAGTTGGATAACACCCTGGAGAACACTCTCAGAAAACTACGGCTCCATCCGACATACTGAGCTCCCTCACGAATTTTTACAATTCAGCACAAAAATCTTTCCCAAGACAGACACATTTCACAACTCCTCTACTTCACAAAAGTAGTTGAACTTGACACAAAAACCAAAACAAAACGTATAAGGAGCGGTTATTACAGAGGTAATAACTTCTAAGACTCGACAAATCTCTTGGGTTATCTCCCAAGAAGTACTTTTCTTTAATGCCTTTAAGTTAGGCTTGAAACTTCAAAGATGCTCACCTAGGAGATATATATTTGAAGTGAAAGAGAGCATCAAGAAGCAAATAACCAACACATTTGAGTCTAACCCACTTCCTATGCATGGGAGTATCATGAGAAAACGAATTGTTGAAACAAAAAGCCACTGGCATAGGAAGACAAAACAAATGCAACTTCAAAGCTTTCAACATAAAACGGGAAAACTTAACATCATTGAGATGCATAAAACCATTTTTCCCTCTTTCAAAATAACTTTCAGTAGCATTTTGAATAAAGTTGACAATATAACTGTCATTGGTAACAACTTTATCATCAGAATAAGCATACTTACAATCACCAAAAATAGGTCCAAGGTCATAAACAGGGTCAATAGAAGCAAGTTGTTCCATCCTGAAATCTTTATTAGGCAAGCTATTTTCACAAGGAGCTTTAGCAAATTTGGAAAAGTTAAACTCATAAAAATCTCCATCAAACTTCGTTAAAACTTTATCCTTCTTACAATCTATAATAGCTCCACAAGTGTTCAAGAAAGGTCTACCAAAAATGATAGGACAAGTTTTGCTAGCTGCAGAATTAAGCACTAGAAAATCAGCAGGATACTTAATCTTACCACAAAGAACCTCAACATCTCTTACAATACCAATAGGGCAAATAGTCTCCTTGTTAGCAAGGTGAATAACCACATCAATGTCCTCAAGCTCACAAGGACCAATCTCATGCATAATTTCCCTGTATATCTCATAAGGAATAGCACTAGAACTAGCACCAATATCATATAAACCATAATAGCAATGATCACCAATTTTAACATAAAGCACATGAACACTAGCTTTTCTAGCCTTACTAGGATGAGAGATAATATTAGAAGCGTCTTCACAGAAGACAATGTGCTCATCCTCTATATTTCTAGTGACAGGGTCTTTCACAATAGCTACCACAAGTTCAACATTTAATTGCTTATCAGGATCCATAGTTTCCTTTGTACCTTTGTTATCTGCACTAATATTATAAAATACTCCTTTACCTTAGCTGGGAAAGGTAATTTCTCAACATGAGGTTCAGGCACAATATGATTAGTAGTACAAACTTGAGTACTTCTAACTAGAACATGACTAACAACATCTTTATAAGGAGCATGGTACTTATTCCACTTCTTCTTGGGAATTTCTATGTAAGAGGCAAAGGCCTTAAAGCAATTGGCAATACTTTGGGAATCAAGACCAAACTCATTACTAATATCACGGAAGTCATCAGTTCCCATGAAATATTTAATGCATTCATAATCATAGTTTATACCTCACTTTCTTTCTTTGTCATTCTCCCAAGCTTCAGTGTTCTCTTGAATACGATCTAAGAGATCCTATTTAGCTTCTTCCTTCATACGTGTAAATGATCCAGCACAAGAAGCATCTAGTAAATCTTTATCATGAAGAGAAAGCCTATCATAAAAGTTATTGATAATAATATTGTTAGGGAGTTCATGAATAGGACATTTAAGCATTAGTAACTTTAATCTCCCCCAAGCTTGAGATGTACTCTCTCCATCACGAGGCCAAAAGTTATATATCATATTTCTATCCTTATGAATCTCACTGGGAGGATAGAATTTAGAATAAAAGAGAGATGCCATCTCTTCTCATTCCATAGATTGTCAATTTTTCAGCAGCTTATACTATTCTTCAGCTCTCCCTTTCAAGGATATGGAGAGTAACTTCTTCTTCACCTGTTTAGTTGTGATAGTTGCACACTTAAACAACCCGCGTAATTCATGGATAAAAAGAAAATGATCACTAGGGTGGACAGTTCTATCCCCAAAATAATAATTATCCATAACACAATCAACAATACTTGTAGGTATCTTAAAAGGATCTATCTCAACATGTGGTGGTTCATCTACTACCCTAGCAGTGGTAGTAGTTTTCCCAAACAGAAAACCAAATGAGTTATCCATATTGGAAACAAAGTAACAAGCAGTAACAAAAAGCAATACTCACAGTAGAAGTTTCCTTTACCAGTTCCACTCTTGAATAGCGCTTCATTCCCCGGCAACGGCGCCAGAAAATAGTCTTGATGACCCACAAGTATAGGAGGTGTATCGTAGTACTTTCGATAAATAGGAGTGTCGATCCAAAAGGCAAATGATCGGGAGGAGGTGTTTGGGGCAGGGGGAGTAGGTAGATGAAGCAAAAGCCAAAAGGCATACATGAAAAAATAGTTTCTTTTTAGAAATATGACAATGTTCTAAAGTTAAATAGAAGGGAAAGGGCTGCTAAACAAAATTGATCCATTGCAAGGGAGCAATGAGAGGCACAAGAGTTATGTTGGCCCGGTTTATTGGATGGCGTCCAGATCAATCTGCAGACTCTGGGCTGGCTGGCTGGCATGGAGTTGCACGGTGGGGGGGGGGGTGATCTCGACTGTTAGGGAATGCGATTGGCTGACGGCCGACAGTTCAAAAACACCAACTGCGGAGATCTATTTTACTATTCGCTCCTCCAATTACTTGTGTGTAGATAAGCATGTATCTCGATGCCTTTTAGGCCTTGTTTACTTTTAGGTATTTGAGGGGATGGGAGGGGATTATTTCGTATCCCAGAATTTCCCCGATAGGTCGTTTACTAGACCGGGTTTGGAGGGGATAATCTCGGAATATCTTCACAAATCCCCTCCACACTAGTTTATTTTTGGCTAGATTTAAAACTCTCCATCATGGTAGAGTATTTTTAGGAAAGGGTATTTGAGGGGATTCGAGAATATTGGATGAACACCAAATCCCGCATATCCCCATATCTTTTGGGGATAAAAATACCGGAAAAGTAAACAAGCCCTTAGTGGTTAGATACCTGTGTATTTAAACAAATTATGACAAGTATTTAGGGGTGGAGGGAGTATAATAATCTATAAGCTTAAGCGTGGTGTTCTGTCTCTGCGCTGAGGCTATTTGCGTCGCCCGCTGTCGCTGGTTTGTGGCCCCATGGTGCTCGCTGTACCTGCTACTGCAGGTAGTATCTCTTCATTTATTATTTATCTGATAATAACGTGTGGGCAAGTGTATGTAGCATCTCTTTTGTTCCCTAAAAGTGCTCAACGGTGGAGCAGCGGGGCATGCACCTCCCACACATGTGGCATCTGAACCACGACAGGGTTGCAGTGCTGCCCGTCCCATCGGAAGGGCCGCTCCTGGGCGCTGAGATCGAGCGCTGAGACAGAACCTTTCGGTTCGTCGCATTCGTTGCCAACTCGCATGCCTGTCACTACGACAGCGCTGGGATGTGGGACACCATGCGCGAAGGCTATAAGGCCCTCCACAGCGTGGTCAGTGTCCAAAGCCTGAAAAGTTTGCCACCTAATCATCGATGCCCTGAAAAATAAGCCGGGCTCCGTTCTCACAGCGTATGGGAAAACTATCGATGCCTGAAACAAATTGTGGGACCTACATCTGCTTTCGCATGTGTCCTTTTCTCATCCCGTTCTCTTCATAGCATGCAATAGCCAGCTCAATATGCTGCTAGTTTATTCGGCAGCCGCGTTTGGGCATCAGAGCACCTAGATGCTCCGATTCCTGAAAAAAAGTTTGGGGCACCTCCTGCACAGCGGAGGGCACCAGTCCTCGATGCCTCAAAAACGACTTTGGACACCGATTTGGTATACGCTGTGGAAGGCCTAAGAGCAAGTTTAATAGTGTAGCCGGTTGTTGGCTATAAGATGTTGCCACATCATCTATAGTCAATCATATAGCTAACGCATACAACAGTTAGACAAAAGGATGTACTACTTTATTAAAATGTGGCCCACATTGTACTCTCACAAAGCACATAGGAGCACGTGCTAGAGCTGGCTCTTAACTTGCAGCCAGCTTATCTTCTCTCTCCTCTCCTCTTTCTTTCAACTCAGCACAAATACTATATTTTACTTCTTATAGTCAGCTGACATGGCTCTATTGTACTTGCTCTAAGTGGGCGGCGCGTCGGCTCACCCGAGGACGACATCACGTAGGGCTTCTGCTGGCGACGTGGCTGGAGGGTGGCACGCTTAGCGCTGCGTGGGCGGCAGTGACTGGCTGGCTTGAGGCTAGCGCCGGTGCTAGAGGAGCGCCTGAGGCTGCTCGAGGAGACCCGTAGCTAGATGTCCCACCGAAGCTGTAGAAGAAATTACACCAATATAAGATGAAAATTGTGTTCGACTGGTTTAGTCTAATGTGGTGTATGTTTCATGGGATGACCGGGTTGGCAGTATGGCTAAGTGCAGAATGTGACACAAATAGTGATAGCTTCGGTTAGAGACAGATTATCGATTATCTTCAGAGAAGTGTAAATTAATATCAAATGGGAATGCTATCCTGACTGGTGGCAATGTCTTGATGTTTCGATAAAGTCTCATGAGGAAAAGATGTACTTTCTTTATTCGAAAATAAGTGACTTGGATTCCTTTAGATTCACATGTTTATATACACTAAAATATTTTTAGATACATGTGAATTAATATAAATGCAAGTCACTTATTTCTAGACAGAGGGAGTAGCTCAAGTTTTAAAAAAGTAGGAACCGTATCAGAATCAGATTTCAGAAATATATCAAAATATCATTCCTATCCTATCCTCTCAAACATATTGTATGCCGATTTTTCATTATTCATTTTGTTATTTTTTATACGCTGAGAAAATATACAAACCGTGCAAAACCACCATCGTATACCATAGGATGTCAAAATGTATTGACGATCGGCGCGGCGAAGCGCGTATTTTTGCCTATTTTATTCTAACTTTGGTGTCTCACATAAAAACCCAGCGGCTAAACCACATCTAGGGGAAACCGGGGCTGCAGCTGTTTCTCCATCTTCTGTGCACACCCAGTTAATAACTGGACCGCAGAGACAAGCACGCTGCGCAAAGAATCCAGAGGTGGTTTTCGCGTGTCTGTGGGCTCCCCACAAAACCGACTACTACGTGCCGCTGTTCCGCACTGAAACCGGCGGCAGCGTCCGCCTGGTCCGTCCGCGCCCCTTTTATTCACTGTCTGTTTCTACGCTGCCAGTGCCCAAAACCAGAGTCAGAGAGCAAGAGGACCAGTGGCTGAATTTGCAGATGGACAGAGGTGACGGAGGAGCAGGGATGGGGGGGCCGCGAGGGGTGGTGCCGTCGTCTGCGGCGGCGGCGGCAATGCTGGGGATGGAGATGCACCTCTCCCACCCGCTTCAGCCGCAGATGCACGCCAACTCCGCGTTCCAGCAGCCAGAGCACCACCACGGCGGCTTCCAGCACCACCAGCCTGTTCCGCCATACTCGCCCTCGCCCTACGCGGCGGCTCCATCGAGGGCTGTCAAGGCGGGAGGGCACGAAGAGGAGCAGATGGGCAACGGTGCCGGGAATGGTGGTGGCGCGGTGCAGCAGCCGGGGACGGTGGGGTGCCCGTGGTCGCGGATGAAGTGGACTGATGGGATGGTGCGGCTGCTGATCACGGTGGTGTACAACGCCGGCGACGACGGGGAGGGTGTGTCTGCAGTAGGTAGGACGGCGTCGTCGCATGGGAAGGCGGGAACATCGGCGCACGGGCATGGCGGGCACGGGCAGCAGGCGGCGGCGCAGCAGAAGAAGGGGAAGTGGAAGTCTGTGTCGCGGGCGATGATGGAGAACGGCTTCATGGTGTCGCCGCAGCAGTGCGAGGACAAGTTCAACGACCTCAACAAGCGCTACAAGCGCGTCGTCGACCTGCTTGGCCGCGGCAAGGCTTGCAGGGTGGTCGAGAACCCCGCGCTGCTCGACGGCATGGACGAGCTGACGCCCAGGGCCAAGGAAGAGGCGCGCAAGCTGCTCAGCTCCAAGCACCTCTTCTTCCGCGAGATGTGCACCTACCACAACCCGGGCGCCGCTGCGGCAGCCTCGCACGGCACCGACGAGGGCGCGGCGTGCTTCCACCACCCGCGGCCGGCCTCACTGCCCTGCGCTACTACCTTGTCTGCCGCCGCCCACGTGGCCGCCGCTCCTTCCCCGGCAATGGTCCACTCCTCCACGCGTGCGGCGGGGGACGACGACGACGACGACAGCGAGGATGTCCCTAGTAGCAACGAGGTTGAAGAGGATGACGATGATGACTTGGACGACGAGGAGGAGCAGGCGCCGGGAAGCAAGCGCCGTGGCGGCCACATTGACGACAGCAATCGCTTCAACCACCAGCACAACAACGGGTACCACAAGCGCCGCCGTGACGAGAGCAGCGCGATGGCGGCGGGGGATGACGAAGAAGAGGCCGGGAACAAGCGCGCTCGCAGGAGGACGCGGGTGAGGGAGGAGGGGCCGTCCGCCGTGCAGCAGCTGCAGGGCGAGCTGGCTGCGGTGATGGCGGCTGGCAGCGACCAGCAGCAGGTGCGACAGTGGATGCGACGGCGCGCAGTGGAGCTAGAAGAGCAGCAGGTGGCGTACGACTGCCGCGAGTACCAGCTGCAGCGGCAGCGCCTCAAGTGGGAGCGGTTCCGCGCGAACAAGGAGAGGGACATGGAGCGCACGCGGCTGCGGAACGACCGCCTCCGCATCGACGGCCGGCACATGCTGCTCATGCTCCGCCAGAAGGATCTCGACATGGACTTGGCCGAGGCCAACTACTCATCCTCCATCGACCACCACACAGGCGCGCAGACCCCGCCGCTCGCCGCCTTCCACCAGCTGCTCGGCTCCAGCCCCTCTACCGCCGGCCACCCCAACTAGGAACACACACATGTTCCCAAGCATACCTTTGCTTTTTCTTTCCATTCATGGCAATCAATACTATAGCTGCTTCTTTCTAGGACGTGTTTAGTTGAACTGTAGATTCTTGAAAATCGGCTATGGGGAATCTGTGGTGAAAAAACTGCCGTGGACTGTCAATCTAAAAAAAGTTGAAAGTTGTTTATTTATTTTTTTCAAATCAAAAGTTGTTTAGTTAGAACAACGGCTAGCCGTGAATTTGGTTGGAAACGTCTGTAATGCTCTCTAGATCCTGAGAAATTATTTGTATGATAATTGATCATATAACAACGATCTGTAGACTAGTAATCATGCAATGGACATATGGAAAGTAATTTTCTTATATACGAAGGCCATCATCACAAATTTAATATTCCTTCTGACTCGTATTAGATCTACATAAAAATAACTAGCATACTACTAGGTATGCTCAGATTTAAATTTGAATTTAGAGATGTAAAATTTAGAGATGTAAAACTAGGTATGCTCAGATTAGATCTACATAAAAATAACAAATCTGATAAAATTTAGAGATGTAAAACTAGGTATGCTCAGATTCGTACTTTTGTTATTTTTGCATAGCTCATAATATAAATTATTTTAAATTAATATTTTACATATTTGTGGGATAAATCATTAGGTATGTCCCAGATTTTTTAGAATTTTTTAAGCTCAAAATATGATTATTTTTATTTTTTTAAAACCAATATCACCTTTGTCCGTGTGCACCAAATCTTCACTCTCTTGTTTCATCCGTATTGTATTATTGTCATGTGTGCACAATCTTTGATTTTAATATGTTGCAGTAGGGCGTGCTTTGTGCGATGTTGCATGTCCTGATATAGATTATCACTCTATCTAATTTTGTCGGAGAGTGCCAAATAGGCTGCGCCTCGGGCATGATGTGAATGTGATCATTGTCCTTCAGCTTCTGACATTCTCCGACTATCAAACATCGCCGAGGCATTTCATGTCCGAAAGAATTTTCAGATGCACGAGCAGCACTTCTTCCCAAAAGCCCCAGGCGTAGGATACAGAGAGACTGAGAGAGAGAACCTGCAACTCTGGAGAACATGGGTTAGGAAAGGGCTCATGCGAGAAGAATAAGAAGAAGGAAGAATAAGAAGTATTTTTTTTCAAATCTGCCCAATTCTTAAAAGTTCAACTAAGTCTAACCTTTTCTCAAAACTAATTCGGAATTCTGACCCCTGGGGTCGGCGCCGTTTAAAATGGCGCCGAAGTTGTACAGGTCGGCGCACACAAAACAGAAAACTGACCTGAAGGAGGTCGGATCCGTTTAAAATGGCGCCGACGTCGGCGCCGACCTCCCTAGTTTGCCTCCTAGTAGGTTCATCTTGGCGCCGACCTGTACAACTTCGGCGCCATTTTAAATGACGCCGACCAGGGGTCAGATTTTAAATTTGTTTCGAGGAAGGGTCAGACTTGGTTGAACTTTACAGATTTGGGCAGATTTGACAAAAAATACGAATAAAAACAGGCAGAGCGATAAAATCTACTCTCTTCGTTTTAAAATAGATGTCTTAGTTTTCTAAAATTTAGATAAATTTATATACTAGTGTCTATATTTATTTAAATTTTGACAAATTTGAAACATCTATTTTGACACGAAAGGACTATATAAAATCCTCCAACACTACAAAAATGGAGCTAGACGCTGATGGCCAAAAGTCGGAGCCGGCGACGTAGAATTGTCCTCGGCGTAGGAGAGCATACGCCGACGGCTTCCCTCGACATAGCTATTTTCCTTTTACCTTATTAATCTTAGAAAAATCATAACTAAATCATTCTAATTCAAAAAAATACAAATAATATATCAAAATTTGCAGAAAAATAAGATCTATCTATCTACACTCAAATATTAGATATTTAAGTTGAATAAGAATCTTCATGCTCGTCATTTTGATGATAGTTTAAGACGGGCATAAAAATTTCAAAAATGATCGAAACAATGTAAAACCTTCGCGTGGTGTCATATTATGTGACATAGTTGGAAGGAAAAATATCAAACTTGGTATATTGATTATGTCTTAAAAACTCTTCACAAAATGACCTATCTCATTCAAGGTTTCTAGGCTTTCGGATCAAATGACCAATGTTATGGTTAGAATTAAGGCATAGTTTAAAACGGACCATTTTTAAACTATAAAATGTGCTTCAAAATGCTACAGTGAAAATTTTGAATGCATGTGCCCATATTATGAATTTGCCCATGGGATGGAGAACAATATTGCACATGAAAATTTTCCTTTTTGTGGCACCAAAAAGCTATTTTTCATTTTCCGAGCGAAAAAACGGAAAGTTTTGTGAAGCAACCATCAAATGGCTAATTCAAAATGCTACCACACCAGTTTTTAAAAATACTAGACCATCTTATATGGACAATGTCCCAACAGGGGGATCTCAAACCTTTTCGTCCATCCCCGGTGACAAACATAATTTCCTTCTGAATCGGTAGGAAGTGGGTCAGATATGAACTACAGGTACATGATCTGATTCTCATGATTTTTTATCAAAATAATTTTTAGGTTCACTATATTATATTTTATCAGAGATCTAATACAAGTTTAGCGAGGCTAATCCCTGAGCTAAGAGTCTTTATGCCAGGTATTCGATAAAGTTTGACGATAGTTTCAAACGGGCATAAAAAATTCAAAAAAATCGAAACAATATTAAACCTTTGCATGGTGACATAGTTTGAAGTAAAAATATCAAACTTGGTATATTGATTATGTCTCAAAAAACCTTCACAAAATGACCTATCTCATTCGAGTTTCCTAGCTTTCGGGTCAAATGATCAATGTTATGGCTAGAATCAAGGCATGGTTTGTGATAATATCCCTATATTATGAATGCATGTGCATCATGGGATGGCGAACAATGTTACAGGAGGAAGTTTTCCTTTTTGTCGCACCAAAAATCCATTTTCCATTTTCCGAGCGTAAAAACGGGGGGTTTTGTGAAGCAACCACCAAATGGCTAATTCAAAATGGTACCACACCATTTTCAAAAAAAAAATTGACCACCTTATATGGACAATGTTACAACAGGGAGATCTCAAACCTTTCCGTCCAGCCCTGATAAAAAGACAAATTTCTGCTGAATCGGTAGGAAGTGGGTCAGATATGAACCACAGGCACATGATCTGATGCTCATGATGTTTTAGAAAAATTATTTTTAGGTTCACAATATGCTATTTTATCAGCGATGCAATGCAATTTTAGCGAGGTTCAGCCTCGATCTAAGAGTCTTTATGCCAGGCATTCGACAAAGTTTGACAATAGTTTAAAATGAGCATAAGAAATTCAAAAACGATCCAAACAATCCGAAACCTTCGTGTGGTGTCATATTATGTGACATAGTTGGAAGGAAAAAAATATGAAACTTGGTGTATTGATTATATCTATAAAAACTTTCACAAAATGATCTATCTCATTCGAGATTTCCTGACTTTCGGGTCAAATGACCAATGTTATGGCTATAATCAAGACATAGTTTGTGATAAGTTGATATGGATATCATATTGGCATTTCTCTCATTTTTATGATCAATTTAGACATATTATTTGTTGAATTCCGATTTACGGATTTAAAGATATTAATTTGTCAACACCCGGATTTTTAATCCCAGATGCCTGTTATGCCATACATCGCAATCCCAGGATTACCATTTTTGCGAGACATAACATATTAGTACCATAGTTCATCACCCATTATAAACCATAATAAAGGTCTTACAAATAAAGGATCGCATGATCTAGTATTAATACAATCAACGCAGCGGATTAATAATAATAGTAGCATGGCCGGGGCTCCATCTTCAGGGTCACAGACAATGCTAACGATGGGAGATGATACTAGTTGTTATAGACTTCCTGTTTTCCATCATCCTGATAGTCCTCCTCATAGTATGACCATAGGAATATTCAGGGACAAAGCCATAAGTACTCTTTAAGTACTCGCAAACTATCACTAACAAGTAAAGTACTTCGAGTAGGAATCTTAAGCTCTAGGTCTATTTGCAAAAAGCCAGGTTTATCTCTAACTGAGTTTAGAAGTAAAGAAATCTAACTTAATGTTTTACAACACCTAAGTGGGAACTTAGTTTTCATGTTCACAACCCTGTTATGGTCAAGTCAAAGTCATAATTCATTTCACAAGTCATTTTAAAAACATCTGACGATGGAACAGTATGGACACTCCAACTGTCCATAATCGCGGACGCGGATATTTGAATAGTTTGACACTCTTCAAAGATTGTACACTTTCACCACAACATTCGATACATCCGTCAGGAACAATCCTGAAATACCATACCCAGTCTGCGTATAATCAATCCTAACCTTTCATTTACACACCCTAGTATAGGCACCTCCCCTATGAGTTTGGCCTCCCAACCATGACCATCTATCATCTTGGAAATTGCACAGGTGGACAATCATCACGATGTAGCCTCAGCTCAAACCTCGGCCGCAAGGGAACCCATACTAAGATATATAAACTTCTAGTCAAGCCCTACCCAAATTCGGGTATTGTGGTTGTACGGTAAAATTGGAATGGTATCGCATCCGAACCCAACCATCAGTTTTATAAAGTTCTAAGGCTCATGCCTCAACATTTTCATCATCAAATCATATGGTGTTTATAACACATGTCGAAACATTTCATTAGAATGACGAAGGTTTTCATAATAATTTTCACCAAGTATTTCAATCTAAAGTGATCAACTTTTATGCTTAGCACTAGCCACTAAAATTGAGGGTAATCACTAATGAGGGGTGCTAATCAAGTGTGACTTATCCGAATCTAATTTCATGCCTCAGTATGACATCTAGCTCTAACTAACTTAGGCCAAGTTTTATGCTCTTTATGCAATCTATACTATCTTTCCAAAACTTACCAAAACACTAACCAAAAGTAATAAAGAACTTTGATAAAGAAATAAACGAATAAATCTTGCAAATAAAAGTGGGATTTGGTATATTCAAGGTTGCATAACCAAAGTATGCCTAGGGTCTCTAGTTTGCATAGTTATCATGTAAGTGTTAGCTTGCATAGTGTAGCTTGCCTTGAGTAGTGGAGTGATTGAAGTTCTCTTCTTTTTCTTCTTCGTAGTCCCCTTCCTCCTCCACTACTAGGAAAATGGCCATTGGTGGCGCACCTAAAAAGGGCATCCATGGCGCACTAGCCGTGTGCCACTAGCCTCAGGCTGCGGCTATCTTCTACCCGTAGTGCACTGCCTGGTGCGCTACGGTTATGTCGAGATAGGCGTAGCGCACCTGTCAGTGCGCCATGGCTAGGAAGGCAGTTGCGCTACGGGCAAGATCTTCTGTGGCGCACATTGCAGTGCGCCACTGATCTGCGCATGTGCGCTTTAGTTACAGTGCGCCACTAAAGCTATGCCATGTGAGCCACGGGCGTGTTTTTTGTTTTTTTAATTCCAGATCCAGATGATATACAATACAGATTATATACAATATTACAGGAAGATATACACACAGAGATATAAGATATAGAGTTATATATATATATAAATACACAATTTGCAAGACAAGATTGAAACAAATACATATACATAAGTCTCATATATGAATACATAGTATAAGTTACATTGTTTCGATCAAGTTACAAAGTAGTTGGTGACATGCGAATACATGTGTATCAAACAAGTTAGAGCTCGGAAGCTCGCCTAGACATCTAAACTAGCTAGAAACAAGCGCGGGATAAACAAGCAAAGACGATAAGCATCACCGCGACGAAGGTGTAGGTCTTCATCCAGTTCCTCGTCCTAACTCCCGCTAGATAGCGTGTGTATCTAGTTTCCGCTTCCGCCTCCGCCATAGTGGTGTACCCTTTGTAGCTATTGCCGCTGAAACGGTGCACCTATCTCCGGCAGTCTTCCCAATCATCGTAGACTCCGGGAACCCGTCCCTTGTACACGACGTACCATATCATCTACAAGTTGACAATAATAATTAACCGGTGATTGAAAAAACAGGTATAATTAAAGTCGCATATGAATATACACTTACTCCCAACTCAAAAAGACCAAAGTAACTCAAAAAGCATGCCACATATATAACTAGGTCGTTGGACACAGGAATATGCTACGATGGAACTGTCCGCCAAGTAGGATGCACAACACCTGGACTTGTGCATAGCACAAGGCGGACAATCCCATCGCAGCACATTCACATATATAGTGTGCCACGACATTTCATTCATCGGTATTCTCGAGAAAGACCAAATTAACTCAAAAAGCATGCCTCATATATAACTAAGTCATTGGACATAGGAATATGCTATGACGGAACCGTAAGCCAAGTAGGATGCACAACACCTGGACTTGTGCATAACACAAGGCTTACAATCCCATCATGGCATATTCACATATATAGTGTGCTACGACATTTCAATCATCGGTATTATTCTCGAAAAAGACCAAAGTAACTTAAAAAGAATGCCTCATATATATATATATATATATATATATATATATATATATATATATATATATATATATACATAGGTCGTTGGACCCAGGAATATGCTACGACGGAACAGTTAGCCAAGTAGGATGCACAACACCTGGACTTGTGCATATCACAAGGCTAACTATCCCGTCGTAGCACATTCACATATATAGTGTGCAATGACATTTCAATCATCGGCATTACTCTCGAAAAAGACTAAAGTAACTTAAAAATAATGCCTCATATATATACATAGGTCGTTGGACACAAGAATATGCTATGACGGAACTGTAAGCCAAGTAGGATGCACAAGACCTGGACTTGTGCATATCACAAGACTCACAATCCCGTCGTAGCATATTCACATATATAGTGTGTCACGACATTTCAATCATCGGCATTCTCGAAAAAAGACTAATAAAGTAAGGAAAAAAGAAGGACCAAAGTGAGAAAAGGACCAAAGAATAAGCAAAAAAACAAGAATTGATTCATATATAATAATAATAAGAAAAAGAAGTAAGCGATGATTCATAAAAACTAATAAGCTAAGTAGTAGCATGTACACTTGTCCACACACACACAAAGGTCATCTATAGTTTGGAACTACAACTAGGCCCACATCAAGCCTTCTAGTTCGGCTCAGGGAATGGGAGGACGCCTTGTCTCGTCATGAACTTCCTATAGTCACCCTGTATCTCTAGGCGATCTTCTATGTCACGGTTATTAGGGATATTCCCTCCATAGAAGATCCCCCCGAAGTCATTACATCACGAAAGATGATTGCCCCAAACTGCTGCTGGATGCGATACATCTCTTGTCTAATATCTGAATCAGTGATCTTGGCCTTGGCTTCGGCCCACTGTTTGAGATGATCTGGCAGCGTAGAATTCTGCTGGTCTAGTAGGAACGTCCTCATGTGATGGAGTGCGTAGTAGTCTTCCTTCTTACTGCCTTCCGGCTTCTTCACGCAGGGGAACTCCATTACGTGGTTGAAGACATGCCTGCCGAACTTGACCTTCGTACGCACGAAGGTGGTGCTTTCCGTCGAGGCATAGCCAGTGAGAGCATCATCCAGAACTTCCTTGATATTGTCGTAGTTTTTCTTATTTTCTAGACTCCCCGAGTCGAAATACGTGGCATGCGAATGCTTCGGCGACAAGGAGATGAGCGTGCAGTGTTCATATCTGCACAAAAAATTCAAATGGAATGTGTTGGAAAAAGGATGATGATAATCTAATAAAGCCAATC
This sequence comes from Avena atlantica, assembly GCA_910589765.1. NCBI lineage: Eukaryota > Viridiplantae > Streptophyta > Magnoliopsida > Poales > Poaceae > Avena > Avena atlantica. The sequence goes on along the minus strand of OU342735.1, from coordinate 514,647,598 downwards.
GATGGTGGCGAGTGAATAATGACTTACTCAGGAAAATAAGGCATGAGAATGTATTCCTTTCTCTTGTTCGCCACGAAGATTCTTTTTAGGTACGAGGCCACGATACGTCATTCAGCGGCACTTCCCAAGCAGCTGTCACGCATGTAGTAGGGGTACACTATAGCGATGCCCGACGTGTTCTCTCTAATGATCTGCATAGCCAGGCTGAGAGAAAATAGGCGGACTATGGTATAGTGCAGCGGGTATAGGTGGAACATATTGAAGATGTCGTCAAACCGCAGGAAGAACAGATCCGCAGGGGCATTATCGACGAAGCCCAAGCCTGGTGGCACCTTAACCACGAATACCGGGTGCGAGGGATCTTTCTCCGCCAGAAGGCGTTTCTCTACCGTCAGCACACCGTCATGCACACTCTTCAGTTCCGAACTAGCGAGCCTCTGCAAATTCTTAGGTAGCATGGGCTCACCCGCCACATGAAACCTCCACATAATACCCTCGGGTCTTCGTGGCCCGTTCCGAAACTTGATCGGATTCGCAGTTGACCCACCGGCTGGCTCGAGCTGCTAGATTTTCTTTTCCTGGACTTTTTTCCTTTTGGAGAGTGGGAAGGCACCACAATCTGAGCATCGGCCGCCCTATATAGTGTGTCAGGGCTTAGAATAAAGGGCCGGTTGGTTGTATCAGCTGGCTCGGTAAAGGCGCAAGCTGGAGGCCTCTCCTGAGAACCAAACAAACGCTTGGTGATAGTGGGTTTCTCTGTGGGGCCACCAGCTGGGTCTTCGTTGCTAAAATGAGTGTTGAAGAAGTGATCATTCCAGTCTTCATCGTCCTCGGTCGGATCCTGCGCCATGTGCATATCATCACCATGATCATCCGACCCACCGCGTGGAGGTGATGGCGATGGCGGTAAGGGGGCCTTGCCACCGCTTGTCGCTGGCACGACATGCGGTGCTGTTGTATGTGGTGTGATGGCCCTCGTCGTCCCCAAACGGATCATGCTCTTTGGCCATTGCGAGAATAAGCCGAAGCAACTTCTAAGGACAGTCGGCTCTTCTTCATCTGCTCCTGGGGGCTGAATGGGAGGTTCCAAGTCGTCGCAGCCCCTTAGCACCCGACTAATTTTAATCCTGTGCACGCTATTTGGCATCAGTCTTGAGTGGAACATGCACTGCAAGGGTTGAACGATGGTACCCTTGGCAACATCCCTCAGCTCGTTATTCACGTAGCATAAGAGAGTGCAAGGAACATCCGTCTGCGGAAAACATGTATGGCGTCGTCAGAGAGATGCCATAAGAGTAAAAGATGGCATGAAAGACGATAAAGCAATTCATTTACCGTGATGGCGTTGAGATCGGCTAATGTCGAGGCACCGCATATGACGATGGGCGTGTAAGATACGGAGGGGCTGCTTGATGGCACGGTGCCGGCCGCCGGTGTATTCTCCCTGCTGGGTGCTTGGAGCTCCGGTGCCGCCGCGACGATGGTAGGGGGTCACCAACATGTCGGGCGCCGCGGTGATGGCGGGGGGAGTCACCAACACTTTCGGCACCGCGGTGCTAGCGGGTGGAGTCACGAACACATAATTCTCCTGATTCGTCGGCGCCGCGTTGTTTGAGTGGCTGCTGACCATGCTTGGAATCGGGCACGACCCTTGTCGACCACCCGCACTCCAGTTCGCTATTGACTCCACCAAGGTAGGCAGGATGGACCTGAAGGTGATTTCCAGGTTGTCTTGGACGATCTGCAAGATCTACGCCACTTGTTCCTTAAGTTCTTGAACCTCGCAGTTTTCCTCCTCGCTCCTTCCTGACGGCACCACACGCGTCCTTGGCGGTGGACCAAAATGATCCACCCAATTCTTACCCCCGAGGCCGGCCAGAGGGCCAGCCAACAACGGCTTCTTCGTAACCGGCTCTATTTTCTTGGCCCGGTTAATCGCCCTGTTAAAAGGGTTATCCCACCGGGTGGCCACCGTCGACCCCTGGGATGAGGAACCATGGGATCCATGACTTGCAACAATTTCCTCCTCTTGCAAAAGAAGTAACAATGAACCATTTAGAAACTAGACTTCATCGATTAGAATGCAATCGAGTTGATCCGCGGTAATTAAATTAGTTACCACAATTTCCACGAATTCCTTCACCGGAGGATCCGCGGTGAGTTGTTTGGTTTTTGGGTCAACAAGGTAACGGGCCCTGATGAAGTTTCTAAGTTGCCCCTTTTCGAATTTCGCAAAGGGGTTAGCTATCCTCTTAGCTATATACTCGTTGTCCTCCTTATCCCATTTGGACTCCACGGTTTTGTATCCACCAGATCCGACATGGTGATGACCTATATTCATCGCCTGCAGCACCTTTCCCCGATTACTCTTGTCCAGGGATCTTTAGGATTCACACCTCTCCTTGAACTCCCAGAACCGATCTTTGGTGATCTGCGGGTCAATCTTCTGGATCTCTTCGAGACTTTTGCCTTCTTTATAGATCTTGTTTATCCGGGTTCTCTAGCTGGCCAGGGCGGTGCTCATCTTTGTGAGGGCGGATTTGTTTACTTCATTCCCATGATAATTTGTGTTCCGATACTCAGTGGGGAACTTGTATCTTGCGTGCAGCTTCTGGAAGAGGAGTGTGCGCAAGTGGCCATTATCTTTATGCTGGAGATTCTCGATGTTGATCGAGATGGTTGTCCGGGTGATCGTCGCCACTTTCCCACCATACCCTCTGACGACAAGGTCGGGCTCCAAAGGAACCCCTGTTGGGCTCACTTCGGTAATTTCCTCTCTGAGGGTGTCGACCGTGTTCGGGCGCCGTTCCTTCTGCTTCTTCTTCTTCTTCTTAGGAGGATTGCTACCATTCACTGTGCCCTCACCGCCATCAGTGGTTTCATCATCCGCCGTTCCTTTGGCTTCTTCCTCTGCGTCTTCCATCTCATCATCCTCGCTCTCCGAAGGATGGTATTCTTCATCATCTTATAGCCACTGAGCCACCTCCCAGAATGTCAATTGCTTATTCGGAGGTCTGAGTCCTTAAGCGCTGATGCGCTTAGAACAGCCAACCTCGTTGTTGTCACACATCTTTGCACTAATAAAAACAAATAATTAGTTAGTAATAAAGTGCACGGAAAAATCCGGCATGACCTTTGCTAATTTTCTTAAACTAGGAGTGCCCGATTTCTGCTGAAACGGAAGTTAATCAACATTCCGACAAAAATCGGGACTCATTTCATACAAGAACCTGCATACATGACATAATAAAGTGCTTCATACAAGCACAAGCACAATTTCAAGTGCTACATACAAATACAAGAACAAGCACATGTCATTATAGCAAGCACAAGCACCTGTCATTATAGCAAGCAAGCAAATACAACATGCAGATTATATGATAGCAAGCAAAAATACAACAAGCAAATACATATATAGCAGCACACAAGTTTGTGTACAGCAGTATATATTAACTAACTTGACAGCAACTAACTTGAATTTCCTAATCTGAATTTCCTAAGAACATTTCCTAACTGAATTTCCTACTAGGGCTGTCAAAAAAGTTCGGGCTTGACAAACTATGCAAGTTCGGCGCGTTAACAGTTTGGCTCGATCTTGATTCGTCTCTCTAACAAACCAAGCTCGAGCCTGTTTTCGAGCTCGCGAGCTTAGACGAGCCGAACTCAAACGTTTCAATAAAGCTCATGGTTTTTGTACAGGGGCAAAATTGAGACTGCTATTATTATTTCATCTGCTGTAAGACTGCTAAAATAATTGTGCTGGCATGTTGGCACTATATTACTATTATGTGAGACTACTATTATATGAGACTCCGAGCCATTTCTGCTATTCGGTTTTCAAGCTTTACTATTTTCTTGCTATGTATCTGCATGTATATCTTTGGATGTACTAAAATTTTCTTACCGAGCTTCAACGAACCGAGCTCAAGCCTACTCGAGATTTGGTCGAGCTGAACTCAAGCTTAGATGTAGGCTCGAAGGTCAACCTAGGCTCGCTCGAGATCGGCTCGAGCTTCTACCGAGCTCGAGCCGAGCCTAACATTGTTCGCTCGAGTTCGGCTTGTTGACAACCCTATTTCCTACTATAAATTTCCTAAGAACATTTCCTAAGAACATTTGACAACAACTAACTTGACAGCAACTAATCTGAATTTCCTAAGAACATTTCCTAATCTGAATTTCCTACTCTGAACATTTCCTAACTGAATTTCCTAAGAACATTTCCTACTCTAAACCCTAACTGAATTTCCTACTCTGAACCCTACTCTGAATCCTAATCAGAACCCTACTCTGAAACCTAACCGAACCCTAACTGAATGGATGCAGCGAGAGGGCAGAGAGGGGGAGAGGGGAGAGGGTGACGCTCACCTCCGTGACAAGGACGACGACGAGCGCGCGGATGATGAGGGCCTTCTCCTTCATGGACTGCGAGGCGGCATCCTCCTCCTCAAACGTGCGGCGGCCTCCTTCTCCTCGAGCGACGGCGACCTCCTCCTCGACGGATCGACAGCAACCTCCTCCTCCACGGAACGAGCGCGCGCGTGAGGCGGCCTCCTCCTGGCGTGGCGGCCTTGTCCTCCTCCTGGCATGGCGGCCTCCTCCTCCTCCTTCTGGCGTGGCTGGCGAGGAGCGCATCGATGCGGATGGGATGCGGTAGTGGCGGCGCGTCGATGGGGATGGCTTGATCTGTGTCTGAGGACGATGGGGAGGGTAGGGCGACGTGGCGAGTTGACTAGTCCTACGCTACGCCTAAGTGGGTAGGACTAGTCAGATAAGAGGGCGGCCACCCCTCTAGTTAACACTAGCACTGCTTTATCCCACTGGTTCCGCCCACTACTCTATTCTAAACCTATGAGCACCCAGGTTCAAATCCTAGAGACCACCTTTTTTATTTTTATTTTAAAAATACTTTTAAATGTTCCAAAAAATGCCCAAAAGTGGTGTTATATGCCATAAAAGTTTTGTTTTGTTTTTAAAATACTTTTAAATATTCCAAAAAAGCCCAAACATGATAATATATGTCATAAAAGTGGTACAAATATGATTCAAATATGTCATATAATTTTTCCATAATACAAATATGTCATAATAATTTGTCCATGAATATTACAATCTTTTTTGACCACGCGTTTTACAATATTTTTTGAGCTAGCGTTTTATAATCTTTTTTCCCTTCTTTGCCGCAGTTGAATAATTTAGCCTCGGCACTTCAATGTTTCTCCTTTCGAACGGGCTACCTTTTTTGGGTAGGGTTGTCCTTTTTCTTCTTGTGATGTATGTTGCTGCATCGTAGTCGTCGTCATCTTCAATCTTTGGATCGCCGTACTGATCGAAGTCTTGCTCGTTGGCGACTCCATCCATTCCGATGATGTTTCTTTTTCCTCTCCTCACGACAACACGGCTAGCTAGGCTTTGTCGGGTCGGTAATGAAAAAACATTGGTCCATTTTGGTAGCCAGTACCCACGATTCATTTTTCGCGGCCACGTTCGCACCGACGGCCTTGGATTTGGCTGCTTCAGGTATAACCATGGTTGTGAAATACCAGTCTTCTCTCTCGACGCTCTTTGCCCATCTGACACGAAACATCGGCACCTTTTCTCCACATTAGTCGAGCTCTCAGATCTCCTCGATCCTTTTGTAGAATCGTTCCTTCACGTTGTCATCGGTGTAGAATTCTGACGTTACGCCTGAGTTCTGATAATCACACTTGTTGTTCTTTTCCTCAGTGTAGAATGTGTAGCCGTTGATATCATACGCCTAATAGGTCACCAGGTTTTGCATGGGTCCGTGTGACAAGGTGAATATGATCTTTTCCGTGTCAGAAGAATGCGATCGCGGGGGATTATCAAGGAGCGTCTGCCTAAACCAACGCGTGAAATCTGAGTTGTGCTCTTTGATTATTTCTCCCTGTGTCCTCTGTATGCCTCGGTCACTATACTTCTTCTCGATTAACCTTTTGTGCTTCTGTACCCAAGGATCGACCAGTTCTAAATGTTGTAGCGCGACAAGGTTTGCTCGATCAAAGTCTGCGCGTCGACAATCGAAGTCTGCATGCAGTACACGACGACCCTCTCGGTGACCAGATCCGTTGAGCTTGCCAAGGTGCCTGTTGACGGGAAGACCGATAGGGGTCTCGATGTCTAGATAATTCGTGAATAAAGAGATGCACTCTTCGTACAGAAAGCCCTTGGCTATGCTTCCATCTAGACGGGACCAGTTGCAAACGTATCCTTTGATGTGTTCGTTCATCCTTTCGAACGCCATCATGCTGCGGAGGAACATCGGCCCGAGTTGGACGATGTCCTCCATGACATGGACCAGCAGATGCACCATAATGTCGAAGAATGCAGGCGGGAAGTAGACCTCAAGCTCGCATAGTATCACCACGATCTCCTCATGTAGCCTCCCGAGTTGATTCACGCCAATCGACTTCCTAGAGATGACGTCGAAAAACTTCCAGAGGCCAAACAACGTTTCACGAACATGCTCGTCCATTATCCCTCTTAGTGCAACCGGAAGTACCTGCGTCATTAGAACAACACAGTCGTGAGACTTCATGCCACTAAACCTCTGCTTCGCCTCGTCTAGGTATCTGCTTATCTTTCTCGCGTAGCCGTAAGGAAATTTGACTCCTGGAAGGCACTTGAAAAACTGTTTGATCTCATCCTGGCTTAGAGTGAAGCAAGAAGGAGGGCCGTAATATTCGTTCTTCTTGAACTTTTTACCCTTCCGACGACCTTGTGTCGTCTCTGACTCATGGTCATCGTCATATTAGGTCATCTTCCTAATCATCAGAAGTAGTGGGCCCTCCGTGAAGCTCCTTCCGGATGCCTATGAATATCAGGTGGTGCCTTGCTTTCGGACCATCTTTCGTCCTATCTGGCATGTTGATTATGGTGGCGACCAGACTCTCGCACACGTTTTTCGTGATATGCATGATGTCAAGGCTATGAGGCATGCGGAGAAACTTCTAGTATGGCAACTCCCAGAAAACAGACCTTGTTTTCCATACCTTCATCAGCGGCTTGTCTTGCTGCCTCTTTCACTTCTTTCCAGGCTTAGGACAATCTTTCCAGTTTTTTAGCAATTCTTCCACTTCTTCGCTGCTCCTCTGCTCTGGGATTCCTCGGGTCTCGGATTTGCCATCGAACAGGTCTCCACGTTTTCTCCATCGACCATTCTTGCCGAGCCACCTCCGGTGCACCATGAACACGGTTTTCAAAGACCCTCGATCTTTCTCTAGTTAGAGATAGCTTGTGTTATCCATGCACCTAACGCATGCGGAGAATCCTTGGATAACCTGCCCCGAGATATACCCGCAACCTGGATAGTCTTGCAACATAGTGACTAACACGGCTCTCATAGTGAAATAATCTTGTGCGACGGCGTCGAAATTATTGGCTCCATATTCCCATAACGTGGCTAGCTCCTCTTTCAACAGCTTGAGATACCAGGTTGTTTCGGCCCTTGAATTAGCATACTCATTTGTATGTACTTCTTCATGCACAGCCATGGAGGAAGGTTGTACATCCATACAAACACGGGCCAAGTGTTGTGCGTGCTACTCTGGCTACCGAACGGATTGAGTCCATCGGTGCTCGCACCAAGCCTGATGTTCCTCGAATCTCCACCAAATTCGGGGAATTCGAGGTCCAATACTTTCCACTGGCTAGCATATGAAGGGTGCGTCAGCAGCTCGTCCTTTTCGGGGTCATCATCATCTCCTGGCTTCTTCCTTTCCTCATGCCATCGCATGAGCTTCGCTTCCTTAGGGTCCACGAAATAGCGCTGTAGACGAGGAGTGATAGGAAAGTACCATACCACTTTTCGAGGTGCTTTCTTCCCTTTCTTGTATCGACTCACGCCGCACACCAGACATGTGGTTTTCTCCGCGTCCTCGCCCTGATAAATGATGCAACCTTTGATGCATACGTGGTATCTAACATGCGGTAGATCGAGAGGACAGACAATTTTCTTAGCGTCCTCGATAATAGTTGGACACGTGTTCCCCTCCAGGAGACGATCGTGCCAGAATGCCATCATATCGTCGAAGCTTGCGTCGCTCAATTTGTGTTCTGCCTTCATCTCCATAGCCTTGAGCGTTACATTCAACCGGGTATCATCGGGCCTGCATCCTTCATACAATGGAGTAACCGCGTCTTTCTCAAGTTGCGCAATCTTGCCTTTCTTTCTAGCGGAAGCCCTGGCGTTACTCGTCTGCTTGAGAAGCAGCTCTTGCACATAAGGGTCCCGCACCCATTCTGACATTGTTCCATCGTCGTCTGCTCCTCCGGCATCTAGATCATCACCATCTTGGTCTGCTTCCGCACCTTCACCATCTCCAGGAGACTCTTCATCATCTCACCCGTCCTCGCCATGATGATCATCGTCATGTTGCCTACCTTCACCGTCTCCATCGTCTTCATCATCGCTTATCCAACGAGTGTATCCATCCATGAAACCATGGTGGAGCAGGTGCGCCTGTAGATTCCCAGAATCTGGGTTGATCAACCAGTTGAGTTTGCATCTTTTGCACGGACATCTTATATCTGTCTTGTTTTTTCATATCATGTCGGTCGTCGCACATTTCAAAAATCTAGCCACAATGCCTTCGCTCATTATGAGGACCATTTTTGCCTGCACGGTGTACATGGTACAATTAGAAATTTATTAAAACCACATAATCAATGCATGCATGCAATGGTCGATAGAAAATTTCGGCATGACCTATCCTAAAATAAGGACCTTTGTGAAATGCCAAAGTCTTGCCAAAATAGAAATGAATCAACATTTTGGCAAAACAAATGGCAACCCATTCACACACAAACACAAGAGAGAGAGAATGATCCATACACATGAATATATCATCCTCTCCATACACACATGCATGAACATGTCGATCCTCTCCATATACACACATGCATGAGCATCGATCCTCTCCATATACACACACATGAGCATCGATCCTCTCCATACACACATGAGCATCAATCATCTACATACATATGAGCATATGATCCATATACACATGAACAAATCCTTACATGGACAACTTACCGAGATGAGAGACCGATCGCGAGAATATGGAAAGAAGAGGTGCGCGCGAGACCGGAGAGCTTCCTCTATTATTTATGTAACATCCAAGGCAAGTTATACATGATAAAAATGGTGAATGAGTGGATAAATTGAGGTGGGAAGGAGAAGGACCCCGACTAGATCTAAGGAGGAAGAAGGAGGGGAAAGCAAAGTGTGGGTGGTGGATGATCACATGTGCATAAAGTGGAGCTGCCAGAAAAAATGGTCGACACATCCGTGGCGCACATGGCCCTACTGCGCCACAAGCATTAAAAACAACCATGGCGCACATGCCAGAGTGCACCACAGATGTGTTTCCCCATTTACGGAGCAGAGGGGGCTTAACATAGGCGTAGCGCACTTGCCTCATGTGCGCTACGGCTATCCCTAACAACCATAGCGCACTTACCGCATGTGTGCTACTGGTATGTGGCATGCGGCTAGCAGGCCCCTGTCCCACACACATCTGTGGCGCACATACCCCACGTGTGTCACGGTTGTTCTAGTTACTAGTAGGGAACTGTCCACAGGTGAGCTACGCCTATTTTATCTGTGGGGCACTTCAACCATGTGAGCGAAGGATGTGCAAATTACCTATAGCCCTTTTCCTAGTAGTGCTCGAATCCTTGGTCGGTAATAGCGTCTATAAATAAATACGAGATACACAATCACCAAACAATACTACCTCTATTTAGCACACAAAGGTTCACACTAGATGATCTAGAATCATCACAATCATCACATGAAATAAAGACCTAAGTCCTATTTATTTTATTTTTAGAAAAGTAATTTCTACTCATTGAAAACCACTTAAGATTTAATATTCTCCAATTAAAATATGGGATCATATTGACACATGTCATCATCACATATTTTAATACTTGGGAATGTGATTTAAAGTGGTGTCATAATTTAATAAGGTTTAACATTATTATTTTAAATAATTAAAGTGACTAGAAATTCCTATGGGGCATTCTTTTAATACTTGTCCAATATTATTGTAATTAAACCTAAATATTATATATATATATATAAATATTTGGTCAAATGTGATTTTTGAGAGTTGGAATCAACTCAAAAGCATTTATGGTTGATTTTTGAAAAATGTTTAAATGTGAAAAAGTCTTTGTCTTGTTATTTTTGGTGTAAAATTTCAAATGGTTTGAATCCAACGGGTTCGGATTGATAATTTCAATACCTTTCTCATAAAATTGGTTTCATGCAATTTGGATCAGTACAACTCTCTGAATTGATTTTGGATCTACTGACAGAACTAGGTTTGAACTAAATTGGAAAATCTATATTTGAATTACTGGGCTGAGCACGGGAACTAAACTGGGTCGGCCCAACTACACAGCGCGTGCGCAGCGGGATGCTAACAGAGCGGTCTCACGCGTCAGCGTCTCTAACTATATGAAGCAGTATCTTTCAATCTGAACCCTACGATTAGACTACGATCTACGGTTCACGTTCATCGTCTCCATCGAATCACTCCGGCGAGACCGAACCCTAACAGCGACGGTGGGGGTACGCGGCGGCTTACCAGGGCTCCATCTAGGGTCGACATTGGGGGCGAACGACGTTGTCGACGATGGCGGTTCGAACGGTAGTCATGGTGGCTCCTAGGGTGGCTCCAATGAATGGCTCCGCTCCTCCTCAGCAGCGGCAGACTCCAACTAAATTCTGGCGATGCGGAGCTCGCCTTTCTCCGAGGAAGGGTCAGGGGTGTTCTGTGAGAGGTGGGGAGTGAGGTGGTTTGGCGAATTGAGACGGGGGTGGCCTCCTTTTATAGCCAAGCGAGAGGGGTAGTGCGACATGGGCAGAGGTCGACGGGGTCGATGACACAGCAAGCTAATGACATGTCGAAGGGCGTAGGCTCGTGCGCGGTCTCCTGGCGATCCTCAAGGGCTTAATGGCATGGCACGGGGCGGTCGAGGTTGGTCGGAACGGGTCGACGCTCTGAGCGGCACCAACGGTGTTTTCGACGATGCATAGTTGCTACTAGTCGCGCGGCGGCGAATGGGCATGTCTAGGGGGTAGCTGGTGTCGCGGTGATTGCAAGAACGGGTGGTGAGGGCGAGGCGCGGCGTGTATGCGCGTGTCGGCTACGGCGCTCTGGCGTTCTCTCGGCATGGAAGAGAAGAAATGGGTGTGTCGTTTTCTCTGTGGTCCAGGGCCTGGCTGCGTTCGAGGGCTAGACATGGGTTGGCGATGGACGGTGGGCTACCTCCTGGACATCGTGGATGGGCGCGGCGCTGCCTCCTGCGTGCTGGCCATGGTCGGCTGTCCATGGTGGCTTCGGGTGGCGCTGCACTGGTGCAAGGGGTAGCTTGCTAGCTTTTTGAATGAATTGGTAGTCACTGGGGGAGACAAGGGTAGAGAATTGGGGACAAGAATTAGACAAAGCTTTGATCACAAATAGTTAGGTAGTGATTACTATGCTCACCATCTGTTTGATGAAATGGCAGCCTAAAATTTAGTTTTGAATTTTTGGATGAATTTTGGTGAGTGCTTTGGTTACATGCTTGGTAGTATCTAGCTGCTTGGGTTTGTCAAGGTGAACTTGTTTGAGTGGTTTTTGAGAAATGGTGATCTTAGTACCTACACTTGATTCAATTTTGAATTGTTATTTGAATAGATTTTAAAATTGTTTCTATTAGTTTACGAAGTGGGCTTGGGTTCACTTTTACTTGGTCTAGCAAGGGATGAAAATAAATGGATTTGTTTCTGTTAGAAAACTTGGGCTAGGAACACTCAAAGTGGTCTAGTGGTTAACTTTGGTCAAAATGACCATTTGCTTATATATCTTATTATTGATTTTCTCTTCATTTGATTCGGCTTGGAAATGATCTAGGTGATGTTGTTTTCATGTTTAAACCAATCCTTGCCATTCATAGCACTCAAACAAGTCATTGCAAGCCTTCATGCATTCATCACACACACACATGCATTCATATTGATTTTAATAACAAAAGTTTTTGTTAGCCCTAAATTTGGGTGATTAGAACTTGATAATCTTGATTAATATTTTTGGGATGTTAAAAACCTTCCCTCCTTAAACAAAATATCGTCCCGAGATTTAATATAAATAAAACTAGGAACTAAAGAGATCTGAAAACTCAGTCCTAATGTAATCTTCTCGTTCCCAAGTAGCTTATGGTCTACAACCTCATCATCCACCTCCCTAGGTGATTGTACACATGAGTGTGGCTGTGGTCAACTCCACAGTTCTCGAACGGAGACTTTGCATATGTTGTCAGATGGACCTCCTTGAAGCCTTTGTCAGTTCGGACACCGCTCCTTATGATCTAGCACATCTTCTCAAGGACGAAGCCAGCCATGAAGTGAAGGGAATATGCCCTGAGAGGCAATAATAAAGTGTTTATTATGTGTATTCCAAGTATATGATAGATGATTATTTTGCATGCTATAATTATATTAATACGGAAATGTTAATACATGTGTGTTTAATAAACAAACAGAAAGTTCCTAGTTATGCCTCTCTCATAAACTAGCTCGTTGATTAACAAGATGATCAAGGTTTCCTGATCATAGACATTGGATGTTGTTAATAACGGGATCACAACATTAGTGTAATGATATGATGAACATTCATCTGAAGTATAGCATTATGATCAAAGTCATTGAGTTTATATTGCTATAACAACTTACGAAGTGATCATAATCCTTAGACCATGAGATCATGTCAAGCACTAACACCGGAAGAGTTCCTTGATAACATCAAATGTCACACCGTAACAGGGTGATTATAAAGATGGGTTCAGGACTAATAAAATGTTATGTTGAGGCCCATGGATCGATAGTGGAATTTTTTCATCCCGATGACGGATAGATATACGCTGGGCCCTCTCGGTGATATCACATTGGTTAGCTTGCAAGAAAGTGATTTGATCACTAGAATGTTATATCACGGGAACGAGAAAAGAGTGCATGTCAGTAACGAGATCAAACTAGGTATGGAGATACCGATGATCGAATCTCGGACATGTAATATATCGCGAAACAAAGGGATTAAGATACTAGCATAAAAGGTTCCGATGATCACAAGAAAGTCATCGTTGAATGTGTGGGAGTCAGTATGGGTCTCCAGATCCCGCTTCTGATTATTGATCCGAGAGGGGTCTCGATCATGTCCACATTATTCATGAACCATAGGGTGACCCACTTAAGGGACATCGACATCCAATTGGAGCAAAAGTTTCATGCCGAAAGAATAAACAAGCGCAGGAATTTATTTCACTAGATACTGAAACAGGTTTTCGGGTGAAATTGCATAAATAGGTTATGCATGTGAAATAGAATTCTAGCACGGGGTTATTTGTGAATGTTTGTCATTAAAGTAATTGACAAAATTATGAATAAATAAAAGAGTTTTATTTAATGAGAGTTTGCATTAAATTTGGTGGAAATTTAATGGGAATTTGAGTGGATTTTTTAGTGGAGAAAAATGAAGGGACATTTTGTGAGTGGAGTGTCCACCCACATGAATGAGGGAGAGGTGGGGTCACCCTCCATGGCCAGCGGCCATGCCACCTTGGGTTGCCCCCTCCCCTATATAAGGAGCCCCTCCTCTCACTTCTCACTCACACCTCCTCGTGAAGGATCTCTCTCCCCCTCTAGAATTTATCCCCCATGGTCTCGGACTAGCGAGATACATGTTCCCGGTGGCTATTCGGCAAGAAAGAGTTGTGCTTCCGCTGCATCGCTGGAGCGAGGATGCGGAGGTTGCTCGGTGCCTCGAACGTGTGTGCGAGCACGGATGCGCTGTTGATTTGCAGCGCTAGGACTTCCTCTCGATCTTGAGATCGGCAAGAGATCGTCTACATCAACCACAAGTCAAACTCGTTAAGCTTTGTCGGTCTTCAAGGGTATGTTCTCTACGGATATACATCCGCCCGTTGTTTGTATCTAGTAGATAGATCTTGGTACATAGTTCACATCATAGGAATTTTTTGTTTTCTATGCTGCGAACCCTTCAGTGGTATCAGAGCCGGATCTATGCGTAGATACTTTACACGGGTAGTACACATATGAGTATGTGGGCGATGATGATCATGTTGTTGCTCCTTAGATGTAATTTTGGATATTGGTGGCATAGTGGGATGAAGCGGCCCGGACAAACTTTACATTTCCTCACACATGAGACCTGTTCCACGCTTGACATGCAACTAGTTTGCATAAGTGGCTAGCAGGTGTCTGTCTCTCCTACTATAGTCAATATCAATTTTGCAACGAGTTGTCAACAATTTGGTTATCCTCGTTGTGGTTCATTTTCGTAGGTATGAACGGTTCTATCTCGAAAGCCCTAAGCCACGTAAAATTTGCAATGGATAAATTAGAGGCGTCTAGTTTAGATTGTTGCTGGGCTAGTGTTATGATATGGTGATGTTGTAAGTAGAAGTATGAGATGATACTCTTACAACACACATAACGTGTAATCTCCATAGACCTTGGACTTACACATATAGGTATGATAGTGATCATACCACGGTGCACATGATAGAGATCATATGCGGAAACCATATCATCCCACTAATAAACATGTGATGTTTGATAGCAACTTATATTGCTTGTTTAGCGCTTTGTTAGCATAATAAGATGATCCCTCATTTAAATATCAAGATAAGAATGTGTTCTTCCTTTAGTATGCACCGATTATGTTTTCGTCGCTCCAAGACATCACGTGATGATCGGGTGTTCTTGGATCCACGACCATATTTCGGGTGTAAGACAGTTATGCATGCGAATACTAAGGTTCTTACTTGGAGAGCCTAGCATGTACAGACATGGACTCGGAACACGGACCGAAAGGTTAAGCATGAGTCATATAGTTGATATGATGCCCATTTGATGCTCGCCTTGGAAGCTATACCGACTCACGTGATGATCGGACTTGGTATAGTGGATTTGTTCATGTAATCACCAAAAAGGCACGAGGGATGTCGTTTTTGAGTGGGAGTTCATTCGTAATATGGATTAGTTGAACCAAATCTATCATAAACTTAGTCTAAACTTTACAAATTCTGTTATAGATGGCACCACCTGCTTTTAATTTCAATGTGTTCATGGAGAAAGAGAAACTTGCAACGAACGGTAGCAACTTTACCGAATGGGCCATGATTTTGAGGATTCTCCTCTCTGCTGCACAAAAGCAATATGTGCTAGAAGCGCCGCTAGGCCCCCCACCCTTTGAGGATGCCCCTGATGAGGAGAAGAATGTCTATCAGATTCGTCAGGAGGACCACAACTTAGTTCATTGCGGCATATTGTATGGGCTAGAGCCGAAACTTCGAAAGCGTTTTGAAAACGGCAATGCATTTGATACAATGGGTGAGTTGAAAATGATTTTCGACACACATGCTGCTGTAGAGAGCTACAATGCTTCAGAAAAGTTCTTTAGCTGCATGATGGAAGAGCACAACTCCGTTAGTGAGCATGTACTCAAGATGTCAGGTTACGCCGATAAGCTTGTGTCCTTGGGAATAAAGATTCCCATTGACTTAGGCATCCATCGTGTTCTGCAGTCTCTGCCACCTAGCTATAAGAGCTTCGTGATGAACTATAATATGCAAGGCATGAAGAAGTCTCTCCCTGAGCTTCTGTCAATGCTTAAAACTACAGAAGTGGAGATAAAAAAGGAACATAAAGTGTGGATGATCAATAGGAACACTGGTTTCAAGAAAGACAAGAAGAGAAAACGGAAGGGAAGTAAGGGCGGCAAGCCGGTTGCCGTGCTTGAAAAGAAATCCCGAGTTGGACCTAAGTCTGATACCGAGTGCTACTATTGCAAGGGGACTGGCCACTGTATGCGCAACTGCCCCAAGTATTTGGCAGACAAGAAGGCCGATAAGGAAAACAAAGGTATATATGATATACATGTTATTGATGTGTACTTGACTAGTGCTCGCAGTAGCACCTGGGTATTTGATACCGGTTCAGTTGCTAATATTTATAACTCGAATCAGGGGCTGCGGAACAAGTGATCGCTAGCAAGGGGTGAGGTCAAGATGCGTGTTGGCAATGGATCAAGCGTTGATGTGATCGCCGTCGGAACGCTACCTCTCCATTTGCCGTCGGGGTTAGTTATAAACTTGAATAATTGTTATCTGGTGCCTGCACTGAGCATGAACATTGTATCTGGATCGTGTTTGATGCGAAGTGGTTATTCATTTAAATCCGAGAACAATGGTTGTTCTATTTATATGAATGAAATCTTTTATGGTCATGCACCGATGATGAATGGTTTATTTCTATTATATCTCGATGATAATGTTACACTATTCATAATGTTGATGCTAAAAGGATTAAACTTAATGATGATATATCCGCATATATGTGTCACTGCCGTCTAGGTCATATTGGCGTTAAACGCATGAAGAAGCTCTATTCGGATGGATTTTGGAATCACTTGATTTTGAATCATTTGATAAATGTGAGCCATGCCTTATGGGCAAGTTACTATAACGCCGTTTTCCGGTTCAATGGAATGGGCGACAGATTTATTGGAAATAATACATTCGGATGTATGTGGTCCAATGAGTGTGTCGGTGCGAGGTGGATATCATTATTTTGTTACTTTCACAGATGACTTGAGTAGATACGGTTATATCTACTTGATGAAACACAAGTCTGAAACCTTTGAAAAGTTCAAAGAATTTCAGAATGAAGTTGAAAATCATCGTAATAGAAAGATCAAATTTCTACGGTCCGACCGTGGAGGTGAGTATTTAAGTTACGAGTTTAGCACTCACATTAAAGAGTGTGGAATTGTTTCACAACTCACACCTTCCGGAATACCATAGAGAAATGGTGTGTTGGAACGTCGTAATCGTATTTTATTGGATATGGTTCGATCTATGATGTCTTTGACGGACTTTCCGTTGTCATTTTGGGGTTATGGACTAGAAACTGCCGCTTTCACTTTAAATCTGGCACCACATAAATCCGTTGAAAAGACACCGTGTGAATTGTGGTTTGGAAACAAACCTAAGCTGTCATTTTTTAAAGTTTGGGGATGTGATGTTTATGTGAAGAAACTTCAACCGGATAAACTCGAACCCAAAGCGGAAAAATGCGTCTTCATAGGATACCCTAAGGAAACTATTGGGTATTCCTTCTATCACAGATCCGAGGGCAAAGTTTTTGTTGCCAAGAATGGATCCTTTCTAGAGAAAGAGTTTTTCACGAAAGGTGTGAGTAGTCGGAAGGTAGAACTCGAAGAGGTTATTGAACCTTCTCTCCAAAGTATGACGAGTAGCGCAGCGCCGGAAGTCGTTCCGGAGTTGGCTTCACCAGTTGAAGAAGGAACTAATGATAATTATCATGAAACTCCGAAAGAGAGTACTACCAAACCTCGCAGTTCTAGCAGGACACGTGCATCTCCCGAGCTATACGGAAATCCTATCATGAATTTCATGATTGATGAAAATGATGACCCTGCGACGTATGAATAAGCAATGATGAGCCTGGATTCCAACAAATGGTTAGAAGCCATGAAATCCGAGATGGAATCCATGTATGAAAATCAAGTTTGGAACTTGGTGGAATTACCTCACGACCGAAAGGCCGTGGAGAACAAATGGATTTTCAAAAGGAAAACTGATGCTGATGGTAATGTGACCGTCTATAAACCTCGACTTGTCGCAGAGGGGTTTCGACAAATTCAAGGAGTTGACTACGATGAGACATTCTCTCCCGTAGCGATGCTAAAATCAGTTAGGATTATGTTAGCAATTTGTGGCATCCCGCAAAACCACTACTAGAAAATCGCGTTGTTTTTGTGCATTGCATCGTCATCATCATGCATTTGTTTGTCTGAAACTATTCCAATAAGCCTATTTTTGTTTTCTAAAAATGCCCTTCTCTTATTTCAAAATAAGTCTTATAATTACCTGTCAAATTATTTGCCTACAAGTTATTTGCTAAAAAGATTTGAAACAAAAACAACACCGTAAATATTTACAACTAACACAAAGCCCCAAACCCTAAACCTATCCCCACCCAATCCTAATCTACCCACCACTCACAGCTCGCCACCTCACCCTCTCCCACAATCCCTACCCACCTGCCACCTCATCAATCCACCCTCTCTTCCCCCCTCTCTCTCTTTCTCACCCAGTCCCACCTTACCCCTCTCCCTTCCAATCTGGACCCACCTCTCTGGCCCACCAATCCTCTCTCTCTTCCCCTGGACCCGCCCCACCTGGCCGACCCCACCACCTACCCCACTCCTTCTCTCACCTAGCTCCCACTCACCCTCCTCTCACTGTCCCCCGGGCCCCACGCCCCTGGGTCCCACCTCCCACGTGCCCCACCCCGCGCGGCCCACCCCCTGACACCGCTCTCCCCCACCCGTCTCTATCCTCCATCCCTGACCCTCTCCTCTCTCCATGTAACCCCGCACCCCCTCCAACCTCCACCGCGTGCCCCTCCCGACGTCGCGCTCCCCGACGCTCTGCCGGCCGCCTCTCCCTCCCGCTCAGCCGCGCCTCCTCCGCCTCCCTCGCTCTGCCCCAGCCTGCCTTCCTCCGCGCCGGCGCCGCCCTGCTCGCCCTCCACCACCGCCCCTGCTCGCCTCCGCCCAAGGCCGCGCTCGCCCTCTCCTCCGGCGCGCGTCCGCCGGCCTCCCTTCCCCCCCTCTGGCCACCATCGCCTCCGGCCACTGCTCCTCTCTCCCCTTCTCCGGCCGCCGCTCGCCGGCTCCCCTCCCCACCCGATCTCCCTTGCCGCCTCCTCCGGCCCGAGCTCCGCCCGCCACCTCGTATCCCCTCCGCCTCGCCCCGCCTCTCTCCGGCGAGCCCACCTCCGCCGCCCCTGCGCCTCCCCTGGTCGCCCGCCTCCGTCACGTCACCAACCACCGCCGGCGACCGCGTCCGCCGCCCCTGTCCGCCGTCGTTCTCGCCTCCCCACCCCTCTGCAAGCTTCCCCTCCTCCTCGAGCTCGCCCGAGCAGAGCCTCCCCGGAGCCGCCCTTCGCCGGCGCGTCCTCACCAACCCCGAGCCCGCGACCGCCTGCCGGCCTTCTCCTCCTCGAGCTCGGCTACACCGCGCCCCGCCCTCTTCTACCTCGCCGCCCTGCGTCGGTCACAGACGCCGGCGCGTGGCTGCGTGACCTCCTCCGGCCGCCGGCATCCGAGGACGTTCCGCCTGCCTCGCCTCGGTCTGCGCCCCGTCGACCTCCTCCCGACGCCGACGCCGCCTGGCTCCTCCCCGTCATTCCCTCTGCCTCCGGGCTTCCTCGGCATCCCCGCACGCTGCCGCTGCCGCCACCGTGACGCGGCCATCATCGACCGTTCCCCGTTCAGTTCCTGCCGCTGGCGTGGCCGCCCCTGTCCAGTACCGGGCGTGATGCGCTCCCTGGTTTCCCCAACCCTCCCGAAGCACAAGATCGACTCGTCACAAGAGCCCCGATGCTCTTCTGTCGCCAAGATCTGCATCGTTGCGGGTTTCGTCGGCCCATGTGCGAGGTGGAACCCGATGACGCCGGTACCCAAGATCCACCACACGGACGCGCCACGGATTCGGAGGAACCCTCGGACGCCAAGTTCGCCTCATGAACCCCGAAGACCCGAACCCCGATGAACCATGATCTCCGCTGCAGAACCACAAGTCCTTCGGAGTGAAACCAACAAGATCTACCGCCGGACGCCAAGTACTCCTTCGCGGACCCGAGGACCCGAAGGCCTTCTTCCCGGATCCGGAGACCGAACCCGGGCGCGCCAAGTTCTTCGAACCGATACCCCGGTGCGACAAGTACTTCATCCCGAACGCCATGACCGTCTACGCGGACCCGAAGACCACGGATGCGATAAGGACGACACCGACCCGGAAGAATCCGATGCGCCCCCGACGCCGAACCAAGTCCTTCTTCACGGAACGCCAAGATCTACTCTGTTATCCGAGAACGATCCCGTCGAACCCTGAACCCTGAGACCGACCCCAAACCCCGGAACCCCAAGATCGCCGAACCCTAATGTGTGAACCCCTTACCGAAACCTATTTTATAATATAATACCACTTGTCGCATATTAATTGTCCGTGCATGCATATTATCATGTGGTTTGGGGGCCTTATGCCGATTCACTGCATAATTAAATATGGGGCCCATATGCGGACAAATATAGTCTTATATTGGCCTCATTTAAATTTGTGTAGCGAACCGGTAACTTATTTTGCCTTGCTATTACAACATTTGAAATGCAGGGTAGCTAAACAACATGAACCACCTAAATATTGTCGGGACCCCGGTTCCGCTTAATATTGCCTAATTGCATCGCATCTTTTCCATGGCATACATCATACATGCATCATGCCCGATCTTTTGCCGTAGTATTAAATATTTCCGGTGTTTCTTTAGTGTTTTGCTTCTTCGCGGATAAGGCCGTTGAGTTGATGTGAGCTTCGCCCCGATCTTCGGTTGAACCTTCGGCAATGTTTTCAGGCGAGCATCTCCCCCTTTCTACCTATCTTACTTTTATAGTATTTGTTCCCTCCTGTTGATCTATTGTTATCTATGTTGCGATGCTCTAGTTTTCGTACCCGTGATATCCCTTGCAGCCTTATATTGCCTTGGACACACCCTATTACCTGTTGTTTGGTAGATAGTTGGACTTGCGCGTCGTAGTCGCTTGCTCAAGTGCTGTTGCGTGTTGTCAAGTGCCACGGTTGTTGGAGTAATGCCGCATGTTTGTTGTTGGAGATGATCATGGCTTTACTTATCGTTCACTTTAATTCCTGTTTAACAACTAAAATTTAAGTAAGTAAGCAGAGGCATCGGTGGGTGATAGATAATATTTGGTTTCCGACCGCCCACTTGTGTCCCGTAGGACCCCGAGTACTTGATACCTGTTCCTTGATTTATCGCGCTATCCACATCCGGGAGGATTATGGGACCCCCCTGAGCCAGAGCTTGATTCATTCTTATTTCTTGGGGCCACAAACTAGTTTGAGGTTTTATTTACCATCCTATACTTATGCCATGCTACTGCTTTATTTACGATTGTGCGAGGAGCACACTTTACTGTTTAGGAAAGCGGAGTGTTTTCGCGGTATCGACAAGCCCGAGTTTTCGGGTTCCCGGTCGTTTACAGCCATTGACGCAAACCTTGAGTCCGTCTCGGAGTCAGCTAGCTCCGTTGCGGGTCTACTCAATGGGGTGGCCCCCTGAAATATTTCTGAATCCTGTGATTGCTTTGTCGTGAAGGCCTCGTTGGGTTTTGATTTGGTTTTTCCGAGGCTGATCGAGTGTGTGTTGCTATTTGTGCACCCCGGCCGGGTTAAAACTTTCTGAAAGTCGTGTCCGCGGTTATGGACGACTTGGAGCACAGTATCTCGATCATAGACAACTATAACTAAAGTAGTGCTATAAATTTGACTTTATAATGACTAGTAATCAGCTTCACTAAAATGAAATGGCTAAATAATACTGCCCACAATTGCTTGTTTGGAGTGTCGCTTGCGACCATTGTACCTGACTAGTAAGTATGGCAACTACAACGGAATGGATAAATAAAAGTACCAACAACTGTTGGGTTTTGGGTTGTCTCATGCTAATTGTATTTGACTAGTAAGTGTTGCAACTACAATGGAATGGTTAACTAAAAGGGCCCACTGCTTATTTTTATCAGAATGATTATCCATACTTGACTAGTAATTACTGCAACGATAACTGAATAAATAAAACTGCCCACCGTGTGAGTTTCTTGGTTGACTTCCTCGTTTCGTCTCGAGGGGGAAGCACCAGGAAGGGTTTGTTTGATGGTAGTATCAGGTTATCTCCGAATAGGTCTTTCTTACCCCTCTCTGATAGCCGCCAGTTGTATCGAGTCTCTATAGGTTGTTTAGTGCATGCTGCCGCTGCCGCTTCAGTCCACCATACCTATGTAGGCAAGGACCGCCGAATTCTAGCCTCGCCGTGTACTGGCCTCAGTAATGACGCTCCTCTTTTTCCTTTGCTCTTTGTCGGCACCCCTTTTGTTAAGCAGGTTTTGAGATCGACGTCGTTAGCAGGGTTACCCTTCTGGCTTGGCCTGGGCAGGGTTATGGACGCCATTGGTTATTCTTCAGGGCTCTTAGCCCCATTTGCATCTTGTCCGTAGCTGGGCGCTCTATCGTTTTCAAGGTGAATTGGATCTTTGTATATTATATCTGTATTCTTGACTCATTGAGTCGCTGTTATATATATCTGTTCTGTGGGTCCCATCGAGGACTGTTGTGTAATGTTATTACTTCGTTTTCCACCCGCACGCAAGTGCCTGGTGGGCACCTTTGAATCGTTTCTATGCGGGTTTGGCGGGTTTCGCCAAAACCTACATAGGTCCGATTCTGAGGGTGTTACACAATTGCTGCATATTTCGATTATGAGATATGGTAGATGGTTGTCAAAACCACGTTTCTCAATGGTAATATTGAAGAATAGTTGTATATGATACAACCAAAGGGTTTTGTCGATCCTAAGGATGCTAAAAAGGTGTGCAAGCTTCAGTGATCCATCTATGGATTGAAGCAAGCATCACGAAGTTGGAATCTCTGCTTTGATGAGGTGATCAAAGAGTTTGGATTTGTCCAATCTTATGGAGAAGCTTATATTTACAAGAAAGTAAGTGGGAGCAATGTGGCATTTCTGATATTATATTTGGATGACATATTATTGATCGGAAATGATATAGATCTTTTAAATAGTGTTAAAAGTTATCTAAACAGCAAATTTTCAATGAAGGACCTAGGTGAAGCGTCATACATATTAAGCATAAAGATCTATAGAGATAGATCTAGGCGCCTAATAGGGCTATCGCAAAGTACATACCTTGATAAGATTTTAAAGAAGTTTAAAATGGATGGAAGTAAGAAGGGGTTCTTATCTATGTTGCAAGGCAAGACATTGAGTAAGACTCAAAGTTCGGCTACGGCGGAAGAAAGAGAGATAATGGACAAAGTCCCCTATGCTTCAGCCATAGGCTCTATAATGTATGCCATGCTATGTACAAGACCGGATGTGGCACATGCTATTAGTTTGACTAGTAGGTACCAATCGGATCCAGGTTCAGAACACTGGATAGCGGTCAAGAATATCCATAAATACTTACGAAGGACTAAGGATATGTTTCTTGTATACGGAGGTGAAGAAGAGCTAGTCGCTAAGTGTTATGTCGACGCTAGCTTTGACACCAACCCAGATGACTCTAAGTCTCAATCCAGATACATATTTCTCATGAATGGCGGAGCGGTTAGTTGGAGGATCTCCAAACAACCTGTGGTGACGGGATCAACAATGGAGGCCGAATATGTTGCTGCTTCGGAAGCGGCTCAGGAAGCGGTTTGGATGAAGGAGTTCATATCCGAACTAGGAGTGGTTGCAAACGCATTGGACCCAATGGTGATCTATTGTTACAACAATGGTGCCATTGCCAATGCCAAAGAGCCAAGGTCTCACAAGCATTCCAAGCATATTAAGCGCCAGTTTCACTCCATCCGCGAGCATGTCAAGGATGGATATATAAAGATTTGTAAAGTACACACGGATCTCAATGTAGAAGATCCGTTGACTAAAACTCTCCCTAGAGCAAAACATGATCAACACTAGAACTCAATGGGTGTTTGATTTATCACTATGTAACTAGATTATTGTCTCTAGTGCAAGTGGGAGAATGAAGGGAATATGCCCTGAGAGGCAATAATAAAGTGTTTATTATGTGTATTCCAAGTATATGATAGATGATTATTTTGCATGATATAATTGTATTAATACGGAAACGTTAATACATGTGTGTTTAATAAACAAACAGAAAGTTCCTAGTTATGCCTCTCTCATAAACTAGCTCGTTGATCAACAAGATGATCAAGGTTTCCTGATCATAGACATTGGATGTTGTTAATAACGGGATCACAACATTAGTGTAATGATGTGATGAACATTCATCCGAAGTATAGCATTACGATCAAAGTCATTGAGTTTATATTGCTATAACAACTTACGAAGTGATCCTAATCCTTAGACCATGAGATCATGTCAATCACTAACACCGGAAGAGTTCCTTGATAACATCAAACGTCACACCGTAACAGGGTGATTATAAAGATGGGTTCAGGACTAATAAAGTGTTATGTTGAGGCCCATGGATCGAGAGTGGAATTTGTTCATCCCGATGACGGATAGATATACTCTGGGCCCTCTCGGTGATATCACATTGATTAGCTTGCAAGCAAGTGATTTGATCACTAGAATGTTATATCATGGGAACGAGAAAAGAGTGCATGTCAGTAACGAGATCAAACTAGGTATGAAGATACCGATGATCGAATCTCGGACATGTAATATATCTCGAAACAAAGGGATTAAGATACTAGCGTAAAAGGTTCCGATGATCACAAGAAAGTCATCGTTGAATGTGTGGGAGTCAGTATGGGTCTCCAGATCCCGCTTCTGATTATTGATCCGAGAGGGGTCTCGATCATGTCCGCATTATTTACGAACCGTAGGGTGACACACTTAAGGGACACCGACATCCAATTGGAGCAAAAGTTTCATGTCGAAAGAATAAACAAGCGCAGGAATTTATTTCACTAGATACTGAAACAGGTTTTCGGGTGAAATTGTATAACGAGGTTATGCATGTGAAATAGAATTCTAGCAAGGGGTTATTTGTGAATGTTTGTCATTAAAGTAATTGACTAAATTCTGAATAAATAAAAGAGTTTTATTTAATGAGAGTTTGCATTAAATTTGGTGGAAATTTAATGGGAATTTGAGTGGATTTTTGAGTGGAGAAAATTGAAGGGACATTTTGTGAGTGGAGTGTCCACCCACATGAATGCGGGAGAGGTGGGGGCACCCTCCATGGCCGGCAGCCATGCCCCCTTGGGCTGCCCCCCTCCCCTATATAAGGAGCCCCTCCTCTCACTTCTCACTCACACCTCCTCGTGAAGGATCTCTCTCCCCCTCTAGAATTTATCCCCCATGGTCTCGGACTAGCGAGATACATGTTCCCGGTGGCTATTTGACAAGAAAGAGTTGTGCTTCCGCTCCATCGCTGGAGTGAGGAGGCGGAGGTTGCTCGGTGCCTCGAACGTGTGTGCGAGCACGGATGCGCTGCTGATTTACGGCGCTAGGACTTCCTCTCGATCTTGAGATCGGCAAGAGATCGTCTACATCAACCACGAGTCGAATTCGTTAAGCTTTGTCGGTCTTCAAGGGTATGTTCTCTACGGATATACATCCGCCCGTTGTTTGTATCTAGTAGATAGATCTTGGTACATAGTTCACATCGTAGGAAATTTTTTGTTTTCTATGCTGCGAACCCTTCATGAAGGGCAACCATTTCATGGTACCATTCGCTGCAGGAGCCTTTTTAGACATGTGTGCCTTCTCGGCCTTCTTATCACTCGCAAGCTTTGTAGCTAGTTATGCAGCCAGCTTCCAACCAGGGACTGCACTGTGTTGGTGGAGTTTGTTGCAACACATTTTTTAGACCTGCACGTCACTCTTAGCCTCTATCTGAGAATCATCCATAGAGGAAGGGATCTTCGACTCTCCAAAGGGAACTAAGTCTTGGGTAAAGTCGTCACAAAAGGAGTCCTACAATTGGCATAAGTCATACAATCGACACATATGAGAGCTCAATGTAACAATAAGGGGATGGACCAATAAATGGGGAAAATCAGACACAAACATGATCTAACACGAAGTATTGAACTAATCTGGCAGTCCAAAGAGATGATCTAACACAAGTTCTTGATCTAGAATGGCAATATTGACCCAAGCTCTAGACCTAACATGACAGTATGTACCGATAATCTAACATGAAACTTAGATCTAATTTCACTCAGAGATGAACTAGAGGGTGAGGAGGAGTGATTAAATATAGTCATAGCTGGATGTGGAGGATAACTCGACTCGGAGGAGGAAGCACTCTTCCCGCTGCCCCCTTGACCGGAGATGAGTGCGCCGCTTACCTGCTATTCGACCCGGCAATGGATCTCGAAGGGGAGGGCGAAATGGTGGATTTCAAAATTGACGTGTGAGCGTGGGGGCAGAAATATAGGAAGAGTTTCGGCACGAGGTGAAGGAATCCTTGGCGCGCCTTTTCCATTTTCATTGCGGCGCGCGCTCCAGCCATCTCCATCTGTGGTTGCGCTCGTCCAATGAATCTTCCCTTTGCATCTAGAGAGAACACGACGAGGATGGCTCGATGAAAACAAATCGGCAGATACTAACAAGCATGCCACTGGGTGCTTTGAGATTTGCGAAGGCCTCAACATGGAGCGCGAGCACGCAACCAATCTGCCCAGCTTCATCTTTCCAATGACCGACTAGACCTTAAACGGGCTATCAAACACATCCTAGATGGCGTCCAGATCAATGACATAGAGTTACACAGTGGGGGTGATCCCGACTGTCAGTGAGACGGACGGCTAATAATTCAAAAACGCTGAGTGGGGAGCTTTATTTTACTATTTCCTCCCGAAATTACCTCTCACCGATTAGTCTAGATACGCATGTTAGCAAGTACTTCCTCTTTTATAGCTTGCTAAAAAGATTTCTATCATCGAAAAAAAGGGAGTATGTGACATGTAATTTGGTGATACACATCCTGACTTCAGGAGACGACTCAAAAAAAAAAGGGACCACGGCTGAGTCGCCAATATGGCTGTACTACCAAAGATTTTTTCTACTACATTACAATACATGTGTGGGCAAATGCAGAAGGGAAACAAACCACGGCCGTCAGCAAAAGATGTACCTCAACATTTTTCTGAATAAGGGAGCCAACAAGACCAATAACGTACACAAGCCGTAGCTGGCAAGGATAAAAGCGATGAACCATGAAATGGCCGGATCGTGCGAGATACCGATGACAAACGTAGAGCCGACGGTAGCACAGAGGAACACTACCATGATGGACACCACATTGATGATCATCAGGGAAGACTTGGAGTTTCTCATCACCACCAGTACTACCATCAGGCCCAGCGAGATCGCAAAAGTTAAGGTGTTCATCAGAACGTACTTCAACGCCCGGAGTGCTTGGTCGCGCGTGACCATGGTGGTAGCCGTCGTCGTCCCCGGTGTTGCTGCCGCATGAAAGGATTGCTGCTGCTTCTTTAGCATGTGGTACCAGTCCGGGGGTATCCAGCTCGGCGGCTGCATCGCCGCCTGGAACGCTATGCCGATGAAGAGGGTGGCCACCGTCATCAACCATCCTCGCATCCGGTCTATGAACTTCTTGTCATTATTCAGTCGTGATGCTGCGGCGTCAGCTTGAGATTGAGGACCCGTGCTATGCAGAGTGAGCTTCCCTCTAAGGATGATCTTGACGGTCCTGTTGTCGCCTATGTCGATCACCAGACCCGAGTTCTACAATTACATAATATACACAAACCATTAGTCCATGAAGCTAGTAATTAAGTTTCCATGTACCTACGGATCCTCATCAGATTATAAGAAACTGACCTGCAAATCCTGGGGCTGCTCCACAAGGTCAGCATCTGCTGCTTGGGCTTCATCGGCGACATGCAGGACATAAACGGCGTGTTGGTTCATCAAAGCTAGCACTTCCAATCCCTAACTTAAACTTTGCTTCTGTTCACCCAGTGAGGTGTTCTCTTTTGTTCCTTTTATAGGCAGTAGGTACAGTACTTAATTGATAATACAGCCGAAAGCACATGATTCGGAATATAACCACATATCCAGAGATTCGCCTATGGGTTCCACGAAGACTGCTAACTCATAAAGACGGAGACTCCACTTGACACATTATGACAGAGAAAGGAAATAAAAATGAAAGAGTGTCTAGGGAGGTTGCCTAGCACACCACCTTTTGTGCTATGTAAGTTTTTAGTGGAACAAATTACCACTCATTTAGATGAGTGGGGGCATTCCTAATATAATTTTAATTTTTTTAGAACCATTTTCCTTTGAATATGAATGAATTACACAAGAATTCAAAAAATTGACTGGGGGCCACTGCCCCCACTCGGCTCTACACGGGTCCGCCCCTGGTCCTTGCATGCCTCTAGGGTCAGCTTCTCGTAGTCGAGGCACCGGCGTAGCGTCACCTGCTCCTCAAGGGTCAGTGTGACGTGAGACTGCACACAGACATATATAAGGATACAATATATTCTGCCGATGATACTAAAATTACAAATTTGAATAATTATGAAGTATTTTCAAAACATAGGCCGAGCGTATATATGCTATATCTAAACCCAGTAACTAAGAACTTACAAAATTCAATGAAGTTCCATGAACATGTTGATGACACTAGTGAAGTCATGTACTAGCGAGAATGTTGGGGAATTGTTTACTGCTCTTTTCTTTTGTTCTTAACACGCTCGATCGGAAGGAATGCCGTGGATGGGAGGGAAACTAAAGCAGAAAGAACAAACGTGAAAGTGATGAAAGAGAAAAAAAGCATGCTAGAAAACTCCAAATAAAGGCCAGGCATGCACTTGGCAGAAGGGACACTCAAACAAAGGCCACTGGTAGCTAACAACAGTATAGTATAGTAGTAAACAAAGGCGAGATCTTAGTGTCGACGAGGGTTCAGTTACAAGAGGGGAACCGGTCTGATAGACTCGTGAACGTCTGCATGCATGCAATTGCAAAATAAATTTGGATGTCGACCAAGCCTTGTGTTCAACATACATGGCAGAAGAAAATACTGCTGAGGCTTGCTGAAAGCAGAGGAGACTTACAGTTGCTGCTGGTACTTGTCTGGGGTAATTAAGTACTCCTTCCGTCTCAAAAAGGATGTCGCAACTGTGACATCATTTTTAGGAAGACTACATTGGTTCAGACACCCATTTTCAGCATGCTCAATGGGATTGACGCTGTGACTTTTGGAAGTGGAAACGAATCACACGATGAAGGGATAATGCAGGGGATAAAGCGGGCAAGTGCAGTGGCGTGGGCTAGTGACAAGGTTTTCGGATCTGACGATGAACCAAAAGCTAGCTAGCCCACAGGGACATTGCAAAAAGTGCTAAAAATTGTTTTAGGTGTGATGTGCTTGTAAAAATTGTTTTAGGTGTGGTGTGCTTGTAAAAATTGTTTTAACACTTGAATAAAGACTTCCATTGCAAATGACCGATGCCCATATTGCTACATTATACATGGTGAGTGCACGGCCTAGCCTACTCGTCGGAGCCGGAGTCGGAGCCGGAGTGGTAGCAGTGACGGCACATGGTGTCGTCGAAGACGCTGACGACAAGCCTTCCTTCGCCATCGTATTTGAAGACGACGATGTTGCCCGCTTTGATTTGGTGCAAGCAGGAACCTCCTCCTAGCCATTGGTGAGGAATATCTGGCTGAGATGGTCGAACAGCACCTCCACCGGGTACCTGGTGGTCTTGACACCGGACTCCCGCAGAATGACAAGATGGGGAGGTGCGTCGGCGACCAGCGACGTGAATTTGCAGGAAAGGATCAGCATGTCCCGCGCCATGCTAGAGTGAATGGCCACGGCGAACTGGATGCCTGGGTCGACCAACTCGAGCGACGACAGCGTTGAGGGAGAGCGTGGCGGCACACTGATTTGGCCGCGTCCTTTGCGCCTCCCTCGACGTCCACGGCCGAGACCCAGTGGTCGTCCTAGATGCCCTTCCCTCGATCCAATGCCGCCGGCCATGGCTAGCTACCGGTAGTGGAAGATGGGAAGAAGGAGGAGGGGAGTGTGGTGTGGTGTGAGAGAAGATGGTTGCGGGCAGCCAGTTAAAAAGGGCCGGCACCGGATGTTGGCGGGGAGACCAAAGCGACGGCATTGAAGTGTCCAGTCAGTCAGGGTGTCGTCCCATCGCCATTGATGGCGCAGGCTGCCGCCGGTCAGCCTTCCACCCGCGCCTCTGAATCGTTGCAGCGGTTGCGTCTGAATCGATGTCGTTGCGCGCGTCTGAATTAATGTCGCCCTGAGCGGTGGTTGACGGGTTGGCCAGTGGCACGAGCGGGCAGGACACGCCCTCGGTCTACCCATGTCCGGGCCGACGCAATTGTTGCTCAGATTTAGTGCATAAATGGGTCGAGCCGGACGCGTCCGTCCGGATGGGTCGTGCCGCTGGGTGCCACGCACGTCCCGCGCGAATGAGTTCGAACGCACTCGCATGGGTTGGGTCGACCCGGTTGAGATGACCTTAGTTCTAAGGCCTGAGGATGATGAATTATGTGTGTAGGAGCATACAAGTTGCTGATGAGGTGATGAATTATGTGAATAATTATGCTAGATTGTGTGTCAAAACTATTTTTCATACATAATTATTTATTTATTAAACCATTTTATAAGTATAACTTATTATTTGCTATCTTAATAAATTAGACAGTTAACCGGTGAACCAGTGGTCCGACCGCTAAAAACTTGAACCAACGTCCAGTTTTTTAAATTATGCCCCAAGGTACCCAAAAGGTAGAGCACCAAACTCACATCCAAAAATATGTTTCTACTATTTCTCTATGTCCTTTTCTTTTTCAAAAGAGAAAATTTCACTCTTATGATGAAAATTAATCTTTAGACCAGGTAATTGTTCAAAATACAAAGAACGAGCTTCATATTCACCGCTTTCTGTAAGTCATGTTCCATAAACATAATTATATCATCGGCATATTGCAAAATAGAAACCCCTCTCTCGACCAAATGAGTTATGAGGCTTTCAATTTGCCCATTTTCCTTCGCTCTCGAAAATTAGAATTTCAAACATATCCACGACCATGATTAAAAGAATTGAAGATAAAGAATCGCCTTATCTCAAACCTTTTCTTGTCTAGAAATAGTGGTCAATATCATCATTGACTTGTATTCCCACATTGTCACCTTGCACAGACCTTTTTCTCCACTCACACAATTTAGGATCAAAACCTTCATGCGCAATACTTGCATTAAAAATAGCCATTTAATTTTATCATATGTTTTTTCAAAGTCAATATAGAAAAGAACCACATCCAACTTTTTACCATCAAGCTCATGTATTATCCCATTTAGAACTACCACACCTTCCAATGTGTGGCGTCCCTGCATAAAATCAGTTTGATTTGGACTAATGACTTTGTGGGCCAAATCCATGAACCAATCAGTGGTAACTTTTGTAAAAAAAATTTAAGCTTCTAAATGCGTCTATATTGTTGTATTTGCATGACATATTTTTGGAAGAAGAGTGATCACTCTGAAATTCAATTTAAACAGAGAGAGTTATCTTGTTTGTAGTTGTACAAACAATGCCATTGAGTCATGTTTAATGACATCCTAAAATGTTTGATAGAACTCATCTGGAAAACCATCATACCCTCTTTGTCAGAAAAGTCACCCGTCACAAGAACATTTTATTTTATGAAAGGTTGTGGAATGTCATCGATCTATCCCTCTATCATAGAGAAACTATTTCGACCTGGTTCTCCAAATCTTCTCTACTATCTAAAAAGAATATAGGTGTTCCGTTTTCTGCCCCCATCCCACTACGTCGCAACTTTCGTCGCTATCCTCCTCGCTCGGTCCCCAGGCGTCCAAATGGGCCAAGCCCAACAAATCCACACACAGGTAACGCTCCCCACGTCGATCACGCAACCACAATCACGCTGCCAAAAAGCATTACACGCACAGTTAAAGCTCCCCCACAACTCTCTCAAAAAAAAGTTAAAACTCCCCCCACGCTAATCACGCTTCCACAATCACCTGCCAAATAACACGCTGGAAACTCACGTCGCCAGAAATCACGCGCCACATTAAAACTCCCAGTTTGTCCGTGGTGTATAAGATGATCTCCCGTCAAGAGAGGAGATGACCCAGAACCTAACTTGATCCTTCGAGGTGCCTTCTTCAAGCTACCGCCATGTCGACTTGATCCAGTCTCGGTCACCCCGGCTCGAAGAGGGTAATGTCACCTTCACCGGTCTCATCTCCCGCTGTCTCGCCTCCTCCGATCACAAGGCATCCGCAATCTCTCTCCTGCATAAGAATCTGTTCTTAATCTATCTTACACACGGGTATTTTCTTAATAGCACGTTAGCCAGGTCATATATAATCATTTTTCTCATGTACCTTGTAACACCCTCAGAATCGGACCTATGCAAGTTTTAGCGAAACCCGCCAAACCCGCATAGAAACGATTCAAAGGTGCCCACCAGGCACTTTCGTGCGGGTGGAATACGAAGTAATAACATTACACAACAGTCCTCGATGGGACCCACAGAACAGATATATATAACAGCGACTCCATGAGTCAAGAATACAGATATAATATACAAGATCCAAAACACCTTGAAAACGGTAGAGCGTCCGACTACGGACAAGATGCAAATGGGGCTAAGAGCCCTGAAGAATAACCAATGGCGTCCATAACCCTGCCCAGGCCAAGCCGGAAGGGTAACCCTGCTAACGACGTCGATCTCAAACCTGCTTAAACAAAAGGGGTGCCGACAAAGGGCAAAGGAAAAAGAAGGAGCGTCAGTACTGAGGCCAGTACACGGCGAGGCTAGAATTCGGCGGTCCTCGCCTACATAGGTACGGTGGACTGAGCGGCAGCGGCAGCATGCACTGAACAACCTATAGAGACTCGATACAACTGGCGGCTATCAGAGAGGGGTGAGAAAGACCTAATCGAAACCAACCTGATACTACCATCAAACAAACCCATCCTGGCGTTTCCCCCCTCGAGACCAAACGAGGAAGTCAACCGAGGAACTCACACCGTTGGCAGATTTATTTATTCAGTTATCGTTCCAGCAATTACTAGTCAGGTTTAGATAATCATCCTGATAAAATAAGCAGTGGGCAATTTTAGTTAACCATTCCATTGGAGTTGCAACACTTACTAGTCAGGTACAATTAGTATGAGATAAACCCGAAACCCAGCAGTTGTTGGTACTTTTATACAGCCATTCCGTTGTAGTTGCCATACTTACTAGTCAGATACCATGGTCGCAAGCGACACTCCAAATAAGTAATTGTGGGCAGTATTATTTAGCCATTCCATTATAGTGAAGCTGATTACTAGTCATTATAAGTCAAATTTATAGCAATAAACTTTAGTTATGCTTGTCTATGGTCGAGATACTGTGCTCCAAGTCGTCCATAACCGCGGACACGGCTTTCAGAAAGTTTTACCCGGCCGGGGTGCACCAATAGCAACACACGCTCGATCAACCTCGGAAAAACCAAATCAAAACCCAACGAGACTTTCACGACTAAGCAATCACAGGATTCAGAAATATTTCAGGGGGCCACCCCATTAAGCTACCCGCAACGAAGTAAGCAAGCTCCGAGACGGACTCAAGGTTTGGGTATACGGCTATGAACGACTGGGAACCCAAAACTGGGCTTGTCGACACCGCGGAATCGTGTCCCGATCCTAAACAGTACAGGTGCTATCTGTCGCACAATTTAAATAAAGCAGTAAAGCATGGCATAAGTACAGGATCGTAAATAAAACCTCAAACTAGTTTGTGGCCCCAAGAAATAAGACTGAATCAAGCTCTGGCTCAGGGGGGTCCTATATACCTCCCGGATGTGGATAGCGCGATAAAACAAGGAACAGGTATCAAGTACTCGGGGTCCTACGGGACACAAGTGGGCATTCGGAAACCAAATATTATCTATCACCCACCGATGCCTCTGCTTAGTTCAATTTTAGTTGTTAAACAGGAATTAAAGTGAACGATAAGTAAAACTATGATCATCTCCAACATCAAACCTGCGGCAATACACCAACAACTGTGGCACTTGACGACACGCAATAGCACTTGAGCAAGCGACTACGACACGCAAGTCCAACTATCTACCAAACAACAGGTAATAGGAGGTGTCCACGGCAATATAAGGCTGCAAGGGATATCACGGGTACGAAATCTAGAGCATCGCAACACAGATAGCAATAGATCAACAGGAGGGAAATAAATACTATAAAAGTAAGATAGGTAGAAAGGGGGAGATGCTCGCCTGAAAAACATTGTCGAAGGTTCAACCGAAGATCGGGGCGAAGCTCACATCAACTCAACGGCCTTATCCGCGAAGAAGCAAAACACTAGAATAAACACCGGATGCAATATTTAATACTACGGCAAAAGATCGGGCATGATACATGTATGATGTATGACATGGCAAAGGTGCGATGCAATTAGGTCATATTAGGTGGAACCGGGGTCCCGACAATTAATTATATGGTTCGAGTTGTTTAGAACCCTGCAAATTAAATGTTGTTTAACAAGGCAAGATAAGTTACCGGTTCGCTACCCAGATTTAAATGAGGCCACCATGAGACTATATTTGCCCGCATATGGGCCCCATATTTAATTATTAGGTGAATCGGCATAAGGCCCCCAAACCACATGAATGTGTATGCGAGATGAATGATTAAATATGCAACAATTCATATAGTTGACCATTTATAAAATAGGGTTCTCGGAAAAGGGGTTCACACATTAGGGGTCTCGACGATCTTGGGGTTCCGGGGTTCTGGGTTGGTCTCAGGGTCCAGGGTTCGACGGGAGCGTTCTCGGACTCCGGAAATGTTCTCGGATATCGGGGGTAGTTCTTGTCGCGTCCGGGTGCGGGACTTGGGTCGTGTCGGGCGCGTCGGACTCGCCCTGGTCGGTGTCGTCCTTGTTGTCGCGAAGGTCTTGTCGGGTCCCACGGGGTCGGTCTTGCCGTTACGAGGGTCTTGTCGGGCCCGCGCTACCGAGTCGGTCTTGGCGTTTCAGGGTGACGAACTTGGCGTTCCGATTGAAGATCTTGGCGTTTTCGACCGGTCTTATGCTCGGATAGAAATACTTGTCGCACCAGGTCGGAGTCCTTGAATCCGGGAAGGAGAACTTGATACGACGCCGGGTTCGGGATCGGGCTTCGGGTCTCGACGTACTTGGTGTAGATCTTGCGGGTCTTCTCGCAATCCTCGGGTACATCTCCAAGCATCGATGGTCTTGGAGCGGCAACGGATCGGCCTTCGGAAAGGTCTTCGGGTCCGTGAAAGAGATCTTGTAGTTTCGGGATCTTCGGGTCTCGATCATCGGATTCCGAGAAAGAGGCCTTGGCGTCCGGGTCCTCGGCCATCGGTGGATTGGGGCCTCCGGATCGGGCTCCAGATTCGCGCGGGCTCACGGGCTCATGCACCGGTGTAGGAGACCTTCGGTTGCACTACCATCCTATGGTTGGAGCATCTGTACGGGCGGTTCGTGCCTGACCACACCAGGTAGTCGACAGGAGCCCGGGGAGACGACGACTGCAGGAGAGCGGAGGATGGCGCGAGAGGCGACACGGACGACGCACGACGGGCAGACCTTGGCGGCAGCGGTGGCCAGAGAAACGGCGACGAAGCAGCTCGCCGGGGTGCGCGGCAGAAGAGGCCGGGCGGGGCCGGCCGACGCAGAGGCTGGTGGAGGCGGGGACGATGGCGACGGCGGGGCGGCGGCAGGCCGGAGGGGCGGAGGGCGAGCGAGGCGGGCTGATGGCGGACGACGGGGCGGGCTCGACGAGGACCGGGGGGGCGCCTGAGACGGGAGTTGTGGCCGGCGGCGGCTCGGAAGGAGGAGGGGGTCCGGCGGCGCGCGGTGGGGGTCAGGCGAGCTCGGCTCGGGCGGAGCGGGCTCGACCGCGGCTGCCGAAGGAGGCGCGACGGCGCGGCCGACGCAGGACGGCGGGGAGGCGCGGGAGGAGCGGGAGGGGAGAGCCGGGCGGATGGAGAAGGGGAGCGGGGCGGCGCGGTCGGCGAGCAGAGGTGGGTGGCGGAGGCGGTTGCCGGCGGAGGTTGGCGAGCTAGCGGTGGAGGGAGGCGAGCGACGCGGGGCGCTGGCCGGAGCAGAGGGGCGAGGCGAGGGGCGGCGCACGCGTCGGTTGCCTGAGGGAGAAGGTGGAGGGAGCGTCGGGTGAGGGAGAGGGCTGCAGGAGCGCGTGCGCGGTGGGGGTGGGCCCGCCAGCGGGGGAGGCGCGTGAGAGTGGGGCCAGGGCGGGTGGTGGCCAGGCGTGCGTGTGTGGTTGTTGTGAGGCCAGGGTGTGTGCGTGTGTCTGTGTGGGTTTGTGTGGTGGGGAGGTTAGGTGGGGCCACAGGGGAGAGAGGAGAGAGAGAGGGAGTGGCTGGGCCAAGTGGCAGCATCTGATTGGGTGGGGGGAGAGGAGAGGTGAGGTGGCGCGACGGGGTTGGCTGGGGTGAGGTGGCCAAAGGGGTGTGGGTAGATTATCTGGTAGCCTTAGGATTTAGGTTGGACCGATTAATTTCTGGGGCGGTCGTTCGGGTCGGGTCGGCCCGTTCGACTGCCCCCACTAAAATAATGCAATATTTTATTTATTTAAACGGGCCGTTTGCAAAACATATTTAGTCAAAACAAAATATTCCGGTGACCCGGGTTTGCATTTGAATAAGGACGGGGCGTTTAGAAAACAAGAACCGGTTTTTCCGAAAATAGTTTTATACAAGCACATGCAAGATGATGACGATGCCCAATTGCAATGTGGCATGATGACATGAGCATGCGGTCATGATGATGCAATGCACAAAAACAACGCGATTTTCTAGTAGTGGTTTTGCGGGATGTCACATACCTCCTTTGTTATGGCAGGGTTGTTAGATTCCACAACACGCTGCCAAATAACACGCTGGAAACTCACGTCACCAGAAATCACGCGCCACATTAAAACTCCCAGTTTGTCCGTGGTGTATAAGATGATCTCCCGTCAAGAGAGGAGATGACCCAGAACCTAACTTGATCCTTCAAGGTGCCTTCTTCAAGCTACCGCCATGTCGACTTGATCCAGTCTCGGTCACCCCGGCTCGAAGAGGGTAATGTCACCTTCACCGGTCTCATCTCCCGCTGTCTCGCCTCCTCCGATCACAAGGCATCCGCAATCTCTCTCCTGCATAAGAATCTGTTCTTAATCTATCTTGCACACGGGTATTTTCTTAATAGCACGTTAGCCAGGTCATATATAATCATTTTTCTCATGTACCTTGTAACACCCTCAGAATCGGACCTATGCAAGTTTTAGCGAAACCCGCCAAACCCGCATAGAAACGATTCAAAGGTGCCCACCAGGCACTTTCGTGCGGGTGGAATACGAAGTAATAACATTACACAACAGTCCTCGATGGGACCCACAGAACAGATATATATAACAGCGACTCCATGAGTCAAGAATACAGATATAATATACAAGATCCAAAACACCTTGAAAACGGTAGAGCGTCCGACTACGGACAAGATGCAAATGGGGCTAAGAGCCCTGAAGAATAACCAATGGCGTCCATAACCCTGCTCAGGCCAAGCCGGAAGGGTAACCCTTCTAACGACGTCGATCTCAAACCTGCTTAAACAAAAGGGGTGCCGACAAAGGGCAAAGGAAAAAGAAGGAGCGTCAGTACTGAGGCCAGTACACGGCGAGGCTAGAATTCGGCGGTCCTCGCCTACATAGGTATGGTGGACTGAGCGGCAGCGGCAGCATGCACTGAACAACCTATAGAGACTCGATACAACTGGCGGCTATCAGAGAGGGGTGAGAAAGACCTAATCGGAACCAACCTGATACTACCATCAAACAAACCCATCCTGGCGTTTCCCCCCTCGAGACCAAACGAGGAAGTCAACCGACGAACTCACACCGTTGGCAGATTTATTTATTCAGTTATCGTTGCAGCAATTACTAGTCAGGTTTAGATAATCATCCTGATAAAATAAGCAGTGGGCAATTTTAGTTAACCATTCCATTGCAGTTGCAACACTTACTAGTCAGGTACAATTAGCATGAGATAAACCCGAAACCCAGCAGTTGTTGGTACTTTTATACAGCCATTCCGTTGTAGTTGTCATACTTACTAGTCAGATACCATGATCGCAAGCGACACTCCAAACAAGTAATTGTGGGCAGTATTATTTAGCCATTCCATTATAGTGAAGCTGATTACTAGACATTATAAGTCAAATTTATAGCAATAAACTTTAGTTATGCTTGTCTATGGTCGAGATACTGTGCTCCAAGTCGTCCATAACCGCGGACACGGCTTTCAGAAAGTTTTACCCGGCCGGGGTGCACCAATAGCAACACACGCTCGATCAACCTCGGAAAAACCAAATCAAAACCCAACGAGGCTTTCACGACTAAGCAATCACAGGATTCAGAAATATTTCAGGGGGCCACCCCATTAAGCTACCCGCAACGAAGTAAGCAAGCTCCGAGACGGACTCAAGGTTTGGGTATACGGCTGTGAACGACTGGGAACCCAAAACTGGGCTTGTCGACACCGCGGAATCGTGTCCCGATCCTAAACAGTACAGGTGCTATCTGTCGCACAATTTAAAAAAAGCAGTAAAGCATGGCATAAGTACAGGATCGTAAATAAAACCTCAAACTAGTTTGTGGCCCCAAGAAATAAGACTGAATCAAGCTCTGGCTCAGGGGGGTCCTATATACCTCCCGGATGTGGATAGCGCGATAAAACAAGGAACAGGTATCAAGTACTCGGGGTCCTACGGGACACAAGTGGGCGTTCGGAAACCAAATATTATCTATCACCCACCGATGCCTCTGCTTACTTCAATTTTAGTTGTTAAACAGGAATTAAAGTGAACGATAAGTAAAACTATGATCATCTCCAACATCAAACCTGCGGCAATACACCAACAACTGTGGCACTTGACGACACGCAACAGCACTTGAGCAAGCGACTACGACACACAAGTCCAACTATCTACCAAACAACAGGTAATAGGAGGTGTCCACGGCAATATAAGGCTGCAAGGGATATCACGGGTACGAAATCTAGAGCATCGCAACACAGATAGCAATAGATCAACAGGAGGGAAATAAATACTATAAAAGTAAGATAGGTAGAAAGGGGGAGATGCTCGCCTGAAAAACATTGTCGAAGGTTCAACCGAAGATCGGGGCGAAGCTCACATCAACTCAACGGCCTTATCCGCGAAGAAGCAAAACACTAGAATAAACACATTGTCGCACCAGGTCGGAGTCCTTGAATCCGGGAAGGACTTGGCGTTCCGATTGAAGATCTTGGCGTTTTCGACCGGTCTTATGCTCGGATAGAAATACTTGTCGCACCAGGTCGGAGTCCTTGAATCCGGGAAGGAGAACTTGATACGACACCGGGTTCGGGATCGGGCTTCGGGTCTCGACGTACTTGGTGTAGATCTTGCGGGTCTTCTCGCAATCCTCGGGTACATCTCCAAGCATCGATGGTCTTGGAGCGGCAACGGATCGGCCTTCGGAAAGGTCTTCGGGTCCGTGAAAGAGAGCTTGTAGTTTCGGGATCTTCGGGTCTCGATCATCGGATTCCGAGAAGGAGGCCTTGGCGTCCGGGTCCTCGGCCATCGTTGGATTGGGGCCTCCGGATCGGGCTCCAGATTCGCGCGGGCTCACGGGCACATGCACCGGTGTAGGAGACCTTCGGTTGCACTACCATCCTATGGTTGGAGCATCTGTACGGGCGGTTCGTGCCTGACCACACCAGGTAGTCGACAGGAGCCCGGGGAGACGACGACTGCAGGAGAGCGGAGGATGGCGCGGGAGGCGACACGGACGACGCACGACGGGCAGACCTTGGCGGCAGCGGCGGCCAGAGAAACAGCGACGGAGCAGCTCGCCGGGGTGCGCGGCAGAAGAGGCCGGGCGGGGCCGGCCGACGCAGAGGCTGGTGGAGGCGGGGACGATGGCGACGGCGGGGCGGCGGCAGGCCGGAGGGGCGGAGGGCGAGCGAGGCGGGCTGATGGCGGACGACGGGGCGGGCTCGACGAGGACCGAGGGGGCGCCTGAGACGGGCGTTGTGGCCGGCGGCGGCTCGGAAGGAGGAGGGGGTCCGGCGGCGTGCGGTGGGGGTCAGGCGAGCTCGGCTCGGGCGGAGCGGGCTCGACCGCGGCTGCCGAAGGAGGCGCGACGGCGCGGCCGACGCAGGACGGCGGGGAGGCGCGGGAGGAGCGGGGAGGGGAGAGCCGGGCGGATGGAGAAGGGGAGCGGGGCGGCGCGGTCGGCGAGCAGAGGTGGGTGGCGGAGGCGGTTGCCGGCGGAGGTTGGCGAGCTAGCGGTGGAGGGAGGCGAGCGACGCGGGGCGCTGGCCGGAGCAGAGGGGCGAGGCGAGGGGCGGCGCGCGTGTCGGTTGCCTGAGGGAGAAGGTGGAGGGAGTGTCGGGTGAGGGAGAGGGCTGCAGGCGCGCGTGCGCGGTGGGGGTGGGCCCGCCAGCGGGGGAGGCGCGTGAGAGTGGGGCCAGGGCGGGTGGTGGCCAGGCGTGCGTGTGTGGTTGTTGTGAGGCCAGGGTGTGTGCGTGTGTCTGTGTGGGTTTGTGTGGTGGGGAGGTTAGGTGGGGCCACAGGGGAGAGAGGAGAGAGAGAGAGAGGGAGTGGCTGGGCCAAGTGGCAGCATCTGATTGGGTGGGGGGAGAGGAGAGGTGAGGTGGCGCGACGGGGTTGGCTGGGGTGAGATGGCCAAAGGGGTGTGGGTAGATTATCTGGTAGCCTTAGGATTTAGGTTGGACCGATTAATTTCTGGGGCGGTCGTTCGGGTCGGGTCGGCCTGTTCGACTGCCCCCACTAAAATAATGCAATATTTTATTTATTTAAACAGGCCGTTTGCAAAACATATTTAGTCAAAACAAAATATTCCGGCGACCCGGGTTTGCATTTGAATAAGGACGGGGCGTTTAGAAAACAAGAACCGGTTTTTCCGAAAATAGTTTTATACAAGCACATGCAAGATGATGACGATGCCCAATTGCAATGTGGCATGATGACATGAGCATGCGGTCATGATTATGCAATGCACAAAAACAACGCGATTTTCTAGTAGTGGTTTTGCGGGATGCCACATACCTCCTTTGTTATGGCAGGGTTGTTAGATTCCACAACACTGAAACCTTCCACATATATAGCAGATCATGGGGGACAACATCCAAAATTATTTCTGGTGAAATCAAAGATACTAGAAAGGGGAGACGTAATCTACCGTTTCCTCCTCGCATATGTGAGTATATTCATTTCTAGCCCTTACAACCCTTTATCACCGGTAGCAAACTTCTAGCAAAAGTGGTAGTGAAATTATCACCAGTATAGCAAACTTCTGACATATGTTGTTCTTCCATAGTCATCTACTGCCCCTGTTCTATGTTCCCCTCTGCTGTCACGGCTTCAAGACCTTATCTAAGAGTACAAGGCAGTACATTGTTTCTTTTTTCCAGACAAATCGGATGAAATTTACCAGAAATCAGTACATGACAATGTGGTAGCCTTACACAAGTTAAATTACTACTATATTATCTATTGTCTAACCACGGTGGAAACTGTTGATGCCAAGAAAACAACTTGGAAATAACCAAAACGACATGTATTTACTTTCCTAGTGCCGGTGCACAAGAGTCTCACTGTGAATGCTCTAATAATGCACAGGCATAGGGGTGGTATTGACTTGCCTGACATAAGTTCAAGAGGAAGCAGTTTCTTATTAGGCTCACCTTCGCCATATGGTCAACAAGGCATGGTGATGGTGTTTACTTGCCCGAGGCGGTGTTCTCTCATGGGCAGTTGTATGACACGCTATCTAGATCCACCGCCATAAAAAAACGTCAAAAACCTTGTTGTCATGCCTACTAACAGTAAAATGAAGAGCTCCATGTGTACTACTGGAATGCACACGACGAACATCGTCTATAGAGAGGTCTTTTCATCATAGGCGAGTTCTTTGGCAGTAATACTTTGTATGTTTACGTTATGGACGTATATAGTATTTAATATTTTTTTATGCTGGTTGAAATGAAAATATAAAATCACAGGCAATATGTAAATTATAATATCAACCTATTGAAATACTTTCATTATTATAATGGCCTCTTGGCCCTCCTTCTATGAAAACGATACGTCTCCCAGGACATATCCTTGAAAAAATTATAATGGCATCTAAAGTGAGTGGAAATTGAGATGGTGGGGGAATATTACCTGTTCGTGGAAGCCTTTTGAACAGCAGGTTGATAAGATCTTAGGATTTTCAACCATGTCATGTAAATTATATTAGCTTCATCAGCTGTTGGACGACGCGACACAGCTTCGCTGGTCGGCAGGCCTGACAAAAACACACCTACATACAGAAAATTTGTGTGAGCAATGTCAGATATCCTTGTTTTGTAAAAGCTTGACTTGCCAGTGTAATAATAATGTTATTTCTCAAAACTTGACTTGGCGTATGAGTAGAGATATACATTTTGGTTTACTGTTGTAGTGTTGTCTTATGATAAGAGATAGACATTTTGGTCTTTCATCTAAATGTCATGTTGGTGCTCATCATTTCTTGATGGCTGATCTTCTTTCTCTGGCTGGTAGGTGACCTCCATGGCCATCGTCCTGTTATGAAACCGAAGCTTTAAAATAATTAGAAACCTGAAGTCCTTTAAGAGCACCTACAGCGCGGGACATTTAGACGATTTAGACGGACGCTTGTTTATAGCCAGTTACTATATGCACTAGCGACAGCAGTCTGATAGCCTTATTTACATTGATTGTCAAGCGTCAGACTCCAACTATTGCGTCGATGCCAAGAAAACAGCCTGAAAATAGTCAAAACTACAGGTATTTACTTTCCTAGCGACGGTGCACAAGAGCCGCACTGTGGGTGCTCTAATAGAACAAGTCTATTAAGAGAACTGAATCAGAACCACTATGTGAGCTCTTTTTCATCTTAACAGGTTTATGAATGAATATATTTCTTTTCGCTGCACTTATAACCTATTATTGGATGAATAAGTCTATAAAATGTTTTACGAATCAGCATCAGTGTCGTTGTTTGTGAATAAATTTATTTTGGAATTTGGGGTTTCATATGGGTCACTTTGGGAATGCTACATGATTCTGGAATTCATCTTCCGTGCATCAAAAATCACGTTGTAGCATCCACCAAGCAGGGGCCTTGGATTGTAGCTTGCAAATAAGAATAAGTAGGGGTATGGTTTTTTCTTGCTATATCACTTTACCTTTGCTGAGTATGTTAGTTGCAGAATCTTTCGCTTTTCTTCAATAAAATCAGCCAACCTTCACTATGTGCTAGATATAATCGCTCTCATTTTTCTCCAAACATTCACTCATAAGCAGGAACTAAAATTTATCACAGTCAGGTAAAGTGATATTGGTTGATTTTTCTAGCACACGGTATGTTTGGAATGCACAAAATACTCAGCAAAAAATTACCATTCGCAAGCTGTTTGGAATGCACAAAGCTCCAAGGAGGGACAAATAATTACCAGTCGCAAGCTGCTTCGGTTCACTCCAAACTGTCGGAGCGGGTCATCCTCGCAGGCATCCTTGGAGCTCGCTCCGATTCACCGCCGAGACTCGCGGAGGACAAGGCCACCGGTGCTCCCCTTGAACAAACTTTGCCTGCGCACGTGGATTTGGTGGAGCGAAGGTCTGCCACTCCAAATCCAATGGCGTCAAGCGCTGGGTCGCGGGCCTGAGGCAAGCAGCGGAGAAGAGAGGGCCCATGCCGCCGGCGCGAGGTTACGGCAGCAGCGGAGGGGAGAGGACGGTCGTCGAGTTGGCGGGGGGGGGGGGGGGGGGGGGGGGGGGGGGGGCAAGTGAGTGGTATGTCGGTCGCCGGCACTGGGGAGGCAGGAGAGCAAGGTATGGTCGCCGGTGGTGGGGATGCAGGGGATTGGGTTCTCGACGGAAGAGATAGAAAGGGAACTAGAGTAGAGAGTGGGTAGGCAGGCACAGCTGTCCTGATTCTCCCTTTTTTTACACGATGACTGGACTCAACGAGTTCTTATATTATATACGGTGTATATATGTATATACTAGGAAAAAAGTAGTAGGTGGGCATTAAGATTTTGGAAATCCTCAAAACAATTAAGATTTTTTTGACAAAATACTTGAAACAACTCACATATAAAAATTGGAACCACATACTTTATGTTAAACATCATGGATTGTTGGATCAATGATATTTTGTCTCGAGTTCTCAAGGTGTATATTTTCTCGGTATATTTCAATGCTAACTAATCGAATTTGATACTTCTTCCGACCCATATTAGTTGACTTGGATTTTTTAAAATTTGGATAAACCTATATACTAAATAGTGTCTACGTTCGTTCAAATCTAGACAAATCCAAGTCAACTAATATGAGTCGGAGGGAGTACATCTTTTCACGTGAAATTCATGGCATTTAAATTTTGGTCAAATTATCATGTTGGCATTTTTATACGAGTGAATTTTCCATATGATTGTGTTAATATGTTAAAGCAAAAGAAATTAAGGCCCGTGACATACCCGGACATAACTCAGGCCAGATCCAAAAAAACCAGATTGAGAATATCTAGACATGAGCCCCGACCTGACCATCGGGCTGCATATCTACGTATGAGCGAGACAGAACGCACGAAAAATCCAGAAAATGTCTAGACCGACACGAACGGCCCGACACGATCATGGCTTAAATCGTCTGTTTGGCAGGTCTCACCGCGGACTGAAAAACAAAACCGGGACTAATCCGATGGCACACTCTGCCCGGCTTGGCCCGAGATTTTAAGTTGGGCCGACCGGGTTGGACTGCCCATGTCCAGGTTTGCCCAAGATTTTTAAGTTGGGCTGACTGGGTCGGACTGCCCATGTCTAGGTTTGCCTGTGAGACAAGCCTCGTAGTCTATATTTATCCATTCACTTATATAGTACGCTCCGTTTACTCTTTTATTGCTCCGTCTCA
Source organism: Avena atlantica (assembly GCA_910589765.1). NCBI lineage: Eukaryota > Viridiplantae > Streptophyta > Magnoliopsida > Poales > Poaceae > Avena > Avena atlantica. The sequence continues at coordinate 514,602,852 of OU342735.1, read as the reverse complement.
TGAAATAAGTCTGCCCCGTTTACTTTTATTGCTCCGTCTCATGAAATAAGTCTGTATTGTTGAAAACAATGTCATAGGTCGACACATAATATTTATATTTTAACCATCTTTTTGTCTTTTAGAAGTATTATCAACCGTGACAACGCACGGGCATTTTACTAGTAACTTGTAAAATTATGTAATATATACCTTTAATTTTTCCTCACCCAATATTGTTCATTCATCTTTTTAAGTTGAATTATCTTTCTTCCCGTGTTTTCCGTTTCCGATAAGGTGAAAATATTTTGCATGGTTAAATTTAGCTCATTTAACCCATTTGGTCTCTTTATCTCTCCTAAGTTTATTGACACATTCATTTGCATGCCGCAAATCTTTTTTCTCAAGATGCACTAACTGGAATTGATTCAGCCTTGAGATCCATATTCTCCATAGTGGCAAGTAATCTTTCCTTCTCCTTTTTATGTCCCACTCAAATTTTTTGCCCAACCTTTTAGGAAGAGCCTTAAGTGTCGCATTTTATTTTCCCATTGCTGAATATGAGTACCATCATGAGATACTGACATCCATTTTGTCACCACCATTTCATAAAAACAATCATGTCTCAACTAGGATAGTTCGAATAAAAATCGTGGTTTGTTTTGTAAATGAGCTTGATGACAAGAATCAATGAGTAATGGTAGATCCAGAACGTGTCAAAGCCTGGACTGAAACTAGATGGAATTTATGATCCCGTTCACCGCTTGCCAAAATCCGATCAAACTTTTCATAGGTTGGTTCTCACGCCTATTTGTCCATGCATGTAAATATCGGCACGAGAGAAAAAGTTCTCTTAAATCCAGGCTCTTACACTACAGGACCCGTGCGCTACGCCGAGGGAAAAAAGGCATCGGTGTAGGCCAAATTGCCCTCGGCGTAGCCTCCTCGGCAAAGGTCTTCCTCGACGGAGCACATACAGGCCGTCGGCGTATGCTACGACGACGGCTTTGCTCTCGGCGTAGCGGCCGTCGGCATAGTGTGTCAGCAGTTTGCAAAAACATTTTAAAAAAATATATTTTTTTATAGTTTTTCTCATTTTTTTAATCTTTAAATTGTTAGAATTGTTAATCTCTCACTTTGAATATTTTTAACATTAATTATATTTAATATTTGATTAAATTGCAGTCTTGGCCAAACTTCTCGACCGGTCACTCATCCTAATACTACTCCAGCTCTAGCACGATGCACGCTTAACTTCCTGGTTCCTTCAGAATCTATTTCCGCAAAGTAATTCATACATTATTGTCAATACCATGATATCAATCCTATTAACTCTTATATCATCATGTCACATGTTTGTATTTTTTAAAATTATAAATAATTATTTAAGTAAACATTAATGAATAAGTAAAAATATTTTTGAATTCAAATAAAAATATAACAATTTTACTTTTTGTATTTTTCTATTTAATATGGAATAATTAATATTTTTAAACCCGTAAATCGGAATTCGAAAAATAATATGTCTAAATTGATCAGAAAAATGAGAGGAATCCAAATATGATATCCATATCAACCAAACACTAACCCTCCGTTTTTGAATTAGCTATTTGGTGGTTGCTTTAGAAAATCCCCTTTTTGCGCTTGGAAAATAGAAATGCCTTTTTGGTGCGATGAAAAGGAAATTTGCATTGGATCTTAGATAAAATATCATATTTTGAACCTAAAAATTATTTTTCTAAAAAACACATGAGCATCGGATCATGTACCTGTAGTTCATATATGACCCACTTTCTACCGATTCGGCAGAAATTTGTCTTTTTCAACAAAGGTGGACAGAAAGGTTTCGGATCCCCTGTTGGGAAATTGTCCATATAAGGTAGTCTAGTATTTTTGTAAAATGTGGTGGTAGCATTTTGAATTAGCTATTTGGTGGCTGCTTCACAAAATCGTCTATTTTTTGTGCTCAGAAAATGGAAAATGGCTTTTTGGTGCGACGAAAAGGAAAACTTCCTAATGCAATATTGTTCGTTATCCCATGATGTATATTTATGCACAATATGGGCAAATTATCACAAACTATTCCTCAATTCTAGTCATAACATTGGTCATTTGACACGAAAGCCAAGAAACCTCGAATGAGATAGGTCATTTTGTGAAGGTTTTTTCAGAAATAATCAATATACCAAGTTTGATATTTTTACTTGTAACTATGTCACATAATATGATACCATGCGAAGGTTTCGCATTGTTTCGATCGTTTTTGAATTTTTTATGCCCGTTTCAAACTATCGTCAAACTTTGTCGAACGACGGGCATGAAGATTCTTAGCTCGAGGCTGAGCCTCGCTAAACTTGCATTGGATCTTTGATAAAAAGCATATTTTGAACCTAAAAATGATAATCAATATACCAAGTTTGATATTTTTCCTTATAACTATGTCACATAATATGACACCACGCGAAGGTTTCGCATTGTTTCGATCGTTTTTGAATTTTTTATGCCTGTTTTAAACTATCGTCAAACTTTGTCGAACGACGGGTATGAAGATTCTTAGCTCGGGACCGAGTCTCGCTAAACTTGCATTGGATCTTTGATAAAATAGCATATTTTGAACCTAAAAATGATTTTTATAAAAAAAATATAAGCATCGGATCATGTACCTGTAGTTCATATCTGACCCCCTACGATTCGGCAGGAATTTGTCTTTTTCACCAGGGATGGACGGAAAGGTTTAAGATTCCTCTTTTGGAAATTGTCCATATAAGGTGGTCTAGTATTTTTGTAAAACGTGGTGGTAGCATTTTGAATTATCCATTTGGTGGTTGTTTCACAAAACCGTTTGTTTTCTGTTATCGTAAAATGGAAAATGGCTTTTTGGTGCGACGAAAAGGAAAACTTCCTAATACAATATTGTTCGCCATCCCATAATGCATATGTATGCACAATATGGGCACATTATCACAAACTATGCCTCGATTATAGCCATAACATTGTTCATTTAACCCGGAAGTCAAGAAACCTCGAATGAGATAGGTCATTTTGTGAAGGGTTTTTTCACTCATAATCAATATACCAAGTTTGATATTTTTTCTTGTAACTATGTCACATAATATGACACCACGCGAAGGTTTCGCATTGTTTCGATCGTGTTTGAATTTTTTATGCCCGTTTTAAACTATCGTCAAACTTTGTCGAACGACGGGCATGAAGATTCTTAGGTCGGGGCCGAGCCTCGCTAAACTTGCATTGGATCTTTGATAAAATAGCATATTTTTAACATAAAAATGATTTTTGTAAAAAAACATGAGCATCGGATCATGTACCTGTAGTTCATATCTGACCCACCTCCCGCCGATTCAGCAGGAATTTGTCTTTTTCACCAGGGGTGGACGGAAAGGTTTAAGATCCCCCTGTTGAGACATTTTCCATATAAGGTGGTCTAGTATAATATGGTGGTAGCATTTTGAATTAGCCATTTGGTGGTTGCTTCACAAAACCGTTCATTTTTTATGCTCGGAAAATGGAAAATGGCATTTTGTTGCGACGAAAAGGAAAAATTTCTCCTGCAACATTGTCCGCCATCCCATGATGCACATGTATGCACAATATGGGCACATTATCACAAACTATGCCTCGATTCTAGCCATAACATTGGTCATTTGACCCGAAAGCCAAGAAACCTCGAATGAGATAGGTCATTTTGTGAAGGTTTTTTTCAGACATAATCAATATACCAAGTTTGATATTTTTTCTTGTAACTATGTCATATAATATGACACCACGCGAAGGTTTCGTATTGTTTTGATCGTTTTTGAATTTTTTATGCCCGTTTTAAACTATATATAATATTTTATGTTTCACTTAATTTTTATTTACAAATGTATAATATTTGAGTGTAGATAGATAGGTCTTATTTTTTTGCAAATTTTGATATATTATTTGTATTTTTCTGAATTATAATGATTTAGTTATGATTTTTCAAAGTTTAATGAGGTAAAAAAATAGCTACGCCGAGGGCGGCCGTCGGCGTAGCATAGGATACGCCGAGGGTAATTATACGTCGATGGCTGCTTGGCGGAGCTGGTCTAGACGATGGCTACGCCGTAAAAGCTAGCATCGAAAACAAATTGCATTTGAAATAGTCATTACTGTTTTCTTCCTAGAGAGAATATATTGACATATGTCAAGTCTAGATCGGAGTCATTTTCTAAGAACTTCTGTCTGCTATCATGTGAGGTCGCTGTTAGCATGTTATCGATACCTTTTCCAGCTCATCGTTCCCTCTTCCCCAGTTAATTAAATTATTATTTGCGCTGACAGGGGTGCTCACAATATTTAAGTTACCTGATGCGCTTAGACGGTTGACTAGCAAACCGGAGAGAAATAGGAGATCTGCCTCTCCACCAGCAGCATAACACGGGCAAAAATGTCTACCGAAGTTCGCTGGTGTAGCGGAGCGTCCGGAAACAAGGGTATGGGAGATGAACTCGATGAGGAGGAGCTTCAAGGCCGGCCAGAAGCAAGGATCATCAACAAGTACGCCGTCCTTATGGCGTACATCCGAATTGGCCTGAAAGGCGTCGCAGCCCTGGCGCTTCTGTGGGCCACCGTGGTCCTCCTCGGCGGCTTCGTCTCCGATCTGAAGACGATCGATTTTTGGTATCTGACCTTCATCGCATTCGTCCAGGCTGCCGGGTTAGTGCACAGTATTATTTAGCGCTTTTCGTCTCGTGTATGCAAACTATCGTTTCCTTATTTTCTCCATTACACTGCTATACTACGTACTGTCGATGTTAGAGAATCTTCAATAGTATTGCTATTTTGAATTGCTAAAAACTAGCTATAGCAAGAGGATAGAGAAGGTTTACCAATCAAATGAAATTCTGTTTTGCTAACCTTCATTCCTCAAATTTATTTGTGCATACACTGAGTTTATAGCATAAAACCACCACTTTTCTACATAAATTTTGAAAAACCACCACCCTACTGCTGTTTTTTGCACTTAGCGCTAACCAGTCGATTGACAAGAATTGACGCTGGATCTGACAGATGGGGCTCACCAGCTTGGGACGGCCGCTAACAGACGTTATCGACATATAGCATAAAACCACCGCTCTTCTGCTTCAATTACAAAAAACCACCACCTTTCGCTAAAATAACAAAAAACACCACTCTACAGCAATTTTTTTGCAATATGCACTAAACATCGATTTCACACGAATTGACGTTGGGTCTGACAAGGCGACCCCACCAACACCGTGGCACTGCCGGACGACGCGTCGTCAACCTTTTCCATGCAGATCCTCTAGTTCGAATATGAAACATCTTCAGAAATATTCGAATATTTTGAATACAAACTTGGTTCACTAATTTGGATCATTAAAATATGCATGCTAATGTATTATACAATCATTGGAGCCGCATAAATTGGATGTATGTATTTTTGGCCCATGCATGCATGCACAATGAATCAAAATGAAGGAACAGAGCCTTGCTAGATGAGCTGCACATGCTTCTCGGAGAGAAACACATGTGATTCACCGTAAACATGTTGAGCAGCGTGACACTGGTGACAACGTACGTGGGTTGTCACCGTCGGAGTTTTATAATAAACAAATCAGAGAGAAACACATGTGATTCACGTATGATGGATGCTAGAAATGGATTCCTTAGATTTTTCTAATAAATCTGGACATATTATTTATATTATTTGGAGTTATACAATTAAAGTTATAAATTTTCAAAGTTTGATTACTAATAAAAGCAATTTTAATTGTTTGCATATTTTAATTATCTAAAATAGTGGGCCAATTTTAAAACTATTCAAACATTTGTGAGCACATTTTATATTAAAAGTTTTCCTTTTGAATTTGAATTCAAAAGTTATGGACTTCTTAAAATAAACTGCAGGTTTACTAAAATGTGTGAATGCGAGGGACCCCTCCATAATTTTCTTTCAAAACTTGAGGACCTGCGTGCGAACTGGCAGACGATGCTCGTGCGGTGCCACGTCATCAAAGTTGGCGGGATCATCTTGTCAGACCCAGCATCAATTGGTGTGGAATCGGTGTTTAGTGCACATTAAACAAATTGTCGTAGACTAGTGTTTTTTGCAATTTTAGCGAAAGGTGGCAGTTTTTCGCGATTGAAGCAGAAGAGTGGTGGCTTTATGCTACATGTCGTTAACGTCTGTTAACGGTCGTCCCAAACTGGTGGACCCCATCTGTCAGATCCAGTATTAATTTGTGCCAATCGACTGGTTAGCGCACATTGCAAAAAATCAACAATAGGGTAGTGATTTTTTGCAATTCAAATGTAAACCAATGGTTTTTTGAAATTTAGGTAGAAAAGTGGTGGTTTTATGCTATAAACTCTGCATACACTAAGAGAAGGGGGTTATTCTATCATACACACATAACACACTAGTATAGTATAGATACACGTACATATTTATAGCAGAGCTCACCATCATATATATACTAGGACACATCACATACACTTGTACATGTACATGACGACACGTATACATAGACGGTTGCATATACTAGACCATGCACACAGCAGAGACGTACATAGTCATACGTATACATGTACACACGTACATGGCTACATACAACACACGCGTCCATGGCAATGTACAGTGCATGTACAAATACGTGTACACACGGCCACACACTACACATAGCACCCACAGACACACTAGAAGGCATGCACGCGCCCAGCACACACGTGTGCACACGTTACACGCGAACGCACGCTAGAACGCACGTAGCATGCAGCACGCACACACACTGGAACACACGCACGTAGACGTACACTACACAGCACACATGTACACTTCAAATGGCCAACAAGATTGGCCCCACCTGTCAATGGGACAAAACGAAAGACAGAGGACCACCTTAGAAGGGTTGCTAAAAATTTACTAATTTGGCATTGGATTGGTAAATATAAAAAAAATTAGCCATAACTTATAGAAAGCTTGCTAAAAAATTAATTTCGGTGGGGATCACTTGCAGGAAGGCTGTTGGAGCTGTTTTTTTTCACTCAATTGGTAAAATAAAAATTGGGTCTAGATGTACCAATGCTGTTGGAGATGCTCTTAGTCTTGTATAAATTTCTCTCTTTTCCAATTCCTCATGCGTACAATACTAAAAAGCTACTCCCTTTATTCGAAATTAAGTGTCGCAGATTTGTCTAGTTATTATTTATTTAAACACTATTTATTACGCATCTCAGTGTATAAATACACGAATCTAGAAAAATCTACGATAGTTAATTTAGAACATAAAGAATAAAAATTATCAATGTTTTATGATGGCATATTGAGTACTTCCTCCGTCTCGGTTTATAAGACTTACGCGTATTTCTAGGTTGACAAATTAATCAACTTAGCATGAGGTACATAAGATAAAAACTATATTATTAAAAACTTCAAATGTTATATTTTCTAATGATATAATTTTTATATTATATAAATCATATTATATAGCTCATGCGGACGACCTAGATATACGCGTAAGTCTTATAAACTAGGATAGAGAGAATAGCTTTTAATTAATATAATTTAACATAACATCATTACAATTTTGCTGGTAATATTGGTTACATGTGAATTGTACCAAATCTGCGTCGGAAACAAATGCACGAAACCAATAAGGAAATAAAATAAGCAATGAGGCAATAAGAACATGCATGTAGGTCAAGATGCCCGTGTTAGACTTGTACGAGTACGACACGATCTTTATTTCCTAAATTGTAATCTCTTTTCGTGACAACCAAGTCCTATGTAATATGAGCTGTGGAACAAATTAATCAAGTGCAATAATTATATTTGCCTTCAGACCACAACAGTAGAATTGTTGTTAATCATGGAGATAAAGATGTTGTAAACTTATAATCAAAGTAGTCATTTGTTGTTATGGAATGTAACGGGTCACTTGAGGGCACCCACGCTAAATAAGCTCCTTAGAAACACTATCGTCACTCACCTTGAGTTGTTAAGGGGGAAATGAGCTCGCTTAGAACGCACGTGATCGTGTTGTCACTCCGGATGGCAATGGGTACCCGAAACCCGTAAACCCGACGGGTACCCGTGCTAAATGGGTAGGGTTTGGTAAAGAAAAAAACCTATAAAGCTGCTTAGCGGTAAAATATTAGACCCGTCGGGTCTAACGGAGGCGGGTATGGGGGTGTCAAACCCGTACCTGCAGACCCGCATACCCGGCTGTAAAATAAAGACCCCACATGTCATTGAACTATTGTACCATTTACCCCTGCACAACTCAGCAACTCACGCACGCACGCTTAGAAAAAAACCACCCACGCACTACTCAGTACTCACGCGGTTGACTCATCCCACCCTGGTGCCCCACATAGCCACGACTCCACCTCTGGGCCGCTTCCTTCCCTTATCCCCTCCACATCGCTTCCTTGACCGCACTGCCTCTCACGCACGGACGCAGGTCCTTGTCGCCGCTCATGCGCAGGTCCGCAGCGTCTTGCGCAGGTCCTTGCTGCCGCTCGTCCTCATCACCTCGCCCCTGCTCCCCTCTTGCGCCGCCGTCGTCCAACGTCGAGGTCCGCGCCACCGCTCGTCCTCGTCCCTTCTCCCCTCTTGCGCCACCACCGGCCAGCGTCGAGGTCCGCGCCGCCGCTAATCCCTCCCATCTCCCCTCTTGCGCTAGGAGAGATGTCCAGAGCCCTAGTTCGACCCGATTTCGCGGGTACCCGTCGGGTCCCCCGAACCCGGCCGGGTGGCGGGTATGGTGGAGAGTTGTACCCGCCGGCGGGTACGGGGCCGGGTCGCGGGGGCAGGGAGGAGGGTCGGGTGCGGGTATGGGGGGCCCTGACCCGGCCCCGAACCCGGCGGGTGCCATCCGGAGTTGTCACCACCGATCCCGCCGCCACCACCACTGGCTCCGGATCTCAACATATAATGGAGAGTTTTGTCCCGTCACCCAATTATGTTTGATGCAAGAGGGTGTGGTCATCTACCAAGACTTTGGACTACTCGAGTTAAATGATGGTCAGGGCACCATGGTTGATGTCAGATTGAAGGTGGAGGATCGAGATATTGTCACTGGCGCCACAATTGAGTTCCCGCGGCATCTGGCCAGGATCGGTCCACATTTTGATTCCGTTTCTTCTCATGTTGCCAGCGTAGTTGCACGAGTTCCATCCTATGCACAGACTTGTGGCTTGGTACCGCTCAGAATGAGACGTGGTGTGATGTCATCAATGGCGGTGACAGATCAAGCGTTTGCCAATAGGATTGGGACACATCCCACAACTGTTGACTTGTGGCCGAGAGGGGCTACAAGTGGATCATGGGTTTCTCCATCTCCACAAACCCTAACGTGGATACGAGGAGAGTGGTGTTTGTGTCATTGTGTGTTCTCCCACTCAAATCCACCCCAATTCCCCATATGATTCGATTCCGATAAGGTGGATATCAGGCCCATCTAGTGATACTAGATCCTGTAGAGGTCGCAGCGAGCCGACCACGGATGGATCGGAGAGTCGCGGGTGCAAGAAGATTCCTACCACGCAACTTCAACTGCCTTGATCCTTATGGGGGGTAGTAGATCAAAGTTTGTGTCGAGGAATAACTGTAATGGTGATAACATGAGGTGGGAGGAAAATCATCATCGAGAGGAAGAGTACTAGAGAAATCAGGATAGGAGGCGGGACAAAGAGAGACGCTGGGAAGAGAATCAACGGTCAGAGGAGTGCCCCCGTAAAGAAGCAAGGGCTCGAAATGAGGAGTGATGTTGTGAAGACCATCAGTGGCTTGATGAAATTGAGCGGCTGGGTAGGGAGAGGACTCTAGTAGAGGCGAGAATAAGATAAGAGAACATCAACAACAACCGTGATCGCTGGAAAGGTGGAACCACTGCCCCGAGATGCAAGGAGGGAGAACTTGTTCCTCCCCAGCAACTGCTTCTTCTGCTCAGCATATGGGAGGTATTTGGCATCCAACTCTCCAAATACCGTAAAAAGGCACGTATCACAAATATTTTTGCCTTTTTTCCACAAAACGGCCAGTCCGTCCCGCATATATTCGGAACAGGAGGCCTCGTATGCTGTATACCGTATCCATTTTCCCCTTCCTCCCTCGCCCAGAAACCCTCACCGCCGCCCGCCCCCGTCTTTGATTCCGCCTGCATCCGCCGTCGAAAAACACATCGCCGCCACCAACCTCCTGAAGGGTTTCGCGGCATAGTAAATCAAAATTTTCTACGGATGCGAACAGAGGAAAAGCCAAGATCTAATCTAGGAGATGCAATCAACGAGAGAGATTGGATTAGATCTTCATACCCTTGAAGATTCGCACAGCGGAACGTTCGTCGGAACGTGGGTGATATAGTCGTACTCGCTTCTCCTCCTCGCGATCCGATCCGATCTATGTAACACCCTCAGAATCGGACCTATGAAAGTTTTAGCGATTCCCACCAAACCCGCATAGAAATGATTCAAAGGTGCCCACCAGGCACTTTCGTGCGGGTGGAAAACGAAGTAATAACATTACACAACAGTCCTCGATGGGACCCACAGAACAGATATATATAACAGCGACTCAAAGAGTCAAGAATTACAGATATAATATACAAAGATCCAATTCACCTTGAAAACGAGAGTGCGTCCAGCTACGGACAAGATGCAAATGGGGCTAAGAGCCCTGAAGAATAACCAATGGCGTCCATAACCCTGCCCAGGCCAAGCCGGAAGGGTAACCCTGCTAACGACGTCGATCTCGAACCTGCTTAAACAAAAGGGGTGCCGACAAAGGTCAAAGGAAAAAGAGGAGCGTCAGTACTAAGGCCAGTACACAGCGAGGCTAGAATTCGGCGGTCCTCGCCTACATAGGTATGGTGGACTGAAGCGGCAGCGGCAGCATGCACTAGACAACCTATAGAGACTCGATACAACTGGCGACTATCAGAGAGGGATGAGAAAGACCTATTCGGAACCGACCTGATACTACCATCAAACAAACCCATCCTGGTGTTTCCCCCTCGAGACCAAACGAGGAAGTCAACCGAGGAACTCACACCGTTGGCAGTTTTACTTATTCAGTTATCGTTGCAGCAATTACTAGTCAGGTTTAGATAATCATCCTGATAAAGTAAGCAGTGGGCACTATTAGTTAACCATTCCGTTATAGTTACAACACTTACTAATCAGATACAGATAGCATGAGATAACCTAAAACCCAGCAGTTGTTGGTACTTTTATTTAGCCATTCCGTTGTAGTTGCAATACTTACTAGTCAGGTACAAGGGTCGCAAGCGACAATCCAAACAAGCAGTTGTGGGCAGTATTATTTAGCCATTCCATTATAGTGAAGCTGATTACTAGTCATTATAAAGTCAAATTTATAGCACTACTTTAGTTATAGTTGTCTATGATCGAGATACTGTGCTCCAAGTCGTCCATAACCGCGGACACGGCTTTCAGAAAGTTTTAACCCGGCCGGGGTGCACAAATAGCAACACACACTCGATCAGCCTCGGAAAAACCAAATCAAAACCCAACGAGGCCTTCACGACAAAGCAATCACAGGATTCAGAAATATTTCAGGGGGCCACCCCTTGGAGTACACCCGCAACGAAGTTAGCTGACTTCGAGACGGACCCGAGGTTTGTGGGGCCGGCTGTAAGCGACTGGGAACCCAAAACTGGGCTTGTCGATACCGCGTAAACGGGTCACAATTCCTAAACAGTACAGTGTGCTCCTCGCACAATCGTAAATACAGTAGTAGCATGGCATAAGTACAGGACAGTAAATAAAACCTCAAACTAGTTTGTGGCCCCAAGAAATAAGAATGAATCAAGCTCTGTCTCAGGGGGGTCCCATAATCCTCCCGGATGTGGATAGCGCGATAAATCAAGGAACAGGTATCAAGTACTCGGGGTCCTACGGGACACAAGTGGGCGGTCGGAAACCAAATATTATCTATCACCCACCGATGCCTCTGCTTACTTACTTCAATTTTAGTTGTTAAACAAGAATTAAAGTGAACGATAAGTAAAGCCATGATCATCTCCAACATCAACATGCGGCAATACACCAACAACTGAGGCACTTGACGACACGCAACAGCACTTGAGCAAGCGACTACGACGCGCAAGACTACTAGCTACCAAACACAGGTGATAGGATGTGTCCAAGGCAATATAGGGCTGCAAGGTATATCACGGGTACGAAAACTAGAGCATCGCAACACAGATAGCAATAGATCAACAGGAGGGAAATAAATACTATAAAAGTAAGATAGGTAGAGAGGGGAGATGCTCGCCTGAAAACATTGTCGAAGGTTCAACCGAAGATCGGGGTGAAGCTCACATCAACTCAACGGCCTTATCCGCGAAGAACCAAAACACTAGAAGAGACACCGGATGTACTATTTAACACAACAGCAGAAGATCGGGCATGATGCATGCATGATGTATGACATGGCAAAAGTGCGATGCAATTAGGTCAAATTAAGCGGAACCGGGGGTCCCGACAATTAATTAAACGGTTCAAGTCAGTTAACTACCCCGCAATTTAAATGTTGTCTTAACATGGCAGAAGATAGCACCGGTTCGCTACACAAATTTAAATGAGGCCAATATAAGACTAGATTTGCCCGCATATGGGCCCCATATTTAATTATGAGGTGAATCGGCATAAGGCCCCCAAACCACACAATTATGCATGCATGAATGACAATTTAATATGCATCAATTTGTTATGATATTTATAAAAATAGGGTCTCGAGGAAAAGGTTCGCACATTAGGGTTCGGCAGATCTTGGTTCCGGGGTTCGGGGTTCGGTCTCCGGGTTCGGGGTTCGACGGGATCGTTCTCGGACTCCGGGAATTAGGGTCTTCGGGTCGGGGTGGTAGATCTTGTCGCATGAGCGTCACTGCTTCCGGGAAGAACTTGTCGTCTAGGGTCCCGGTGTCCGGGGTGTAGTGCTCGACGTCCTCGGCTCCGGGAGGAAGATCTTGGCGCGTCGGATTCGGTCTTCTAATCCATGTAGTAGACCTGTTCAGTTCCATGTCGACGACCTTGGAATTCGGGGCTTCGTCTCCGTGAGGCGACCTTGGCGCTCCGCGGCCTTCGGTCACGGGTTCTCCGGGCTCCCATGTAGGAGATCTTGTCGTCGCGCCGAAGAACTCGGATTCGGGTGTCGGTGGACTACTTGATGTTCCCCTTAGACGATCTTCGGGTTCCGTGAAGGAGATCTTGTAGTGCCGGAAATCCTCGGGGTCGATCATCGGATCCGGCGACGGGGCTTCGAGGCACTTGTGATAGGGTCTGCCTTGTATCTCCAGGTACGGGGGTCTCGGTGAGCTTTGCGTCCTGAGGAGGTGCTCTTCGGTTACGGGCCTCGGCCATCCCATCCGCGTAGATCATGGCGTTCCGAGGCTGCGGTTCGACTTCATGTTCTCCAGGGCCGGTCTCACCAATACGTGTTCAACGTGTTGGACGGTATGGCCCGGCGCGCTACAGGGTCGGATCGAACAGGACGTCTCGGGACGAGCCGCTGCAGGGGAGGTGGAACCCGGGAAGGAGAGGCAGAGGCGGCGTGGGCTCGACGGGACCAGGGCGAGGCGGGCCGCGAGAGGGAGGGGACGGTCTCAGCGGGGGGGAGGAGAGAGCGGGCGGCGGGCGCGCTGGGGAGAGAGGTTGGAGGAGGATGGTGGGGCCGGGGTGGGCCAGAGTGGGTGCGGGGTGTGGGGTTGACCGGGTGAGGGAGGGAGTGGCCGCGGGTGGGGCCAGGGGGCAGGGAGAGAGGGAGAGGCGGGTAGGTGGGGAAGCTGGTGGGCTGCGTGTGTGCTGGGGAGAGAGGTGTGTTGGGTGGCAGGGTGAGAGAGGAGGGAGGAGGTGACGTGGCAGCTAGGGAGTGGTGGAGGGAGGGAGAGAGGTGAGGTGGCGAGAGAGGATTGGATGGGGTGAGGTGGCTGGAGGGATGGGTAGATTAGGTTGGGTAGACTAGGGATTTTGGGTGGACCGTTTTTGCACTGGGGGTGGCCGACTGGGTCGGTTCGGCCCGGTTTGGCTGACCCCATTAAAATAATTTAATAATTTTATTTGTTTCAAACAGACTTTTGCAAACCGATAGCAGAAAAAATAAAATAATCCGGGACCCCGGGTTTTGCGTTTGAATAAATATGGGGCGTTTAGAAAACAAAGGCAGGTTTTTCCGCAATTAGTTTTATGCAAGCAAATGCAAGATGATGACGATGCTCAAATGCAATGTGGCACGATGACATGAGCATGCAGGCATGATGATGCAATGCACAAAAACAACGCGATTTTCTAGTAGTGGTTTTGCGGGATGCCACAATCTAGCACCACAAGTGGCGGTGCCTCCGTGAGATGCACACGTGCAGCACCTCGACGTCTCCTCCTTCCTCGGACCAGCAAGTATGGTGGAGAGATAGATTGGATCTACAACACGACGGCGTGGTGTATATTGTGGAGAATTTCTGCAGCAGGGCTTCGCCTACAAACAGTCGGGAGGGAGAGAGGAAAGCTAGCAAGGCGGCTAGGGTTTGGAGGAGAGGTGTGGGGGGTTGGTGCGCCCCCACCCCTCTTTATATAGAGGGAGGGCGCAGCCCTAGCCCCTCCCCCAAGCCCAAAGGATAAGGAGTGGGGGGCATGGACTCTCCCCTCTTCTAGAAACCCTATCTCTAGTTTAAACGATTTAAACTCTTTAGGATCGGCTGGGCCCTATGGGGCCTTGTGCCCCTGGCCCAAAGCGGCCAGGACACTCCCTCATAGGCCCATGCCCCCTCCCGGAAGGTGGGGCCACGTTGGTCCCCTTTCGGAAGGTTCTAGAAGCTTCCGGTACAATACCGATTAACCCGGAACAATTCCGAACTCCAAAAACTGCACTGCCTTATATGAATCTTATTCTCCGGACCATTTCGGAACCTCTCGTGATGTCCCGGATCCCATCCGAGACTTCGAACAAAAATTAATAAACCAATTATCCAATCTATCCTAGCGTCGAGATACGTTAAGTGTGTGACCCTGCGGGTTCGAGAATATGCAGACATGATCTTCTATCAATAATCAACAGCGGGGTCTGGGCACCCATATTGACTCCCACACATTCATCGATGATCATATCGGAGGAACCACGATGCCAGGATTCAATCAATCCCATATATATATTCCCTTCGTCTCGCGATATTTTACTTGCCCGAGATTCGATCGTCGGTACCGTCATACCTAGTTCAATCTCGTTCACAGCAAGTACTTTACTCGTTCCGTAATCCGATATCACTTTGTGATTAACTCCTTAACCACATGCTTGCAAGCGGTGTTGATATCGATTACCGAGTGGGCCCGAAGTATATCTCTCCGACTTGGGAGGGACAAATTCCATCTCGATACATACAACCCAACAGATACTTTCCGATCACCTGAGAGACACCTTTATGATCACCCTCTCATAGGATGACGTTTGATGACCTCAAAGCTTTCTTCCGGTACCAGGGAGTTGCATTATCTCATGGTCTAAGGAATACAATATTTGACATAGGAAAAGCTTCGCAAAGATGAACACGATGAAACGATCTAATTGCTTCGCTTAGTTTGGGTCTGTCCATCATATCATTCTCCCAATGATATGATCTCATTATCAATTGACAGCTCATGTCTATGGTTAGGAAACCTTAACCATCATTGATCAATGAGCTAGTCCTTAGAGGCGTACCAGGGACACGGTGTTGTTCACAAACCACACAAGTATTAAAGTTTCCACTTAATACAATTCTAGCATGGAATATAAACATTATCATGAACAAGAATTATAATAATAACATCTTTATTATTGCCTCTAGGGCATAATTCCAACAGTCTCCCACTTGCACTAGAGTCAATAATCTAGTTTACATTTGGCAACAATCTCACACCCATGGCACTGAGGTGTTGATCATGTTTTACACGTGGAAGAGGTTTAGTCAATGGATCTGCGACATTCAGATCTGTATGTACTTTGCTAATCTTCAGATCTCCATCTGATATATAATCTCGGATTATATGAAACTTGCGGTTGATATGCTTGGTCTTTGGATGATATCTTGGTTCCTTAGCGAGTGCTATGGCGCCAGTGTTGTCACACAATATCTCCAGTGGGTCCAATGCACTTGGAAACATGCCAAGCTCAGTGATGAAGTTTCTGATCCAAACTCCTTCACTTGACGCTTCTGCAGCAGCCATGTATTCCGCTTCCACTGTAGATCCCGCGATCACGCTTTGCTTGCAGCTTCTCCAGCTCACAGCTCCTCCATTCAAAATATAAACGTATCATGTCTGAGATTTGGAATCATCCTTGTCGGTGGAAACTAGCATCGATATAACCTTTTACGACAAGCCGATCATCACCCCCATAGACTAAGAACATTTCTTTAGTTCTATTTAGGTACTTTAGGATGTTCTTCACGGCTGTCCAGTGTTCCACTCCTGGATCACTTTGATATCTGCTCGTCAAACTAAGAGCATTGGACACATCCGGTCTAGTACACAGCATGGCATACATGATGGAACCTATGGCCGAGGAATAAGGCACTTTGCTCATAGCTTCCCTATCATTTACCGTAGCTGGACACTGAGCCTTGCTCAATATCTTACCTGACAACATAGGCACTGAACCTTTCTTTGCCTTATCCATTCTGAACCTTTTCAGAACTTTGTCTAGGTATGTACTCTGGCTTAAAGCTATCAGGCGTATTTGTCTATCTCTATAGATTTTGATGCCCAATATATAAGCAGCTTCACCTAGGTCTTTCATTGAAAAACACTTGTTCAAATAACTCTTCACATCGTTAAGCATGTTGATGTCATTTCCGATAATCAATATGTCATCCACATACAGTACCAGAAACGTCACCGAGCTCTCACTCACTTTCTTGTAGATACAAGCTTCGTAGCAATTTGGAACAAATCCAAAACTCTTGATCACTTGATCAAAACGAAGGTTCCAACTACGAGATGCTTGCTTCAGTCCATAAATGGAACGCTGAAGTTTGCATACTTTACTAGCATCCTTAGGATCGACAAAACCTTCGGGTTGCATCATATACAACTCTTCATCAATGTTCCCATTGAGGAAAGCAGTCTTGACATCCATCTGCCATATTTCATAATCATGAAACGCAGCAATTGCTAATAAAATCCGAATGGACTTAAACATCGCTACGGGAGAGAAAGTCTCATCGTAGTCAACACCTTGAACTTGTCGAAAACCTTTTGCGACAAGCCGTGCTTTATGGACGGTAACATTACCATCCGCGTCCGTTTTCTTCTTGAATATCCATTTGCACTCAACGGCCTTTCGGTCGCTAGGAGGATCCACCAAAGTCCATACTTGGTTTTCGCTCATGGATCCCAATTCGGATTTCATGGCTTCCAGCCATTTCTCAGAGTCTGGGCTCATCATCGCTTCCTCATAGTTCGTAGGTTCACTGTCTTCTATCAACAAGACAGTCAAGACAGGGTTGCCGTACCACTCAGGAGGGGCACGCGACCTTGTCGACCTGCGACGTTCAGTAGCAGCATCGTCCGAAGCTTCATTATCCTTGTCATTAGCTTCCAATATTGTTGGTGCAGGCGGCACTGGAACAATTTCAGGTGCTGCGCTACTCTCCAATTCAAGAGAAGGTTCAATAACCTCGTCTAGCTCTACTTTCCTCCCACTCACTTCTTTCGAGAGAAACTCCTTCTCAAGAAAGGAACCGTTCTTTGCGACAAACACTTTGCCTTCGGTTCTGTGATAGAAGGTATACCCAATAGTTTACTTAGGGTATCCTATGAAGACGCATTTCTCCGCTTTGGGTTCGAGCTTGTCCGGCATCAACTTCTTGACGTAAGCTTAGCATCCCCAAACTTTAAGAAACGACAACTTAGGTTTAGCACCAAACCACAGTTCATACGGTGTCGTCTCAACGGATTTAGATGGAGCCCTATTTAAAGTGAATGCAGCGGTTTCTAATGCATAACCCCAAAATGATAACGGCAAATCAGTAAGAGAAATCATTGATCGGACCATATCTAATAGGGTTCGATTCTGGCGTTCAGACACACCATTGCGCTGTGGTGTTCCGGGTGGCGTGAGTTGTGAAACGATTCCACTTGCTTTAAGATGCGTGAGAAAATCATAACTCAAAAATTCACCTCCACGATCGGATCGTAGAAACTTAATCTTTCTGTTACGATGGTTCTCCACTTCATTCTGAAATTCCTTGAACTTTTCAAATGTTTCAGATTTATGTTTGATTAAATAGATATACCCATATCTACTTAAGTCATCGGTAAAAGTGAGGAAATAGCGATATCCACCGCGCGTCGAAACACTCATCGGTCCGCATACATCGGTATGTATGATTTCCAACAAGTCCGTTGCTCGCTCCATCATACCGGAGAACGGGGTTTTGATCATCTTGCCCATGAGGCATGGTTCGCATGTGTCAAATGATTCAAAATCAAGAGACTCCAAAAGTCCATCAGAATGGAGTTTCTTCATGCGCTTTACACCAATATGACCTAGACGACAGTGCCACAAATAAGTAGTATTATCACTATCTACTTTGCATCTCTTAGCCTCAATGTTATGGATGTGTGTTTCATCCCTTTCGAGATTTAGAAGAAATAAACCATTCACAAGAGGTGCATGACCATAAAAGATATTACTCATATAAATAGAACAACCATTATTCTCCGATTTAAATGAATAACCATCTTGCAATAAACACGATCCAGAAATAATGTTCATGCTCAACGCAGGCACATAATAACACTTATTAAGGTTTAAAACTAATCCCGAAGGTAAAACTAAGGAGAGCGTGCCGACGGCCATCACATCAACTCTTGATCCGTTGCCAACGCGCATCGTCACCTCATCCCTCGCAAGCCGCCGTCTATTCCGTAGCTCCTGTTTCGAGTTACAAATATTAGCAAATGAACCGGTATCAAATACCCAGGCACTACAACGAGGGCTAGTAGGGAAAACATCAATAACATGTATATCAAATATACCTTTGATGGTGCCAGCCTTCTTGTCCGCTAAGTACTTCGGACAGTTGCGCTTCCAGTGACCCTTGTCCTTGCAATAGAAGCACTCAGTGTCCGGCTTAGGACCAGACTTGAGCTTCTTCTCAGCAGGAGCATTGCGCTTGCCGCCTTCTTGAAGGGCTTCTTTGCTCCCTTACCTTTCTTAAAGGAGGGCTTGTTGACCATCAACACATGATTATCCTTCTTGATGTCCACCTCCGCAGCCTTCAGCTTTGCGAAGAGCTCGGTGATCGTATCAGTGGAACCAATCTGATTATGAGTCACTACAAAACTTTTGTAGCTGGGAGGGAGTGATTGCAGAACCCTGTCAATCTTGAGCTCCTCTGGAATCGTGCATTCCAGTTGCTCAAGACGTTGAGTGTAGCCCGACATCTTTATGGCGTGCTCACTAACGGAACTCCCTTCCTCCATCTTGCAGTTAAAGAACTTCTCGGAGATCTCATATCTCTCAGAACGGGCCTGAGTCCGAAACATGGTTTTCAGCTCCTCGAGAATCTCGAAGGGCCCGGGATACTCTTCAAAACGATTTTGAAGCTCCGGTTCCATAGCAAACAACATGGTGCTCTTAATCACACCATAATCATCTTTGCGCGACTAATAGACAGCTTTCTCATCAGCCGGCGCAGTTGCAGCAGGGGGGTCACCTAACGCTTTCCCAAGGACATAGTCCTTTTGTCCGCCAGACAGAATGATTCTTAGATTGCGGAACCAATTGGTGAAGTTAGACCCATTGTTTCTAAGCTTTTCCTTCTCAGCAAAAACGTTGAAGTTGAAGTTGGACTTGGCCATGTGATCTACAGTATTTGCAAGTACAATTTAGACTATGTTCATGATAAATAGTTCAATTTAATCAAATTACTAGATGAACTCCCACTAAATTCAACATCCCTCAAGTTGTTTAGTGAACACGATCCAAATTCACCACACCTAATCCGATCATCACGAGAAGAGATGTGGTTTCAATGGTGGACAACAAAGTGTCGATCATATCACTCATATGACTCATGCTTAACCTTTCGGTTCTTGTGTTCCGAGGCCATTTCTGTACATGCTAGGCTCGTCAAGCTAGACCCAAGTATTTATGCGTGTGCAAAACTGGCTTGCACCCGTTGTATGTGAGCGTAGAGTCTATAGCACCCGATCATCACGTGATGTTTGGACACGAAGAACTTTCGCAACGGTGCATACTTGGGGAGAACACAGTTTTTATCTTGATCTTTAAGTGAGGAATCATCTTATAATGCTACCGTCGCGATCTAAGCATAATAAGATACATAAAGGGATAAACATCACATGCATATAACTTTATGTGACATGGTATAGCCAATCCTCGCGCAATGATCTCCATCTTGTGCGTTCCGGCATGATCTCCATCACTCCACCATGATTGCCTCCACCACGAATAGCAACTACAACTATTGCTAACTACTTAGCGATAAAGTAAAGCTATTACATGGCGTATAAGAAGTTGACTCGCAGGTCATACACAATTATAAAGACAACCATATGGCTCCTGCCGGTTGTGTACTCATCGACATGCAAGTCGTGAAACATTACAAAACATGATCATCGCATACAATATACACATCACATCTTGGGCCATACCATATCACAGAAAACACTTCCTGCAAAAACAAATTAGACGCCTCTACTTTGTTGTTGCATGTTTTACGTGGCTTATGGGAGTAGATGCTAAGAACGATTCTTACCTACGGAAAGCCACAACGGTGATATTATGGTTGCCAAACTCCGATGTTAATCCCATGACAACTATAGTGAGAGAAACTGACATCCACCAGCCGCATGTGTGGAACAAGCCACACGTCAAGTGCGGAGCTGGTCTCGCGAACGACGTCGCGTAAGGTTGGCCTGGACCGCTTCAATCTCACTATCCCGCGTCATAAGAAGAACACAAACAAGAGGCTTGCAACAGAAAACATCAACGCCCGCAACAACCATGTTGCGTTCTACTCGTGAAACACATCTACGCATAGATCTAGCTCTGATACCACTGAAGGGTTTCGCGGCATAGTAAATCAAAATTTTCTACGGATGCGAACAAAGGGAAAGCCAAGATCTAATCTAGGAGATGCAATCAATGAGAGAGATTGGATTAGATCTTCATACCCTTGAAGATTCGCACAGCGGAACGTTCGTCGGAACGTGGGTGATGTAGTCGTACTCGCTTCTCCTCCTCGTGATCCGATCCGATCTAGCACCACAAGTGGCGGTGCCTCCGTGAGATGCACACGTGCAGCACCTCGACGTATCCTCCTTCCTCGGACCAGCAAGTATGGTGGAGAGATAGATTGGATCTACAACACGACGGCGTGGTGTATATTGTGGAGAATTTTTGCAGCAGGGCTTCGCCTACAAACAGTCGGGAGGGAGAGAGGAAAGCTAGCAAGGCGACTAGGGTTTGGAGGAGAGGTGTGGGGGGTTGGTGCGCCCCCACCCCTCTTTATATAGAGGGGGGGCGCAGCCCTAGCCCCTCCCCCAAGCCCAAAGGATAAGGAGTGGGGGGCATGGACTCTCCCCTCTTCTAGAAACCCTATCTCTAGTTTAAACGATTTAAACTCTCTAGGATCGGCTGGGCCCTATGGGGCCTTGTGCCCCTGGCCCAAAGCGGCCAGGACACTCCCTCATAGGCCCATGCCCCCTCCCGGAAGGTGGGGCCACGTTGGTCCCCTTCCGGAAGGTTCTAGAAGCTTCCGGTACAATACCGATTAACCCGGAACAATTCCGAACTCCAAAAACTGCACTGCCTTATATGAATCTTATTCTCCGGACCATTCCGGAACCTCTCGTGATGTCCCGGATCCTATCCGAGACTCCGAACAAAAATTCATAAACCAATTATCCAATCTATCCTAGCGTCGAGATACGTTAAGTGTGTGACCCTGCGGGTTCGAGAATATGCAGACATGATCTTCTATCAATAATCAACAGCGGGGTCTGGGCACCCATATTGACTCCCACACATTCATCGATGATCATATTGGATGAACCACGATGCCAGGATTCAATCAATCCCATATATATATATTCCCTTCGTCTCGCGATATTTTACTTGCCCGAGATTCGATCGTCGGTACCGTCATACCTAGTTCAATCTCGTTCACAGCAAGTACTTTACTCGTTGCGGATTCCGATATCACTTTGTGATTAACTCCTTAACCACATGCTTGCAAGCGGTGTTGATATCGATTACCGAGTGGGCCCGAAGTATATCTCTCCGACTTGGGAGGGACAAATTCCATCTCGATACATACAACCCAACAGATACTTTCCGATCACCTGAGAGACACCTTTATGATCACCCTCTCATAGGATGACGTTTGATGACCTCAAAGCTTTCTTCCGGTACCAGGGAGTTGCATTATCTCATGGTCTAAGGAATACAATATTTGACATAGGAAAAGCTTCGCAATGATGAACACGATGAAACGATCTAATTGCTTCGCTTAGTTTGGGTCTGTCCATCATATCATTCTCCCAATGATATGATCTCATTATCAATTGACAGCTCATGTCTATGGTTAGGAAACCTTAACCATCATTGATCAATGAGCTAGTCCTTAGAGGCGTACCAGGGACACGGTGTTGTTCACAAACCACACAAGTATTAAAGTTTCCGCTTAATACAATTCTAGCATGGAATATAAACATTATCATGAACAAGAATTATAATAATAACATCTTTATTATTGCCTCTAGGGCATAATTCCAACACCTCCGTGTCCAGTCCCCATCTTGCCATGGCCGACTAATCGAGCCTCGATTTGGCCGCGCACTTATCCTGGCCGTGGCAGGAGCTCCGTCGTGCGAGCTTGCCCGACGCTACCGTCAGAGGAGGAGGGACGCGAGCGCCTCCCCGTGACGGGACGCGGCCGCGGCGCCCGTGGGCGCACCCGCGCGACCCCGCCGCTGTCGGCCGACTCTGCCGCGAACGATGTATATGAGCTCTTGTTGGTCGAAATCTGCGCGTTCCCGTCGGTCGTCCGCGAGCCTGCTATCAACGACGAGCAGGAGGAGGTCTTGGTCATCGAGGCCAAGTTCAACTCCCTGTGCACGGCGCTCATGGACATCGACAGCGCCGAAAGCGCCGCCACTACACGAGCAAGGCGGAGAAGCACGGCCTTCTCCATGCCAGTCGCCTCTCCCTCCACGAGCACCTGGGGCGGAAGCCGACTTACCCGACAAGTTCTTCACCAACAACGACTATGGCAATGACGCCAATAACGTCGACAACGACAACGACGCCAACAACGCCGAGGAGTAAGCGCTCGCCGCCGCCGTATTCGATGAGTAGGTACCGCCGGTGGAGCTACGTAGATGCCAGGTGAAGTCTAGATGTAGGGCGCGACATCATTTTCTGCTAAACTTATGTACATCTAAATGATCAAAACATCCTCTATGTATGAATCTGACGCCAATGTGTGATGTTTTTTAAATATGCGGTTTGGATTAGTGTTCTGCCTCAGGGTTTTCCATATTGTAAACCAGGTTTCGGTCTACCGTAGTCGTATTTTACAGTACCACGGGAGACGGTATCTTAGAGATGATCTTATCTCTTCCGTTCTCCAGTTGCTCGACCCGCAGCAGCACACACCCAACACTCCCGCGGTGAAAGAGTAAAATACATGAAAATACTAATTTACGATACTCCCTTCAATTCATATTAATTGACTTAAATTTGGTTTAAATACAAATATATTTAGCATATTTTAAATATAAGTCAAGTACCTTAACAACTGAGGAGATTATTAAGGGTAAAGGCCCTGCGGTAGTTTCTGTTGAGCCTTTGGTAAAGAGACCTCTTGCTCAGAAGTGTTGGATCAAACCCTCCCATGGGTTGGGTCAAACTAAACTGTGATGGATCTTATAGACAGGAGGACGGCTCTGCTGGTGCTGGTATGATTCTCCGAAATGATGAGGGCAATATCGTCTTCTCATCATGTAGACAATTGTTCAGCTGCAATGATCCCCTTGAAGCTGAAACAAAGACATGTTTAGAAGGGCTTCGCCTGGCTTTGGAGTGGAGTGACAAACCTTTGGAGTTAGAGTTAGACAGCTCATCTCTTGTTGATGCAATTAGAGGGAAGTTTCTAGATAGATCTTCTTTAACTCATCTAATCTCGGAGATTAAGGAGATTATTTCGGTTAGTAGGATTATTTTTATTGTAAAAGTGGATCGATCTTAAAATAGGGCTAGTCACTGTCTCGCGAACTTGCCAGAACTGTTGTTTGGTTTGGTACAGAACCTGAGATTTTGTCTAGTACCTGAAACTTGACCTTCTTGTAATCCCTATTGCTTAATAAAGCCACTTTTACCCAAAAAAAAGTAATATAGGTAGGAGGCAGTAATTGAATATACGAGTTGCGTGCTCGTACTGTCACTGGCTTCCGGGGACGCGATGTATTTGTCAACGTGTGTCACTCGCCGGATTCACATTTCAGGACAGTTGTGGATTACCTCTAGAGGGCCCATACAACAGGGAGGTTATTTTTAAAAGCGTCGTCGTCTACCTTAGCACCAGCGGTGCATTCTTTTTTAAGATAAGAAAGGTCCCTCGAGGGTTCTTTTTTTTTTCGAACACACAACTTGCATTACTCAAATCAGGGATTACAATCTTGATAGCAAATATTTGCTAAACCATCTAGGCCAGAGCATTGGCAAACAGCCGTGCTATCATGAGTTCTAGCGTAATTGGCCATAAAATGGCTACTGCAATTTTGACTGCGATTAACATGAGTAATACAAGTTTGACGAACTCTTAACAGAGACTTAATCTCTTCTACCATTGGTACATGGACAGATCGATCAACACCTTCAGATTTCAGCATCTTCAGCGCATCAAGACAATCAGTTTCCACTATGATTGGCAAGTTACACCAATGTAGGGCTAGGGATAAACCCTCCATTATCGCATGTAGTTCAGCACCCAAAGGATCCCTGCATGACCGTAGCTTCCGACATGCCGAGAGAATGATGGTACCATCATGATCACGAACAACCATGCCAGCACCTGCATCCCCCTTATTGTCAAAGGACCCATCAGTATTAAGTTTACACCATCCAGCCTGAGGCGGCGACCAGAGCATAGGTAGCTTGGCTATCAATCCTTGTGTGCATGGAAATGTTGTTCCTCTTGATCAAAAATGAATTTGCCCTTCAGAATATCTTCAGTAGGATGACACTTGATGTTAACTATGGATTCCAGGTAACTCACAAGAAAGCGGCGAGAGGCTTCCGACGTCGGTGGTGGTTTATCATGGATTCTCGAGGGCTCCTTTGATTCACATGATAGAAAAACTATAAAATAGAAAATACATAGGATTGGAATGCCATGCATACTTAATCCTATAGGAAGATAAAGTGTTTTGATTGTAGCAAGAGAATGGTGCACCGTATGCGCCATGGCATGGACGTCGTAGATCGGAGACGATGGCGGCGTTGTCGGTGAAGTCCCGGGCGATGACGATGAAGACGATCCGAGGGGGACGGCCGCAGCAGCCTACCGAGGAAGGCATAGCAGCCGGCTGAAGTAGTTCGTCGATGCTGATGGTCGGAGTATAAACGCGACGATGACGAAGGCGGTGGGCGACTCAATCCGATCTATGATCGGTAAACCAAAAAAGAAGACCGGCCAAACGACCGGCGGAGAGAAAAACCGATCTAGAGATCGGAAAAGACTCACCAGGGCAGTCGATCATAGCTTGGTAGGCGAACCCTCCAACGGATCGCGCGACCCCCAACGGAGATCATGGAAATAGATCCCCCAGGGGTGGCGCGGCGGAAGCGTGCGGATAGGATTTGGACCGGTTAGGCTGATAGATGAAAGAGTATCAGTTTGACGAAATATGATGGGTTCATTATTGAGTCTCATGGACAAGTAGCTATATCTATATATCTATATACCTATATAGTACATCAATTTTTGAATTTGGATTTGCCACACTCTCCCCTCCAGTTTTCCACCCAAAGCACATTTGGAGCAATCAAGGTCGTTCATTGGCAAGTTAGCCCTGCTATATGCCGCTTATCTTGGCACAGCTCGTTCGATCGAATGGCTAGAAAAGCTAGGATTCGCCAGACTGCCTTGCCGCGCCCGAGCGTGCACAGTTGAAGCCGCTGGAAATTCAAGAGTAACCAAGACGCCTGCATGTTCTACTTTTCAAGTTTCATAGGATAGCTTTTACGTACGGGTCCACATGACATGATCGATCCAACCTAAGTCTGACTTCTTATATAAACATATACTGTACGTACTACTCTTTCTTATACAAAGACAAAAGAACACAGTACTATTACTACTGTCCGCACGTGAGCAGTTCAGTACACAAAGAGTTAACCTCTACTCTAAATCATTATCTATCGACGGGACAATTGTGTTTTTAATTTTAGGTGTACACTTTGTCCTACTTTACACCAAAAATATTTTAGCGAGTAAGTGGTAGGAGCGCTGCTCTTCAATTAAACGCAAGTATATACAACTATAGATTTAGAGGCGATTGTATTTTTCAAAATTTCTACTTTGTTCTGCATTAGCATTAATAATTAATATTTCTCGGAGTGATAGAAACGTTGCCTTTCCAACTATTGAAGATGAAAAGCAGCCAAACTTACAATTATCGACGTGCGGACATTCATAGCAATGATTATAGGGAAATTTTTGGCAAGTTATTTTTTCCAAAGTGCCAACGTCAAATTGTAAACATGCAAAACACATGTTTTTTTTTTGAAAAGGGGAACAAAGCCCCGGCCGGCCTCTGCATCGAAACGATGCACACAGCCCGTTTATTTCAAGAGTGCAAGAATTACAAAGTAAACAAACCCGAGGCCAAAGCCTCACGACAGTAACTTCACCAGACTACCACTAACCCTATGGCAAAGACTACAACAAAAAGAAAAATACACAACTTCTAGACAAAGCCTTCAAGAAGAAAAAGCCGCACACGCACCGATAGTGACGAGTCCAACCAACGGTCAAGCTCAGGATTTTCATCCCCGGAGACGAGCTTCGGGACACCACTTCATCAAGGACAAGACGCGAGCATACGTCCATAATGCCATCAATGTTTCCACCGAAATGTGTAGACTCGATGAAGAAGCTTATACCATCATCACCTGTCCGGCAACGACAACTCGCTGACCAGATACCGCTGGAGAAGAGACTAGAAACGAGACATCCCATACCGCCACGCCTCCAGCACTGTCGCACCACCTTCGATCGACCAAACAGGCATGACTTGACGCCCCAGAGAAGATGTCGTGCGTATCACTCGCCGGGATCAGGCCTATCGCCACCGCCGGTCAGGCATGACTTGACACCTCTTCTAGGACCATCGTGCGTAGCACCTGTTGAGTCGAAATGAACCCGATCTCGAA
This sequence comes from Avena atlantica, assembly GCA_910589765.1. Lineage (NCBI taxonomy): Eukaryota > Viridiplantae > Streptophyta > Magnoliopsida > Poales > Poaceae > Avena > Avena atlantica. The sequence goes on along the minus strand of OU342735.1, from coordinate 514,575,407 downwards.
GTGGACCACTAGCAAAGATCCAGCCTCCGCGTCATCCACATGACCACAGAGGTTGCCGCCGTCGAAAAAGTCGGGCCGCCGCCCCAGGTCCAAACTTCTGCGATGCCATGAGACGTTGCAGCGAGCAAAGTGCGGCCAGCGCGCCGCCGCTAGACCGACCGCCGGTTGTTGCCTGCAGCCACCACCTCCCCTCCGCAAGTTGCTACATATCTCGCACTCGAAGCCTAGCGACGCGAAGAAACGAGGCCACCGCAACCTCGGCACCACCGCCGCTGGTCCCTACAGACGGTGAAAACTCCAAAAGCGATGCCCTCAAGAGGGGAACGATGCACAGGACACCGCCATCGCTCGATCCCGCGGGATCTGAGGTTTCCCCCCGAGTTTTCTTGGCTAGAGGGACGAGGGGCATGCCGCTGCCACCGCACACCAGAGATGCCACGCCGCTGAGGTGTCCGATGAGCACACCATCCACAACGAGGATTGGTGTCCCGCGCTGCCGATCTACGTCGGGGAAGACGAGGGATCCCCCCCCCCCCCCCCCCCCCGCGCCGGCAGCGCCCAGGCTTTGCCTGGCCACGACCAAAATGGCAGCGGGGGAGAGAGGAGGAAGGGGAGTTGGGGGCTGAGGCGGCGGCTCGGGTTGCCCCCCTTTCGCCGCACGGGGGTGAGAGGGAGGGGAGTTCTTACAGATAAGTGATATGATTGCAGTGTACATAGATGTATAGGGAATCATCTTAAAATAGAAGTCAAGTTAGACTAAAGTCATAACTATATAAACTACAATAACAACCGTATATATCTAATACTCTAACAGCCTCGTCCACGCGCTTGTGCGGTCCGGTGTTCCCTCGGGACGCCCTCCGATCCGACGGTCTCGTCTCGTGTAGAACAGAGATGTGCGGTTCAGATTTGGCCGGCGGCCAAGCCACACGGCCGGAGCACCTATACCTTGGCATCAACGCATCAGCCAATAGTAGCAGCTAGTATAGGAGGAGATCGTGGACGAGAGAGTTAAATTGCAGAACACTATAACAATTGGAGATTAGGGCTTCAAAAATTATGACAATTCAAGATTATTGCAAAAAAACTATGAACTTTGGGGCTACCGACTATAAAGAGATACCAACTTCGTATAACCGGACAATTAGCTCGTTTGATTGCATTTTCGACACAGGTGGACCCCCTGTCAGGCTCACGTGGCAGTATTTAATGGTTCGAGAGTCATACGATACTGATTATAAAATCCGGGTATTTTTGAAAAATATAGATAACCCACTTGTCAGATCCCTCTCCTCTGCTTTCTCTCTACAAAATAGGCAATGTCTATCACAGGTCATCCCTAACCTTTAGCCATCGACGCCATAGAACCCAAATCAGCAGCTCCATTTTAGCTGCGCCGCCTCGCGCCCTCGTCGCCCCGCAGAAGCTCGCTGGCCCCGCGTCCTAGCCGCGCGGCCCCGCGCGCTCGCCGCCTCACAGCAGCTTGCCGACCCTGCGCCCTCGCTGGCCCGCGCGCTCGCCACCCCGCAGCAGCTCGCCGGTCGCGCGCCCTCGTTGGCCCGCGCTCACCGCGCCGCCCCGCAACAGCTCGCCGGTCGCAAACCCTCCCCGCGCCACCCCGCGCCCTTGTCACCCCGCTCCTTCGCTGGCCCTCGCACCAGTGGCGGACCCACGGGGTATGCCGGGTATGCCGCGGCATACCCCGGAGCCTGGCCGTTCAATCGTGTACTAGCAGTAGGAAAAAAAGGGATTGATCGATTGTATTGCAAAACTGCTTAGCTTGATCGAGTCCCACGTGCGGTCTAGTAGAAAAAAATCTGATCTGATCGGTTACAACTGCACAGCTTGATTCCCGTACAAGAATGCTGGAATGAGAATCCTTACCCGTGACGACCATGCATACTTTTCTGACCTATGTATGCCTTTTCTCGCCTATTTCGTTCTTGCTTTCCGTTTCCTACTATTTTCAAGTTTCAATTTCGAAAGAGAGACAATCTTCGTCTATCGATCCAAAAACCAAAACTAGGTCCCGTACGATCGCCGCCACCGTGCCTCGCCCAGCTAGGAAATAGGAGCCCCAAGCACCCTGATCGGGATGGCGCGGTCTGCAGTCTGTCTGTGGACCTAGACGTCCGCACGCCGCTCGCTGGAACGGCGCGAGATCAAACACCAGTCGCTCTTCCTCTTTTGCCGCCCGCCGCATGGTTTCCTGGACGTCGGTATGCCGCGAGGTTGAACACTGGTTCATCCTTCCTCTTTCATTGGCCGCCGCGAGCCCATTGCCATAAAAGGAGGACAATCGACGCCCACAAACTGCATGCCCCTGAGGTAATTATATATGTAACTGACTAATTTTCTAATTTATAGATTTACAGTTCAAAAAAAAATTACTACCTTGGGGCTAAATAATTTTTTTTCTAATTTATAGATTTGTATCTGTATCACCGTACCTTGGGGCTAAATAATTACTACCTCCAATCCATAACAATGAACTAAAAATATAAATAGATTGCAAATGTATCATACATTTCTGATTGTCCATATTCTTTATTTCTATAAAGAGATTATATCATCTATGACTATGAACTATGATTTTATCACCCCTTACGAGCTTGGTTACATAGTGTTGTACATAGCCAATTGTCATACTTACATTGTTTCCATTTTAAATTACTTAGTTATGAAGAGAGGCGGAGCTATTGCACCCCCTTTATAGAAACAACAAAGAAGGTTGTCGCTACTTCAAATCCTTCTATGGCTAGTTCAATGTTTGAACTATGTGTATGGTAGTAATTATGCAACTTTCCAACTTTAGATTTCAATAGCATATTATTGCTTCTCTACTGTATTACAGCGCAAGTTCTAGAATTATTCGTTGAATAGGTAAACATGTTTCATAGAAATGGCAATCAAATTTTTGATGTGGCATACCCATTGCTAAATTCCTAGGTCCGCCACTGCCTCGCACTCGCCGGCCGCGCCGTCAACGGCCTGCAGCAGTTCACCAGTCGTCTGCGCGCTCGCCGGGCGCAGCGGCGGTGGATGGAGGCAGCCGGCCGAAGCAGCGGCAGCGGATGGAGGCGGCGGGAATCCCGGCTTCGTCGCTAGCCGGTAGAGAGGAAGCCCCGCACACGCACACACGGTCAATTTATTTAACTGACACGCTCTGGATTTGGTCACGGTTGGTTATTTTTTGAAAAAAGAAAAGATAATAAAAAAGAAAAAGAAAGAAAACATAAAATAAGTGACTCTAAGTTTAAAATTATAATGTTCAAAGGACTATTTTGCAAAATACACATACCACGTCAACCTGACAGTGGGTCCACATGTGTCGGAAACACGATCAAACTAGCTAATTGCCCGATTACACAAAGTTGGCAGCTTTTTGTAGTTGGTAGCCCCAAAGTTCATAGTTTTTTGCGGCGATTCACAATTGTCATAGTTTCTTGAAGCTCTAGCTCCAATTGTCGTATTTTTTGCAATTAACTTTGGACGAGAAGATGCCGCAGGCATCAACAACCAGCGCTCGTCCAAACGTACTTGGGGAAGTCAGTGTTCTTCGCCACGATGGCGACCTACTTGGGGAAGTCAGTGTTCTTCGCCACGATGGCGACCGTCACATAGGCCTATGATCCTCCCCACATTTCTTACGTACTTGGGGAGGTCAGAGTTCTTCTCCACGACCGCGATCGCCACATAGGCCTATGCTCGATGTAGACATAGGTTGGCTATCTGAACCAAAAACATCCATAACGGAGGATTGTTAGTGCCAGCACAGTATAAACTCACAGGACTTGACGGACACACATGACATAGAGAGAGTAGAACTTAGTGAGAGCGCGAGGACTTCAACTCAAGATCTCTTGTTCTGAACTTCTGATACTCCCTCTATCTTAAAATAGATGTTAGGAATTTGTTAAAATTTAAATAAATCTAGATACTAAAAGATTCATCCAAATTTTGACGAATCTGCTACATCTATTTTGAGACGGAGGGAGTACCATATAAAATTGCATGTCCATATCATGCTGACAATACGTCCTGCTCTAATTGGCAAAAAACCACAGGTTGTCCGACGCGATTGGAGATGCTCGCTTTGGGTTCATTGGTGAATGGCTTGTTTCTCTTGTACGGAACTTTAAAAGTTCGGGGGAGAAGCATCATCATGAAAGTATGCAGTTGCCTATGACAAAAGGGCGCCGGGAGAGACAAATGTTTATACTCATGTTAAAAAGAATGATGGATATCACTCTGATCGTGATATTTTTGCCAGTGGTGTACTTTGCTTTTTCTGGACCAATGGTATGCCTTGTCCTATCGGCGGCTCGTCTAGCAAAACAAGACTATGGCATCTCCGCTGGAGATCAAGACAAAGCAAATCTGAAGCCGGCACTGAACTTATTCTACTACGTATCTCTTGTTCACGGAGCAATTTACCTATTCTATCTGGCAATTGAATCGGGAGTTGATGATGTACTGGCGGACACAATTAGCGAACAACATGGTTTCAGCATCGAAATAATTGATGGATACTTGCACGAAACCAAGAGCATGTGTGTAAATAACCTCGCGTCCACAGAGTGCTGGAATTTGATCACATATGGTGCCGGCTTGCTGGATTCCCAATCACCAGAGGACTATGCATTTGGAGGAAGGGCACTAACTATGCTGATTGATCAGGATATACCGGTGCCGATAACACCGCTGCTGATTAGGTCACCGAGACAAAGAATTCAGAAGTTGATCAGCACTCTTGCTTGGACAAGCCCAGCCGAACGAGAGATGAGATGGCTTGCAGCGAGGATTGTGGAGCATCTTGCTGGTCACATTAAGCTTGCTCAATTTCCAGGAGCCCTAGAATGCATATGCTCCCTCCTTGACACCTCCTGTTATAACAATGGTGATCAAGAAGCTCTACATTTGCCTTTTGTAATTGGGCGTAGCAAGCAGAAGAGAAGGAAAAGTATCTTTAACCAAATTTCAGGTGGTATATGGTGGGAAGATAAAGATAGCATACTGAAAAGCACCCTCAGGTTCATTCTAGAAAACTTAGGCGAGCTAAATGTTGCTCCCGGTGAGCGAGACAGCAAGCACAAGGAGAATGGTGAAGGAGATGATGAGGATCTGGTTTTGCCAGGCTTGAGAATTCTAGAGAACCTGGCTCGCGATAGACATAACTGCACATTGATATGCAACACCAAGGATCTCCTCTCAAAAGTAGTTGCGCCTGTCTGCTCGAACAAACTAGAAGAAGACATCAAGAGCAACGTTGCATGGACCAAGGTAGTAGATGGATCACTGAAAGTTGTGAGCAGGCTCATGAGTTCGCCTGGAAGCACCGGTGAAGAGATGCGCAACCTAATTGCAGATGATAGTAATGCGGTCAAAAACTTGGAGTGCATTCTGGACATGGATATGAAGAATAACTGCTGTATTATAGAGCTACATGTGCGAGCTATAGAAGTTCTTACACAGTTGGTCTTACATCGTTCGGCAAGCTCTGCTAAGGCAAGCAGAGTAAAACTTATCAAAAGTGTGCTACACTTCTTCATTACTAAAGATTGGATGGTAGATTATTTGAAAGATGAAAAAAGGAAGATCGATGAACTAACTACAGTCCAACAAAATACTTTACCAAGACCATCAATGCGCACACGTGTGAATAGTCTTGTTAAGGAGTTCAATGGAGCACGGGAAAAAGAAAGGATGGCCCAACGGGCTGCAAAAGCACGTGCAGTAAAGAAGATGAAAGAAGCTAAGGAAAGAGCAAGCAGGCTCAAAGAAAAGGCTGGTGAAGCGTTGGCCATGCTGTCCAGTGATTCAGAGGCTATGAAAAGCTTCACAGGACATGAAGATGTTGTCTTTCATCTTACTGATCTGCTCGATCCCAAAATCGAGCCCACAGAAGAAATAGGTCAAGCAGATAGCGTGGAAATAGAGATCCACACGAGCTATCGTATTAGCTCAGCAGTCATCTTGAAGAATTTGAGCAACAATGTCAAGGAACCAACCTTACGCAAGGTAAAAATTTGACATGCTGTTTTTCCTTTTCTTTAATTAACTGAAGTAGTCAAATTCCCTACTGCACGCCCCAAGTTTTCGAAAATTAACTGCTTGAGCTACCATAATATTGTGCGTATACCATTGCAGGTACTTGAACAATTGCTTCCTATACAGGCAGAAGTGAGTAGCACACCCCGGTGTTGGGAGCATGTCACCGGTTGCATTTCATCATCATCAATCAGAAATGACATAGAAAACCCCAGTGGCGGTGGGCAAGTCGAGCCTTCCGCATTACAAACACGGAGCCACATCCAGCAGTGTGGGGAGAGGAGGCTGCAAGCGGAGCTGTTATCCCTAGTCGCAGCTATTCGTGCAAGCGGCAATGTTAATTTTGCAGCAGCCTTAATTTCGCTGCCACAGCAGGATGCGCAGCTGGAAACTTTTGTGGTGAGGCTCAAGAAAATGGTGGAGGACAACATGTACGCCACCCCTGCGTGCTTGGCGATACAAAAGCTTACCTGCGAGATGGTTATAGAATTCATCCCGCATGATCGAAATGCCGAAGTGATTGAGAAGCACAATATCGTTGGAACACTATTGAAGGCTTCGAAGAGGATGGCCGGGCTTGAGAGCAGCATGCTTTTCGCTGGCGTCAATCGTGATTGCCATGGGGTTGCTCTAAGGCCTCTCTCTTCTGACCTCGCTAAACAAGCAGAAGAGCTATTGACACAGAGAAAACAGGTGTTGGGCATCAGTACAACTGCGCCTGCCGGTGTACCGTGATTGCTGAATTTAGTTTGCTTGTGTGACTTCGGCTTGGAGCTGCCAGTTGGTTGTCCGGCTAGATGGTTATGCAATTCACACTCACGTGCCACCTATTTAAATTTAAAGTTGTTGCTTTTTCTACTACTATTGATGTAAACAACTGATTTGAACTAGTGTCTTTTTTATCCTTATACTATTATTTGTATTTTCTATCTACTTTGTTGGATTAAGGATTGAGTTCACATTCAACATTAATTGTGCAACTGAGCCATAATTTTTCATGTTTTGACATGACATGAAGTTCTTTATTAGTGTTATTTTGTTTGGCTCTAGTCACTACTCCCTCTGTTTCAAAATATAAAATGTTTTAGCTTTATAAAAGAAGTGTATCAAGATCCCTTTTAGTGTGTAGATTCGGACTGAACCTACACATTAAAATGGGTCTAGATACACTCCCTTCACAAAGCTAAAACATCTTATATTTTAAAACGAAGGGAGTATTTGCTAAAATAACTCCAGTAACTCTCACCAAGTAAGAAGCATATTTAGGTGAACTGCTGAAGTTGCCACAAATTTCATTTCCAGTACACCTTAACACAATAACACCACAACCAAGTCACAGATATGTTATGCAGAGGGGAAGTGGATCGCCGTAGCGCATCAATCAGATTCTGAAGAGTAAAATTCAATCGCAGTCAGTTACTCAACTATCCTGGCCATCCATGGCTACATCCTACTGGACATGGGGGCAGCAGGTACAGAGATCACTGATTCCAGCCCCGAATCTTGCGCTAGTAGGTGCTCCGTCCCCTGACAGGGATCGATCCAGGATCCATGTCGAGCACTGGTCGACGCGCGGGACGCGACCCTGGACGCTAGGTAACGACCCCCAAATCGGAAAGAGCGAGATTGGAAGAACTAGTAGCTCGACGGCGGGTTCATGAAAGCTTACCGGGCAGTCCGCGCCGGGGGGCACGGGCATGGCTACAGGGGCCACTGCCACCGCGCAGAGTGCGTATAGGAGATCCTCCGCCACGATGCAGTCGCCACCGCTTGAGACTCCGCGGCTCTTTCACGGCCTTATCTGCTGGGTCAAAGTCTCAGAGAAACGGAAGAGCCAGGGCAGCTGAGATCAGAGAGATGGCAAAATTTTCATTTCTTATGTTTCGTATTCGTACTTCGGAAAAAAAATTAGACGGATTTAAGGATATACAGTACTCCCTCCGGCCCATATTAATTGACTTAGATTTGTCAAATTTTAAATGAACCTATATGTTAAATGGTGTCTAGATTCATTCAAATTTTGACAAATCCAAGTCAATTAATATGGGTCGGAGGGAGTAGCTAAGAGCAACTCGATCAGATCTCCTACTCCTTCGGTTTACTAAAGTAGCGAGACATTTTAGATATTTTAAGTTAAACTAGGTTCAGACTAAAATTAATAAACCTAAATAAACAATAAAATATACTTAGATACATGTATTTTCAAAAATAATCTAGAAGGTCTTACATTAGTAAAGGGAAGGACTATTTTTTTTCTAAAACTATTTTAGAGGAGATAGGCTTTTTATACCCCTTATTAAAACAGTTTGGTTTCGCTTCGATTTTCTCAATAAACTATAATCGAACTCCAATTTTGCATCGGTTTAGTTCAAATTTTCATTATTCCACATCACATAACCTAGTATCATTACAAATGCATAATTCTGAAGTTGCAAATTTAGATTCAGACACTGAGTGAGTTTGAAAAGCATGAACAAAACGTAGAACAACCAAAAGCAACATCATCCACATTATTTGAGCTTAAGGAATTTTGTAGAGTATTTTTACTCTTTTAAAAGTATTTCTTTAAGTCAATAAAACAATTTGGATTTTTATTTTCACAAAAGCATATTTAATAATTCCAAGAAATAGGATTTGGAATCCTTCTATTTTTCCCTATTTGGAACTATTTTTATTTTATTTTTCTAAATTTCTTTGATAGGTTTCGGATAAATGGCAATTTATAGCAATTGTAAAATTACATTTTGCCCCTGGCCCCACTAGTCAAAACTAGTTGAACCGGTTCACACTCTCTCTCTCACCCGCTCGCATACGAGCTCCCGCGATGTCGCGGTCGCCCTTGCCGCTGCCGGTCGATCACGGACATCTCTGACCGTATTTGTCGCCACCATATCCCCAAAAGCTTCCCCTTGCCTTGCTCTACGCTCCTACCCTAATCGATTTGACTATCGAGCTCTCCCGTGGATGTGCACAATCCTAATCCTAATTTAGGGTTTCGGTGTGTTGCCTGTCAAAACCCACCGGCGAGCAGCGACGAGCAACACGAAGAGCCGGGAGGCTCCCAGAACTGCTGGTGGGCCCTGGTCCCTCGGGCAACGGCCCGCAAAACTCCGGCACACGTCCTGGCTTGGTTCGAGGGCGTGCCACCTGACCTATACCTGGTCAGGAAGGTGAAGGATTGCTTCGATTGGTTTCCTGCATGGTAAACAAGTATACGTAAAATTCGAGCCGTGACCGGCTCCCAGGTTTCCCTGTGAATCGGCTCCTGGAGCCGATTAACCCATGGTTCTGCATTAAGGCCCAGTTCTTTTGGCGGCTTCTTCGAGAAGCCGCCCTACCCCCAGCTTCCTGGGGAAGCCGGTTCCAAAATTTTGTGAGGCTTCCAAGTTAGTTTAGCTTTAACCACTTTGGAAGCCTTCTAAAATTTTTAAACCGGCTTCCCCAGAAAGCTGGGGGTAGGGCGGCTTCTCGGAGAAGCCGCTAAAAGAACTGGGCCTAAATCTATGATAACATGGGGTTTTGCTTCATCAATACAAGTTAAATCGATCTACGACAGCTTAACGTTCTCACCACGTAACTGGAACATCCTACACGTAATTGAGCCTGGTACATACGAAAGATGATAGAAAACTAACCCTAGAGAAGGCCTAACAACCGACGTAAAGTCAATTCCCGGAACAACTCCTCTCGAACTAGCCAACCATATCCTCACGTACTACTGGATCGTTCAACCCGTTTGCAAGGCCTGACTACGTGGATATCAAACTAAACCTTGGAAAACAAGGCAAAACTATAACGGATCAAATCGACTGAATAAAGATCAAGCAAGGTGCTACCCTTACACCCAGGAAAAGGTGCAAAGGTAGCGAGATAACTAGAGATAGCATGACTAAACAATCGTAGCGAAAAATACTGATGCTAATCCAAACAAATCTATGATAATAGTATTACTCGCCATCAACAAGGCTTCAGTACGAGTAACACCAGATAATGCATAAGCAGATACTGCCTAGATCGCAAGATGCGATCTAGGCAGCATGACACTTACCCGAAAGAAACCCTAGAAACAAGGGGTGGCGATGCGCCGAGATTGTGTTTGTTGTGAACGTGATTGTCCTCCTTTTCTCAATAACCTTAGGTACATATTTATAGTCCGAAGACTTTCTATCTTTGGAATAACTCTACAACTCTATCTCTTACCTAAACCGAAACGGAACCTACTACAATATACAGATACACGGGCAATTTAGCCCAAATCCACGCACAAGGCCGATTAACAACACATTGCATATATGTATTTTCCAAGCCCATCTTGATTACGGCCCATCTCCTCCTTTGGCCAAAATATGGCGATAACACATGCCCCCCTGGTTTTGGCAATAATAATTCCAAAACCATTCTTTCTTTTTTTATCGGGTTACGCGTTGCAAAGCAGAATCGTCACGCCACCCCCTCATCATGATGCCCTGTCTTCTCAACTCCTTCGCAGTGCATGATTTGAAGATTTTGGCAGCACATTCTGGGAAACCGCTATGGCATTGAACCGCCTCCCACTATTCCCCTTATTTAAATTCATCCGAGCAGTTTGCAGTCCCCATCTTCCTCCAGCAGCCAAAAAACCCTCTTCCTCCGCCGAAAAAACCCTCTTCCTCCGCCATGGCCTCCTCTTCTTCCGTCCTTTCCTCCCAGTCTTCCAACACCATTAGCGACCGGGAGCCGACGCCGGAGCACCCGCCCACGGCGGCGTACGAGACCCTCGCCCCACAATGGTGGGACGAGAGGGATTGGAATTTCGCCGCTTGGTCGGAGGACGACGCGTCCCTAACTGACGGCGAGGAGGGCCTGCAGTTCCTCGTCGACGGGGAACTGGAGGCGAAGAGCAGCGACGACGCCTGGTCCTGGGACGGCGTCGAGTCCTCCGACGAGGAGGAGGAGTCGGAGGAGGACACCTCCTCCGATGAATATCCACCGGTGAAACGCTTCCGCGCCGGGTCCAGCGAGGACACCGAGGAGGACGACGAGGACGAGGAAGCCCCCGCTGGCATCTTCAGCAGCAGCAGCGAAGACGACGCCGGCAGCAGCGCTGATGACAGCGAACAAGACGACGGCGAAGACAGCGGCGACGACCTCGGCCTCTAGATTAGGAACTACTAGATTAGGAACTAGTAGTAGTAGCAGATTTCCTTTTGTAAGCAATCAGCTCCACTGTAAATAATCGTCTTTTGAATGAATGAAGATTGCTTTTCCAACTCGAAGATTGCTTTTTTCGACCCAATTTCGCCGATAGTCAAAATAGGTCGATGCTCCAGAAGCCGATAGTACTGTATCGGCTTTCACCACACTGCGCTCATACAGTCAAACAAGTCAAAGATCAAAGAGCCGATGGTAAAACATCGGCTTTCAAAAAACGTTGACAAGGTCAATTTTGGTTGCATACTTAAACAAATCTGAGCGGCCACCTTCCAGTTTCAAACGGTAACCTGCGACCTTCTTCAAAAAAGGGCGACCCGGATCTCCAATTGCTCACCAATCAGATCGAGCCCATAGCGACAAGACCCCTCGATCCCCAACCGCATAGATCCATCTCCGTCGGCAAACCAGATGGCGGAATCGTCCAACACCAACCCAGCGGTCTCTGGTCTGAAGGTACGCCTACTCCTCGCAGTCTGAACACGATGCTAGAATTAATGTCAAACACCTGAATTAATGCTTTATTCCACCATTAAAAAAATTTAGGTTTCAGACATTCTGCTGCCGCATCCTTCTCTCCCAAATTCTCTCTGTCTTGGCCCCCGTACAGAATCTAGTCCTGCCCATCTGATCTCTTGCGAAGCAAACAGAATCCCCTTCGTAAGCCAAGACCTAGATTTGAACTCTTGGGCCGACTGCTTGCGAGCCTGGCCTAATCCCCCTGAACATTGGGTCTCCTGGTTTAGCAGGGTAGCTAGAGCTTACCAATCCCAATGGGAAACCACGGTAATAGCCGATGCCTTGCATTTGTCATTGTCTCCCCTTGAGAAACATGAGAATCTTCTAAAAACCATCGGCTACTTCTGGTCTGATGCTCTGAACTGCTTTATGTTCGGTCACGGCCCCATGACACCAACTCTGTTAGACGTGGTGATGATTACTGGTCTGGATGTTACATCACCTAGCCCCTCCGCTTTCAAGCTGACCAAAGTCCCCTACAAGCTATCTTCCAAAACAGACTGCACGAACTGGGGTGCCTACCTCCAACGCCATATGAAAACTAAAGGCCCTGTCACAGAGAAAGAACACACAGCCTTTCTCAACTTCTGGCTGGAACATTTCATATTCTGTGGCCCTTCTCTTGCTCCAACCAAAAATTATCTCTCTTTGGCCTACGAGCTTGCCAAAGGCACTCAACTTGGCATCGGCAAACTGTTTCTTGGAGAGGTCTATCGATATCTCCAGTTGATGTCTGTCAAACTGTTCTCTGGCATAGCAGTCAAAACAGGAGGTCCTTGGTGGTTCATTCAGCTATGGGCTCAGCTGTATTTTCAAAACCACGTCCCAAACTTCCCCCTTTTGGCGAGTTGCACCTTTCCAGATGTCAAAGGGAAGCAGATCAGATGCACCAGCTACGGCCAGGCTTTGTATAGACTGCCAGGTAGTAAACTGATCCCTCAGGAAGCATCTAAGTGGTTCAGCACTTTCTTTCAAGGCCTGGACAATCCTATCTTCTTTCCTTACATGGAGGAATCGGAGCATTTTGAAAATCCACTCTCCTTCAGGCTAGACAATTTTGCCGATGACACCAGCACTCGGCAGCTCTTTTCCACTGTGATCCGTCCCTGTTTCCTTCCAGTTGGCATGAGCACATCCAACAGAATAATCAAGCCTGGGTATGAATTCTACCAGCCGGTCGTAGTGGCTCGGCAATTTGGCCTTGGACAAGTACCTCCCCATTTCTTTCTCCACCATCTCACAGAGAGCAGAGCAGACCTGCCTGATCCTCTCACCAGTCAAAGGTGTTATTCCTTCTTCGATGCTCTGACCATCCCAATTCCTAACGACCTCACCTTCGCCTCATCAACCGATGGCTTTGAAGACTGGTGGTCGATATGGAAGACTCACGCCTTCAGGAGAGCTCTGGGACCGTTGTTGAAACAAATCGATGCTGACTATGACATCCCCGTGGAACAGGTACCACTACTTGTAAATTTTCTTGATGCAGCTCACCAATGATTCTTCTACTAATCCACTCTTTCTCTTTGCAGCAACAAGATGGCCCTGAACCTACGCACAGTGATGGCTCCCCCTTCGAGTTCTTTCTGCCAGCTCTTGTGGTTCTTTTCTGCAAAAACTCGCCACCTTTGAAAAAGGTCATGATGCAGAACCAGCCGATAACACCACAATCGGCTTCCAAGAACCAAACAACTCCTAAGTCAGCTGCCCCTCGAGTTCCAACTAAAACAAGAACGATGATGAGGAAGGTAGCTGCCAGGAAGACCTTGAGGCGCCGGAGCCCTTCTCCAGAAAGCTCGCATGTAGGCTGATCTATGCCTTGGTCGATCCTTCTCATTCTTCCATTCTTGCATACGTGCCCGTGCTTACTGGTTCTCCTTTTTTACAGGCTTCCGTCGAAGATACCTCCAGCGAGAACACTCAGACCAATCGAGGAGAACTGGGCCAAACGGATTCTGAGAGGACCATCACACCGAGCCAGCCAGATTCACCACCATCGGCTTCCAGGAAAAGGTCGGTTCCTGAACCTACTGCCCCCCGAGCACCAGTCGAGGCGGGGCCAGCTGTGGGTCCCAAAAGGGCTCGCAAAGGACTGCAAGCTTCTTCGTCGAGCCAGGAGGTTTCGAAAACCATCACCCTTCATGCTCTTACCACTTGCTTCTTTTTATCTGCCGATTCATCATTATTGACATCGGCTAAGCACCTTCCATGTAGACGACTGATGCTTCTAGTGGGAAAGCCGGGGCAGGGCCGATGCCTTTAGCCAAGCCGGGTCTAACAATCCCCGAAGGTGCAGATGAAACGGCTACTACTTTGGCCAAGCCCCCAACAACCACACATAAGCCGATTGTCTCGTCATCTGCTATCCCCTCGACCTTAGGAGAGGTACGTTAGCTTTTTCGGCTCATCCTTGCATGTTGGACGCATACTGACGCCTTTCCGGGCTGCCAGGGTTGTGATATTTCAGGCTTGCTGACGTTCGACCCTGAATCCATCGAACCAACTCCCTCTGTTGCCAACGATGAACCACAAGCCAGGGTTGTTCCACCTCAATTCCAGCGTCTTAAAGCCCTGCTGTCCTCCCCGATCGAAGAGTTGATCGAGGGTTCTGAGGAGGTGAAGAGCGTTCTCGCTGAAATAAAAGACCAACTCCCAGTAGCATTGCAGGTGAAGCTTTGGCCAGTTGTAACTCTGTCTTTCTACGGGTCAAGGGTGAAGTTAGCTCGTGAGAGGATCAGTCTGCGCCGCGCCCAACTTCCACTGAAGGCCAATATCGCAGACAGATGTCAGCAGCTCAACGAGAAAAAGGCGTCTCTGGATGCTAAAACTGACACCTCTGTCAGTACCGCCGAGCTCGCATCCTTGAAAAGGGAGTTGGAAGATCTTGAAGAGAAGGTCCGGCGACTAAACAGCTCATTCGCGACAAGGAAGAATCCATCGCCCGCTCCCAAGACGAAGCAGAAAGCCTCAAAGCTCAACTGAAGACCGATCTGGCAGAAATACGTGCCTTGAACAAGCAGCTGGTGACGGGCAAGGACGAAGACGACGAAGCCGAGATCGCCGAGGTGGATCGTGTCCGTGCTGACGCCCTCCACGCCTTCGAGGCATTTCTTCAGTAGTTTGTTTATGTAAACTGGCATCTGCTTGTAACAGTTTGAACCTCTAGAGTCGATGACTGTGCATCGGCTATATATTTTATTTTTTATCTGGCCGATTTCATGTATTGGCCCCCACATTTCACTGTCCATCATCCCACATGCTTGGGAAATATTTCTTGAGATGTTGACCGTTGACAGCCACTGGGAATTTTACGCCGTCCAGCTCCTCAAGCATGTACGCGTGTCCTCTTAAAACCTGATCGACCCTGTATGGCCCGTGCCAATTTGGAGACCATTTACCATATGTTGCATCCTTAGTCCCTAATGGCAACACAGCTTCCCATACCAGATCGCCAACGTGGGACTCCTTTGGTCTCACTTTCTTGTTATATGCACGAGCTACCTTGGCCTTGTTCTCTTTGATTTTCTCAAGCGACCACAGCCTGAGCTCAGTTAAATCCTCAACACTGTCACTCATCAGGGTCGCATATTCTTCAGTTGTTAGATTGTTCTGAAAAGTGACACGTCTTGATCCAGCCGTAATTTTCCAGGGCAATACGGATTCCTGTCCATAGACTAGATGGTATGGCGAGGTTTTTATCGCTCCATGGCATGACATGCGATAAGCCCATAAGGCCTCTGACAAAACCTCGTGCCAACGCCTGGGGTGCTCATCGACTTTCCTCTTGATCAGCTTGATAAGGCTCTGGTTGGACGCTTCAGCTTGCCCATTTGCTTGAGCATAATATGGAGATGATCTAATCAGCTTAATCCCCGTGTCCTCCCAGAACTTTCTAAACTCCTAAGAAATGAAGACCGAACCTCCATCGGTCGTGATAGTTTGGGGAATCCCGAATCTATGAATGACATGTTCTTTCACAAAATTGATAACATCCTTTGAGTTCACTGACTTCATCGGGACAGATTCCACCCATTTAGTGAAATAATCAGTAATGGCCAAAATCCACATGTGGCCTTTGCTTGATGGAGGATTGATCTTGCCGATCATATCCATGCCCCAACCTCGGAAAGGCCAAGGCTTGATGATGGGGTTCATTGTTGACGCGGGTACCATCTGAATTTTCCCAAATTTCTGACATGCTTGACACCCTTTGTAGTACTTGAAACAGTCCTCAAGCATGGTGGGCCAATAAAACCCTGATCGCCTGATCAACCATTTCATCTTGTGAGCCGATTGGTGGGTTCCACAGGCGCCTTCGTGTACCTCGTGTAGGAGCCGATTGGCCTCGGCTGGCCCCAGACATTTGAGCAGTAACCCCTCCAGAGTCCTGTAAAACATGTCGTCGCCAATAAGCACATACTTCATGGCCTTGTACCTTATCCGTTTAGGTGCCCCCCGAGCCGAATCCTTCAAGTAATTGAAGATATCGGCTCTCCAGTCGTTGGCCTCCAGGAACTGTACCTGAACATCAGCTCCCTCTGCTACGTCCTTGTAGCCTGAAGCCATTTGTGCCAGATCATTTGCCTCGGTATTCTGCGACCGCGGGATCCAGGTGAAGTTTATGTACCGGAACTGTGCCATCAGCTCACGGCATTGCAGCCATAATGGGAAGAGTGACTCGCTCTCACACTTGTATTCCTCCGTGAGTTGGGAAATCACCAACTTGGAGTCTCCAAAAATTTCCACCGCTTCTGCTCCAGCTTCGATGAGCAACTCCATTCCCTTGCGTATCGCCTCATACTCAGCGACGTTGTTGGTGCGAGGGGTAGATAACCTGATGGAGAAGGAAAATGTTGCCCCCCGGGGCGACACGAGTAGAATGCCGATGCCGCAACCATCGTCATAAACCGATCCATCGAAAAACATAGCCCACGCTCGTATGGACAGCGCTGCTATATTAGTGTTGATCCTTTCAGCAATAAGGTCGGCCAATGCCTGACCTTTAACTGCTTTCGCGGGTTGATACCGGATGTCAAATTCCGATAACGCAAACATCCATTTGCCGAGTCGGCCTTTCAACATAGGGGCCGACAGCATGTGCTTTATGACATCTGATTTGCATATGATGATAATCTCCGCTGAGAGCAAGATGTGGCGTAGCTTGGTGCAGGTGAAAAACAGGCAGAGGCACAACTTATCGATCTCAGGATACCTTGTCTCTGCATCCAGCATCCTTCTGCTGATGTAAAATACAACTTGCTCCAGACCATCATAAACTTGCACCACCACTGAGGCGATGGACGTGTCAGCTACTGACAAGTAAATGTAGAACGGCCTATCCGGCTTGGGTGGAACCAATACTGGCGGCTTCGTCAGATATTCTTTGATCTCGTCGAAGGCTCGTTGTTGTTCTGCCCCCCAGCGGAATTCCTCGTCGGATTTAATTTTCACCAGTCCCATGAACGGCTCTATTCTTCCTGATAGATTGGAGATGAATCTTCTGACGAAGTTGATCTTGCCGATGAGAGACTGTAGTTCTTTCTTCGTGGTAGGTGGCTTCATTGTTCGCACTGCCTCCTGACTTTTCAGGCCGATCTCAATTCCGCGTTCATGGACCAAGAAACCCAAGAACTGACCGGCCGTCACCCCGAAAGCACACTTCTTTGGATTCATCCGTAGCCCGAATTTTCTTGTTCGGTCCAGGACGTGTTGCAGATCGTCCAGGTGTCCTTGTACTGAAGCAGACTTGACCACCACGTCATCGATGTAAATTTCCACCAGCTTGCCGATCAGATCATGGAAAATGTAATTCATGGCTCTTTGGTACGTGGCGCCGACATTCTTCAATCCAAATGTCATCACTACATACTCAAACAACCCCACCGAACCTGGGACTCTGAATGCAGTCTTGTGTATATCTTCCGAAGCCATGAAAATTTGGTTGTAGCCGGCATTGCCATCCATGAAGCTCAAGATCTTATAACCAGCCGCTGCGTTGATTAACGTTTCTGCTACTGGCATCGGATACTCATCCTTCGGAGTAGCTCTATTGAGATCCCGAAAATCTATGGCAACACGCCAGCGGCCATCCTTTTTCTCTACAGGTACGATACTAGAAATCCACTCAGCATACCTGCATGGCCTGATTAACTTGGCCGTCAACATTTTCTCGACCTCTTTCTTGACTTCTGCCAAAATTTCGGCCTTCATCTGTCGTGCTCGCTGCTGGAATGGCCGAAATCCTTTTTTAAGCGGGAGTCGATGCTCAATGATGCTCCTGTCTAACCCAGGCATCTCTGTATAGTCCCAGGCGAAGCAGTCTGGATATTTTTTCAACAGAGCTATCATCGGACCCCGCAGACTCGGATCTAACTTCTTGCTGATAAATGTTGGTCGTGGCTTATCCCCAGGACCGATGTCGATCTCCTCTAGCTCATCAGCGGATGTAAACCCATACCCTAGCTTTCCGTCACCTGTTAAATCGATGCTAAACACAGGGCAAACAGTAGGTGAGGATAACAAAAATAGTTTGGGCCGATTGCCTGAATCGGCCCCCTTTTTGATTGCATTAGTCAAGGACGGTTTACACCTTATTTGTGTTTTACAGTGGCAGGGAATCTCCCTGCTACGACTACATGATCTGCTTGTCGTAAGATTGCTGCTTTTTATTTTTTGTGGCCGATCACAGGGATCGGCCGTACCACGTACGGTCGTGGACTTTGCTACTCTGTCAGGCCAGTGGATAAGACCAGCCTCACCCCGTTTTTTGTAGCTTCAATGCGCTCACAGCCGTCTAGACTGATTCCAGATATCGGCTCTTGGTCTTCTGCTTCCCAGATGTTCATGCCAGCTATGGAGATCTCTATAGAATCATCTGCATGAATGACCTCCACCTCATCTCCATCCCACTGTATTAGGCACTGGTGCATCGTGGATGGGATGCAGCAGTTAGCATGAATCCGATCTCTCCCTAGCAAGACAGCGTAGGTGCTTTTGCAGTCCACGACGAAGAATGACGTAGGGATGGTTTTTCTGCCTACGGTCAGATCCACGTTCAGTACACCCTGCGTGTCTGAAGTTTGGCCGTTGAAGTCGCTTAACGTGACGTTGGTTTTGATCAGATCTGCAGTGGAGCGTCCCAGGCACCGTAACATAGAGTATGGCATTATATTGACTGCTGCTCCAGTGTCAACCAACATCTTGCTGACAGGCTGCCCATTGATGTAACCTCGCAGGTACAGGGCTTTCAGATGTTTGTAGCCCTTTTTACGCGGCCTTTCAAAGATAACCGGCCGTGGGCCGCAGTCAAACTGTGCCACCGGTAGCTCGTTGGTTCTTGGCGCGCAGAACTCGGACGGAAGTATGAACACCATGTTTGTGCCAGCCGATGTCTTTGCATCGGCTTTTACCGGTTTGGGGCGCCACTCTCTCCTTTTTGGACGATCTTCCGTTTCCAATGTCTGCCGAATTTTCGCGGCTAGATCGGGCCGTGCTTTCCTTAAAGCGTGGAGGTACTGTGCTTCGGCGTCTTCCAAGTTACACAGTCGCTGGACCCTCCGCTTTTGGGTGTGTCTGAGTCCATCGGGACACCACCTTGGACGGTGATATATGTATTCTTCTTTGTCATCCATTGGTTCCTCGAGATCTTTCGCTCGAGCGGACTCCCTGTGTCGGTTCTGAGGTGGGAGAGGCCCTAGACGCTTGAGTACTAACACTGGCCCCGTGTCCTCCTTCTGCTGTCCACATTCCGGGCAGTTATCGATTGTAGGCAATCGGCTCATTCCCGCATCCCAGCAATACTTGAAGAAAGGACAATCCCAATGTTTGTCTACGCCTTCCTTTTCTTTTGACGGTCCCCTAGCGAGGTGCTCATATCCTTCATCGTCTCTATCGCGCCGGCGACATCGGTCATACTGACGCTCATACTTGTTAAGGAGGTGCGTGGAATGTGGCTTCTGATATCGCACGCTCCTCACCTGTTCCTCAGTTAAATACCGCCTGTCATCGTAGCTGGGCCGGTCGCGTGGACCAGCCTCCTCTCTTTATTTGCCCTGACAGCGACCGCCTTCCTCCTTGTACGTGCCATGGTGGTACACAGGCCCTGCCATGTTGACATCGAACGAGAAATCCAACTGGCGCCTCGTGGAGTGGCTGTGTTCTACCATGTTGACGCCGGGAAACGGGTTGGTGTCTACTTTCATGGCGAATTGCCCCAGGATCAGACGGCCCTGCTCTATCGCCGTTTGGATCTGGCGACTGTTATCGCCATATTTTGGCCAAAGACGGAGATGGGCCGTGATCAAGATGGGCTTGGAAGATACGTATATTCAACGTGTTGTTGAATCGGCCTTGTGCGTGGATTTGGGCTAAATTGCCCGTGTATCTTGTATCATAGTAGGTTCCGTTTCAGTTTAGGTTTCGTTTCAGTTTAGGTAAAGATAGAGTTGTAGAGTTATTCCAAAGATAGAAAGTCTCCGGACTATAAATATGTACCTAGGGTTATCACGAAAAGAAGGACAATCACGTTCACAACAAACACAATCTCGGCGCATCGCCACCCCTTGTTTCTAGGGTTTCTTTCGGGTAAGTGTCATGCTGCCTAGATCGCATCTTGCGATCTAGGCAGTATTTTTACTTATGCGTTATTCGGTGTTACTCGTACTGAAGCCTTTTTTGATGGCGAGTAACACTATTATCATAGATTTGTTGAGGCTAGCATCGGTGCTTTTCATTATACTTGTTTGAGCTATGCTACCTCTAGTTATCTCGCTACCTTTGCACCGTTTCCCAAGTGCAAGGGTAGCATCTTGCTTGCTCTTTATTTAGCTGATTCGATCTGTTATGGTTGTGCCTTACTCACCAAGGTTTAGTTTGATATCTACGTAGTCAGGCCTTACAAACGGGTTGAACGATCCAGTAGTACGTAAGGACGTGGTTTACTAGTTCTAGAGAAGTTGTTCCGGTAATTGACTTTACGTTGGTTATTAGGCCTCCTCTAGGGTTAGTATTCTTCATCTTTTGTATTTACAAGGCTCAATTACGTGTAGGACGTTCCAGCTACGTGGTGAAAACATTAAACTGTCGTAGATCGATTTAACTTGTAATGATCAAGCAAAACCCCATGTTATCGTAAATCTAATGCAGAACCATGGGATAATCGGCTCTGGGAGCCGATTCACAGGGAAACCTGGGAGCCGGTCACGGCTCGAATTTTACGTATACTTGTTTACCATGCATGAAATCAATCGGAGCAATCCTTCACCTTCCTGATCAGGTATAGGTCAGGTGGCACGCCCTCGAACCAAGCCAGGACGTGTGCCGGAGTTTTGCGGGCCGTTGCCCGAGGGACCAGGGCCCACCAGCAGTTCTGGGAGCCTCCCGGCTCTTCGTGTTGCTCGTCGCTGCTCGCCGGTGAGTTTTGACAGGCAACACATTCTGGCACGCCCGGTGGGACCTTCAACAACATCTACATCAACATCCGACGCTGCGATGGAGAGCAGACCAGTCACGTACGACGAGCTGCCTGATGAGCACAAGGCGAAGTATGACGAGATCAGAACTCTCTTCGAAGCCGATCTCATCGGCTCTTTTGAGAGGACCCGTAAGCATGGCATCAAGTGGAGGGGGTTCTCCCCCGAGGGTGCTCTTGATGAGGTGGATCTGTCTGTTCCTTCGGAGGAACGCACCAGAGCTCTACGACAGGAAGTCAACTACATGGTGGCTCATTCTCTTCACCGCCATTCTGAGAGCCTGGTGAACGCTTTCGAGCGGGTCGCGGTTCGCGTAGTTCAGGAGATCATGAAACATCACTACTCTCCGTCGGGACCCACTTTAGGGACTCACCAGGGAGAAAGACCGCTCCAGACCAGGCCACAGCTGCCATTCACACTTGCAGCTCCAGAGCCGCCAGGGGCAGCGGCGTACGTCGTCTACAAGGTTGGAGGCGACCCAGACGATTGCCAATTCCTGTTTGAGCCACCTAAGGAAATCCCACACGGATATGTATGCACCTACGTACCGGACTGTAATAACCTGACACGCACCAACCAGATTGCAGCCGCAGGAGTTTCTGCGGCAGGGGTTCCTGGGGCAGGAGCTTCAGGAGCAGGCGTTTCTGGAGCAGCGATGTCTGGGATGGACGCTGACAAACAGGCGTGGCTAGCCAAGTATGCCACTAGAACGAGTCAGGAGAATCTAGCCCCTGCAGCTCAAACAGTGGAGCAAATCCGTACCATCTTGAGAGACCAGTTCGGCTTCGTGCCGAAGAGAAGGACCATCGGCTATTCAAAGCCGTACCCCAACGAGTTTGATCTGATTCCGCTGCCACCCAAGTATTGGCTCCCTAAGTTCTCAAGGTTTAGCGGGTCAGAAGGGTCGAGCTCGATCGAGCACGTAAGCCGATACCTGGCACAGCTAGGCATAATTTCGGCATCGGATCAGATGCGCGTAAGGTTTTTTGCGCAATCTCTGACAGGACCAGCTTTTGGGTGGTACACCTCGCTGCCACCTGATTCGATTCAAACCTGGAAGCAACTGGAAGAGCAGTTCCACATCCAATATCATTCAGAGGCTACCGAGGCTGGCATTGCCGACCTGGCACAGGTACGGCAGAAGCGGGGAGAAACTGTAGCCGAGTACATCCAGCGCTTCAGGACCGTCAAGAACCGATGTTACTCAGCTCGTTTAACTGAGAAAGAAGCAGTCGAGCTAGCAGTATTGAATCTCTCAGCACCCATCAAGGATCTGGCTTTCCAGGTAGAGTACAACTCGTTGGCGCACATGGCCCAGAAGCTGACGATGTATGAGCAGCGCCACCCTGAGCTGTACAAGGACAAGTTCAAACGTCCGATAGGCCTGGTCGACACAGAGGAAGATGATCCTACACAAGACCAGGAGGTGGCCGTAGCTGAATGGGCTCGGGGGGCAGATCCTGTATCCTGCAAATGGGTGAAACAGCAAGGGCCTGCAAAAGGGTTCGACTTCGATGTGAGTAAAGCCGAGCAGATATTCGATTTACTGCTGAAAGAGAAGCAGCTGAGGTTACCCGAAGGCCACAAAATCCCCACGGCTCAGGAAATGAACGGGAGACCATACTGCAAGTGGCATCACTCGTTCACCCACACCACCAACGATTGCAAAGAGCTACGTCGCCAAATCCAAACGGCGATAGAACAAGGCCGTCTGATCCTTGGGCAGTTCGCCATGAAAGTGGACACAAACCCATTTCCCGGCGTCAACATGATAGAACTCAGTCGCTCCGCGAGGCGTCAGCTGGATTTTTCGTTCGGTGTTAATATGGCAGGGTCTGGGTACCACCATGACACGTACAAGGAGGAGGGTGGTCGCTCTCGGGGCAAAGAAAGAAAGGAGGCTGGTCCATGCGACCGGCCCGGCCACAATGACAGGCGGTACTTAACAGAGGAACAGGTGAGGAGAGTGCGGTATCAGAAGCCACATTCCACGCATCTCCTTAACAAGTATGAGCGTCAGTATGACCAACGTCGCCGGCGCAATGGAGACGATGAAAGATATGAACACCTCGCTAGGGGACCGTCAAAAGAAAAGGAAGGCGCAGACAAACATTGGGATTGTCCTTTCTTCAAGTACTGCTGGGACGCGGGAATGAGCCGATTGCCTACAGTCGACAACTGCCCGGAATGTGGACAGCAGAAGGAGGACACGAGGCCAGCTTCAGTGTTCAAACGTCTAGGGCCTCTCCCACCTCAGAGCCGTTACAGGGAGTCCGCTCGAGCGAAAGACCTCGAGAAGCCAAGGGATGACAAAGAAGAAGATAGATATCACCGTCCAAGGTGGTGTCCCGACGAACTCAGACATACCCAAAAGCATAGAGTGCAGCGGCTGCGTAACTTGGAGGAAGCTAAAGCGCAGTATCTCCACGCTTTAAAGAAAGCACGGCCCGATCTGGCCGTTAAAATTAGGCAGACCTTGGAAACGGAAGACCGCCCGACAAGGAAAGAGTGGCGCCCCAGATCGGCAAAAGCCGATGCACAGACATCGGCTGGCACGAACATGGTGTTCATACTCCCGTCAGAATTCTGCGCGCCAAGAACCAATGAGCTACCAGTGGCACAGTTCGACTGCGGCCCACGGCCGGTTATCTTTGAGAAGCCACGTGAGAAGGGTTACAAACATCTGAAAGCCCTGTACCTACGAGGTTACATCAATGGGCAACCTGTCGGCAAGATGTTGGTGGACACCGGCGCGGCAGTGAATATCATGCCATACTCCATGCTACGACGTTTGGGACGCTCCACTGCAGATCTGATCAAAACCAACGTCACGTTAAGCGACTTCAACGGCCAGACATCGGACACACAAGGCGTACTGAACGTGGAGCTGACCGTGGGCAAAAAGACCATACCCACGTCGTTTTTCGTCGTCAACAGCAAAAGCACCTACACTGTCTTGCTAGGGAGGGATTGGATTCACGCGAACTGCTGCATTCCGTCCACGATGCACCAGTGCCTAATACAGTGGGATGGAGATGAAGTGGAGGTCATCCATGCAGATGATTCTATCGATATCTCCATAGCTGGCATGAACGTCTGGGAAGCACAAGACCAAGAGCCGATCTCTGGAATCAGTTTAGACGGCTGTGAGCGCATTGAAGCTACAAAAAACGGGGTGCGGCTGGTCTTATCCACTGTCCTGACAGAGTAGAAAAGTCCACGATCATACGTGGTACGGCCGATCCCTGCGATCGGCCACAAAAAATAAAAAGCAACAATCATACGACAAGCAGATCACGTAGTCGTAGCAGGGAGATGCCCTGCCATTGTAAAACAATAAGGTGTAAACCATCCTTGACTAATGCAATCAAAAAGGGGGCCGATTCAGGCAATCGGCCCAAATTATTTTTGTTATCCTCACCTACTGCTTGCCCTGTGTTTAGCATCGATTTGACAGGTGACGGAAAGCTAGGGTATGGATTTACGTCCGCTGCTGAGCTAGAAGAAATCGACATTGGTCCTGGGGATAAGCCACGACCAACATTTATCAGCAAGAAGTTAGATCCGAGTCTGCGGGGCCCGATGATAGCCCTGTTGAAACAATATCCAGACTGCTTCGCCTGGGACTACACAGAGATGCCTGGGTTAGACAGGAGCATCATTGAGCATCGACTCCCGCTTAAAAAAGGATTTCGGCTATTTCAGCAGCGTGCACGACAAATGAAGGCCGAAATTCTGGAAGAAGTCAAGAAAGAGGTCGAGAAAATGTTGACAGCCAAGTTAATCAGGCCATGCAGGTATGCTGAGTGGATTTCTAGTATCGTACCTGTAGAGAAAAAGGATGGCCGTTGGCGTGTTGCCATAGATTTTCGGGATCTCAACAGAGATACCCCAAAGGATGAGTATCCGATGCCGGTGGCAGAGACGTTAATCAACGCAGCGGCCGGTCATAAGATCTTGAGCTTCATGGATGGCAATGCCGGTTACAACCAAATTTTCATGGCTCCAGAAGACATACACAAGACTGCATTCAGAGTCCCAGGTTCGGTGGGGTTGTTCGAGTATGTAGTTATGACGTTTGGACTGAAGAATGCCGGCGCCACGTACCAAAGAGCCATGAATTATATTTTCCATGATCTGATCGGCAAGCTGGTGGAAATCTACATCGATGACGTGGTGGTCAAGTCTGCTTCAGCGCAAGTACACTTGGGCGATCTGCAACGCGTCCTGGACCGAACAAGAAAATTCGGCCTACGGATGAATCCAAAGAAGTGTGCCTTCGGGGTGACGGCCGGTCAGTTCTTGGGTTTTTTGGTCCATGAACGCGGAATTGAGATCGGCCTGAAAAGCCAGGAGGCAGTGCGAACAATGAAGCCACCCACCACAAAGAAAGAACTGCAGTCTCTCATCGGCAAGATCAACTTTGTCAGAAGATTCATTTCCAATCTGTCAGGAAGAATAGAGCCGTTCATGGGATTAGTGAAAATTAAATCCGACGAGGAATTCCGCTGGGGGGCAGAGCAACAACGAGTCTTCGACGAGATCAAAGAATATCTGACGAAGCCGCCAGTGTTGGTTCCACCCCAGCCGGACAGACCGTTCTACATTTACTTGTCAGTAGCTGACACGTCCATCGCCTCGGTGGTGGTGCAAGTTTATGATGGGCTGGAGCGAGTCGTATTTTACATAAGCAGAAGGATGCTAGACGCAGAGACAAGGTATCCTGATATCGATAAGTCGTGCCTCTGCCTGTTTTTCACCTGCACCAAGCTGCGCCACATTTTGCTATCAGCGGAGATCATCATCATATGCAAATCAGACGTCATAAAGCACATGCTGTCGGCTCCTATGTTGAAAGGCCGACTAGGCAAATGGATGTTTGCCTTATCAGAGTTTGACATCCGGTATCAACCCGCGAAAGCAGTTAAGGGACAGGCGTTGGCCGACCTCATCGCTGAAAGGATCAACACTAACATAGCAGCACTGTCTATAAGAGCGTGGGCTATGTTTTTCGACGGATCGGTTTGCGACGATGGTTGCGGCATCGGCATTTTACTCGTGTCGCCCCGGGGGCAACATTTTCCTTCTCCATCAGATTGTCTACCTCTCGCACCAACAATGTCGCTGAGTACGAGGCGATACGCAAGGGAATGGAGTTACTCCTCGAAGCCGGAGCAGAAGCAGTGGAAATTTTTGGAGACTCCAAGTTGGTGATTTCCCAACTCACGGAGGAGTACAAGTGTGAGAGCGAGTCCCTCTTCCCATTATGGTTGCACTGCCGTGAGCTGATGGCGCAGTTCCGGTACATAAACTTCACCTGGATCCCGCGGTCGCAGAATACAGAGGCAAATGATCTTGCACAAATGGCTTCAGGCTACAAGGATGTAGCAGAGGGAGCCGATATTCAGGTACAGTTCCTGGAAGCTGACGACTGGAGAGCCGATATCTTCAACTACTTGAAGGATTCGGCTCGGGGGCACCTAAACGGATAAGGTACAAGGCCATGAAGTATGTGCTTATTGGGGATGACATGTTTTACAGGACTCTGGAGGGGTTATTGCTCAAATGCCTGGGTACAGCCGAGGCCAATCGGCTCCTACACGATGTACACGAAGGCGCCTGTGGAACTCACCAATCAGCTCACAAGATGAAATGGTTGATCAGGCGATCAGGGTTTTATTGGCCCACCATGCTTGAGGACTGTTTCAAGTACTACAAAGGGTGTCAAGCATGTCAGAAATTTGGGAAAATTCAGATGGTACCCGCGTCAGCAATGAACCCCATCATCAAGCCTTGGCCATTCCGAGGTTGGGGCATGGATATGATCGGCAAAATCAATCCTCCATCAAGCAAAGGCCACATGTGGATTTTGGCCATCACTGATTATTTCACTAAATGGGTGGAGGCTGTCCCGATGAAATCAGTAAGCTCAAAGGATGTTATCAACTTTGTGAAAGAACATGTCATCCATAGATTCGGGATTCCCCAAACTATCACGACCGATGGAGGTTCGGTCTTTATTTCTCAAGAGTTTAGAAAGTTCTGCGAGGACATGGGGATTAAGCTGATCAGATCATCTCCATACTATGCTCAGGCTAATGGGCAAGCTGAAGCATCCAACCAGAGCCTCATCAAACTGATCAAGAGAAAAGTCGATGAGCACCCTAGGCGTTGGCACGAGGTTTTATCAGAAGCGTTATGGGCTTATCACATGTCATGCCATGGGGCGATTAAAACCTCGCCATACCATCTAGTATATGGACAAGAAGCCGTATTGCCTTGGGAAATTACGGCTGGATCAAGACGTGTCACTTTTCAAGACAATCTAACAACTGAAGAATATGCAACCCTGATGAGTGACAGTGTTGAGGATTTGACTGAGCTCAGGCTGTGGTCACTTGAGAAAATCAAAGAGAACAAGGCCAAGGTAGCTCGTGCATATAACAAGAAAGTGCGGCCAAAAGAGTTCCACGTTGGTGATCTGGTGTGGGAAGCTGTGCTACCATTAGGGACTAAGGATGCAACATATGGTAAATGGTCTCCAAATTGGCACGGGCCGTACAGGGTCGATCAAGTTTTAAGAGGAAACGCATACATGCTTGAGGAGCTGGACGGCGTGAAATTCCCAGTGGCGGTCAACGGTCAACATCTCAAGAAATATTTCCCAAGCATGTGGGATGATGGACAGTAAAAATGTGGGGGCCGATGCTGGAAATCGGCCGAATAAAAGCAAAAATATATAGCCGATGCACGGTCATCGACTCTAGAGGTTCACATATGTTACAAACAGGTGCCAGTTTACACATACGAGCTACTGAAGAAATGCTTCGAAGGCGTGGAGGGCGTCAGCACGGACACGATCCACCTCGGCGATCTCGGCTTCGTCTTCTTCGTCCTTGCCCGTCACTAGCTGCTTGTTCAGGGCACGTATTTCTCCCAGATCGGTCTTCATTTGAGCTTTGAGGCTTTCCGCCTCGTCTTGGGAGCGGGCGATGGATTCTTCCTTGTCGCGGATGAGCTATTTAGTTACCCGGGCCTTCTCTTCAAGATCTTCCAACTCCCGTTTCAAGGATGCGAGCTCGGCGGCACTGACAGAGGTGTCAATTTTGGCATCCAGAGACGCCTTTTTCTCGTTGAGCTGCTGACATCTGTCGGCGATATTGGCCTTCAGTGGGAGTTGGGCGCGGCGCAGGCTGATCCTCTCGCGAGCTAGCTTCACCCTTGGCCCGTAGAAAGACAGGGTCACAACTGGCCAAAGCTTCACTTGCAATACTACTGGGAGTTGGTCTTTTATTTCAGCCAGGACGCTCTTCACCTCCTCAGAACCCTCGATCAGCTCTTCGATTGGAGAGGACAGCAGGGCTTTGAGACGCTGGAATTGAGGTGGAACAACCCTGGCTCGTGGTTCATCAGCAGCAATAGAGGGAGTTGGTTCGATGGATTCAGGGTCGAACGACAGCAAACCTGAGATATCGCAACTCTGGCGGCCAGGAAGCGTCAGTACACATCCAAACGTGTAAGGATGAGCCAAAAAACTCGTAAACGTACCTCTCCTAAGATCGAGGGGATAGCCGATGAGGAGATCATCGGCTTGTGTATGGTTGCTGGGGGCGTGGCCAGAGTGGTAGCCGTCTCATCTGCACCTTCGGGGATTCCCAGATCCGGCGTCGGCACTGCCCCGGCTTTCCCACTGGAAACATCAGTCGTCTGCATGAAAGGTGTTTTAGGCCGATGTAAATGATGATAAATCGGCAGACAAAAGGAAACAAGTAGTAAGAGCATGATGGGTGGTGATTTTCGAAACCTCCTGGCTCGACGAAGAAGCTTGTAGTCCTTTGCGAGCTCTCTTGGGACCCGCAGATGGTCCCGCCTCGACTGGTGCTCGGGGGGCAGCAGGTTCAGGAGCCGACCTCTTCCTGGAAGCCGATGGTGGTGAATCCGGCTGGTTCGGTGTGATGGTCCTCTCAGAATCCGTGGGGCCTAGTTCTCCTCGATTGGTCTGGGTATCCTCGCTGGAGGTGTCTTCGACGGAAGCCTGTAAAAGAGGGGAACCAGTAAGCGCGAGCATGGCTGCAAGAATGAAAGAATGACAAGGATCGACCAAAGCCTGAATTAGCTTACATGCGAGCTGTCTGGAGAAGGGCTCCGGCGCCTCAAGGTCTTCCTGGCGGCTACCTTCCTCACCATCGTTCTGGTTTTAGTCGGAACTCGAGGGGCAGCTGACTTAGGAGTTGCTGGTTTCTTGGAAGCCGATTGTGGTGTCATCGGTTGTTTCTGCATTATGACCTTTTTCAGAGGTGGCGAGTTTTTGCAGAAAAGAACCACAGGGGCTGGTGGAAAGAACTCGAAGGGGGAGCCATCACTGTGCGTGGGCTCAGGGCCATCTTGTTGCTGCAAAGAGAAAGAATGGATTAATAAAAGGATCAATTGCAAGCTGCATCAAGAAAATTTGCGAGTAGTGGTACCTGTTCCACGGGGATATCATAGTCAGCGTCGAGCTGTTTCAGCAACGGTCCCAGAGCTCTCCTGAAGGCGTGAGTCTTCCACATCGACCACCAGTCTTCGAAGCCGTCGGTGGATGAGGCGAAGGTGAGGTCGTTGGGAATTGGGATGGTCAGAGCATCGAAAAAGGAGTAACACCTTTGGCTGGTGAGAGGATCAGGCAGGTCGGCTCTGCTCTCTGTAAGGTGATGGAGAAAGAAGTGGGGAGCTACCTGTCCAAGGCCAAATTGGCGGGGCACTACGACTGGCTGGTAGAATTCATACCCAGGTTTGATTATCCTGTTGGACGTACTCATGCCAACTGGAAGGAAACAGGGACGAATCACGGTGGAAAAAAGCTGTCGAGTGCTAGTGTCATCGGCAAAATTGTCCAGCCTGAAGGAGAGTGGATTTTCAAAGTGTTCCGATTCCTCCATGTAAGGGAAGAAGGTAGGTTTGTCCAGGCCTTGGAAGAAAGTGCTGAACCACTTGGATGCTTCCTGAGGAGATAGTTTGCTGCCTGGCAGCCTATACAAAGCTTGGCCATAACTAGTGCATCGGATCTGCTTCCCTTTGACATCTGGGAAGGTGCAACTCGCCAAAAGGGGGAAGTTTGGGATGTGGTTTTGGAAATACAGCTGAGCCCATAGCTGAATAAACCACCAAGGACCACCTGTTTTGACTGCTACACCAGAGAACAGCTTGACGGACATCAACTGGAGGTATCGATAGACTTCTCCAAGGAACAGTTTGCCGAGGCCAAGTTGAGTACCTTTGGCCAGTTCATGGGCTAGGGAGAGGTAGTTCTTGGTTGGAGCAAGGGAAGGGCCACAGAATATGAAATGTTCTAGCCAGAAGTTGAGGGAGGCTGTGTGTTCCTTCTCCGTGACAGGGCCCTTTGTTTTCATATGGCGTTGGAGGTAAGCACCCCAGTTCGTGCAGTCTGTTTTAGAAGACAGTTTGTAGGGGACTTTGGTCAGTTTAAAGGCAGAAGGGCTGGGTGATGTAACATCCAGACCAGTAATCATCACCACATCCAACAGAGTTGGTGACATGGGGCCATGACCGAACATGAAGCAGTTCAGAGCGTCAGACCAGAAATAGCCGATGGTTTTGAGAAGATTCTCGTGTTTCTCAAGAGGAGACAGTGATAGATGCAAGGCATCGGCTATTCCCGTAGTTTCCCATTGGGATTGGTAGGCTCTAGCTACCCTACTGAACCAAGAAACCCAGTGTTCGGGGGGATTAGGCCAGGCTCGCAAGCAGTCGGCCCAAGAGTTCAGATCTAGGTCTTGGCTTACGAAGGGGATTCTATGTGCTTCGCAAGAAATCAGATGGGCAGGGCTAGAATCTGTACGAGGGCCAAGACAGAGGGAATTTGGGAGAGAAGGATGCGACAGCAGGATGTCTGAAACCTAGAAAGTTTAATGGTGGAATAAAGACATTAATTCAGGTGTTCGCCATTAAATTCTAACATCGCGTTCAGACTGCGAGGAGTAGGCGTATCTTCAGACCGAAGACCTCTGGGTTGGTGTTGGACGATTCCGCCATCTAGTTTGCCAGCGGAGATGGATCTATACAATTGAGGATTGAAGGTTCTTGTTGCTGTGAGCTCGATTTGGTCGGTGGGCAATTGGAGATCTAGGTCGCCCTTTTTGAAGAGGGTCGCAGGTTACCGTTTGAGGCTGAGAAGTGGCCGTTTAGGTTTGCCTAAGTATGCGACCAAGTTTGACCTTGTCAGCGTTTTTGGGAAAGCCGATGTGCATCGGCTCTTTGAGCTGTGGCTTGGTTGACTGTGTGAACGTAACAAGGTGAAAGCCGATACGTTGCTATCGGCTTCTGGAGCATCGACCTATTTTGGTTATCGGCAAAATTCGGGCGACAAAAGCAATCTTCGAGAAAACAGATTTTTCATTCATTCAAAAGCTGGTTGCTTACAAAAGGCTGATTGATTACAGAAGGGAGCTTGTTGCTACTACTACTACTGCTACTGGTTCCTAATCTAGGCCGAGGTCGTCGTCGCCGCCGTCTTGTGCGCTATCCTCAGCATTGCTACCGGCGTCGTCTTCGCTGCTGCTGCTGAAGAAGCCAGCAGGAGCCTTCTCGTCCTCGTCGTCGTCGGTGTCCTCACTGGACCCGGTGCGGAAGTACTTCACCGGCTGGTACTCCTCGGAGGAGGTGTCCTCCTCTTCCTCCTCCTCTTCGGAGGAGTCGACGCCGTCCCAGGACATGGCGTCGTCGGTGCTGTCTGCCTCCAGTTCCCCATCAGCAAGGAACTGCAGGTCTTCTTCGCCGTCAGTCATGGACGCGTCGTCCTCCGACCAAACGGCGAAGTCCCAACCCCTCTCGTCCCACCATTGTGGGGCGAGAGTGTTGTACGCCGCCATCGGTGGATGCTCTGGCGTCGGCTCTCGGTCGCTCATTGAGTTGGAGGCGTGGGAGGACAGGCCAGAGGAAGCAGAGGAGGCCATGGCGGAGAAAGAGGGTTTTTTTCGACGGAGGAAGAAGGGTTTCTGGCTACCGGAGGAAGATGGGGACTGCGAACTGCTCAGACGAATTTAAATAAGGGGAATAGTGGAGAGACGGTTCAATGCCATAGCGGTTTCCCAGATTGTGCTGCCAAAATCGTCAAATCATGCACTGCGAAGGAGTTGAGAAGACAGGGCATCATGATGAAGGGGTAGCGTGACGATCCTGTTCTGCAACGCATTCTGTCAACGCGCAACCCGATACAAAAAAAAGGAGGGGAGGAGAAGAAAAAACACACAGAGTGGTTTTGGAATTATTATTGCCAAAACCAGGGGGGCATGTGTTATCGCCATATTTTGGCCAAAGACGAAGATGGGCCGTGATCAAGATGGGCTTGGAAGATACGTATATTCAACGTGTTGTTGAATCGGCCTTGTGCGTGGATTTGGGCTAAATTGCCCGTGTATCTTGTATCATAGTAGGTTCCGTTTCAGTTTAGGTTTCGTTTCAGTTTAGGTAAAGATAGAGTTGTAGAGTTATTCCAAAGATAGAAAGTCTCCGGACTATAAATATGTACCTAGGGTTATCACGAAAAGAAGGACAATCACGTTCACAACAAACACAATCTCGGCGCATCGCCACCCCTTGTTTCTAGGGTTTCTTTCGGGTAAGTGTCATGCTGCCTAGATCGCATCTTGCGATCTAGGCAGTATTTTTACTTATGCGTTATTCGGTGTTACTCGTACTGAAGCCTTTTTTGATGGCGAGTAACACTATTATCATAGATTTGTTGAGGCTAGCATCGGTGCTTTTCATTATACTTGTTTGAGCTATGCTACCTCTAGTTATCTCGCTACCTTTGCACCGTTTCCCAAGTGCAAGGGTAGCATCTTGCTTGCTCTTTATTTAGCTGATTCGATCTGTTATGGTTGTGCCTTACTCACCAAGGTTTAGTTTGATATCTACGTAGTCAGGCCTTACAAACGGGTTGAACGATCCAGTAGTACGTAAGGACGTGGTTTACTAGTTCTAGAGAAGTTGTTCCGGTAATTGACTTTACGTTGGTTATTAGGCCTCCTCTAGGGTTAGTATTCTTCATCTTTTGTATTTACAAGGCTCAATTACGTGTAGGACGTTCCAGCTACGTGGTGAAAACATTAAACTGTCGTAGATCGATTTAACTTGTAATGATCAAGCAAAACCCCATGTTATCGTAAATCTAATGCAGAACCATGGGATAATCGGCTCTGGGAGCCGATTCACAGGGAAACCTGGGAGCCGGTCACGGCTCGAATTTTACGTATACTTGTTTACCATGCAGGAAATCAATCGGAGCAATCCTCCACCTTCCTGATCAGGTATAGGTCAGGTGGCACGCCCTCGAACCAAGCCAGGACGTGTGCCGGAGTTTTGCGGGCCGTTGCCCGAGGGACCAGGGCCCACCAGCAGTTCTGGGAGCCTCCCGGCTCTTCGTGTTGCTCGTCGCTGCTCGCCGGTGAGTTTTGACAGGCAACAGCGACGTAGCTCTTTGCAGTCAGTGGTGGTGTGGGTGAACAAGTGATGCCACTTGCAGTATGGTCTTCCGTTCATCTCTTGAGCCGTAGGGATTTTATGGCCTTCGGGCAACTTCAGTTGCTTCTCCTTCAGCAGTAAATCGAATATCTGCTCAGCTTTGCTCACGTCGAAGTCGAACCCTTTTGCAGGCCCCTGCTGCTTTACCCATTTGCAGGACACAGGATCTGCCCCCCAAGCCCATTCAGCCACGGCCACCTCCTGATCTTGTGTAGGATCTTCTTCTTCTGTATCGACCAGGCCTATCGGACGTTTGAACTTGTCTTGGTACAACTCAGGGTGGCGCTGTTCATACATCGTCAGCTTCTGGGCCATGTGCGCAAATGAGTTGTACTCTACTTGGAAAGCCAGATCCTTGATAGGTGCTGAGAGACCCAACACTGCCAGCTCGACTGCTTCTTTTTCAGTTAAACGAGCTGAGTAACATTGGTTCTTGACAGTCCTGAAGCGCTGGATGTACTCGGCTATAGTTTCTCCCCGCTTTTGCCGCACCTGTGCCAGGTCTGCAATGCCAGCCTCGGTAGCCTCTGAATGATACTGAATGTGGAACTGCTCTTCCAGTTGCTTCCAGGTCTGGATCGAATCAGGTGGCAGCGAGGTGTACCACCCAAAAGCTGGTCCTGTCACAGATTGCGCAAAGAACCTTACGCGCAACTGATCCGATGCTGAAATCATGCCTAACTGTGCCAGGTATCGGCTCACGTGCTCGATCGAGCTCGACCCTTCTGATCCGCTAAACCTTGAGAACTCAGGGAGCCGATACTTGGGTGGCAGCGGAATCAGGTCA
The DNA here is from genome assembly GCA_910589765.1 of Avena atlantica. NCBI lineage: Eukaryota > Viridiplantae > Streptophyta > Magnoliopsida > Poales > Poaceae > Avena > Avena atlantica. The sequence goes on along the minus strand of OU342735.1, from coordinate 514,540,868 downwards.
AACTCGTTGGGGTACGGCTTTGAATAGCCGATTGTCCTTCTCTTCGGCACGAAGCCGAACTGGTCTCTCAAGATGGTACGGATTTGCTCCACTGTTTGAGCTGCAGGGGCTAGATTCTCATGACTCGTTCCAGTGGCATACTTGGCTAGCCACGCCTGTTTGTCGGCGTCCATCCCAGACATCGCTGCTCCAGAAACGCCTGCTCCTGAAACCCCTTCTCCAGGAACTCCTGCCGCAGAAATCCCTGCGGTCGCAATCTGGTTGGTGCGTGTCAGGTTATTGCAGTCCGGCACGTAGGTGCACACATATCCATGTGGGATTTCTTTAGGTGGCTCAAACAGGAACTGGCAATCGCCTGGGTCGCCTCTGACCTTGTAGACGACGTACGCCGCTGCCCCTGGTGGCTCCGGAGCTGCAAGTGTGAATGGCAGTGGTGGCCTGGCCTGGAGCGGTCTTTCTCCCTGGTGAGTCCCCAGAGTAGGCCCCGACGGAGAATACTGATGTTTCATGATCTCCTGAACTACGCGAACTGCGATCCGCTCGAAAGCGTTCACCAGGCTCTCAGCATGGCGGTGAAGAGAATGAGCCACCATGTAGTTGACTTCCTGTCGCAGAGCTCTGGTGCGCTCCTCTGAAGGAACAGACAGATCCACCTCATCAAGAGCACCCTCGGGTGAGAACCCTTTCCACCTGATGCCATGCTTACGAGTCCTCTCAAAAGAGCCGATGAGATCGGCTTCGAAGAGAGCTTTGATGTCATCATACTTCGCCTTGTGCTCCTCAGGCAGCTCGTCGTACGTGACTGGTCTGTCCCCCATCTCAGCGTCGGATGTTGATGTTGATGCTGTTGAAGGTCCCACCGGGCGTGCCAGAATGTGTTGCCTGTCAAAACCCACCGGCGAGCAGCGACGAGCAACACGAAGAGTCGGGAGGCTCCCAGAACTGCTGGTGGGCCCTGGTCCCTCGGGCAACGGCCCGCAAAACTCCGGCACACGTCCTGGCTTGGTTCGAGGGCGTGCCACCTGACCTATACCTGGTCAGGAAGGTGAAGGATTGCTTCGATTGGTTTCCTGCATGGTAAACAAGTATACGTAAAATTCGAGCCGTGACCGGCTCCCAGGTTTCCCTGTGAATCGGCTCCTGGAGCCGATTAACCCATGGTTCTGCATTAAATCTATGATAACATGGGGTTTTGCTTCATCAATACAAGTTAAATCGATCTACGACAGCTTAACGTTCTCACCACGTAACTGGAACATCCTACACGTAATTGAGCCTGGTACATACGAAAGATGATAGAAAACTAACCCTAGAGAAGGCCTAACAACCGACGTAAAGTCAATTCCCGGAACAACTCCTCTCGAACTAGCCAACCATATCCTCACGTACTACTGGATCGTTCAACCCGTTTGCAAGGCCTGACTACGTGGATATCAAACTAAACCTTGGAAAACAAGGCAAAACTATAACGGATCAAATCGACTGAATAAAGATCAAGCAAGGTGCTACCCTTACACCCGGGAAAAGGTGCAAAGGTAGCGAGATAACTAGAGATAGCATGACTAAACAATCGTAGCGAAAAGTACTGATGCTAACCCAAACAAATCTATGATAATAGTATTACTCGCCATCAACAAGGCTTGAGTACGAGTAACACCAGATAACGCATAAGCAGATACTGCCTAGATCGCAAGATGCGATCTAGGCAGCATGACACTTACCCGAAAGAAACCCTAGAAACAAGGGGTGACGATGCGTCGAGATTGTGTTTGTTGTGAACGTGATTGTCCTCCTTTTCTCAATAACCTTAGGTACATATTTATAGTCCGGAGACTTTCTATCTTTGGAATAACTTTACAACTCTATCTCTTACCTAAACCGAAACGGAACCTACTACAATATACAGATACACGGGCAATTTAGCCCAAATCCACGCACAAGGCCGATTAACAACACATTGCATATATGTATTTTCCAAGCCCATCTCGATTACGGCCCATCTCCTCCTTTGGCCAAAATATGGCGATAACACGGTGTTATGGCGTCGTTGTGCTCCGGTGTTGCTCTGGCACTCCCGTATCGTCAACAAGATGTTGGAGTACGCTAGGGACATCCCCCCCCCTCACTGGTGTCTAGCTGGCGCCGGTAGAGGTGCCCTCTGGGTGCTTCTATGCCACCTCCGCGGTGACTTCTCTTTTCTCCATTCTAGTCGTCACTAGGCTCCCTCCCACTCGATCATGGTAAGTAATATTCTCCTCTACTCTAGTATATTCCCCTCTCTCAAGTTCTAATGTTGGCTCTCCCTCAAATTCCAAGTTGTTGTTCTAGGGTTCTTACATTAGTTAATTAACTTCTAGTTTAAGTTGCTAATTGGAGTACCTTAGGTGTTCTATGGGTTAGTTTAGAGCTTAGGTATGATATATGAAGGGTGGTTGATGTTGTTGTTTAGTTCTTGGTACTATCTAATTCTGAATCTCACTGTTAATTCAATTTCGATAGATACAATGGCTTACTATTATTGATATTATATGTTAGATGATCCGTACTAGTTTTATTACAACTAAGGATGTCAGTGTGGTAGTCCAAATCCACAACTCATGTTAGTAAACTTCTTTACGGAATTTATGTTGGATAAGCATCCTTGTTAGGCTAGTTTATAGTGTTAACTTGCAGTATAGCCTATAACTGCTTCACTGGTTCATCTTGCAATGAGATGCTTTACTAAATATTGTTGTTTGTTTCATGAACCTTTGATTCAGTTTAGAATAAGTATGTTATTTAAGTGTCTTCTACACTTGCTTATGTAGGTTTATCTTGCTTAGGTGATTTATTAACTTAATAGGGTTGTGCCTAGTGTGATAGAGTTGGCCTAGTAACTCTATGGTGTTCATCAATCCTAAAGATGCACAGATACTAGCCCGCTAATATACTAAGGTGCTACCTAACTCTACATCTTAACTAAGATACTTTCCTAGGATTTTAGCTATAAACCTTTGTATATTCCAAAATTTGGTTGGTGAAGATATGATGCGGTTTCTTCATTCTCATCATGTTGTTCTTGCTTTCTTCTTATTTTCAGATCCCTCTCTCTCTCACTAGGAGTAAGTGATTTATGTTTCTTTTCTCCTAGTCAGCATTTGGCCTGAGTGTGATTCTTATGAGCTTTGCTTTGGGGATTGTGATCTCTAGATGTGGGTTTGGGGCTCTATTCATAGTCTTAGTGATCTATATGGTGCTGACACCTCGGTGGCATGCAGAGGGTGATTATGTGTCTTATACCACCTCTCTAGGTTGTTTTGATATCAGATACTATGTATTTGGTGGTCTGAGTTTGCTTATGTCATATGCCTAGTAAGGCATGCCGGTAAATGGCTATATATGTCATTTGTTTGCCTATTTTATATTTTAACAAGTGGACTTTTCTTATTATTATTTCTGTGAGCTTATGCAGTGAATTAGAAATTCATGTTGTTACTTGTGAGTTCAAGCTAACATGATTCTATGAATTGTCAGTGTTCACATGATCATGGAATTTGGTTCTTTGAAAGAATCCTAAAGTTTGAGGTGTTTCTCCTATCCACACTACAATTTCTTACTTTCCTATTTGCTTGTATTGGTCTAGTTGGTATAGGTTTTTGGTTGGGATACTATCATTCTTTGTAACTGCTGCTAGTCTCACTTCATGGTGATCAACTGATCCTGGTCCAATGTACTTCTAGTTGCTCTTGTTTGTTGTTGTCATTCATCTTGCTCAAAACCTCAAAATGATGAGATTCATGTAAGTTCCTGCATTTCTAAAGTGGATTCTAAACTAAATGGGTTCATCTCAGATGGATCCAACATTTTAACCAACACAAAGGTTTATTTTTGTTTGTTGTGCAGGTCCGAAAGTCAGGAAGATCAAGAAGAGAAAGAAAAGGGATAAGAAGACTAGTTAGTTTAGCTTAGATTTTATTTTCTTCTTGTAGTTTGTAATAGGTTTTCCTTTCTTGTAATTTTTTTTAATCTTCTTCTAAATAACCTTGTACTCATTTTACATGAATACAAACTTCTTTCTATGAATTGTAATATTTCACTAATATTTTTATGGATTTTATTTATTTTATTATGTATAGTTTGAATTTGAACTCAAGTTCGGATAATTCAAACCTCAATTTTAAATTCAAATAGTTGCTTAAATCAATTCTTATGTGATGTGTATTATGAGTCTTTAGACTCACTTAATTATGTTAATCAATTTGAAACCCAAAATTGAAATATCCAAAAGGCCTATTTTGAATTTGAATTCAAATCCTAGTGTCGACCTAAGTCAAACTCAACACTAGAGTTTATTTTCACCCTTTTGTAACTTCAGAACTAGAACTTCAAATTCATCCTCAATTTTAGATGTATGCAAATACAAATACATAATTCTACATCTACCCTTCCTCGTGACCTGCTCTTCGGGTTGTTAGAGAGATCTTGGCTAAAGACACCCGTACCACTGGATGGATGAGATCAAAGTCGGATGTGCTACGAGACGAGATGCTAGGTCGCGGGAGAACGGAAAAGGAGAACTCCCTGTTGGCGATGTCTGTCTGACAGTCTCCTCTGGCGGTAGTACATACGCACTGCGTGCACTAAGTTTACTTCAAGCATTTATCTTAAGTCAAACGTAATAAAATTTGACTAATTTTATGAAGAAATGTAGAAGCACTTATGACAGTAAATTAGTATCACTCCATCGGTTTTAAAATGTTTCATATATATGGATTTGATTTTATGGCACGTGTATTATATTGCTCAATTTCTCTACAATATCGAATCAAATTTTAAAACGTTCGACTTAATAAAAAATGTAGAGGTGGTGGGCGGAGGGAGTGCATATGCATTGTTCAGTTTTGGGCGTTGGAAACGAATCGGAGCAGGCCCTCGACATGCGCTCAGTGTCAAAAGGTTGCGAGTTATTTTGACCGTGTAGCGCTACCTTCGCGGGAAAGACGAGCGAGCGAGTGAGAGACACTTGCCCGGGAGACCCGGATCGACCCCGACACAGCAGCAACGCACGTCGTCCCCTTGCTAGCCCCTCGTGCATGCGATCGAGCAGAGACCGCCATAAGTCCCCACTGACTGACACACGGGACCCCCCGGAAAGTGAACAGCCCCACGTACGAACACCGCCCGGATCGATCGACGAGCTAGCGCCGGATCTCCGCACGCACACGCCGGAGATCGAGGAGAGAGCGCGGCCGGCCGGCCATGGCTCGGAAGTTCGACGACGACCGGGAGGAGGAGGAAGACGAGGACGCGGCGGAGTCGGTGGAGCGGGTGTTCGAGGGGCGAGAGGTGCCCGGGTGGCGGGACCAGGTGACGGCGCGGGCGCTGGCGGTGAGCGCGCTGCTGGGCTTCATGTTCAGCGTCATCGTCATGAAGCTCAACCTCACCACGGGGATCATCCCCTCCCTCAACGTCTCCGCGGGCCTCCTCGGCTTCTTCCTCCTCACCTCATGGACCAGGCTCCTCGACAAGGCCGGCGTCCCCGGCGTCAGGCCATTCACGCGCCAGGAGAACACCGTCGTCCAGACCTGCGTCGTCGCATGCTCCGGCATCGCGTTCAGCGGTACGTGCGTGCATCCATTTCGATCACCGTACCCCACACGTGTATTCGCCGAACACGCGCTCCATCTTCCATGCATGGATCGTTGCATCTGTCGTGCGTATGAGTTCGAACTGAGAATTTCGACTGCCACGGCGGGCTAATACCAAAAAAAAAAATCTAAAGGCAGAACGTGCCCTCCCTAACAACTCAGCGCGACCCCCATGAAAAGTTGCCAGGGCAAATTTCATATTTTTTCCTGGCATTTTTCAATTTTTTCGCATTTTTGCTAAAAAGAGCACAGCCGTCGCTGCTTGGATGAGTGGCCGTCAATGCGTCGCGCGTAGGAGCCAAATTCTTAACGTTCGCGTGTCAGTTCAGTTAAAAAAAAAACAAATACTGTATTCTCGATCTCTCATGTACTCGAAATGCAGACGCACAAGTGGGCTGCATATCCACCTTTTCAACGTGCCAGTTCTGGGTGGGTACAATTTGGGTTGCGCTTTGAGGATTTGTACATGGGCCATGGGCTTGTTCAATTAGGGATTATGTGAAATTCACACTTTTTTACTTCATTAAACTTCCTATCAAAAGTTCCATTGTAGTGCTACATCCGATCTTCAGCGACACTTATTATGGATCGAAGGGAGTACTAATATCTAGACTATGTACATGCTTTTTTGTTTACTTTTCGCAAACACAAATGGTGTCTTCTATCCAATTGCAATTTATTAGTACACATTCACTAAAAACGTGTAGTGCACAGGTACCACAGACCCACACATAAGCATCTATCCTATACTACTGGCCCTAAAAATGACCGTCATCAAAGGAAGGACTATTTTGCAAAAATAAATCAACACTAACTAGAGCTTAAGTTAGGGCGATTATTACTGGCTTTATACCTCTTGTGGGCGATATTGAGTAGGAGACTAGGCAAGTTAATAGTGCACATCTCAATATGACCGGGAAATTGGTTTTGTCGGTGCCAAATGTGTTCAAACTCATGGTCCAAAACCCACATTCCACTCCAAGATGTCAAACCACCATCTCAATTCCAATCTTTACACCCTCCCTCGATGACCCTCCCACCAGTGGCTCCACTCAATTTCACGCATTGCCTTATGTAGGTCGCTTACCGTATGTCTATCTTTCTTTCCTATTGAGCCAGAGAACCCTTCCACCCACTCAAACCTCGGCAGCGCCATTGCCCCCCTCTCACTGACAACCCATTCATCTCGACGAACGCCCCCAATCCCCATCCATCCACCTCCTTCTTGTCCCCCGATGGTGTAGAGCATGTACTGTGTGCAAAAGGAGACCCGTCATCCCCACCTCTGCAATCCCACGCGGCATCTAGTTCCCAGTAACCAGGTATAACCTCGATTAGCTCCAGTTATAGGTGCTCGCACTGTGGTTGTCATGCGCCAACATGTGTGGCTTCCTAGATCCCCTCAACGCCGCCGCACTTATCTCCTAGTCCTTATACGATAATCGTTGTTATGCCAAGTCCCAACTTAGCCATTTATGGAGAACAAAGAGATGGTCGTGACTTCGAAAGAGTGACAAGAGGAAGGAGCAAAGACCAAGACCAGGTGCACGACATATAGGAGGAAGGTTGGTTGGTTGGGGTTAGAGTGTGAGAAGGGCAACATATTCTACCACAAGAATCGATACTCGGACTCGGTGGCAGATCCAAAGGGTGGACAGGGTGGTAGGGTGGTGACCACCATGAGATTTCCAAAATGCTTTGTTTTCTGCCTAACTTGGTGTCAATGACCATTTACATGCATCACTATATATGTACCCATGTCTACGTGGCAGGTGGATTTGGGAGCTACATATTAGCGATGAGCGAGAAGATAAGCGAGCAATCCGGCGAGGTGAAGGACGAGGACAGCATCAAGAACCCTAGTTTAGGATGGATGATCGGCTTCCTCTTCATCATCAGCTTCCTCGGCCTCTTTTCAGTTGTGCCCCTCAGGAAGGCGTGTCTCATCATCTCACACGATCAATACTGTAACTCAACAATTTGAATTCAACAACATAATTTCTTAAGTCGTACCAATTGATTAGTTTGTTTTCAGATAATGATCGTCGATTACAAGCTCAGCTACCCTAGCGGCACGGCGACGGCGCACCTCATCAATAGCTTCCACACTCCTCAGGGTGCGAAGCTCGCCAAGTATGTTTGATCATTCATACATGGGGAAAGACAATGCCATGCTGAATTTATATCCACTCATGCATGATGGTCAATTAGTACCTCCTTTCCAAAAAAAATATTCTGCTAATTTAAAGGAAAGTCAAAGCTTAGGAAGTTTGATCAAACATATACTCTCTCCGACCTATATTAGCTGACTTAGTTTAATCTAGATATAAGTGTATCTAGTCAAGTTTTAGTGCTAGATACGTATACAAATTTAATTCAACTCTTATGGATCGGAGGGAGTAGAATAAAATGTTCTCTGTCTATAATATTTGAGTAAATTTCTATAAAGGTGAAAATTAGAAAAGATTGACTTTTGACTAAATTATATATGCCTTTTATTATTTGTTTGGAGCGGAGAAAGTAACTAGCACTGGTAACTTGGGTTTGTTGCAGGAGGCAGGTGAAGACGCTAGGGAAGTTCTTCGCGATGAGCTTCTCGTGGGGCTTCTTCCAGTGGTTCTATTCCGCCGGCGAGGGCTGCGGGTTCAAGGCGTTCCCCACCTTGGGCCTCGAGGCCTACAAGCAAAAGTAATTAGCTTCACTGGGAGATGCTAGCAGATTTACTCACACTGAGTCACGAAGTTTTGGATGAGAATTAACTAATTGGGATGAATTGCAGGTTCTTCTTCGACTTCTCGGCGACGTATGTGGGCGTCGGGATGATCTGTCCTTACCTCGTCAACATCTCGGTCCTCATCGGGGGCGTCATCTCGTGGGGGATCATGTGGCCGTACATCGAGCACAAGAAGGGCGACTGGTACCCTGCGGACCTCAAGCCCAGCAGCCTCCGCGGCATCGTCGGCTACCGGGTACGCGCAAGCAAGAGCAGGTGTTACCACCAATTGACTGAATTTTCTGAACTGAACCGCCTGTAAAAATGGAATGTGGTGGAGCAGGTGTTCATCTCCATCGCCCTCATCCTCGGCGACGGCCTGTACAACTTCCTGAAGGTGATGACGCGGACCATGTCGGCGCTGGTGGCGCAGGTGCGCGGTCCGACGCTGCCGATCAGCGGCGGCGCCGACGACGATCTGAGCCCCGCGGAGACGTTCGACGACCAGCGCCGCACGGAGGTGTTCCTCAAGGACCAGATCCCCAACACGCTGGCTCTGGGCGCGTACCTGACGATCGCGGTGGTGTCCATCATCACGGCGCCGCGCATCTTCCACCAGCTGCGGTGGTACCACGTGGCGTGCTCGTACGTGATCGCGCCCGTGCTGGCCTTCTGCAACGCGTACGGGTGCGGGCTGACGGACTGGTCCCTGGCCACCACGTACGGGAAGCTGGCCATCTTCATGATCGGCGCGTGGGCGGGGGCGTCCAACGGGGGCATCATCGCGGGTCTGGCCGCCTGCGGGGTGATGATCGGCATCGTGTCCACGGCGTCGGACCTGACGCAGGACTTCAAGACCGGGTACATGACGCTGGCGTCGCCGCGGTCCATGTTCGTGAGCCAGGTGATCGGCACGGCGATGGGGTGCGTCATCGCGCCCTCCGTCTTCTGGCTCTTCTACAAGGCCTTCGACGACATCGGCACGCCGGGGTCGGAGTACCCTTCGCCCAACGCGCTGGTGTACCGCAACATGGCCATCCTGGGCGTGCAGGGGATCGGGTCGCTGCCGCGGCACTGCCTGGAGATCTGCATCGGCTTCTTCGTGTCCGCCATCCTGCTGAACCTGGCGAGGGACCTGGCGCCGCCGGCCGTGGCGCAGTTCATCCCGCTGCCGATGGCCATGGCCATCCCCTTCTACCTGGGCCCCTACTTCGGGATCGACATGTGCATCGGCAGCCTGGTGCGGTTCGTGTGGGACCGCGTGGACGGCGCCAGGGCCAAGGCGTTCGCGCCGCCCGTGGCGTCCGGGCTCATCTGCGGCGACGGCATCTGGACGCTGCCGCAGTCGATCCTCGCGCTGGCCGGGATCAGGCCGCCCATCTGCATGAAGTTCCTGGCGCGCAGGACCAACATCAAGGTCGACGCCTTCATCCGCTCCCTCCCGTCCTAGAATGTCTAGCCTAGCTGACAACAGAGCACATAAATATGTAGTAGTGACAGATACATTAATGTACTGATGACTAGGGTGAGCCTTGCTACATTTAGCTGAATCCATCGGAAGGTTGCGCCTGCAGCGTGCCGCACATGCATACAAATGGCTAGCAGAGTAGCAGGAACCGTGCGGTAAGTAGGAAAGTACTAGTACGGTAGTAGTACTATTTGGGGGTTGCATTGCGTGCACGGTGAACTGAAATCTCGAGTCTGAAACTCAATACTTAAACTGAAAGTCTGAACTACTGAATCCAAGTCTGAGCCTTGAGTTGTGCCTAGCTTAGCTTCTTCCTCAGCTCAACTCGCTAGCTCCACCATTCCCCGGCGAAAAGCTCTGCCACTGTGAGTGTCAATTTTCTCTACTACTAGTTGGTCTGTAGATTTGAGAGGAGTCTCATTCATGTGCGGCAGTAGTAGGCAGGCGCGTGGGTAGGGGTGGGGGGAATATCTCATGGATCGATCTCGTATGCCGGCCCTGTGGCTGAGGGGGGAGATCTGGTTGGTCCCCTCCGTCCGATGGCAGGAAGGGTCTGGATCTGCAGCCGCCCACCTCCAGCTCCAGCTCCAGCTCCAGCTCCAGGCCGGCGTGGGTCAGGCCGCCGTGACAGGACACAGCCCCTCCAGCCATCATTGCAACAGCAAGTCATGTGATCGATCATCGCCCGTAACCTCTCCCCCCAAAACTCTCCGTGGATCAGCGGCCAGATTTGCAGATGCAGATCCCAATCCTCCCACCGGCACCGCAAAGTAGGAGGATCACCGCGAAAGCCTGAAACCGCAATGCACATGGACTGACACACACGATGTCGTTCGCTTTGCTGTCCTCGAGTCGCGGGCGCCAGAGCGAAAATTCCCACCCTTTCGGAGCAGAGCAGGTCCGGGGCTTGCAGCACGCAGCCGCCGTAGTAGATCGTACAGGGCAGCAGTAGGAAATGGGACTGACAGACGCACGAGAGCGTGAGAATTTCTCAAGGGACGGAGGTCATCGTACCCGTCATACAAATAGTGGTACATTAGGTTCAAATACTTGCAACGTTGTCAAAACGCGGTACACTAGGTGCAAATTTATACTTGCAACATCCTGGAGAAATTCTTTTGACTTCTTAATTTGGTAATGGTCCAATTGCCTTCTTAATTTGGTCATGGTCCAGCTACACTAACTCCTAAATTGTCGCCACTCTCCACTTTTGTTGGGAAGGCGGTCTTCCTGGGCAGTTGCCACGGAGAGAGCGGTGACGGAGAGCTCACCTCTCTCGCCGCCGCAACATGGCCGATGATCCGCACCCGCGCAGGTGGGACGAAGAGGTCCCGACCCAGACTACGGTACGTGTACTCTCCTCTCTTGTCGCAGCTTAGATCATCCGTCGTGGAGTGCACGATGTCGATAGGGTTCATGGACGTACTATCGTCAAAGATGCCGAGGATTTAGATGATGGATTCACTAGTGTGAGTGTGTAGGAAACTTGGTGTTTTTTGTAGTTTTTGTAAACGTATAGGTCATGTTGAAGCATTAATCTAGGTTTGTTTTGAAAAAATTGTGATTTCCAACATGTTATGTTTCAGCATGTCTTGACGCAACAAGGTACGGCAATTTCCTGAATTTTTTGCAGTACCAAGTTGTAGCACCGATGAATGTTCAAAATAAGGAATTTTAGTGTTTTATGTTTGTGTAGGGATAATGTTTAAGAGGTAATCTAGGTTAGTGTAGCTATTTTTGTGATTTAGAACATACCCTGTTTTGGCATGTGTATACACTGCATTTTATGAATTTTATGTACTAGTAGCAAACTCTAGCATTGTCCTATGATGGAGCTTAGGAATCGTAGTTGTTTGTGTTAACATGCACATAGGTCAAAATAAAGTAGTGATATATGTTAGTTATGTTATTTTTGAGTGATTTGGAAGATGCCCTGTTTTGGCATGTAGTAACAATGAATATTGCTGCTTTCTCTAAATTTTGTGCAGTGGCAAGATTATTCATACGAATTTATGCTTATTGTCTCCATATATATCACAATGCAAATGGAGCATATTGGATTCTTGATAATCTTCAGTATGTCAGTGGGATATGCCACTTCTTTCACAACAGCGACACAAAAATTTTCTCACTACTTTGGATTCATGATTTCATTGAAGATTTTTCTCATCTAATAGATGAAAGACTATGTGTCTATTGGTGCGTTCCTACAAAATAAGTAACTGATGGACTGTAGTGCATTCAGTCTGATTCTCACATCTTTGCAATGTGTGTAGCTTCCAAGGGGCTCGAAAATCTGACCATTATAATGAATCATACTAATTTCCTGAAGTAATTCTGAATAGAGCTCCCCTCCTTTAAAGAAAGTGCACAAGCTCATGGGAATGGTTTCTTTTTTTGCATCTATTATAATGGTGAACATAACAAACACTTCTCCTTTTTTGCACCGCCACACTAGTAGATGAGCTGAAAATAACAAACACTTCTCATTTCACCATTATGAGTGACAAGTAGAAGGTAATTTATCTGGATTTTTCTAGTTAGTGAAAAGAAATTAAAAATCATGTAAAATACTCTTTTTAGTAGTGCTATATTGTGATGTTTTTTCTGATTTTTCAGTTACTGAAAATTTAATAAAAAATCATGGAAAAATCACTTATTGGTAGTGCTATATTGTGATATTTGTTTGGATCAGCTGGCTTGTGCCGCTTGCCATGCCAGTACAAGTGTCACCATGGCGGTTTCATATTAGTTTTATGAAACTACACCCACAATCCAAGTTTCGTGTACTATGGAAACACACTATGCAAGTTTTTTTGTGAATTTACATCTAAGAGCGTCTCCACTAGCGTTTTCAAGAGGGATTCCCAGGGCGATTTTTTCATCCGGACAACAAAAATTCGCCCAGTCACGTTCCCAGGCGTCCAGTTTTCGCCAGATTTGGTCCATTTTACATCCGGGGTTTTCAGACCGAACCCGGGGCGCTGGGACCGCCTGGGAATGCAGGACACAACAAAAAAGGGTGGGTCAACCCTAGTGGCGAGACAACCCCATTCCCCCGCCGCGAATCGGCTCTCCCGTCGTCGCTTCATCCTTTCCCCTCGGCCTAGGCCAAGTTTCGTCGTCCAGCCTTCGCCTTAGCTCGGCTTTGTTCCAAGCTCCCGCCACCTCGCCCGCGAAGTGTTTGGAGTTTTGACCGTTTGGCCATGGACTCCAACGACGAGGAGATGTTCGCCCTATTGCTGGAGGAAGAGACCGCCGCAGCCACCAAAGATGAAGAGCACATGCAGATCCTCAGCTGCAAAGGGCCATCGGAAATGCAAAGCAAGGCAGCGGATGGAGGGCTACTGCATGTTGTACGCTGACTACTTCGTCGACGAGCCGCTGCATGAAGAGGTTGTGTTTCCACGCTGTTTCAGGATAAGCTGGAAGCTCTTTCTCGAGAACGTGCATGCCATCCAGGAGTTCGATCCCTATTTTGTATGCAAGAAGGACTGCGGCGGAATGGTTAGGTTTTCCTCACTACAGAAGTGCACAGTGGCAATGAGTTTGCTTGCATACAGAGCTTCCGATGACGATGTCGATGACTATCTCCACATGGATGAGTCCATCGTCATTGATTGCTTGTACAGGTCCTGCACATTAGTGATTATAGTGTGTGGACCACAATATTTGAGAACACCCAATGCTGAAGACATTGATCGGATTCTCACAGTCAATGAAAGTAGACAATTTTCTGGAATGCTTGGAAGCATAGACTGCATGCATTGGCACTTGAAGGACTATCCATTTGCCTGGCAGGAAATGTACAAAGGCTATAAACGAGGTTGTGCTGTGATACTCGAGGCAGTTGCTACACACGATCTTTGGATTTGGCACTCCTTCTTTCGCATGGCAGGATCGAACAACGAAATCAACGTCTTCTAGTCCTCAAATGTCTTTGCCAAGCTTGTTGATGGTCACGCTCTCCTTATGGACTTTGAGATCAACGGACACCACTACAACAAGGGATACTATCTTGCAGATGGCATCTATCCAAGATGGCTAACATTTGTAAAGACTATCTCAAGCCCGATGCTCCCAAAGCATGCTCATTTTGCCAAGGAACATGAATCTTTCAAGAAGGACGTGGATCGGACATTTGGTGTGCTCCAACAAAGGTTTATAGTTGTCCGGTTCCCTGCTTTGACCTGGTCAAAAAATCAGATGTGGAAAGTGATAAAATATTATGCGACCTTGCACAACATGATTATTGAGGATGAGCCGAATGACCCAGTGGATTTGGTCGAACGGGACGAGCAATACTACATACAGGGACCTCTTGCAGAGCCTGATCACCATGTGCAGCCATTGTGGGATGCCTTCATCGCCATGCGTCAGGAGATCCGAGACCCGATAGTGCATCAACAGCTGCAGGATGATCTGGTTAAGCACATACAGATACGCAAGGGAAACATATAGATGCCGAGCATGATCTGGTCGAACTAGGCCGAACTATGTTGTATTTCAGTCACTATGTTGAGCTATGTTTAATTTCATGCCGAACATTTCTCTGTATTCATATTTATGCCGAACTGTTTGAATTTGAGTCGAATTTGGGAGAAACTTGCCGATTTTGCCTCTCTTGAGAGCCACGTCCGGGAACGCGAGTGGGAAAACGCCCATTCCCTGGTCGTAAGAGCATCTCCACTCATTGGTCGTTCCCAGACCGAAATCCGGACTTAAATTTCGCCGGACGAAACAAGTTTTTGGCCTGGGAACGTCGAGTTTCCCACTCGCGTTCCCATGCCGAGTTCCCAAGTAGGTTTTTTCCATCCAAATTCGGCTCAAATTCGACCAGTTTTCGGCATAATATAAATACAGAGCAATGTTCGGCCTAGTTCGGCGTAAAATGAAACACGGTTCGGCGTAATGAAACAAGTTTTCTAAGCCACAACGAAGTTTGAGCGACGAAAGATGGCCTAGGGCGGCTAGCCTATCTATAGGTGTGTATACGGCTGGGCATGGTGGGGCTTCGACGACGAAGCCATGGCAACAGGTGCAGCTCGGGTAGCTCTTCGCCGCAGGGGAGGCAAGTAGGTGCGGGGAGATGTTATTGTCTCGTCGACAGGGTTAGCCCACCCCGTTTTCGCTTCGTACGGCGTTTTCAGGGCGTTTTCAGCGTCCTGAAATCGGCCCGAGAACCCTGAAAAGTTGGCCAAATCCAGATGAAACCAAGACCCTGGAAACGCGATTGGGCCAATATTCGATGTCTAGACCAAAAAAATCACCCTAGGATCAGCGTTGTGGGAAACCGAGTGGAGATGCTCTAAGTTACATCCATAGCGCGAGATTTCGGCATGAAAACGTCGAAGGAATGGAGGTGCTCTAACGTGTATGATTGAAGGTTTTGCATGGAGAATCTAGAATCATCACACCATGATGATACTTTTTCTGTGGGGGTTATGCTGGGGTAGGCCAGCTTTCCGGGCGCGCGGGTGCACGCTGAGGCTTTTCCTCGCTGCACAGGCACAGCAGCAGAGATCTCCCTTTTGGTTGGTAAATTCCACCTGCCGATCGAGCCGTGCACCCCACCGCCCCCTCCTCACCTTCACCATCATTTTCTTTTCTATTTTCTAAAGCTATAGTAGTAGACCGTAATGCGCTAACAGACACCAACGGCAAAGGGCGTAATCGCTCGCCTTTCTGTTTGCCGTTTTGTTGCTTTACGCACACGGGGACGTGATGTGTGGGGGCTGCGCCGGAAAGGGGTTTTGTCGTGAATGCCGCAGTAATTAAACTGCTGCCGGCGTGTTTTAAGTTGGTTTTTCTTTTCGGGAGATCTCGGTTGTCAGAGCAAAGCCGCGCTGTTGTGGTGAGCGAGTGGACAAGTGCGGCGCTGTCAGGGTCCAGGTTGCTACGGCAAACCATGGCGCAGATCTACCCAGTGTGGCCTCTGCGAGGATGCAGAAGCTCGATTTTTGAAATTTGAACACGGGCAGTAGATTTGTTCCGAAGAAAACATGGTCTGCAGGTGGGCGAGAAAACATGAGAGCTCTCAACTGCAGCTGAACTGTCAACAGGGAAATTGAAAGACTGAAGAATTCTGTCAAGTATAGCACTATAATTCTGAAGATTGCTTCGGCCAAACCTTGTGACACCACTCCTGATCTGACTTCTCGGCGTGCTTTTACGAGCCGTCTACCGAATCTCCGATCTGAATTTCTCCCAGGCCAGTCAAGCTCTGCGGTGTTCCTTCACGCAATTTCGACTTGGTCTGAATTTTCCAGTAACAGTGTGTGTGTGAATGGGCAATTCAGAATTTTGGAAAATTGTTCCAGACCACGAACCGGTAGAATTCGGCAGATCAACTCGAGAAAACAAGAGAGGAGCGAGAACCAAGATCCGGATAGGGGGCGAAATTCGGAAGCCTACTTTACTACTAGTACTGAACTGCACCTGATCGAGCGCAGCATTTATGAAAGGGCAAATTGAGAAGACAGGAATCATCCTGTTTTACCGAATTTAACCCAAGTAAATGCCTGGCGTAACTGCCGTGGACTTTCCCGAACGGGAGAAGGCAATTAAAAGGCCGCAATTCTCCGGCGTGCAAGGCGGAATTCACGCGAGCAGCGAGTATACCTCGTGGACTGTTTCAAGTTGTATGCCACCGCAGAATTCCCTGAATTCTCGCAAAATTAAGCCACGGAGCAGCGAAATCCAGAGAAAAAACACATAATTGAGGCGAAAAAAAGGGATAATTCAGAAGGAAAACGCATAATTCAGAAGGAAAACGCATAATTCAGGCACGCAGACCCATAATTCAGCCCCGTGGACATCCGGAACTCGGAATTCTCGGAGGCGGGGACGAACATAAGAGGAGGCGGCATGGTTTCCATGGGCTTTCTTGAACCATGAACGAGAGAGAGAGAAAGCAGGAGCGCCACAATTCAGAGAGAATTGGATGGACGAACCCAGCGCGGAGACTCCCCCCAGCGAGTTCACAGTTCAAGAAAGCCTGTGGAGAGCATGCCCGCGCATCTTTCCCCATCAAATCACCGGGCACCATATGATTCGGCTGCGGAATTCTCACCAGTCACCCCATCGACCCAGAGAGGGAAGAGAAAGTGGGGGTGTAGAGAGAGAGAGAGAGAGAGAGAGAAGATGCAGAGGTGGTTGCGATTAGGAGAGGAGAGGAGTGAGGGTGTGTGGATCGTGGGTTCAGAGTGAGAGCAACGGCCCACCGAGGCGGGGATATAAATAGCGGGGTGGGAGGTAACCAACCGGGGGGGTGGTGGCAGAGAGGCACAGGCAGTGGCACGGGCCGGTATATCGTACTGGCAGCAGAGGCAGCTGCTGCAGCCTGCCAGCCAGCGATCACAAGGACAGGCCAGCGCCGTCCCCGTCCCCGTCCCCGTCCCCTCCTTTTCCGTGCGCCTGCCGCCACCGCACCGCGCCGGGAATATTAATCCCCATCCATGACATGATCCCATCCAACCATACCGGCCGGGACATGGCGCGCGCCGTGGAAGCATACGAGCATGAAAAAAATTACCCACAACACCAGCGTATAAGAGCATCTTTCACTAGCGTTTCCACGACGCCAATCCGGAGCCGAAATTGGGTTCGGACGTTAAAAATCGGTCCAGTCATGTTTCCAAAATCTCTTTTTGTCTGGATTCGGGTGAACTTTGGTCCGTACTTCTCAGGCCATTCCTAGCATCACGGGAACGCCCTGAAAATATCGGACAAAGCGAAAACGGGCGTGGGCCAGCTCTGTCGGCGAGACAGTCTCATTCCCTCCCCCCACTCCACTCGACCAGACTGCCGCGAAGAGCTCCTAGCGCCTATGTCGACATGGCTTCGCCGGCGGAGCTCCTCCATACCGAGACATGCACACGCCTCTAGATATGCTCGTCGTAGTCGCCGCCCACTCCACCGCCGCTTTCGACGTTCGAACTTCGTCGTAGCTCGGCTTTGCTGCGAGCTCCCACCACCATGCACGCCAAGTGTTCGGCATTTGGTCGGTTCGGCCATGGACTCCGACGACGAGGAGGTACTCGCCATATTGCTGGAGGAGGAGAACGCTGAAGATGCAAAGCACATGGAGATTCTCGCCTCCCTCGCCCGGCTGTACTTGCAGATGGCGAAGCCGAAGTGCGCTGGTTCGGCGAAGGGTCGCCGAAAGTGCAAGGCGAGGAAAAGGATAGAGGGCTACTGCTTGTTGTACGTCGACTACTTTGCCGACGAGCCGTTCCATGGAGAGTCCGTGTTTCGGCGTCGTTTCAGGATGAGCTGGAAGCTCTTCCTCAAGATCGTGCATGCCATCCGGGAGTTCGACCCCTGTTTCGTTTGCAAGAAGGACTGCACCGACATGGTTGGGTTTTCCTCACTGCATAAGTGCACAATGGCGATGAGGTTTCTTGCATATGGAGCGACGGGTGACAGTGCCGATGACTATCTCTGCATGGCCGAGTCCACCACCATCGATTGCTTGTACAGGTTCTGCATGGCAGTGATTGCAGTGTTTGGGAAACAGTACTTGAGTACACCCACTTCTGAAGACATTGCTCGAATCCTCTCAGTCAATGAAAGTAGAGGATTTCCTGGTATGATTGAAGCATAGACTGCATGCATTGACAGTGGAAGAACTGTCCATTTGCATGGCAGGGAATGTATAAAGTCCACAAAGGAGATTGCACTGTGATACTCGAGGCAATTGATACACATGATCTTTGGATCTGGCACTCCTTCTTTGGCATGGCAGGATCAAATAACGACATCAACATCCTCAACTACTCAAATGTCTTTTCCAAGCTTGTTGAGAGTGATACGTCGGAAACGTATCTATAATTTTTGATGCTCCATGCTTGTTTAGTATCTACTTTTCTTTGCTTGTATACACTTTGAGGTGCTTTTTACATGTTTTCTGGTACTAACCTATTAACAAGTTTCCACAGTGTCAGTTAACTGTTTTCTGCTGTTTTTGGTTTCAGAAAAGTTAGTAAAGAAATATTCTCGGAATTGGACGGGAAAAACGTCAAAGTCAATTACTTTCCGTGGGGAACAAGAAGTCCAGAGGGGAGCCGGAGAGGCAAGCCAGGGCGCATAGACCCCCCTAGGCGCGGGTGGGCCCTACCCCGCGCCTGGGTAGGGTGTGGGGCCCCTGGCCACCGCCTCGGCCTCCCCCTTTGCCTATAACAAGCCCCCGACGTAGAAACCCTAAGACCCCGATCAAATCTCCACG
Organism: Avena atlantica; assembly: GCA_910589765.1. NCBI lineage: Eukaryota > Viridiplantae > Streptophyta > Magnoliopsida > Poales > Poaceae > Avena > Avena atlantica. The sequence goes on along the minus strand of OU342735.1, from coordinate 514,521,834 downwards.
AAATCGTGTGTGGCCGCCGCCACCACGTCCCTAGATCAGGAGGATCTGAAGTTCTTCCCAGCATCCTGCCGGAGGGGAGATCATCCCGGAGGCCTTCTCTCCGGTATGATGCATGAGTAGTTCCACATTGGACTATGGGTCCATGTAGTAGCTAGATGGTTGTATCTCCTCCTTTGTTCTTTCATGTATAGATCTTGTGAGCTCCGTTCATGATCAAGATCTAATCTATTTGTAATCATGCATGTTGTGTTTGCGGAGATCCGATGGATATTGAGATTATTATGTTGATTTGATTAATGGTTTTGTCTTTATGATTCTATCATGTTTGTGTTGTTTGTGATCTTGCATGCTCTCCGTTGTTAGTAGCTATCTTGGCCAAGTAGTTGATAGTGACTCCAAGAGGGGGTATTTATGCTCGATAGTGGGTTCATGCCTCTAGTTTCCAAGGGAAGTGACAATAATCTCTTCGGCTGTAGATGTGTTGTTGCTACTAGGAAGAAAACAACGGTGAAAGAACATGTGGGCCCCCATGTGTGGTTTTGGTAATTAATGACAATCTTTATGGACTAATGTGTGTATTAAGTCGCACTTGTAGGAATTGTCCTTTGGTAGTGCTTGGAGCATGTGTTGGCTTCAAGGTCAATGAAATGAGGAGAATATGTGTTGTTGAAGCTCAAAATGCGCCATCTATAGATGATATCATGTTTGATGCTTGCCATCCTTGGTGATCATGGATCGATGATGAGGAATCAAGAAAGGCGTTACAACTTGAGAAGGTCAAGTTCATCCTCATCGAGCTCAAGTGGAATGCTCAAGGCAAAGGTATAATCTTGATAGGTTTTCCCTTTTTTCGGTCTCATATTGTTAGTGGGAGACCGGGTTTAGGATAGATAACCGTACTATCAAGAGGGGCTTTCGTATGAGTAACTCGATCATATCGTTCGGAGAGAGCTCAAACCTTTGCATACTTGCATCATAGTATTTGGTTGTTATTTGGTCTTATCCATGTGAGGATATAGAGCTTGTGGCAATCTCCATAACAAGCTCTTGTTCATCAAAATCGGATCTTTCATTTATATCTTGTTACGATTTTGAACTTGGCGGTTTTCCGATGTCTCACCAAGTGAGGTATCTCACATTATTGGGAAGATATTGTCGTCCTCTTTCCAACGCAATTGGAATCAGGTCAATCGGAGTCTCCTAGCCAAAGTTATGACCGTTTGAATATTTGCTTATTTGATTTGTAAAAGAAAAAGGAAAAGTCTGTTTCTAGGCCGGCCAGACTAGGTACCGGTCGCGCCCGGCAGCTTCTGGCCTGCCCAGTAGTCTTGGCCGGCACTACCGCCCCAGGCGGCCGGTAGTACCGGGCCGCCTCCTAGGCCCATCCGCCGCATCCGGGCATGCCCTGCTGCCCGCTTGCACTAAGCCCCGCTCTAGTGCCCGCTCGCTCTGCCGCGATTCCCTGCTGTTGTCGCTAATCGCGCGCTTGCCGCGCTGGCCCTCTGCTGCTGGCCCACTGCTGCCGTACCCCACCGCGTTGACCAGCGCCAGCTGCAGCTTCGCCCGCGTGCGCCCGCACGACTCCTGCTCTGCCGCACTGCCCCACTGCCGCTAGCTCCTGCACTGGCCCCAAGTTTATCTACTTCCTAGCGCTGGTTTGCTCAGGACCGGCAGTACCGTGTGAAAACGGTACTACCGGACCAGACCTTTTTTTAGCCCCAACGGGCAGATATTTCTGCGCCCTTTAAATAGCCTTTGCCCGTTTTCAGTTTAGCTTGCTTCTTCCTCCTTCTTTTGTCTAAGCTTTGTCCACACTTGCTCTAGTTTTGAAGCTTGATTAATCTCTTCCCCTCTGATGATTCTTGCCCATATTTGAGTAGAAGAGAGAGGAGATCTAGATCTATGTTTTGACCTAACCGATTCATCTCTTTGTGAGTGTATCTTTGGGGATCTAGATTTTGGGGGATTTTGTGTCCCTCTTTGATTCCTCCTCTCTTGTTCCCCCAATAGCTTTAGTAGCTTTGTTGGAACTTGAGAGTGAGGGATTGGAGCATCTTTGTGGTGTTCTAGCCATTTGCATCCGGTGCATCGGTTTGTATTCTCCTCGGAGGATTTGGTTTGAGTTACTCATTGGAGCTTGTCCCTCTTGGGTTCTTGGAACCCTAGACGTTTTGTGGCCTTGGTGGCGTTTGTTGGGAGCCTCCAATTAAGTTGTGGAGAAGTGCCCCAACCTTGTGAGAGGTTTCGGTTGCCACCGACAAGTGCACCGATAGTGGAAGCGTGGATCGATCCCGTTGGGGTGAGATTCACCAGAGAATAAGGGAGGACTTTTGTGGCGTTGGTGGTTTGATACCACCCCCTCTCCAAACGAGACGTACTCCATGTTGAGAGGAACTTGGTAAAATATCGTCGTCCTCGCATGCCTCGGTTATCTCTATACCCGAGCTCTTACTTATGCATTTTACTTTGTGATAGCCTTCGTGCTTGAAGTAATATATATCTTGCTATCACATTGTTGCTTGTATTGCTTAGCATAAGTTGTTGGTGCCCATAGGTGAACCCTAGTTGTTCTAGATTATGCTTGGCAAAGTAAACGCTAGTTTTATTCTACCTTTGTTGAGCTACTCTAGGAAAAGTTTTAATCGCCTATTCACCCCCCCTCTAAGCGACATCCGTATCCTTTCAAACGGTCTCTTGTTCATGGAACATGTTGACTGTTTACCTTACACACTTTGCTTAAAGCAGTTGTCTGTTGCTTGCAACTTAATACTGGAGGGGGTTCAGATGATAACTTGAAGGTGGAATTCTAGTCATATATGTAGTTGGATGGCGGTCTTGTAGGGGTTCGTAGCATGGAAAACAAAATTTTTCTATCGCATACAAACAAACAAGCCAAGATCTATCTACTAGATTGTAGCAACGAGTCGATGGAATAACTTACCCTCGAAGATTCCAAAGCGGTTAACGAGAGCAGATTCTCGTGGGTGATGTAGTCGTACACTTCCGGTCTCAAGATCGCGTAGACGATCCTTCCGGCGCTGCGTTCCGGCAGCGCTCCCGTAGTCGGTCACACGTTCGGTACTCGACGAAGACCTTCCTCTCCCTTGTTCCAGCAGGCAGCGGAGGTTGTAGCACTCTCCTCGCGATTCCGGCAGCACAACGGCGTGGTACCGGAAGTAGAGGGAGATCCTGCAGGGCTTCGCCTTAAGCCGGAGCGAGTATGGTGGAGTATGAGAGAGAACTATTAGTGGTCTAGGGTTTAGACACACCAATTAGAAGGCTCTAAACCGAAGGCTAGGGCAATTAGAAGCTCTAAACCAAAACGGCTCTGAACCGGAGATTAGAGGATAGGAACTTGTGTGTCTAGAGGAGGAGGCCCTGCCCCTCCTTTTATAGGTGGGAGGGGCGGCCAAGGGGAGGGGAGTCCCTCCCCAAGTCGGCCTTGGTTGGCGCGCCAGCTTGGAGGGACTCCTCCCCCAAGTCGGTTCCAACCACCTCTTGCTTGTTTCCCACAGTTTCCTGTTTTAGCCGTTTGACTTTCAAACTGGCCATTTGACTTTTCTGTTTTAGGATTCAATTTAATCCTTTATTTGGAACAGCAAGAACACTTAGTACATGATGCAATCATTCCAATATGTAATGACACATTCATGTACCCCTTCCCCCGGAGTGCCGGACATTCCGGAACCTTCTAGAACATTCCCGATGAAAACACCGGAATCATTCCCGAACTCCGAAACGGGACTTTCCTTATATGAATCTTATTCTCCGGACCATTCCGGATCACCTCGTGATATCCCGGATCCCATCCGAGACTCCGAACAACATTCGGTCTCTTTCTCATAATACCATAACTACACAAAACAACGTCGAATCCTTAAGTGTGTCTCCCTACGGTTCGTGAATTATGCGGACATGATCGAGACACTTCTCCGAACAATAACCAATAGAGGAATCTGGAAATTCATATGGCTCCCACATATTTCTACGATTACTTTGCGATCGAATGAACCACTTACATACGATACCAATTTCCCTTTGTCTCCCGATAGTTTACACATCCGAGGTTATGATCGTCGGTATCTCTGCATACCTAGTTCAACCTCGTTACTGACAAGTACTCTTTTCTTGTTCCCGTGATATGTGATCCCTTGTGAGCCAGTCACATGCTTGCAAGCTAATTGGATGACATTCCACCGAGAGGGCCCAGAGTATATCTATCCGTCATATGGATGGACAAATCCCACTCTTGATCCATGTGTTTCAACCAATACTTTCCGAACACTCAATGCCACCTTTATAGCCACCCAGTTACGGTGTGGTGTTTGATGTCATCAAAGCATCCATCCGGTAAAGGTGATATGCATGATCTCATGGTCGAAGGAATTAGGTTACTATGTATCAGAAAGCTTATAGCAAATGAACTATATTAAATGACTTGATCTTTATGCTACGCTTAACTATAGGAGTATGTCCATCACATCATTCTCCTAATGATATGACCCTGTTGTTAATAACATCTCTATGTTCATGATCAGGAAACCATGATCATATATTAACCAACAAGCTAGTTTAACAAGAAGCTTTACTAGGGACTCTTTTATGTTTACAAATCACACAAGTATTAATGTTTCCTGTTAATACAATTATAGCATGGTATATAAACATCTATCATAAGTATGAAGATATGATAATAACCTACTTTATTATTGCCTCTTGGGCATATCTCCAACAGTCTCCCACTTGCACTAGAGTCAATAATCTAGTTTCAAACCTTTGTGTATTCAACACCTATGGCTTTACGGTGTTGTATGTACATGATTGCTAGTGGTCAACTGATCTCCGGATCTGACACTTCCAGGTCCGTGTGTAATTGCATGTCTTTGCGTCTCTACGCATCACTCATTCTCTAATGAGATGGCTTTGTATAAATTTGGTCTTTCGGTGTGACCTTTAGTTCTTTGGGGTTAAAACATGTTGATAATATTGTCGCACAATATATCTTCATAGTATTATCCCTCTATGAACTACACCTAGTTTGATAACAAACTACTTGACACAAATGCCCTCTTTTGCTGCTATAATAGCAGTCATATACTTAGCCTTTTGTTGTAGTATCTGTCATAATGTCTTAACTTTGGAACTCATCCAAATCCATTATGGAACTCACTTTCCATTATATTGTGCCACCCCTAGTTTAGATTGAGATAAACTTAATTTGTACTTTGTGACAAAGCTAGTATCAATGTAGTACTTTTACAATGAACTAACCATCTATTTGTCACTTCTACAAATAATATACTCTTAGTTCTTCCAAAAGATTATAAGAATATCCTTACTATTGTCCAATGATCATCTTACGAATCATTCTGGTATATGCTCACAACATTTAGAGCATAGGACATATCTGGATTTGTACATATCACAGTATGATTGATATAAATACTCTTTGTGATTTCCTACATCAAGTATCAACCTATACTTGAATCTTTGTTTCAGTTACCAAGTGTCAATACACTTGAATATATCATCAATATTGAACTCATTCAATCCTTTCTGTGCGACAAGAACCTTTCTTGTAGTTTCTATATTGAACTCATTCAATATCTCATCTATGTACTTCTGGCACAACCATATTGGCGTCTATTGATGCCAATTATTTGGTTTTGCCTAAATCTTTCATCGGGATGAAATTCTTAATATGTGTTAATAAAAGATACATTATTTCCAATCAACAATATGTCTTCCACATAATGTATTAGAAACATGTCTTAGCGCTCCCACTTAATTTCTTGCAAATGCAAGCATCTTCAACGTCTCTAATGAACTTTTAAACTCCTTTAACAGTTTCATCACAGTGAAGATTCCAACTCCGCGATGCTCACTTTAACCATTGAAGTTTGCATATGCTTTTAGCATCCTTTGAATTAACAAAACCCTATGGACCGTGTTATGCACATGTCCTAGGTAACGATTCTATTAGAAGAACTTGTTTTGTTTATTCAACTACCATATAACAAATTATATGTAGTGGTTGCTACATTAATCCGTCTAGACTAAAAATCGCTATGAAAGATCAAATCTTGTCATATACAACCTTTGAACATTGTTGTGAACTCTTTCCCAACATGTCGACTATTTCATAGATGTGAAACATCCATGTCTATTTCTTTATAGATCCAAATACGACTGTAAGGTCTTGTACCTTCCCAGAGGGTCTTTCAAGTTCAAATCTTGACTTCTGATGTATGAAACTATCACGGATTTTACGGCTTCAAGCCATTTTACGGAGTCAGGGCCCATCATCGCTTCTTTGCATGTAGTCGGTTCATTATTCTCAAATAATGATTCAACCCTCAAATCTTGGTATTTGATTGTTTACCCGACCTACTTGTTTCAATAGGAACTTGGATCTTCGTGACCACAACCTTTGAGGTACGTGAGCCATGAGCATTGTTGCTGCCTCCGGAACACTTTTCGGCGCTGCGCAACTCTGCACATACAGCTAAGGTTCTTTTAACCTTATCAAAGTTCTATTGTCCTCCCACTTAACTTTTCACAAAAAATTCCTTCTCAAAGAAACTTGACGTTCTAAGCGACAAACACTTTTGTCTCCGGTGTTTTATGGAGGAATACTTAACATTTATACAAAGACAGGTTCATCCGACTTTGGTTGCAAACATCTTTCTTATGCATAGCATACCAATGTTTAAGAAAGGACAACTTGGGTTTTATCCCAAATCATAACTTTATATGGTGTCATTTCAACGGATTATGATGGAGCTCTTTTTAGTGGAAAAACGGTAATCACTAAAGCTTTTAATCTTTAAAATATAATGACAGTTTTATGAATTACACCTTCGATCTTACCATGTCAAACAAGGTTTAATTACATATCTCGAACGCTCCATACTCTTATGGTGTTTCGGGAAAATGCAAATCCACGGAACGATTCCTTAAATCTTAGGTATTATGCTAAACTTGTAACTCAAATATCTTCCTTTATGATCTTATCATAAACTATTTATATTCTTGTTACAATGATTTTGCACTTCATCTTGAAAATCTTTGAACTTTTCAAATATTTCACACTTCATCCTTATTAAGTAAATATTCATATATTCACTCAAATTTTTTGGAGAAAGCATATGAAGTTGAAATCCATCGCTCTTGACTACACATAATGGATTTCGTACAACAATATGTACAAGTTCCAATAAGCTAGTCATTCGTTCCCTTTTTGCCTATGAACGAAGTTTTAATTATCTCTAGGAAAGTTTCACATGCGTCATTTGATCAAAATCAAATAGACTCAAAAATTCCATCCATATGGAGTTTCTTCATGTTTTCTTTTCAATATAATTTAAACTGCGATGTCACTTCCTAAGTGATCTTTCAATCAATTTGTCTTTCGACATTTTTAGCACTAGTTTTATGGATGTGATTTCTCCAACGAGATTTGTGAATCATCCATCTTTTATGGATTACGGCAATTATTTGAACAACCCTTTTGTTCTCATAATACCTGATAAAACAAATCTTGAAGGCAAGCTTTGATGTTTAACGAGCAACACAATAACCCTTTATTTGTTCTCGATGAACATCATCACATATTCTTTTGCTAGTTACTTAGGCCATTGTAGTTCATGAATTTGTGTTGTTTCGTATGACGATTCATACCAACAAATTCAGTATCAAATACTTAAGAACCACAGTGTTTAATAAGCAAAGAATATAGCCATAACATGTATATCATCTATATACTTAAACTGAACAATTCTAGTCTTTTATTTTCTGCCATATATTTATGAGATTCTCTTTCAGTATTTCCTTTTCTGTTTGAAAGAATCTATCAACATCAATAGTAGAGTCATACATATGACACATAGTCCAAAGCGTGTATAGTTAAATACCAATGTCTTTGGACTTGCACTTTAAAGTAGATCACCATTATCAAATGTTTGGTGTTCTTTCAAATTCCTTTCTTTAGTAATCTCTTGGTGTAGTAAACATTTTACCTACATCAAATATTCACCCTCATCATGGATTTATCCATGATCAAGCTACTTTTAGCTTGTAACGGTGAATCGCAAGTATAATGTTGCTCTCCAAAACCTTTTGGAGGATTAGGACAACTAGTGTCTCCAACCTTTTGAAAATTCTCATCAAATATGAGAACATGACTTTTGCCATATTATACTCTATCATGTTGCAACCAAAACTTCGTTTCAGATATCACAATATCTTCCACACATCATGGTTTCTGAAACAACTCTTTCAGATCCTAGATAACCTTGATATTAAGAGAATCCTTTGAATATCAAGAATCATGGAGACAAACATGATACTTATATACTAACACTTGGAATTGTTACTCTTGATTTAATACTTATTATTAAACTTCATGGAGTAACCGGAACTTACTGAAAGTTTGCAATAGGACTTTTAAACTTTAGATTAACACTTCAAAACAATACGATGCCAGTTCGTAAAGTAACTAACCAGAATTCTATAGTTCTATCATCTCAATTATAACTAAGCGCAAGGTGGTAAACGGATGCCAATGACTACAACAACTATGCAAATTCACTTTGATTTAGTTTATGATAAATTGAGTTCTAATTAATAATTAAATTAATCTAGGTGAACTCCCACTCAAAACAATATCCCTCACATTGTTTTGGTGATCACACGAACCAAATCCACCACATCAAAACCGATCATCACGAGAGTTGATATAGCTTCAATGGCAAACAATCAACATGTTCATCATATCTACTATATGACTCATGCTTTACCTTTCGGTGATCCGTGTTCCGAGACCATGTCTGTACATGCTAGGCTCGTCAAGATCAACCTTAGCTTCCGCATAAGCAAATCTGGCTTGCTTACGTTGATACACTCGCAGAATCTAACACACCCGATCATCATGTGGTGCTTCGAAACAACAAGCTTTAGCAACGGTGCTAACTAAGGGTGAACACTTTATGACTTGAAATTCATGTGCATGAGGGATCATCTTATAATGCTACCGTTGTCTACTAAGCAATACAAGATGCATAAAGGATTAACATCACATGCAATTCATAATATGTGATATGATATGGCCTTTCTTCTTGTGCTTCCGATCTCCATCTTCAAGCACGAACATGATCTCCATCATCACCGGCATTGCATCAAGGTCAATGACGCTGCTCCATGGTTGTCGTCCACCAGCTTCAACTATTACAACTACTTTGAATAGACACGCGGGTCTTAACAGAAATTAAAGACAACCATATGGCTCCAGCCGGTTGCCAACTTACAATAAGGAACATTGCATACATTAAATATAATCACAATCATGGCCATATCACATCACTGCACACCCCTGCAAAACAAAGTTAGACGCTTCTACTTTCTTTGCATATTTTACGTGGTTTGGGGCTTTCAATAAGTGTCGTTCTAACTTACGAACAAGAACCACAACATTGATACTAGTATTGTTAATCACCCGTTGTAAATTGGATCTTAACTATGCTAGGAGAAACAGGCACCCGCAAAGCCACTTATGCAATACAAGTTGCATGTCAAGCGTGGAGCAAGTCTCATGCACGATGTCATGTAAGGTTAGCCCGGGCCGCTTCATCCCAACATACCGCAAGATGCAAAGTACACAAGAAGCAATCGACAATAAAAGCATCAACGCCCACGATGACCATTGTGTTCTACTCGTGCAACAGATCTACATATAGACACGACTCTGATACCACTGTAGGGGTTCGTAGCATGGAAAACAAAAATTTTCTATCGCATACAAACAAACAAGCCAAGATCTATCTACTAGATTGTAGCAACGAGTCGATGGAATAACTTACCCTCGAAGATTCCAAAGCGGTTAACGAGAGCAGATTCTCGTGGGTGATGTAGTCGTACACTTCCGATCTCAAGATCGCGTAGACGATCCTTCCGGCGCTGCGTTCCGGCAGCGCTCCCGCAGTCGGTCACACGTTCGGTACTCGACGAAGACCTTCCTCTCCCTTGTTCCAGCAGGCAGCGGAGGTTGTAGCACTCTCCTCGCGATTCCGGCAGCACAACGGCGTGGTACCGGAAGTAGAGGGGAGATCCCGCAGGGCTTCGCCTTAAGCCGGAGCGAGTATGGTGGAGTATGAGAGAGAACTATTAGTGGTCTAGGGTTTAGACACACCAATTAGAAGGCTCTAAACCGAAGGCTAGGGCAATTAGAAGCTCTAAACCAAAACGGCTCTAAACCGGAGATTAGAGGATAGGAACTTGTGTGTCTAGAGGAGGAGGCCCTGCCCCTCCTTTTATAGGTGGGAGGGGCGGCCAAGGGGAGGGGAGTCCCTCCCCAAGTCGGCCTTGGTTGGTGCGCCAGCTTGGAGGGATTCCTCCCCCAAGTCGGTTCCAACCACCTCTTGCTTGTTTCCCACAGTTTCCTGTTTTAGCCGTTTGACTTTCAAACTGGCCATTTGACTTTTCTGTTTTAGGATTCAATTTAATCCTTTATTTGGAACAGCAAGAACACTTAGTACATGATGCAATCATTCCAATATGTAATGACACATTCATGTACCCCTTCCCCCCGGAGTGCCGGACATTCCGGAACCTTCTAGAACATTCCCGATGAAAACACTGGAATCATTCCCGAACTCCGAAATGGGACTTTCCTTATATGAATCTTATTCTCCGGACCATTCCGGATCACCTCGTGATATCCCGGATCCCATCCGAGACTCCGAACAACATTCGGTCTCTTTCTCATAATACCATAACTACACAAAACAACGTCGAATCCTTAAGTGTGTCTCCCTACGGTTCGTGAATTATGCGGACATGATCGAGACACTTCTCCGAACAATAACCAATAGAGGAATCTGGAAATTCATATGGCTCCCACATATTTCTACGATTACTTTGCGATCGAATGAAACACTTACATACGATACCAATTTCCCTTTGTCTCACGATAGTTTACTTATCCGAGGTTATGATCGTCGGTATCTCTGCATACCTAGTTCAACCTCGTTACTGACAAGTACTCTTTTCTCGTTCCCGTGATATGTGATCCCTTGTGAGCCAGTCACATGCTTGCAAGCTAATTGGATGACATTCCACCGAGAGGGCCCAGAGTATATCTATCCGTCATATGGATGGACAAATCCCACTCTTGATCCATGTGTTTCAACCAATACTTTCCGAACACTCAATGCCACCTTTATAGCCACCCAGTTACGGTGTGGTGTTTGACGTCATCAAAGCATCCATCCGGTAAAGGTGATATGCATGATCTCATGGTCGAAGGAATTAGGTTACTATGTATCAGAAAGCTTATAGCAAATGAACTATATTAAATGACTTGATCTTTATGCTACGCTTAACTATAGGAGTATGTCCATCACATCATTCTCCTAATGATATGACCCTGTTGTTAATAACATCTCTATGTTCATGATCAGGAAACCATGATCATATATTAACCAACAAGCTAGTTTAACAAGAGGCTTTACTAGGGACTCTTTTATGTTTACAAATCACACAAGTATTAATGTTTCCTGTTAATAAAATTATAGCATGGTATGTAAACATTTATCATAAGTATGAAGATATGATAATAACCTACTTTATTATTGCCTCTTGGGCATATCTCCAACAGGTCTATGTATCTTGTTGTATTGCCCAATCAAATCTCATAGGATATTTTTGACTAGTAATTGTATTGTTATGCCTTGCTCAGTTCCTGTCAATTGCCCAGCTGTAATTTGTTTACCCTTCATGCCATGTTGTTTATCTAAGGAGAGCACCTCTAGTGAACTATGGACCCCGATCCAATCTTTACCATTGATACATCTTCCACTGTTACTTGTTTACTTGCTGCAAACAATTACCTTCCACACCATACGTTTAATCCTTTGTTACAGCAAACCGGTGAGCTTGACAACCTCACTGATTCGTTGGGGCAAAGTCTTGAGTTGTGTTGTGCAGGTCTCCGTGTTGCTTGCAACACCTGTGTGATGTTTCCTTCCTCCTTCTGGTTCGATAACCTCGGTCTGAACTGAGGTAAAACTTGCTACTTGCTCTTCACACCCTGCGCTTGGGGTTACCAACGAAGTGCCACGTCGAGCATCATCAAGACATTCTAGAGCCGTTGACGGGGAGGCTAAGGACGTCTTCACAAGGGGAGTCCTTCACTACCTTTCTATTTACTTTGTTTTTAGTTTGCTTTGTTTCTTTTTCTTGGTTTTGTTTGCCTCTTTTCAAAAAACCCAATAAAATTAGTCTAGTTTGGTTTGCTTTCTTTATTCAAAAATACAAAAAAATTAGTTCCTGCTCTAGCTGCTGCTGCTGCTATTTTTGGCTTGCTCACCTTTGCCAAAATGAACTATATTGAGAACACCAAGTTGTGTGACTTCACTAGCACCAACAACAATGATTTACTTAGCACATCTATTGCTCCACCTGCTCCTGATGCTACCTTTTATGAAATTAAGCCCGCTTTGTTGAATCTTGTGATGAGATAGCAATTTTCTGGTGCTGGTTCTGATGATCCTGCTACCCATCTCAATAGCTTTGTTGAACTTTGTGAGATGCAAAAATATAAGGATGTAGATGGAGACATTATTAATCTCAAGCTTTTTCCTTTCTCCTTGAGAGGAAAAGCTAAATAATGGTTGCTTTGTTTGCCTAAAAATAGTATTGATTCTTGGACTAAGTGCAAAGATGCTTTTATTGGAAAGTACTATCCTCTACTAAGATTATTTCTATGAGAAGTGACATTATGAACTTTAAACAACTTGATAGTGAACATGTTGCTACATCTTGGGAAAGAATGAAGTATTTGGTTAAAAATTGCCCTACCCATGGACTTACTGCTTGGATGATTATCTAGACTTTTTATGCAGGTTTGAACTTCTCCTCAAGAAATCTGTTGGATTCAGCTGCTGGAGGTACTTTTATTGGCCTCACTTTGGGTACTGCAACAAGGCTCCTTGATAATATGATGGTTAACTACTCTGAATGGCATGTTGAGAGAGCTCCACATGGTAAGAAGGTAAATTCTGTTGAGGAAACTTCCTCTTTGAGTGAAAAGATTGATGTTATTATGGCTATGCTTGTTAATGGGAAAGCTCCTTTAGATCCTAATAGTGTTCCCTTAGCCTCTTTAGTTGCTCAAGAAGAGCAAGTTGATGTGAACTTCACTAGAAACAACAATTTCAACAACAATGCCTATAGGAATAATTTTGGTAGCAACAACAATTATAGGCCTTATCCTCCTAATAATGGCAATTCCGATGAAAGCTCTTACAATAATGTTAGAAGTGCACCCTCTAAACTTGAAGTCATGCTCAAGGACTTTATTAGTAAACAAACCACTTTCAATAAGACTATAGAGGAAAAACTTTTAACTGTTGAGAAAAATATACCCTCTTTGTCTCAAGCTCAGTCCTCTTTGATTAATAAAATGGCTGCTAAACCTGAAACTATGGAAAACACCTTTGCTACTGCTCATGCCATACAAGTTACTATTGATGAAAATGTTAGACTGTTAGATCAACTTCATGCTAGGTGGGAAAGGGAAGATGAAATTGATAGAAACAATAGTGTGTGCACCATCACCACTAAACCACAAGTAGTCCCTATTCCTCCTCCTACTATGCCTAAGCCTATTGAGCCTACTACTAGTGATGCTAAGTTTGACTTTGATATTGATAGTTGCAATATTTCTGAAGTGATTATTGATACGTCCAAAACGTATCTACTTTCTCGAACACTTTGCTATTGTTTCTCCTATAAACTTGTGTGATTTGGATACAACTAACACGGACTGACGCTGTTTTCAGCAGAATTACCTTGGTGACTTGTGTTTTGTGCAGAAAATTAAATATCAGGAAAAATCCCGGAAAATAAGCCAAAAATTATATTTCACCAGAAGACCCACGGATCCAGAAGACGAGACAAAGAGGAGGCCTGGGGGGACAACACCCACCCCAGGCACGGGCCCACCACTGGCCGCGCCTGGAGGGGGTGCAGCCACCCTAGGCACCCCCTCGGGCTCCCTCTGCGCCTAATAAGTTGCCTTTCGACCTATTTTCCAGAAAGAGTTCCGCTTCGCCGCCGCCAGAAACCAAGATTCAGAACCAGAAACTCCGTTCTGGCACCCTGCCGGGACATGGAATTTGGAGAGGATCATCGTCATCACCAACGCATCTCCATCAACCACCGATGTTTCCCTCATCCATGAGTGAGTAATCCCCCGCTGTAGGCTTGGGGATGGTAGGGATTGGATGAGTTCTATCATGTGATCGAATAAAATCTTTTAGGGTATATTGCCTAGTATCTCTATTAGTGCTATTTGACTTTGTTGCAACTTGTTGTGCTTAATGCTTGTCACAAGGGCCCGAGTGCCATGATCTCAGATCTGAACTTATTATTGAATCATTATGATAGTATTGTTTATGATCTTATCTGCAAGTTGTGTACACATATCGTTGTCCGGATCCAAAGGCCCCAAAGTGACAATAATTGGGACAACCGGATGGGATGGCTATGGTGTGAGGATCACATGTGTTCATGGAGTGTTAATGCTTAGCTCCGGTGCTCTATTAAAAGGAGCACCTGTAATGTCCGGAAAATATTAAAAATTAGAAATTGATTGTTATTTTATTTTGTGCATCATCATGACATCATCATGCATATTTCACCCGTAAAATTATGTTATCAAACCATATTTTGTTTTACTAAATATCCATGTGGTTTTATAAAACCCGTCTCTTGTTCTTATTTAAAAGTTAAAACAAATAATATTTCTCGCAGCAAAAGCCTTTCTTATTTTATAAATAAAATTAGGCTAAAAACCCGTCTAATGTTTTAGTCCAAAACTAGCCCTATCTAATCTACTTTAGACTAGATAAGTAATCTATTCCCCCTTTTCTCCCCAAATACTAGACTAACCCAAACCCTAGACCTAATCCTACACTACTAGGAAAACGGCCTTTAGTGGCGCACCTGAAACCATCATCTGTGGCGCACCTGCAGTGCGCCACGGGCCTTGCGCTACGGCTATCTCTCAGCCGTGGCACACTGCCTAGTGCGCCACGGTTGTGTAGAGATAGGCGTAGCGCACCTCCTAGTGCGCCACAGAAGTTTTGCATGGTGCGCTACCCCTTGGATCTTCTGTGGCGCACTACCTAGTGCGCCACTAAACATCCATGGTGCGCTTTAGGTGTAGTGCGCCACAGAAGGTAGACCATGTGCGCCACAGATGTATTTTTTGTTTTTTTTTAATTTCCAAGCCAGATTATATGCAATACAGATTATATACAATATTACAGCAGATATACACACACAGATACAAGATATACAATTATATATATAAATACTCAATATGAAAAACAAGATTGAAACAAATACATATAGATAAGTCTCATACATGAATACATAGTCTAAGTTACATTGTTTTGATCATGTTACAAAGTAGTAGTTGGTGACATGCGAATACATGTGTCGATCGAACAAGTTAGAGCTCGGAAGCTCGCCTAGACATCTAAACTAGCTAGCTAGACACAAACGCGGGATAAATAACCAAAGAAGATAAGCATGATCACCGCCGCGACGAAGGTGTAGGTCTTCATCCGGTTCCTTGTCCTAACTACCGCTAGATAGCGCTTGTATCTAGCTTCCGCCTCCGCCATAGTGTTGTACCCTTTGTAGCTATTGCCGCTGAAACGGTGCACCTGTCTCCGGCAGTCTTCCCAATCATCGTAGACTCCGGGAACCCGTCCCTTGTACACGACGTACCACATCATCTACAAGTTGACAATAATAACTAACCGGTGATTGAAAAAACATGTATAATTAAAGTCGCATATGAAGATACACTTATAGAAAGTACTCTTAAATCAAAAAGAGCAAACTCAAAAGGCATGCCTCATATATAACTAGGTTGTTGGACACAGGAATATGCTTATGACGGGACTGTTAGCCAAGTAGGATGCACAATTCCTGGACTTGTGCATATCACAAGGCTAACAATCCCGTCATAGCACATTCACATATATATTGTGCCACGACATTTCAATCATCGGCATATTCTCGAAAAAGACAAAAATAACTCGAAAAGCATGCCTCATATATAACTAGGTTGTTGGACACAGGAATATGCTTATGACGGGACTGTTAGCCAAGTAGGATGCACAATTCCTGGACTTGTGCATATCACAAGGCTAACAATCCCTTCATAGCACATTCACATATATATTGTGCCACGACATTTCAATCATCGGCATATTCTCGAAAAAGACAAAAATAACTCGAAAAGAATGCCTCATATATAACTAGCTAGGTCGTTGGACACAGGAATATGCTATGACAGGACTGTTAGCCAAGTAGGATGCACAATTCCTGGACTTGTGCATATCACAAGGCTAACAATCCCGTCATAGCACATTCACATATATATTGTGCCATGACATTTCAATCATCGCATATTCTCGAAAAAGACAAAAATAACTCGAAAAGAATGCCTCATATATAACTAGCTAGGTCGTTGGACACAGGAATATGCTATGACGGGACTGTTAGCCAAGTAGGATGCACAATTCCTGGACTTGTGCATATCACAAGGCTAACAATCCCGTCATAGCACATTCACATATATATTGTGCCACGACATTTCAATCATCGGCATATTCTCGAAAAAGACAAAAATAACTCACACTTGTCGTCCGAGAACCAAAGAGTAAGCAAAAAAACCAAAGAGTAAGCAAAAAAACCAAGCATTGATTGATATATAATAATAATAAGCAAAATAAGTAAGCGGTGATTCATAAACCTAATAAGATAAGTACACTTGTCGTCCACACACACACAAAGGTCATCTATAGTTTGCAACTACAACTAGGCCAACATCAAGCCTTCTGGCTCGGCTTAGGGAACGGGAGGACGCCCTGTCTCGTCATGAACTTCCTATAGTCACCCTGCATCTCTAGGCGATCTTCTATGTCACGGTTATTCGGGATATTTCCTCCGTAGAAGATCCCCCCCGAAGTCATGACATCACGAAAGATGATTGCCCCAAACTGCTGCTGGATGCGATACATCTCTTGTCTAATATCCGAATCATTGATCTTGGCCTTTGCTTCGGCCCACTGTTTGAGATGATCTGGCAGCGTAGAATTCTGCTGGTCAAGTAGGAACGCCCTCATGTGATGGAGTGCGTAGTAGGCTTCCTTCTTACTGTTTTCCGGCTGCTTCACGCAGGGGAACTCTGTTACGTGGTTGAAGACGTGCCTGCCGAACTTGACCTTCTTACGCACGAAGCTGGTGCCTTCCGTCGAGGCAAAGCCAGTGAGAGCATCATCCAGAACTTCCTTGATCTTGTCGTAGTTTTCTTCTTTTCTAGACTCCCCGAGTCGAAATACGTGGCGTGGGAATGCTTCGGTGATAAGGAGATGAGCGTGCAGTGTTCATCTCTGCGCAAAAAATTCAAATGGAATGTGTTGAAAAAAGAATGATGATGATCTAATAAAGCCAATCGACGGTGGCGACTGAATAACGACTTACTCGGGAAAGTAAGGCACGAGAATGTATTCCTTTGTCTTGTTCGCCACGAGGATTCTTTTTAGGTACGAGGCCACGATACGTCGTTCGGCGGGGGAACCCAAGCAGCCGTCACGCATGTAGTAGGGGTCCACTATAGCGATACCCGGTGTGTTCTCTCTAATGATCTGCGTGGCCAGGCTGAGAGAAAAGAGACGGACCATGGTATAGTGCAGCGGGTATAGGTGGAACATATTGAAGATGTCCTCGAGCCGCAGGAAGACCAGATCCGCGGGGGCAGTGTCGACGAAGCCCAAGCCTGGTGGCACCTTAACCACGAATACCGGGTGCGAGGGATCTTTCTCCGATAGAAGGCGTCTCTCTATCGTCAGCACGCCGTCATGCACACTCTGCAGTTCCGAACTGGCGAGCTTCCGCAAATTCTTAGGTAGCATGGGCTCACCCGCCACATGAATCCTCCACATAATACCCTCGGGTCTTGGTGGCCCGTCCCGAAACCTGATCGGATTCGCAGTTGTTGACGCCACCGGCTGGCTCGAGCTGCTAGATTTTCTTTTCCTGCCCTTTTTTCCTTTTGGAGAGCGGGAAGGCACCGCAATCTGAGCACCGGCCGCCCTATGTAGTGTGTCAGGGCTTAGAATAAAGGGCCGGTTGGTTGTATCAGCTGGCTCTATAAAGGCGCAAGCTGGAGGCGTCTCCTGAGAACCAAACAGACGCTTGGTGATAGTGGCTTTCTCTGTGGGGCCACCAGCTAGGTCTTCTTCGTTGCCAAACTGAGTGCTGAAGAAGTGATCATTCCAGTCTTCGTCGTCCTCGGCCGGATCCTGCGCCATGTGCATATCATCAACATGATCATCCGACCCACCGCGTGGAGGTGACGGCGAGGGCGGTAAGGGGGCCTTGCCACCGCTTGTCGCTGGCACGACAGGCGGTGCTGTTGTCTGTGGCGTGATGGCCCCCGCCGTCCCCAAACGGATCATGCTCTTTGGCCATAGCAAGAACAAGCCGAAGCAACTTCTGAGGACAGACGACTCTTCTTCATCCGCTCCTGGGGGTTGAATGGGAGGTTCCAGGTCGTCGCAGCCCCTTAGCACCCGACTAATTTTAACCCTGTGCACGCTATCTGGCATCGGTTTTGAGTGGAACGTGCGCTGCAAGGGTTGAACGATGGTACCCTTGGCAACATCCCTCAGCTCGTTGTTCACGTAGCATAAGAGAGTGCAAGGAACATCCGTCTGCAGAAAACATGTACGGCGTCGTCAGAGCGAGATGCCACAAGAGTAATATATAGATGGCATGAAAGGCGGTAATTAAAGCAATTTGTTTACCGTGATGGCGTCGAGATCGGCTAATGTCGACGCACCGCATACGGCGACGGGCGTGCAAGAGACGGAAGGGCTGCTTGATGGCGCGGTGCTGGCCGCCGGTGTATTCTCCCTACCGACGGGTGCTTGGAGCTCCGGTGCCGCCGCGACGATGGCAGGGGGGCACCAACATGTACTCCGGCGCCGCGGTGATGGCAGGGGGAGTCACCAACACTTGCGGCGTCGTGGTGCTAGCGGGCGGAGTCACGAACATGTAGTTCGCCTGATTCGTCGGTGCCGCGTTGTTCGAGTGGCTGCTGACCATGCTTGGAATCGGGCACGGCCCTACTCGACCACCCGCACTCCAGTTCGCTATTGACTCCACCAAGGTAGGCAGGAAGGACGTAAGGATGATTGCCAGGTTGTCTTGGAGGATCTGCGGGATCTGTGCCACTTGTGCCTTAAGTTCTTGAACCTCTCTGTTTTCCTCCTCGCTCCTTCCCGACGGCGCCACATGCGTCCTCGGAGGTGGACCAAAATGATCCACCCAATTCTTACCCCCGAGGCCGGCCAGACGGCCAGCCGACGACGTCTTCTTCATAACCGGCTCTATTTTCTTGGCCCGGTTCATCGCCCTGTTAAAAGGGTTATCCCACCGGGTGGCCCCGTCGACCCCTGGGATGAGGAACCCTGGGATCCATGACTAGCAACAATTTCCTCCTCCTGCAGAAGAAGTAACAGTGAATCATTTAGATCATCGATTAGATTGCAATCGTGTTGATCCGCGGTAATTAGATTATACTTACCACAATTTCCTCGAATTCCTTCACCGCAGGATCCGCGGTGAGTTGTTTGGTTTTTGGGTCCACATGGTAACGGGTCCCTGATGAAGTTTCGAACCTGCCCGGGTTCGAATTTAGCAAAGGGGTTTTCTATCCCCTTGGATCTATACTCTTCGTCCTCCTTATTCCATTTGGCCTCCGCGGTTCTGTATCCACCAGATCCGAGATGGTGATGACCTATATTCATCGCCTGCAGCACCTTTCCCCGATTACTATTGGCCAGGGCTCTTTCGGATTCACACCTCTCCTTGAACTCCCGGAACTGATCTTCGGTGATCTGCGGGTCAATCTTCTGGATCTCCTCGAGACTTTTGCCTTCTTTATAGATCTTCTTCTTTATCCGGGTTCTCCAGCTGGCCAGGGCGGTGCTCATCTTTGTGAGGGCGGATTTGTTTACTTCGTTTCCATGATAATTTGTGTTCTGATACTTAGCGGGGAACTTGTATCTGGCGTGCAGCTTCTCGAAGAGGAGTGTGCGCAAGCGTGCCACCCCCTTTGCTAACACTAGCACTGCCTTACCCCACTGGTTCCGCCCACTGGTCTATTCTAAACCTGTTAGCACCCAGGTTCGAATCCTGGTGCCCACATTTTTCATTTTTATTTTAAAAATACTTTTAAATGTTCCAAAAAATGCCCAAAAGTGATGATATATGCTACAAAAGTTTTGTTTTGTTTTTAAAATACTTTTATATATTCCAAAAATGCCCAAAAGTGATAATATATGTCATAAAAGTGGTACAAATTAAATATGCTTCAAATATGTCATAATAATTTGTCCATAAATATTACAATCTTGTTCGACCACGCGTTTTACAATATTTTTTGAGCTAGCGTTTTACAATCTTTTTTCCCTTCTTTGTCGCGGTTGAATAATTTAGCCCCGGCACTTTAATGTTTCTTCTTTCGAACGGGCTACCTTTTTTGGGTAGGGTTGTCCTTTTTCTTCTTGTGATGTATGTTGCTGCATCGTAGTCGTCGTCATCTTCAATCTTTGGATCGCCGTACTGGTCGAAGTCTTGCTCGTTGGCGACTCCATCCATTCCGATGATGTTTCTTTTTCCTCTCCTCACGACAACACGGCTAGGCTTTGTCGGGTCGGTAATGAAAAAACATTGGTCCACTTTGGTAGCCAGTACCCACGGTTCATTTTTCGCGGCCACGTTTGCACCGGCGGCCTTGGATTTGGCTGCTTCGGGTATAACTATGGTTGTGAAATACCGGTCTTCTCTTTCGACGCTCTTTGCCCATCTGACACGGAACATCGGCACCTTTTCTCCACAGTAGTCGAGCTCCCAGATCTCCTCGATTCTTCCGTAGAATCTTTCCTTCACGTTGTCATCGGTGTAGAATTCCGACGTTACGCCTGAGTTCTGATAATCACACTTGTTGTCCTTTTCCTCCGTGTAGAATGTGTAGCCGTTGATATCATACGCCTGATAGGTCACCAGGTTTTGCATCGGTCCCTGCGACAAGGTGAATATGATCTTTTCCGTGTCAGAAGAATGCGAGCGCGAGGGATTATCAAGGAGCGTCTGCCTAAACCAACGCGTGAAATCTGAGTTGTGCTCTTTGATTATTTCTCCCTGCGTCCTCTGTATGCCCCGGTCACTGTACTTCTTCTCGATTAACCTTTTGTGCTTCTGTACCCAAGGATCGACCAGTTATAAATGCTGTAGCGCGACGAGGTTTGCTCGATCACAGTCTGCGCGTCGAAAATCGAAGTCTGCATGCAGTATGCGACGACCCTCTCGGTGACCAGATCCGTCGAGCTTGCCAAGGTGTCTGTTGACGGGAAGACCGACAGGGTTCTCGATGTCTAGATAATTCGTGCAGAAAGAGATGAACTCTTCGGCCAGAAAGCCCTTGGCTATGCTTCCATCTGGACGGGACCTGTTGCGAACGTATCCTTTGATGTGTCCGTTCATCCTTTCGAACGCCATCATGCTGCGGAGGAACATCGGCCCGAGTTGTACGATGTCCTCCACGACATGGACCAGCAGATGCACCATAATGTCGAAGAATGCGGGTGGGAAGTAGACCTCAAGCTCACATAGTATCACCACGATCTCCTCCTGTAGCCTTCCGAGCTGATTCAAGCCAATCGACTTCCTAGAGATGACGTCGAAAAACTTGCATAGGCCAAATAACGTTTCACGGACGTGCTCGTCCATTATCCCTCTTAGTACGACCGGAAGTACCTGCGTCATTAGTACGGCACAGTCGTGAGACTTCATGCCACTGAACCTCTGCTTCGCTTCGTCTAGGTATCTTCTTATCTTGCCCGCGTAGCCGTAAGGAAATTTGACTCCTAGAAGGCACTTGAAAAACTGTTTGATCTCATCCTGGCTTAGAGTGAAGCAAGAAGGAGGGCAATAATATTCGTTCGTCTTGAACTTTTTACCCTTCCGACGACCTTGTGTCGTCTCCGACTCATGATCATCGTCATCTTCCTGATCATCAGGAGTAGTGCGTCCTCCGTGAAGCTCCTTCCGGATACCCAAGCATATCAGGTCGTGCCTTGCTTTCGGACCATCTTTCGTCCTATCTGGCATGTTGATTATGGTGGCGACCAGACTCTCGCACACGTTTTTCGTGATATGCATGATGTCGAGGCTATGAGGCGTGCAGAGAAACTTCCAGTATGGCAACTCCCAGAAAACAGACCTTGTTTTCCATACCTTCATCAGCGGCTTGTCTTGTTGCTTCCTCTTTCGCTTCTTTCCAGGCTTAGGACAATCTTTCCAGTTTTTCAGCAACTCTTCCACTTCTTCGCTGCTCCTACGCTCTGGGATTCCTCGGGTCTCTGATTTGCCATCGAACAGGTCTCCACATTTTCTCCATGGATCATTCTTGCCGAGCCACCTCCGGTGCGCCATGAACACGGTTTTCGATGACCCTGGATCTTTCTCTAGTTGGAGATAGCTTGTGTTATCCATGCACCTAACGCATGCGCAAAATCCTTGGATAACCTGCCCCGAGATATACCCGCAACCTGGATAGTCTTGCACCGTAGTGACCAACGCGGCTCTCATAGTGAAATAATCTTGTGCGACGGCGTCATAAGTATTAGCTCCAGATTCCCATAACGTGGCTAGCTCCTCTTTCAACAGCCCGAGATACAGATTGATGTCGGTACCAGGTTGTTTCGGCCCTTGAATTAGCATACTCATTTGTATGTACTTCTTCTTCATGCACAACCATGGAGGGAGGTTGTACATCCATACAAACACGGGCCAAGTGCTGTGCATGCTACTCTGGCTACCGAACGGATTGAGTCCATCGGTGCTCGCACCAAGCCTGATGTTCCTCGAATCTCCACCGAATTCTGGGAATTCGAGGTCCAATGCTTTCCACTGGCTAGCATCTGAAGGGTGCGTCAGCAGCTCATCCTTTTCGGGGTCATCATCATCTCCTGGCTTCTTCCTTTCCGCATGCCATCGCATGAGCTTCGCTTCCTTAGGGTCCGCGAAATAGCGCTGCAGACGAGGAGTGATAGGAAAGTACCATACCACTTTTCGAGGTGCTTTCTTCCCTTTCTTGTATCAACTCACGCCGCACACGGGACATGTGGTTTTCTCCGCGTCCTCGCCCCGATAAATGATGCAATCGTTGATGCATACGTGATATCTAACGTGCGGTAGATCGAGAGGACATACGATTTTCTTGGCATCCTTGATACTAGTTGGACATGTGTTCCCCTCCGGGAGACGATCGTGCCAGAATGCCATCATATCGTCGAAGCTTGCGTCGCTCAATTTGTGCTTTGCCTTCATCTCCATAGCCTTGAGCGTTACATTCAACCGGGTATCATCGGGCTTGCATCCTTCATACAATGGAGTAACCGCTTCTTTCTCAAGTTGCGCAAGCTTGGCTTTCTCTCTAGCGGCAGCCCTAGCGTTACTCGTCTGCTTGAGAAGCAGATCTTGCACATAAGGGTCCCGCACCCAGCCTGACGTTGTTCCATCGTCGTCTGCTCCTCCGGCATCTAGATCATCATCATCCCGGTCTGCTTCCGCACCTTCACCATCTCCAGGAGACTCTTCATCATCTCGCCCGTTCTCGTCGTGATGATGATCATCGTCATGTTGGCCACCTTCTTCACCGTCTCCATCATCTACGCCATCGCTTATCCAACGAGTGTATCCATCCATGAAACCATGGCGGAGCAGGTGCGCCTACAGATTCCCGGAATCTGGTTCGATCACCCAGTTGAGTTTGCATCTTCTGCACGGACATCTTATATCTGTCTTGTTATTTCGTATCATGTCGGCCGTCGCACATTTCAAAAATCTAGCCACAATGCCTTCGCTCATTATGCGGACCATTTTTGCCTGCACGATGTACACGGTACAATTTTGAAGTCTATTAGAACCACATAATGAATGCATGCATGCAATGGTCGATAGAAAATTTCGGCATGACCTATCCTAAAATTAGGACCTTTGCGAAATGCCAAAGTCTTGCCAAAATGGAAATGAATCAACATTTTGGCAAAACAAATGGCAACTTGTTCACATACAAACACAAGAGAGAGAGAGAGAGACCGATCCATACACACATGAACATATCATTATCCTCTCCATACACACATGCATGAGCATCATCGATACTCTCCATATACACACACATATGACCATCGATCCTCTCCACACATACACACATCATGAGCATCGATCATCTACATACATATGAGCAAATCATCCATATACACATGAACACATCCTTACATGGACAACTTACCGAGATGAGAGACCGATCGATCGCGAGAAAGATGGAAAGGAGAGGTGCGCGCGTCGACCGGAGACGGATAGATGAGAGACTGGAGACCTCCTCTATTACTTATGTAACATCCAAAGCAAGTTTTACATGCTAAAAATGGTGAATGTGTGGAGAAATTGAGGTGGGAAGGAGAAGATCCCGACTAGATCTAAGGAGGAAGAAGAAGGGGAAAGTGAAGTGTGGGGTGGTGGATGTGTGGGCACACATGTGCACATAAAGTGTTGTCCTAAAAGAATCGACACATCCGTGGCGCACACGGCCCTAGTGCGCCACAGGGAGTACAAACATCTGTGGCGCACTATGCCACGTGTGCCACAGATGCTCCTACTCCCTGTGGCGCACTAGGCCGAGTGCGCCACAGAAGTTTGTGGCCGTTTCAGAGCAGAGGGGGGCATGCGCTTAGGCGTAGCGCACCAGGCACACGTGCGCCACAGATGACCCTAACAACCGTGGCGCACATGACTGTAGTGCGCTACAGATGTTTGGCGTGTGGCCAACAGGGCCCTGGCCCACACACATCTGTGGCGCACTATAGTCATGTGCGCCACGGTTGTTCTAGTTACTAGTAGGGCACTGCCCACAGGTGAGCCATGCCTGTTTTAGTCGTGGGGCACTTCAACCATGTGAGCCACGGATGTGCTGATTACCTATAGCTGTTTTCCTAGTAGTGCTAACTCCTCTTCCCACACCCCGCCGCCACTAGACCCAACACACACACATCGCCGCAAGCCACACCGGCGCGCAGCTCGCTGGACACACAACGCACAACACGCACATACAGCATGCACGCCAGGCCCAACCACCCCCGATCGGATCCCCACACGCACACCACAGAACACACACAGGCACCCACGTGCGGACCCACCATCATCGCAATCCCCGCGATCAACGCCAACCTTCCATCGCCCGCATCCCCGTGATCCTGCCGCCAGGGTCGGTCCCCTCCTCCTCCACCCCCTTCATCGCCAGGCTGCGTCGTCGTCATTTCCGGACCGCGATGAAGGCCGCCCTCGCGAGCCTCCGTGGTTGCGCCCTTGTCTGCTTCTCCTAGCGTCGCCTCTCCCTCCCCCATGTCTGCCTCCTCCGGCCGCCGCTGCACGCGTTCCCGACGCTGCCGGCAGTCAATGCCGCATGTCCCCCTCTTCCTCGCCTCCGCCTGCCTTGCCAGCGAGCCCGTCGACCTCTTCACCGTCCCCTTGCGAAGCCCCTACCCGAGCTTCGTTGAGCCCAGACGTCCTCCTCCCTGCGAGCCCGCGTCCGCCTCCGTCACCAACCTCCACCGTCGCCGCCTGCGCTCGCCCTCCCAAACCACATCGTCGTCGCTCGCGCGAGCCGCTGCCGTCAGCGTCGCCCCCAGCGCCGCGCCGGCCATGCTCCCGCGGCGGCCTCTGCCTCGCGCCTGCCTCACCATCTCACCGCCCCTGGCCGCGTTTCCCAGGCCGCCTCCATGTGCCCAGCCCTGCCGGCCTCTCCTGATGTCAAGCAGGCAAGCCCTGCGTTGTCCTGTTCCTGGCGCCCTTGGGGTATCTAAACGAGCTTGTCACCCTCCTGTTGCTTCCTGATAGCCAGGTGTTCGAGGTAATGCCCGAATGGGACAAGGCCTCCTTGCAGCGTTCATGTGTCCATGTTCTCCTTTTTGTTCCTGATGGTCAACATGTAGATGGCTAATGCAGATATCCATGTGACGCCCAAGCCCGCCTTGCTCTTGCCATAATGTGTTGAGATGGTATTGCTGAAGATGATGTGGTCATGGTACGATGTGTTTGCAAGGAGAGGTTCCGCGTGCATCCGGGTGTTCTAGGATAAGATTCCTGCTGTGGTGTTGCCACCCCGTCAAGTGCACCGACATGGAATCGAAGAGCGCCGAACCCCAAGGTCTTCCTCATGGAATCCGAAGACCGAACCCGAAACCCTCCGAACCAATGTGTGACCCCTTCCTGATACCCTATTTTGATATATATAATATAACTTGTTGCATATTAATCCATCCATACTCGCATACATATTTATTTGTCTGGGGTACTTTGTCGATTCACCTTATAATTAAATATGGAGCCCATATACAGGCGAATCTAGTCTAATATTGACTCCATTTAAATTTGTGTAGAAAACCGATGCCATGCTTTGCCTTGTTAATTCAACATTTAATATGCGGGGTAGTTAAATAACTTGAACCTAATAATAAATGTCGGGATCCCGATTCCGCTTAATATTGCTAAGTAGGATCGCATATAGCCATGCCATGCATCATACCATAAACATGCCAGATCTTCCGTCTAGTATTAAATATTGCACCGGTTGTTCCTTCTAGTGTTTTGCTTCTTCACCGGATAGGACGATGAGTGGATGCGAGTTTCGACAAGCCTCCGGTTTCCCGAATTTGTCTCACGGGCGAGCATTCTCCCCCTTCTACCTATTTTGCGTTTATACTCTTTACTTCCTTCCTTTGATCTATTGCTATCCTTATTGTCGATGCTATTGTACCGTTCCTTTATTTACATGCTCCACTAAATTGCCTTGGATATCCTATTGCCTTGTTTGATTAGTTAGCTTTGTCCTTGCGAGTCGTAGGCATGCTTAGTGTCGCTCTCATACAGGTGGAACATGATACCCGGATATGGTTGGTGATAAGATAATTAATCTCATGTTGTTGGTTATGGTTTCACCTAATGATAAGGCCCCGACAGGGACCACCTTTGGGAACTGCTTGAGCCGACCTGGGACCCGTTCGTTCTACGATACCAGTTCTGAGTTGATCGCGCTAACCAAACGTGGGGCCTCTGGGAATCCCCCCTCAACTACCGGCGCTATTCGTATATCCAGAGGGTTACAAAATTGGTTTTCCATTTGGTGCATACGCATAATATGTCCTCGGACATGGGTGAGTTGATATGTCTTCGGACTTGATATTTTGGTGGATTGCCATGGCTTGCATACATAAATCGCGGTACAGGGTGGCGGCACCCACGGTGTGTACAAGTTACCTCGCAGGGACCGATCCACCAGTAGGCGTAAACGCTGTGCCTTCCTTGAGAATCGTCGTACCTCTTGGTTGGTTCCCCACAGTAGGTGATGCCTCTGGATATGCGCGTAGTTATGGGACAGTTCTTGTTGTGAGATTTGGATGGCACGCGTGACATGTTGCCTGAATGGTTGAGCATGCGTTTGGGTACAGTAGTGCACCCCTGCAGGGTAAATCTTTTCGAGAAGCCGTGTGTCCACGGTTATGGACGCCTCAGGAGTACAGTGTCATGATCATAGACAACGCCACTAATGTTTTTCCTCTAATAATATGATTAGTAATTAGCCTTATCAACTAAACACCTGCTTAACTAAAATTGCCACCGTGTGTGTTCCGCAAGGGTACTTCCTCGACTGGTCTTCGAGGGGGAAAATCTTCGGATGGGTTATGTTTGGTGTTATATTATGCTATCGTGTAGTGCTCTCTTACCTCGCTCTAATAGCCGAAGTTGTAGTGTGTCTCTATAAGTTAGATAGTGCAAGCTTTGCTGCCGCTGAGCCCACCATACCTATGTAGGTGAGGACCGCCGAATTCTAGTCTTGCCGTGTACTGGCCTCAGTACTGACCGCTCTTTTTTTTCTGTTTTCCTTTGCCCTTTGTCGGCACCCTTTTGGCTTGACAGGTATGTGATTGACGACGTTAGCAAGGTTACCCTTCCGGCTTGGCCTGGGCAGGGTTGGACACCGCTTGGTTATTCTTCAGGACTCTTAGTCCCATTTGGATCTTGTCCGTACTCGGATACTATTTTGCTTTCTTATTGAGTTGTGTCTTCGTATTGTATCTCTTGTATCCTCGACTCGTTGAGTCGTTGTTGCATATATAAGTTCTTGTGGACTCTGTTGTAAACTACTATGATGTAACTACTTGTATTCCAATCCCACCCACACGAAAGTGTCTGGTGGGCGTCTTTGAATCGCTTCTATGCGGATTTTGGCGGGAAATGCTGTGATCTGCATAGACCCGATTTGGGGACGTTACAGCACCTTAATTGCCAGTAGTTCTCTAGAGGCCCCGCTGCCACGGGCTGGCTGGACAGAAGATGTTGTGCAAGTTCTCGTTGCGAGCACTTAAGACTATATTTGGAGCACATGCCTAGGATTGTTTAGTACTTGGATGCTTGTTATTATTTATCTGCAATGCCCTAGATCTTGAAGTTACATGTTTAGACTCGTCCATGCAACGCTCGTCCATCCATCCCTATGCCTACCACACTCGAATCATATTGTTACCATTACTGTTACTATTGCTCATGTTTCACTGTTGATTTTTGCTTTGTTGTTGCTACTGATAAACTTCTGTGAGCAAGAACTATTTCCAGGTGCAGCTGAACTTACAACTCAGTTGCTAAGACTTGCAAGTATTCTTTGGCTCCCTTGTGTCGAATCAATAAATTGGGTAATACTACCCGCGAAGACTGTTGTGATCCCCTATACTTGTGGGTCATCATACACCGACTCAACACACTTCATGATCACTTGTATGCACTGATCAGAAAAACCAAGCTTAGTCATAATCACCTGCAGATATATCCATTCAACGCGATCATAAGCTTTCGCCATGTCTAGCTCAATCGCACAAGCTCCATTCCACCCTGATATCTACATACCCTCAAAGATCCAAAGTGTTTGACAATCGAGGGATCGTGGATGATGTAGTCATACACTTGCATCGGTTCAAACCGATGAAGTCCTGTAATCCGGCAACACCACTGCGATATCCACACGTTTCGTCTACTCCTTCTCGATCCCGCAAGCGAGGGAGAAGAGCTTCACGAGATCCCAGTAGCATAACAGTGATGCCTGGATATATGGTGGAGAAGAACTGTAGCGCTTCTCTAAGCTTCTACCTGGGAGATAGAGGGAAGGGAAAGGAAGACGACACCTGTAAGGGTCTGTGTTGCGCGTCATATACCCTCTTTATATAGGCGGCCAGGGGGAGGGGGCAATCCAGCCCTTGACCCTCCTCCAAGGGAGGGGCGGCGGCTAGAGGAAGGATTCCTCCCCTCCTCCCATAGGGTTCGGGGCGGCCAGGGTTTCCCCTAGTAGGCGCCACATGGTCCCTTGTGGGTCTTTGGCGCCCTGGATCATGTAGGTCGTAGAGCCCCTCCACTTGTCCCATGTGCCCTTCCGGAAAGGTAGTACCCATTCTGAAACCTTTCGGAACCTTCTAGGTCAATACAGAACAATTCTGCAACTATCTCGAACTGATTCCGGAGCCAAACCCTGGCTCCCATATACTTTTTCATTACCTCCAGACTATTAGTGGGAACTCCTAGTGATATCTAGGATCTCGTTCGAGACTCCGAATCTCCATTCGTTCAAACCAATATATTATCTCGGCGAAAAAATAGCGACTCAAAACGTTAAGTGTGTGACGCGACGGGTTCGAGAACATATAGACATGATCAAAAGACATCTCTGATCAATAACCAATAGTGGGACCAGGATGTCCATATTGGTTCCTGCATATTCAATGGAGTTTGTTTATCGGTTGAACCGAGGATTCAATTAATATGGTATTCGGTTTCCTTTGTTTCATGATATATTACTTTCCCGAGATTTGATCGTAGGTATCACTATATCTAGTTCAATCTTGTTACCGTCAAGTTCACCTTACTCATTTTGTGATGTAGGATCCCTGTGACTAACTACACTAGTCACATGTTTACAAAATTTTGGATGGTAAATTATTGAGAGGGCCCAGAGATATCTCTCCAAAACTTGGAGTGACAAATCCCGCTCTCGATTTATGCAACTCAACAAATACCATCGGAGATATCTGAAAGCCATCTTTATAATCACCAGTTACTAAATGATGTTTGATGTCCACAAAGCAATTCTCCGGTGTCCGGAATTAACACAATGGCATGATCTAAGAAAACGACACTTGACACATATGAAAGCGATAACAATCAAACTAAGTGACATGATTATAACTATGCTTATAATTGCGTATGTCCATCAAATCATTACTCTAATGATGTGATTCCATTACCAAGTGACATTATATGTCCATGGTTAGAAAACCTTGCCTAACGAACTAGTCATAAGAGGCTTACTATGGACTATGTGTTGTTTATATATCCACACATGTATTTAGTTTCCGGTTAATACAATTATAGCATGGAGAATAAACGTTTATCATGACCAAGGAAATATGATAATAACAACTTTATTATTACCTCTAGGGCATATTTCCAACAAAATAATAGTGTCGCTTGGTAAACCGCCACGCTACCACTACATTCAACTGGCCAGGCTGATGGGTCCCACTCGCCGGTAGTGTACCTACGCCCAGAGAATGCTGCTAGTAATCCTATACCTACAACGTTCCATTTTTGGCCAGGTCGCCGATATTTTTCGACGTTAGCAGCAGCGTTACCCTTTCCTGGCCCGCTACTAATGTTCGATGCCTATAAGGGTTTCTCTACTAGTGTGGGATCATCGTTGTTATCTAGAGCATAGTCCATGTCCATGGTGTCCTAAACGTATCGAAATTGCAAAGAAATCGACTTTAATCTAGGTAAATTGAGGCGAAATCATCCGAATCAAACCCACCCTAGAAATTGGGGAACTTACCCATAGCAAGGACGGGCTCGAGGATCGGTATGACGACGGCGGCTGGCGGAGGGCATAGATGGCTGACCGACGGCAATGGCTCTGCGAAAGCGACGAGAGAGCTCAAGTGCGTGGTCAGGTGGGGGTGCGAGGAGGTGGGCAGTGGCTGAGCCTTTATGTCCGAGCCAACCTGGGTGGGTCCCACAACTTCCATTAACGGTGGTAGACAACCGTGTCCGAGCACCATCTCATGGTGCCACATCATCAAACTTCGTGGGTCGTCTTGTCAGTTTCCATGTCAATTCGTTACACATTGCAAGAAAACAGACCCAAATGTGGTGGGTTTTTGCGATCTGAATCGTAAAATGGTGGTTTTCTGGAAATTGAGTATAAAATTGGTGGTTTATGCTAATGATTCTGGCGGTCGAGCAAGCTGGTGGTGGTGGTTGGCGCATGCTTGTTTGGTTTGGTTGGTATTACGTGGAGTACGTAGTACCACGGAGGTGTCCTGGCGTGCATGTGCATGTGTATGTGCGCGCGCGCGATCGATCGGATTCAGATCGGCAGGCCCGCCCGCGAGACCCTACGTTCGCGGCCGAGAGGGGGTGGGTGGGGGCGTAGTCTAGCCCTAGCCCCTAGGCCTAGCTCTAGGTTGTTGCCATGCATGCATGGCTGGCTTGTCTGGCATGGCCTCCGGCGCCAGATCGTTTCACTGTTCCGGCAACGACGTACCTCGGCTGGACCGATCTCGATCGCGAGCGCACGCGTGGATCGACCGGCGACGTACGTACGCGGGCAGAGATCGGTGGATGGATGGATGGATGGATGGACAAATGGGCGCACGATTTCCCATTACTACAGTATTCATGGCCATCTCGGCAGGCTATCCTGACTTCGATCGGCAGGCTGGCGGTGCTGCATGTGTCGACGTCGCCGGCGTGAAGTTTGCGGCTGGATGGACGGACGCTGTCAGCCGGAGTCGTGGGCGACACTCGACACATGCTGCCTGCTCTCGCTTAATTATCTCTCGCTCGGCGTGGACAGAACGCACGCAATCAAGATAATAATGGTGGCGCAGAAAGAGAGGCAGACGTACACACATGATGTGTATGTATGTTATTGTCGTTCGTACGTACGTACCTGCTGCGCGTATGTACACGAGAGTGTGCGGACGGTTCTGGATCTGCGAGATCCTGTCATCTGTACGCTAGCAAGCAGCCCATGCTTGTGCGACGACGATCCCGAATGCATCCACCTTCCTCCCACGATGATCTAGCTACAAAATTATTTACTAGTAGTATGTCTCTCTGTTATATACTAGTCTGGCTCGAGACAAACCATCCCAAATTCCTCCATCTGTGCAGTGTCGACAGTTACCAATTAATTACCACCACTTGGATGGAACCATCCGGGAACCCCGGGAAGTGCAGCGCAGAGATCGATGGATCCATGGATCGGCCACCTACCGACCACGAGGCCAGTGAATCGTCAGAGATCGATGGAGGCAGGGCGGCAGGCAGGAAGGCACACATCCTCCTACCAAATTCTTCTAAAATCACAGGCTCAAGTTAATTATATTACTGTGTATTAAGTTTTCCTCCCTCTCCTCCAAAGGATGGATGGATGGATGGATCCATGGCTTGTCGTGCAGCCTAGTGGTGGGCGCGGCACGGCACGGCAGCGCGCGCTTCGTTGTCGCGTGGCGTGGCGTGACCATGTGCTGCGTGCCCCGGCCGGCCCGGCGTCCGATCACAAATGAATCGCCAATCAGACAACCTGTGATTGTGAACCTGTCCCTGCAGCAGATGCACTTTGCAGTAATAACTAATCCATGCATGCATCCCTGCTTAATCATATCGACCTCCACTGTCATGCTCGCTCATGCATGTGCTTGCTGCATAATCAAATCCTCATCGTCTGGACACACCCATCCAGCTTCACGCGTTGGTTAAATTAGCCTTAAGCCTGCAAAATGCCTACTGGAGGGGACTGACAGGCTAATCATGCCCCTGATCTGGAGTACGTACGTAGTTGATAATGCAAATCATCGCGCGATTGTTTTGTACTACGCGACAGTGTTAAAGAAGATCGATCAGGATCACATGTATGTACCGAGTGTATGAACACTTAGGATCACATGTACGGTTGGTTTCGTATATCATGAGGGCGATCAAGTGTATGCAGTATGGACACTTAGAAAAGTTACGAGAAAAAACCTTTGCCATGCATGCTATGGTTAACCGGGAGGGAGGCAGGCAGGCAGGCAGGCAGTGATACCATGTCTCTGTTCAGAAAGAATGACTCTTTCTGACAGATGGCTGCTGCTGCTGCAGCGTGCGTGCGACAGAGGGAAAGAATGTGCAGACCTGCTGCTGCCAGTCGGATAAGGCGGTGTCAGTTATTCAGTTGTCATCGCACCGGCCACGACGAACCGGGCAGCATGCATGCTCAGTCTGCCAATCACACGATTAGCGACCTGCCTCGGCAAGCAGGGATTTGTACCAAGGTTGCGGGTGTGCTGTCCTGGCCGCAAGGACTGCGTTAGGGCATCTCTACCTGGGGCTGATCCAAACGAGCGACCTAAAATATCTATTTCTATCTGTTTGGACCTGCTCGCGGTCTATTTTTGATCGTGATTCGGCATGTTCGGTCAACCGTGTTCAGCGGTGCGATCTATCTGTTCGCGCTTGGCAAATAGGTCTTCGCCGATGTTGCCGTATTTTCAGTGTGTTCGCGCCGTCTCCCGCCGCTTCTTAACAGTCATGGACATTTTCCGCCGTGTACGCATAAAAAGGTGAGGCCAGCCGAGATATCTTCAACCAGACACCGTCCCACCACCACCACAAACCACCATGAATGGCCTCCGTGGAAACCCTGACGTCCGCAGAGAAGAGCAGTCCGAACACCCATTGTCGTTGTGGTGGCTGGCCTACCGGAGGCACCAGACACGTTGCCGCCTCCTATTACAGGGTGGCTGCAGATATACAGTTTGTTGTGCAACCACTGGCCGCAGCGCACTCACTTCGATCACAACGTAACCATTGGTGAGCCTTTCATGTGGGAGGTAATAAAGTGTGTCTTTCTATCGGAGCACCGGCACTATACCTACCTACCGGACCCAACAAGTGAAGCATGGAATCCGCAGGTTATCGACTTTCATTCAGGCGGTAACGTGACAGAGCCCCGCAAAAGGTCGACGTATGCAGGAAAAAGAAAAACACCTAGGAGGGGCCGGTTAAAAGCGCCGCATGACCGTACGTACGAGCCAGCGAGCGAGCAAGCACGGGTTGTGCCGCTGATCGGTATTGATTTGTTTCCTGATTATTATTCCCGGCTCCGGTGGAGGAGCGAGCCAGGGAGGCGCGCGCATGCATGTGCGGCGGGTTTGTGAATGAATCTGCGAGGGAGCTGGAAAGACGATCGAGCGGGCCAAGCCAACCGACCAAGGCCCTCCTCCGCCCGGGATCTCCCCTCCCTCCCCAAGCGCGCCCTGTCTTTTTATCCCCGTCCGATCGATCGAGTAATCTGCTTCATTTTTCCCCTTTTTTTTTTTGCATGTGGCCACGTGCACGTGGCTGCGTAAAATATATATGTATGTATATATATTTCCTTCGATCCAAATTAGTTGACTTAGATTTGTTTATATTTAATTATATCTAAACATGATTGAGTATTAAATTTATTTATATCTTGATAAATTTGACTCAACTAATTTTTGTTCGGAGGGAGTACATAGGTTAATCCACCGACGGGAAAATAGTCGAAGAGGACCCTGGAGGTGGGCGATTTTCTTGGAACCTCTGCCCAAACCACCCTCTCCCCCGGTGATTCGCCGGTTCCCTCCCCCTCCGCCGGCCGCTCCGGCGGCGGGAGGGTGGGGGAACCCCGGATCTAGTGGTGTATATAAGGTAGGGCTGGGTAGTTGGCCTGCCGGCGGCGCTGAGGTGGAGGCGGCGTGGCTGGTGCGGCGTTTTGGAGATGGTGTTCTTTTCCCTTGCAGGTGGTGCTCCGGCGGAGTTCCGCAACAGGTCAACCGTCTCTCACTCGTCCGCTTCTCTTTGGAGGTGCTGGGCGAGCTCTCTCCTGTACGGA
Source organism: Avena atlantica (assembly GCA_910589765.1). Classification (NCBI taxonomy): domain Eukaryota; kingdom Viridiplantae; phylum Streptophyta; class Magnoliopsida; order Poales; family Poaceae; genus Avena; species Avena atlantica. The sequence goes on along the minus strand of OU342735.1, from coordinate 514,486,682 downwards.
GGTCGAGTAGCGGCGACTCTGGTGTTGGTGTGCTCAAGAAGGTTGCTGATGTTATCGACGGCGTCCGAGTCGGCGGAGCGCGGTGGAGGCTCTTCGGGGTTCGAGGTTCATCGACTTCCCGTCCACAGAACGGCACCTCTGATCCAAGGCGTCTGGGAGGTGTTGCAGCGGAGCGCCGGCGACGCGTCTCGCTCGCGGTTGACGAAGACGAGATCCAGTGTGGACTTATTCGTAATTTTCTTGTTGTTCTGGATCTTTCTGTAAGAACCGTTGGATAATATTATCAGCCTTTTCCTCGCAAAAAAAATCCACCGACGGGAGACAGATCGAGCGATAGATGCATGCCTTGGCCTTGCCTCCCTGGCTTCCGGGAATAGGACAACGGAGCGAGCACACACGCGAGGACATCCGGTAGGAGCCATATGCCGCATGTCGATCGATCGCTTCCTCTGGAAGCTACGAGGCATGCATGTGATGTGAACTAGCAAGCGAGATCGGCACACATAGTGTCGGCTCCCACCCTGATCTCCTAAGCCTAGAGTATCTTCAACGGCACGATCTATTTCAAATAGCCAATGTGTTTCAAATAATATTTTTTAAGAAACACACTACACGCTCACGATACATACACTTATCCCTATAAACACACGCACGCATACTCTATCCCTATGAACATCTCTGAGAGACTGAGCCGACGGGTCTTGAGATTGACAAAGTCACCGCAGACGTCTCGCTATCAGCGAGAACATCGTCTCCCACTAAAAGAATATTCCGCTTTAATGAGACACCAAAGCGTCAAACCTAGGATTTTAACTCTGGTGCGCTCGGGTACTACTGCCCTCCTATACATCCAACTACGGGTTGGTTCTCCTCAAATAATATATTTGGGTCGGTCCATGAAATCGGTCTTTCTACGGCGGTCAGACCGGTGTGCCCAATGCCTATACCCATTTGGTCCCAGATGGCAAGATTTCCATAGATTTCTTCATTCAAAGGATTTCTAGGTAGAGGATTAGATGGATTCCTCATAGATGCACACACGAAGAATTCGGAAGCTTAAATACTTAGGCCCGGTTCTTTTGCTGTCTTCTCCAAGAAATTGTCCTACCCCTAGCTTTCTAGGGAAGTCGGTTCTAAAATTTTGCGAGGCTTCCAAATTAGTTTATCCTTAACCACTTTTAAATCTCGTAATTTTTTGAACCGGCTTCCCTAGAAAGTTGGAGGATAGAGAAGCTTCTCGAAGTAGCCGCCAAAAGAACTGGGCCTAAGGTACTAATAACCCTAACGTCCCCTAGTCCTCGACACTATCCTCGTCGTCGGTGTGTTAGTGTCGGTGGTGCAACGTCCCGTCAAAGATCTTGACGGCCAAAATGTCGTGGCCGTCGAAGCTGAAGACGAAGGAAGTGCCCGACCGCGAGAGTGCGCCCGGGCGAACAGTTCCCAACGATGTGTGGTGGCGGTACATGTGCCCTTCGCCGTCGAAGAGCACCTCCACCAACCATAAGTGGTGGTGGATACAGTACTCCCACAGTACTCCCACAGCCTGATTTCCTTGGGCTTTTGCCATCGAGAACCTGCGCGAACTTGTCAGGGAGGTGTTGCCTCTCCCATGGCTCGCGCAGGAAGATGGTCACGCCGAACTCGAAGCCGGAGAGATCCAACGTGTAGGGCGGCGGTGATGGTGACGACAACGTCTGCGTCAACTCTAGTGGCGATGGGGACGATGAAGCATGTCGGCCTCGCCCCCTACATCCTCCTTGCTGATCCCAGCCCTGGGGCCGTCCTAGTCGTCCTCCTCTGGCTCCTATCCCTCCGGCCATGGACACTGATGTTGTGGTGTATGGAAAAATGTGTGGGTGAGATGGCGGCGGGTGGCCTACTTAAGAAGGCCAACCCGCCAAGACATTGGATGCCGGGACAGAGGCCGAGAGGACAACATTGAAGTCCAAGGGCTAGCGCAGAAGGTGGGCGGCACGGTCAACACATGAGTCAGTCAGCCTAAGACCATCGAGAGCTAGGGGTAGAAGGCCAGTGGCTCTTGGATCGATGTGCGGGCGAAGGCGGATGCCAGAGGACAGCGCCGGGCTGGCCCAAATTTGTTGGCCAAATGGGTAGCATCAAACATGTCAGTCCGCAAACACATTCTTGGTCCAAATTTGGTGGCCAAATGGGTAGCATAGGTTGCGCCGCTAGAATGTGCACGTCCTATCTGTGTCGTGTCCGCGTGGACCACCGCTAGAGATGCCCTGCGGCCTCGTACGAGTAAGAAGAGATGACATTCATTCAGCTCGAAAACTTTGGCCTGGAGATGGAATACAGCGTGTAATTGCACTGTTACTCGTGCTCACTTCTCGGTCACCCGGTCCCTCTAAATAGACATGACAACATCATCACCACTATTGTTGTTTCCCCACTAAAAAAACATCATCATTGTTATCGCTGCTACTGCAAACCGATGACATCAGCGCTGCTTACTCAGCGCACGTACCGCCAGAAGAAACATTCAGTAAAACTGGCGCAGGCAGCGCCTACCAATCCCAAGCTGCTGATTTGACACAGAGGATACAGAGGCTCTGAATGCACTGAATGTCCCTTCGTGCTAAACTGGCCATGACAAAAGAAACTTCTGGAACATAGGATTGAAGGTTACACCAGGCAAAAAACACGCTCATATTTACATGGACAGAATAGCAGGCAGCGTATCAGACATCCATATGATTACCGACCATCGTAATTTACCAAGGCTAGTTCAGTGTAAATGCTACAGAAACAGGTGTGGGGTTTCAAGTTCTAAACACGTCAGTAAACTGGCAACGGAGTGATGTGGTCCAAGCATTTCTTTAAACCTCGCAGCGTCATTCAAAGTCTGAAAGCCACTGCCCGAATTAATCTTCACCATGATTCCTACTGGAGCAACCAAGCATGAGAGACGTGATTCGCTGTCCCGGAACAAAGACTGATGCCGCCCAGGGCTTCAGATAACGCAATTCATTGCCTGGCCATCAGCACCTCAAGATTGTCTGTAGGGAGTTAATACATAGGACCACAATGTATTTTAGAACCTGCTGGAATTGCTGGAGTAAATCAGCGTCACCGAATCATCCACTTGGACACTCGTGCTGAACAGGAAAGAAGAAATCTTTGGAAACATGGCCTTCCTCCATATTACTATGAATTGTCAGGTATATCGTGTTATCACCAGCTTCAGTTATACAGACTAATTAGCTATTGGTAGTGAAATCTGGAGGTGAACTGTTCTTTGGCAGCACAAGTGCAGAACCATAAATATTTCCCCGTTTGTAGGAATTTACATTGTAGCATTGATGAAACCTACATTGTAAACAAAAACTTCTCTTTAGTTCAGTGGTTAAGCAGATCGAAGAACTAACTGACATTATTATCTCCACAATGTCTTGCAGGTTAACTGTCTCCATTCCTTTTTGTATGTGGTGTCTCAGCCAACGTTATTATTATTATTATTGCAAAAAAGCACAATATAAAGAAGTGAATTTACATTTTGCAGAACCATTCATTCATTCATAAAGCTCAGTATCTCACAGGTAAAACCAAACATGTTCCCTTAGCCTAACAAATTTACCAAAATCTACCCAACAAACAGGTTTGTACAACCAGCAAGATCCGTCGTTAGTGTTGACACTATAGTATTTTAGAAGCACTCTATTAATTACAAATTCTAGATGATAATTTACAGTTACCAATACACGCACCTACAGTCTAGCAAAGTAGCTATGCCTATAGTGCACTGATATCCACCACCAATGCTGAAAAACATATTTAATGGTTATACAACAAGAAAACAACATTTGGAGAATGATTGATTTAAGTAGTACGTTATCTTTATTTCTTCTTTTATGTAGTAGTCTACTTAATTAGAAGACATATATATATGGGAATAATACAGAACCTGTGTATTTCTCAACATCTGGTGATCTTTTTCACACTAGAGTATATTGTATAGTATCCTAACAGAAGTGTGACGATTGGAAGGAAAATACCATGTAAGAAAACATTGCTTGAAGAAATTTGATGCATAGTAGCTTACCTCTAAAGAAGTTTTGAGCCTGAATTGTCCTGCGACTTGTTTGTGTAGCCCAACAACACTCTAGAAAAAGGATAGGGGCACCCGAAGAATCGAACAACATTTTGCAATCCTCTGTCTCCTTGCATGACATTTGGTGAACTCAAACGGCTAAGATATGTATTTCCTTCATATATATAACTAAGTTGCTGGCACAGCAATACAGCTATACCAGCATTAACTGAAAGACTGGCAAACGCAAGATATAACAGAATTAAACCCCTTGCTGACAAGAAGAATGCGGAACTCGCCAAGGTTGTTATAATCTCCATCAGTACTTTCATAGACCCCATTGAACGACCGTATGATGATAGATTTGGAAAATTCAGAGGGGGCCATATATGATAACTCGCATAAATGGTCATAATAGCAGCATAACTGCAACTGGTGACCACAGATATAAGAAAAATGACAAAAGCTCGGTGATTTGAAGCTCCCACACAGTTCCCAATCTGCAGATTGACACAACAAAAAAGAAAAATGCAACAAAGAAAACTAATTAGCAATAAGTAATGACGCAACATAACAGGAAAATATCAAGACATAAGTCTATTAGATTTATCCAACTTACAAATGGGCAATGATGATCCATGTCCACTACACACATTTTACAAGATCGGCAGTGATGTGCTCTTGGGGGCTTAGGTTTACTACAATATGTACAAAATGTATAGTTCTCAAGATCATTTTTTCCAACCATGGGATAGCTTCCCCACCGTATGCTTGCTGGCGCACCAGCAGACTTAAAAGAGGCGAAACAGTAACTTGCAATTGTAAATACAGATAAGATAGCTGCTACTGTGCAGTGAAAGATGCCACAGAACATGCTGATTGAGAATACAACTGGATATACCGCCCAGACCCCACCGCCTGTTAATAAGAGAAAAGAAGTCAAAATGAAATAGGAGTTACATGAATAAAATGGTAAGCCTGCACAAGTCATTATATCAGAAGCTGATAGACAGATATTCAGAACTTACATATAACAAAGAGCATAAAGAGGACGAGCACAATCACAAAGAACCCATCCCGGAAACGCCTCCAGCGAGAAAAGCATGCGCTGTCCGATTTTCTTGGAGTTTGGTTGGATTGTGTGACTGCTCCACACCATCCACACTTATATACGGGTGCATAACTTGTAAAAACAAGCCTGAGACCACAGCCCCAACATGTGGCCTCATGATCCTCTGGTATGGATGTGACACATTGTTCTACCTAAACAGAAGAAGGATGTCGATTAGCGCAAATGCTGCAGAAAGAATTAGTTCATTTAAGCTATTTTTGCAGTGCCATTCTTCTTTGCTAACTGTAGCACACAGGCTGGACTTGTTGTACCATGTTATTATCATTTAATCCACAAAATCATATACTCCTAGATAAAATGAAATCCATCGAGTACATTTCACACTGTTTTTTTTATCAGGGAGCATTAGTAACACCGAACTGCGGTAATCCCTTTTCTCTAAAATTTACTACTCTTTATATGGGTGAATTAAAGAACTGGATGGATTTATCAGGGTCAGACAGTTCTCCGATAGGTCTTCTCCAAAGAGTAGAGTACTCGGGGCAACCGTTGTAGTTCATCCCGAGTGAAAGAACCCCCATTAGGCAAACAAAATCTCAAGTAACAGAAAATAACACATTGCCTTCAGTATTGAAGCGAGTTCAAGATTATTTTTTCATACAGTACGAGCTAATAACTAACAGCGTGATGATCTAAAAAATATATAACAAATATACCAAAGCCTGCAAGTTTCCCTCAAGACCTAAGCCTGCAAGTTTCCCCTAAATATTTTATGAACAGGGCACACGGCCGGAAGATATGAGTAGGGTGCCGATTAGTGCAGAATTAGAACCAACCCTTGGTTTCTGAATTGACCTACAATTACGTTAAGTGGTGACCTTAGTTACAAATAATCTGGTGCTATTCCGCACCCAAATCAACAAACTAACATGTCGCAGCAGCCTGCTTTTGCTGCTAGAGCCTAAGCCTGTTACAGGTCATGGCACAACATAGTGAAGAAACAAAGCAAAAGCACAGCAATACTCCGTGCATACCGATTACCGAGCAGAGACGGCAGGACAACAACCCAGTACGTTAGTACATAGCAGCTATATCCTAGTAGTAGTAGGCTAGAAGTTGGTGAGTGCTACTATGTTTGGCAACGGAATCAGGAGATGTGAGCCAAACTTGGCAAGGCCGACACGGGCGGTCGGTCGCGGCCATTAAGCAGGGGGGACAGGGGCGCAAAGCGATCGCGATTCGCGCCCAGAGCATGTCGCGAGAAGAAAAGAGAAAAATAAAGGAGAGGGCGGCGAACCTCGGGCAGCGGCTGCTGCTCCCCCATGGCCGCGACGGCGCGCAGATCCGGCGCCGGAGGGGAGCGGGGAGCGGAGGAGACCCTGGCTGGCGGCGGTGGTTGGGGAGGAAGTCGCTGAAGCTTCTGCTTCCTCGGTGGGGAGGATCAAAGGGAGGGAGGAGTAGAATAATCGGAGCGCAAACCCCCGCGGGCATGTGGTGGGACGACGTAGGATTCGAGGAAGGAAAAGGAGGGGTAAAAACAAAACAATACGAAGCGGACGACGACGACGACAAAGTCGTGCGATGCGAGTGCGACCCGGGCCGGGGAAGGAACCGGCCTAGGGTAGGGTAGGAGTCCCTGCGGTCTCCGGCCTTCCGCGCCGGCTGTGCAGCAGCGCTGCCTGGTATTGCGACTTGCGAGTTCGACTCAAATCCGACCACCGCACCAAATCAATGTGCTGACAAACCGCTTGCAGCAAGGACTTGCTCATTGATGCCAGTGAGATATTCGCACTTCCACTATGAATTCAACTGCATCAATAGCTCACGATTTCGTTAAGGAGAGTACTGTCGAGGTGTGTGCTGACAGCTTCTTCTTCTTCTCCATCTTTACAAACAAAAAAAAAAGATGCTTATAAAAACTAGAAGTGTTCATGACACGATGCAGGAGGGGCGCATCTACCATGTAGTAGTGCAGAACATCTAGACACAAATATAGGATAAGTAGTTCACAAGGGGACATGGCTCCAAGTTTCTTTATCTGTGGTGCCACGCGAGATAACAGTACGGTAGCATATTTGATCAGTCAAATTACATGTATTCCCAAATAGAAACGCACACACGCTCGCACGATCACCACTCTGACTTGACCGGGAACTGACTGCATAAGCTAACATGAGCTACTGCTCCAAAACGCAGTTCCTCCGCCGTAACCATCACCGCTTCACCGGGAAAAACATGGCTTTCAACTAATAACCAACAGACTGAAACAAGGCATTTTCCTAAACGAGGCTGCTCTTTGTTGCCATCATATGTCGGCCGAGAGGAAGTCGTTGGACAATGTAACCTGGCAATCAAGAAATTCAAGGGTCAGTATATTGCATCTGTTAGTGGCTCAACCCATACCCACCCTGAAACTCTTCTCGCTGATCTAGAACAAGAAAAGACCAATAATTACCTTCTCACCCATCTTGAATGGCGCCAGGCCCCTGTATGGGCAAGTGCTACATCTGAATGCATCGCCCAACCCACACTGAAATAGAAAATTATCATCAGTAACTTGAATCGGTTGAGCGCATGCATATAATTAGTTATGAAGGGAGAAATCATCACCGGTTCAGTATGTTATAAAGGCGGTAACTCTACTTACACTGCCACAAGCTGACACGGGGTTATCAATCTGTTCTGCGGTGAGCCCCAGCTTCTCCACCTTCTGCTCAGCCTCAGCCCTGCCACAACTGCAGTTCTTGCATGCCTTCTTTGTGGCTCCCACTTCACAATCTCCCACTGGTGAAACAATAACCAACTTTTCAGTATCCAAGCCTAAAGATAACATCCTTAGATAAAATAAAATAAAACAAAGCCAAAGGGGTTTTGTTGGCTATACCAACTGGAAGCTGTGGCTTCTTCAAGTCCTCCTCAGTCAGAAGGCTGTCTTCGTCAATCAGTTCATCATCGTCGTCAATTTCAATTTTCGGAAGAGCCTTTATTGGTTTCTTCTTCAGTTGGAAGGAAGAACCCATACTCCAAGATGGCTTCTTTGCCTTGATCTGCAAACGGTTCCAGTTAGCACTCATCAACAGGAAAACAAGGCATGGGCGAATGTGCCATACTCACAGTAACAGATTGCACGCTATCCTGCGAGCTTGTAGCAGAAGCTTGCACTTCAACAAGGCCTCCCATGAGTAGCTGGCGCTCAATATAATTGTTTGGCTGATGCAGAGGAAAATAGAAAGATCAGGTTCAGCTAAATTGACATTACAAGACAATGGACACAAGCAAAAACAGTAAAATGAATTACCTTCTGATCAGAGGAGGGTGTGAGGCTCTGTACCAGCACAATTCCCCCAGCTTTCAGCACTCGGCTAATTTCGGCAACCAACTGATCCCCAAAACTTTCCACCTTCTGGATGAAAGACAGAACAGCACCGACTGACGCATCATCAAAAGGCAACTTCCCACCTGATAGGAAACAACAAAAGTTCAGAACAGGTTTATGACAAACTAAAGTTAATATATACAAGGATAAGACATACTGAAGTGGGACATAAAATAAAAACTGCACACAACTTAGCGGATGCTCCCATATTTCGAAATACACAGCAGCTGGAACTTGTATCCATACGATAGATGTTGGCTAAAACTACTAGCGTATATTAGCTAATACATATACTTAGTCCACTTAGTGATTAGCCTGATCTGCAAGATATTATCTTACTCGGTATCAATTTCACGGTAAAATCAAGAATATAGACCTCTTTTGTTCTACCTTTCTCAACACTCAACTGGTAGTGTGTACTTCCAGGACGTGTTTGGTTCGGAAGTTAGTAACGTAACCTGTTTACGGTGCAACCGGATGACGTTAAATCGTGTTTGTTTCGGTTTGTCTGTAATCGGATACAGTGTAAACAAATTCCACCGTGGTTTTAACCTGATACCGGCCACCCCCCAGCGGAAATAAATCATTACCGGAGGGATCGGAGAGCGCTCTCGCGAGTCGCGACCCTCCCCCATTGTCTCACCCGTCCTTTCCCGGCCAGATCCATCCACGCCCATCGGCCCTCCGCCGTTTTCGTCGTCGGTGCCGGACGGCCCGTGTCGTCGTATCCTCCCCGACAACCTCCGCCTCACTTGCAGCAACAACACGCGAGGAGAAGCCGCCACGGTGCCACGTGAGGAGCAGCGGCCGCCCTCGACCTGGTTCTGTTCGAGGTAGGACTGCATCTCCAGATCCCAAGGCTAGCTTCTCTCACCGGTGCTCTCTTTCTATTTCTTGTCAAATACAACCTCTCCTCTACTAGATCTGTGCGTGAATTAGGGTTTTTTCGTCATCGTGTAATGGATCTTCTTGATTGTCATGTGAGCAGGTTGCTACCTGGTTCCTGGTCTTCCGGCAGCCATAGATTGTTGTGATCTTCCGTAGACTACAACAAGGTTAGGTCCAGCACATACTATTACTACTGTGCATACATACTACCGTCCATACTACTACTGTCCAGCAACAAGGTTAGGTCCAGCCACGGATTGTTGTGATCTTTCTTACTCTCTGAACCTCATATACATACTACTGTGCTTTAGTTTCATCCAGCACGAAGATACACCACTGCGTTTCCTAAAAAAGGACCACTTCAAGTATGGGCCTTTTTATTTAATTCTTGCTGGTGCTGCTGCTTGTTCTTGATTGGCCCCCTTCCATGTGGTGTCTTGAGGATTCAGTAAAATTTGATAATAATATGTTCAGTTTTTCCAAACATGCTTGACACGTATGATGCCTGCTAATGCTGTTATAGCTATGAAAATTGTGTAATAGCTGTGATTGTTTAATGTTTGGTTTAGAAAATATTATTACACACAAAGGAGAAATTCGCTTTAAACTTGTATGCGCAGTCCTGGTTTTATGTTCTAGTGGTGAGATAGTATGTGGCCGTGCAGGACTGATTGTGTTAGTTTTATTTTTCAGTGAATAGGCTCTTCTTTGTCCAGAGAATAGAATTGGCAAGCGAAACCTTTCCAAGTACACAAAGACATCGGTGTGCTCTCACAACTGATAATAAACCAAAGGTGCCAATCTGAACTTCTTTTTTGGGAGTGCATGTTGTTTATGATCAAGGACACCCATGTATTGTGTTCATATTCTTGATCAAGTTTATTGAATAGGAATCTTTGACTCTTTTATTTTCTTTTTCAGTGAATAGGCATCCTCTTTATCCAAGGAAGAGAACTGCAAGAGAAATTCCAAATATCCAACAACATTTGTGTGCTCTTGAAAGTGGAAAATCAGGTACAGTTCTATACTGATAATATTTTTTTCAGGAAGAGCATGTTGTTTACGATCAAGAACACCATTGATTTGTTCTCTCTTTTTCTTGATTACCTATATTTCAATTTTCATTTTCAGTGTTATGGCTCGTCTCCCTTTAAATGCGAGATATCGTCGAAGGAATGTAGCAACTAGGAATCTCATGACTAGCATCATGCTTTTGTATTATCATGTGTGGTTACTTTTTGCATTAGCTTATAGAAGAAAATGTTTGAAAATAGAACGGAGGATTAAAATTAGAGAGCTAAGAGGGCAGAATTTGTATGAACTAATTAGTGAGAGCGACACAACGTGTATAAGTCAGCTTCGAATGGATAGGAGAACATTTAGCATATTGTGTGAGATGGTTCGCGATGTTGGTGGTCTAGAGGGTTCAAGGAATATGTCACTGCAGGAGATAGTGGCATCATTCCTCTACATACTATCTCACCACTTCAAGAACAGGACAATAGGGAAAAAAATTTACCGGAGCCCAGAATCAGTAAGTAGAAATTTCAGTGCATGTCTTCTAGCTGTTTTGAAGCTACACCATCTGCTACTTAAGAAACCGGAACCTATACCTGAGGATTGCACAGATGGTACATGGAAGTATTTCAAGGTAAATAGCTACTTAATAAAAATATAGTATTCACTAGCTGGAAACGTAATATTTGTAGAAGATACTAATGTTAGCTCATGGTTGTTTCTATTGTAGAATTGTTTGGGTGCGTTAGATGGTACACATGTAAAGGTAACCGCCCCGGCTAACTTGAAAGGAAGATATAGATCAAGATTGGGTGATATAGATACAAACGTGTTAGGTGTATGTGCACCTGACATGCAGTTCATCTATGTATTACCTGGATGGGAGGGTTCTGCACATGATGGCCGTGTACTTAGGGATGCTATCACAAGGCCAAATGGGTTACGTGTCCCTGGAGACCAATATTACCTCGTCGATGCTGGATACACAAATGCTAGAGGATTTTTAGCCCCATACCGAGGTCAAAGGTACCACTTAGGTGGTTGGACAGCACAAAACCCACCTCATAGTGCAGAGGAGTATTTTAACAAGCGGCATGCTAAAGCCCGGAATATTGTAGAAAGGTGCTTTGCAAGACTCAAGGGACGGTGGGGGATTTTGAGGTCTCCGTCTTTTTATCCTATCAAAACCCAAGGAAGAATTATAATGGCATGCGCACTGTTGCACAATCTTATATTGCAAAAGATGTCTTTCGACCCACTCGATAATGACGAGTTCATAATGGAAGATACATGGGACGCCTTGGAGGGAGAACTCGCTGAACCAGAATTTATTACATCTATCTCAACGACTAATGAGTGGACTAATTTCCGAAATGCTCTTGCTCAAGAGATGTATAATAGTTATAGGGCTGCTATGAATCATCATTGAGGTACAATGCTATTACTGGTTTTATTGAATCTTGTGCAACCTGTATCTTGGTTTGTTTCTTCTTTATATTTCAACTACAAAATGGTTTTTCTTAAATAATCTGCAAAGTGCATATCATTTATTTCATAATCATGATTAGTTTGTACAATTCATTTTCGTAATTATTGAATTTCCACCAGATGCCTGGTATACCTATCTGTGTTGAGTTAATTAATCAGTTGACTCTTGCAGATATGGACCATTCAGTTAGCTCAAGTCGGTCAGGAGGACGGGGCAAGAATAAAAGAAAGTGGACTTCAGCTGAGGATGATGAGCTTATTAAAGCACTCTATGAACTGTCTTTAGATCCAAGATGGAAAGGTGATGGTGCTTTCAAAAATGGTTACTCGACAGCGCTAGAGAAGATTCTGGCTGAAAAGTGCCCAGGCTGTGGTCTTGCTGCAGTTCCACATATCGAGTCAAGAGTGAGGCATTTTAGGAAAAAATATGGTGCAATTGAAGTAATGTTGTCTCGAAGTGGTTTTACATGGGATGGAAACAGAAACATGATTCAGTGTGAGAAGGCACAATATGAAGCGCACTGTAAGGTAAACCGCTTCACCTACTAATAATTCCCCTAGTTGTTCTCATTTACTTCATTTTCTATTTCTATTGTGGAATCAGATAGTAGTTGTTGATGCATTTGTATTTTTTATCTTGTAGATTCACTCAGAGGCAAAGGGATTGTATGGTGTTTCATTTCCTTACTTTGACAAGCTGTCTGCCATTTATAGCAAGGATATTGCAACAGGGGAAGGTGCTGAAGGATTTGGTGAGGCCGTGACAAATTTATCTAATGAAATTGCTGCAGAGGAAAGGGATAGGCAGGAAGATGATAGGATGTCAAGAGAGGCGCCAAGATGGTCTGTTGACACCGAGAGCCAGTCCTTGGATACATCGACCAGTTCTAAGAGGCAAAAAAAAGTTGTTGGACCTAGGAAGACAGGACAAAGCGACCCTATCGTTATCATGCTTGAAGATGTCAATAACCAGCTGAGTACTGTGACCCAACATGTGGGAAGAATGGCAGCAGTAGCTGAGCGTGAAGCTGAACTTAATGAGAAGGCAATGCATGATGATCCTAATCAGAAGCTGAAAGAAAAGGCTATTGGTGAATTGTCTAGTTTGGCTTCACTGGAGGTGAGACTGTTGATGCAGCTATCATTTTTGCCAAGGCACCAGAGCAGATGCTCATGATGCTTGCTCTTCCAGCACATTTGAGGAGGGAATATGTATTGAAAATGCTGAAAAGTAAGTTGATTTCTTCTCTGAATTTAGATGTGTGTTCTTGCTGTGAAACTCCTCTCATGTGTATGATTATACGTGTTATTCTATTTATTGGTAGATGAGAAGGACAACACAAGAGGCTAACAAGAAAGCTTAATTAGGTATGCATGTCCTGATACTATCCTTTCCAGATTTTCTTGATTGACATTCTCTGATTTAGTCTCTACAGTTTTAGTTTTGTTCATTTCATTTTTTCCGTCTCGTAGATACATGCCTTATTCTTCAATGGAAGTTATTGTCACAGCCATGGAGATACTTCCAGTACTCATGGCCCGTTACTTTCTTCTTCCTTTATATTCTGGGTTGCAGCTATGCAATAGTTTGCTAAAATAGCACATATATTATTTCTTGTGTGTAGTCTGTATGTGTAGCACCTGTGCATTTTACCTAATCAAATGCCTACACTCTTGATTCTTGTGAGTTGTCTTTTTGGGTTCTTCCTTGTTTAACTATTGTTGCTTATTGGCAGATGAGAGAGAGTGAGTCGAGATGAGGTTGATTTTGAAGGAAGTGATGCTGATGAGAGAACTATGAACAGCTCTATCGATGGCTAAATATCTTGAAGCCTGAATTGTATCAATGGATAAATATGCATGTTTTTCTATGAAATGCCTTGAACTCTCGTGTTATATTTGTTTTCAAGCGTGGTCAAATTATGATAAAGAGATTAATTTGCACTTGATGCATGTAAACTGATAGTTAATTTATGTGCTGGTTAAGTGTGCTAGTCAAGAACTTGTGAACTGCATGTAGAAATTATTCTATCAAAGCTGTTATTTTAAGCATTTTCTGTTTAGAATGATTTTGAGATGGAAAGCTGTAATTTTTAAGCGTGTTACAGGCATCCTGATACCATTGGTCAATTTTGCCGTACCAAACGCTGGTAAGGAAAGTGTTTTCATTACCCAGACGTACCAAACAAAATAGCCATTTTCTCATTCCGGTGTTGATGCCTCCTGGAATTTCCGTTTACGTTACCCTAGTTGAACCAAACACGTCCCCAGTGTCTATTCTTACATGCGGTAAGATGAGCAGAAGTAATAACATTCTGAACCCATAAATTTAGAAATAGCATGGATTAAGCATCAAGTCTACATTACAGCCAGCAACAGGCAACAATTCGATGAGCAAGGGGCAATCTTAAATATTTGATTCTAAAATATATTCGTAGATAGATATTATTCCCTCATGTTCGATTCTAAACATGCAGGTTCTATCACAAAACGAAAAGGCAACACTCCATCCGTTCCGGCGGCCATTGTCGCGAATCCACAGCTTTGCGTAGCAGGTACTAATCCTACCATGGCGTAGCAGGAATAATAAAAAAAGGGGGGCGAGATTCCGAAGCTCACCGAGCGAGGCGCACTGGGTGATAACCACCACCTCCTCCCGCGATACCCCGGCGGCCGCCGCCAGGTCCCCCACCGCGCGAAGCGGCAGCACCAGCTCGTCCGTCACCGCGAGCGCCGCCGCCGCCCCCATGGATCCCATACCTGCGAACGCAACCGAGGAGAGTGGATTCGACTCCGTTAGATGGAAACGGCCGACCAGATCGAACAGCAGCAGAAGCGAAGAAGGGATTCAAGGCAGCGTACCCACGTGGATCGGAGTGGGACGAAGAAGAAATTCCCGTGGGCGAACGCGGGCGAGAGAGGGCGTGCGTGGGAAGAGGAAATTGCTCGGGGTTGGGAGGTGCCTCTGGAAGCTTCCTCGCCGTTGGCGTGCCGACTTGAAGGATGGAGAAGGCGAAGGGGAAGTTGGGCAGCGGCTGATGAGGCCGGGTCAGACTTGGCTGCCTCCTCTTATCGGGCCCAGCCTCTTCGGCTAAGAACCGAGCTGCAGAAGGAAAGCTGATGTGCAGGCCTGCTAGTGGGATTACACGCTATGGGCCTTGCTGGCCTCTTTGAACCGACCCAAAAGTTTTTTTTGGCAGACAGGCATATCGTTTTGAGAAAAAGATTTAAAACAAAATCCGTTAGACAATTTTTTCTAAACTTCGTAATTTTATGGATTTACTGGAAAATGTTGCAAACGATCTACTCCCTCCGTTCAAAAATATAAGACGTTTTAGTCTTGTCAATTGAATATATCTAAACATTTTCCAGTGTATAGGTTCGTAGAGGTTCAGAGTGAACCTATACACTAAAAGGCATCTAGATTCGTTCATTTTACAAAGCTAAAATGTCTTATATTTCTAAACGGGAGAAGTACAATTCTACTAAAGAAATTTACTGTTCCACTTCATTCCGTTGTGATACTTGCTACTCTTGGGTTCTTAGAACCCTAGGAGAATTTAGGCGACCTCGGAGTTCGAGTTTGGTGTTGTAAGGCTTCATGTTCATGTATGGGGCCTCCAAGTGTTGCGGATATTGCTATAACTTTATTGTAAAGGTTTTGGTCACCGCGTTTAAGATCACTAATTAGTGGAGCATGAACTAACCTTTGTGGTTTATTCATCGGAGAATAGATTGAGCCCTTTGTGGTGTTTGGTAGCCTTTATGGCACCACACTCAAACATAGACATACTTCCCTTCTGGAGAAAGAAACTACATGAATACATCTTCGTGTCTACTTTGCGGTTATCTCATTCCCTACCTTTACTCGTTGTTTATTACTTATTTGGCTACGGACCGAGCTGCAGAAGGAAAGCTGACGTCCTGGCCAGCCACTGGGCTTAGAGGCTTATGGATCTTGTTGGCCTCTTCGAACGCTCTACCCGATAGTTTTTTCAATAGGCATATCATTTTTGTTTTTAGGGGAAACATGCATATATTGTTTGAGAGAAGGTAAGAAACGATTTTTTCTTCACTTTAGAGATTTTTATGGATTTACAGAAAATTGTTGCAAAAGATGTTGAATTTCTGAAAAATATTGTAACAGAGAAAGCGACATTTTTATTTAGAAATGCAGATGACTATGTTCCGCATTATTTCAAAATCGTTAATAGAGAAAAAAATGTTTTGAATCGATACTTTTGGAATGACCAAGGCTATCTATACGGATTTTTTTTGCATTGTATCGCACATGGTTACATATTTCTCACCGTGTGTGATGCTTTCATGGCCCCGGGCCACTCAAAGACTTCCAGATGGTCGTAGAATTTTTTGGGACCTTGATAGACCCGACATGTACTACTGAATCATGGTGGACGACCGCGTAGCCCCCTTCTCCTCCCGCGTCGCCCCCGCGCGGCGACCGGGAGGAATCCAGGAAATCTCGCCGCCGGCCCCCTCCCCTCCTCTCCTTCTCCCTCGCCGCTGCCAGAGGGCGCGGCCAGGCGAAGCCCGGTCGTCGCCTGCGACGGCGAGGCCTTCTCGTCCTCTCGCGCTGTGGGTGGCCGCGGGTCCGTCCCTCGAGCCGGAGCTTGCCTCTTCCGGCGGGAGGCTTGGCGGCGGCGTGGTGGAGCCTGCCTAGGCTCTAGGCGGCGAGGGCCGCGGGCGGCAGCGGGTCCGGATGGCGGTGGCCTCAGCCCAGCTTGGTGGCAGGACGACAGTGGTGCCTCGACGGCGACGGTGGATGTGGTGGCAGCGAGGGCGTGCGGCAGGGAGGTCGAAGGTGGAGGCCATGGCAGAGCTGCTTGGCCCATATCTAGGCCCGTTTGGGCCTCGATCTGGGCTCAGCGGGCCTCGGTCGGTGTGTCCGCCCTCTTACCAACCTGCAGGGTGGCGGCAGTGACCTCGACGCTGCAGTGTGGTGGCGGAGCTAGTCGAGCCTGATCTGGCTGGATCTGGGGCCTGACCGGAACTACTGCTACGTCCGGTCGGCGACCTCCAAGGCGGTGATGGATGGATCTCCTTTTGGTTTTCGTTGCCGCCCACGTGGACCTGTCGCTATCTCTCGTTTGATTCGATGACCTCGTGATGCCTTGTTGCCGTGGGTGTGAGGTGATGGACGCCGGAGCGGCGGCTCTGGAAGGTGGACTGCACGGGTGACTCTTCGGCGAGCGACGTGGCAGTGGTGGTGGCCTTGTTCTTTGGTCATGTGGATGGCGAGGAGCAGGCGGTGGGAGTTCCTGGAGTTGACGATGGTTCCAACTCCTCCCAGATCGTGTGGTGAAGGCTAGACTCGAGGTCTATGATCGGTCCGAAGTTGGGGCGTGTGCGGAGGTTTTTTCGGGCGAAAGCTCAGCGTTTTGACGCCAACGATGGCGATGTCTGTGCGTGTCGTGACCCTCTTGGGGGCACCGTTGTGGTTACCTTCGCCGCGCTAGGGCTCCAGGTGAAAACCTTTGACCTTGTGGTCTCGACGACGGCGGCGTGTGCGTTGTTACCCTCTTGCGGGCGTAGTCATGGAGCTCTGATCCCCTTGGTCTCATCTTAGTAGCTCTGGTGGCAGGTCTTGTCCTTCTTGTACCTTTTTTGTTATTTTAATCTACTTTGTAAGAGGTTCTTCTCGTCAACTTTGTATCGATTCGGCGGTGTATGACTTTATTTATAAAGCTTGGCGAAAGACTATTTCGAATACTACTGAATCACAACAGTAGGCCATGCTTATTGTAGAAAATCCGAGCTTGCATTCCTGACAAATTTTCTTTGTCTGGTTTTGCAATTTGGGATTACACCCTCCGCTAATATAGACCACTAACTTTTAATGGTGAGACCGTATCAATACTATTGTTGATGACTAAAGAAAACAGGACGGTGAAGCGGCAATTGTGATGAATACTCTCTTTGTTTAGAAATATGAGACATTTTAATTTTGTGAAATAAATATGTCTAGACGTCTTTATGTATATGTTCACTCCAAACCTCTATGAACTTATATACTAAAAAAATCTAGATACATTCGATTCACGAAGCTAAAACGTCGTATATTTATATTTCTGAACGGAGTGAGTAGATGTGTAGGTAGATACATAATATGTCTATTGATCTATTTATAATTTCTACTAGTTTTAGACTCCTTTATACTACTGCTTGGGTTGAATTTTTCACATAAAAAAAGGTTAATACACAATATGCCTTATCCGGTGGGTCAACTGGGTACATAGTGGACGGCCGGAACAACGTGTCCGTGACCCGGTTTAATAATTAACACGGGTGGTGCGGCGCCGCGCACACGTGCACGTGAGACAAATGCCGTCTCAACATCGATCAAGCATGAAACGCCTATCGCCTGCGTCCGGCCGCGCAGCGTGTGACAGATCTCCCTGGCCTGACGGCGAGTGGTTACTGAATCCACCCATCGACCGGCCGCACATCAAATCAAAACCGATAGCCAAGCTTTTATTTTTTCGAACATATACTTATTCCTATGAACGCACGCAAAGTACATCGTACCTATATGAGCATCTCTGAAAGACTGATCTGACAGGTCTTAAGCTTGACAAAGCTATCACGGACGACAGAAACATCTTCTCCTACTAAAGAATAAACCAAAATCTCAAATCTTGGGTTTAAACTCTAGGGTGCCACTAACCACGGTTTGGTTGTG
Organism: Avena atlantica; assembly: GCA_910589765.1. NCBI lineage: Eukaryota > Viridiplantae > Streptophyta > Magnoliopsida > Poales > Poaceae > Avena > Avena atlantica. Next base: position 514,468,090 of record OU342735.1, on the reverse strand, counting down.
AACCGATCGCCAAGCTAGAACAGTACAACGTACGCGCGCGTATATTTGTCTTTTCCGAGGCTCGATAGATAATTGGATATATACCGGCAGACGCCCGTGAGCGAGCCTGCCTGCCTGATAACGAGCTAGCGCCGTGGCGACGAGGGAATCGTCGTGTCGTCGCTACCTACCAGTACCAGTTTATCGATCTATCTTCTTCATCATAATCAGTTGGCGAGAAGAGCCAAAGCCAACATTCGTCGTCGTCTCCGCTTCCGATCGAGACTCGACCGCCCTAGCTCGGTATTCAGAACGCCCGACCAAAACAGCCGGTCGAAATATAGCTTGTCTCCTGATCCTAGCTACCTAATGCATGCTCCTCCCCGTGATCGAATAATTAATTTGCCGCGAAACGTGGATACCCACTCTGACGAATATGTACGGAGTATGTATGTATGTATGTATGTATGTATGTATGTATGTATGTATGTATGTATGTATGTGCACTTGTCGTTTCCTGCCACTGTTCGTGCCAGTGGCTCTAGACTTGCCTGTCCCGAAGACCAACTAAGAAGGAGTTCGATAAATTTTTTAATTATTAAAAAACGCGTCGAATTATTATAGAGTTCCTTGGGCGTTACAATAGAGATGGCAGTTTGAAACGTTCAAGATAACCCTCAGTTTTATCAAAAAGTGATAATTTTAATTTATCAAAAGTTAATTCATTTTATCCTACTTATGAGGGTAAAGGGTACCTTTAGGATACTCACTGCCATCCTCATCCTTAGGGTTACATTTTCAGTACTGTAGCATTACAGCCATAGTTTAGCTTCGGCAGAATCAAGAGACCAAGTTCGGTCCCGTGTCCCTGCTCTTTCGTCTCTTCCACTCCCCAAGTGGCTAACTACCCTCTACCACTGCCTGCTCTCATGGTGGATTGCGCTCGATGGTCACTGAATAATTGAATTTGCTGCGCACATTTTTATCTGAACCAACACAAGAGAGGCGGTTATGCTGTCACCTGTGAGTGAGACTGGATTCCATATATCCATAGGCCGAATCTAGCTGCTAGCGCTGGTACTTCTAGCTGCATGTTGTTCTTGCCAAGCTTAGAGGGGCAATTTTGACAAATCTAAACTTTTTATGACAGTTTAGGTTCAAATAAACCATTTTATAAAAAAAAATTGTTAGATCTAACCAATTTAGGTACCTCCAAACGCATTGAAGGTACCATGGCTCCAGATGCTCTAGCAGTAGCCTTCTGAGTGGTACCTCCTAGGTGGTAGGATTAGTTGTGGTACCTTCAAAGTGACACCGGCGGTACCATGTCTAACGGTATCACCGGAATGTTTGGCGGTACTAAAACGGGTTAGATCTTGCTAAATTTTTAAAAAGGGTTCATTTCGTACTGAAGTTTTGCAATAGGGTCAAATTTCTCAACGGCATCGGCGTGCACACCTAGCGCTACCGTACCTTGTCATGGTGTAGCAGTTGCCACCGCGTGGACAGCGGATCGGTTGGATGGAAGGGGATGGGCAAATGGTAGAGTTTGTCTCTCTTTGTCGTTGCACAAAAGAAACGGTGGCACGTCTTTGAGGATGTTCAATCTTGGTGGAACTTCATTATCCTCGGTCATGGCGGGAGAAGGAAAGGGTCCGCCTAACTACTCATGCTAGCCTCTTGGGCTCTTTGGAATGAAAGAAACACGAAGACTTTTAAAACAAGTACACCATGCCAATTGTAATTTTCAATTCAATTAAGTAAGTCGTGGGTTCTTGCCTGGGCAAAGAATTTGCGTCGCATAATGCGGTGAGAGTAGGTTTTTGTTGTTTGTGGTGGTTTGTGAGTCTTAAACTTTGCACTCTATTTCTTCTCTAGCAATGAATTAAGACAAACATTTTTCTAAATAATTTTGACAAAGTTTACACACAAAATATGAGTATCTATAATATCAAATCAATATCGATGAATTCACCATAAAATATATTTTCTCAATATATCCATTAAATATGGTCAATGCTAATATATTTTTTTAAATATTTGATCAAACATAGTAGGATTTGACTTTTGACTAAATTTATATGCCTTACATTTTGGAATTGAGGACGTATGTACTAGTTAATTAGCTCGTCTGCTTAGTATCGGTGAAGAAAACTTGGGAATTGCTGCCATGAACCTCTCAGCTTTGGAAAGTGCATGGTCGCGTTCAGCAGGTCCGTTTTGCTGATGTGCATGTGGACAAGAAACAAGATGGGATATACCTATCCTCTGAAAGAAAGAATTAAGTTTTTGATACTCACCTCCCCAATCTGTTTGTATTGCAATTATTTTCTTATCAAAGAGTCGCTCAACGTGATGCTGAAAATCATGAAACTTCTGAAACACCTCAGATTTATTTTTCAACATATATATCCATGTAAACTTGCTGTAATCATCAATAAAACTAACATAATATTTATATCTCCCAAACGATGATGGAGCAGGCCCCCAAACATCAGGAAAAACAAGCTCAAGAGGAAAAGTAGACACACTAGTTGACTTAGGGTATGGGAGTTGATGACTCTTGCCTTTTTGACAGGCATCACAAACAGACTCTTTATTTGACTCACTAAAAGAAATATTATTATCTCTAAGAACTTGTTGGACTACTGATAAAGACGGATGACCGAGACGCCTATGCCAATGTGAAGACGAAGACTTGACGACACCATGCGCTTGCCGGCCAGATGATATAGAGAGTGGCGATGGCAAGGGATAAAGACCGTCCACACATCTACCTTGAAGAAGAACCTCCCTCGTGTCCTGATCCTTGACAAAAAAGGAATTAGGCCAATATTCAACAAAGGCATGATTATCTTTGGCAAGGCGACTAGTGGAAACAAGATTTTTAGTGGCATTAGGAACATGCAAGATGTTGTTAAGATGCAAATCATGATTAGGGGTATGAATTAACGAGTGACCAATATGACGTATATCCATACCTGTACCATTGGCTGTATGAATTTGATCGTTTCCATGGTAGCGATCCCGCACATGTAGCTTGTCAAGTTCCCCTGTGACATGGTCAGTTGCTCCAGAGTCACTGTACCAATTTGTATCAACTCCATATGATCCAGTAGCTGCTCCTGCAGTTTTTTCTGGACCATGATAGCTCTTTTGGAACCTCTTCCAACAATTTAGTGCAATGTGTCCCTCTTTGCCGCACACCTGACATATGGGTCTTGGGCCTCCTTGATGATTACCACCGCCGTATTGTTGACGATAGCCTTGGTAATTTTGATTACCATTGCCCCTATTCCGCTGATCATTACCACGTGATTCATAGCCACCACGTTGATCGTAATTGTCACGTTGTTGATCTCCATGTCCACCATAGCGACCACCTCCTCGGCCACCACGATATCCACTGCGACCACCACCTCCTCGAGTAGCAGCATTAACTGATGACTCGCTGGTAGGATTTTGAGACTCCAGCCGAGCCTCATAAGAGAGAAATTGGGAATATAGATCACCCAAATTGATGGACTGTTGGGCCTTAATCAAGGCCGTGATTGCAGCAACAAAACCATTGTACTCGTCATCAAGTCCAGCGAGCACATAAGAGATGATATCCTCTGTATCAAGAGGTTTGCCGGCAGTCGCCATCTCATCCGCCAAACTCTTGATCTGACTGAAATAGACTGCGCCGGTCTTGTTCTCCTTGCGGGTCTGGTTGAGTTTTGTGCGTAGATGAACTATACGCGCTTTGGACTGCGAGGAAAACATCTCCATCACCTGATTCCAGACACCTGCTGAAGTGGTTTGTCCGACCATCTGTGTCAACACCTCCCTAGACATGTTCCGCAGGAGATAGCCAAGTAATTTTTGATCTTGCGAGATCCACCTCGCATACTCGGGGTTAGGGACCGTCACCTCTACCCCATCCTTATCCTTAGTCTTCAATTCCTTCTCTGGAGCTTTTACCGATCCGTCAAGATAGCCTTCTAGCTGAGCACCTCGAACATCAGGGAGGATCTGGATTTGCCAAAGGAGGAAGTTGTCCCCTGTCAATTTATCAGACAGGGTGACGTTCAGGGCGCCACCGTCGGTCGACGTTGAGGAGGAAGAACCCAGCGACATGGTGGCGACTTAGCGACTTAGCGATTTGGGGGCGAGCGAACTGGCGACTTTAGCGATTGGCGTCGACAACAATTCAGATGCGATCGGAAGACCCTCGCTCTGGTACCATGTAAATACGATTGGGATTTCTGGAAGCGTACCCTTGACAGGGCCTTACGTGGTGTATATATAACGATTGACATACAAGTGTTTTCCGTGTCCTTGGTGTATACCAACACGTCTCATAACCTAACGTGATACAACCAACCAGGACCGGAACAGGAGACGTACATGACTAGGTATATACAAGATTTAACAGTTCTTGCTATGCACATTGCTTAGGCCCCGTTTGACAAGCTTTTAGGCCGAATCCATCGTTTCTTACATCTCCGAAAATATGGCCCTACGAAAGAGTATATGTTTGAAAGCCTAGTTTTTACTAGTGGAGAACGGGGCACTAGTCCCGGTCGTAGAGGGCCTCTAGTCCCGGATGGCCAGGCCGGACTACGGAAACGGGACTAGAGGTCTTAGTCCATTTACGGGCCCGGGACTAAAGGATGTGCACGTGGCAGCGTAGCAGTGCGAGGGGGGGGGGGGTCCAGCCAATGGGGGTTTCTGCCGCGGCAGAGTTTTGGGGCCATTTTCTGCCGCGGCTGCCGATGGGGGGTTTCCGCCGCGGTAGAGTTTTTGGGCCGTTTTCTGCCGCGGCAGCCGATGCGGAGTTCTGCCGCGGCAGGAGGATAGGTAGAGGAGGGTTACGTTTGGCGTAAAGTGACATGCAACGAAGAGACCACAACCCGTCTAATATAGATATAATTCTACATTACATATAATTCTACATTACATAAATGGAGATCACAACCTGTCTATTCGGTTACAAGTTCATTAAATCACGGGTAGCCGGAGGTATGGTATTTTTCTTCTGGGTTTATGACATGGTCAACAAGAAATCCCGCCAATTCCTCTTGAATTGCTACCAGACGCTTCCTTGGATCGAGATTCTCCCGCAATCTTTCCAACTATATATAAAAGGAGGAGGTCAATATGAATATCAATAGTCATAACAGATATTATGAATGACACTCAACAATTTTTTTGAATATATTGCTCACATACTTCCAAAAATGTATCTCCGTCCCTCTCACTAACCTCCGACCGAATGTACTCGCACACGAAGTATCTACATAGGTTAGTACCTGGTGACTGACTCTCGCACTTTACGACAAAAGGTTTCAATCAAATAATAATCAAGCATGACATGATGGTATTGAAACTAGAATTGAAGAGATGCGCGGATCTAGCTCGTACTACTTACATCGATCCGATGAAAACTAAGCTTGTCTTTAAATTCACCAACCGTAGCATTGGTGAAAGCTTTCCAAACCCTGCCCGGCAAAAAAAGAATAAATGAGTTATTAGTTACTTGATATCTCAGGATATATATATATATATATATATATATATTTATATATATATATAGTGCGATAATGACTGAAATTACCTCTGGAGCGCATATTTAATGAATGTGTACTCTGATTCGTCTCTCATTAGCGAGTCCTTGATTTCAACTCTACCAGCGTCAACTTCAATGGTTAGCAGAATCCAGTGATAGCTGCGCACATTTATATACGTCAGTAACTCATCAATTACATTTAGCAGAATCAAGTGATCTATACAAGGCAGTAACACTCTTACCTGTAGTTGTAGGGAAATAATATTCTCCGTTTGTAATGTTGCCTCAGTAAGACCCTTAGCAAGTTACGCTCCGTGTCCTTGGGGTATTCCATTAGCAATGCTTGATTAAACCGGTGTGGGTCGATGAACCCAGTGTCAAAGATTTTCTTCCGGTCACATTCATCGCTCTTCATTCTGTATAATAGCATATAGTGAATATAATTACATGCAATAAAAGAGTTGGGTTAGAGACTTTATCATAGAAATAAATGAACTACTTACAAACAATAGGTAGCGAGGAAACTCAAGTCAAGGGCATCTTGTTTGAATAACATATAGAATTCCTCAAAATAAATTTGCAACTGGTCTTCACCATTAAAATGCTCACTTGTAATTTTCACAAGCAGCACTGACAATTGATCTTCTTCATCGCATGTAGAGACTTTCTCGTACCACTCATGCAGTCTTCGCATTTGAGTTGGTAGAAATTTGACCTCATCAGGTCTGACCAGAGTCTCCCGTATTCATATCTCCATGCAATTTCCTCTTGTATGGAGATATGCCCGACTAGCGCTTGATCAACTGTAATATTAGCACCTTTGGCAAATTCCATTGCTATAATATTCTGATGATCAGTATTGGATAACACCTTGAGCGGGGCAATCGATTTGTTTGCCTGCATTTCGAGTTGCGCAACCTTTCTTTTCCCGCTGCTTGTAGTAGTATTTCCTAGAGTATTACCACTGCTTGCAGTAGTATTTCCTGAATTCTTCCTATCAATTCTCATCAGACAGCGTTTGTAGTCATCAGCCTTATTTATCTCATATTGTGATGGTTGCTCAAGAAACCCCTTAGCCCATTTTTTGGCTTTCGGATCAAATATTTGTTTTGACTCGGGAGCTTTGGGTGCAAAGAAGGCTTTAACTTGGGCATCACTGATCGCTTTGGTTTCCTCATCAGTCATCTCGTAAGGTAACTTGGGAGGAGGCGGCGGGATTTTCTTCACCTTTTTACCTTTGGCTTTCTTCTGACTAGTATTTATACTAGTTGACTGAGAGACCGCCTTCTTCGTCTAACACGGCGGCGCGGAGTGGGTTGACGCGGCGGGGGAGGAGTGGGCTGATGCGGCGGCGGACTCACGCTATGGTGGTCGTCCCACTCCTCATGTGGACTTGCTGGAGGCGGCAGACTCGGCTGACGCAGAGGAGACGGTGGTGGCTTGGGTGAGCCTGGAAACACGATGTAGTTATTGCGCCATAGAATGATAGAGCCCCTGACTTCTCCTAGCATGCTCTCATCTTCAGGTCCAGGGATGTCAAGTTGTAGTGATTCATATTGAGGTAGAATCTCATCCACCTCGACACGAGCATAGCCATCTGGAATCTCTTTGCAATGCCAGCGTGCTTCAGGTTCACAAGATAAAGCATAGCCGAGAGCCGCCTTGAAGGATAAGTTCATCACTCCCACATGCAGCTCGCAGCTTGTCTTCTCAGTGATATTGTCCACGGGATAGCGATCTATCGGATCGGCCGTCGTGGAAGCGACACTGCTTCTCCGCTGAGATGGGACACCGACACTTTCTTCTAGCCGCTGACGACTTGGCCCTTGCTGGCGCATTTCGTCCAGCTGCTTCTGTTGCTCCTTTAGCATGGCATATATTTCCTCATTCTTTCTTTACATGCTACGCAACCGGGATGCCTCCTCTATCTCCTTCCGCTTCCTTGCCCTCGCTCGGCTTCTATAGGATTCAGTGTCCTCAGGAAACCCAGTCTTCCACGGCACAGAAGGTCCAAAGCCTCGTGTTCTTCCTGGTTTTTCAGGATTCCCGAGGGCCTTTGTCAGCTCGCCATTCTCTCTGCCTGGTTTGAAGTCACCCTTTTTAACCTTCTCAATTGTTTTAACAATTTCTCCATGGGGTGTAGCAACTTTGGACTTTTAATCGAATATTAACTAGCCTGTTTCCATGTCATACTTTGCCCCATGGGAAAGTAACCAATTCCTTACTCTGATGGGCCAGTCCTTTGTAGATGGAGTGAGCCCTTGGGCACGCAAGGCTTTCTCGGCTTCCTCCCACTTAGGAACGGAAGTCCTGTAGCTACCTGTCTCCATCGTATGGTGATATTTATTTTTTGCAGCATTTTCTTTATTCTTTGCGGACCTTTTTTTTGCTATTGCTGATTTCTTGTAGTCTAGAAATCTTTTCTAGTGAGGCCGCTGCTTCTCTAGTGACTCCTTGAATGCTGGAACTTTTCCTTCCTCGAGATATTTATTGTATAATTTTTTCTTATAGTTATTGAATGGTTGGGCCATCTTCTTAAGAGCGAAACGCTTAACTTTGGACCTCGTCTCATCTGTGGCCTCCTTAGTCTCTAAGACCGGTAGGGTGAAATGGCGAATGAGCTTATCCCATAGTATGTCTTTGTATCTGTCCTCGACATAACTCATAGAATATTCATTGGCCTTTGCTGGCTTATTCCAGTTGATAATGTTGATCGACACGTTGTCCCTAACAAAAAATCCACATTGATGAATAAATGTGTTTGCGTTCTTTATGGGAAGCAACGGGACGCCCACTAGAGAGACCTCAACAATTGTGAGATGCGCATCATCGGGCATCCCTTTGGCTGGTCCTCGTTTACTATTTTTAACTAGCGCGGTCGATGTGGATGTCTAAAATAAGAAACAACATTCGTTAATATATATATACAAATAAATTAATGCATCTATCTACTAGTGATCAAAAGGCTTAATAATATACCTCGCCAGACTTTGTCAAGGCTGGTCCATCATTTTCCAAGTCATCATCGAAATTAAAACTAGTATGCGCTTCGACTTGAGGTTCTATATCTATTGCCTCACCGGACTCATTTAGAAACTGTGAGCCATCTTCTGCTCCGCAGTCTTCTTCCCCACCCTGATCGACGAGCGCTCCATCCTGATAGGGGAGCGGTCCTCCACCAGCCAGTATCATAACGAATAAAGGCTCTTCACCTTCTCTACTGTTGAAGTGATCCATAGAATAACTGCTATGACATAATGTGCATATATGAGTAATAAAATTATATAACATCTCGAATGACAACAAAAGTATTAATAGCATATAACATCTCGAATAACATCTCATAAAACAACAAAGAAGTCATAATACATCTCGAATAACGACAAAGTAGTAATATCATATAAAAAACAACATCCTGTCTGATAACATAGCTCAAACTCAACGTCGATTACCGGCTCCTGAGCCGCGGGATGTGACCAATGAAATAGTCGGAACCATCATCGGACTATAACTAGGGTGAGATCCCTGAATACCTGCCAGGTATGGGGGGCCAGCCTGGTGTCCAACATCACCATATAGCGACGGAAGTGCTCGTCCTCCTCTCTGACGCAACGTCGTACCACCTTCTCGGGGGCCGGCTCCCTCTGCACTCTGCCTGGGCCACGTGACCTCCACCAAAGAAGATCCGGGTCGACGACGACACCCGAATTCCTCACCAAGCTACGCGTCCCTGACGGTAGCACCTCCCAGTGCCAGCCTGGCGGAGCACAGTCTCGTACAACACCGCTAGAGCGTAGTACAACCTCGCTCTGGCCGAGTTGGCTACGAGGATGCCCGGGCATATCCTAAAGTAGGTATGGATTTGACCGAAAAATACACTCTTTAAAAAAACACTATTTAGGACAAAATATACTATATATACACTATATACTAACTAATATCCTAATTAAATACTAAACAATATATACTACTTAGGAAAAAATACACTATGTATACATTAAATACAAACTAATATCCTAAATACTAAACAATATACACTATACTTTGAAAAATATACTATTTAGGGAAAAAATACCCTATATACTAAATAATACCTAATATCCTAAATACTAACTAATATAGACTATATATTGAAAAAAACTAAATACTAAGTAAATAAATACTAACTAATTAAATAAATACTAACTAAGTAAATAAATACTAACTAATTAAATACTAAGTAAAAAATACTAACTAATTAAGCAAATACTAAGTAAATAAATACTAAGTAAATAAATACTAACTAATTAAATAAATACTAACTAAGTAAATACTAAGTAAATAAATACTAACTAATTAAATAAATACTAACTAATTAAATAAAACTAAATACTAAGTAAATAAATACTAACTAAGTAAATAAATACTAACTAATAAATAGTGAAAAAACACTCACCGGCGGGGATGGGCCGGTGAGAGGCGGCACGTACGGGGACGGGCGTGCAAGGGGCCGGCAGCGCGAGGACGAGGCGGGTGAGGGGCGCGGCGGCGACTCCGATCCGGACGGGGCGCGGCGGGCGGACGGCTAGCAGCACGGCAGGGCCGCGGGGCAGCACGGCGGGGCACGGGCGGCGTCGATCGTCTTTGGAGAAGAAAGAAACGCGTCCCGGCTCGTGGCTCAGGCCGGTAGGAGGGCGGTGGGTATTTTTACCCACCACCTCTAGTCCCGGCCCCTGCCTCCAGCCGGGACTAGAGGGGAGGCTCTAGTCCAGGCCCCAGCCTCCAACCGGGACTAGAGGTCTTTTCGCGGCGCCGTTTCGTTCTCGCGCGCAAAGACCTCTAGTCCCAGTTGGGGGATGTGGCCAGGATTAGAGGTTGATTTTTTTAAAAATCTCTTTATCTTTTATTCTATGATGATAAAAAATATGTATTATATATCAAATATTGCAGAAAAAAAGATCTATAATGTAAATCTATTAGCATATTCTGTTATAAAACTAATATTTTGTTGAATTAAAAAATATCTTTTGGATACTAGAGTTTGAATTTATTAATATTATTATTTCTTTATCTTTTATTCTGTGATGATGAAAAATATGTATTATATATCAAATTTTGCAGAAAAAAAGATCTATAATGTAAATCTATTAGCATATATTATAAAATTAATATTTTGTTGAATTAAAAAATATCTTTTGTATACTAGAGTTTGAATTTATTAATATTATTATTTCAATATCTTTTGTTGTGTTATGATGAAAAATATGTATTATAAATCAAATTTTTCAGAAAAAAGATCTATTATGTAAATTTACTAGCATACTAAATATGGACCGGGACTAAAGCTTGCGGCGGGCGAGGGAAGGCAGGACTAGGGCAGGCATGCTAGGGAAGGCAGCACTAATGGTATGGGTGAGTGTCGACTTTATGTCGTGCAGATTTTCCCTTGTCCCGGATGGTGTCGCCAACCGGGACTAAAGCTGAAGTCCCGGTTGGAGACACCAACCGGGACAAAACACGAGTGAAAACTAATAATAGGGGTGAGTGTCGATATTATGTCGTGAGTGTCGACACTATGCCGAGCTACTTGTACTATAAATAGGCCAGTCCTCCAACCAGTTTGAGGCATCTCCAAGATCGATGGTTTGCGAAAGCAGGCACACCACTACGGCCAGTTTCAGGGAGATGCCGCCGGAGCCCAGTCCTCCGGCATCTCCAAGAAACTGGTCATAGAGGCACTCCCTAATATGTGAAATTAGGTTAGCTCCTACGCATATTGATCTAGTTAGAAAAGTTACAAGCTGCAAGATGGTCTTCAAGAGCAGGGACACCACTACGGCCAGTTTCAGGGAGATGTCCCCGGAGCCCAGTCCTCCAGCATCTCCAAGAAACTGGTCATAGAGACACTCCCTAATATGTGATCGCACGTGTTTGGAGATCAGATCTTCATGGTAAGTACGAATTTGGACAACATCTTCATGGTTTGGGAAAGTTATAGTACGAATCGGAACTAAAGGCCCCCCTTTAGTCCCGGTCCAACCATAAAACGGGACCTAGATATAGAGGAAAAGTGCGGGAAAACATTGCGGGAAGCGGTGGGAAATGGCGGGAAATATCTTTAGTCCCGATTAGTGGCTACAACCAGGACTAAAAGCTTCGGTCAGATGAAAAGTTAGTATAATTATTCTTGTAAAACGGAAAAAATAACAAACTTTGTAAAAGCTTCACAAAATGAAATACATGCATATGTACATATTGATTGCATCTAAAAAACGGCCGCATGCAAAATTCTGAATACATCATATGACTTTCTTATGACCGTGTGGCCTTAACCATGGAGCATCTTCATCAAGTAACATGATGCTTGGGTCACCCTTCACTACAAACGGCGGAATTTCATGAAACTTGTCATAATCTTCGGACATCTCTGTCTTGTCCTCCACTCCTACGATGTTTCTTTTCCCTGAAAGAACTATGTGCCGCTTTGGCTCATCGTTTGATGATGTATTTGTTTGCTTATATTTTATTTTTCTTGGTTTGGTAGACATCTCCTTCACATAGAAAACCTGAGACACATCATTGGCTAGGACGAATGGTTCGTTCATGTACGCAAGATTGTTGAGATCCACTGTTGTCATTCCGTATTTTTTGTCTACCTCAACCCCACCTCCTGTTAGCTTGACCCATTTGCACTGAAACAAAGGGACCTTCAAAACAGGTCCATAGTCAAGTTCACATATCTCCTCTATGTAACCATAATATGTGTCCTTTGACCCATTTTCGTTTGTTGCATCGAAGTGGATACCACTGTTTTGGTTGGTGCTCTTTTTATCTTGGGTGATCGTGTAAAATGTATTCCCATTTATCTCGTATCCTTGGTAAGTCCATATAGCCGAAGATGGTGAGCTGGCCAACAAGTACAACTCATCACAAACAGTGTTGTTATTCATGAGATGTGTTTGCAACCAACCGCCAAAAGTCTTCATGTGTTCATCTCTAATCAAGGAGCCATGCTTTCCCGGGTTGTTTGAGCGTACAATATCCTTGTGTTCCTTTATATACGGAGCTGCCAAGGTGGAATTATGCAGAACCGTGTAGTGTGCTTGAGTGAAAGAATGTCCGTCCCTACATATTATTGATTTCCTTCCTAGTGTGCCTTTTCCACTCAGTCTTCCCTCATGCTGTGATTCAGGAACACCAATCGACTTAATGTCAGGAATAAAGTCAACACAAAACTCAATGACCTCCTCTGTTCCATAGCCCTTCGATATGCTTCCTTCTGGTCTAGCACGGTTATGGACATATTTCTTCAAGACTCCCATGAATCTCTCAAAGGGGAACATATTGTGTAGAAATACAAGACCCAAAATAGTAATCTCGTCAACCAGGTATACCAGCAGATGCGTCATAATATTGAAGAAGGATGGTGGGAACACCAGCTCAAAACTAACAAGACACTGGACCACATCATTTTGTAACCTCGGTAGAATTTTTGGATCGACTACCTTCTGAGAAATAGCATTGAGGAATGCACATAGCTTCACAATGGGCATTCGAACATTTTTCGGTAGAATCCCCCTTAATGGAACCGGAAGCAATTGTGTCATAAGCACGTGGCAGTCATGAGACTTTAGGTTTTGGAATTTTTTCGACGAGAAGCCAGAGGGGACCTTCATACTTCTTAGGACTTCAAAAAAAATTCCTTCTCTTCTTTGGTAAGAGCATAGCTGGCAGCACTTAGACGTCCTTTATCTGTCTTTATTGGATGCACGCGGTCTCGGTCTTTCATACCTTGCTGGTCCTGTCGTGCTTCTGGCGTATCTTTTGTCTTTCCATACACGCCCATAAAGCCTAGAAGGTTTACCCAAAGATTCTTCGTCACGTGCATCACGTCGACTGCAGAGCGAACCTCTAGAACTTTCCAATAGGGTAGCTCCAAAATATAGATTTCTTCTTCCACATGATCACATGTTCGTCAGCGTCATTTGGAACAGATTGACCGCCAGGGCCCTTTCTAAAGATTACTTCTAGATCCTTGACCATACCAAATATATCATCACCAGTACGACGGATAGGCTTCTTCCGATGATCTGCCTCACCATTGAAATGCTTTCCTTTCTTTCTTGCGGGATGCCTGGCCGAAAGAAATCGACGATTCCCTAGGTACACATTCTTCTTACCTTTATCTAAATATATACTTTCAGTATCATCTAAACAATGCGTGCATGCATTGTATCTCTTGTTTGACTGTCCTAAAAGGTTATTAAGAGAAGGCCAATCATTGATGGTTACGAACAACAACACCCGTAGGTCAAATGGTTCCTGTTTGTGCTCATCCCACATACGAACACCTTCATCGCGCCACAATTGTAGTAGTTCTTCAACTAATGGCCTTAGATTCATCAATATCATTGCCGGGTTGCTTTGGGCCTTGGATGAGCACTGGCATCATAATGAACTTCTGCTTCATGCACAACCAAGGAGGCAGGTTATATATACATAGAGTTACAGGCCAGGTGCTATGACTGCAGCTTTGCTTTCCAAAAGGATTCATGCCATCTGTACTTAGACCAAACCTTAAGTTCCTTGCGTCATCTGCAAAGCTCGGGTACTCTCTATCGATTTTTCTCCATTGCGACCCATCAGCGGGGTGTCTCAACATCGAGTCTTTCTTGCGCTCTTCTTTGTGCCATCACAACAACTTGGAATGCTCTTTGTTTCTAAACAAACGTTTCAACCGTGGTATTATAGGAGCATACCACATAACCTTTCCAGGAACCCTCTTCCTAGGGCGTTGCTCGCCCTCAACATCACCAGGGTCATCTCGTCTGATCTTATAGCGTAATGCGCTGCATACCGGGCATGCATCCAAATTCTCGTACTCCTCACCGCGATATAATATGAAGTCATTAATGCATGCATGTATCTTCTGCACCTCTAGTCCTAGAGGGCAGACGACCTTCTTTGCCTCGTATGTACTGACATGCAATTCATTATCCTTTGGAAGCTTCTTCTTCCAAATTTTCAGTAGCTTCTCAAATCCCTTGTCAGATAAACCATTCTCTGCTTTCCATTGCAGTAATTCCAGTGTGGTAACGAGCTTTGTGTTGCCATCTTTGCAATTTGGGTATAACAATTTTTTGTGATCCTCTAACATGCGCTGCAACTTCTTCTTCTCGTTTTCATTTTCGCATTCGCTCCGTGCATCAAGAATGGCCTGACGAAGATCATCAGCAGTCTCATCTAATGCCCGTTCTTCACCTTCTTCTTATTCATTGTCTTCTAGTGCAGTGCCACCGTATTCAGGAAACATTGGATAATTATCATCGTTCTCTTCTTCTTCTTCGCTATCTTCCATCATAACCGCTTTCTCCATGCTTTGTCCAATAAATATAGCCGGACATGAAACCTGATTGAATCAGGTGGATGTGAATGGTTTTGGATGAAGATTAATCATTCTCATTCCGACAGACACGACACGGACAACACATAAAACCATTCTGCTTGTTTCCCTCAGCCAACTTGAGGAAAGAATGCACGCCTTTAATGAACGCGTCAGACATTCGGAGAGCGTCATACATCCATTCTCGGCTCTTCTGCAGTATAATTAAAATTTTCTATCATATAAAAAGTTTGGATCATTTTTACTACAATTACTTTTACATGCACTAATTTTTGAATTAAGATTTTCTATCATATTAAAATTTTACATGCACTAATTTTTGAATTGGACAAAACTGTTAACATAAAAATGTTGACTATTTAATTATTGCTCTAGCAGTGAAAACCTTATTCAATTCTGAGATCCGAAACTCTTCAAATGCACATCTCAACTTTCAGTAGCTTTTTTGTATAATCAAACTATGCTTAAAACTACACATCTAAAATTCCCTCTACACTTCTAAGCATGAAATTCCTCATTCTAGCT
Source organism: Avena atlantica (assembly GCA_910589765.1). Lineage (NCBI taxonomy): Eukaryota > Viridiplantae > Streptophyta > Magnoliopsida > Poales > Poaceae > Avena > Avena atlantica. The sequence goes on along the minus strand of OU342735.1, from coordinate 514,452,653 downwards.
AGTTCTAGAGCATTGAGCTAAACTATAACAATAAGAGGTGAATGATTGGAGTTGCTAACCATTTTAGAAGCTTCGATTGATAGATGATGCCACCAAATCTTGGATTGAAAGTTCCACCAAAATAAGGATGAACTTGAGCTGTTACTTGTAGGAAATGGCCATACTTTTGGGCTGGGTCGAACAAGCATATATAGTGGTAATAAGTTGTTCCGGGTGATAAAATGAATCCAGACTAGAGGTTGACCTCTAGTCCCGGCTTGTAACAAGAACCCAGACTAAATATAGCCATGGGTCCCACAGGAGCTCTAGTCTCGGCCTGTGTTACCAGCCGGGACTAGAGGTTGCCCATGGACCGGGACTAGTGATATGGGGCCATGTAGCCGTTGTAGAATTCACAGACCAAGACTAGTGCTAACACTAGTCCCGGTTTCAGAGGAGGCCGGGATTAGAGGCTGGAGCTGAAAAAACGAAAGATCGTTTTTCTACTAGTGTTTGCATCTGTTATACACGGCAAGCCACACAAGAATTTAACATAAAATCTCTCCAACAAAAAAAAAAGCACGAGCATCCGCCAGAAAAACGAAAACACACGACGTGTTTACACAACCCCGAGATTTACACGGATTCGACTATATGGGGGAGTGTTACAGCCAGGTTCATACGTGCACGTGCCCCAGTTCGAATGCGTGATCTCGTGAACCGACAAACTTTGGTTCTTCCGCATGTATCATGTACGAAGGTTCTCCCGCAACATCGGTTTGTCAAGACACAAAAAAGGTGTTTGCGATCGTCCATGCTCCAACTCACTAATTTTTTGGCACCGCCGCCCTTTAGGTTCCAAATAATTTAGGGCTAGCAAACAAGGCTGCTGATCCAGTGAGAATCTTCCATTACTTAATTACGGAGGTGGGAAGACAGTTCCAAAATCTTGGATAATCTAAGTCATCAATTTGACAAACCTGGCATGATTTGGATTTTGGACTATAATATGGACATTGTAATTGCATCAGATGCTGACTAAAGACCACGATCACGGGGAGTTAAATGTGGAGGAATGAAGGTGTACTCGGGGCCAGGGTACATGCATGTGTCATGCTGTCCTGCTTGTTCTTCAGGCTCATTTCTTTTTAGTGAAGATTTTTGAACAATTCACAAACATAGCTTGTCTTCATAATCCATTAAACTGTCTTGGACGTTGAATGAATAACAGTGTGCATGTGAATGAAGAAGGGAGAGAGCACTCCACTCACGCAAGAGCACCACTACTCATGCCACTCCAACGCAACTCGCTACATACAGTTCACCGCAGAAGTCACCGGAGCCACTCAGAGTCAGAACCACAGTTGGCCCGTAGCTCTTTCGCCGCCATTAGGACTTCCACAGCGTTGTAATTTACCGGTGTCCAAACTTTTTCTGGCTATGACTGTCGGTGCCCACACATTGTGATACCGGTGCCCGAACGAAATTTTCTAGGCATCGAAGCAAGTAGAAGCATCGATGCCCCATTCTTACAGCCAATAAAATATTGCTATTTGTCTGTCTATTCTAAACAGCAAACGCTCCTCTTCCTTTCCTCCCTACACATCAGCCATATGTACTTCCTTAGGAGATGGGTCCCAATAGTCCTTTACCTGTCGGAGCCCTACACTGTGAGAACGGTGCCTGAATATTTTTGTGACCTTTTGACGTATTGGGCACCGACTATACTGTGGAAGGCCTTAGCATTTCCACCACACAGTAGTGTCTTCCCCTGATAGAGGGCAGGGGCGGAACCAGGTACAAAGGCCGCCACTCAAATTTTAAATTCCCTTTGTATTTATGCATGTTTTGAACGAAGAAATTATGAAACTCTACAACTTTATAGAAGGTGTGTCCCTAGTCAGACGATGTGCCTCCAGTTAGAATTTTTTCTAGGTCCGCCCTGATAGAGGAACACACATAGTAGGCCGGCTTCAGTCTAGCCCGCTAATTTTCCACTCCACCATAACTGCTTCTCTCCCTCGATCGGGACATGAGAAGCTTAATTAGTAGGCCGGTTTCAGTTTAGCCGTACATTTCACCATTGTACCACCTTGAGCACCTCACATGCTCGGTTAAACAATCTCACTGGAACATAAGGTTGTTACCGGGAACTTTACATGGGTCTAGACTTGTGCCTGAAGTGGTTACCCATCAGATCGAAAACCCCGACACTCGTGTATGAAGGTTCTTTCGCTATATCCACTGGCGTGTCACCAAAAAAGGGTGTTTGCAAATGGTCCATGCTCCAACTCCAACTCACTAGATGTCCTGGGTAACCACACCAATGCCTGTCCGATCCAGTCCATGCTCCAACTCCAACTCACTAGATGGTGCCAGATTTCACTTCTGTGATTTTTCGTCATGTTGGTAGATTGCTTAATGTAACAGCACACATTCTAGCCCGCCGGGCTGAGTCGTTTATTTTTTCGGTTTTTCGTGATGGGGGTCCGGATTGCATTCGAGAAGCCCTCTATAAGGATTTGTTTTAAGTCAATAAAATGCTGTTTACCCTCAAAAAAAACACTCACTAGTCTTTTGGCACCATCGCACTTTAATTAGGTTCAGCAATGGAACGGGTCTACCTAGCTAACAAGGTTGTGTGATCCGGTGCAAATCTCCGTTAATTAATTAATTGTTAATTGCGGAGGTGAGAGGACAGTTCCAAAATCTTGGATAATCATAAGTCGTCGATGTGACAAACCTGGAATGATCTTTTTTTTGGGGTGGGGTTGTGTGTGTGTGTGTGTGTGTGTGTGTGTGTGTGGGGGGGGGGGGGGGGGGGGACTAACATAGACATTGCAATTGCATCACATGTTGACAAAGACCACAATCACGGGTGAGTTAAATATGGAGGATGGTGCACTCAAGTACATGTGCCATGTCCTCCTCCTTGTTCTCTAGGCTTGAGAACCAAGCGTTGGTTTGGTGGCAAGACTAGCGAGTGCGCAGCCAGTTTACCCGGATTCAAGTCTCCATAGGGACTGAATTAAACAGGATTTTATCCGAACGCGTATAATTCGTTGCTGGAGAGATCTCATCTATCTAACAACATATAGCCTGCGAGGTACCATTTCACGGGGGTCAACATTTTTATTTTCTAGGCCCATTTCTTTCGGTGCAGATTTTTGAACAATGGGCAGACATAGCATGTCTTAGTAATCCTTTCTTAATTACTCTCTCTTAAAATAGATGTGTTAAATTTATCTAAATTTAGATGTATTTAGATACTATTTAATATATAGATATATTTAAATTTAAACAATTTTTTGACATCTATTTTTAGACAGGGAGAGTACTAGCCATGGAAGTTAACTGTTTTGGACGTTGCATGAACAACAGTGTGCATGAGACAGAGAGAGCAGATAACCCAAGACAGTTTCGTCGCATGCATGTTGGGATGTGAAGCTGCAGTGACAATGTTATCAATCAATCAATCCTTGCCACGAGTCGTCCTCTCACAAATCTAGCATGCGGATCGGTCCTGGAAGCTGTGCGTGTGATTGTGAAGCACCTCTTTGAACAGTGCTGAAGTTCAACTCATACAGTGCACCCCATGATAATGAACGAACAAGATATTCAACAGAACAAGGAGGGTGACATCTTGTTTGCTCGTGCTTGCGCTACGTACGTGAGCAATATCCTCACCAGAACATGAATCAAAAAAAATCCCATAAAATCGACGTGAAGAATTTGTGCATTTCCAAACATGCCGCATGGCATTCAGTTTGAAAACTACTACAGTGACCACCGACACATGAAGAGGAGAGGGGCACATATGATGGAGAGAGCCAAGAAGGTTTCGTTACACGAAACAATGCAGGTGGGATGGGCCCGCCGCCAAGCCCGCCTCCCATCCCACCACACAAAGCCTATTTATCCCATTTGTGAGATCTCACTTTTCTTTTACAGTAAGCCTAAGATGGGTCAAACATGGTGATGAAAATAAAGCAGAGGAACGAAAAAGATGGCTAAAACAGAGAACTACTCCCAAAACACCTCTCCAAGAGGGAAACATCCTCTCCAATCAGCTGTAACGCTCCATTCGTCGTCAATGATTTGTTCTAGAAAATTCTTCTATTTCTTTCTTTCCATATGCGCCAAGCAACATATGCAACGAAACAACCTTCCTTCTTCCTCAGTTCTTTTGATCATTGGAGGTTACATTTGTGCCACCAAGCTTTGATGGAGGAATTTTCTAAGGACACAACTGCAATTCTAGGATACCGTCCCACAAGATTCGGTAAATCCCACACCTGGTTAATCTTGACCATGAATCGATGACTTTGTGCCTGCTACTCTCTTGTGTAATCCTGCTTGGTTGAATTTTGCATGTGTGGGCTAATTTAAGGGTCCCACGAGACCGATCCCCCCGGATGAAATCCCACGCAATCCATTTTCTCCCATTGAGATGGGTAGGCAGGAGGCGGAATCTCCCGTGCCCGCGCCTGCCAGCATCGTTAGTTTGATGCATGTCCTGATGTGAAGATGTAGTGACAATGTCATCAGACAAACCCTGCCACGTCCACTACAATCTACCATGAGTAGTCGAGCTAGTTCAACGACAAAAAACAAGAATTCCCGGGATCTATCTACAACCGTCTTTTTTGTTTTCCCAAAATACCGTATTTTCTGATTGAGATATGTAAGTTTTACAGTTGTCTTGTAAGTTTCATCATGTAAATTTATGATTGCGGGTTGTGAAACTTACCACCGGAGCGAATCTTGCCTGGAACGAACGGACCAGATAAGTCCCGTGTCGCACCTCAGGGCAGCATCAGGGGAGATCTACGCGCCGCCAGAGCCCTCCTGCCACTGGATCTTCTTGCCGCCGCTGCCGCTGTCCCTAGCCGCGGCGGCAGCGGTCCTAGCTGACAAAGGTGGCTGGGATAGTGGTGCAATGGAGGCAATCGTCAGAACTGTTGGGGCAGCGGCGGAGGCCGATGCGCTGCGACCTAGGCGGCGACCCTGTGTCGGGCTAGCGGCGGTTCCCCATGGCGGAGATTTGGTGGAGGAGGCGCTAGAGTAGGGGATTCCTTTGGAAGACCTAGATCGGCCCTTTAACCCTGATTGACAGCGGGATCTAGGCGAGGCCATGGTCCTTCTGGTCATGGTGGGCATGACCTGGAGCGGCAAAGTAAGGTCGCGGGGCATTGATATATGGGTTCAATCTGGACCTCTAGGCCTGATCTGGTACTTGTCTCTAGGGCTGACTTGCCTTCTCCTTCGTTGTTTTGATCGGTGGCGTGGGGGCCTGCTAGGTGTGCTTGAATAATGGAGGCGGTACTAGGATTCCTTCAGCGCGAAGACGGTAGATCTGCTTGATACTTGCCCTCGTTGATCTGGCAAGAGTATCAAGTTCTGGAAAGCTTCGTCGGCGAACTTCCATGGACACATTAGGCCTCGAGATTGCTGTATCAGATGATATTCGGTCGTGTGTACCCATGTTTTTCTGACCATTTGGTTTCACTAGGAGCGTTGTGAAGCTCTACTGTTTGTTTCTATCATGTGTCTGTTGGAATTATGCCCTAGAGGCAATAATAAAGATGTTATTATTATAATTCTTGTTCATGATAAAGTTTATATTCCATGCTAGAATGTATTAAGCGGAAAATTTGATACTTGTGTGGTTTATGAACAACACCGTGTCCCTAGTACGCCTCTATGGACTAGCTCATTGATTGATGATGGTTAAGGTTTCCTAACCATAGACATGAGTTGTCAGTTAATAATGAGATCATGTCATTAGGAGAATGATATGATGGACAGACCCAAATAAAGCAGAGCAATTAGATCTTGTCATCGTGTTTATCTTTGCGAAGCTTTTTCTTATGTCAAATATTGTATTCCTTAGACCATGAGATAATGCAACTCCCTGGTATCGGAAGAAAGCTTTGAGGTCATCAAACGTCATCCTATGAGAGGGTGATCATAAAGGTGTCTCTCAAGTGATCGGAAAGTACTTGTTGGGTTGTATGTATCTTGATGGGATTTGTCCCTCCCAAGTCGGAGAGATATACTTCGGGTCCACTCGGTAATAGATATCAACACCGCTTGCAAGCACGTGGTTAAGGAGTTAATCACAAAGTGATATCGGATTACGGAACGAGTAAAGTACTTGCTGTGAACGAGATTGAACTAGGTATGCCGATACCAACAATCGAATCTCGGGCAAGTAAAATATCGCGTGACGAAGGGAATATATATATGGGATTAATTGAATCCTGGCATCGTGGTTCATCCGATGTGATCATCGCTGAATATGTGGGAGTCAATATGGGTTTCCAGATCCCGCTGTTGATTATTGATAGAAGATCATGTCTGCATATTCTCGAACCCGTAGGGTCACACACTTAACGTGTCTCGACGCTAGGATATAATGGATAATTGGTTTATGAGTTTTTGTTCGGAGTCTCGGATGAGATCCAGGACATCATGAGAGGTTCCGGAATGGTCCGGAGAATAAGATTCATATAAAGGAAAGCAGTTTTGGATTTCGGAATTCTTTCGGAATGTTCGGTATTATACCGGAAGGTTCTAGAAGCTTCCAGAGTGGGACCAACGTGGCCCCACTTGTCGGAGGGGTACGTGGGCCCATGAAGTAGTGTCCTGGCCGCATTGGGCCAGGGGCACAAGGCCCCATAGGCCCAGCCGTCCAAACCCTAGGGGAAACCCTAGGGGATCTTCTAGAAGGGAGGGAGACTTGCCCCCCACTCCACCCATGTGGCCGCCGGTGTTGGAGATATGCCCTAGAGGCAATAATAAATGTAGTTATTATTATATCTTTGTGTTTATGATAAATGTTTACATTCATGCTATAATAGTATTAACAAGGAAACATTGATACTTGTGTGATTTGTAAACTTAATTTGAAGTCCCTAGTATAGCCTCTATACTTCACTAGCTTGTTGGTTGATTAAATGATTGTGGTTTCCCTATCATGAACATTGAGATGTTATCAACAACAAGATCATATCGTTAGGAGAATGATATGGTGGACATACTCCTATTGATAAGCGTAGCATAAAGATCAAGTCATTTCAATAGTTCAATTGCTATATGTTTTCTGATACATAGTAACCTAATTCCTTCGACCATGAGATCATGCATATCACCTTTAGTGGATGGATGCTTTGATGACATCAGACACCACACCGTAACTGGATGGCTATAAAGGTGGCATTGAGTGTTCGGAAAGTATTGGTTGAAACACATGGATCAAGAGTGGGATTTGTCCATCCATATGACGGATAGATATACTCTGGGCCCTCTTGGTGGAATGTCATCCAATTAGCTTGCAAGCATGTGACTGGGTCACAAGGGATCACATATCACGGGAACGAGAAAAGAGTACTTATCGGTAACAAGGTTGAACTAGGTATGCAGAGATACCGACGATCATAACCTTGGATAAGTAAACTATCGTGAGACAAAGGGAAATTGGTATCGTATGTAAGTGGTTCATTCGATCGCAAAGTAATCGTAGAAATATGTGGGAGCCATATGAATTTCCAGATTCCTCTATTGGTTATTGTTCGGAGAAGTGTCTCGATCATGTCCGCATAATTCATGAACCGTAGGGAGACACACTTAAGGATTCGACGTTGTTTTGAGTAGTTATGGTATTATGAGAAAGAGACCGAATGTTGTTCGGAGTCTCGGATGGGATCCGGGATATCACGAGGTGATCCGGAATGGTCCGGAGAATAAGATTCATATAAGGAAAGTCCCGTTTCGGAGTTCGGGAATGATTCCTGTGTTTTCATCGGGAATGTTCTAGAAGGGTCCGGATTGTCCGGCACTCCGGGGGGGGGGGGAGGGTACATGAATGTGTCATTGAATGATTGCATCATGTACTAAGTGTTCTTGCTGTTCCAAAACTTGAAAGTCAAACTGCCAGTTTGAAAGTCAAACGGCTAAAACAGGAAACTGTGAAAAACAGGAAACTGTGGGAAACAGGAAACTGTGGGAAACAAGCAAGAGGAGTTTGAAACCAACTTGGAGGAGGAGTTCCTCTCCTCCAAGTCGGCGCCCAGCCCTAGGCCGAGTTAGGGAGGGACTCCCTCCCTCCCTGGCGCGCCTAGCCCCTCCACCTATAAAAGGAGGGGCAGGGCTCCTCCTTGAGACACACAAGTTTCTACCTCTAATCTCAGGTTTAGAGCCGTTTGGTTTAGAGCTTCTAATTGCTTTAGCCTGCGGTTTAGAGCCTTCTAATTGGTGTGTCTAATCTCTAGACCACTAATAGCCCTCTCTCATAATCCACCATACTCGCTCCGGCTTAAGGCGAAGCCCTGCGGGATTTCCCCTCTACTTCCGGTACCACGCCGTTGTGCTGCCGGAATCGCGAGGAGAGTGCTACAACCTCCGCTGCCTGCTGGAACAAGGGAGAGGAAGGTCTTCGTCGAGTACCGAACGTGTGATCGACTGCGGAAGCGCTGCCGGAACGCAGCGCCGGAAGGATCGTCCACACGATCTTGAGATCGGGAAGAGTACGACTACATCACCCACGAGAATCCGCTCTCGTTAAACACTTTGGAATCTTCGAGGGTAAGTTATTCCATCGACTCGTTGCTACAATCTAGTAGATAGATCTTGGCTTGTTTGTTTGTATGCGATAGAAAATTTTTGTTTTCCATGCTACGAACCCCTACAGTGGTATCAGAGCCGTGTCTATATGTAGATCTGTTGCACGAGTAGAACACAATGGTCATTGTGGGCGTTGATGCTTTTATTGTCGATTGCTTTTTGTGTACTTTGCATCTTGCGGTATGTTGGGATGAAGCGGCCCGGGCTAACCTTACATGACATCGTTCATGAGACTTGCTCCACGCTTAACATGCAACTTGTATTGCATAAGTGGCTTTGCGGGTGCCTGTTTCTCCTAGCATAGTTAAGATCCAATTTACAACGGGTAATCAACAATGCTAGTATCAATGTTGTGGTTCTTGTTCGTAAGTTAGAACGACACTTATTGAAAGCCCCAAACCACGTAAAATATGCAAAGAAACTAGAGGCGTCTAACTTTGTTTTGCAGGGGTGTGCAGTGATGTGATATGGCCATGATTGTGATTATATTTGATGTATGCAATGTTCCTTATTGTAAGTTGGAAACTGGCAGGAGCCATATGGTTGTCTTTAATTTATGTTAAGACCCACGTGTCTATTCAAAGTAGTTGTAATAGTTGAAGCAGGTGGACGACAACCATGGTGAAGCGTCATTGACCTTGATGCAATGCCGGTGATGATGGAGATCATGTTCGTGCTTGAAGATGGAGATCGGAAGCACAAAGAAGAAAGGCCATATCATATCACATATTATGAATTGCATGTGATGTTAATCCTTTATGCATCTTGTATTGCTTAGTAGACGACGGTAGCATTATAAGATGATCCCTCATGCACATGAATTTCAAATCATAAAGTGTTCACCCTTAGTTAGCACCGTTGCTAAAGCTTGTTGTTTCGAAGCACCACGTGATGATCGGGTGTGTTAGATTCTGCAAGTGTATACAACGTGAGCAAGCCAGATTTGCTCATGCAGAAACTAAGGTTTGATCTTGACGAGCCTAGCATGTACAGACATGGTCTCGGAACACGGATCACCGAAAGGTAAAGCATGAATCATATAGTAGATATGATGAACATGACGATTGTTCGCCATTTAAACTATATCAACTCTCGTGATGATCGGTGTTGATGTAGTGGATTTGGTTCGTGTGATCACTAAAACAATGTGAGGGATGTTGTTTTGAGTGGGAGTTCACCTAGTTTAATTTCATTAATTAATTTGAACTCAATTTGTCATAAACTTAGTCTAAACTATTGCAAATATGTTGTAGATCAATGGCAGCCCCTACCATCAATTTTAATGCGTTCCTAGAGAAAGAAAAGTTGAAAAACAATGGAAGCAACTTCGCGGATTGGTTCCGCAATTTGAGGATTGTCCTCACAGCTGGTAATTTGACCTATGTGCTGGATGCACCGCTGGGTGACCCACCTGCAGCTGATGCTTCCGATGAAGTAAAGAATGTTTACCTCGCTCGGAAGAATCAGTACTCCATAGTTCAGTGTGCTATCTTGTATGGTTTAGAATCGGAGCTTCAGAAAAGGTTTGAAGAGTCAGGCCCATATGATATTGTCGAGGATCTCAAATTGATTTTTGAGACTCATGCGGCAATTGAAAGCTATGAGGCTTCTGAAAAGTTCTTTAACTGCAAGATGGAAGAGGGCAGCTCCGTCAGTGAGCATGTGCTTAAGATGTCTGGGCACGCAAACAAACTCCAAAGCTTGGGTATAGTGATTCCTAATGCTTTGGGGATTTAACGTGTCCTCCAGTCACTGCCACCAAGTTACAGGAACTTTGTGATAAACTACAACATGCAGAACATGAACAAAGAGTTGCCAGAACTGTTTGCTATGTTAAAGTCTGCAGAAGTGGAGATCAAGAAAGAGCACCAAGTGTTGATGGTCAATAAGACCACCAAACTCAAGAAGGGCAAGTCTAAGCAAAAGGGACACTTCAAGAAGGGTGGTAAAAAGGTTACCACGCCGGCGAAGAAAACCAAGGCTGGACCCAAGCCTGAAACTGAGTGCTTTTACTGCAAGGGAGAAGGTCACTAGAAGCGGAATTGCCCAAAGTACTTGGCGGATCTGAAGAACGGCAACATCAAGAAGAAAGGTATATCTGATATACATGTTATTGATGTGTATCTCACTAGTACTCGTAGTAGTGCCTGGGTATTTGATACTGGTTCGGTTGTTCATATTTGTAACTCGAAACAGGTGCTGCAGAATAAACGAAAGCTAGCGAAGAACGAGGTGACGATGCGCGTGGGAAACGGATCAAAGGTTGATGTGATCGCGGTCGGCACGCTACCCCTTCATCTACCATCGGGATTAGTTTTATACTTAAATAATTGTTATTTAGTGCCTGCGTTGAGCATGAACATTATATCGAGATCTTGTTTATTGCGAGACGGTTACTTGTTTAAGTCAGAGAATAATGGTTGTTCAATTTATATGAGTAATATGTTTTATGCACATGCACCTTTGATAGATGGTCTATTCTTATTGAATCTCGATAGTGGAAATACACATATCAACAACATTGAAGCTAAACGTTTGAAATCAAGCGATAATTTGACCTATATGTGGCACTGTCGTCTTGGTCACATTGGAGTGAAGCGTATGAAGAAACTCCATTCCGATGGACTTCTTGAATCACTTGATTTTGAATCACTTGAAAGATGCGAAGCATGTCTGATGGGAAAAATGACTAAGAGTCCATTTTCTGGTATGATGGAGCGAGCTACGGACTTATTGGAAATCATACATACCGATGTGTGTGGTCCAATGAGTGTAGCATCGCGCGGTGGTTATCGTTATGTTCTTACCTTCACAGATGACTTGAGTAGATATGGGTATATCTATTTCATGAAACATAAGTCCGAAACTTTCGAGAAGTTTAAGGAGTTTCAAAGTGAGGTAGATAATCAACGTAACAATAAGATTAAATTTCTACGTTCTGATCGTGGAGGTGAATATCTAAGTTACGAGTTTGGCGAGCATTTAAAGAAGTGCGGAATACTTTCACAATTGACACCGCCGGGAACACCACAGTGTAATGGTGTGTCCAAACGTCGTAATCGAACTCTCTTAGATATGGTTCGTTCTATGATGTCACTTACAGATTTACCGCTATCATTTTGGGGTTATGCATTAGAAACAGCCGCATTCACTTTAAATAGGGCACCGTCTAAATCCGTTGAAACGACACCGTATGAATTATGGTTTGGGAAGAAACCTAAATTGTCGTTCCTTAAAGTTTGGGGATGCGAAGCCTATGTAAAGAAGTTACAGCCGGACAAGCTTGAACCCAAAGCGGAAAAATGCGTCTTCATAGGATACCCGAAGGAAACTATTGGGTATACCTTCTATCATAGATCCGAAGGCAAAATCTTCGTTGCCAAGAATGGATCCTTTCTAGAGAAGGAATTTCTCTCGAAAGAAGTGACTGGAAGGAAAGTAGAACTCGACGAGGTTGTCGAACCTTCTCTCGAAATTACGAGTAGCGCAGCACCGGAAGAAGTTCCTATGGTGCCTGCACCAATTAGAGAGGAAGCTAATGATGATGATCATGAAACTTCGGTTGAAGTTGCTACAGAGCCTCGGAGGTCAACGAGAACTCGTACCACTCCAGATTGGTATGATCCCGTTATGAGTGTCATGTTGGTGGACAACACCGATGACCCCGAGACATATGAGGAAGCAATGATGAGCCCAGATTCCAATAAATGACAAGAAGCCATGATATCCGAGATTGGATCCATGTACGAAAACCAAGTATGGTCTTTGGTGGACTTACCGGATGGCCGGAAGGCTGTCGAGAACAAATGGATTTTCAAGAAGAAAACAGATGCTGATGGTAATGTTACTGTCTATAAAGCTCGACTTGTCGCAAAAGGGTTTCGACAAATTCAAGGAGTTGACTACGATGAGACTTTCTCACCAGTAGCGAAGCTAAAGTCTGTGAGGATTATGTTAGCAATCACTGCATATTATGATTATGAGATATGGCAGATGGATGTCAAAACAGCATTCCTCAATGGAGATATTGATGAAGAGTTGTATATGATGCAACCCAAAGGTTTTGTCGATCCTAAAGATGCTAACAAGGTATGCAAACTTCAAAGGTCCATCTATGGATTGAAGCAAGCATCCCGAAGTTGGAATCAACGTTTTGATAAGGTAATCAAAAGTTTTGCTTTTATACAAACTTATGGAGAAGCTTGTATTTACAAGAAAGTGAGTGGGAGCTCTGTAGCATTCTTAATACTATATGTGGATGACATATTGTTGATTGGGAATGATGTAGACCTTCTTAATAGTGTCAAGTAATATTTGAATAATAGTTTTTCAATGAAGGATCTTGGCGAAGCAGCTTACATATTAGGCATAAAGATTTATAGAGATAGATCGAAACGCCAAATATCATTGTCACAGAGTACATATTTGGACAAAGTTCTAAAGAGGTTTGGAATGGAAGAAAGCAAGAAAGGGTTCTTGCCCATGTTGCCCAATACGACCTTGAGTAAAACTCAAAGTCCGACATCGGTAGAAGATAGAGAAAGGATGAGTAAGACTCCCTATGCCTCAGCCATAGGATCTCTAATGTATGCCATGCTATGTACTAGACCCGACATTGCATATGCTGTTAGTTTAACTAGCAGATATCAAAGTGATCCAGGAGTGGATCATTGGACAACGGTAAAAAACATCCTTAAGTACTTGAGAAGAACTAAGGATATGGTTCTTTCTTATGGAGGTGATGAACAACTCGTTGTTAATGGTTACACTGATGCTAGTTGGAACACCGATCCGGATGATTCTAAATCACAATCTGGATACGTATTTATTTTGAATGGTGCAGCAGTTAGCTGGAGGAGTGCAAAGCAAAGCGTTGTGGCGAGATCTTCAACTGAATCGGAATACATGGCTGCTTCGGAGGCTTCACAAGAAGCGATATGGATGAAAGAGTTCATTACAGAGCTGGGTGTGGTTCCTAGTGCGCTGGACCCAATGTCTATCTACTGTGATAACATGGGCGCCATAGCCAATGCGCAAGAACCAATGTCACACAAGAAGCTGAAGCATATCAAGCTACGTTTTCACGCTATTCGAGAACATATCCAGGATGGGGATATAAAGATTTGCAAAGTACACACAGATCTGAATGTGGCGGATCCGTTGACTAAACCTCTCCCGAGGGCAAAACATGACCAACACCAAACTGCCATGGGTGTTCGGTATATTACCATGTAATCTAGATTAGATGACTCTAGTGCAAGTGGGAGACTGTTGGAGATATGCCCTAGAGGCAATAATAAATGTAGTTATTATTATATCTTTGTGTTTATGATAAATGTTTACATTCATGCTATAATAGTATTAACAAGGAAACATTGATACTTGTGTGATTTGTAAACTTAATTTGAAGTCCCTAGTATAGCCTCTATACTTCACTAGCTTGTTGGTTGATTAAATGATTGTGGTTTCCCTATCATGAACATTGAGATGTTATCAACAACAAGATCATATCGTTAGGAGAATGATATGGTGGACATACTCCTATTGATAAGCGTAGCATAAAGATCAAGTCATTTCAATAGTTCAATTGCTATATGCTTTCTGATACATAGTAACCTAATTCCTTCGACCATGAGATCATGCATATCACCTTTAGTGGATGGATGCTTTGATGACATCAAACACCACACCGTAATTGGGTGGCTATAAAGGTGGCATTGAGTGTTCGGAAAGTATTGGTTGAAACACATGGATCAAGAGTGGGATTTGTCCATCCATATGACGGATAGATATACTCTGGGCCCTCTCGGTGGAATGTCATCCAATTAGCTTGCAAGCATGTGACTGGGTCACAAGGGATCACATATCACGGGAACGAGAAAAGAGTACTTATCGGTAACAAGGTTGAACTAGGTATGCAGAGATACCGACGATCATAACCTTGGATAAGTAAACTATCGTGAGACAAAGGGAAATTGGTATCGTATGTAAGTGGTTCATTCGATCGCAAAGTAATCGTAGAAATATGTGGGAGCCATATGAATTTCCAGATTCCTCTATTGGTTATTGTTCGGAGAAGTGTCTCGATCATGTCCGCATAATTCACGAACCGTAGGGAGACACACTTAAGGATTCGACGTTGTTTTGAGTAGTTATGGTATTATGAGAAAGAGACCGAATGTTGTTCGGAGTCTCGGATGGGATCCGGGATATCACGAGGTGATCCGGAATGGTCCGGAGAATAAGATTCATATAAGGAAAGTCCCGTTTCGGAGTTCGGGAATGATTCCGGTGTTTTCATCGGGAATGTTCTAGAAGGGTCCGGATTGTCCGGCACTCCGGGGGGGGGGGGGGGAGGGTACATGAATGTGTCATTGAATGATTGCATCATGTATTAAGTGTTCTTGCTGTTCTAAAACTTGAAAGTCAAACTGCCAGTTTGAAAGTCAAACGGCTAAAACAGGAAACTGTGGAAAACAGGAAACTGTGGGAAACAGGAAACTGTGGGAAACAAGCAAGAGGAGTTTGAAACCAACTTGGAGGAGGAGTTCCTCTCCTCCAAGTCGGCACCCATCCCTAGGCCGAGTTAGGGAGGGACTCCCTCCCTCCCTGGCGCGCCTAGCCCCTCCACCTATAAAAGGAGGGGCAGGGCTCCTCCTTGAGACACACAAGTTTCTACCTCTAATCTCAGGTTTAGAGCCGTTTGGTTTAGAGCTTCTAATTGCTTTAGCCTGCGGTTTAGAGCCTTCTAATTGGTGTGTCTAATCTCTAGACCACTAATAGCCCTCTCTCATAATCCACCATACTCGCTCCGGCTTAAGGCGAAGCCCTGCGGGATTTCCCCTCTACTTCCGGTACCACGCCGTTGTGCTGCCGGAATCGCGAGGAGAGTGCTACAGCCTCCGCTGCCTGCTGGAACAAGGGAGAGGAAGGTCTTCGTCGAGTACCGAACGTGTGACCGACTGCGGAAGCGCTGCCGGAACGCAGCGCCGGAAGGATCGTCCACACGATCTTGAGATCGGGAAGAGTACGACTACATCACCCACGAGAATCCGCTCTCGTTAAACACTTTGGAATCTTCGAGGGTAAGTTATTCCATCGACTCGTTGCTACAATCTAGTAGATAGATCTTGGCTTGTTTGTTTGTATGCGATAGAAATTTTTTGTTTTCCATGCTACGAACCCCTACAGCCGGCCCTAGGGCTTGGAGGAGGGGCAAGGGCAGCCGGCCAGCCCTCTATATAAAGAGGGCAGGGGCGCACCCTCAACCCACACCTCCTCCAACCCTATCCGCCTACCTGCTGCCCTCATCTCTCTCTCTCCCGACTGTGCGTAGGCGAAGCCCTGCCGCAGAAACTCTCCACCTTTGCACCACGCCGTCGTGATGTAGATCCAATCTATTTCTCCACCCCACTTGTTGGACCGAGGAAGGAGGAGACGTCGCGGTGCCGTACATGTGCATCTCTCGGAGGCGTCGCCACTTGCGGTGTTGGATCGGATCAGATCGCGAGGAGGAGAAGGCTAGTACGACTACATCAACCACGTTCTGTTGAACGTTCCGCTGTGCGATTTCTTCAAGGGTATGAAGATCTCATCTATCCCTCTCGTTGATTGCATCTCCTAGATTAGATCTTGGCTTTCCCGTTCGCATCCGTAGAATTTTTTTGATTTACTATGCTGCAAAACCCTTTAGTGGTATTAGAGCTAGATCTATGCGTAGATGTGTTTCACGAGTAGAACGCAACATGCTTGTTGTGGGCGTTGATGTTTTCTGTTGCAAGCCTCTTGTTGTGTACTTATTATGACGTGGGATAGTGAGATCGAAGCGGTCCAGGCCAACTTTACGCGACCTCGTTCGCGAGACCGGCTCCACACTTGACGTGTGGCTTGTTCCGCACATGCGGCTGGTGGATGCCATTTTATCTCACTATAGTTGTCATGGGATTTACAGCGGATGTTGGCAACCATAATATCACCGTTTTGGCTTTTCGTAGGTAAGAATCGTTCTTAGCTTGTTACTCCCATAAGCCACGTAAAACATGCAACAACAAAGTAGAGGCGTCTAACTTGTTTTTGCAGGGAATGTTTTTGTGATATGGTATGGCACAAGATATGATGTGTATGTTGTATGCAATGATCATGTTTTGTAATACTTCACGACTTGCATGTCGATGAGTACACAACCGGCAGGAGCCATATGGTTGTCTTTATAATTGTGTATGACATGTGTGTCAACTTCTTATACGCCATGTAATAGCTTTACTTTATCGCTAAGTAGTTAGCAATAGTTGTAGTTGCTATTTGTGGTGGAGGCAATCATGGTGGAGTGATGGAGATCATGCTGGCACGCACAAGATGGAGATCATTGCGCGGAGATTGGCTATACCATGTCACATAAAATTATATGCATGTGATGTTTATCCTTTTATGTATCTTATTATGCTTAGATCGCGACGGTAGCATTATAAGATTATTCCTCACTTAAAGATCAAGATAAAACTGTGTTCTCCCCATGTATGCACCGTTGTGAAAGTTCGTCGTGTTCAAGCACCACATGATGATCGGGTGCTATAAACTCTACGTTCACATACAACGGGTGCAAGCCGGTTTTGCACACGCGGAAATACTTGGGTTTGACTTGACGAGTCTAGAATGTACAGACATGGCCTCGGAACACACGAACCGAAAGGTTAAGCATGAGTCATATGAATGATATGATCTACACTTCGTTGTCCACCATTGAAACCACATCTCTTCTCGTGAAGATCGGATTAGGTGTGGTGAATTTGGATCATGTTCACTAAGAAACTTGAGGGATGTTGAATTTAGTGGGAGTTCATCTAGTAATATGATTAAGTTGAACTAGTTATCATGAACATAGTCTAAATTGTACTTCAAATTTTGTAGATCAAATGGCTAAGTACAACTTCAACTTCAACGTTTTTGTTGAGAAAGAAAAGCTTAAGAACAATGGGTCTAACTTCACCAACTGGTTCCGCAATCTGAGAATCATTCTCGCTGGCGGACAAAAGGACTATGTCCTTGAGAAAGCGCTAGGTGACGCCCCTGTTGTAGATGCGCCGGCTGGTGAAAAAGCTGTTTATCAGTCGCGCAAAGATGATTATGGTGTGATTAAGAGCACCATGTTGTTTGCTATGGAATCAGACCTTCAAAATCGTTTTGAGGAGTTCGCCGGGCCCTTTGAGATTCTTGAGGAACTGAAAATCATGTTTCAGACTCAGGCCCGTTCTGAGAGATATGAGATCTCTGAGAAATTCTTTAACTGCAAGATGGAGGAGGGGAGTTTCGTTAGTGAGCACGCCATTAAGATGTCGGGCTACACTCAACGTCTTGAGCAACTGGACTGCAAGATTCCAGAAGAGCTCAAGATTGACAGAGTTCTGCAATCACTCCCTCCTAGCTACAAAGGTTTTGTAGTTACTCACAATCAGATTGGTTCCACTGATACGATCACTGAGCTCTTCGCTAAGCTGAAAGCTGTGGAGGTGGATATCAAGAAAGATAACCATGTGTTGATGGTCAACAAGCCCCCTAGCTTTAAGAAAGGTAAGGGTGCAAAGAAGTCCTTTAAAAAGGCAGCGGCAAGCGCGTTGCCCCTGCTGAGAAGAAGCTCAGGTCTGGACCTAAGCCGGACACTGAGTGCTTCTATTGTAAGGACAAGGGTAACTGGAAGCGCAACTGTCCGAAGTACTTAGCGTAAAGAAGGTTGGCACCATTAAAGGTATATTTGATATACATGTTATTGATGTTTACCTTACTAGCGCTCGTTGTAGTGCCTGGGTATTTGATACTGGTTCAGTTGCTAATATTTGTAACTCGAAACAGGAGCTACGGAATAGACGGCGGCTAGCAAGGGATGAGGTGACGATGCGCGTTGGCAACAGATCAAGAGTTGATGTGATGGCCGTCGGCACACTCTCCTTAGTTTTACCTTCGGGATTGTTTATAAACCTTAATAAATGTTATTATGTGCCTGCGTTGAGCATGAACATTATATATGGATCGTGTTTATTGCAAGACGGTTATTCATTTAAATCGGAGAATAATGGTTGTTCTATTTATATGGATAACATCTTTTATGGTCATGCACCTGCTGTGAATGGTTTATTTCTTCTGAATCTCGAAAGCAATGAAACACACATCCATAACATTGAGGCTAAGAGATGCAAAGTAGATAGTGATAATTCAACTTATTAGTGGCACTGCCGTCTAGGTCATATTGGTGTAAAACACATGAAGAAACTCCATTCTGATGGACTTTTGGAGTCTCTTGATTTTGAATCATTTGACACGTGCGAGTCGTGCCTCATGGGCAAGATGATCAAAACCCCGTTCTCCGGAATGATGGAGCGAGCAACGGACTTGTTGGAAATCATACATACCGATGTATGCGGACCAATGAGTGTTTCGACGCGCGGTGGATATTGCTATTTTATCACTTTTACCGATGACTTAAGTAGATATGGGTATATATATTTAATGAAACATAAATTTGAAACGTTTGAAAAGTTCAAAGAATTTCAGAACGAAGTGGAAAACCATCGTAACAGGAAAATTAAATTTCTACGATCCGATCGTGGAGGTGAATATTTGAGTTATGATTTTCTCACGCATCTTAAAGCAAGCGGAATCGTTCGCAACTCACACCACCCGGAACACCACAGGGCAATGGTGTGTCTGAACGCCGGAATCGAACTCTATTAGATATGGTGCGATCAATGATGTCTCTTACAGATTTGCCGTTATCATTTTGGGGTTATGCATTAGAAACCGCTGCATTCACTTTAAATAGGGCACCATCTAAATCCGTTGAGACGACACCGTATGAACTATGGTTTGGTGCTAAACCTAAGTTGTCGTTTCTTAAAGTTTGGGGATGTGAAGCTTACATCAAGAAGTTGATGTCGGACAAGCTCGAACCCAAAGCGGAGAAATGCGTCTTTGTAGGATACCCTAATGAAACGATTGGGTATACCTTCTACCACAGATCCGAAGGCAAAGTGTTTGTTGCAAAGAACGGATCCTTTCTTGAGAAGGAGTTTCTCTCGAAAGAAGTGAGTGGGAGGAAGGTAGAGCTAGACGAGGTTATTTACCTTCTCTCGAGTTGGAGAGTAGCGCAGCACCTGAAATTGTTCTAGTGCCGTCTGCACCAACAATAGAGAAAGCTAATGACGAGGATCATGAAGCTTCGAACGATGCTGCTACTGAACTTCGCAGGTTGACAAGGTCACGTGCCACTCCTGAATGGTACGGCAACCCTATCTTAACTGTCTTGTTGGTAGACAACAATGAACCTGCGAACTATAAGGAAGCGATGATGAGCCCAGACTCTGAGAAATGGCTAGAGGCCATGAAATCCGAATTGGGATCCATGAGCGAAAAGCAAGTATGGACTTTGGTGGACCCTCCTAGCGACCGTAAGGCCGTTGAGTGCAAATGGATTTTCAAGAATAAAACGGACGCGGATGGTAATTTTACTGTCTATAAAGCACGACTTTTCGCAAAAGGGTTTCGACAAGTTCAAGGTGTTGACTACGATGAGACTTTCTCTTCCGTAGCGATGTTTAAGTCCATTCGGATGATATTAACAATTGCTGCGTTTCATGATTATGAAATATGGCAGATGGATGTCAAGACTGCGTTCCTCAATGGCAACATTGATGAAGAGTTGTATATGATGCAGCCCGAAGGTTTTGTCGATCCTAAGGATGCTGATAATGTGTGCAAACTTCAACGTTCCATTTATGGACTGAAGCAAGCATCTCGGAGTTGGAACCTTCATTTTGATCAAGTGATCAAGAGCTTTGGATTTGTTCCAAATTGCTACGAAGCTTGTATCTATAAGAAAGCGAGTGGGAGCTCAGTGACATTTTTAGTACTATATATGGATGACATATTGATTATTGGAAATGACATTGATATGCTTAACGATGTGAAGAGTTATTTGAATAAATGTTTTTCAATGAAAGACCTAGGAGAAGCTGCTTATATATTAGGCATCAAAATCTATAGAGATAGACAAAGACGCCTAATAGTTTTAAGCCAAAGTACATACCTAGACAAAATTCTGAAAATGTTCAGAATGGATAAGGCAAAGAAAGGTTCAGTGCCCATGTTGTCAGGTAAGATATTGAGCAGGACTCAGTGTCCAGCTACGGTAAACGATAGAGAAACTATGAGCAAAGTGCCATATGCCTCGGCCATAGGTTCTATCATGTATGCCATGCTGTGTACTAGACCGGATGTGTCCAATGCTCTTAGTTTGACGAGCAGATACCAAAGTGATCCAGGAGTGGAACAATTGATAGCCGTAAAGAACATCCTAAAGTATTTAAATAGGACTAAAGAAATGTTGTTGGTCTATGGAGGTGATAAGCAGCTCGTCGTAAAAGGTTACGTCGATGCTAGCTTCGACACCGACAAGGATGATTCTAAATCTCAGACAGAATATGTTTATATTTTGAATGGAGGAGTTGTGAGCTGGAGAAGCTACAAGCAAAGCATGATCGTGGGATCTATAGTAGAAGCGGAATACATGGCTGCTGCAGAAGTGTCAAGTGAAGGAGTTTGGATCAGGAACTTCATCACTGAGCTTGGTGTGGTTCCAAGTGCCTTGGACCCACTGGAGATATTGTGTGACAACACCGGCGCCATAGCACTGGCTAAGGAACCAAGATAGCATCCAAAGACCAAGCACATCAACCGTAAGTTTTATATAATTCGAGATTATATAACGGATGGATATTTGAAGATTAGCAAAGTACATACGGATCTGAATGTTGCATATCCGTTGACTAAACCTCTTCCACGATCAAAACATGATCAGCACCTTAGTGCCATGGGTGTTAGATTGTTTCCAGATGTAAACTAGATTATTGACTCTAGTGCAAGTGGGAGACTATTGGAATTATGCCCTAGAGGCAATAATAAAGATGTTATTATTATAATTCTTGTTCATGATAATGATTATATTCCATGCTAGAATTGTATTAAGCGGAAACTTTGATACTTGTGTGGTTTATGAACAACACCGTGTCCCTAGTACGCCTCTATGGACTAGCTCATTGATTGATGATGGTTAAGGTTTCCTAACCATATACATGAGTTGTCAGTTAATAATAAGATCATGTCATTAGGAGAATGATATGATGGACATACCCAAATTAAGCAGAGCAATTAGATTGTGTCATCGTGTTCATCTTTGCGAAGCTTTTTCTTATGTCAAATATTGTATTCCTTAGACCGTGAGATAATGCAACTCCCTGGTATCGGAAGAAAGCTTTGAGGTCATCAAACGTCATCCTATGAGAGGGTGATCATAAAGGTGTCTCTCAGGTGATCGGAAAGTACTTGTTGGGTTGTATGTATCGAGATGGGATTTGTCCCTCCCAAGTAGGAGAGATATACTTCGGGCCCACTCGGTAATCGATATCAACACCGCTTGCAAGCACGTGGTTAAGGAGTTAATCACAAAGTGATATCGGATTACGGAATGAGTAAAGTACTTGTTGTGAACGAGATTGAACTAGGTATGCCGATACCAACGATCGAATCTCGGGCAAGTAAAATATCGCGTGACGAAGGGAATATATATGGGATTAATTGAATCCTGGCATCGTGTTTCATCCGATATGATCATCGATGAATATGTGGGAGTCAATATGGGTTTCTAGATCCCGCTGTTGATTATTGATAGAAGATCATGTCTGCATATTCTCGAACCCGTAGGGTCACACACTTAACGTGTCTCGACGCTAGGATAGAATGGATAATTGGTTTTTGAGTTTTTGTTAGGAGTCTCGGATGAGATCCAGGACATCACGAGAGGTTTCGGAATGGTCCGGAGAATAAGATTCATATAAAGGAAAGCAGTTTTTGGATTTCGGAATGTTCGGTATTGTACCGGAAGGTTCTAGAAGCTTCCGGAGTGAGACCAACGTGGCCCCACTTTTCGGAGGGGTACGTGGGCCCATGAGGGAGTGCCCTGGCCGCATTGGGCCAGGGGCACAAGGCCCCATAGGCCCAGGCGGCCAAACCTTAGGGGAAACCCTAGGGGATCTTCTAGATGGGGGGGAGACTTGCCCCCCACTCCACCCATGTGGCCGCCGGCCCTAGGGCTTTTGGAGGAGGGGCAAGGGAAGCCGGCCAGCCCTCTATATAAAGAGGGCAGGGGCGCACCCTCCCCCCACACCTCCTCCAACCCTAGCCGCCTACCTGCTGTCCTCATCTCTCTCTCTCTCTCTCTCTCCCTCCCTCTCTCTCTCTCTCTCTCTCTCTCTCTCTCTCTCTCTCCCCCTCCCTCAACCCTAGCCGTCGTGCTGTAGATCCAATCTATCTCTCCACCCCACTTGCTGGACCGAGGAAGGAGGAGACGTCACGGTGCCGTACGTGTGCATCTCTCGGAGGCGTTGCCACTTGCGGCGTTGGATCAGATCGGATCACGAGGAGGAGAAGGCTAGTACAACTACATCAACCACGTTCTGTTGAACGTTCCGCTATGCGATTTCTTCAAGGGTATGAAGATCTCATCTATCCCTCTCGTTGATTGCATCTCCTAGATTAGATCTTGGCTTCCCCGTTCGCATCTGTAGAATTTTTTTGATTTACTATGCTGCGAAACCCTTCAGTGTCATCTTCAACGAGCCATGGTGAAGTCAGACGCGGAGAATGTCAGGAAGGCAGAAACATGAGGAAAGCGATGGTGATTTGAGTCCTTGTGGCGACGAGGAACTAGCTGCGGGATCTATGACTCGCAGGAGCGACTGTTTGTGGGAGAGACAACACACGTGGAGTTCTCAGTCTTATCTTGCAGGGTGAAAATCCAAGGTCTGACCTTAATTGACTGTGCCTGACAATGGCCTTGTTGAAGGCATTGGTTTTCAAGCGAGGACTTTCTTAGGGTGAAAACCTATGATGTTTGATCGGGCGACGACGACGCTTGTGCACTGTTTTCTTTTTGAAGACGTTGCTATTGGAGTGGTTAGACTACTGGTGTTGTTCTGGTGGTGCCAGTGTCGTTGTTTTGAGAAATAGTTCTCTGTAGCAGAACTTTTCTTCTTTGTAATTTTTTTTCTTTTCCTGAGTTGTGTTTATCCGTAAGACCGCTAGTGCATACGTTGTTGCAGTGGTTTGGTGTAATTGTTATCTTCATCATGATATTAATATATACTCTTTAAAAAAAATCACAGTGCCCCCAATGAACAAGATCCCCAACAGAACTAGGGCGGGTGACAATTTTGTTTGCTTGGACTAGTGCATTCAGGAGGCAGGGTGTCCTTTTTGCCCTCCATCAATTACTACCCTGAAGTTTGAACTTGAGAGACGAGGCCAGCAGCACTATAAAGAGTTGAGAGAACCTGGAGCCTACCGCGGCCAAAACATGCTCTTGTTTTCTTCCTAGGAATCAAGAGGCGCTCCGTAGATTTCCCTTCCACAACACATGCGCTCAGTCTGTCACACGTACCACTTGATCGCACTGTGACCTTGTGAGTGTGCCAAGTGCCAGCTGAACGTACACGGAGCAAGCAAAATCTTCTCAGCTCGGTCTCGCCTCCCCTCCCGGCCGGGTATATTATACTCACTCCAGTCCAGCTCAGTTCACAGGGTGCCATTGATCTGCTTTCTCTGGTCTCGGGAACCATGGACGAGGCGTGTGACCTCAAGGTGCACGTCAATGGCCATCACACGCTTCTTCTCCACCAGGTAATCTTCCTCGGATCGAACAAGAAAGCATATTCTTTCTTAACTTCTGCTCCAAATTCTCACCGGAGTCTTCCTTTGATTGGTCGACAGAGCGTCGTGTGCGGCTTCTCGGGGAGGCTGAGGGCGATGGCAGCGCAAGAGAAGAAGACAAAGACGAGCAGAGGAGGAGGAGGAGGAGCAGAGACGTTAATGTCCGTCGACCTCGCCGGCTTCCCGGGAGGCGGCGAGGGGTTCGAGCTCGTGGCCAGGTTCTGCTACGGCAATGGCCGCCTCCCGCCGTTTCGTCCCGCCGATCTCCCTCTCCTGCACTGCGCCGCCGCGTTCTTGGAGATGACAGAGGAGGTGCGCGCCGGCAACCTGCTCGCCCAGGCGGAGGCCTTCGTGGACGACGGCCTCTGCGACTGGACGTGGGCCGACCTGCTCGCCGCCGTCAAGTCCTGCGAGGCGCCCCTCGCCGCCGACGAAGGCCTCCTCGAGAAGCTCCTCTCCGCTCTGTTCTCCAGGATCGCCGCCTCGTGCCCGGAGACGCCGAACTGCTCCTCGTCGTCGTCCTCGTCCCCGGACACGGCGGGCGGGCGGCCGTCGTTCTCGGCCAGGACGCCGGAGTCGGCGAAGCCGGCGTGCCTGGTCGGCGGCAGGGAGTGGTGGTTCGACGACGTGGCGTCGCTGTCCCCGCCCACCGTCGAGAAGGCGATGCGGGTGATCGGCTGCTACGGCGCCGAGAACAAGAACCTGACGCTGACGCGGTTCCTGCTGCACTACCTCCGCCGCGCCGCAACGCTGCGAAAGGCCGACGACAAGGGCTTCCTCGCCGGCCTGGCCGACACGGCCGTGCACGGCGTGGCGCTCGCGGGAGGCGGCGCGGCGTTCTCCTGCCGGGGCCTCTTCTGGGCGCTGCGGGTCGCGTCGGCCGCGGGGATGAGCAAGGAGTGCAGGCGCAAGCTGGAGAGTCTCGTGGGACATATGCTGGACCAGGCCACCCTCGACGACCTCCTGGTCTCCGGCGGCGAAGACGGCGTGTACGACGTGAGCCTGGTCATGAGGCTCGTCAGGGTGTTCGTGAGCTCCGCGGAGGAGGATGCCGGCTCCTCGCCATCGTCGTCGCAGAGGATGAGGAAAGTGGGAAGGCTGGTGGACAAGTACCTCGCGGAGATCTCGCCGGACCATGGGCTGGGCGTGTCCAGGTTCCTCGCCGTCGCCGAGAGCCTCCCGGACTCGGCCAGGGACTGCTATGACGGCGTGTACAGGGCACTCGACATCTACCTCGAGGTAATTAACACACCTTGTTCTGTTCCATTACACTCTTTATCTTCAAAAAATTCGATTCAGAAGTAGCACTGCATTCGCCTTTGGCAGCTGAAATCGATTTTCTAAGAATAAAAGGGTTAACTCGTGATGATTGGGGACATGGTTACTGGGACAGTAGACAGAGTGTAGGGCAGACCGACATTTTCACCTGGGAGGGACAGTGAATATTCTCTCTTCAGTCCATGATAGGATCATGATGACCCATGATTCTCTACGCTACAAAACATTTCCGGTGAAATATTTAAATGATACAGTACTATTATTTCCATTTGACCAATCATGATAGTCCTTTTTGTGCCGGCAATCATGGTAATCTTTGTTTAGCAACTGAAACTATAGTTTTGTACTACTCTCTTCGTTTTAAAATATAAGATGTTTTAGTTTTGTGAAGCAAATATATCTAGACTATTTTAGTACGTAGGTTAACTCATATTTGAAATAAATCTACACACCAAAATAAGTCTAGATACATTTCCTTCACAAACCTAAAACACCTTATATTTTAAAACGGAGGTAGTACTACCATGGGATCATGGACTGATGGACATATAAATTGTGTAGTAGTACTAGTAGCACCACTTTAGTGTTATGGATGAGCATGGAGCAAAATTATTTTGCAACGCCTTTAGCACTTTATGCAATGTGCCCTGTGCGCTAGCTAGCTAGCTTTTGGTCCATCATCATCAGATCTGAAAACCTTGTCACTAGCCCACGCCACTGCACTTGCCTGCTTTATCCCCTGCCTTATCCCTTCATTTCATTTCAGTCGGTAAACAAATCCACTTCCAAACTCACAGAGTCAGTCCCCATTCAACATGCTGAAATTGGGCGTCTGAACCAATGTACTTAATTACCCAGACAAGTACCAGCAGCAACTGTAAGTTACCTCTGCTTTCAGCATAGCCACAGCAGCATTATCTTCTGCCATGTCGGTTGAACACAGGGCCTGGTCGAACACCCAGCTTTATTTTGCAATTGCATGCATGCAGACGTAACTAACCTCAACATTTTACCCTGTTTGCATGCATTGCACCTTTTTTTTTAGTATTATTATGTCAGATCGGTTCCCCCTTTGTAATTGAACCCTCATCGACTAAGATCTGTCGCCTTTGTTTACTAGTACTGGTGATAGCTACTCCAGTAGCCTTTGTTTGAGTGTCCCTTCCGCCAAGTGCCAGATGGCCTTCATTTGGAGTTTTCTAGCATGTTTTTGTTCTCTTTGATCACGTCCATCCCTTTCACGTTTGGTCTTTCTGCTTTAGTTTTCCTCTCGCCCACGGCATTCCTTCAGATCCAGCATGTTAATGAACGAAAAAGGTCATTAAACAATCCTCAAGCATGCTCGCCAGTACATGACTTTGCTAGTGTCATTTACATGTTTTATGAAACTTCACTGATTTTTTGTAAGTTCTTAGTTACCGGTTTAGATATAGCATATACGCCCGCCTCCGTTTTGAAAATACTTCATAATTATGCAAATATATAATGTTAGTTCCATTGCTTGACAGAGTATAATGTATCCTTCTGTCTATGTGCAGTCCCACGCCGCGCTGACCCTTGAGGAACGGGGGACGCTATGCCGGTGCCTCAACTACGAGAAGCTGACCCTGGAGGCGTGCAAGGACCTCGCCATGAACCGACATATCCCACCGGGGATCGCCGTGCAGGCATTGTCCTTGCAACGGTTGCCCAAGCTCCCGAACCCGCTATCGCCATCACAAACGCCGAGACGGGTGGTGGTGGACGAAGAAAAGGAGGTGTTGAGGACGAACCTGCGGAGGATGCATGGCCGGGTGGTGGAGCTAGAGACGGCGTGCAAGGCGATGAGGGGCCAGGTCAAGGTGCCCCGGACGACGTCCAACAAGTCCTTCGGCGGCAAGGGCTTGCCATGGATGTGCTAGCTAGCAGAGTAACCATTTTTTTTTGCTTAAGGTAGATCCTTTGTAAAGTTGATTTTATTCCGCTCACCTTTCATTGATTTGTACTCCTACCGTGTTGTGTTGGTCGCTTGGGTCGTTGCGACTTGAGTGTGAGCTTTTTTTTTTGGTTTGGGACTATTTGCGTGTGAGGTATATCAACAAGATCGGCAGGGATAGAGTTTTCGGTCAACAAGATCGGCAGGACCTCGTCACATTTTTAGTAGCTGGGCTTGCATTCTGCGGCCCATTTATACCGTTGGTTCACTCACGCAGCAGTCCACACTCAACGGCCCCATGCTCATCTATTTATTTTTTGAATGAAACCATAATAAATCTAAAATTTTAATTGTGGCACGGATCTTACAGCATGAATGTACGGTGGATCTTGTGCCAGTAGGTAACAGCTCCTTAAAAAAGCATTCGCGCCCTATGCTGAGCTCCTTCCTGAACTCCCACACAACCGTCACTGACACCAGTACACCACCCACGCCACAGAGCGTCGGTCAGGAAATGGACTCTCCGTAGATCCCCGACAAGCTACTGGTGGATATCTTCCTCCATCTTCCTGCCCTAGATGACCTCATTCGCGCCTCTACCGCTGCCTCATCGCCGACTGCTCCTTCGTCCGACGTTTTCGCAAGCTCCACACCCCACCCATCCTCGGCTTCCACGACTGACACTGCTTCCACCCCGCCATCCCACCTCACCCCGTTAGCCAACGCCATCTCCCTCGCCACCGACTTCTTCTTCTCATTTCCCTCACCCGTCTCCTATCACTGGGACACCCGAGACGGTCGCGTCCTCCTGGACAGACCCTGCTGGTATGACATCGGCGAGGGTCGCCAGCCCACTTCGTGTGCGACCCCTTGCACTAACAATACCAGTTGCTGCCCCATCCATGATGACCTAGCCGCTTCGGTTAAGGATTCACTCTGGATTGATCGGCGGCGCTGGGGCAAAGCCTTCCTCGTCCCTCCCAGCAACGACGAGGCAGGTGATATGGAGGAGAAGTCATTTAGAGTGATATGGATTTGAAGTGCATAGCTAAAGCCGCTTTGCCTACTGTTTGGGCAGAGGACCAAGATGATGGCAGGCTTCTGCGCACCAATGCATAACTAGCTCTTTGTTGAGTGGAGCTTCCGACTTCTTCACACTTCCAAGTGGTAGCTCCTTTGGCCAATAGGACCTCCAGGAACTCGCTCATCCTCTGGCCAATGAACGAGCTACATGTACGAGAGCCCCCCTCCTAATTGTTTTTTGCGACTCTACTATTAAAATAAATATTGAACAGTACAAAACAGCTCACAAAAACAAAAATTACATTGAAATTTTTTAGTAACCCTTCATAGTGTACCTCCAGATCGTGTCGACGGCGCGCCGCCACTGCTGCTCCTCCCTGAGTCGGCCTAACATTGTTCTAGAGACAAAGAAGGATGAACTGTCGATGAAGCTCCTTGATGATCCGAAGATCCTGAGGACCACACCATTTCCACAAGCTCCTCAATATCGTCGTCGAGATGGGGCTAAAGCTGGAAAGACATTATTGGAAGAAACGACACTGCCACCATATGAGCGCCTCCCCACCAAACTTGACTCCTAAAAACAGGAAAACAAAACCCTCCTGGTAAATTTAGCATATTAACTTGTTGTAAATGGTTCATTTGTCCCTAGGATGGCCCCAAAATGTCCCCACAACCCATGAGATTTTCAGTAATATTTATCTCTAATCATCTAAAAGAGAGTGTAAATAGCATGTGATTTCGTTAATGTTAAAGTTCACCGACTCTAGTCTTCAATAAATTTTAGGTGAGTGTGTGAGTATGCGGACTATTGTACACTGCGTTTCTGAAATTTATCCTAAGTAGCTTTTCTCTAAATATATTCAAAAAAAGGTTTTCTCTGTAGAAACCCAATGAAGCAATGTCTGCTCATTAAAAAGATAGGAACATAATATTTATAGGGGTTGCGATTCGTGAGTAAACAAAGATTGTCAGGATAAGAGTTTTCGGCCAGTATAGGTGGTGCCTCCCAGGGGTTTAGCTTTTTTTTTTCTGACTTGGAACGCTGATATTCCATTAAACTTGGACGGCATAATCACCATACAAAGCCCTGCTTACATCAACATGGACATTTTCATACCACACCTGGTGGTCATATTGCACCCCAGCTAGACCTATTGCTGCAAGAGTATGGGCTGGTTTATTACAAATACGAGGTACATAAGCCATTTGATGGTCTATAAAGGCCGTAGCCAGCAGGAACTTAATCTCCCTGATGATAGCACCGACATGCGAGAGGTCATATTTTGACGATATCAGCGCACTCCGAAGTGTGGTACAATCCGTTGCCAGTTTGACTCGCCCAATGCCTAGCTGGGAGGCCATCTGAACACCATGGAGCATCGCAATGGCTTCAGCTTGCAGAGCATCACTAGCATATTTGACTGAACCTGCATACATGTTGACAGTGAACCACAAGGCATTCAGAGACAGCCTTCTTTCTCCCCTATTTACTTTATTTCTCTCTGTCCACCAACACCAAAGGAAGGCAACAGATCTCATTTTTTAATCATACGGTAGCCTCAAGATTTGATCCAACAGCTCCATTCCTGAACCACACGACTGCAGAGTATTGCGGACCTGACCCATGTCAAGAGCATTCCAGACTTTTTTTTGGCAACAGAGAGCAGCTGATGAATAAGTGTCCCCGGGATTGGTTTTGCATTCAGAACATCACCGTTCTCAAAATACTTTGCTCGCAATACTCTTGCACATAGGGATTCCGGGGCTTGAATCAGCCGCCATCCTTGCCTCGCCAACATTGAGTAAATGTCTCTAAATCCGAGGCCCCCCTTCTCCTTTGGTTTCATCATATTCTGCCGACTCACCCAGTGTGCCTTGTGTTCATTGTCATGTTGCGACCACGAGTACCGGCAAATTGACTGAGCTATATCATCACACAATCCTTTTGTTGGGTCGCAAAGATGCTATGGCATACCTTGGGATTAGGGTGTCAAGTGGGATCCCACCTAAATCCCACTTCTAGTTTATTTGCCAAATTCTAGTATAAATTTTGAGCAAAAATTTTAAGAAATGACAATTTACACTAGATTTTAAGAAATACACTAGAAGTGGGATTTAGGCCGGATCCCACCTGACACCCTACTTGGGATCACCTGTACTACCGGTATATCATCACACAATCCTTTACCTTTTTTTTTTGACTTGAAACGCTGACATTCCATTAAACTTTCAGCCCACGCGCAAAACTCATCCCAATTATATGGGCTAAACTTGCATTCTACAGCCCATTTATGCCGTCGGCTCACTCATACAGCAGTGAGCAGTCCACTCCCCTCGTGCAAAACTTCTTTCTACACTCCCACACAGGCACACCGCCGCCGCTGCCGCCACCCACGCCGCCGGCGCCGGAGATCGGCGGCCAGGAATGGAATGGCCGTCGATCCCCGACGACCTCCTGGTGGACATCTTCCTCCGCCTTCCCACCCCATCCGACCTCATCCGCGCCTCGGCCGCCTGCGTCTCCTTCCGCCGCCTCGTCGCCGACCGTTCCTTCCTCCGGCGTTTCCGCAAGCTCCACGCCCCGCCCCTCCTCGGCTTCCTCGACCAGCACTGCTTCCACCCCGCCATCCCACCTCACCCATCCGCGCCGGCAGCAAGCGCCGTCGCCCTTGCCGCCGACTTCTCGTTCTCATTCCTCCCATCCATCTCCTGGCAGTGGTCCGTACGGGACGTCCGGGACGGCCGCGTCCTCCTGGACAGACCCTGCCAGTACGACGTCAGCGAGGGGCGCCGAGCCCTCTTCGCGGAGATCGTGGTATGCGACCCCTTGCACCGGCAGTACCATCTGCTGCCCCCAATCCCCGATGACCTAGCCGCTTCGGTTGAGAATCCGCTCCGGATTGATCTGCGGCGCTGGGGCGAAGCCTTCCTCGTCCCTCCCAGCGACGACGAGGCTGATGATATGGAGGAGACGTCATTCAGAGTGATCTGGATGGCGCAGTGCAGAGCTAAGCCGGTGGCCTTTGCCTACTGTTCGGGCACTGGACAGTGGCGAGCCATTCCATCCCTGAGTTGGACCGGTTTGGTACCTGCCTACTTATTTTCGGCACAGATGGCTCCCTTCTCGTGCCGCCAATACGCTTATGGCTGCTTCTACTGGATGACAAATTTGAGTGAGAAATTTCTCGTGCTCGATTCCTGCAGGATGGAGTTCTCCCTGGCCGAAAGCCCACAGGTAGCCCGCAGTGGTGGATCTGTGGCCATTGTAGAGGCAGGGGATGGCATGACTGGCATATTTGTGCATGGACTTGGCCTTAGTGCAGATGGAACATTTAGCCTTGGTGCACATGGCAGATTTGGCATTCGTTATACCATTTGGCGAAACAATGGTGAGTGTTCCACCGAGTGGCAGATGGAGAAGACAATCTCGATGGGTTCTATGTTCGAGTTCATGGGTTCAATAGGGAGGCACTTGCTCCTATATCAGTGTGGAAGCTCCTCAGTTGAGAGAGGATGTTTTACGCTGGACATCAAAACATTCCAACTTGAGATGGTGTGTGCTGCGCGGCCCATCCCTAAGTCGCACGCGTATTGCAACTTCCCACCATCGATATTATCGTCACCAACCGTGTCAAGTGGTAAACTTTCTGTTGCATGCTAGTTACCTCCTCCCCTTCGTAGTTATCGCTGTCACACAGTTTGTTTGATGTTTGCTAATTCATTATTGTGATTAGTAATTATTGTTGATTCAGTTTAGTGGTTAACTGGGATAGGGTTTTTCTCTCTGCCTGTGAATGAAGGGATCTGGCACAGTATGAGTTGATGAGTAGCATTTCAGAGGCATCATGATATCGTAGGAACCAATGGGTTGCAACAATTATTTCGGTTTTTATGACTGAGCTAATGTAGAAGGAATACAAGGTGTAACACATGACACTGTTACCAGGTCATCTTCAGATTGTTTCACCTTAGAAACATTTATTCCAGTTAAACAGGACTTATCATGACCACAAGACTTATTTGGTCACCGTTGCACCTAGAAATTTATCTGTATATGTCGATATCATATGATTTTTTTTTAAAGATATGAGACAGATTCTTATTTGGTCTCCAATACGAAAATATGATCATTGTGTTTTAATAGACATGCCAAACTTGAAATGAAATACTATAAATTACAAAATGTTTTGCAAGATAGATCAAATGATATTTGCGTTTGACTGATCACGATAATCTTTGTTGCTCCTTACTGTGCATTTTTTAGCAAGAATTTTGCAAAGCAACTGAATAGATTTTGGTAGTACTTTCATGACATGTTAAATGCTGGGATATGGATTATGTAGTACTCCGTACTAAGTAACCCTTTTTGTGCCAACTTGATCCATCAGATTCGGAGACCCTGTCACTAGGCAACACTACAGCCGTCTGCATTATCCCTGCCTTATCCTTTTATCATGTCTTACCAAAACAAGCCCTTTCCAAGTTCACTAATCTAATCTGTTTAACTTGCAGAAATTTGCTATCCGGATTAATATAATTATGCTTTGAGATCAGATCTTCTATTTCTAAGTTGTCTGAGAAATATTTATTTATAATTCAACCAAGTTGTATATCATAAAACTTAATGTTACACAAATTTTAAATCCTAAATTTTGCAAGCACTCAATTCTGAATTCTTCTTGGATAAAGAATCAACGCCTAAGGTCATCGACTCAGAAATAAGAAATAAGAATTTCCGAGTCGACTTTAAAATAGACACACTTTTTCTAAATTCTAGCAATCGTGCACATGGCTGAACAAATGTGAAGTAGCCACTGTCATCAGTCACCCACACGACTCAAAATGTACGTCCTGTATTCTAAAACATAACCAAGAAAAAACGGTAATGTATTTTGCAAAGAAAAAGTAAGATAAAATTAGAAGGGGCAATCTCAATTCATTCAGTTATTCTTGCATACGGTGTGGTGTGTTTTGTCGCCTTTCAAGTATCATTTTGCCAATTTAATAGAATAATAGTCATAACAATAACACGATTGAAAAAATCCTTTGCCTAAGATGCGCTAGCCTTTTAAACTGAGCTAATTTTAATAATAATAATAATAATAATAATAATAATAATAATAATAATAATAATAATAATAATAATCATTGTTGTTTTGACATGGAACACTCGTATTCCATTAAGACACGGCTAGATCGCCGGTCACCAAGCGGGTTATAGAAGTAGGATAGCTGGAGCCAATCCCCAATGCCGCCAAATTAATGGACTGGAGGAGTGGAGTTTTTTTTGTGAGATGAGGCAAGCATGCAGGTTGCATTTTCTCTCTTAGTCCTGTATGGTTGATTTGCTGTGTTGATCTTTTGGTTTGTGCTGTGTTGGTCCATGTTCACGACTTGTCGTTGAGGTACATGAGCAGGATTGTTCACGACTTGTCGTTGAGGTACATGAGCAGGATTGTTCACGACTTGTCGTTGAGGTACATGAGCAGGATTGTTCACGACTTGTCGTTGAGCTACACGAGCAGAATTGTCAGGGATGTAACTGTTTGCCATTGTCTGCCTGTTTGTTTTTGTGTAAAGCTTATTTGCTGTGCATGGTTTTCTCCATAAGGGGGTAACTGATATCAGTGCAACTTTTTGGGACCAGGGGTTGAGTATGTCGAACCTCCTCGCCGTAGACGAAAGCCTGTTGGACCCGGCCATGGACTGCTACAAGATCCTCTACAGGGCATTGAATATCTACGTCCATGTAAGCCTAAGACATTGTTCGACTACATTTTGAGAAAATTCAGTTTAAAAGCATGTACTGTCTTGCTAATTGAAACCAATTTCTCAACCAAAAAAATGGTAATATGTTTTGCATCTTGAGGATGAATGAACCAAAAGAGCACTAAACAATTGCCCTTGGTTGCTGTATGATTACACTTTTTAGGCCGCACTGCACTAGTCTGCTCTATCCCTGCATTATCTTTCCATCTTGTCCTGCATAAATGAATCCCATTCCAAGGTCATCAAGTCAATCCATCGAACCTGCTGATTTTTTGTTGTTGAACTAATGCACTTATCTCAGAGAACAAGTTCGCGACAATTCTGAAATTTTGGGCATCCTTTTCTGCACAATATTTTTGTTTCTTTAGAAACCACAAATTATTTTTCACCTATAGTGATTTTGTAGCAGTGCTCTGTCCTGCCATGCCTGTCAAAACCCAACTTTGTTTGCCTGCATGCAGATGTAACCTCTTCCAATTTGTCCTGTTTGCAGTGCACTGTTGTGATTCGTGATGTCCTTAGTGTAATGAATTGATTCCTCTTTGGTATTGAACTCTGATCATGCTACAACTAAGATATCGTGTTTGGTTGGTCTACTGGTGTAATGGAACCTAGGAACCTTCTGCCAGATTGACATTGGTGTAGTACGATGCAAATGTTATTTGTTCTTCTTTAATCACATTCCTTTCCTCTATGCCTGTGCTTCCTTGTTTAATTTCCTTCTCACCCTTGCCCTTCCTTTGAAGCATGGCAACTCACATATTAAAGAGAACTAAACAATTGCCCTTGGTTGCTGCATGATTGAGCATAACTGTACGAGTAGTATTAACAAAAAAAATGTCTGCAGAACTTTGCTGCATTTTTGTTAGTATACTTAATT
Organism: Avena atlantica; assembly: GCA_910589765.1. Taxonomy (NCBI): domain Eukaryota; kingdom Viridiplantae; phylum Streptophyta; class Magnoliopsida; order Poales; family Poaceae; genus Avena; species Avena atlantica. The sequence continues at coordinate 514,417,428 of OU342735.1, read as the reverse complement.
ACTGGATGTGATATTGGGTTCTCCATTGCCTGCAATTTTCTTAAATCTCAATCACATCACTATGTGTGCAGCTTAATTTAAGTGAAAATGTGACAACTGAAAATTGCGATATTTTGTGTCAATTTAATAGTGTGCCCTTGTGCATGCAGTCACAGGCCATGCCGACCAACAAGGCTTGTGCGATGCGGTGCCGGTGCCTGAACTACGGGAGGCCGACCCTGGAGGCGTGCAAGGTCCTGAGCAAGAATCACAGGAGGCCGACCCTGGAGGTGTGCAAGGTCCTGAGCAAGAATCGCCCGCCGGGCATCGCCGTGCAAGCGCTGTCTTCACAGTGGCCGCCCATGCTCCAAACTCTGTTTTCCTTGCTGACGTTGCAGCGGGTTGTGGTGGACGACGAGGAGGAGGTGCTGATGCTGAACCTGCGGAGGATGCGGGGCCGGCTGGTGGAGCTGGAGACAACGTGCAAGGGGATGAGGGGCCAGACCAAGGTGTCCAGGGCGACGGACAAGGGCGCAAGCTAGATGGAGACATGGGGTGACTTGATCCTTTTGTAGAGTTTATTACTGTTGTTCTGTTGGCTTGTGATGTGTTGGGTTCACCGGTTGCTGTTTCTGAGTGAAGTACATGATCAAGATTGACAGGGATGTGAAGGGTTGACAGTGACCTTTTTTGTCATACAATGATGTACACTCATGTTGAACGTCTTGTTGTTGGGTCTCTTGGCTGCCCCACACCCCATTGATCATGTCCGCCATCACAAAATCATCATCATAGCAAAGCTATTGAATATTTTTCAAGCAATTTGCAGTAAACAAATCCATGAAGAGATGAGTTCGGAAATATATGGGGCAACCGGCCAACCCCTTTCTGGTACGTTCTACTATGTATTACTCTTTTCGTTTTAAAATACTAGTAGTGTTGCACGCGCAACACACGTAGTATTAATTTACGGAGTTTGTTCACGGAATTTGTGTCCCTTTAAAAAAATATTAATCCATATAAATAATTAGCAAGCCAAATAATCATATATCTGCAAAAGTAAATCTGGAATACACGATTGTCAACCGACTTCCCAAACTAAATTGTAGACCTTGATGAAAAACATGATTCCCTTGTTTGTAACTCCAAGTATAATAGTTGACATGCTTATATGTTCATATATGAAGTTCGAAACAAATTTAGGTAGTATTATGCCAGAGAGGTGCTGGATAATATATGTACTTCTCCAAATCTTCATTGTTAATACCCTCATGAGTACATGATGCAGCCAAACCAAATGTAATACTACATCATCAGTCCAGTTGGTTGATAGAAATGAACCAGATGTAACTTCGAAAAAACAGGTTTGGCATTGCAAGAGCAGCTTGTCCTGCCCGCGTGTGGTCGTGCCTCGCTCCTGGCTGAGTTTGTATACTGGTGGCCGATTCAGCGATCTTTCGTTTTTATCAGCAGTAAACTTCTTTTGACTCTCTATATGTGAGCCTTGATTTCCATGAAATCAGCCAAGAAGAAAATAGCATTTGAAAGTCATAAGTTTTCAATGGGAAATTGCTCCTTATCATAAAACAACAACTCGGGAATGGCATGGTCTAACATACTGTTTGCTAGTACTATCCGATTTAAAAAAAAACATTGAAAAAGCTGCATCAAAAGAGCGCAAATTGAATAGTGGATCGCTCTATCATTGCGTATTGTAAGTTGGTTCTGAGTATTTTCCGAAGGCCTCTAGCTAGCTGTATAGTGAAAATGCAGCTTTCCAAGTGAGAGCAAACACACATTTTTAAAGCACAATGGAAACATATCATATACATTCAGCAGCCAAACATCAATGCGAACAGATACAGAATCTCTGCAGGTAGCACTGACAAGATCAGATCAACTACACGTATTTAGAAAACACAATAGAACGGAAGCTCAGAAACCATATGTCTAATATTACTGACCATCATGATAGTTGTAGACCTTTGATCTTTATGGGTGTACAAAGTAAAGATTGTATCTAAGACTATCACTTTGAGCAAGGCCAAACATTATGTCTAATTCAAAAAAACTCTGGGTTTAGCATACACGTGACAACACCAACTCCAGTCTCCAAAAGCAATTTCCTTTGTTTTTATATGAAGAAACAACTCAGTGATAATGGATTGCCCTTTCTAACAATTTATTAAGAACCTTGCAGAACATGCACCAGAGGCTATACTATGTATGCGTTGATCAGAGCCTATAGAGAAACAACAAAAGTCTAGAAGGGTGGCTGCTCTACAAAAGAAACAACATAAGCATGAACATTATAGTGGATCACTTGCTAATTTTTCTAAATGATGACATTGGTATGAGGTCCAAGAGAAACAAGGATACAATATTAGTGGGATCGTCATATTTGTACCGAGAGCAGAATACACCATTTACATGCTAATTCTAGCATGCATGTTCCTTTTCTTGACTAACGATATGAATATACTCCCTCCGTTTCAAAATATAAGATGTTTTAGCTTTGTGAAAGAAATGTATCTAGACTTGTTTTAGTATATAGGTTCATTCAACTTTGGGATGAATCTATACACTAAAAGAAGTCTAGATTCATTTTATTCACAAACCTAAAACATCTTATATTTTGAAACAGAGAGAGTACAATTTAAAATAGCAAGAGTACCCACCTGATTCTGGTCCCGGTTACCAGCTCTGATGTTTGAGGTTGTACAACATGCTTCATTCTTGATGCTTTTTCAGAGATTGATGGTCAACTCAAGAGGTTCAAATGACAGGGACGTGCTTGATGATCAATGACACATCGCAACAAGGGATAAATACAAACGCATGTACTCCCTCCGTTTCAAAATATAAGATGTTTTAGTTTTATGAAGAGAATGTATCTAGACTTATTTTAGTATGTAGATTCACCTCAAACATGAGTGAACCTATATACTAAAAGTAGTCTAGATACATTTGTTCACAAAGCTAAAACATCTTATATTTTGAAACGGAGGGAGTATCTTACAAGATCTCAAGTAACATGGTACCAAATTAGTTTATTAAAATAGACATGCAGTTCGAAATAATGCTCCCTTGATTGCGACAACGAATCAGGAAGTCTCCGTGGTTACTTGTCATTTTTAGATTACCCTAGTTCTGTTGTCAATCTGCAGTTATCTTCAGAACATAGTACAAACAAATGCATCGGTAAGAAATCATGCATTTGATGCCAGACAAAGACAATTTTTATATACCTTGCAAGGCTCTGAGTCAGACAAAAGCAATTCTTATAAATACATCCATGATCGTCACAACATCACTGAAACAATTCAAGGTAGAACAGACATAATAAACCATCAATATCCAGATTAGCATCTTATGTCATTCAATTTCTTGTAGAATTCAGTTGTGGATTTTTTTTAACCTTTGCAGATGTGATTGAGCTTCAATCATAAAAAAGCAACACAGAGGATCCCCTGCAATACATGATGGACCAATCTGAACCAATACAAGCTACATCACTACAATATTTGGATCATGAACACAACATGCAACAAGTAAAGTCTACCTTGAGACAGGGGAAGGGACTGTCAGGTAGCAGGGTAAGGGTGCCGGTGTTTGTGGCCGTCAGTTCAAGGCGATAGAGCAGAGGTTTTGCAAGACTAATATAAATCTGTTACTCTAACAAAATAAAAATTCTCAAACATGTGGCGATCAAATCTAAAGGCAAAGTCTAGATAGAAAATGAGCATATGGTAACCAGAAACATGAAGCCAACCAAACTTACTGAATCAGCGCCATACTGAACCTACATAATCAGCGCCGCCAGGCACCAGTTTCTTCGGGGTTGTCCCCCCTGTTGTGGAAGGAAGTAGGCATCATCGGCGGTGTGGGGGAAACACGGCGGCGCAAGGTACGTGCCAAATATTTTTGTTATTCTTAGTATGTACGAATATTTTAAATTGAAACAATTATGTAAAGCAATCAAATGATAATCAACCACATAGCTTCAGATTATCGGTGGAAAACTTTGGCAAAAAGTAGGAATGCATTGATATTAAATGTTTGCAAGCATGTACCTTTTTTTGGAAAAGAGTATATATTAATATCCCAAGGACACCAATTACACCCAGCCTCTGCAACAACGCATGCCCTAGCGGCTTTACGGATGCACACAACTCAGAAAAAAGAAAGAGAAATTACAAAAAAAAAAGTCCCGCTACAGAGAACTAATCCTCAAAGAAACGACAGTGACACCATCAGAACAACACCAGTAGTCCTCCACTCCAATAACAACGTCTTCAAAAAGAAAACAGTGCCCAAGCACCGTCGTTGCCCGACCAAAGGTCATAGGTTTTCACCCTAGAGAAAGTCCTTACTCACAAAACAATGCCTTCAACAAGGCCATTGCCAGGCACAACCAGCTAAGGCCAGACCTTGGATTTTCACCCTGCAAGATAAGACTTGGAAACTCCCATGTGTTGTCTTCCCACACCAACAACCGCTGCAACGAGTCCCAGATCACGCAGCCAGATCTTTGTCGCCACAGGAACAAAAATCACCATCGCTACCCTCAAATTTCCGCTTTACTGACATTCTCCGCATCTGACTTCACCATGGCTCTAAGAATGACACTTGGTGGAAACAAACAACAAAGCTTCGCAACGCTCCCGCTGAAACCAAACGACCAGAAAAATAAGATGCGCACGACCGAATACCTTCCGATCCAGCAATCTCCAGGCATGATACGCCCATGGGAGTTCGCCGACTGAGCCTTCCGGAACCCGTATCTCCAGATAGGATCAACGAGGGCAGACATCAAGCAGATCTTCGTCCTCGTGCAACAGAAACCAAAGGACCACCACCATTATTAGATCCGACACAGCGATCCCCGCACCGTCGGCCGGTTTCCGGAGAACGGATCGAGCAAGCAATTAGGGTTAGAGATCCGATCTAGGTCTTCCAACGAAATCCAATCGTCGTCATCTCTTCCACCAGATCGCCCCACTCCGCCGCCCTGGAGGAAAGAACAAGCCACACGGGGGACGGGCGGCCGCTGCGCGCTAGCACTCCGGACGGACCTCGCCGCCCTCCATGCTTCCTCGCGCTGTCGAGCCCTTCCCCGCATCACCGTTGCCATCCCTTCCAGGGTTCGCCGCCTCCCAAGCACCACCCTCACTCCCCTTGTGGCGACCCACCTCCGCGCGAAGGGGCCCCGCTGGGAGAGCGCCTCCCTCACCCGCCGCCTTCGACGGCCAGGCGAGGCCGCCACCGCCGGCGGCGGCAGCGGCCGGGGGAGAGGAGGTGGCGGGGCCGCTTTTTCTAGGGTTTAGGGGGCCTCCGGAACCGCCCCGCGCGAGGCGACCCGGGAGAAGTCTTCTTGTACCTAAGAAGTTGAAAGAAAAAACGGACCCTTGCATGGTGATTCTTACGACACATTACAACATGTCTCATAGCGATTGGTCTGAAGCTATGAAGTTGGTCATGGCGGGGAGAGCTGCTGCCTAGGCTGCGTACTTGGTCTCAGATCGAGTTGTGCTCCATAATCCATATAGCCATAAACTGACATTGTCGGTGCAGACGCCGGACCATCAATATCTTGAGGAACATAATGAAGAATGGTAACCTGCAACAGAATCAAGAAATACTTCACCTGTGTCAAATCATGCTAGACTACCCTACACTTGACTGTAAATTACTTATTTTATTGCGGAATTGGCCGGTGGCGTCCAGGTTAACACATCCGCGTGAGGAGTGCGTCGACAGATTTCACTATCAAGTCGGTGGTGCAGGAGCAGAATCGGTGGCAGATTGCACCGCTGATAGAGTCGCGACTGCTGAAGTGGTCAACAGCGTCCATGGCGCGGTCGCGCACATCAGCAGGGAGGTATTCAGTCTCCACTCGGCTCGTGCTCAAGCGCTCATCAGAGGGGGCGCCACGGTGAAAAGATCTAGCCACGGCGGCGTGGAGGTGATGGGGAGGCAGAGAGGTGGGAGTAGAAGAGAACAGAGGAATGGTGCGTGGCGAGGAGGTGTGCAGTGGGCATGGAGATGCGACAGAGGAGGAGGCGGAGGGATAGGGCGGCGGCGTATCGACGGCAACCATGGCCATCCATGGTTGTTTCAGAGTTGGGTAGCGCAAGAAGTTTGTTCGTGAGGATGCTAGGATGACAGATCAGAAACAGGAATTGGCGGACGAATTCGATCCGCAAAATCAGGATGTGCGGGTAGCCAGGGACGCAGAGCGTGAAAATAGGCGGGTTCCTATTTTTCTCTCGAGGGATAAGTGTTCCGTCCAACACTTTAAATTGCTACATGCACCCAGGGATCAGTTTAGGCTAATTCCACCGTTAGATTATCTTTAGTGGGCCTAATCATGAGGTTTTAGTAGGTCCAAGTGTGTTTTGTGGGGTGAGTTTAGCGAAATTCTTGTTTGCTCATGTATAAGTAGTAGAGATAAGATGTTTTAGGTTTCTGAATAAAATATATCTAGGCTTTTTAGTGTGTAGATTCACTCCAAGACTCTAGATACATTTTATTTACAAACCTAGAACATATTATATGTTGAAACGGAGTGAGTACTAGTTAGTTTGATCGAGACTTTGCTGTCACTAACATGAATATGCTGTATCAGTTTTACAGCAACTAGTTGAATGCCCGTGCGTTGCTACGGGACATCAAATAAACATTAGGACAAACCATTTTGATTCATATATATTCTAATGCAGTCCTCTTGAACTATTGTCTCCTTCTCTTCATCCTTCTACCTTCTCTGATCTCCTCTTCTGCTAGTGTATTATGGCTAGGGAGAGAGAACACGGGAGCCTCTATGGCGATTGGCTGCCGCCAAGCGCGACCCTAATATACATAGTTAAAGGGAAATGCAAAAATGACAATTTGGTTATTATCACCCTAATATAAAAAGTTAAATGGGACATTCAACAATGACAATTTAGTTATGTTGTCCTATGCATTAAGAAGAATATTTTGATGTCAGTCTACTCTGGTGAGAATAAGAGCATGTCACTATAGTATGATACCTCTTGTTAAACATCACAAATATCATAATTTAGGTGTTAAATCTTATGCAATAACAAACTTCACCAAATCCATAAATAAAATTCCATACCTACAACACTTAAACTTTGTTCACTTCCACTTCAGCGGGATATCACAAAAAAAATAGTATCAACATATATGGGTGGAATGATTGTACTCAGACCAGGTCACACCAAATGTCATATATTTAGATACAGTGTAGAGGAAGCACTACTTTTCCCGCTTTCAGTACACAATGCACACAACACACTTACGATTACTCTAATAAATACTCACGTATTAGGATAAAGTACATATACATTTTGCAAGTTTTAGAAGATAAACTGATACACCATATTAAAGTGGAAGGGAATTGCATCACACACATATTTTGGCTCAACCATTTCGGATATTAGTGGAAACACAGAAAGAATCATCACTCTACCTATGTGGTTAAACACTACCCAATCTACCATCGTGTCATTTAAACGACCAGCCAATTTGGTTGTGGCTTTATGTAAGTCCCTATCATTTTTTGCCAAGCTCTCTTCTTGATTCTCTGGATCTTTGTCTCTGGTATGTTGTTTCCTCCTCTCCTTCTCCTGCTGCCGCATGTTCCTCTCGCACTCTATAGACCCCGCCACATCACTTGGTTGGGTTTGTGGATACAACCACCTTCTATCAAGGTTATCCGCATCATACTCTTACACCAAGTCTTTGTCCACGAACTTCAGTCACATAGGAGAATCAACGGATTAACAGCTAACCTCTCATGCCACTGGGCGGATGCTGCTATCGAATTGCACAATCTCTTTCTCTTGGTTCACATAGACCATCCGTTGTGCACTGTGGAACGCCCAGACGTTATGCCAAAATGCGTAGATTGGATGCCACTTATAGTTGCGACTAAAATGCCGACACGCTACATTTCCTCCACATGCGACGGACATTTTACTCTTTTGTTGGATAAGCAGTGTGTTAACCTTGATGTGCTCGATTCTGTTTGACAAAGAGCAGCAGGGCAGCCATCGCTACACTCCTGCACAAGTCGTGAAAAAATACAGGATGCTATGACCTAGTAGTGAAATGATGATAATCATCTATAGTTTTGTGCATTAGGTACGTGCTCTAACAGAAGAGTTTTTATAAAAAAAAAAAGAGCAACGACATATTATCAAGACCCGTATTGCAATATTTACGGCTCGGTACCTGAATAACCGAGAGATCACAGTATGAAATCCTGAAATATTAAAAAAAGATATCTACACTTATCAGTTCACTTTCATTTATTAATATTGAAAGAATCTACGAAATCATAGTAAGTATATGAAATGGTAAGAATAGACCAAATGATTTTAGCAAGCTTGCGATATATACAGCTGAGACAACAAGTAATGATCCCCTGGCTTCAGGTGTGAGTGTGACGGAACAATGGCAATCAAGAAACAAAATCATCTTTTCAGGATAAAACAGAAGGCATGTACTTGCAAAATTGAATGATGTGCTTTGGTACAGCTGCATACAGGACATGCAGAATGATTTCGTTGGCAACAACAAACCCAAAATATTCTGAAAAGAGCCACCAAAGTGAAGATGCTATGAATGAATTCAAGTAAAATAGTATGTGATCAGATAGTAGTCATAGGAACCAGCAACACATACTTCTTCAACGGCCAGAAGGACGCCGATTTCTGCCTGCTCTCTGACCCAACCTGCACAACAAAACAGACTTCTCCCTTATGATTTAGCGACTTCAAAATCCACATTAACCTCCACCGGTTAGAGCAATAAAAGCTAAATTTACAACAAATAAACCAAATAATTGACACCATTTAGTTTCTAATTGGTGCATGTCCTCAAATGATGCATTATACTAAGCATGTGTAAAAAAATGTCAGTTTCTCCTCAACCTTAATTCTAGTGTCATCCCTCGTCTTTCTAATATGATCTGTTGTTGTCATAGCCATTGGAAAACTAAAAATAATATATCCTTGCAAGTTAAAAACCCGAAGAAACAATTATTTGTTTAGGAACAAAGCTCATAGACGATAATATTTCAGAGATAAGAAAAACAAAATTCATCTGTTTCATTCAATAAGGAAATCATATTGTACCAATAGTTCACTACAGAAAACCGGCACACTTTCAGATGTTGGGTCTAATCTTGATATATGTATCTACATATTTATTTCAGTTCAGCATGTAGTTAGGCAGTGTGTTTAATTGTGCAGTAGTACATCAGAAATGTACATGCCATCGAAGGATCAACGGAATAACATGCAGGGTAAGACAGCCGAGGTGCCGCGTGAAGCTGGCCTCGCCGTGTGAAGCAGTGATGCATGCAACCATTGAAGCCAACAGGCTACACACGTTATCTAGTTAGAGTTGAGTAGTGTGTGCAAGTCTTAGTGGCATCAGAATAGATCATAAGTTAGTTAGTTAGTGGAGCAAGTTGTGTGCATAAAAGTCGGGTAGGTTGTTGTCCTGACTGTGTGTGTGAGCTAGCTACTTAAGGCATTGTAATCCAGTTTATTTGTCAAGAAATATAGAGTGAAGAAAATCCCGGCTGTGTGACAGTCCGACGAGGCCAAAAGCCATTGCGTGTCGTGTACAACAGAGCTAGCTAGCTATGTGAGTTGAGAGAGTCAGCTCCTTCATCAGTTGTCGGTTCCGCTCAAAGAATGAAACCGTACGATGCAAGTTTGGTACATCTCTAAGGCATCCGTCTCCAAGTTCAGAAACAAATAAGATGAATCTCGTCAGTTCAATTCAAAGTATGAAACCATACCACACAAGTTCAGTGCAGCTGGTTTACTAACATCAGTACATCCAATATACTGAGTTTAATAAGGGAGATATGCATTCTATCTTGCTTAAAGGTCCATATAGGCTGGTTGCACTATCTACCACATTTACATTGCTAAATATTTGCATATCCTATTCATAAAGCCCGGATGCGCTAGCTATCACGTTGACATTGATACACCACACCAATAACAAAATTTTCAACAAAAGTGAGATAAATGACATTGTATAATTATACCAGCTGAAAAGGAGAGAAAATACATGAAGGACTGCATATCTTGAATAATCAGGTATGAAAAAATTTAGACCATGTCAATGGGGGCATCTATTTTGTATTTAAAGTTGGCATTATTAATTGGCAGATCTAGCGCTTGCCCAACATCACCTCATTTATTTGTTGGTCAAAACAATATCAGGTTCGGAGCTCTTAGCCTCTCACTTCATCCAGATTCTCACCTAAAAGGACATGTATGGAAGCAAGCTTTATGAGTACAACTAATTAGGTCGGTGATAGACACCTCCCTCCTCTTCCATGCGAGGAGTATACCTCTACGGGTGTCGATCGCGGGCAGGTAGGTGTAGTCATCAAACTCCGAACCTAGGGCTTCGAGGACAATCGACGAGCACAACAACTCAACTTTTTTTCTTGGAAGCAAACGATCGATACATTGGTGGTGGCGAGCAACGAACGGATGACAATGCGTCTAGCTCATGCGTTTAGACCCCGGACATTCCAAATGAGGATTTTAAGGTTGTAATCCATTGGAAAGATGTCGCTGGCGGGGATGGAAGCGGGCTAAGCCACACTGGGTTGGCCGGCCGCCCGGCGACAAGGCGCTAGGGGGCGGGGGCGGAGAGGCGGGGAGCACGCGGTCCACCAGTGTTGCGATTGCTGCAAGAACGGAGAAGGGGATGGGGGCGACAAAGGTGCCGTCGTAGTTCTTCATCTCCTAGGTGGAGATCACTTGGTCGACGCCAAATTTGGAAGTGGACAGTCAGCGGTGCATACACGGCGAGCTCTGCGTACAGGGCGTCCTTCCATGGATCTTGGGCCTGCCCCGTGTGGAAACACATCTGGAAGACCTGCCCCCCTCCTCCTCAAGTTCTTCCACTGGTTGGCCTCGGCCCCCTTGTCCGCGGGAACCCATCAAGCTCGAGCTGACAGGAGTATCAGCGCTAATGGCGGTCGGCGATTGTCCCGCCAGAACTCCAGTTCTGTCCGCTGGCCCCAGCCTTTCCCGCCTGGGTCGCGCCATTTCCCACCCGGCTCTCCCTTCCCGCTCGTCGTTCCCGCCGAGCCCCACAAATATAAATTGGGGCCGCCGAGACGGAGCACCAGCACCAACCCCCTCACCGTTCCACCCCTTCCTCACCATTTTGTGTGTATGACGCACATACCCAGCTGAGGAACGCCCTGGACAAGGTTGGCGTCTGAGCCCCCGCAAACCAGCCCCAGGTTTTGGCCTGGTTTGCACCGAAACGGACCACGCTGCGCTGTCCGGTCCGTTTGCGGATGCGTGTTGGGCCATGACCTCGGTCCGAAAGGACGTGATCGGACGCGTGGGGTCCGTTTGCGGGGGGCCGTTGGAGTTGGCCTTAGTAGCGGCGGGAGGGCGACTGGGGTGGGAGCGAGATAGGAGGGGCGTCCACGATGAGACCCTGTGATAGGGTTCGTGGGAAGAGATCAGGATATTATGCGTCCTGGCCCTTGCCTCCTTTTCCGTTTGGACATTCTGAATCGACATTTTACACTTAACGGTGGCAGAAAGATTTAACTAACTAAGCCATATATTGGGGGACTCACATCATCATCGAATGTGGAGCAGACGCTCAGAAGGGGTTACCTAATGAAAGCCTAACTATATAATTGGAAGGTCTAGTCTATTTTTAGCCAACATCCCTAGTGGCCGAATAAAAAATCGTTGCCAAGCAGAAACTAAACTGAAAAGGAATGGGCGCTGAAGAAAAATAGCTAGCAAAACAGAGATATCGTGGTTACCTTGGAAATGTGTACCTCGAGGCTTCTATGAGCTCCAGAACACTTGATACAAATGAACACACCAAATGTTAATGATCTGCAAGCACCACAGCATTGGAAGATTGTGAATGATGTGAAGCACTCAGTATCAGATACCGTGCTAGTGAGAAGTGTTGCTTCATAAAAATAAATAAGAAATACACATATAACTGTAACTTGATTTGCGTCCAAACACATGCATGATATTGAAAAATTCAAAATCAGTTACGCGCTCATGTTTCTCTAAGATGTATAGTGATTTGTATACACTGCAAAAAAAACATCAGCTCAAGGATACTTACACCTATTTTGGATATGGAGCACCACAGTCTGCACAACATTTATTTACTGGATGGCTCATAAGACGATCTAATCTCTCCATTGTTGTAGCAGCTGACCCTGGCAGTGATCATGGAAGAGAATAGGCTCAATGCAGAAAATATCGGCTGTATATGCAGCAACATCATCTAATTATTTGCATAATGGGAATGAGCTTCATCTATCTAGAGATAGGCTAAGTTTTCTGGAAGTGAGACAGGACACATGATGTTCAAGATGGTGCTCGGAAACTAACAGGCACATTGCAGTTAGTGAGAAAATTAAAACGCCAGATCATTCATGATTTGCAGCTCCATAAGTTAGATATTGTGACTCTTGTCCAATGGTTGATTATCCAAACTATCAAGGAAAATTGCTGGCGCATTGCAATATAAAGGCTGTATTTGCATCAAAATGGAGAACCACAAAATAAGATGCAGCTAAAGCCTGCACATCCCCCTTAAAAATCCTGCACATGACACAACTTCTAAGTGAATAATTAAATGGGGCTGCACTTTCAGATGATTTCACCCACATTTCTGGTCTGTAATATGATATGATTGCAAAGAGAACAACATATACGTAGCATAATGGGCGAACCTGGTTGGTTATTGCCTTGGTCGCTGGTACCCATCTTGGTACCCACCCTGTTGATTGGCCTGGTCGTTGGTGCCCATATTGGTACCCAGCTGATTGGCCTGGTAGCTGGCGCCCGTCTTCATTGTTGTTCCAGACGATTTCCTTCACGAAACGGAGAAGGGGGTCGCATGTTAGGTCATCTCCGCGAGATTTCACCAATTGGCAGGGTGGAGCAGGTAGAGGTGTTGGGGAAGTGCGACCTATCTCTAGAAGAAGACATCTCCACCTACCTCCGGCCTGGGTGCGGCTTCTGGATGTCGACGTATAGCTACGCGGCAGGATTTTGCCCCTCCATCCTTCTCCTCTTATCCTCCTCCCCTGCTACGCTACACCATCCTCCTCGCGGTGGAGACGAGAATCAGAGAATGTGGCGGCCCATCACCGCGATGATTAATTGGATCGGGATCTGGGGGTGATCGCCGTGCGTGAGTCTGTGCTTCGGAGGGAGCGGATAGAAAATTGGAAGTCGCCGGTCGACGGCGATTTATTTTCTCTAGGATGGGGCTAAGGGGCACTTATCGGTGGCAAAGCAGCGTAATTAAATAACCACCCAAGTAATGTACCATCGGATATATATTGGACAGTTCAGATGTTTTCAATGTTTGATGTTTGAAGACGACCTACGATCACCAACATTCTTTTAATAGTAAAGATAGCTGGAACACCGTGTTTTGTCTTAAAACTGATCTATTATTGAAAAACCAAACTCAGACAAATGAATAGTACCAAACGGTCCAGAGCTGAACCTGTTTTGAATTTAATATGATTTGAGCGTTTTATTTTTGCAGGCGAAAACATGATTTGAGCATTTTTTTTTGCAGGGGAAAACATTATTTGAGCGGTTTTTTTTGCAGGGGAAAACATGATTTGAGAGTTAACATTTGCCTGTTCACCACCCCGCTAATGTACCTTATAAAATTTCGGAAACATTTAAGCTTTCAAACAGGATTTCTTTTTCGGTGTGCTCTTGGTCAGCCGTATTCGTGTTCTTTATTTTTATTCGTTGACGTGTTCGTATAATGTTCTAATATTTTCTTACGGTCACCAAACTGGGCTCGTATCTCCTGCCACTTGTCTCTTGGCTGCCGCCGTCCCCATTGATCATGTCTGCCATCACAAAATCATCATCATAGCAGAGCTATGAACAATTAAATATTTTTCACGCAATTTGCAATAAACAAATTGATGAAGAGATGAGTTTGGAATTACATCGGGTCAACCAATGTGGGGGCCAACCCAACATGATTTCAACGATGGTGATCGGGGATGTTGCTAGAGGAGATCACCCATGGGGTCTTGCTAGGCATCACCGGTGAGTCGGCGTCCACAGGTGTGGCATTGATGTCGAGAGCATGCGCCACCGAAATAGTCCACGACATGGACTCGATGTTCGGCGACGTGTCACGCAAGGAGCCGAGTCGGGATGGTGCTTGTCCGTGAAGGTACCCGTATCTCGGGCCGAGGCGGCCGATTCGTGGACGACACTAAGATCGTGGCCGAAGAAATGGCGGGGGTGTCGATGTTTCCCAAAGCGGTGGTGTCGATGGTGGCCTCGGAGGCTCCTTAGGTAGCGATGGTGTCGATGGTGGCCTTGGCCTGTACGGTGGCGATATGTTCCATGGCTACAACAGCGACGACTTCAGCCTTGTCTCTCTGGCCAGGCCACTTCTTGGTCTCAAGAGCTCGCTGCTCTGGCGTGAGCTCTTTTTTGGTTTGAGGAGGGTGGCGACAGGAGTGGTGGTTCGCGACATGTCCTCCACGGATCGCTAGGGCTTGGGCGCCTACAGTCGGCGGGTTGATTTGGTAGAGACGAGAGTGTGGTCTGTTCGGCTGGCAGGATGGCTTATGGTGGATTAGTGGAGGTGGTGCGTCTGGACCGTAAAACCAGTCCAAATTAGAAATGGATGAAAAGGACGCGTTTGCGTCTTTCAATCTGTTTGCGGTGTGCGATTGGACCTTTTCTCTGTCCACATGAACCGGACGGCCATTCATGATCCGTTTGTGGTGGCCTGTCGGAGATGACCAATATTCATCTGTACAGTTTTTTTTAACCGCTCAACACTTTATTATTTATCCAGGATCAAAGTTACATCGGCTAATAACAAAGCTAACATAAAATCAGGTGGGTCATCAATCCACATCTTCCCACTAGATCCTCTCGCTATTCTAGCTAATTCATAAGCTACGGAATTAGCCTCTCGATAACAATATTCGAAAATTATCTTTGGAAAATCAGTGGCGAGGTGGTAGCAGTTAACAAATATAGCAGCTGCAGGACCTGATGTACCACCCTCCACCATAGCATGGACGGCGTCTGAAGACATAATGGGTCTATTGTAGCCAATGGACTGAGCTAGTTTTAGTCCCTCTTTCACTGCATATGCCTCTGCCGACAGAGCATCCATGACCATATCTAAACGGGTGTTTCCGCTGCAATGAACTCAGCCTTGCTATCCCTGATTACCACTCCAGTTGATCCTCTCAATGAGTCAATGTCAAACGAAGCATCGACATTAACTTTGACATGATCCTGTGACGGACGCGACCAACTTTCTCTCTTTGATTTAGCTTTTGATGTGTTGGCAGCATAGAAATTTGCATATAGAGCCTCCCAGCTGCCCGGCTCCTGCACTTTCTCACCTTTAGGGCTTGTTCGTTTTATTGGGATTAAATCCAATCATGGAACCAATCCCAGCCTGGATTGGGTTGATCCAGTACCATCACCCAATCCATGACACACCAATCCCTCCTAATCCCACCAATACCCCTCCAATGCATAACCGTTCGTTTAAGCCTCATCTGAATCAGTGTACGTATCAAACTCAATAGAGAGAACATCTAAATCTGACAGGGCAACACATAAAAATCCAATCTTTTTTAGTCTTAAATACTGAGACACATATTACAAAAATTAATAGTTCTTAACAACCGATTCCAGACCATTATGCAATACAACATGCATAAATTACATCATATATATTCGTTTTTATAGCCTTCACACTGCAGAATATATTACACAATGTAACAGTTCTTAACAGCCGAATCCAAACAGTTATGCAATGGGTCGATATAGTATCTAAGCAAGGTGTAAACATAAATTCCAAGGACCCAAGTTTCTCCAAGAATAGATAGATTTCAGAAGTTGCACTTCCTCCACTCTACGATGGCCACTTCCTCTATTTTCAGCTGCTCTTCAATGATCAGCAACATCCTGTAAAGATTTCAATAGGAATATTGACTCATCAACACCATGTTACAACCATCAGCACAAATAATTTAGAGATAAGCTACGACCAATGGATCTTTGTGGTGATCTTCAGAGATAATCGAGACACTGAACTGGTAGATAGAGATTAGAGATATCCTTCCAAAAAAACAAGAATATACAGAGGGGATAGAGATGTGTACGGTTGGGACGGGTCAATGTGTAGATCAATATAATCTAAGAAGGGAAGGAGGTTTTTGATCCTAACCTGGCTTGAATGCGACGATGCCTTATTGCAACGTTATACAATCTCTCATTCAAACAAACATTTTAGAATTAGAAAGATTTTCAAAATAAAATAAAGTAGAAACTAGCTTATCTCACCTAAGAAAGTAAGAAAACACAATAGTATCCAAGATGGACAAGCCCCGTAATCTACTAACTGATAAGTAGCTAAAAACATATTGTTAGTGTGTTATTCACTTGTGGAAGTGGCGAACTATATACAGAAAGCAGAAGGGATTGAAAGTAATTTTGACAGAACATGCATAATGCATGGCTAGCTGTGAGATCAGTGTGTTGAGAATATTATTTTGAACATGCACTTCGGAGTCAAAATTTGAGAACCATGGAACCTCTCTTCTATTTGTTTGATGGTCTTTGTATGATGGTGGTGGATTGTTCTTTGTCACTTACTATTCTGAGAAATACACCTAGATGTTTTCTTATTACAGGATAAAAAATATTATCACATTGTACCAAAATAGGCACAGAGAGAAGATCAAGTATGGCTGCAGCTATAGTGCTCTAGTGGTAGCTCTCTTGTGAAGATATCAGCCAATTTACTCACACACATTTCCTACAAGAAAATGATATGTTCAAAATTAGTGCAAAAAGAAAGTGGTACCTGAAGAAGACTCAGGCCAATGTCAGGCCAAAAGAAAGTGGTAAAAACCATAATACTGTGGCACACAAGCTTGTATGTCAGGCCAAAAGAAAATTTCCTGATTGTTCAGTATCAACATCCATGCCATCTTGTGTTGTCTAAACCTGAATGTCAGGTACACCACACCGTATGTTTCAACAGCCAACTAACAAAAAATTATGCTTCTGATTTCTAAGCTAAGCTGGAGTTTTACTGAACAAAAGCTGGAGCTGTCAAGTCTCGACGACTTGTATTAAAAAAGGAACCCAGAGAGCTCAGTAACCACAATGCCAGTTTTCCTTCAAAACACTTGCCAGTTTGCTACGTACTAGCACATATTAACTAAATATATCCGTAACCAAATTTTTGATCACTTTCAGGCATTTGCCCCTTACAATAAGGAGACCAATGACAAGAGCAAGCTCCAGCATGAATTAGCACAAAAAAATACAAATAAACCACATGATTAAAATCAAGTACAGAACAGAATCTGCTTGGCCGAGCAGTCAGGCATCTAACCACAACCCAGATCTTCTTGGTCGGATGTGCCTCCTGTCGTCGTTGCCTCCTCCACGCTCGAGTGTTGTAGAACTGCCTGATCTCGAAGCAGCCGGTGCGGCTGATGGCTGGGAAGCTCCAGCGTCGCCGCCCCTAAAGTCCTGATCCCAAATCCCAAGAATTCATCGCCGACCAAGAACCCTAGACAACCCTAGCTATGAGGTGGGAAGGATGAGGAGTAGGATGCGGACGTACTGATGAGAACGCTGCCGACGGAGGAGAGAATCAGCGGTGGAGGGGGAGGCTTTGTGTCGCCGTCGTCGTCGCCGTCGCCGACGAGATCGTCGCCCCGTCTTCGCGTCGCCTGTTGCTCGCTCTCTCCGCGTCGTATGTCGTGGATTGTTTTCCACGGGTCAGTTGGGGTGATTTTTTTTCCAGACCATGTGAGTGAAAGATGGATGGTTTGGTTGGGCTAATTTTCCAGACGGGGTGTAAACGAAGACCCCATTTTTATGGGGTGGGGAATTTTTTTGATCGAGCTGGATCGGGCTGGATTGGGACGCAATCCAAGCCATTCCATGGCTATATGGGATTAAACGAACGGGGCCTTAGTAATTTGTGTTCGCGTCCACCAAATATACCAGCATGCACAGCGACTAGCTCCGGTATCGTCGTTGTGCTGATTTTTTTTTAGAACCTTTGTGTTGAATATATGAGTTGCCACACGGACACTTTCGGCCCACAGGAAAACGTCATGCCGTTTATATGGGCCAACCTTGCATTCCGCGTCCCATCTATACCGTCGGTGGTCCACACTCCACACTCACACTCCACAGCCTCGTCATAAACTCCTTCCTTGAATCCGTCCCACAGACCCCACACAGAACACAGCACACAGCCGCCGCTGCCACCACGAACGCCGGAGGGCGGCGGCCAGGGAAATGGACTCGCCGGCGATCCCGGACGAGCTCCTGGTGGACATATTCCTCCGCCTTCCCGACCTAGCCGATCTCGTCCGCACCTCCGCCGCCTGCGTCTCCTTCCGCCGCCTCGTCGCCAACCGCTCCTTCCTCCGGCGCTTCCGCAAGCTCTACGGCCTGCCCCTCCTCGGCTTCCTCGACTAGCAAGGCTTCCACTCCGCAATCCCACCTCACCCCTCCGCGCCGGCAGCCAGCGCCGTCGCCCTCGCCGCCGACTTCTCCTTCACCTTCCTCCCCTCCCCCCCGCCTCGCACTGGTCCGTACGGGACGTCCGCGTCCTCCTCGACAGACCCCGCAGGAAAGAGGCCGGTGAGCGTCGCGGGCACCTCTTTGGGGAGATCGTGGTGTGCGACCCTTTGTACCGGCGGTACCGTCTGCTTCCCCCAATCCCCGATGACCTAGCCGCTTCGGTTGATCATCCACTCTGCGGTAGTGATGGCGACTTGGCGAGACCTTCCTCGTCCCTCCTGACCATGACGAAGAGGAGGCAACCGATATGGATGAGACTTCATTCAGAGTGATCTTAATGATGCAGTGCCTAACTAAGACGGTGGCCTTTCTCTTCTGTTCGGGCACCGGGCAGTGGCGAGCCACTCCATCCGTGAGCTGGAGCGATTTGTTTCATGGCTTCAAATCGCCGACATGGATGTCTCCCTTCTCATGGCGCAATACGCCTATGGCTGCTTCTACTGGATGGCATCTTGGAGTGAAAAATTTCTCGTGCTCGACTCCCGGAGGATGGAGTTCTCCGTGGCTGACTGCCCACCCGGACTCGGAGATTTATGCAGTACTGCATCTATGGCTATTGTGGAGGCAGGGGAAGGCATGCCTGGGATGTTTGTAACTGCGCAGGACACATTTATCCTTGGTCCACATGACACACATTGCCTCAGGTATACCATTCGGCGAAACCATGGTGGGAGTTCCAGCCACTGGCAGCTGGAGAAGACAATCCCGATGGGTTCTGGGTGTTTGTTCATCGGTTCCCTGGGTAGTCACTTGTTCCTATATATGTGCGGAAGCTCGCCGCTCGAGGCAGGCTGTTTCTCGCTGGATGTCAGAACATTCAAGCTCCAGAGGGTGTGTTCTTCAGGGCTCATACCTAAGTCGTACGCATATTGCAACTTCCCGCCATCAATATTATGGTCACCGACCGTGTCAAGTGGTAAACTTTCTGTTGCATGCTAGTTAGTGTCAGCACTCGAACGGGTGGCACGGCCGGGGACGGTCCGGTGGAACGCGCCCGAAGTTTAGTCTCACCTCGCTAGTTGAAGGAGGCCGACACCAGCTCATATAGCTGGGCAAACCTCTCCCTTCAGTCGCGGCTTTTGGGCTGAGAGAGGCCTTGGGCCTTCAAATACACTGGTTGAGCGTGGGCTGGTCTTTGGGTCGCTAACATCTGGTATCAGAGCCAACATGCGCACCGCTATTAGGTGTGTGGCGATCCGCATCGCTCCTGTTTAGGAGGATGGGTTGTCAGCACTCGAACGGGTGGCATGGCTGGGGACGGTCCGGTGGAACGCGCCCGAAGTTTAGTCCCACCTCGCTAGTTGAAGGAGGCCGATACCAGCTTATATAGCTGGGCAAACCTCTCCCTTCAGTCGCGGCTTTTGGGCTGAGAGAGGCCTTGGGTCTCCAAATACACTGGTTGAGCGTGGACTGGCCTTTGGGTTGCTAACAGTTACCTCCTCCCCTTCATAGTTATTACTGTAGCACAACTTGTCTTATGCTTGATGATTCATTACTGTGATCAGTAATTTTTGCTAACTCCATTTAGTGGTTAACCAGGCTATATTTGTTTTTCTGTGCTTGTGGGATAGCTGATCAAGCCATCATTTGTTTATCTGCTCAATTTGCCGTTTTAACGTAATTAGATAAGTGAACGAAAGAATCTTGCACACTTTGAGGAGCATTTTGGAGGCGTCGTTAAATCGTAATAAAACAATGGACCGTAACAACTACTTCGGTTCATATGAAATCATGACATTGTTACCAGTTCATCTTGGATTGCTTCACCTTAGAAACATTACTACAGTTAAGCAGGACCGTAACAACTACTCGGTCACCGTTGCACCTATAAATTTATCTCTATACATCATTTCATATGAAAATTTGTTAAAAGATATGAGGAGGGAGTAAAGTCTTACCTGGTCTCCGATATGAAAATTTGGTCATTTTTTGAATAAATATGTTACTAGTACGTTTTAAGAATTACAAAGTATTTTTGTATATATAAAAAAAATCAAATGATGCTATTTGCATTTGACCGATCACGCTAATATTTGTTGCACCTTAAAATGTATATATTTTAGCAGGAATTTGGCAAAGCATCCGAATTGAGACTTGGTAGTACTATCATGCAATATTAATGCATGTCATATGGATTTTGTAGTACCAACCCTTTTGTACCAACTTGGTCCATCAGATTTGGAAACTCTGTCATTAGGCCACACTACAGTAGTCTGCTTTGTCATTTGATCATGTCCTACAAAAAAATATGTTTGAAATTGGATAATCGATTTCTAAGTTGGCTTAGAATTAGTCTTAGAAATAGTCATTTGTAATTCGACCAAGTTGTATATCATAACCCTTAATGTTACACAATTATTTTTGTTCAGCTTATTTTTTAGAAATTTCAATTTCTAAAACCTAAAATATGCAAGCACTCAATTTTCCTTGGATAAAGAATCAACACCCTAGATCGTTGACTCAGAAATATGAAATAAGAATTTCCGAGTCAGCTTAAAAATAGGCACTCTTTCTAAATACTAGTAATCGTGCACTTGCAATGTATTTAAGATGAAATTTAATCACATATAGCATTAAAATAGAAAGATAGATCTTATTTAAGATTGCATGTCCCAAACTTATAATTTGTAAACACTACCATACAATCACCTAAACAAATGTAAAGTAGTCAATGTCATCGATCACCCACAAGATTCAAAATTTACATTATGTATTCTAAAACTTACGCAGGAAAAACGAGAATTTATTTTGCAATGGAAAAGTAAGATAAAGCTAGAAGGGGCAATCTCAATTCATTCAATTTTTCCTGCATATGGTGTGGTGTGTTTTGTCACGTATCTCTTTGCAAATTGAATAGTCATAATAATAACACTAACGGAAAATTCCTTTTGCGGCAAGGGCTTGTCTGATATGTGCTAAGCCTGCTAGGCTGTTAGCTAATAAATGGACTGGAGTAATGGAGTTTTTTTTGGTGAGATGCGGCTGTCTTGCAGCTTGCCTCTTTTCTCTCTTTTAATCCTTTTGTATAGTTGGTTTGCTGCATTGAGCTTTTTGTTTGTGCTCTGTTGGTCAGTGGCCACGACTCGTGAGTGAGGTATATGACCAAGATTGACAGGGATATAAATTTTGCTGTTTTCCCTGCTTGTTTGTTTGTATAGTTAATCTGTTGTGCATGGTTTTATCCATAAGGTGGTTACTAATGTCAGTGCAACTTTTGGGTACCAGGGGCTGAGGTTGTCCAAGTTCCTCGCCGTAACCAAGAGCCTGTTGGACCCGGTGACGGACTGCTACAACATCCTCTACAGGGCATTGGATATCCTTTTCCATGTAAGCCTAAGGCACTGTTTGACTACATTTCGAGAAAATTCAGCTTAGAGGAAGTGTACTGTCTTGCGAATTGAAATCGATTTCTCACTAAAAAAAATGGTAGTAGTATGTTTTGCATCTTAAGGGTGAATGAACCATAAAGCACTAAACAATTGCCCTTGGTTGCTGTATGATTGTGCTCTTTAGACAACACTGCACTTGTCTGCTCTATCCCTGCCTTAGCCTTTCATGGTGTCCTGCATATATGAAGCCCTTGCCACGGTCATCAAATCAATCCATCCAACCTGCTAAAATTTGCTGTCTGAATTAATGCGCTTATCTCAGAGGAAAACTCGCGACGGTTCTAAATTTTGGCATCCTTTTCTGCACAATATTTTTGTTTCTTTAGAAACTCCATCCTATAGTAATTTGCAGCAGTACTCTTTTCTGCCATGCCTGTCATAACCCCAACTTTGCCTGCATGGAGATGTAACCTTTACATTTTTCCCTGCTTGTAGTGCACTGTTGTTATTTGTGCTGTCATTAGTCTATTGAATCGATTCCTCTTTGGTATTGACCTTTGGTCATTGTACAACTAAGATATCGTCTCTGTTTGGTCTACTGGTGTATTGGAACCTTCTACTAGATTGCCGTTGGTGCTTTTACATGCAAATGTTCCTTCTTCTTCTTCTTCTTCTTCTTCTTCTTCTTCTTCTTCTTCTTCTTTAAACACCTTACTTTCATTTATGTAAATTTCCTTCTCATCCACTCCCTTCCATTGAAGCACGACAACACACAAATTAAAGAGCACTAAACAGCTGCTCTTGCTTGATGCATGATTTTTTTTTTTTTTGGAACATAGGTACTCATCATGATCTCACGTGAATAGTAAAATGAAAAACAGTGAATAAAATTGAAAAAAAATACAAAACAATTTCATGTAGATGATGTATGCAGGTATGTGCATGCCAAGTAAAAAAAAAGTTTGGAACCTAGATTCGAAAGAATGTAATTTATGCATGCCGAGTTTGAAACACGGATTCTAAAGTATATGTAATTTGGGTAGAAAAGACAGAGTACTTTGTGAACAGCACATGTTTTCTGGGGACCGCAAGTTACAAAATTATCTTCTTTTTTATGGAGGCCACGTACTTGTACTACTCGCTTCATTCTAAAAATGATGTCACAAGTTTTTCTAAATTTGAATAAATCTACTATATAATCTTAAATAATGTCCAGATACATTCTAATTTAGACGAATCTGTGACAAACTTTTCAGGATGACAGGAGTATATATTTTCCTCTTGAAAATTGGCATGCATTTGTATCAAGGCTATATGTAGGTGCAAATACTTAGGTTTTTTTTTCAAAATTTGCGAAAAGTCGGAAAAACGATTTTTATGCCTCCGCTTGGTGTTTCACGGATGTACCTCATAGATGCCGTCTTTTTTTTTCCAGAGAGATCATTTATTTTCTTAAAACAATGGAGCTCCCCCACCGACCATGCCATGGACGGCGTCGTGTCCGGCTATAGTATGTGCCGCGATGGCGACGTCGACCGGTGTCGGCGACCGTCCACAACCGACCGATCACTTTGTTGGATCACAAATCGCATCGCCGGATAACGGGAGGCCAGGCCAAGCAGGAGGAGGAGCAGGAGCAGGAGCAGGTCGGCCGATTTCCGTCGCGCGGCTCCTCCCGGCCGTTTGTGAATGTCATCTAGTGTCATCAACGTGTCAATCATCTCAACAGACAACACTACAACAGTGATCATTCTCGGGATGTCCGTGTCTAGCCGTTCGTGAACCAAAAGGATCCGGGTTTTGTTTTTGTCACAGTGCCACATAGCTAAAGCGATCGTGATCAATGGGCCCGACCAGATTTTCACCAATATGTATTTTCTCCGTCCTGAAAAAAAAATTACAAATTTATCTAAATTTATATTTACTATTTTTTATTAGATATGTAAATTTTGATAAATATGCCGGACCCTTAGAGCATCTCCACTCGCCTACCCAGGAGACCGATTCAGACGCCGAATTTAGGTCCGGACGCAGAAAACTGGCCCAGTCGCGTATCTAAGGACCTGTTTTCGACCGGATTTGGGCCATTTTTGTCCGGACTACCCAGGCCGAACCCAGGTTTTCGGGTACGCCTTGGGGACGCCGGACTCAGCGAAATCGGCGAAAAAAATCAAAGCGGCGCGTGGACCCGCCGAGTCAGTGACGGAAGCCGAGTCGTCGTCATCCTCGAAACCACGCGGCGAACGCCGGCAATAACTGCCCGTCGCGTTGGCCACGCGTCGCCGACTTACGGTGCCACCGTCGCCGCCTCGGCTCCCGCGACGGACCGGTGGTCACTAACTTCCCGCCGTTTTCGCTTTTCCCACCCTCGCCGCTACACCCCTCCCGCCATTCTTTCGGTCTATAAAAGACGTCACCACAACTCCGGCGAACTTCGGACGCCCACACCTTTTTTCCTCAACTCCGCCGAGAAGCCATGACCGGTCGACGCACGCTATCGCCGTGGAAAGCTCGGCTGCTTCGTGAGGCGCGCTATACGGCCCCGCCGGACACGCGTCTCCCCCTAGGCTGGAAACTCAGCGCCGGCGGGATCCCCGTTCCGCCGGTGCCGGACGGGCATGACCTCGCCGGAGAGATCCAGGCGGCTATTGCCGCCATAAAAGACCCATAACTCACCGGAGAGATCCAGGCCGCTATCGCCGCCATGCAAGTCCTGGCACTCGCCGAGGATCAGGACAACCTGGTCTTCTGGAGGCAGTTTTTCGCCGTCAAACGCCTCGAGGAACTCGCCCGACACGACGAACCGCCAGGCTCGCCGCCGCCGCGTAACAATATGGCTTACCGCCGCCGCTGGTGGAGCGTTCCAGGGCGGACTCTCGCCGGAGTCGTGGCGCACATCGAGGCCGGCAACAAACCCCACCTCGGCCTGTAGTTGCGGCGTCCGGCGTCGACCACGACGGCGTCACCACGACAGCGTCCTTTTTTAGTTAAAACCGATGTACTATGTACCCCTCGCCTGCTTTAATGAAATTCCGCCTATATTTGCCCATATTTCGCCGAGTTTAAGTGAATTTAGCCGAACTTGGGATCACGGCCTGGGTACGCGACTGAGACTGGGCGTACCCAGGCCGAAAACGCGATTCGTCCGGTCTAAAATCGATCCGGTTGTCGGCCTAGGTACGCCCAACGAGTGGAGATGCTCTTATGACATGGAGTTTGCGACATCCACTCTCAAATCTTAACCTATGCAAAGGTCTACTGACTAAAACTGAAGTGAGCTAGAACGGCCACTGCTGATACACTTACACAAGTACGTAGCAGTGTTAAACAATGAATGATGACAAGGCCGTATCACACCGAACCGCACGAGTTTCAGCTCGGATTTCTTTCAGACAAAAAGTTGAGCTCGGATCGCCATCGCTAATTGCCTCCCTTCTAATCTAACCCACCGGCACCAATCAGGGGGCTCCACGTGGATCCGTCCCGAACCGGACAGCGTGGCCGACCGGCACGAGTCCGACCCGTCCCGTCTACCAGATCAATTTGTATCAATCCAAGTCAAGGCCCTAGCGACAAACCCACAGACGAACGAACGCCAATCCAAACACGACCGAGTGTTCTTTTTACAGTTTCAACCCCCGCCTTCCCCGAATTTGACCTCGGCAGAGGGATCTCGCCGTGATCTCCCCGCCTGCCGGCGGCGAGGATGGCGTCCACCGCGCGGCGCGGGCACCCGGCGCTGGTGAACGGGGACGGAGGGTACGAGCGGGAGGAGGAGGAGGACGAGGAGGAGGACGGGTACGGGGAGGAGGAGGAGGCGGAGCCGGAGGAGGAGCCGCGCCTCAAGTACCAGCGCCTGGGCGGGAGCGTGCCGGGGATCCTCTCCACCGACGCCGCCGCGGCCATCGCCGTCACCGACCGCGCCGTGCTGCTCGGCACCCACGACGGCACCCTCCACATCCTCGACTTCCAGGGCAACCAGGTACCGGTACGGCGGGTGCTCCTTCACTCCTCGCGCGATTGCGGAATTGGGGCCGCGTTCGTGGTGTGCCTCGCCGTTGGATCGTCCCTGAGAGCTCTCCTCTTAGCTTCTGTCGACCCGTAGCATTGGCCTAGTACTACTAGCCAATTGTGTGAGAGACGTCGCGAGAGTGGAATTTTGCCGCTGAGATTTAAGGATAGGGATAGCGTTAGAGCGACGAATATCGCCGCCGAAAAAATTGTGGGATTACTTGTGAGTATGTGATACTTATGCTGAAATTCGCTCCTTGGATTAGGATCATCATGTGCTATAGTCCAAAACTGAATCGAGGTAAATGTGCTAAAACAAGAGCTGAGGTAGCTGCGTGCATCAAATGCTTCTAGCTAACAAACGTGTTAGAAAGAGGTTGCTGCTAGCTTCATTATGGCTTATCATGAAAAAATATAATGCACTGAATCCATGCTACTAGATAGAATCAGCTGTACTGACCGTGCTGCAGTAAGTCTGAATAAGAAAACTTGGTGTCACGCTTTTTGTAGAAGAAAGTGCTCAGGGAAATTATATTATATAGGAAAAAGATGGTATGTGATATGTGAAGTGAAGCCCGTGATCTAATGCCTCCGACATCCCACTTAGATTTTGTTTCTACGAATGCCATATGATCCTTTATTTTGGTACTAATCTATCTCCATCCATCCTTTCCAATATGTTTTGTAGTCAAAGCAAATTGTGGCTCACACAGCAACCATTAATGACATCAGTTTTGAAGACCGTGAATATATAGGAAGCTGCTCGGATGATGGCACAGTAGTAATAAGCAACCTCTTCACCGATGATAAGCTCAAGTTTGAGTACCATCGGCCCATGAAAGCAATTGCTTTAGACCCTGAATACTCCCGAAACTACAAAAGATTTGCTACAGGTGGTTTAGCAGGTCAAGTCCTTGTGCTGACAAAGAAGACTTGGGGAGGAGGCTATAACAAAAAGGTAACACTTCGCGTTCTTGCGGTATAGTGTGACCTGATGGTTCAGGGAGCTCTAACAGTCGTTGTCTCTTATCCTTATCTTGTAGGTTCTTCGTGAGGGTGAAGGTCCAATCCATTCTATGAAGTGGAGGACAGATCTTCTTGCCTGGGCTAATGATTCAGGGGTGAAAGTGCATGATATGAAAACAGACAGAGGAATTGCATTCATAGAAAGACCAAAAGGAATTCCTCGACCAGAAGTTTTACTTCCTCACTTGGTCTGGCAGGTGAGTAGTGTTTTGATTGAATACATATAGTTTATTTCAACCAAGTATGTGACCACGGCTCAGTTGTAACATCTCAATCTAGTCAGCAGACAAAGATTACTCATTACTGTAAGGTGCAAAAGAAAAAAAATCACATATAATTGAAAGCTTTCACTGATGTGTGCAACAAGGGGTCATAGTTTCCTTCCTCTGTAGTCTGAGTCAAACAGTGTAAGACAAAGGATGTTAACCAAAACAACAATAATATAGCATATGGTTGGAACATATTGTTTGTTATGTTTAGGAGCATGATGCATGCTTTGTTTATGAGGAATAAAGGATTTATGCACCTTACCGCATAACATATGACTTGTACAATAGATTAAGTGAAAAGTGTATATGCTGCATACTGATTGATCTTTCCATATGTAGGACGATACAGTTTTAGTTATTGGGTGGGGAACAAGTGTCAAGATTGCTGCCATTCGAACAGAATCTCAAGGACTCAATGGAATGCAGAGAAGTATTTCTGCAGCAAGTTCTGATAAGTATGTTGATATAGTGGGCTCTTTCCAAACAGGCTACCACATATCTGGGATTGCTCCATTTGGCGATCTCTTGGTTATGCTTGCATATATCCCTGAAGAGGATGACAAAGATAAAAAAATAAGCACTTCTGCTCCTTTACGGCAGGTAACCACCACTGCTTGTCCTCATATTACCGTTTCACTCATTGATGTTTCCGTTATGTTCGGAAAATTCTGTAGGGAACAGCCCAGCGTCCAGAAATACATCTTGTATCATGGAAAAATGATGTGGTTACTACCGATGCTCTGCCCATTCATGGTTATGAGCACTATAAGGCAAAGGATTACACTCTTGCTCACGCGCCTTTCTCAGGTTTGATGGACTGCTCACTGTGGATGGACATTTCTTCATTTTTAGCTGGAACTTTTATAATGAGGGAGCCCTTGTTTTGTAATCCAGGAAGTAGCAATGCAGGTGGACAGTGGGCTGCTGGCGATGAACCTCTTTATTACATCGTGTCTCCTAAGGATATTGTGGTAGCAAAGCCAAGGTTTGTTAAAATATTGCAAAATTGGTAACGCGGACTTTTGGCTCTCGGGTGCTACACACCCCCATACTTGGAAAAAAAAAATTAAAAAAAGGTTAAAAAAGTTCGAACTTTTTTGGAAATCAAAGATGACCAGGTATGCTACTCGTATAAAAATATTTGGAAATAAAATGATTCGCATGGTCTTCAGGGCAAAAAAAAAAAAAGACAAATCAAAGGTGAATAGTACCTGGTCATGGGGCGTTTCGAATTTGTTTTTTACCCAGGATGAAATTAAAGTAATTTCCTAGGAAAATATTTTTATACAAGTAGCATACCTGGTCATCTTTGATTTCCAAAAAAGTTTGAATTTTTTAAACCTTTTTTAATTATTTTTAAAATTTTCCAGGTATGGGGGTGTGTAGCACCCGGGAGCCACACTGTAATTCTCCAAAATTGGAGCTTATATTAGCCCCTCGTTTGACAATTTCTAATTAAACAAGACAATGAATTTATACAGCGTTATTCTTTCTGAAATTGTGGTGATCTTCATTGGCAAGCTTTTTCTTATCGTATGTGCCTTCTACTTAGAGATACTGAAGACCATATTGCGTGGCTTCTTCAACATGGTTGGCATGAAAAGGCATTGGCTGTGGTTGAAGCAGGACAAGGGAGGACTGAGCTTCTTAATGAGGTAAAGTAGCAATGTTAAATTTGATTGTTCTGGAGTAAGGTATGCATCAGCATTATCTTTCTGATCATGAGGATGTCTTCTTTAATGTCTAGGAACCTGAAAATGGGCACCTTTCGGCCATCTAGAATATGTGAAGTGCTTATAAAACTAAACCGTTTTTTACTTAAGAAATAAGCACTGGTGCTTGAGAGAAAAACTAGTTTCCTTTTATAAGCACCTCTCTAAACACCTTGTACTGTAGATGGCTTAAGGTGCCATTATGTTTATTGGCTTAAGGTGCTTTTATTCAAAATGTCCACATTCGGCATTCTTGTACAAGATCTTTGACCTTTGAGTGTTATAAGCTACGGTGACCATAGTAATGGAATTGATATATATATATGTACAGCAGAAATACCTGCATGTTTATCATATGAGGGGCAATTTTTAGAAGGGTGGCTCCAGTTATGAAAACGAGACCCAACCATACAAGGGATTTTTTGAACTGAAAAACTACACGCGGATATAGTTGAATTATTAAATTTTGTTCATTTATTTTGTATTAGGTGGGCTCAAGATACCTTGATCACCTGATAATTGAAAGAAAATACGCTGAAGCAGCACAACTCTGTCCAAAGATACTGCGAGGATCTCCTTCAGCATGGGAGAGGTGAGAAAAATATGTAGATACACATTTTCACCTAGAGAGTGAGTTTTCATGGGAATTATCTGTGTTAATTGTAGATGTTTTATATGTAGTTAACTGGAACTTCCTTACCACAGGTGGGTCTTTCATTTCGCTCATCTCCGCCAGCTTTCTGTGTTAATCCCTTACATTCCCATAGACAATCCACAACTGAGTGATACCGCTTATGAGGTGCTTGTACTAGTCTTTTCTTTACTCTTTCCAAGCCTATCCTTTTGTAATACTATTCTGATTTGGTTTATGTAGGTTGCCCTTGTAGCTTTAACTACCAATGCTACTTTTCATGAACTTCTCTTGACTACGATAAAAAGCTGGCCACCTGCATTATACTCTGCTTCACCAGTCATATCTGCCATTGAGCCACAGCTCAATTCCTCATCAATGACTGACCCATTAAAAGAGGTGGGTCAGAACATTTGTTCAATAAATGCTGAAAGACTGTACATTATTTATTTGAGCTGGAGATTGATATCTTGTCTGAATTGTAGGCTTTAGCTGAATTGTATGTGATCAATAGTCAATATGAAAAGGGCCTTTCTCTCTTTGCTGAAGTAAGTACATCCTGAATTGTACTTCCTCTGTCCCAAAATATAAGACGTTTTGGTAGGCTATTTTGGCCTACCAAAATGTCTTATATTTTGGAACGGGGTAAGTACTTAAAAGCTTCATTTTACATTTTTGTTATAAAAGAACATGTGCTGCAGTTTTGTTTTCAGCACATGTTTGTATTGCTAAAACCTCATTTTTTTTCAGCTCTTGAAGCCTGAAGTATTTGAGTTTATCGAGAAGCACAACTTGCATGATGCCATTCATGATAAGGTATGGTGTTAGGATTCCCAGCCAGATAATAAAAAATATTATAAGCCCCATATTTTTTAGTTTGTATGTGTGGCTGAATTTTGTGGAATTTAATTTGGCCATAAAGCCTAATCTGGTGTCTAATTTGAGCTCCTTATATACATTCTTCTGAGACATAGCATAGAATCACAAAGTCTTTCCCATCCTCCACTTAATTATTGCTTTTATATACATTCTGCAGGTTGTTAATCTTATGATATTGGATAGTAAAAGAGCAATTCAGCTATTGATCCAACATCGTGATATCATTCCTCCATTTGAAGTTGTGGAGCAATTGCTGCATACTAGTAAAAGTTGTGACAAGAAATATTTATTGCATCAGTATTTGCATGCTTTGTTTGAGACAGACATTCATGCCGGAAAAGATTATCATGATATGCAGGTATTTGAATTCTCATTGACCATACTATCGCTTAATTATTGCCTACCTGTTCATTCTGCATATTTTCCCTATTTTTTGTACCTCTAGCTTGTGGTTTGACATGAACTATTAACTCCAAACTATCTGTGTCAGGTGGAGCTTTATGCAGATTATGAGCCAAGGATGTTACTACCCTTCCTTCGTACCAGCATGCATTACAGGCTTGACAAGGTCCTACTCCTAATACTATAAAAGTTCTTATCAAATTTGTTTTTTTTATTCACTACGATAAGAATGCTGTTTGGTTATTTCAGGCATATGAAATATTTAAACAAAGGGAACTTGTCAGGGAGCAAGTTTTTGTTCTTGGTCGTATGGGAAATGCTAAGGAAGCACTTTCTACAATCATAAACAAACTGGAAGATATACAGGAGGTCCTAACCTGGCTATCCTCATTTTTCCCTCTTATGCTATGTTAGCCAACTTGAGTCTATGGGATTGTGAAACATAAAATTTTGAACTATATGCAGGCCGTTGAATTTGTTACGGAGCAACATGATGATGACCTATGGGATGAATTAATAAAACAGTGCCTACAAAAGCCTGAAATGGTAATTGAATGAGATTTCTGTTTAATCTTCATGATATGAGACTGATATCATTGTGTATCTTATGTTATGTGTTGTGACTTGAGCAGGTCGGGATGCTGTTGGAACATACTGTCGGCAATCTTGACCCTCTCTACATTGTCAATTTAGTTCCAGATGGGCTAGAAATACCTAAGTAAGTGTGTCCCCATGGAAGTACATTTCATCCAAAGATCACAAGATTGATCTTACGATATATTATACAATGACAGAAACCTTACAAAATCAATTTCTTCCATTACAATTTACCAACATTTTGTGAACTTATTACCTATGACCATTATATGATTGCACTAAAATTGCTGATAGGTATCTTCTCCTAAAAAAACTGACAAGGCACCTCAATTGCATCTGATAACTATTTCCATTCCTGGTTCAAGTATTTACTGACTGCTCACCCTTTGATAGATTGCGGGATCGGCTTGTGAAAATTGTGACAGACTATCGAACAGAAACTTCACTGAGGAATGGATGCAACGATATACTAAAGGTCAACTGTCTTTGTTTCATTCACCCTGGTCTATCTCTGGCATCCACTTAAACGTTTGCTGACCCTGCCTTCTGCAGACTGATTGTGTTAATCTTTTGGTTAAATACTACCAAGAGGCTCGACGTGGAGTCTGCATGGCAAACATGGACGAGGAGGCACAAGGAACCAGAGTCGACGAAGGATCTTCACGAACAGGCGAGAGATCGTCAAGTTTACGTACATTGGAGATCAAATCCAGAACGAGATGCGGTGCTCGATGCTGCTTGTGCTTCGATCCCCTATCTATCCAGGACATCTCTGTCATTGTGTTCTACTGTTGCCATGCATATCATCAGTCTTGCCTCGAAGGCGGGTTGGACTCGATGAGATCAAACAGTAATGCCCGGGATAGCGATGAAGGCTCAGAGGACGATGATGGCTCCCCCTCGGCTGAGTCTAGAATGCGTTGTGTATTGTGCACTACGGCTGCTGCGTAAGAGAGCAGTCCATATCCTGATGTGTTGTGTTGTAAGTTTTGAGCCTTGTAATTATTATGCTCTTCTGGGGGTGATACATATGTAACAATAGGTTGATTCTTTGAAGGGAGCTGTGTCCAGAGCATGCGTTTTGTAAATTCGATGTGCCAGATGACTTGAGCAGAGTTGTATGGCATCTTTTTTTCCGTAGTGCCACGCTTGCCAGATCATCCGAAGTTGTTTTGAAGAGAATGAGATAAGCAACTCAGAA
Source organism: Avena atlantica (assembly GCA_910589765.1). NCBI lineage: Eukaryota > Viridiplantae > Streptophyta > Magnoliopsida > Poales > Poaceae > Avena > Avena atlantica. Next base: position 514,384,724 of record OU342735.1, on the reverse strand, counting down.
CTTTTTTTTTGCGTTATGTGTAAAATGTAATTGTCTCTTCACACTGCAAAACTGGAGCATCCTTTGAATTTTTGTTTAATATTGATGCCTTTCAATCTCAAGTATACCCTTATCTAAGACTCAGTTTCTTTCTGAAACATCAGGCATGCAACACTCTGGTTTAAAGGTGCTATTTCAAAATGTAAGATTTCCGCATAAACCATGAATAGAAACAGCATAAAAGTAGCTTGTGTTCAGCATTGCATGATTTCTTACAACAAAGACACCTTCATGTTTTATTTACTTCCTAATACTATATCAGTAGCATAACTCATGATATTACTCAAGCACAAAGAAACTGACATAAGAAGGCTGAAAGCTAAATTCATACAGTTTTTTATGTGTAAAAATGTAATTGTCTCTTCACACTGCAAAACTTGACTAGAGCATTGCTATTCAAATTTGTGTTTTACGCTGATGCCCTTCCGTCTCAAGTACTTGGTTTCTGTCTGAGACATCAAGCACCCAACATTCTGACTTAATGATACTATTTCAAATATAAAAGACATTCTATTCTCACTGAACATGAGTGAACATAAACCATATAAAAGTAGCTGGTATTACTCTCGAGCACAATTAAACTATCTCAACATTGTGACTTTTACAAAATGGTACTATTTCATGCAACACTCTGATTTAATAAAGCTACTACTATTTCAAACTATAGAAGACATTCGAGTAAACCATGGTATAAACATATTCAACACTGTTCTTTCTTACAACGAAAAGGCTGTCGTACCCCATTTACTTGCTAATATATCAGTAGCATAACTCATGGTAGCATAACTCATGGTATTACTCTAAACCGTGAATAAAAACCACATAAAAGTAGCTGGTATTCAACACTGCGTGCTTTCTTACAACGAAGCGGCTGCCACACCCTATTTACCTGCTAACATATCAGTAGCACAACTCATGGTATTACTCCCGAAACAGAGAAAAACAGACATAACCAAGGCTGAAAGCTAAATTCAGACAGTTTTCATGCAGAACGTACTGCTCCGAGGTCTAAACACTGCTCTTTTGGGGATCTGGGCATGGCACAATTCCCCAGTTTCTCCTCACCTCCTCCAGATCTTCATGGAAGTGCTTCTCATAGTACACGGACATCAGATCTGTAGCCTTGAGACCTGCTTTGGTTGCCCATGGGAAATAATGCTGGAAAAACAGCTTCCTTTGTTTCTCACTGAACCTTGCGGAGCCACCAACAACAGAGAGCATGCACATTGGGAGGATCATCTGTTCAAACTCGATCACCTTGAGAGCTGTCTCGCCAATCAGGTTGGTTGGAAGGCCAAACAGCACGTGCCAGAAGTCATGCACCTCACGGGCACGGGTGGCGACGAAGGCGAGATCATCGCTGTCCATGAACCGAACTGGCGGGCGATCATCAGGTGAGAAGTTCCTTGATCCCATGAACTGAGCATAGGCAGCACCGAATGTGTTCTCAGGCATGTCCCAGGCACGAGAAACCTGTGTGGATATAACCCGAGGACGCTCCAAAAGAACTTCCTGTAAGAAGGTATTTTAGTTAGACTGAGAATGAATTCTATGCACACATCTAGATAGAATTGTATCTTCAGTTTGCCATGAATACTCAAATTGCATAGTACTGATAAAAAGACACTGAACATTGGCATATTTAAATTGTTCAGAAACTTAAGGAGTTACAGTCCAGCCAACAAGGGGCAATAATTTGGAAATTGAATCGATCGAACAATGCCACGACAAAAGGAAACGATCTACCACAAACCCTTCATATAAACCATGTATTCCTATCTAATGTTTTGTGGGTTATATCCACTTCGAAACAAACCACATAAAAATAGGAAAAATGACTCCACAACAATTCTAGCATGGCTGCATGGGTGAATCATCCATTGCCAATCACTCTCAATTTTCACATGGTATTATATCCCACAGCAATCTACCTAATATGCTACTAGTGAAAAGGCTCTACAAAGATGGCCTAAGACAACGGAAAATGTCAAAACATGCCGATTCTGACAAGAGAGGAGATCGTATGGGCTTACCCTGCCTTCAGCACTGTTCTTCATACGCTGGAGCACACGCTCAAATGCTGGCTTCCCAGTAGTCTCCCCAAGTGCAGCTATCAGATCAGCTCTCTTGGGATCAAGCAAGGCCCCAAACGCGGAGCCAACTGCAACAGCCGCCTGTTGCCAGCCCTTCAGGTTAACACGTGCCGCCAACATGATTCTGCAAACATAATTTACAAAACAGTGGGAACTCCAGTTTGATGCCACTTTGCTAAGCTGTTCGACAGTTGCAACAAGTGGCATACAGTTAATAGTTTGGGACTACTGCTCTGATGATTAGATGACTCATCGCATGCAGATAAATGTGGATGACTAATTATCCATGCTGGCAGATTCAAGAAATACGGCACAGGCTAGCTTTGTGTAGTTGCAGTAGCCCCCCAATGTGTTAGCGTCCACTTGGCTAGCCCAGTACTCGGCCCACGTTTTGGACGTTCATGCGCTCACAGCCCAACAATAAGAAGAGAGCCCACTCTATCCCAAAAGCCCGGACTGAAGAGAGGAAGGAATCTCTCCCTTATAAGCTGGGTGTGGCCTCCTCCCGTAGGCGAGGTGGGACTAAACCAAGCAGCCTCCATCGGTCAACAGAGGGGTCCTCACACAATGGCACTTCGTTGAGGCGTTTCATCGAACAGGTAGAGGGCGTGATCCCGAAGCAGCAGGTCGTCAACACAACCCAGCCCGCACAGCCGCTCAGCAACGATCCAAACGGAGCTCGCACCGAGAAGAAACGGACACCGCGTCGCAACAGATGAAGCACTCGAACAAAATCGACACTCCCCCTCGGGACCAGAATCGAGAGGAAAAATTTCGACCAGAAACGAGAGGAATGTGGGTAAAGGGATACCTAAAGAGAATCTCAAGCGCCGCAACGATCGGGGGTCGGAGAGGGACTGGAATGTCGCCGAAATCGGAGCCTCGCGGGGAGGGGATGGCCGCACAGGGGAGACGGCGGCGTGGCGGCGTCGTTGTCCCTGGAGTCCTGGACGGGGGAGGGCTTCGAGCGGCTGGGCCCAGTGTCCGCGTATGCAAACTGCAAAAACAACCATTTGTATTTGTTAAAATAAAAAAAGTAGCCTCGTCGTCCAAGTCAAAGCCATCATCATCTACATGGCGATGGCGGTAGCGGGAGTAGCCGCCTCCCGCTCCTGCTCCCTCGCCTGCTCTCCCCGACCACCACTAGCGCTGTGGACGCCATGCCGGAGAGGGCCCACTCCGCCGCACGCCTCGGCGGCGGCGGCGGCGATAGAGGTACGCGTCTGCACGAACCGCACGTGCGCGCGCCAGGGCGGGCGGGAGGTCCTCGCGGCGCTGGGGGGCCTCGCGCCGCCCCCGCCGCGCGTCGACGTGGCCTCCTGCGGGTGCCTCGGCCGCTGCGGCGCGGGGCCCAACGTCGCCGCCTCCGTCCCGGGCCGCGGCGCCGCCGTGTTCGCCCACGTGGGCACGGCCGCGCGCGCCGCCCAGCTCCTGGAGCACCTCCTCGGCGCCGCGGAGTTCGATGCAGACGCGGGGCTCGCCGCGCTCGCGGCGCGGGAGAAGGCGGAGGCTGCCCTCGCTGAGGGGAACGCCGCCGAGGCTGAAGCCCTCTTCACCGAGGTGCGTCCGTCCGTCCGTGCGTGCGTGCGAGGACGCCGTTTCTCACAATCTTTGCTTGCTGTGTGATCCATTTATCTTCAGAAATGCCATGAACGGAACTGCAGTTTTTTCCTCTGTCGTGTTCTGATTATGCCTTGTATGCGATGCAGAGTTTAGGAATGAATGCTCCTGGTGGATTGCATCTGGTGTACGGGAGCAGGTCTGGTTCTGTTGAGTTTGGTTGCAGAATTAGTGTTTGGGAGTGTAAATGTGTGCTCCTGTTCTGTAAGCTTGGCCTATGACATTTGTTGAAAATTGCGCAGGTGCAAAGCGAGATTGGCAATTGGGGACATCGTTGGTGCGCTTGCGGATGCCGAAGAAGCTATAAGGATAGCTCCCAAATTTCCCCAGGTATCACTTCAGTTCACTTGTAAACTGAATCCCTTGTTGTGTCCATGACACTTTATGCTCAGTTTGGCCATTTTTTGCCGCAAACTTGTGCAAATGGCTGTTCGTTAACTAGTAAGTCCAGGTTGGAGAAAGCCAGGATGCTCTATTGAGTCCATAACTTGCAGAATCGAGAGTAGCGATTGCAAATTGTGGACTGCAAGACAGTGTGCAATTGCAGTGTTCAACTTTCCGATACAAATGGGCACAAGTGACCTCATACACTGATGTAAACAACTCGCCATACGCATCTGATATTTAGGTTATCGTTATCGGAACACAAGTTTCGGAGGAGATTGACCTGATGATTAGCTTATCTGTGCACATAATGTGAAATGATGTCCACTTGTATAATATCAAGGGAGGAGCTTTCCAATGCCAAACTGAGACGTTGTAGTTTCATACATACATCTCTGTAGTCTGCACTATGCACTCATAAATGTGTTTATGATGCAGTCTCACTTGTCGCGAGGAGATGCACTATTTGCAATGGGAGAGTATCATTCTGCAGAGGATGCTTACGCAGATGCCTTGGCCTTTGATCCATCCATTCGTCGGTCTAAGTCTTTCAAGGTTAGTGTTGAGAAAATGCACTGCAGTTTTCACATTCCATGTTCCATTTACAGTTCGTGATTTAGCGCTCGAACTTTCTATTCTGACACTCCCTTGTCCAGGCCCGCTTGGAAAAACTAAGGGAGAAGCTTCTCAGTGTCAGTAGTTCATCATAGTTCATACTGGAAGCACTCCTTAAGATTGTATTAAATGGTTCAATACACAAGACATGTAAACCTGGTTCCCTAAGGCTATCAATTCAGCCTCTGCAATTGACATATAGTTAGCTTCACTTGTTCCTGTTAGCATTATGCAGTGTAGTCTTTAATTGACACTTGTTGGAAGACGAGAAGATCTGTTGACCATTATGGTGTCCATGTATTTTTGAACTCGATATGTCATATTTGAAACAAATAGAAGAAATTCAGATGTTGTTTTTGTACTTTTGGGGGGGGGGGGATTAGTGATTCTTTTAGATGTTTTTTCACCCTGTTTTGTGAGCTCTTTCCTTTTTTTTTTGCTTGGCTCTAGCATCTTGGCTTTGATTTTTGTTCAGATAATTTCGAGCCAAACTGTAGTTACTAGTTGCTCCATATAATGATGTGAGCAAGAAGATAATATCTTCAACTGATTCATCTCAGTGTTCTATGGGAGATATTAGGAGAAACTGGAGAATCTGAAGCAACATTTCACTCTTCCTGTTAGTATGCGACATGTAATATCGTATCTATCGTTGCCTTAGCAGGGCCAGGAAAGATACGTGTTCCTGCCAAATAGATGATATCAATGTAAGGTAAGCATATCTTTCATGCTTTCTCTTTACATGAACTCTAGTTGTTAATATCATTAAGCAACCTTATCTTCTTAAATCAACCCTCCTAATGTAAATTGACAAAAAAAGGAGAGGTTCGGAGATGGTATATTAGAACCTGTCTGATTGAATGTCATGTAAGTAGGCATGTTGCATACTTCTATGATTTACCTTGTGTTTGCTTGTGCATATGTAAGTTGGCCTCATTTCTGTCTTGTGTTGCATGTGCATATGTAAAGTGGCATCCTTCTGTGTTTTATTTAGTACAGTGCCAGAAATTTATTATTCGCGTACTATGTATCCCGATAACCAGGAAGGATAATTTGGGTTCTACGCAATTATATTTTATGGTGTAAGGTTCATAATTTGAGAACCTCAGTTTATTTATTTGGCTTGTTAGCAATTGCTGGAGTGCTCGCCCAATCCCGTTTTGAGGAGCTTGAGTTTGCTGACATAGGAATTCAGCTTGAACTAGGCCTTTCTCCCTTTGGTTGGCTGATTTGTGAAAGTAACATCTGACTACTATATGCAAGCTTTTCTCTGTCTAAACTCCAAAAGACCATTAATATTCCGAATTTGACAATAGCCTTTGTTTTTGCGGGATGCTCTACAATAGCCTTGAAGTGACATTTCCTCATTAACTAGTTTTGTTGGTTTACCCCCACTCGCTGAGAATAAGCTCTCGCTTTGAAGAGTTGGTTTCTTCTACTCCCTCCGATCCATAATAAGTGTCGGTGATTTAGTACTGATTTAGTACAAAGTCTGTACCAAGTCACCGACACTTATTTTTTTGGATCGGAGGGAGTATTTTATTGTTGAGATTCTATGTTGTCGCTTTGACAGGCTGGACTGGTCATGTACCTTGCCTGCTGTCGTCTTCTTCTTATGACATGTACTTCTACATGGTTCGAATTTTTTATTGTGGTCGTTAGTTGTTACTACTGACTGTTCTACTTTTATTTTAACAGAACATTAGCTGGTGGGTTAGTTGAGGATAATATGCCATTTATCAGTCATAAGGAACTGATGGATTTCAAACATAAGAAGACATTAGCACCAGCAGAGAAGAAGTTAATACTATTTAATTTTACTGAACATTATTTTATACTCCGTACGAGCTATTGGGCTAGCTAGAAGCCCAAGCAAACTGACACCGACTAGGTAAGCAAAAGGTTGTCCCCTCAAGTTGGTGTTTTAATATAGAACCTTTGGCGTAGCTCGGTCTCCTAAGCTTCTTCTGAACATGTACAATGGGAAGACGCCACAAGTGGATTGATTAGCCAAATTTGACTCATGCTGACTTGTCAACAGGCGCATTTAGCAAATTTAGCAGTGAAGCAAATCGTAGTCAACTAATTTTGTGTATTCAGATGACCTTAGAGTAAGCATTGTGCCTGGTTACCTATTTCTCGGACATATTCTTTGTCGTTTGTTTATGGCGTTTTCCCTTTGCGTGTCCCACCAAAATAAAATTCGATCCAGTTGCTACCTTACTTTGAGTAAAGTTAGGTCTTTGTTTAAGTGTGCACATTTCCTGTGTCGCATATACTTCTATTAATTTACCTTGTATTGCCTCTGTATCTGTAAAGTGGCTCCTTTTTAAGCTGGTTTTGGCCCTTCTGCGTATTGCCTGGGCAGGCACAGTTTTTATATTCTCATATTCTGAGTCCCAATAATTTAGGTAAGTTAGTTAGGTGCTGCAGAAATTAAATATGTGCTCTAGAAATCTGCAATAACTTCGAGGTGTCAATTCCTCACTATGAGTTTTGTTGGTGTCCCCCCTAAATAATTTGTAGCTTAGATAATTTTTTTTTGCCTTTTCTCATTGTTGAGATTGCTAATTGACAATGATAGCTAGTTTGCCTTTCTTATTGTTGTGGTCGTTAGTTTTCGCTACTGTTTTTTTTTTTTGACAGAGATTTTAAACTTCAGAATACGTTTAGCATCAGCATACTGGAAGATGCTGCTACTTCCGCTCGATAATTCTTGTCATGGTTTTAGTTCAAATTTGAACTACAATCACGACAAGAATTTTGGAATGGAGGGAGTACTATTTACTTAGAATGTTTTAAACAAGTTATTGAGCTAGCTAGAAGCAAAAAAAAAAAAAAACAAGGTCATGAAAAATAAGCATTTCACCTGACACAAAGCATTTCCGAAAGAGTACTCAACACTAATTTTGTAGGATTCAGATTACCTTAGCACAAACATTGCACCTGGCTTCTTGATTCTAGGAGATTATTTTTGTCATTCTGTTTGTGGCCTTTTCCCTTGCTTAGTAGGTGAAGCTAAGTTTGGTCTTATCTTATGTCTCAATTCGTTAAGTTAGTTGAATTAAAGCCTTGTACTAGACTTTCTTGGATATATAGTTTTAGCTCTTTGGGAAGCGCCATCAATTCAACTCTTGCGGGGAAAAAACATTGTGGCGGCTGGCGAATGCTTCTGCAGTGAAACAAGTGTTTGGTTCACACATTTTGGCCCGTTGTCGTAATCTATTACCGTTAATTTTGTTTGGTCCACTTTGTCCGGAAACAAGTGCCCTGTAAACGAATTCCACCGTAAGTCAATCTTGTTACCGGTCAGTCCTTGCTGGAAGCCCGGAAACACATCTCGAGTCAAGGCGAGCTAGCAATGTGGTCACGATTCCGGCGACCCAGCAATCGTGCCCAGATTTGCTCCTGCCTACCCTAGTCCTCCATGCTGTGGCGCCGTGGTGGTACATGACCACAAGCTATCCTTCGACGTACTCTACTACCACCAGCCGCAGACCATGGAAAGAAGTAGCGGCGGCCACCGATCCCCTTCGCTGACTGAGGTAATGCCCTTCTCCAGATCACATTATCCCAAGCGACACTGTGTTCTTGTCTCTCACCTTGCATGATGCTCTTCTGCCTTGCCATCCATCTCCTCTTCCTTAAGATCCCCGTGCCAAGTTATCCATTTATGTTACCTCTGTGAACTAAACTAGTTTTTCCTAGGAGCGGGCATGAATCTAGCTACCATGCCGGAAAGCAGCGCCCACGTTATAGTTTGTTTGGCAACTTTAGGGTAGTGGAATAAGAACTGGTGTAGGGAGTTTGTTGGGGATCAGACATGGGAATTTTGTTAGCAGTTCAAATACGTTTTTCCTAGGAGCGGGCATGAATCTAGCTACCATGCCGGAAAGCAGCGCTCACGTTATAGTTTGTTTGGCAACTTTAGGGTAGTGGAATAAGAACTGGTGTAGGGAGTTTGTTGGGATCAGACATGGGAATTTTGTTAGCAGTTCAAATACGTTTTTCCTAGGAGAGGGCATGAATCTAGCTACCACACCGGAAAGCAGCGCTCACGTTATAGTTTGTTTGGCAACTTTAGGGTAGTGGAATAAGAACTGGTGTAGGGAGTTTGTTGGGGATCAGACATGGGAATTTTGTTAGCAGTTCAAATACGTTTTTCCTAGAAGAGGGCATGAATCTAGCTACCACGCCGGAAAGCAGCGCTCACGTTATAGTTTGTTTGGCAACTTTAGGGTAGTGGAATAAGAACTGGTGTAGGGAGTTTGTTGGGGATCAGACATGGGAATTTTGTTAGCAGTTCAAATACCACGTTTGGTGTGCGGCGGAAATTACTAGTGAGAATTACACATAAAATAGAACATCGGAACAAATCGATCTGCCAGAAGGTGAAAGGAGAAAACCAGACATACATAGATGAATAGATATGCATGTACTCCCTCCGTTTCAAAATATAAGGTGTTGTAGGTTTATGAAGAAAATGAATCTAGACTTCTTTTATTGTATAGATTCATCCGAAAGTTAAGTGAACCTACATACTAAAACAAGTCTAGATTTATTTTTTTCACAAACCTAAAACATCTTATATTTTGAAACGGAGGGAGTACGTACCAATGAAGGAAAACTAGCTGGATCAGAAATTCTTGGCACGATATGGGATATGATGGTACAAAAGAAAGAGCATAGCCATCAGATGGCACGACTTGCATGAAACTCTCCGATGAATCGGGTGAGGAAGAACAAGCAAGCCTACGTGAGCTCTTTTCATGCCGGGCATGGAATTTGGGTGAGGTCGTTAGGCTAGCAGGTTCATGAGGGAAATAATAGTGACACTGCTAGAGGCTTATCTGCCGAGGGTTCTTTCTTGTATTAAGAAAGATTTCCACCAGTTTTTTTTTTTTTTTTTTTTTTTGCATTCCATTGTAGGGCAAGCGTAAGGAACACGCGTACGACACTATTTTCTTTGCGTTAATTCCCTGTCCACATCTGAATTGGACCCCTTAATATTCCCCTTTCCTTTTCAAGTACCATCATCCCCCATTTCAAGCATACATTTAACTCCCATTTAAAGTACTCCTACTATTTCATCCCAACCAAACACGTTGTACTTTTGTTTTTGAGAATAAAACACGTTGCTGAGCGAGTTTTTTGTTTTGTTTTTGAGACAAACCTATTCTGAAAAGGTGATGTCCCATTGCATCTCAAAAAAATACTACGTAGTGATGTCCCATTCCTTACCGGTGTCTGGTATTGGGGTTTAATGCAGCCAGCCAATGTATTATTTTTTGCGAAGGCTTTCGACCTCGTCGTTTTCGGGTTAGGGCAGGGGAAGACAGGCCAGATATAATTTCGACCAAGAAGGTCAGATAAGCTACCTGTGTCCAGCTTGTATAAATGCATGCACACAAACGCGAACAACATTAAACTGAAAGTGGGAAATCATGGAGGCTAACTTAGTGCAAGCCTTGGTTTCTGTTCTGATAGTATCATTGATCTTGAGGCAATGTGGCAGGGCACTATGGTACCTCGTGTGGAGGCCGTATGCCATCGCCCGGTGGTTCAGGGAACAAGGGATCCAAGGGCCACCTTACAGATTAGTCGTTGGGTCCTTGCCGGAGGTTCGGCGACTACTGATTTCTGGGAGGGCATATGCTCTCGATGCCGGCTGCCACGACTACGCCTCAGTCGTGCACCCGTACTTCCAAAAATGGGCATCCGACTATGGTAAGTGATGTTTATACAAATTTGATCTTCGTGGAGGACGGAAGTCATCGATTTACAGTAATCCATTCTTCAGGGAGAACATTCCTATACTGGTTTGGCCCAATACCGGCGATATGTTCGACCGACATGGAACTAGTGAAGCAAGTGCTGGCCGACAGGACACACTTGTTTCAAAAAGACTACTTGAATCCTAAGTTTGAAATCATCTTCGGAAAAGGGCTCATATTTGCAAATGGAGATGATTGGAAGCGGCACCGAAGAGTGGTCCACCCGATTTTCAACCATGAGAAGCTCGTGGTAAGTTTCCCTTAATTACTTTCTTTAGTGTAGCATAGTAGATCATTGGCCTGTCTGTATTTTGTTTATCTAAAACTAACTCATTGTGGTTTCATTATGCTACCATCCACAGTCCATGTCATCCATAACATTGGAATGTACACAACGGATGATGGAACTGTGGTTCGCCAAGATGAAAAAGGGCAATGGCCACCAGGTTGAGATAGACATTGCACGCGACTTCCGTGAGCTAACTGTAACTGTTATTGGACGAATGATTTATGGCAAGAACTACGAGGATGCTTGGGGGGTAATGCAACTACTCTGGGAGGTCCAATCACTTGCAATATCTTCATTTCTTGATCCCCCAATACCATGGTTCAGGTATAGTATAGTATATGCCCACCAAGTACGTTCGAGATAATAATCAAGTATCTCCAGAATAGTCTCTGGACAGGGTGTTTGAAAATTTTGTTTTAGGTACTTGCCAACAAGTCGTAACCGCCGGTCGCGGCAACTCGACAAGTTGGCAACGAGCAAGATCACGAGGCTTATACATGAGCGAGTTGCCAAGAAAGACGCTGAGGGCGGCTATGGAGACGACCTTCTAGGGCTAACGGTGCAGGCATGGTCTGACACGGGGACCCTGAGCATCGATGAGATCATCGGCGAGTGCAAGACCTTCCTTGGCGCAGGACAGGACTCAACTGCAAATCTCCTCGCCTGGGCGATGTTTCTGCTTAGTAGCTACCCGGAATGGCAGGAGAAGGTCAGGGAGGAGGTTCTCCGAGAATTTCCAACCAGCAACGTGGTGCACATCGTTGACGACCTCGGCAAACTAAAGATGGTACATACATGCATACTCCATGGTGTACTAAATCATTGACACTTAATATGGAACGGAGGTAGAAGTATGGAAATAGAGCTACCTGATCAGCTTTGTGTATCTATCCATGCAGCTCAATATGACCCTCCTCGAGACACTGAGGCTCTACAACCCTGTGGCGTTCGTGATGAGGATGACTGCCCGAGACACGACCGTCGCAAACATCCGAGTGCCAAAAGGAACAGCAATAACGATTCCCATTGCAATGCTGCACCGGGACCAAGATGTCTGGGGCGCTGACTCCAACGAATTCAACCCAATGAGATTTGAGAACGGTTCCTGGAGGGCTGCCAATCACCCCAACGCATTGCTCAGCTTCTCATATGGCCCGAGGGCCTGCATCGGACAGAACTTTGCTATGATCGAGGCGCAGACTGTGATAGCTATCTTACTCAAGAGGTTCTCATTCTCACTGTCTCCAAGGTACATTCATAAACCCACAAATAACCTCACGCTGATACCCAAGTATGGACTCCCTCTCATTGTCAAGACACTGCTCGACGATGGACGTGCTGTTTAAGGAAATACAAAACGTGCCTATGCATATGTGTGCGGGCGTGATGTGCTACATGTGAAAACTTATTATTTGAGACGGCCTGGCAACCTACTACATCGTATATATATATAAGGAATAATATATGTCTAGGGAGGATGTATAAGGAATAATATATGTCCACGGAGGATGCTTTTATAATAAAGTTAAAGGTATCTTATTATGGAGATATATATCAGTTGCATCAATGATTAAATAGGGAGGAGTCTTTGTATATATGAAAGTGCAACTGAGAGTGAGGGAGAGGCTGACAATTACCTTGTTGAAGAACCAGCAATATTCCCACTCCATTCACCAGATGAGAATGCGCGAGGAAGATGAACACAAAACGACGTTTAAGACTCATCACGGTCATTTTCAGTTCAGAGTCATGCCGTTTGGGTTGACGAATGCGCCAGCAACATTTTAGTGTGTTATGAATCAAGTGTTTGCTGAATTTCTGCGCAAATTTGTCATTGTCTTCTTGGACGACATTTTTAATCTATAGTGCTTCCTGGACAGAGCATTTAGATCATCTGACAATTGCTCTACAAACACTGAGAGATCATCACTTTTTTGCTAAACTGTCGAATACCTTACAGACACAACTCATTGATGCACTGCACAACAGTCCTGTAGGTGTGTTCACTCAGGAGTACATGCTACGTACTAACGGTTGCGCAAGTTGTATTACACTAGGAAGGCATGAAAACTGATGTTGAAAACTATGTGCGGAAGTGCCAACTCAGTTCAGAGTCTTCCAAGCTATTCCTCCACCATCTGTCTTCAAACAAGGATCAGCGCAACCAGTCGCTATTATTCTTCAGCGTCGGATGGTACAACAAGGTAATGCGGCGGCCACTCAAATTCTAATTCAGTGGTCTGGACTACCTGAAGAATATGCAACTTGGGAATATTCTTGTTGGTGTTGTTTGCGTGTCACCTCATAATGTTGTTTATGAAGCTTCTAATCGACTAGGACACGGCTGCTAGGCAGAACGTTTGATGAACGATTGTGAGGTAAATCAATTGATGGCAAGAGAGCACAATCACATCTTAGGATACATGATTTATGGATTATATACAAATAAACGTAAACCTAAAGAAGAGAAGATTATGTTCAAGGATCGCTGATACATAGACACAGCGTTAAACTAATGTTCTTAAACATCCTATAACTCGTGGGACACGCTGCCCTCCTCCATGTCGTACTCGTATGCATCATGATCCTCATCATCGTCTTCCTCCTCCTCATCCTACTCCTTGTCGGCGGAGGAGACTTTCGACCCGCTGCACCTTCCTGCTTCCTTCGTAACACACGCCCTCTCTCATCGAAGCTTGAGTATTCTTCCTCTTAGGAGTCCCAACGATCATGTCCCTCCCCAATGTACCGCCCTTCCTCTTGGAGGTAATATGAGATTCCGACTAGCGACCGCCAAGGAAGCCATGTCCCTTTTGATGAACAGTCGCGAAGGGACGCATTGAGCCGGGGGGTTTCACATTATGAACAATGAAGGTACATCTTACACGCTGAACTATATGGGAATGAGGCGATGTACGAAACACTACGATTGAACTCAGGGCGTGTCTGGTAGCCTAGCCCACCTCAAATATTCCCAACTCAACCAAAAAATTCTTGTTTGTTAGCTCGGTCCGTGCATCTGGGCAGTGCCCACCTCAACCAAAAACAGCCTCTCAGCCCTGCCGAGATGCGAAGCCCGATTCGAGCTTCGGAGGTCAGCCCTGCCGAACTCAGCTGGAAAATGAGCCCCGCGTCCCCGAAAAATTCTCCGCGCGTCCCACTCGCGAAAATCTCCTCACCCCCACCCGACCCACCAACCATTCCCCCCCGCCTCCTTCTTCCGCCCGCATCGCCGCCTCCATCGCCAGAGCTCCACATCGCCGTCTCCCCTAGATCCTGTTGCCAACCAAGCCCGCCGCTCCTCCAAAACACAGCCCCCATCCTCCCTCTGCATCGGGCGCATGGAGCTTGCCCGCTCCGGCCTGCTGCCCTCCGGACCAAGTTGAGCCAGCCCTCCCTCTACCCGAACTAGCGACGCCCTTCTCCTCCGATGGTAGTCCTCCTCCCTCTCTCCCCCACGCGCAGGCGACCATGCACCGCCGCCCTCCTGGAACCAGCAAGTCGTGTCCGGATCTATGTCCTCTCTGACCTGCAGCAGGCCATGGGCGACCGGACCTACCAAACAACATCTCAGATCTGAATATCTCAAGAGAGCCGACCTACCAAACACACTGCAAAATCTCAACCCAACTTAGCTAGAGTCAGCTTGTATGAGCCCAGATAGCTATTCTTGGATGGCTCGGACTACCAAACACGCCCTCAGTGTATGATGTCGATCTCGACGTCCTAAATTGGAACACGGAAGGGCCATTTTGAGGAATTAGGCACCGCAGGAAGACGACTGTTTACTGAACTTGTTTTTTTGTGACAGTTATTGTTTGATTTCATCTAGGCGATAACCCGGTTTCAGCACGACGCTGGGGCTACCATGAGAACGTACCAACCTTTGTTAAAGCCATTTGTACTCTTCTATTCAGTAAATATGTAAAAAAACTACCGTTGTGCTCTTATCTTCGACCAATCTGTAGTACTCTCTTTATTCAGAAATAATTAACTTGGATTGTCTAGATTCGAATGTGTGTGTGTTTATATATATATATATATATATATATTAAATTAAAGTGTACCAAGTTTATATACCCTGGGTGTTGAATAGGGTTTAATATATATATATATATATATATATATATATATATATATATATAAAAAATCTGGACATACTCAAGTCAGTTATTTTTGGACGAAAGAAGTACCAAGTTTGTATGATTTGTTTTTTCTTGATTTATAAAGTGTAAACAATGTTGTAGTCGTGTACAATGCTAAGTTGGTCATTCCATTCTCACCTTCCGCGGCACTATTGGTTCTCGACTTGCTTTAAATGATCTACGTTCGTTCTCAACCCCGTAGACTTTCTTAGTTGTACGTTATTTATTGCTTATTGGTTGGTTTTCGGATTTTCTTCATTCGAAATTTTGTGCCCACGTGGGCTCGGTGTGGGGGAGAAAGCGTTTCTTTGAGAGGGTAGTGCCAACCTTCTAGCAAATGTTTTTAATGTCTAGTGATCTGTTAAATGACAGAGAAACTTTGCCACGGCTGAAAGAACAACCTAAGCTTCTTGTCGCAGCTAGTAGTCAGCCATTTTCCCTTCCAAGTTGGCACCACAATTCGCTCATAAGCAGGTCAATATCACATTTGGCAACAAAAATAACCGAGGTAACAAATTCTTGCTGACTTGATTTCAACTAAGATTCTTCTAAGCCTCAGGTTGATTTAGAAATGTGCAGCCTGCCTTAGTGAAACGGACAGAGTCTAAGAAGACAACCTTGCCATTTTTTTAAATAATATGAATTATTTAATCAATATCACGAGTAATACTCAAAATTAGGAATTTTAAAAAGTATCGCGGCCTTGGGGTCTCAAACACCGACCAACACCCGTCGATAGTTGAACCACCGACAAGCACGGGTCGGTGTTTGAACTACCGACAATCACTCGCCATGCATCACCCTGCGCCTGCTCTGACCAAGTGGTCAGGAGTTTAACTCCCGAAAGGTCCTTGTCGGGAGTTTAAACTCCGAAACCGCGCTAGATTTTCAAATTAACAATTTCATGTATTATTCATGAAATTGATTTAAAAAAGTATTATTTAAAAAATAGCGACAACCTTAACTGTACCTAGATAATTAACTAACCGAATCTGGGCACTACTTTCGGTTAAGAAAAAGATACTACTGGATAACAGTTCAGTCTAACAGCGAATTATAAGAATA
This sequence comes from Avena atlantica, assembly GCA_910589765.1. NCBI lineage: Eukaryota > Viridiplantae > Streptophyta > Magnoliopsida > Poales > Poaceae > Avena > Avena atlantica. The sequence goes on along the minus strand of OU342735.1, from coordinate 514,368,700 downwards.
ATAATGATCAAACGATCACGTCACAACCACAATAGGGTCGAGGATGAACCGAGTAGCTAATTCTCTAGACAATTTTCTCATAGCCACCTCCTGCTCGCTTGACACGATCCCTTGGCGAAATCTTCGTCGGGATGATCTTCCTACTGCAATCATGTGGGGACGAACTGGTGCTGCGCCTAGTGCCGGTGCCGCATCCTGCTGCTCAGTCGCCACCACTTCCGCCTGATCGTTCTCCGCTTGTAGCTCCTCTTTCTCAGCATTGTCGGTGACTTCCTCCAGCTCGTACATGATGCGGCCCGTGGCCTGGTACTCCCGACTCATCCTGTCCAGCTCTACAATGATCCATTCTCTAGGGCTGTCAAAAAAGTTCGGGCTCGACAAACTATACGAGTTCGGCGTGTTAACAGCTCGGTTCGAGTTTGATTCGTCTCTCTAACAAATCAAGCTCGAGCCTATTTTCGAGCTCGCGAGCTTAGGCGAGCTGAACTTAAATAGTTCGATAAAGCTTGTGATTTTTGGACAACCATAAAATTGAGACTGCTATTATTATTCCATCTGCTGTAAGACTGCTAAAATAATTATGCTGGCATCTTGGCACTGTAATACTATTATATGAGACTCCGAGCCATTTCTGCGATTCCGTTTTCAAGCTTTACTATTTTCTTGATATGTAGTTGTATGTCTATCTTTGAATGTACTAAAAGTTTCTTACCGAGCTTCAATGAACCGAGCTCAAGCCTACTGATCTTTATCGAGCCGAACTCAAGCTTAAATGTAGGCTCGGAGGTTAACCTAGGCTCGCTCGAGATTGGCTCGAGCTTCTACCGAGTTCGAGCCGAGCCTAACAATGTTCGCTCGAGTTCAGCTCGTTGACAGCCCTACCCTTCTCTCAACTTCCCCAGCCGGGCGCCCTCCGCGGGGTCGCGCTCCACCAGAGTCCGCGGGATGGGCCTCACCTCGTAAGAGAGGTAGTAGTCCATCTCGTCTTCCGGCATCAACCAGGTCTTCGTCTTCCTTCTCTTCTTCTTCTCCTTATCCTCCACATTCATCCTCTTCCCACAGTAATCCATCTTCGATGATCTAAGATTTCGTATGATCCTTAGGCGCCCCTAGATCGAGCGAGAACGCATCGATCTGTTCGGATGTACATCTGCACGGGAGTTGGACTCCAGACTGAATCGGATTCATTCAGGAGTCGGACTAGACTCGGAGGAGGAGAGCATACCTCCAATTCTCAAAGAGTCTTCAGCACACGCCGAAACGGAATACAAGAAGAAAAACGAGGGAGGTCGCCGCCGACGCCGATCTGCTTTCCCTCTGCCCTCGCCCCTCCATCACCGATCTATTTCTTTTCTCTTTTGAAGTATTTATAGGAGTACTAATTTATTTTGATTTCTCTTTTCAAGTACTCCTGTATATACAAGACAACGAGAAAAAAATACTATCTCCGTTCAGGTTTTGGAAAGCCAAAGACCTAGGTGATGCCATATTGGCAAGAGAAATCTAAAGACATAATTGGGCGGTTAATACAATGTCTAGCAAATATTGAAATTTATCGGCCGTTGGATCTGTAGAAAGAGTGCTCCACCGCATGTCAGCCGTCCATTGGTTTTCACCACCCTGTATAAAAGGCCCAACCCTAGCCGCCTCTCCCAGACCTCCGCTCGTTCCCCACCCTTTTCTCTTCCTGGGCAAGAGAAATGGAAGCAAATAACACCATGAACATTAAAGTAATTAACGTCACAAACCAGGTGGTCGTCGGATTTTATGTCGTGACTAGTGATAGCCATAGTTTTACCTGTCACTAACTATGTGGAGGCTATACGTCTTTTTGTAGTAGTGATAACTTTGGTCATTTGGCAAAAGGCATGAAACCTCGAACATGATAGCTCATTTTGAGAAGGAATTTTTTAGATACAATCAATATACCAAGTTCCGTATATTTCTTTGCAACTATGTCACATAATATGACACCACGTGAAGGTTTTATATTGTTCAAACTATTTTTGAATTTCTTATGCCTGTTTCAAACTATGGTTAAAAATGCAAGCATGAAGATTCTTACCTAGAGGATGAGCCTCAGTAAACGTGCATTGGATCTCTGAAAAAACATCATATTGTGAGTCTAAAAATGAGTTTTTCAAAAAAATCATGAGCATTACATCATGTACCTGTAGTTCAAATCAGACCTACATCCCGCCGATTCGAAAGATATTTGTCTTTTTTATCAGGGGTGGACGGAAAGTTTTGAGATACCCAGTCTAGGACATTGTTCATATAAGGTGGTATAGTATTTTTAAAAAATGGGGCAGTAGCATTTTGAATTATGTCGTTGGTGGTTGCTTCATAAAACGCCCTTTTTTGGCACTCGTAAAATAGAAAATGGCTTTTCGTGCGACGAAAAGGAAAATTCCTCATGCAACATTATTCGGTGTCCCAAGATGCATATGCGTGCACAATATAAGCACACTATCACAAACTAACTCGCAGTTCTGGCCATAATATTGGTCATTTGGCCCGAAAGCCATGACCTCAAACATGATAGCTTATTTTGAGAAGGAATTTTAAGATGCAATCAATATATAAAGTTCCGTATTTTTCCTTGCAACTATGTCACTTAGTATGACACCAAGCGTAAGGTTTTACATTGTTCGGTCCGTTTTTTGAATTTCTTATGCTCGTTTCGAACTATTGTTAAAACGGCGGGCCTGAAGATTCTGACCTAGGGGATGAGCCTCGGTAAACTTGCATTCGATCTCTCAAGAAACATCATATTGTGAGTCTAAAAATGATTTTTTTTCAAAAAATCATGAGCATTACATCATGTACCTATAGTTAAAACCGGATCCACTTCCTACTGATTCGGAAGACATTTGTCTTTTTACCAGGCATGGACGAAAAGGATTGAGGTACCCCTCCTGGGATATTATTCATGTAAGATGGTCTAGTATTTTTTGAAAAATGAGGTTGTATCATTTTGAATTATGTCTTTGGTGCTTCATAAAACACCCCGTTTTTGCCATTCGTAAAATGGAAAATGGCTTTTTCATGCAACGAAAAGGAAAACTTTCTCTTACAATATTGCTCGCCATCCCAAGATGAACATGCATGCACAATATGGACACACTATCACAAACTATGTCACGATTCTGATCATAACATTGGTCATTTGGTCCGAAAGCCATGAAACCTCGAACAAGATAGCTCATTTTGAGAAAGAATTTTTGAGATACAATCAATATACCAAGTTCCGTATTTTTTGAAATGAGCCAATTTTTGTCACACATGTCTATCTCAACATGGCAATTGATGGCTCTAAAATTTTCCATCTTTCTCTATGTTTAAACATTGTTTTTAGTCAAGCAATTGACAAGAAACTCTCAGTCCTTGCCACTAATGACTAATAATTGTAAAGATATGCAAAACATTGCTCTGAATTATGTTGTACAGGAAACCACGGGTTTTAATGCGAAATCAAGAGTCATAATAAAGGAATTTGAGGAAGTTCACATGACCAAGTAATTGGAAAGCAAATTCTAGGCCTCGGTGCGCATAAGACCAGTGGTAGGGGCAGAGTCCACCCGTACGGCCCGCCCATACGGGGTGCCGACGGCTTCGTCTCGTCAAACCCTACAACATTTATGAAGACCCCCATATATTTTGAGGCTCCATCCACCTTCTAGAGAGCCGCCATTCTTAGATTTCATCACAACATCATTAAAGAAGATCCACGCCATTGTTCATCCACTCCACCATCCATCCCTCCACGCCTCTGTCACCTCCGCCGTGTCAACAGACTCCACCGCCTCCATCACCTCCACCGCGTCAGCAGACTCCACCGCCTCAGCCCCGGTTGCAAAAGCGGAAGAGCACCGTCGCTCTGGCGGCTAGTACTAGCTATAGCTGCGAAGAAATCCTCAAGAGGTACAAGGAAGAAAGCCAAGGTGTCTCTTGCCAATTTACCTTACGAACTAACTGCTAAGGAACTCAGAATTTGTCGTGGATGAAGATGTGAATGCCATCTTGCACCGAAACGTCCCCAGCCAAAGCAGTATATTGCACCGAAAATAGTGAAGCACTATGTGAACATGCTTGATCTAGCAAGGCCAGAACATTTGTCATTAGACTATGACCATTCTATTATCAAATCATATAACGTGAATGTGTAGTGGTCGAGAAATAGTAGTGCAACAACCAGGAAAACAATTCCCTAGTCGGATAATATAAAAATCAATCGTGACCCCCGCTTCCGATGAGGATCCGGAGGTTGAACGACTAATCGTAGAAACTGCTACAGAAGTTGGTGTGTCTGTTGATCAATTCATAGGCAATAAAGACATACCCAAGGCTGAATTACCATACAGATACGAGTACGGGAAGCCTCTTGTCAGACCCGAGAAACTCCCGCATCTACAAACACAAATGCAAAAATTGCATCAGTGGTACTTGCAATCCGCAAAGGAAGGGAACATCATTCTCATCGTGGCAATTAGAGAAGAGTATTACTTTCGTGGAGATGGCGAGATACACATTGAGTTTAAAGAATTATTTCAATTTCAATCAAGATGCCCTCGACAAATCTCTCGTCATTTGCTATTGTCTGTAAGTTATTTATTTCTATAATTAAGTCTCTAGCTCAGCTCGTTCATTGCATATGTATAATTATCCTTACTATATTATTTTATACGCTATTATGCAGAATGAAGATTCTCGAATGCAAAAGAGGATAAATCTATGACCTTGGGTTCATTGACTCAAATAACATTCATGAATATACGATAAAAACACGCCAAGAACACATACGATTACTTGCTAAGGTTTTCAACGAAACAACAAACTAAAACAGAAATACTATTTCCTTACAACTTTAAGTGAGTGTTACTATCTTGTAAAAATTTGATTTCACTTACTCGATGTTAAGTGTAATTGATGAGTTATGCATGCGCATGTTCCACTTTATTCTGTTAATCATTCAACTTAATAAAGGAATAGTACTTGTCATGGACCCGAAACATAAAAACCATGAAATATGAGCGAACCTGATGGAAATGCTCCAGAGGTAATTTCAATCATTATCGCACTATATCGGCATCTTTCGTTCATTTCCTAATATCAAGTAATTAATAACTCCTTCACTCATTTTATTTGACGGATAGGGTTTGGAGACAGTTCATCAAGGCTGTTAGGGGTAAATGGAAACAAGAGCTGCGATTTCGAGATCTCAATGTAAGTAGTACTATAGGTAGTTCCGTGCATCTCTTTTGATTCTTGTTTCAATACCATCATCATGTTTGATTATTATTTTGATTAAACTCTATTATCCTAAAGTGTTTGAGGCAAGAGGACGAGAATAATTTATGTGGATACTACGTTTGCGAGTTCTCCGGACAAAATTATGAAACAATATAAAGTACGTCAACAATATTTACAATCTTTATTACCATCAATTGTGTTGAATTTCATTTATATATATTGATCCACTTCTTTAAGTTAGATCGAACGGATGTGAGACGGTATCCTAACAAAGGACCGCGTACGAGCAATTCCAGAGGAATTGGCCGGATTCTTACTTAAGGAGGTCATATCTCTAACCGAGGAATGCCATTAGCAATTTATATTTATAGTATAATAGGGATCGTAAGAGAAATTATTTTGTATATGCATGAACATGTACTTTATGTAATATATTTGACCAAGCATGAAGAAAGATGTCACTTCGATCTATATATTCATGACGATGTTGTGTAATGGTTTCTTCATTGCGCGTTACATACGCCAAACCTCCCCCTCCTCTACTAATCCTCCTGCCACGGCAGAAACCCCCACCAAAATTCTGTCGCGGCAGAACCTGCTGCCGCACCGCCATTTACTATCGTGGCAACTGAATCACTAGAATTCTACCGCGACATAGCTCATTTAGTCCATGTTCGTGAAGGTCCTCCATCCCCCGCTCTCCACCGCGGCCACGTGGCACGCATTTAGTCCCGGTTCGCCACACAACCGGGACTAAGGGGGGGCTTTAGTCCCGATTGTGCAGTCTCGGTTGCACAACCGGGACTAAAGGCAGTTACGAACTGGGACTAGAGCCTGATATGTCCAAAACGTATCTACTTTCTCGAACACTTTGCTATTGTTTCTTCTCTAAACTTGTATGATTTGGATACAACTAACACGGACTGACGCTGTTTTCAGTAGAATTACCTTGGTGTCTTGTTTTTATGCAGAAATTGAACTATTAGGAAAATCCCGGACAATATGCCAAATATTATATTTCACCAGAAGATCCACGGAGCCAGAAGAAGATACAGAGAAGGATACTGGGGGCCCACACCCATGCCAGGCGCGAGTGGGTGATACATCGGAAACGTATCTATAATTTTTGATGATCCATGCTTGTTTAGTATCTACTTTGCTTTACTTGTCTACACTTTGATGTGTCTTTTACATGTTTTCTGGTACTAACCTATTAACAAGTTGCAACAGTGCCAGATGCCTGTTTTCTGCTGTTTCTGGTTGCAGAAAAGTTAGTAAAGAAATATTCTCGGAATTGGACGGGACAAACATCAGAGTCAATTACTTTCCGTGGGGAACAAGAAGTCCAGAGGGGAGACGAGGAAGCCGGCAAGGGAAGCCAGACCCCCCCTCCCCAGGCGCGGCCAGGGGTGGGCCCGCGCATGGCTAGGGTTTGGCCCCCCTGGTCGCCTCCTCGGCCTCCCCCTTCGCCTATAAGAAGCCCCCGATGCAGAAACCCTAAGGACCCAATCAAATATCCACGAAACCGTCTGTATTCGCCGCCACCATTGTCCCTAGATCGGGGGGATCTGAAGTTCTTCCCGGCACCCTGCCGGAGGGAGATCATCCCGGAGGCCTTCTCTCTGGTATGATGTGTGAGTAGTTCCACCTTGGACTATGGGTCCATGTAGTAGCTAGATGGTTGTATCTCCTCCTTTATGCTTTCATGTATAGATCTTGTGAGCTCCGTTCATGATCAAGATCTAATCTATTTGTAATCATGCATGTTGTGTTTGCGGGGATGCGATGGATATTGAGATTATTATGTTGGTTTGATTAATGGTTTTGTCTTTATAATTCTATGATGTTTGTGTTGTTTGTGATCTTGCATGCTCTCCGTTGTTAATAGCTATCTTGGCCAAGTAGTTGCTAGTGACTCCAAGAGGGGGTATTTATGCTCGATAGTGGGTTCATGCCTCTAGTTTCCAAGGGAAGTGACAATAATCTCTTCGATTGTAGATGTGTTGTTGCTACTAGGGAGAAAACAACGGTCTCTTGTTCATGGAACACGTGGACTGTTTACCTTACACACTTTGCTTAAAGCAGTTGTCTGTTGCTTGCAACTTAATACTAGAGGGGGTTCGGATGATAACCTGAAGGTGGACTTCTAGTCATAGATGCTGCTGGATGGCGGTCTATGTATCTTGTTGTATTTCCCAATCGAATCTCATAGGATCTTTCTGACTAGTAATTGCATTGTTATGCCTTGCTCAGTTCCTGTCAATTGTCGTGGTGTAATTTGTTTACCCTGCATGCCATGTTGTTTATCTAAGGAGAGCACCTCTAGTGAACTATGGACCCCGGTCTAATATTTACCATTGATACATCTTCCACTATTACTTGTTTACTTGCTGCAAACCATTATCTTCCACACCATACTTTTAATCCTTTGTTACAGCAAATCGGTGAGCTTGACAACCTCACTGATTCGTTGGGGCAAATTCTTGAGTTTGTGTTGTGAAGATTTCCACGTTGCTTGCAACACCTGTGTGACATTTCCTTCCTCCTTATGGTTCGATAACCTCGGTCTCAACCGAGGGAAAACTTGCTGCTTGCTCTTTGCACCCTGTGCTTGCGGTTATCAACGAAGTGCCACGTCGAGCATCATCAGTGGGCCCTGCCCACGCCTGGGAGGGTGCAAGCACCCCAGGCACCCCCTCGGCCTCCCTCTGCTCCTATAAGTTGACTTTTGACCTAAAAACAAGGAGGGTTCGATAGTTTTCTAGAAAGAGTTCTGCTACACCGCCACCACCAGAAACCAAGATTCGGATCCAGAAACTCCGTTCTGGCACCCTGCGGGGGAGGGGAATTTGGAGAGGATCATCGCCATCGTCATCACCAACACATCTCCATCAACCATCGATGTTTCCCTCATCCATGAGTGAGTAATCCCCCGCTGTAGGCTTGGGGATGGAAGGGATTGGATGAGTTCTATCATGTAATCAAATAAGATTGTTAGGGCATAGTGCCTAGTATCTCTATTAGTGCTATTTGACTTTGTTGCAACTTGTTGTGCTTAATGCTTGTCACTAGGGCCCGAGTGGCATGATCTCAGATCTGAACTTATTATTGAATCATTATGATAGTATTGTTTGTGATCTTATCTGCAAGTTGTGTACACATATCATTGTCCGGATCCAAAGGCCCCAAAGTGACAATAATTGGGACAACCGGAGGGGATGGATATGGTGTGAGGATCACATGTGTTCACGGAGTGTTAATGCTTTGATTCGGTGCTCTATTAAAAGGAGCACCTTAATTGCCAGTAGTTACCTAGAGGCCCCGCTGCCACGGTCTGGCTGGACAGAAGATGTTGTGCAAGTTCTCATTGCGAGCACGTATGACTATAATTGGAGAACATGCCTAGTATTGTTTAGTACTTGGATGTTTGTTATTATTTATCTGCAATGCTCTAGATCTTAAAGTTACATGTTTAGAGTCGTCCATGCAACGCCCGTCCATCCATCCCTATGCCTAGCGCACTCGAATCCCACTGTTACCGTTACTGTTACTATTGCTCTTGTTTCACTATTGCTATTGCTTTGCTGTTGCTACTACCAAACTGTTGCTACTGATAAAATTCTGTGAGCAAGAACTATTTCCAGGTGCATCTGAACTGATAACTCAGTTGTTAAGGCTTGCAAGTATTCTTTGGCTCCCCTTGTGTTAAATCATAAAATTGGGTAATACTACCCGCGAAGACTATTGCAATCCCCTATACTTATGGGTCATCAAGACTATTTTCTGGCGCCGTTGCCGGGGAGCATAGATTTATTTGTAAGTTCACTTGGATCTATTATTATTCACTGTTACTCCTTTGATCATGGGGAAGTCTCGTGATGGAAAGTTTCCTATTTTACCATCCACTGCAAGAAGAGGTACAGTCCTAAACACCTCTGCTGCTCTTGATTTACCGTCTGTTATAAGTAAGCTTGTTACACCACCACCACATACACATGCTACACACACTGCTACTCCTACTGAGTCTGAAACTGCTTTTGATACTCATGATGTTACTTCTACTGTGCTTGATGCGAGTGGTTCATTAGGTCCTTTTTCTAGATGCTACTATGGCTAGTCTAGAAAATACCGAAACTCCTAGTGAAGAAATTGTTACACCTGTTAGCTCACCTGAGTCTAGTGAGAGTTATGATATTAATGATGGTTACATGGAGTCCACTGATGATTTTGTTGAAGAGTGATGAAACACACATGGTACTAGTGCTATTAAGAGTCTCCTTGCTAGACGTACTATTATGCCTAAACTGTCCTCTGATCCTAAGTTTGCCATCTCTCCCATAGATATTAAGGATAAAGATTATGATTTTTCTCTTGATTTATCTTATTTAGATATTGTTGAGAAAGGACCTTTCTGTGGGATTGAAAATGAGAGTGTTGTGGCTCATATGAATGAGCTTTCTACTATGAGTGCTTTATTCTCTGATGATTTTAAGATGCGCAAGTACTTTGTTACTAAGATCTTCCCTTTTTCACTAAAAGGAGAAGCTAGGGCTTGGTTTAATAGATTACCTCCTGGTCCCATTGATAGCCCTCATTGTTTGATTGCTTCTTTCTTCCAGAAATATTTTCCTCCTAGTGCTAGACATGCTGCTTTGCAGAGGCTTTTTGATTTTAAATAGGGAGAAGAAGAGTAATTGCCTGAGTCATGACAAGGTTATGTTCCTTGATTCATGCACATCCTGGATGTCCATTACCTAAAAATGAGCTTCTTGATATTTATTATAATGGACTAACTGGTGATTCTAGGACCTACCTAGATAGCTTTGCTGACTGTGTTTTTAGGAAAAGGACTCCTACAGATGCTGATGAATTAATGACTAAAATAAGCAAGAATTATGATGATTGGACTTTAGCTGAGATGAATACACCTGAGCCTATTACTCCTGAACCAGATGTTCCTGAACCAGTTCCAACACCAACAACAAATAAGAGGGGAGTTATTGCATTAAATGATGAAGTGATGAAGGAAGCTAAGAAGTGTCTAAAGGAGAAAGGTATTAGAGCTGAAGATGTGAAGAATCTATCTCCTATAGAAGAATTATGTAAGCCAATTACCCACTCATCTACTATTGAGGTACTCTCTCCAACACTTTGATGAAGGTGATATTCCTTATGGTAAGCCTCTTGATCAATGTTTAGAGGAACTTGACATTTTTATTGTTAAACAAGGTCATTTTAATAAACAAGTTCAGAATCATTTATTGGAAAATCTAGAGCCATCCATGAGTTGAAAGATATTGTGAAAAGAACTTCTAATGATATTAAAATGCTTTGTAAACACTTTCAAATGGTTCAAATCCAACTTGATCAACTTGCTAAGGTACAAAAGGATATGCTAGTTAATGCTTCAGGAGAAAAACATGCTTATGGAATTAGAACTAGGAGTGGTATAGCTACTTAAGATCCTTTATATCCTGAAGGACACCCTAAAAGAATAGAGCAGGATTCTCAACAAGGTGAGGATAGTGGTAGTCCTCGTAAGACGAAGAAAAAGAAACATAAGATAGTTGAGGAATGATACGTCCAAAACGTATCTACTTTCTCGAACACTTTGTTATTGTTTCTCCTCTAAACTTGTGTTATTTCGATACAACTAACACGGACTGACGCTGTTTTTAGCAGAATTACCTTGGTGTCTTGTTTTTGTGCAGAAAATGAACTATGAGGAAAAATCCCGGAAAATATGCCAAAAACTATTTCTCACCAGAAGATCCACAAAGCTAGAAGGGGAGACAGAGAGGAGGCCTGGGGGGGCCAGACCCATCCCAGCCGCGGGCCCACCTAACCCCGCGCCTGGGGGAGGTCTGGCCACCTCAGGCAGCTCCTCGGCCTCCCTACGCGCCTATAAGTTGCCTTCTGGCCTAAAAACTCAGGGGGGGGGGGTCGGTAGTTTTCCAGAAAGAGTTCCGCTCCGCTGCCGCCACCAGAAACCAAGATTCGGATCCAGAAACTCCATTCCGGCACACTGCTGGGACAGGGAATTTGGAGAGGATCATCGCCATCGTCATCACCAACGCATCTCCATCAACCACCGATGTTTCCCTCATTCATGAGTGAGTAATCCCCCGCTATAGGCTTGGGGATGGTAGGGATTGGATGAGTTCTATCATGTAATCGAATAAGATTGTTAGGGCATAGTGCCTAGTTTCTCTTGTGCTAATTTACTTTGTTGCAACTTGTTGTGCTTAATGCTTGTCACTAGGGCCCGAGTGCCATGATCTCAAATCTGAACTTATTATTGAATCATTATGATAGTATTGTTTGTGATCTTATCTTCAAGTTGTGTACACATATCATTGTCCGGATCCAAAGGCCCCAAAGTGACAATAATTGGGACACCTGGAGGGGATGGCTGTGGTGTGAGGATCACATGTGTTTACAGAGTGTTAATGCTTTGCTTTGGTGCTCTATTAAAAGGAGCACCTTAATTGTCAGTAGTTCCCTAGAGGCCCCGCTGCCACGGGCTGGCTGGACAGAAGATGTTGTGCAAGTTCTCATTGCGAGAACGTATGACTATATTTGGAGCACATGCCTAGGATTTTTTAGTACTTGGATGCTAGTTATTATTTATCTACAATGCCCTAGATCTCGAAGTTACATGTTTAGACTCGTCCGTGCAACACCCGTCCATCCATCCCTATGCCTACCGCACTCGAATCCTACTATTACTGTTACTATTACTATTGCTCATGTTTCACTGTTGTTGTTGTTGTTGTTGTTGTTGTTGTTGTTGTTGCTATTGTTGTTGCTACAGATAAACTTCTGTGAGCAAGAACTATTTCCAGGTGCAGCTGAACTGACAACTCAGTTGTTAAGGCTTGCAAGTATTCTTTGGCTCCCCTTGTGTCGAATCAATAAATTAGATAATACTACCCGCGAAGACTGTTGTGATCCCCTACACTTGTGGGTCATCAAGACTATTTTCTGGCGCCGTTGCCGGGGAGCATAGCTTTATTTGTAAGTTCACCTGGATCTATTATTGTTCACTGTTACTCCTTTCATCATGGGGTAGTCTCGTGATGGAAAGTTCCCTATTTTACCATCCACTACAAGAAGAGGTACAGTCCTAAACACCTCTACTGCTCTTGATTCACCATCTGTTATAAATAAGCTTGTTACGCCACCACCACATACTCATGCTACACACACTACTACTACTGCTGAATCTGAAACTGCTTTTGATACTCATGATGTTACTTCTACTGTGCTTGATGTGAGTGGTTCATTAGGTCTTTTCTAGATGCTACTATGGCTAGTCTAGGAAATACCGAAACTCCTAGTGAATACACTGTTACACCTGTTAGCTCACCCGAGTCTAGTGAGAGTTATGATATTAATGATGGTTACATTGAGCTCACTGATGAATTTGTTGAAGAGTGTTGAAACACACATGGTACTAGTGCTATGAAGAGTCTCCTTGCTAGACGTACTATTATGCCTAAGTTGTCCTATGATCCTAAGTTTGCCACCTCTCCCATAGATATTAAGGATAATGATTATGATTTCTCTCTTGATTTATCTTATTTAGATATTGTTGAGAAAGAACCTTTTTGTGGTACTGAAAATGAGAGTGTTGTGGCTCATATGAATGATCTTTCTACTATGAGTGCTTTATTCTCTGATGATTTTAAGATGCGTAAGTACTTTGTTGTTAAGATCTTCCCTTTTTCACTAAAAGGAGAAGCTAGGACTTGGTTTAATAGATTACTTGCTGGTTCCATTGATAGTGCTAGACATGCTGCTTTGCAGAGACTTTTTGATTTTAAACAGGGAGAAGAAGAGAAATTGCCTGAGTCATGGAAAAGATTTTGTGCCTTGATTCATGCACATCCTGGATGTCCATCACCTAAAAATGAGCTTCTTGATCTTTATTATAATGTACTAACTGATGATTCTAGGACCTACCTAGATAGCTTTGCTGATTGTGTTTTCAGGAAAAGGATCCCTACAGATGCTGAGGAATTAATGACCAAGATAAGCAAGAATTATGATGATTGGACTTCAACTGAGCTAAATACACCTGAGCCTATTACTCCCGAACCAGATGTTCCTGAATTAGTTCCAACACCAACAACAAAGAAGAGGGGATTTATTGCATTAAATGATGAAGTGATGAAGGAAGCTAAGAAGTGTCTAAAAGAGAAAGGTATTAGAGCTGAAGATGTGAAGAATCTACCTCCTATAGAAGAATTATGCAAGCCAATTCCCTACTCATCTACTATTGAGTTACACTCTCTGCAACACTTTGATGAAGGTGATATTCCTTATGGTAAGCCTCCTGATCAATGCTTAGAGGAACTTGACATTTTTATTGTTAAACAAGGTCACTTTAATAAACAAGTTCAGAATCATTTATTGGAAAACTTTAGGGCTATCCATGAGTTGAAAGATATTGTGGAAAGAACTTATAATGATATTAAAATGCTTTGTAAACACTTTCAAATGGTTCAAACCCAACTTGATCAACTTTCTAAGGTACAAAAGGATAAGCTAGTTAATGCTTCAGGAGATAAACATGCTTATGGAAATAGAACTAGGAGTGGTATAGCTACTCAAGATCCTTTATATCTCGAAGGACACCCTAAAAGAATAGAGCAGGGTTCTCAACAAGGTGAGGATATTGGTAGTCCTCGTAAGAGGAAGAAAAAGAAAAATAAGATAGTTGAGGAACCACTTGAACTTGCTGTAGATCCTAATAGTATATATGTCTCTGATGCTGAAACTGAGAGTGGTAATGATAAAAATGACTCTCCTGATAAGGAGGAAGGTGAGGAAGAACCTGAGAAGCACACTAGGAACACTAGGTACACTAAGGAAGATTTTATTGCTAATAAACATGGTAAAGAGAGAGAACCTTGGGTGCAAAAACCTATGCCTTTTCCAGGTAAGAAACACAAGTCAAAGGAGGAAGAACACTACTACAAGTTTTGTGAGTGGATGAAGCCTTTATTCTTGCAAATTCATTTGACTGATGCTATTAAGTTGCCTCCTTATTCAAAGTATATGAATGATAATGTCTCTAATAAAAGGAAGATTCCTAATGAGGAGATTTCTACTTTGCTTGCTAATTATTCCTTCAATGGTAAGGTTTCAAAGAAACTTGGTGATCCAGGTATACCAACTATTCCTTGCTCAATTAAAAATAATTATGTTAGAACTGCTTTATGTGATTTGGGAGCTGGAGTTAGTGTTATGCCTTTTTTCTCTATATTAGAGACTCCATCTAGAAAAGTTGATACCAACTGATATATCTTTGCAAATGGCTGTTAAGTCTATATGTGAGGATGTTCCTGTTCAAGTTGCTCATAATTGCATGGTTTTAGCTGATTTTGTTGTGCTTGAAATGCCTGAAGATGATAATATGTCTATTATTCTTGGGAGACCTTTTATTAATACTGTAGGTGCTATCATCAATTGTAATCAAGGCAAAGTAACATTCAATATTAATGACAAAGAGCACACTGTCTATTTCCCCAAGAAGGTTGTTAAGAGTTATTGCCTGAATTCCATTGAAAATGTTGAAGGCATCAAGGTTGGAGAAATATATTGTCCCATTCCACAAGAAAATTTTGAAAAACTATTATGATTGGAACCATTGCTATCAAGTATGGGGTAACATAATCACTTTGTGGAATGCAAAGTTTTGTTTCATATAAGATTGTTTTGGTAACAAGACTTGATCAACCTCGTTAACAAAAAGATTTTAATGAACGAAATAATGCTTTCACTGTGGTTATACTTGCTCACTTTTATTTTTCTCCTTTCCAAACTTTTCTCTTCGTCGTGCCTAACTTAAAGGCGTTAAAGAAAAGTACTTGTTGGGAGATAACCCAAGAGTTTCCTTGAGTCTTGGAAGTTATTACTTCAGTAATAACCTCTCCTTATTCTTTTTGTTTGCTTTTTGTGCCATGAATGACCTCTAATGAGAGGGAGTAAGATTTGGGGAGTTGCTGTCCCAAAACAGATTTCTGTCCTCCACCATAAAAATTCGTGAGGAGTCTCTGTAAGTCGGATTGAGCTAAAAATTTACAAATAAATCACCAGTATGTTAGCTAAATTTCGTTATGTCAACAATTTTTTATTTGAGCAACAAAAGGTCTTCGATAAAATCGGTTTTTACCTGCTGGTCTGTTTTGACAGTTTCTGCCATTATTTGCATTTGCTTCTTATTAATTCCTTTTCGGGTTCTTTTTGGGAAATTGAGCTTTTTGAAGGATTTGCTATAGTATCTTGTGTTTTTAATTAAAAGTCTTGTTGTTCCAAAGCTTTGCCAGAGGTCTATTATCTTTTGAATACACTAATGTTGCTAATGAAGATTGTGTGAAGTTTTGTATGAAGGAAAATTTCAGGTGTAGAGAGAGAATGATGTAATGAGATGAAGAATGGACAAAAGCTCAAGCTTGCGGGGATCCATCCTGTGTCACCCCAAGAAATATTCAAGAGGTACAAGCGTCAAAGCTTGGGGTGCCCAAGGCATCCCCTTCTTCATCAATAAAAATCTCAGGTCTTTCTAGACACTTCGTTTTTATTGTTTCATGCACACTTGTGTTTTTGGTTTTCTTTTGCTTTGTTTGGTTTGCTTTGTTTTTGTTTGGTTTTTCTTTGTTTGCTTGTTTCTAAAAAATCGAAAACACCAAAAATATTTGTTGTTCTTCTTTGGTTTTGTGAGTTCTTTGCAGGGTTCAGCCGTCCTCAGTGGATTTTGGTTTCATGTTATTATTCAAGTCACACAAGTGAAGGGCAATATTGAAGAGGAAGACAACTCGAGGAGTGGTAAGAGGCTAGTAACGAACTCTATTTGTTTCATTTTTGTACATATACTCATCATTGTTAGCATGCTTAGCCTGTTTGTGTAAGGTGTATGTCATTATGGATGCTTAGTAGTTCTTGCTTGTCTATGATTAGCTCCAGCTTGCTAATAGTTTATAGCATGTCATATGAATGTTTGCTTCCATTGTTTTATTCATAATTTGGTATGAAATTGCGGTATCCTCCTCTGACTGTTCATGTGAATCGACTTGGCACATGCTCACGCATGCATATGACTAATCAATAGTCAGTAAGCCTCGATGATTTATTTTGCGTCAGAGTTCTTGTATCACTTTCATGCCATAGTTGGTCCTGTTTTGTTGCAAGCATGATTATGACAGATATTGCTTTCTCGTTTGTCGCTCCCTCTTTATTTCTAGCCTTCACTTGCACTGAGTACGTGCTCTACCTGTGCTTCCAACTCCCCAAAACCAATATTGCCAGCGGTGTCCACCTTACCTACCTATTATCATCATTTGCTATTTCAACGCATATTCCATATGCCGTGTTTTCTTCCAAAATAAAATGTTTGTCTGTTTGAGAAAGTTAGTTAGTAAAGCTCTCACAAACTTGATGACACACTTTATTCCTTGCGCTTAATAATCCTGAAACATTGTGACTAGTCCATGAAAGTTATATGCTTGCTAATTATATACCGGGAGTCAGCAGAACCGTGCTGTCACGGGGAACACTTTCAACACTTTTTGGATATCTCATCCAGTTGATTCCTTGCTCTTTTGTTTACGGATGTCAACAATGTGAAATAAAAAGGGAAGTTATTAGTTCATGGAGTTTATACATTGTGTTAGAGAAACGCCTGTGCCGCTAGCCTAAGCCATGCTTAATCATGCTGGAAACTTGCAACATCACTATAGTGAGCATCTATGAAGCATCCGCAATAAAAAGCTATACACATAGTAAATAAAAAGATTGCTGAGATGCTCATTGTCTGCTTGCCTTGTCATTATGGTTATGGGAAAGCTCATGTACCATGTGAAAGGGGTACCCCGTTGGCGGTTCTCGATGATATGCATGTATTTACAATGACAAGAACTTTCAGGTGACCAAAGTGGAGTACCATGCGGAGCGACCCTCGTACTCAAGGGACTTGGGATTTCCAGTCTATGGTCTGTCAAGCATATGATTCAGAGTGGACCTCACTTTCACCTTAACCACATGAAGATGCCTATGATAGGGGCAATGAGAGCTCAAAGCTAATGTGTAACTTCCTTTCAGCATTGGGAAGCCTTTCAAACCTTTTAAAACCATTTTTCACAACTTTGTTGAGTCACCACTTATTCTATGAGAACCTTCTTAAGAGCATAGTTGCCATTCTTGTGTTTGTTCCAAAACATGGTTAATTATGTCATGACTTTGATGCTTGTATCTCTGATATCTTTATCTCTAGTTTTCATGTGAACTTCAGAGGTTCCTTGGCATTTATATTGTGCTCGTCAAACAAAGGCAAGCGAGATACCGCTCTATCATACCTTATTATGAGCAATGCAATGTTGCCTATGTTTATGTTTCATGCTACTTATTATTATTGAGTTGGTTTCTTTTCATAGCTTGCAATGACTATTGCGTAGACTTAGTTGCATACTCTTTATTATGAATTGTCTAAGCATCTACTCCTGTGCTGAGAATATTTACATCATATGAAGCAATGTGTTCGTGAAAGTTCTTTTATCGCACTCAATTTTCAACCGAATTGCTTGAGGACAAGCAATAAGATAAGCTTGGGAGGAGTTGATATGTCCAAAATGTATCTACTTTCTCGAACACTTTGCTATTGTTTCTCCTCTAAACTTGTGTGATTTGGATACAACTAACACGGACTGATGCTGTTTTCAGCAGAATTACCTTGGTGTCTTGTTTTTGTGCAGAAAATGAACTATCAGCAAAAATCCTGGAAAATATGCCAAAAACTATTTCTCACCAGAAGATCCACGGAGCCAGAAGGGGAGACAGAGAGGAGGCCTGGGGGCCCTAGACCCATACCAGGCGCGGGCCCACCTGACCCTATGCCCGGGGGAGGTCTGGCCACCCCAGGCAGCTCCTCGACCTCCCTCTGCACCTATAAGTTGACTTCTGACCTAAAACTCAGAGGGGTTAGATAGTTTTCCAAAAAGAGTTCCGCTCCGCCGCCGCCACCAGAAACAAAGATTCGGATCCAGAAACTCCGTTCTGGCACCCTGCCGGGACGGAGAATTTGGAGAGGATCATCACCATCGTCATCACCAATGCATCTCCATCAACCACCGATGTTTCCCTCATCCATGAGTGACTAATCCCCCGCTATAGGCTTGGGGATGGTAGGGATTTGATGATTTCTATCATGTAATCGAATAAGATTGTTAGGACATAGTGCCTAGTATCTCTTGTGCTATTTGACTTTGTTGCAACTTGTTGTGCTTAACGCTTGTCACTAGGGCCTGAGTGCCATGATCTCAGATCTGAACTTATTATTGAATCATTATGATAGTATTGTTTGCGATCTTATGTTCAAGTTGTGTACACATATCATTGTCCGGATCCAAAGGTCCCAAAGTGACAATAATTAGGACAACTAGAGGGGATGTCTGTGGTGTGAGGATCACATGTGTTCACAGAGTGTTAATGCTTTGCTTCGGTGCTCTATTAAAAGGAGCACCTTAAGTGCTAGTAGTTCCCTAGAGGCCCCGCTGCCACGGGCTGGCTGGATAGAAGATGTTGTACAAGTTCTCATTGCTAGCACGTATGACTATATTTGGAGCACATTCCTAGGATTGTTTAGTACTTGGATGCCTTTTATTATTTATCTGCAATGCCCTAGATCTCAAAGTTACATGTTTAGACTCGTCCATGCAATGCCCGTCCATCCATCCCTATGCCTACTGCACTCGAATCCTACTGTTACTGTTACTATTACTATTGCTCCTATTTCACTGTTGTTATTGTTGTTGTTGTTGTTGTTGTTGTTGTTGTTTTTGTTGTTGTTGTTGCTATTGCTACTGATAAACTTCTATGAGCAAGAACTATTTCCAGGTGCAGCTAAACTGACAACTCAGTTGTTAAGGCTTGCAAGTATTATTTGGCTCCCCTTGTGTCGAATCAATAAATTGGGTAATACTACCCGCGAAGACTGTTGCGATCCCCTACACTTGTGGGTCATCAAGGAACCACTTGAACCTGCTGTAGATCCTAATAGTATATCTGTCTCTGATGCTGAAACTGAGAGTGGTAATGATAAAAATGATGCTCATGATAAAGAGGAAGGTGAGGAAGAACCTTAGAAGCACACTAAGAACACTAGGTACACGAAGGAAGATTTTATTGCTAATAAACATGGTAAAGAGAGAGAACCTTGGGTGCAAAACTTATGCCTTTTCCAGGTAAGAAAAACAAGTCAAAGGAGGAAGAACACTACAACAAGTTTTGTGAGTGGATGAAGCCTTTATTCTTGCAAATTCCTTTGACTTATGCTTTTAAGTTGCCTCCTTATTCAAAGTATATGAAGGATATTGTCTCTAATAAAAGAAAGATTCCTAATGAGGAGATTTCAACTCTACTTGGTAATAACTCCTTCAATGGTAAGGTTCCAAAGAAACTTGGTGATCCAGGTATACCAACTATTCATTGATCTATTAAGAATAATTATATTAGACTGCTTTATGCGATTTGGGAGCTGGAGTTAGTGTTATGCATTTTTCTCTCTACAAGAGGCTCGAGCTAGAAAAGTTGATACCGATAAGTCAACTATTATTCCTGTTGGTATATGTGAGGATGTTCTTGTTTAAGTAGCTCATAATTGCATGGTTTTAACTGATTTTGTTGTGCTTGAAATGCCTGAAGATGATAATATGTCTATTATTCTTGGGAGACCTTTTCTTAATAATGCAGATGTTGTCATCAATTGTAATCAAGGGAAAATAACATTCAATATTAATGACAAAGAGCATACTGTCTATTTCCCCAAGAAGGTTACTAAAAGATATTGCCTGAATTCCATTGAAAATGTGGAGAGTATCAAGGTTGGATAAATATATTGTCCCATTCCACAAGAAAATGTTGAAACTATTATGATTGGGACCATTGCTATCAAGTATGAGGTAACATAATCGCCTTGTGGAATGCAAAGTTTTGTTTCATATAATTTTTTTTGGTAACAAGACTTGATAAACCTTGTTAACAAAAGGATTTTAATGAACAAAATAATGCTTTCACTGTGGTTATAATTGCTCACTATTATTTTTATCCTTTCCAATCTTTGCTCTTCGTCGTGCCTAACTTAAAGGCGTTAAAAAAGTACTTGTTGGAAGATAACCCAAGAGTTTCCTTGAGTCTTGGAAGTTCTTATTTCAGTAATGACCTCTCCTTATCCTTTTTGTTTGCTTTTTATGCTAAGAATGACCTCTAATGAGAGGAAAGTAAGATTTGGGGAGTTGCTGTTCTAAAACAGATTTCTGTCCTTCATCATAAAAATTTGTGAGGAGTCTCTGTAAGTCGAATTGAGATGAAAATATACGAATAAATCCCCCAGAATGTTAGCTAACTTTCATTAGTTCAACACTTTTTGATTTGAGCAACAGAAGATTTTCTAAATAATCTGTTTCTACCTGCTGGTCTGTTTTGACAGATTTCTGCCATTATTTGCATTTGCTTCTTATTGATTCCTTTTTGAGTTCTCTTTTGGGGAATTGAGATTTTTGAAGGAGTTGCTACAGTAGCTTGTGTTTTTAGTAAATTTTTTTGTTGTTCTAAAGCTCAGCCTAAGGGTCTATTATCTTTTGAATACACTAATGTTGATAATGAAGATTGTGTGAAGTTTTGTATGAAGAAAAAAAATTCAGGTGTAGACAGAGAATGGTGTAATGAGATGAAGAATGTAAAAGGCTCAAGCTTGGGGGGAAGCCATCCCGTGTCACCCCAAGAAATATTTAAGAGGTACAAGCGTCAAAGCTTGGGGGTGCCCAAGGCATCCCCTTCTTTATCAATAAAAATCTCAGGTCTTTCTAGACACTTCGTTTTTATTGTTTAATGCACAGTTGTGTTGTTCTTGGAGCGTCTTAGTTTTTGTTTTTGGTTTTGTTTTGCTTCATTTGGTTTTGAGTTGCTTGCCTTCTAGAAAAATCGAAAACACCAAAAATATTTGTTGTTCTTCATTGGCTTTGTGAGTTCTTTGCAGGGTTCAGCTTTCCTCAGTGGAGTTTGGTTTCATGTTATTATTCAAGTCACACAAGTGAAGGGCAGTAATGAAGATTAAGACAACTTGAGGTGTGGTAAGAGGTTGGTAACGAACTCTATTTGTTTTCATTTTTGTATATATACTCATCATTGTGAGCATGCTTAGCATGTTTGTGTAAGGTGTATCTCATTAAGGATTCTTAGTAGTTCTTGCTCACTTATGATTAGCTCCAGCTTGCTAATAGTTTGTAGCATGTCATATGAATGTTTGCTTGCATTGTTTTATTCACACTTTGGTATGATATTGTGGTATCCTCCTCTGAATGTTTCATGTGAATTGACTTGGCACATGCTCAGGCATGCATATGACTAATCAATAGTCAGTAAGTGTCGATGATTTATTTTGCCTTAGAGTTCTTGTATCAATTTCATGCCATAATTAGTCATGTTTTGTTACAAGCATGATTATAACAGTTATTGCTCTCTCGTTTGTCGCTCCCTCTCTATTGCTAGCCTTCACTTGCACCGAGTATGAGCTCTACATGTGCTTCCAACTCCCAAAACCAATATTTCCAGCTGTGTCCGACATACCTACCTATTAGCATCATTTTCTATTTCAGTGCATATTCTATATGCCATGTTTTCTTCCAAATAAAATGTTTGTCTGATTTGAGAAAGTTAGTTAGTAAAGCTCAAGTTGATGGCACACTTTATTCCTTGCGCTTAATAATCCTGAACCATTGTGACATGTCCATGAAAGTTATATGCTTGCAAATTATATGCTGGAAGTCAGCAGAACCGTGCTGTCACGGGGAACGCTTTCAACACTTTTTGAATATCTCATCCAGTTGATACCTTGCTCTTTTGTTTGCGGATGTCGATGATGTGAAATGAAAGGGGAGATTGTGATTTCATGGATTCTATACATTGTGTTAGATAAACGCCTGGGCCGCTAGCCAAATCCATGTGTAATCATGGTTGAAACTTGCAGCATCACCATAATGAGCATTTATGAAGCATCCTCAATAAAAAGCTATACACATAGTAAATAAAAAGATCGCTGAGATGCTCATTGTCTGCTTGCCTTGTCTTTTTAATCACGGGATCGCTCTTGTATCATGTGCAAGGGGTACCCCGTTGGCGGTTCTCTATGATATGCATGTATTTACAATGACAAGAACTTCCAGGTAACCAAAGTTGAGTAGCATGCGGAGCGGTCCTCGTACTCAAGGGACTTGGGATTTCCAGTCTATGATCTGTCAAGCATATGATTCAGAGTGGACCTCACTTTCACCCTAACCACATGAAGATTCCTATGATAGGGCAATGAGAGCTCAAAGCTAATAAGTACCTTCCTTTCAGCATTTGGAATCCCTTCAAACTTTACAAAACCGTTTTCACAACCTTGTTGAGTAACCACTTATTCTATGAGCACCTTCTTGAGAGCATAGTTGTCATTCTTGTGTTTGTTCCAAAACTTGATTAATTATGTCATGACTTTGATGCTTGTATATCTGATATCTTTATCCCTAGTCTTCACTTGAACTTCAGAGGTGCCTTGGCATTTATGTTGTGATCTTCAAACAAAGGCAAGTGAGATACCACACTATCATACCTTATTATGAGCATTGCAATGTTGCTTATATTTATGTTTCATGCTACTTATTATTATTGAGTTGGTTTCTCTTCATAGCTTGCAATGACTATTGAGTAGACTTAGTTGCATATTCTTTATTATGAATTGTCTAAGCATCTACTCCTGTGCTGAGAATATTTACATCATATAAAGCAAACGTGTCCGTGAAAGTTCTTTTATCGCACTCAGTTTTCAACTGAATTTCTTGAGGACAAGCAATAAGCTAAGCTTGGGGGGAGTTGATACGTCCAAAACGTATATACTTTCTCGAACACTTTGCTATTGTTTCTTATCTAAACTTGTGTGATTTGGATACAACTAACACGGACTGACGCTGTTTTCAGCAGAATTACCTTGGTGTCTTGTTTTTGTGCAGAAATTGAACTATTAGGAAAAATCCCGGAAAATATGCCAAAAATTATATTTCACCAGAAGATCCACGGAGCGAGAAGAAGAGACGATAAGATGCCTGGGGGCCCACACCCATGCCAGGCGCGGGTGGGCCCTGCCCTTACCTAGGGGGGTGCAAGCACCCCAGCACCCCCTCGGTCTTCCTCTGCGCCTGTAAGTTGCCTTTCGACCTAAAAACCGAGGGGGGTTCGATAGTTTTCCAGAAAGAGTTTTGCTATGCCGTCGCCACCAGAAACCAAGATTCAAATCCAGAAACTCCGTTCTGGCACCCTGCTGGGATGGGGAATTTGGAGAGGATCATCGCCATCGTCATCACCAACGCATCTCCATCAACCACCGATGTTTTCCTCATCCATGAGTGAGTAATCCCCCACTGTAGGCTTGGGGATGGTAGGAATTGGATGAGTTCTATCATGTAATCGAATAAGATTGTTAGGGCATAGTGCCTAGTATCTCTATTAGTGCTATTTGACTTTGTTGCAACTTGTTATACTTAACGCTTGTCACTAGGGCCCGAGTGCCTGATCTCAGATCTGAACTTATTATTGAATCATTATGATAGTATTGTTTGTGATCTTATCTGCAAGTTATGTACACATATCATTGTCCGGATCCAAAGGCCCCAAAGTGATAATAATTAGGACAACCGGAGGGGATGGCTGTGGTGTGAGGATCACATGTGTTCACGGAGTGTTAATGCTTTGCTCCGGTGCTCTATTAAAAGGAGCATCTTAATTTTCAGTAGTTCCCTAGAGGCCCCGCTGCCACGGGCTATCTGGACAGAAGATGTTGTGCAAGTTCTCATTGCGAGCACGTATGACTATATTTGGAGCACATGCCTAGGATTGTTTAGTACTTGGATGCTTGTTATTATTTATCTGCAATGTCCTAGATCTTGAAGTTACATGTTTAGACTCGTCCGTGCAACGCCCGTCCATCCATCCCTATGCCTATTGCACTCGAATCCCACTGTTACCGTTACTGTTACTATTGCTATTGTTTCACTGTTGCTGTTGCTACTACCAAAATGTTGCTAATGATAAACTTCTGTGAGCAAGAACTATTTTCAGGTGCAGCTGAACTGACAACTCAGTTGTTAAGGCTTGCAAGTATTCTTCTGCTCCACTTGTGTCGAATTAATAAATTGGGTAATACTATCCGCGAAGACTGTTGTGATCCCCTATATTTATGGGTCATCAGAGCCCTGTTTTCCACTAGTTAGGTGTTGTCTGAAGCAATTTGGTCTCATAGGATCTCAAGGCATGAGGATACTAAAGTTACTCCTTTCGAATATGTCTGTGGATGAGAAGCCTCTTGCCTGTTGAGGTAAATCTTACTACGTTGAGATTATCTAAACACAATAATTTTTCAGCCGAAGATTATTATGACTTGATGATGGACAATATTGATAAAGTGCCCGACAAACGAGTGGTTGCACTAGAGGAAATTGAGAGAAGTTGCGGATATCCATAGCTTACAACAAGAACGAGGCAGAACGAGCCGGAAGCTAGCAGAGGTCAAGATAGAAAGTCTAGTGTCAACCGAGTTATGCCTAGAAGACTAGAACTTAGCTGAAGTAGCACATAGACGAGGCAGAAACTACTCTATCACGACAGGAAAGGCGACTTTGCAAAAGAGTTGACTCAGGCTAATTAGTGGGGTTCATGTATTTCTCTTTGTCCTCTAAAACTTTGTAAAGAACAAGTTGATGATATAAAATGTTTAGGCTAGCGCAAACCCGCCGTAGTCCCGGTTAAAAAAACATTTTATGTAGAACGATGGTAATGGAGCTCTTGATTTCATGTTTTACATGTAAAAAATAAAATATATAAGTGGATTTGCAGCGAGATTTATTGGAAAGCAAGGGCGCAAGATTCCTTGATCCATTGACGATGCACGCGGTAACAGCTGAAGAAGCTCATTCTTGGTTCGCCGCGCGATGGCCAATAGCGTTCCTCCAATGGACTATCATCCAGACGATCGACGGCACTGTGCACGTACGTAAGGAGAGAGTCAAACAGTCATTAGGATTACTAAAATAGCCTACCAAAACGTGACACGACAATTCCTTATTACCTGCAATGAAGCCGATAATGGCGAGGCTCGCTGTGGTGATGGTACGATACACCACGTACTCCACGATGAAATGGCTATAGCCGTAGACGAAGGACATGAAATTGGCTGCGTAGAGCGGCTTGTTCTGGAGGTTGAAGGCACACATGAAGCAGAGCGTGCACGAAAGCAGCGTCCACACCCCCACGGTGCGACCGTGTACATCAGTCACTGCACGCGCGCGCCTATCGATCGATTAGTTAAGTCTATATATGTATATGTAGGGCGGGGGAGCTCACGATCGAGGAGGAGGAGATGACCGGCCGGCCGGCGGCGCACCGTAAGAGTCGGAGTAGGTGCAGGCACGGACTGTCCGGGCGTCGAAGAAGCTACACACGGCGAAGCTGAGGCGGACGGCGCCGACCATCACAAGCCACCACCCGAGCGCTGGCAGCGCGGCAAGCTTCCTCCCGGCCACCGCCACAGCCATGGCTCTAGTAAGTTGCGAGGGACGCTCGGGAGATGGTAGTGAATTGATCTGACGATTGAGGTTCACGATGCTTTATTGTAATACTAACTACATGTGGGGAGTAAATTACTATTGCACCTGAAAAAATTACTGTTTAAACAACCAAATAACTATTGCACCTGAAAAACTTATTGTAATACTCCCTTTGTAATAGCTTGCTAGGAGAACTTATATTGTGTAACAGAGGGAATAATAGTCAACACTAATTTTGTAGGATTTAGATTACCTTAGCACAAGCATTGCACCTGGCTTCCTATTTCTCGGAGATTATGTTTTTCTTTTGTTGGGGATCAGGCATGCAAATTTTATTAGTAGTCCAATTCCGACGTTTGGTGTGTGGTGGAAATTACGAGTGGGAATTTCACAACAAAAAATTAAATAGACAAACATATCGATTTTTCAACAGGCGAAGGGAGAAAACCAAACATAAAAAATAGATACGCATATGAAAGGAAAACTAGTTGTATCAGAAATTTTTGGGATATGATGATACACAAAGATAAAACTTTCGAATGATTCTAGAGAGGAAGAACAAGTCTATGTGAGCTCTTTTTATACCGGGTCGGGTGTTGAATTTGCAGATGTTTAGGTCGCTAGAGCTAGCAGGTTCACGAGAGAAATATGGCCATGCTGCTACAGACTTATGCTGGTCATAATGCTAGTTAACTTAGACTAGTAACTTGCACATGTTACTAGTCCATGTTACTATCTTTATAGTGGATAGTAACATGTGGAGTAGCTAAGTTACTACCTTTCTCTTTTTCTTCATTAATTATCATGTCATGTTATCAATTTGCTTAGTTAGCATTGCATGTACATTCATGTTACTAACTAAGTTACTCCTACTATAACGAGCCTTATCTAGCGAGGATATAAGGTGGGTCCTAGTGGGGCATGTTGGCAAAAATCTGATGTGACACAATAATTAATGAAGAAAGAGATGGTCAGAGTACCAAAGGTAGATACTAAAACTAGAAAATCCTCATATAGATAAATCTTATACACAATTTTATATTGAGATTCTACAAATCATTAAATATAATACTAGTACGATACTAGCATATGATATCATGCACTATAGAGATAGTATCATATGCATGATACTAGTAGTATGATACTGCCACTATGACTGACCAGCCTAAGGCTGGTCCTAGTGGGAGTCTCATAGCTAGTATCATGCATACCATGTTGGTAAAAATCTAATGTGGCACAATAATTAATGAAGAAAGAAGATGGTTAGAGTATCATACGTAGATACCGTATGTAAAACTAAAAAATTCCATACAAATAAATCTTGTACATAATTTTATATTAAGATTTTATAAATCATTAAATATATTACTAATATGATACTACCATATGATACCATGCACTATAAAAATAGTATCATACACGTGTTTTTTTTTTTTTGCATTAGACGAGGGCAATGAACACAACACTATTTCCTTTACTTTAATACCCTGTGACCTCTGAATCGGACCCAATAATAGTATTCCCCTTTCCTCTTCAAGTCCCATCCCCACCCCCACCCCCACCCCCACCCACCCATCCATTTATAGTGGTATTGCCAGAGTTTAATGCAGCCAGCCAATGCATTATTTTTGTGAAGACCAAAGCGATCCATCCATTCAGTGGTTAAGGCATTGGACCTCGTCCTTTTCCAGTTAGAGCAGGGAAAGACAGGCCAGATATAATTTCAACCAACAAGGTCAGGTAAGCTGCCTGTCTACGTTTGTATAAATGCATCTTTACTATATTTATTATAAAGAAGTGAACACAAATTTCACTAAACAGACCCTGTAAATCATACATGGACGGACTAAACCGACACGCTTAGGCCCATTGTTTAGATCTTTGTATGCACTTAGCAATTTAGAAAGACGGACATACCACTTATCCCACATAATATCACCGATAGTGGGAGTATCATATTATTAGTATAATGCATATGATATTAGGCTTTTCACTATGGGGTATATCTTAGCACGTTATCTTAGGAGAAATAAATTATTAAGAGACAACTTCTTCAATGCATTATTTCTTAAGTGGTGTCTCTACATTTAATGATTTAGATGACATGCATGCATTTGATTGGCTTAACCATGCATTTTGCCTATGATTTTGTGCAAGAGGTGTTCTTTAGCTAAGATATAACCCAATCTCTTTTCTCATTAACTATAGTACCACATAGGAAAAATACCTAGGAGACACTGCTAAGAACCATCCATTGTGAAAGGCCTTATGTCTATAGTGCATTGTATCATGTGGTAGTATTATAGTAGTATTATATATTTATTGATTTGCAGAATCTCTATGCAAATTATGTATAAAATTTATTTTTCAATAGGATTTCTAATTTTACGTGCTATGATAGGTATCTGTTAGAAATAATGGGCTAAACTAAATAGGCCCATTTGTATTTCATATTTTCCCTAAATCTCAAAATCCATGTTTGTGGCAGCTCACATGAGTTTGGATCCATGTTTGGGAAAGCTCACATGGGAATGGAGTGGGGCCTAAAGTTTAGTCCAATATGAGAAGTTGAAGGAGAGTTGCACCACCTTATAAGGTGAAGTATTGCACCACTTTGTAAGTGAGTGATAATAAGAGAGCTGCATGCGTGCTCCTCCGACGACGACGACAATGCCGCTCGCGCGCACGCATGCACGCTTGCGGAAATCTCGCCGAGCTGAACTTTATTTTGCTGCTCAGGAAAATTATGAGGTATTGACAGATGTGTCAACAGTCAGTCTATTCCGGTCACTCCCGGATCGTGGGCTACTATAACCGACCCGAGCGTGCGCAACGTGGACTCAGCCCATGTTCGCCTCCGTTAGGGTTTCCTGAGCCGCTCTATATAATGAAATGTGCGGCTACCGCTACAACATACCGAAACCTATGTAAGGTTTTTACCTCCTCTCTACTTGCGCTGTCATCGTAGTCTATTCCATCCCGCTTGTCGGCATGCACCGGCGGACGGAAGAGCAGGTCTCTGAAACCACTTCATTTGCGATCATGTACGGGAGAGAGCGAATAATATTTTGAGGAAGCACTCTGCACGACTGCTCAAATTCGTCATCATGACGCGTCTTCCTAGGAGATCTCCTGGTCCGCGGGAGACTCGTCTTCAACGCCGCCTTCTTCGACAGACTATGCAACCACTTCACCAACGATAACTTCATCGGCAACCGATTAGTATGTATATCGTGATCCGATTTGTTGCTATATTATGGTTGTTAATCTGTGTGCTCTGCTACTATTTATGTTAATCAATACATCTAGTATGTTAGAGGTTCATGTAATTGTAGATGTTGCTGCCATGATTTATATTCTAGAATTAATTATAAAAATTATGTCTAATAATCCAACAATATCTAACTATGATACTTTAATCATCTCTTTTTTATTAATTGTTGTCACACATCATATTTTTACCAACATAGTATACATGATACTAGTTACGACACCCCACCATGGCTAGCCTTAGGCTGATTTCACGTCCCTACAACCTACCGCTCCTAGAAATCAGGATCGCTAACCAAATCATGGAGAGCTGAGCGCCCGCACCTCACCTCACCAAATCAGGGAAAGCTGAGCGGCCGCACCGTGGCCGAAATTGCCACCATGCTTAGGGGATTGACTTCACCAATTCACTATTTTGGTTGTACATTATTCATCGTGTGCTCTATCACCGCGTCTCCTCATGCGATCCACTGCCTCCTCCTTGAACTTATCCACGCATGAGTCGCCGCTGCCTCTGCCAATGCTATCGGATCCTCAAGCGTCTTTGTAAGTTGGTCTATCCCTCCATGCTTTCTTTTGATATTTTTCCTGAGCTTTATGATTCAGTTCTTTGTTTTGTTGTTCCATACACTAGTATAGGGTATGCTTTTAGGGGCACTTTGGCTAGGGGAATTTTTGAAAATGCCTCTAAATGTGTCAATTTGGTGCATTTTTGTCAAGTGCTCCTAAATGTACTATTTTTAGAGGCATTTTCATCAAAGTGCCCCTAAAGATACTATCTTTAGAGACATTTTGCTAAGTGCCTCTAAAGATACTAGTTTCAGAGGCATTTTCATCGAAGTGGTCATAAAGATACTAGCTTTAGAGGCATTTTGCAAGTGCGCCTAAAGATACTAGCTTTAGAGACATTTTTATCACAATGCCCCTAAAGATACTAGCTTTAGAGGCATTTTGACAAATGCCCTTAAAGATATTGAGGCATTTTGCCAAATGCCCCTAAAGATACTATCTTTAGAGGCATTTTGCCAAGTGCCCCTAAAGATATTGAGACATTTTGTGAAGTGCCCCTAAAGTTACTATTCATCACAGTGCCTCTAAAGATAGTATCTTTAGAGACATTTTTTGCCAAGTGTCCTTAAAAATAGTACCTTTAGAGGTATTTTCATCAAAGTGTTCATAAAGATACTATCTTTAGAGGCATTTTTCCAAGTGCCCCTAAAGATACTATCTTTAGAGGCATTTCCACCAAAATGCTCCAAATGATACTAACTTTAATGGCATTTTGCCAAGTGCCCCTAAAGATAGTATCTTTAGAGGTATTTTCATCAAATTGTCCATAAAGATACTATCTTTAGACGTATTTTGCCAACTGTCCCTTAAGATACTATCTTTAGAGTCATTTTCATCAAAATGCTCCAAAAGATACTACCTCTAGAGGCATTTTGCCAAGTGCCCCTAAAATATACTCCCTCCGTTTCAAAATATAAGATGTTTTAGGTTTGTGAAGAAAATGAGTCTAGACTTGTTTTAGTACGTAGGTTCACTCAATTTGGGATGAATCTACACACTAGAAAAAGTCTAGATTCATTTTCTTCACAAACCTAAAATATCTTATATTTTGAAACGGAGGGAGTAGTAACTTTGGAGGAATTTCCATCAAGTGAACTATCAGAGCTAGTCACCTATACCTGATAGCAAATTGAACTATCATAGCTATACTTGAGAGCAAACATTGTAGGAAGTTTTTAAATAACATAAACTTAATAACAATTGCCCGTGAACACAATATTTTTAGTTTTCAAAACTTCCATGGTGGGGTGGAGCCTCCGCCCACGAGCGAGCATGCTCTTCGCCGATGTCGACGAGCACACGACTTCACCGTGAGTACTTTTGCAGCAGAAACACCGACGGCTGTCACCCCACCCTGTTGCCTTCCTCGACGGGTAGATGAATATTGGCCGATTCGGTTATGAATCTAGGAAGATATCAACCCTGCCCAGGTGCCGCGGGTCAGGAGGGGAATTGGAAAGTGGTGTCGGTGGAGAATTGGGAAAGGAAAAAAGGGAGGCGGGGACTTACAAGTGGGACTCATACTAAATATCCAACCACTGCTTGTCCTCTAGCGATTGAAATCGGACGGACGCAGCCGCGCCACACGGGAGCAACACGCGTGCGGCGCTTACACTTAGAATTCTCCAATTTTGTTTTATGTGCAAGCCAGATTTGTTCCACGAACTTGGTAGTTTGTTCCATAGTTTTAAAATCGGACCGGACCGCTGGTTCAACCGGAAAATCTGGTGTCTACCTTTTTGTTCCCTATTTGATGTTGTTTATTCTGTTCCATTTAGTCTACTTTTAGTTCTAAATATAGAGAGTACATGCACGAATGACACATGTATCATAGTCAGTCGCTGCATGCATCCAAACAGACAAAAAGAAACCGTCCAACGTCAACTGGAATAGAAAATTAGCAAACAAATGGTAAAGATATGTGCTAGCATGATTGTTTGTTCAAAATAATCAAAAAATTGTGTTCCTCCTGTAAATGTGATTTGTTCCTCGGTTGCTATTTTTTTTTATCGGCTGCTCAAGTTTTTTTCCCTGACTCGTAGATGTTCCTAGTGCTATGGTTTTGTCTCAAATCTAGCGGTGATTTTGTTCCAAATAGTAAAAGTAGTTGTGCCTTTTGTTCCTCGGTCGCGAAAGTTCTATTCCTTGGTCGCTAAAGTTTGTTTCCCGTGTAGATGTGATTTGTTCATGTTTCTACGAGTTTTCCTCAGATGTAGCGGTGTTTTTTTTCCCAAATTAGTTAAATTATTTGTGCCTTGTGCTCGTGCCTTTTGTTCCTCATTCCTTAAAATTGTGTTCCTTGTGATTCATTCCCGGGCACTATAATTTATGTCCCAACTTTAGTAATAATTTAGTTTTCGGTAGTCAAAATAATTGTTCCTCATGTACGTGCTATTTTTTCCTAGGCCAATAAAGTTTTGTTTCTCGTATATATGAGATTGGTGCAACAATTTTTGTCCCGGTTGTAGCTCTTATTTTGTTCCAGTTTAGTAAATATATTTGTTCCTCGTATATGCACTTTTTTCCTTCGCCACTATAGTTTTGTTCCTTATGTAAATGTGATTTGTATTACAAATAGTTTCCCCCTAATTTTAGTCTTAATTTTGTTCCATTTAGTTAAAATTATTGTTCTTCGTGTAGTTGTTAGTTGTTTCTTAGCCACTGAAATTTGTTCCTAGATTGTAGTTTTTGTTTCCAGTTTTAATCATGATATTGTTCTAATTAATTGAAAATATTATTCCTCGTGTGTTTCTCACAAGCTAAAATTTTCCCGTGTAGTCTTGCTTTTCTTCCATGCATGTCGATCCATGTACTCTCTCCGACCCATATTACTTGACTTGGATTTGACAAAATTTGGATAAACCTATATACTAAATAGTGTCTAGATTCATCCAAATCTAGACAAATTTGAGTCAACTAATATGGCTCAGAGGGAGTAGCTAAATTTTGTTTAGTCTATAATTTTAGCAACCTTTTTTTGTTAATTACAAATTAGGCAAAAGCTAGAAATACGTGCGAAGCCGGCCACTCAAAGTACCAATCGCTGCAACTTCGTTTTATTCGTAACAGCATGCATGCATATACCTAAGCTAACATTAGTACGTGCCTTTTTTCCTTTGACGGGAGCCGCCAACAGCAGAGCAGCACGCGAGAGCTTCGCCTGGCAGAGCGTGAGCGTGTGATACAAACAGCCGCGTAAGCCCCGAGTACAACAGCATATGTCCAGATTTTAGTCCCACCTCGCCGAGTGAACAAGAGCATAACCAGCTTAAATACTCAAGATGGCAATTTTCCCCCGTGGAGCCGGGTACCCGCGGGCATATACCCGCCAAGAACCGGAGATGGGGAACAGATTGGCCCCATGGGGATAGCGGGGCGAGTACCCGATAAGCTGGCGGGGCGGGTATGGGGAGCAAATTCCCTCCGTGGAGGCTCCATGGATATCAAACCCCACTTGTCAGTCTAATAAAATCTTAGACGAATAACCCACCATGGACCCACTAACCACCATCGGCCCACCAATCACTATTCCTTTTCCCTCCTCTCTCCACTCCCATCCCGCACGAGCCGCCGCCGCCAGTTCACCATCGCCAACCCCCTGTCCAGATCGGCACCAAGACCGGCACCTAACCCCTCCTTCCTCCACTCGAGATTCACACCGGCGGCCGCCGACGCAGATGCAAGGAGGAGCTAGTCTCTTGCGTCCCCTGCATCTCCTCGTCACGGGCGTCCCTTGCATCTCTTGTCGCCTGCATCGTGGGATTCACCTGGTTGCCATCTTGATTAAATACCTGCCTGCCTCCAATCGTGAACAGCGACTTGAACAATTTCGAGAGCTCAGTCCAAGTGGCTCCACCCGGAGAAACATAACTGGGCTACCAAAGTTTTGGCCCAAACAAGCGTTTCCTTAACTGGGCTACCTGGAGAAACGAGTTTGTGACACTACACTAGTGGGCTTCTGGCCCAGTAAATAGGGACAGTCTATTTCTAAAACTTTTAGGGAATATGAGTATTAGTGTCACATTTCAAAGTGCCTTTAAAACCCTTTAGAAGCATTTTGATCATATATAGGGGCACTTTGAAGTACCCAACGTGTTGTAGTGATAAGGACTAAATAATACAAAAATCAGATGGTTGCTTTTCACACTTACAAGATAATTGACATAGCACAACTTGTTTTTCTGATTTGGCATGGTTCCGCATGACCCTTTAGGAGCATTTTGATCACATATAAGGGCACTTTGAAGTACCCAAAATAACTACCGTGTTGTAGTGATAGGAGCTAAATAATACAAAAATCAGATGGTTGCTTTTCACACTTACAAGATAATTGACATAGCACAACTTGTTTTTCTGATTTGGCATGGTTCCGCATTTGTTAAGCATATCTCATAAAAGTTTTAAACCGCGCATTCACCACCCTCTCTAGGCGGCATCCGTGTCCTTTCGTATAGGCAAGAAAGAATCTCAATGCATCGCATATCTTTTCCTATGAGAATAACAACATGCATATCATATCGCTCGGCATAGCCATACATAAACATGTAGAGAGGAGCATAAGTACAAATGTAGGCCAGCGAGCAGCCAACTACAGACATCCGGTTTGCTAGTAGTAGTTTGGTTGGTTGGTATTTTCGAGACTAAATGTTGTCTTGTAAAAATATCGTAGTAAAAGAGTGAATCAACAATCTAATGATAACTATTTTTATTACTTCTTAGTAATATACAGAGTATAAATGTAATTGTACTATACAATTAATGGGATGAATGATCGGAAAGTTCTCTATTTAGGATATAAACAAACAATACATCTTCCAAAACACTAGAGATGATGCCCTTGCATTTGAGATGGCCACTATGCTAGTGTCACAGATATTACGAAGACTTCTTCAAAAATATTTACCATCCTTGATATAATTACATAAAAAGGACAAACGTGGGGGACCAAAAACGAGTTTTTTTCATTACAGAGCCACAAAATTTATCATTTCGAAATACCTGAAAATCATTACTACTTACTACTTTTCGAAAATTCCAGGCTCCATGGAGCCCTTGATCCGGAACACGCACTCGCTGAGTGTTCTGGTGTCTCTTCTTCAGCATGGCGGCGCTATAGACGACCGCCTGCGCTTGGGCGGAGAGAGCCCCCACCTAGCTAAACCGGAAGTGCATCCAATGTTTCTCGGCTCTTCCATTCCTTTTCTTCGTATACTTCTCAAACTTTATAATATGATTTTCAAATATAAGTAAAAATAATAAAGTTTTTTTTGGAGCTCGGCCTTCATTTGGAGTTTCTGCCCAAGAAGATGGCTATCAAGTAACAAGTACTACAAATCTCAAAAAAAAGTAACAAGTACTACCTAAAATTATTAAAACAAAGCTAAAAATATATCCCACCAACATGTAAAATATTCAAAAAAAATTGAAAGGAGCATATATTAATATCAAGAGATATCAATTACACCCGGCCTCTGCAACAACGCAATACCCTATTGGCATTACGGATGCACACAGCCAACAAAAGATAAAGAAAACTAAGAAAAAAGACCTGCTACAGTGTTCTGGTCCTAGCAGCAACAGTACAACCACCACCAATACAACACCTGAACTCCAGGCTCTTCAAAAGCGACGCCTCCAAGAAGGGAACAATGCACAATCGCCGTCATCGTCCGATCAAAGATCTAGATTTTTACCCTGAAGATAATCCTCACTCTCAAAACAATGCCTTCAACAAGGCAATTGTCAGGCACATCCAGCTAAGGCCAGACCTTGGGTTTTCACCCTGAAAGGTAAGATTCTGAAATTCACCTGTGTTGCCGCCCCCACTTACATGAGTCAGATTATCTTCAGAATCTTACCTTTCAGGCATTGTTGGATGGCGTGTATCAGGGAATCAATTGGAACCATGAGCCTGTAGAAGGGAACCAATTGACCATGAGCCCTATTCCTGGGTGACAAGCGCAATGACCATGCCTACTATGAAGAGAGATGGGCTCGGCGATGGATTGTTGTGGGACTGAGGATGAGGCCCTCCAGCCATGTCATTGCGCTTGTCACCCAGGAATAGGGCTCATGGTCAATTGGTTCCCTTCTATAGGCTCATGGTTCCAATTGATTCCCTGATACACGAACTGATTGATTGATTGATTACCTTGAAGAAGCTCACGGTCAAACTAAGGAGTAACTGTTTCTGAGAGCAAAAAAATCATAGTAGCAGATAGATCTAGCAAAATGTGTAGCAAAAAATCATAGTAGCATGCTAGATCAGACAAAATCGTAGTAGCGGACTAGATCCCACCGAGGACATGCTAAGCCGTGTTGAAATTATGATGGTGCCCACGCTCGCCATGGCTGCTGACCATCACGGCCCAGGCGTTTGTGTTTTCTGGTTCTCACCGCGGGCTAATTTCTTGGTTAAACTGGAAAACAGAAAGAGATAGGAGAATAAGATAGATATGACGTATGGATCCCATAGTCAGCGAGAGTAGCCAGGATTTTTTATCCCTGCTATACCAAACAAAGTTTAGGGTTCCATTTATCTTTCATCTACAAGTTTAAGGTTTGTTTTAGACTTTTCCCCTTTTTTATACCAATATGACTGAACATAGGATGATGAGTATCTCACATCGATCCTCCACTTTATTTTGCATGGCTTTCAAGAACGGAAAGGATTCTATTCATAAAATTGCCTACAACTCCAAAGAGGAACTACATCAACACATAAATGCTTATAATCGACATGAATTTTTACCATAAGAATACCCTTAAATATATGAAAATAAATAAATTTAAGTTTTTATACTAAAATAGAAAAAAATTGACATAATGAGGTGAAATAAGTGCACTATTAGAATTAATCTCGAAATAATATAATATCGAATATTCGTGTGTATATGAGTGAACACAAATAAAGAACTTGGAGAAGTAGGACTTGTATAATATAGTGACCAGCACAAAGAAGCATAGAGAGAGGTATCTCATATATGTCCATACTATGATTCCAATACAGAGAAGTGTTTTCAATCTAATTGATTCACAATAAGTGCACTTAGGACTAGTTCGTAGTTGGACTATTTTTTTTTTGGATAACCCACGTGCATATGGCCCTTGCTAAATAGATATTTTTTATGGCAGGAACGAAGCTAAAAACAATTATACTGGGTCATCACTATAATCTCTCTATTACAGTGGGTTCATCTTTCATAAATCAACACTAATTAGTACTAATTACTGAAAGATTTTGCATTTTTCAAGGGAGCTCCGTCCCTGTTTGATGGTTCGATCATGAACTCGACATCATATTTGGTGCCTTCCATGCAGTAGATCAAAGTTAAAATAAAATCCGGTTTACGCTGTAATTTTATACTTGTTCATAACTCAACGTTTCTCACTACAATCACGTCTAGTATATTGTTATATTACTTGATGTATTCAACTAACCACATATTTATCTTGCCAAATATTATTTATGTTCATTATCACACATTTCTAACATTGACCACCGAAAAATACACTTGATTGTGTCTAGATCAAACCATATTTTGTAAAAAAGTGATGTTAGTTCTTTTACTTTTAGAGAAGTCATCTATCCCTTCGGAGGATCTTTAAAGCAAGTAATCTTGTATTGAAGAAGATTAAGAAGTTAAAATTAAAATACATCCATTCATTGATTAATTCATGACAACCTCATGATTTTGTGTGGGGACCAATATATCCTTCATTATATTGGTATGAAGTTTGAAAGCACAAGGTCTACCAGTTTCTTTTGTATGGTTATGCATAGCTAGATAGAAAATTCTAGAGTGTGTGAGGTGCTTGTTGAAGTGCTTATAATCGAACTGCAAACATGTCATTTTTCTTGGAAATTTTTCTCACATTTTCCGACAAAGAAGTGTGTCTCACATGCTCATGTTGCTTCACTAATCACCTAGCAACATGTGGTTGCTATGTACTTGGTGTTGATGTAGCAATGAAGGTAAAAAAAAAAAGGTATGTGTTTGATTATAATTCTACTAATTCTGCACATGTGATTTGATTAATTGATATTTGTGGGGCATTAACTGTTTTTTTTAACGGACCTTCTATTTGTTAAAAGAACAAAGTTTGTTCTAACTATCTTATTACTCAATGTCAGCCACCACTGTGTGTTACCCATAATGAAATTGATCCACATGCACCCTTAATTTGAGTAAAATTAGGTCCTTAATTTCTTGTGTCCAAGTCCCATGGGTCCATGTTTGAATTTGCAATTCTGGACCGGACCAATACGGCGTCAACATACCGCATGCGTGTCTTCTAAACCAACTTGGCGAAAGGTAACGTGGTCTTTCGTGACACAATAGATTA
Organism: Avena atlantica; assembly: GCA_910589765.1. Classification (NCBI taxonomy): domain Eukaryota; kingdom Viridiplantae; phylum Streptophyta; class Magnoliopsida; order Poales; family Poaceae; genus Avena; species Avena atlantica. The sequence goes on along the minus strand of OU342735.1, from coordinate 514,330,625 downwards.
ATATCACTTTTTGATATTGTGGGACAACGTTTGGATTCTGTAGCTCATGCAAGATGATATGAACATACTTAGCACACTCTACGTAATTTGAAAAGCAAAAAAACAAAAGAAAAAATTATGAAACCTTGGTTGTGCACTTGTGCTGATTCTCATGTTTAACTAGTTGTCTTAATTAATCTGTGATGTACTGTATGGAAGGAGAACGCTCTAAGGTGGTTCATTTCATTCGTTGGTGTTCCACGATTAGATGTGTGCCGACGTTGATGTGATGATTACCTTATGCTTTCCTACTCAATACATTATACACTAAGCCTCTCCATATTCACAATACCCATTGATTAACGTTTCAACAATGTCATGACAAATATTTCTCTATTTTTCCGTCACCGCAAGCTACACATGTGTATACTGTATATCTGTCCAACCGGCTATGATTGATAGGTACAGGATGCTTCCGCGGCCCTCGTTTCCGGCTGCCCGAAGCCTCTGTTATTCTTCATGAAATATAATTACCTTTCCCTCCGGTAAAAATCAAACGAAACAGTGCGTGTCAGGCTGTCTGCATCGACGTACGAACCCTGGATTTTAAGCTCGTAATCTAGTACTGTACGATTTTTCTTTCATCTTTCTTTTGCGGGGAACGATTTCCTGTTGTTGATTCTCGCTCGTTATCCGTGCATTGTCTATGTTGGCATAAATAAACCCTGCGTTTTCAGGTCCTAGTCTTTTTTTCAGGTTCAGTTTTGACGGTGTTGGAACTGTCAGTAGTTTCAGTTAGCGTCAGATAGAAGGCTTATTAGTTTGTTTTTTCCGTTTGGTTTTGTAACAACCGAGACCGGTTCTGTTGGAACCACGTACGATCCCTCGGAAGTGGGATGGCGCGAGATCCGTGGATCGTGGGGATCAACCACGCTCTCCGTTATTTACGCAGCACAAATCGTGTTAGGGTGTGTTCGAGTTTAGAACGAGAGAGAATGGAACGGAGTGAGTCCATTCCCCCGAGGGTATGGAACGGTCCGACCCTATGTTCGGTTTGGAAAAGAACGAGGAACGAAATTGTCCTATATTGTGCTCGGTTGGAAGAATTGGGACCGGAACGAAATAACTATAACGATGCTTAAAATTCTAATAATTTGAGCTTAAATTTAAAAATTGTAATTAACGGTAGAATTTTTTTTTCTTAAAATCTTTGCTAAAAGTACCAAATCATAGAAATATTTAAAAAAAAAATCTTTGCAAAATATACTCAAATTAAAGGGCCGCGTGTTTTTGCAAGATTTTATCGCTAATCATCGCCACAACTAAAAATCCCCGTTGATTCAGTAATTAATCATCTTAACTGGGTTAGTTCGCCAATTAGCGAGTTGTTCCGCGCGATCCGGCCGATTCGGTCGGACGACCTCGTTCCGCATATTAGAGAAATATTCCGTTCCGAGGAACTACATGGTTTCGTTCTTTTCTTCCAACCGAACGTACGGACGGACGCTAGACGCGGAACGGACCGGTTCCGTTCCACCTAATTCTAGAACCGAACACACCCTTAGGCCTTGTTTGGCACGTGGGTATTAGAAGGGATCTGTGGGGATTATCCCCCAAGGGATTGGGTGAAACCCCTCCCTTCGCCCAATCCCCACAAAACCACTACCATACTAATCCCCAACAATCCCTAATCCGTTCTCATGAAAAAGTGTCGATTGACAGACAGGTTTTGGTACGTGATCTCATAACAGGATTCTCAAGCACGAATCAAGGCAAATCAACACACATGAACAAAATATTCCATTTTTAGCAGCACATGAACAAAACCGATTGATAATCAATATCCAATAATTCCCAACATTTAGAAAATAACAACTTTTATCACATAATTGGAAACAGTATACATTAGTTCCCAACATTGTTTTTCTATGTCAGTGAAAGAACATGGCTTTCTCTCCAGCATCGTTGCTTTATTCTGCGTAATCTTCAGGAAGCACAACCCAGAAATTATGATTGCCTGTAATCATGCAAAGAGGTTAGAAATAGTATGATTGTTACATGTACATAGATGGGAGAGAACAACAATCAGAAAATTAAGTCAGAAGACACAGGATTATATGAAGAGCTATATGAATAGATGAACCCCAGAAACACAAGAACAGAGTCAAGTTACAGCAGGTATCCCGGTAACATTTTGAACAAACAGACAAACAATGATATAGCAACATCAGAAAAGATTCCGAGTAGGTCCTAAATGCCACATTTTAAGAACAAAAGCATACTTGAAGAGCTTGTCAATCATGGGATCAACCCAGCAAATAAAACGGATGGTTTTGTCTCATTGGTCAGGCTACTGATGCAATTAACATTCATTGGTTAGAACTAGGCATCTACATGCCAAGCCTCGAATTAGATAGGAAACATAATTTCTTCATCTTCATTTTTCCTCTTCCTAATACATTCTACACTCCGCAAGCTCATTTCGGCACTAGTAAAAACAATGGAGTGCCCAGTTAATAATATGGAAGGTAATATCAACTAATGTACTACCACACACGCACAACTAATGTACGCACACACACACACACACAGAGAGAGAGAGAGAGAGAGAGAACCGGAGAGAATGGTAGACCCAAGCCAGAGTACAAGGACGGCGGGACGGGCGTCGACTGAGATATCTGTGAGTATCACAACATGAAACAACTAAATCTCAGTGCAAAAATAATCAGATATTATTTGTTTGTATCAACAAAGTCGGCTTAACACAAGTACCAACTTTCCGCCTTCAACAATTAAAAAGGGTTCCTCTGTACTAGATGGACACATATCCCAGGCAACAAAATAGTCATAGGCTGATGGTATGAAATTGTATTGGTCATGTTCTCTGATACAAAATAGTCATGTTCTCTGATACAGAAAATAGCCAAGGTAACAGCTGCCTGCAGTAACTACTGTAACTGGCCGGTAGCGCGTGCGTGCAAGACTCGCCGCGGCCACATGGTACAAGTGGCAACCAATTCAACTGGAAGAAAATGAAGGCTACTATGTAGAGGAAATAACCAAATCCAAACTCTCAAAATGCAAGGGACACATTAGGTTCAGTTCACTGCTTGAAACACAAGATTCATAACACACACACCGTGAAACATATAAACAGGGTAAATCGAGTTTGCTTAACTACATATAAGAGTACACTTTCGCTATAATATATAGTACTTACTACGTAGGAAAATTAAGGACCAAATACATGAGATCGCTTCCCTCAGTTCTCTGAAAAAATATGTACAGCAGACAGCCAGAACCAGAGCAAGAAGGGTCGGCACTATGTACAACAAATTGTATTGGTATAGAGAGACAGATAAAAAGTTGTCTGCTATCAGCGCTACATATACAAAAAAACACCAGACTAGATCGTGTACGTACAAAGGTATCTCCAGATCGATCCAGTTCTCCTTCCCTATATATCGATGCAGTTCAATTTTTACGTTTCAGAGCTTGTACTCCCAAGCATACTATAATCTTTCCTTAGATCGGGAGACAGGCTGTTAATAGAAGCGAGAAAGAGAGACGGGTAGAGAGGAAGTGAATGGGATTACTGGAGAGAAGGCAGTTTAGAGTGCATCGACGGCGGAGGGGAAGTCGCCGGTTAGATATCAAGAACGGAGGCGGTCACGTGAATTTATCACATAATTGGAAACAGTATACATTAGTTCCCAACATTGTTTTTCTATGTCAGTGAAAGAACATGGCTTTCTCTCCAGCATCGTTGCTTTATTCTGCGTAATCTTCAGGAAGCACAACCCAGAAATTATGATTGCCTGTAATCATGCAAAGAGGTTAGAAATAGTATGATTGTTACATGTACATAGATGGGAGAGAACAACAATCAGAAAATTAAGTCAGAAGACACAGGATTATATGAAGAGCTATATGAATAGATGAACCCCAGAAACACAAGAACAGAGTCAAGTTACAGCAGGTATCCCGGTAACATTTTGAACAAACAGACAAACAATGATATAGCAACATTAGAAAAGATTCCGAGTAGGTCCTAAATGCCACATTTTAAGAACAAAAGCATACTTGAAGAGCTTGTCAATCATGGGATCAACCCAGCAAATAAAACGGATGGTTTTGTCTCATTGGTCAGGCTACTGATGCAATTAACATTCATTGGTTAGAACTAGGCATCTACATGCCAAGCCTCGAATTAGATAGGAAACATAATTTCTTCATCTTCATTTTTCCTCTTCCTAATACATTCTACACTCCGCAAGCTCATTTCGGCACTAGTAAAAACAATGGAGTGCCCAGTTAATAATATGGAAGGTAATATCAACTAATGTACTACCACACACGCACAACTAATGTACGCACACACACACACAGAGAGAGAGAGAGAGAGAGAGAGAGAGAGAACCGGAGAGAATGGTAGACCCAAGCCAGAGTACAAGGACGGCGGGACGGGCGTCGACTGAGATATCTGTGAGTATCACAACATGAAACAACTAAATCTCAGTGCAAAAATAATCAGATATTATTTGTTTGTATCAACAAAGTCGGCTTAACACAAGTACCAACTTTCCGCCTTCAACAATTAAAAAGGGTTCCTCTGTACTAGATGGACACATATCCCAGGCAACAAAATAGTCATAGGCTGATGGTATGAAATTGTATTGGTCATGTTCTCTGATACAAAATAGTCATGTTCTCTGATACAGAAAATAGCCAAGGTAACAGCTGCCTGCAGTAACTACTGTAACTGGCCGGTAGCGCGTGCGTGCAAGACTCGCCGCGGCCACATGGTACAAGTGGCAACCAATTCAACTGGAAGAAAATGAAGGCTACTATGTAGAGGAAATAACCAAATCCAAACTCTCAAAATGCAAGGGACACATTAGGTTCAGTTCACTGCTTGAAACACAAGATTCATAACACACACACCGTGAAACATATAAACAGGGTAAATCGAGTTTGCTTAACTACATATAAGAGTACACTTTCGCTATAATATATAGTACTTACTACGTAGGAAAATTAAGGACCAAATACATGAGATCGCTTCCCTCAGTTCTCTGAAAAAATATGTACAGCAGACAGCCAGAACCAGAGCAAGAAGGGTCGGCACTATGTACAACAAATTGTATTGGTATAGAGAGACAGATAAAAAGTTGTCTGCTATCAGCGCTACATATACAAAAAAACACCAGACTAGATCGTGTACGTACAAAGGTATCTCCAGATCGATCCAGTTCTCCTTCCCTATATATCGATGCAGTTCAATTTTTACGTTTCAGAGCTTGTACTCCCAAGCATACTATAATCTTTCCTTAGATCGGGAGACAGGCTGTTAATAGAAGCGAGAAAGAGAGACGGGTAGAGAGGAAGTGAATGGGATTACTGGAGAGAAGGGCAGTTTAGAGTGCATCGACGGCGGAGGGGAAGTCGCCGGTTAGATATCAAGAACGGAGGCGGTCACGTGAATTTATCACATAATTGGAAACAGTATACATTAGTTCCCAACATTGTTTTTCTATGTCAGTGAAAGAACATGGCTTTCTCTCCAGCATCGTTGCTTTATTCTGCGTAATCTTCAGGAAGCACAACCCAGAAATTATGATTGCCTGTAATCATGCAAAGAGGTTAGAAATAGTATGATTGTTACATGTACATAGATGGGAGAGAACAACAATCAGAAAATTAAGTCAGAAGACACAGGATTATATGAAGAGCTATATGAATAGATGAACCCCAGAAACACAAGAACAGAGTCAAGTTACAGCAGGTATCCCGGTAACATTTTGAACAAACAGACAAACAATGATATAGCAACATCAGAAAAGATTCCGAGTAGGTCCTAAATGCCACATTTTAAGAACAAAAGCATACTTGAAGAGCTTGTCAATCATGGGATCAACCCAGCAAATAACACGGATGGTTTTGTCTCATTGGTCAGGCTACTGATGCAATTAACATTCATTGGTTAGAACTAGGCATCTACATGCCAAGCCTCGAATTAGATAGGAAACATAATTTCTTCATCTTCATTTTTCCTCTTCCTAATACATTCTACACTCCGCAGGCTCATTTCGGCACTAGTAAAAACAATGGAGTGCCCAGTTAATAATATGGAAGGTAATATCAACTAATGTACTACCACACACGCACAACTAATGTACGCACACACACACACAGAGAGAGAGAGAGAGAGAGAGAGAGAGAGAGAGAGAACCGGAGAGAATGGTAGACCCAAGCCAGAGTACAAGGACGGCGGGACGGGCGTCGACTGAGATATCTGTGAGTATCACAACATGAAACAACTAAATCTCAGTGCAAAAATAATCAGATATTATTTGTTTGTATCAACAAAGTCGGCTTAACACAAGTACCAACTTTCCGCCTTCAACAATTAAAAAGGGTTCCTCTGTACTAGATGGACACATATCCCAGGCAACAAAATAGTCATAGGCTGATGGTATGAAATTGTATTGGTCATGTTCTCTGATACAAAATAGTCATGTTCTCTGATACAGAAAATAGCCAAGGTAACAGCTGCCTGCAGTAACTACTGTAACTGGCCGGTAGCGCGTGCGTGCAAGACTCGCCGCGGCCACATGGTACAAGTGGCAACCAATTCAACTGGAAGAAAATGAAGGCTACTATGTAGAGGAAATAACCAAATCCAAACTCTCAAAATGCAAGGGACACATTAGGTTCAGTTCACTGCTTGAAACACAAGATTCATAACACACACACCGTGAAACATATAAACAGGGTAAATCGAGTTTGCTTAACTACATATAAGAGTACACTTTCGCTATAATATATAGTACTTACTACGTAGGAAAATTAAGGACCAAATACATGAGATCGCTTCCCTCAGTTCTCTGAAAAAATATGTACAGCAGACAGCCAGAACCAGAGCAAGAAGGGTCGGCACTATGTACAACAAATTGTATTGGTATAGAGAGACAGATAAAAAGTTGTCTGCTATCAGCGCTACATATACAAAAAAACACCAGACTAGATCGTGTACGTACAAAGGTATCTCCAGATCGATCCAGTTCTCCTTCCCTATATATCGATGCAGTTCAATTTTTACGTTTCAGAGCTTGTACTCCCAAGCATACTATAATCTTTCCTTAGATCGGGAGACAGGCTGTTAATAGAAGCGAGAAAGAGAGACGGGTAGAGAGGAAGTGAATGGGATTACTGGAGAGAAGGGCAGTTTAGAGTGCATCGACGGCGGAGGGGAAGTCGCCGGTTAGATATCAAGAACGGAGGCGGTCACGTGAATTGACTCGGCGGGATCCATGCTTAGCTTCGCCGATGAGATGATGAGAACGTGCCAGCCCTTTCTCCGCCTCTCCCGCAGCTATCGCCGCTCCACTCGCAGACGCCGCTCGATGTGGCTGTCGCCGGCCGCCCCCTCGCTACGAACGCCGCCGTCTATGGCTACTAGGTTTCGGGTCGGGGATGGGGATAATACGCTGGGGTCAGGTCGTGTATTGCTTCCTCTGGAAAAAATAGGTCGGGCTGGGGATTTCCGGGGTTTGGCAGGGATAGATTCGGCCCAAAACTCTAGCACCAAACAACCTTCCGAGGAAAACTAGGTATTTGGGGATTGGCCGGGATTATCCCCGCTAATACTCTGAGATACTCTGGAACCAAACGAGGCCTTAGTGTTTTTCCTCGGTTCCTCTGTTCCATAGCGAGCTGACAGAGACTGAGTGTAACAGTCTACAGGAGGTCAAGCTGCCCTCCTGCGAGGTCAGCTGGCCAGGTCAAGGTCGTTGACTTGTACAGGAAGGGATGCTGAAAGGGGAAGGCCCCGGGCCTCCGGCGCCCCGCCGGTTCTGGTTCGTGCCGCCGAAGCGAAGCAAGATCGCGTGGTGGCGAACTGCAGCAGCACCCACTACTAGCTGTGTGCCCTCGACCCCGGTTACAAAATACACGATGTCAGCCCATACGTACCAGACGTGTACTTGCCACGTAATTAACTTCATTTCAAGTCCTGTGTGTGGTTGTGTACGTGAACGCTCCGCCCTGAACGCTGTACTCCCGTGTGTGTGAATCGGGGTTGAGTGCAAGCCTGCCTAATTTGCACTGAGAACCATCATCTCTGCACGACTTGAAGCGCGACGCGAAGCTTGTGTATATATGTGCCTGGAGATCAGTCAGAGATGTCAATATGTCCAGAAGATCAAAGCGCTATCAGTTTTGGCGAGAAGGTAATTCATCGGTGGATCTTGGTCGGGCTGATACGATCATCGTACATATCTCTGAGACACCAATCACACGGGCTAACAGTAGATCATTCTTCCTCTAGTTAATAGTACGATCATAAATATCTCACGGTTCACACGAGATTGTCAAGCCGGTTTTTTTGTAGATTTTTTTTTTAGCCCACGTCATCGCATTGCGATTTTTGCAAGCTGTAACAAAACGGCTATACAAGAGCAAATTTACTCCTCTAACGGTCGAAGCCGCATCGAACCGAATTCCGATCGCCGTTTAGAGGAGAATAAATATAGGAGTCGCCGTTTTTGACTCCTATATTTTGGTGGCCACGGCCTCGACTCCTTTATTTTTTTTCTCCCCCCACCTTGTCCTCCGCCGCCGGCCAGCTGCCCTCCTCGCCACCCTTCGCCGGATCTGTATTCCGGCATGACTACCCGCCGTTGCAACTTCCCGGCCAAGCTCACAGGAGCGCCGCCGCGAGCACCCGCGCCGCCACTTTCTCGGGCACTTGCCCCCTCCCCCCACCCCCCACCCCCACCCCCCACCCCCACTTACTCCGGCTCAGGTACCCGTACCGGCACCAGCAGCCACGCTAGCACTTAGACCCGCACATGCACCTCCCCATACCGGCGCCGGCGGAACAAGGTGAGGAAGAGATAAGTTCCATGGTTCTTCATAGCATTTTTTTTAAACTCGTCAATTTTCTAATCTATATGATTCTTCATAGCAAGGTGAAGAAGAGAGAAGCTCCATGTGATATGTTTCCATGTATTCATGTGCTCAAATTTGCAAACTTTGCTAAAAAAATTACTCCTCTGAATTATTGGGGATCGGTTCCGCGGCGCAAAATTTAGAGGACTATATTCACTCCTCTAAAGGATAGGGAGCCTTTTTCTTCTCTAAATTTTTGGGGATGGGTTAGAGATGCTCTTAGGGTACATTATTGACTATGTTTAGATTTATTTTCAGTTCTATTAATACTTGTTAGTATGACTTTTCATTTTATTGCGGCGTGTTGACCATTTCTAGCGCGGAACATATTTTACACCCTGCTTAGAATGAACGGGGTAATAACTAATGTCACGGTTACTGAGAGCGGTATTATGAAGTTCCGCTCTACGCATAATCGATCCACGACTTTGTTAGTCACCACAAAAAGCAGATCCGTCGGGACAAAAACCATGGCAGGTACTTTGGTGATGCACTGTCCAAAAAAAAGTAGCGAGTATAGCCAACAACCACGAACAATAGATCATAAACACTAAGATCACAAAATACCAACAAGTATACAACAGATTCCCTAAAACAAAGAAACCAACAACTCATACTTAGCTTGGTATGATATCTCTAAGTACTAGCTTCTTACGTTGAAAAACAGAGATAACGACCTAAGAAGAGATTACAACCAAATGGAGGCCAAGCTCCATGGATCCCATTATTTGTAAAATTTGTAAACTAAATTTACAAGATAAAAAGAAAGATGAAGTCAATGATGTATCCCATGAACATGCAAAATCTCAATCCAAAAATTTATATATTGTGGGCTGCACAAAAATGACAAAATTTGGCAAAATTTATAGCTTTGATATGTGGACTATTAACTATAGTCAGATCCACACATTTGTCATTTTATGTAGGTAAGAAAAAATTATTTCACAGTCTGATTTTGCATACTTGTATTATTCAATATGGATAACCTCCCTGTCTTTTGCGTATATTTTTCAAACCTATAAATATAATTTTTCGAAAAAATTAAAATAAAGGACTATTTGGAGTTGGGCCTTCATTTGGAGTTTCCAACCAATAAGTTGGCTATCAAGTAACAAGTACTACCTAAAATTATTAAAAGAAGGCTAACAAGAAATCCTACCAATGTGTAAAATAATCATAAATTATATAGTCCTCGATGATGGATTGGACATTAGTGACATGGTACACTATTTCTAGCACAATTTGCATGCACAAATATTGCTCTTAAACCTAGTTTACGTTGTAATTTTATACTTGTTCACAATTCAACTTTTCTCACTAAAATATCATTAGGTATATTGTTCTATTACTTAATGTTCTCAACTAACCACATATTGATCTTGCTAAATATTATTGTCTAAACCGTTACACATTTTTAAAGCCAGCCACCAAAAAATACACTTCATTGTGATAGACTCAGACCATATTTTGTAACAAAAGTGTTGTTAGTACTTTTTCTTTTTGGGTAGTCATCCCTCAGAGAATCTTTAAACCACGTAATCTTGTACGAGAGAAGAATAGGAAGTTAAAATTAAAATACATTCATTTTCCGATTAATTCGTGACAACTCATGATTGTGTGTGTGTGTGTGGGGGGGGTGCATATATCGTCATTATTATTTGTATGAAGTTTCAAAACATAAGGTCTACATGTCTCTGTTATATGGTTATTAATAACCAGATAGAAAATTCTAGGGTGTTTGAGATTCTTGTGAAGTGCTTATAATCGAACCTCAAGCATGTCATTTTACTGGATTTTTTTTGGAAATATTCCTCACATCTTTTGACAAAGAATCGTGTCTCACATGCTCATGTTGGTTCAATAATCACCTAGCAACAATTGTTTCCTATGTAACTGGTGTTGATATATCAACAAAGATTAAAAAATCTGTGTTTGATTATAATTCTACTAATTTTCACATATGTGATTTGATTAATTGATACCTATGGGGCATTAGCTAAATTTATAAGATTCAAATTACCATAGTGCAAACATTCCACTTCAATTACCTTTTGTTTGTTAAAGGTACTCTTTATTTATGGAAATTTTCCTTTCTTTTGTAGATGAAGCCAAGTTTGTTGTTATCTTATTTCACGTTGTCAGCCTCCACCGCGTGATCCCCACCTAATGAAATTTGACCCACATGCACCCTTGATTTGAGTAAAGTTAGGTTCTTAATTTCTTGTGTCCAAGTTCCACGGGTGCCATGTTTGAATTTGCAATTCCACTGTGTGTGTGTGTGGTAAGTTATTTCGTTTATGGCATCCCCACGCCCACTAGTCTGGTTCCACATCACATAGGATCAAGGTGGTTCTCTCGAGGTTCTTTCCTCCGAACCGGACAGACATTTTGGAAAGATTTTACATATTTTAACTTTTGGCAAAAAAATGTTCTAACACTAATTTTATCAAAATATGAAATTTTCCAGTAATTCAAACTACATGTAGCGATTAAAATGGAAAAGATTGACTTCATTTCGCCAAGCCATTTGAAGTTTTGGCACCTTTTTTTTAACTATGTTCGAACTTTAAGAAAACTCTGAAAAAATTATTGTAATACTAACTACATGTGGTGAGTAAACAACCAAATAACTATTGCACCTGGCACGACCAAATATATTGCACCTGAAAATTTATTGTAATACTCCCTTTGTAATAGCTTGCTAGGAGAACTTCAAGAAAACTATGTGTAACAGAGGGAATATATAGTAGTTAACACTAATTTTGTAGGATTTAGATTACCTTAGCACAAGCATTGCACCTGGCTTCCTATTTCTCGGAGATTATGTTTTCCTTTTGTTGGGGATCAGGCATGCAAATTTTATTAGTAGTCCAAATCCGACGCTTGGTGTGTGGTGGAAATTACGAGTGAGAATTTCACAACAAAAAATTATATAGACAAACATATCGATTTTCCAACAGGCGAAGGGAGAAACCCAAACATAAAAAATAGATACGCATATGAAAGGAAAACTAGTTGTATCAGAAATTTTTGGGATATGATGATACACAAAGAAATAGCATAGCCCCTCAGATGGCACGACGTGCATAAAACTTTCGAATGATTCTAGAGAGGAACATGAGCTTCCATTCTAATACTACTTCAGCCCCAGCACGCTTAACTTTTTTATTCCTTCCACATGAGCTTCCGACAAAGAAACTAGAACTTGTTGTGAATATTATCATATCAAATCTATTAACCATTACACTATAATGTTAGACATATTTATTTTTTTACATTCCATACAATTATTTCAGTAACAACAATGAATAAGTAATAATAATCTTGAATTCAAATAAAAATAAAATAAATTTTATTGATTTTGCTTTTTTTCATTTAAATTTGAATAATTCATATCTACAAATCCGTAAATCACAATTCGACAAATAATATATCCAAATCGATCCAAAAAATGAGAGGAATCCAAATATGACATCCCTATCATCTATTTAATTATATATCCTAACTTTTAAATATTATACCAACTGAAACTATGTAAAGATTCATGAAACACTCAGTTTTTGGCACTCGAAAAATAAAAAATGGCTTTTTGGTGCGACGAAAAGGAAAACTTCCTCATTCAACATTGTTCTCCATCCCATTATATATACGAGTGCACAATATGGGCACATTAGCGCAAACTATATCACGATTCTAGCAATAACATTGGTCATTTGACCTGAAATCCAGAAAACCTCGATTGAGATAGGTCATTTTGTGAAGGTTTTTTTGAGACACAATCAATATACCAAGTTTGGTATTTTTCCATACAACTATGTCATATAATATGACACCACGCGAAAGTTTTGCATTGTTTCGATCGTTTTTGAATTTTTTATGCCCGTTTCAAACTATCGTCAAACTTACTAAATCGAGGGGCATGATGATTCTTAGCTCGGGGCTGAGCCTCACTAAACTTGTATTATATCTCTGATGAAATAGCATATTGTGAACCTAAAAATGATTTTTACAAAAAATCATGAGCAATATACTATGTACGTGTAGTTCAAATCTAACTTATTTCCTATAGATTTGGCAGGAATTTGTCTTTTTTACGAGAGGTGAACGAAAAGGTTTGAGATATCCAGGTTGGGAAATTGTCCATTCAATATGGTCTAGTATTTTTAGAAAATGTTGTATTATCATTTTAAAACTTTTATTTGGTGGTTGCTTCACAAAAACACCCTATTTTTTGCACTCGGAAAATGAAAAATGGCTTTTCGGTGCGACGAAAAGGAAAACTTCCTCCTGCAACATTGTTCACCATCCCATGATACACATGTGTGCACAATATGGACACATTATGGCAAACTATACCGCGATTCTCGCAATAACATTGGTCATTTGACCTGAAATCCAGAAAACCTCGATTGAGATAGGTTATTTTGTGAAGGTTTTTTTGAGACTCAATGAATATACCAAGTATGCTATTTTTCCATACAACTATTTCATATAATATGACACCACCCGAAAGTTTTGCATTGTTTCGATCTTTTTTGAATTTTTTATGCCCATTTCAAACTATCGTCAAACTTTCTAAATCGAGGGGCGTGAAGATTCTTAGATCGGGGCTGAGCCTCACTAGACTTGCATTATATCTCTGATTAAATAGCATATTGTGAAACTAAAATTAATTTTTTCAAAAAATCATGAGCAATATATCATGTACCTGTGCTTCAAATCTAACTCATTTCCTACCGATTCGGCAGGAATTGTCTTTTTTACGAGAGGTGACGGAAAGGTTTGAGATATCCAGGTTAGAAAATTATCCATTAAATTTGGTCTAGTATTTTTTAAAAATGTGTTATTATTATTTTGAAACTTTCATTTGGTGCTTGCTTCACAAAAACACTCTTTTTTGCACTCAGAAAATGAAAAATGGCTTCTCGGTGCGAAGAAAAGGAAAACTTCCTCCTGCAACATTGTTCACCATTCCATGATACACATGTGTGCACAACATGGACACATTATCGCAAACTATACCGCGTTTCTCGCAATAACATTGGTCATTTGACCTGAAATCCATAATACCCATTGATTAACGTTTCATCAATGTTATGACAAATATTTCTCTATTTTTCCGTCACCGCAAGTTACACATGTGTGTATACTGTATATCTCTCCAACCCCAAGCGGCCCTCGCTTCCGGCTGCCCGGAGCCTCTGTTATTCTTCTTGAAATATAGTTACCTTTCCCTCCTGTAAAAATCAAACGAAACTGTCTGCATCGACGAACTCTGGATTTCCGGCTGCCCGAAGCCTCTGCTATTCTTCTTGAAATATACACTTACCTTTCCCTCCGGTAAAAATCAAACGAAACAGTGTGTGTCAGGCTGTCTGCATCGTACGAACCCCTGGATTTCAAGCTCTAGTACTACCTCCGGTCCTAAATAAGTGTCGTCATTTTGAACTAGACTTCGTTCAAAACCGTGACACTTATTTAGGATCGGAGGTAGTACGATTTTTCTTTCATCTTTCTTTTAAGGGAACGATTTCCTGTTGTTGATTCTCGCTCATTATCCATGCATTGTCTATGTTGGCATAAATAAACCCTGCCTTTTCAGGTCCTAGTCATTTTTTCAGGTTCAGTCTCGACGGCGTTCGGACTGTCAGTAGTTTCAGTTAGCGTCAGATAGTAGGCTTAGTTTGTTTTTCCTCAGTTCCTCTGTTCCATGGCGAGCTGAGAGGGATTGAGCGTAACAGTCTACAGGAGGTCAAGCTGCCCTCCTGCGAGGTCAGTTGGCCAGGTCAAAGTCGATGGGCGGGACTTGTACAGGAAGGGAGCCCCGGGCCTCCGGCGCCCCACGTTTCCCTCCGGCGGGTTCTGGCCCTGACTGATTCGTGCCGCCGAAGCGAAGCAAGATCGCGTGTACTAATGTAATGTCTACAGTACTTGGTTGTTTAATTTACTCATTGTGGCTTTTTAAAACTATTGGAATCCATGTAAAATAAGTATTGGAAGTCTACATAGACTTTTTCTGGTTTTGAGAAACATGTTTACATATAATTTGTTTTTATCCAAAAAAGACAAGCAAATACACATGTGTCACAAATTTTATTTCTTACTTTTTTTTTGGCAGGGAAGTGTTACTAATTTTCAAAGTAAAAGTTTTCAGCATTTTGTGATCTATATTTTTTCATCACTGCAGTATGTACATTTCCTCAACCCCGAGCGAGGTCTGACAGTATTTCTACATGCAGTACGTACGTAGCTACTGCTTATGGCCTGCCCAAAACTCCGCTCTTCCGTAACAAATGCTGACAATTCTTCGTTCTCTCTTCTGTGAAGCGATGAAATGCCTGCTCCTGGAACTTCAGTAACTTGTCGCCCTTGTCGTGCTAGCTTAAGGTTAAGGTTACACACTTGGAACTTCCTCAGGCACGTAGCTTTCAATGTTCCCCCTGTAAACATCAAGACGAAACGGCCGGTCTGGTGCGCATCGACGAACTAACCCCCCGATTTGAGGCTCGCGAGCTCGTTGCGTTCTCGTCACCCTCCTGCCATGGTCAAAGTCCATATGGGTGGACGGAGGAAGAGGGCAAAGAGAGGGGCCTCTATCGTTCGTTCCGGCCCGGACCAACGCGTGCCCCCGAAGCGAAGCTCGAACGATCGCGTGGTGGCGAACTGTAGCGCCACCGTGTACCACCCCGATGGCCCGGTGGCTTTGCGTTTGCCGTTCCAACAGATAGCCTGATCGATCATGCAAAGCTAACCGCCGATAGTAACACGTGTGACACTGCACGCATCAGCGCAGCGCTGTGGATCGATCAGGCAAGTGACGTGCCTCCGGTGCGCCGTTATTATCCCTCTGCTCTCCTCGGCTTATTACCTGGGTCGCTGGGTTCGCACGTTGGGTGGCGTTCACGGTAAGCGGCAGATCAGTGGTTACAATATTTCGTATTGTGAAAAAAAAACCATGTTTTTCACGCCGGTGTCAAAATGATCTAGGCGCACGAGCTAGCTACTACTAGTAGTTTTCTGAATCTAAAGATGTAATTGGTGCCCTCTCAAGGAGCCACCACGTTCGTTTGGAATTGTGGCCGTTGAATCGCCCCTC
This sequence comes from Avena atlantica, assembly GCA_910589765.1. Classification (NCBI taxonomy): domain Eukaryota; kingdom Viridiplantae; phylum Streptophyta; class Magnoliopsida; order Poales; family Poaceae; genus Avena; species Avena atlantica. The sequence goes on along the minus strand of OU342735.1, from coordinate 514,314,598 downwards.
CAAAGAGATCTGAGCCATTGAGTACTCTTACCACGTACGTATAAAAACAGACGGTAGGAAATCGGGGCAGCATTAGAAACCCTAGCCGCAACTCCCGCTCTGGTCCGCCGCCTCCTTTCCTCCTATCATAGGCAGCCACTGCCGTTGCCCCGCCCCATCCACCCTCCTCCAGCTCTTCTTCCAGGTTCATCTCTCTCTCTCTCTCTCTCTCTCTCTCTCTCTCTCTCTCTCTCTCTCTCTCTCTCTCTCTCTCTCTCTCTAAGATGATCCCCTTCATGTGGCAGCTCGTGAAGAAGGACAACAATGGTGTCTCGCGGGGTAACAGGCCGTTGGTGCGAGTTGGGGATAGCCGCAGGCATTTGGGAGGAGTTCCAGTTTTCCCTGGATGTTGGATCGACTTCTCCAAGTTACGCTCGACATACAGGTATTTCTCTCTCTCCCTCTCAAGATTTCCTGCTCCCTGCATCGATTTGGAAGGGGGCGGAGGATTGATATTTCTATGACGCAATTTTCCCTAGATCTTGAGGATATTTTCTCTATTTCTTTTCCCGATGCATGCTCTTGTTTTTTATGTGATTCGCTGCCTGCAAGTGAGGGAGATGGGAAGGAGAATAAGAAGAGGTGTGGGAGGTGGAAGATGAGACAACAGATGAAGACTAATCTTCTCCAACGGTGGTTTTAGCCTTTTTGTTTATTACAGTAAGAAAGTGCAAGAACTATCAAACTGAACCTTTTTCTTTGTTGGATAGTCATATATTTAATTCATTTTAATCGTCATTATTTTCAGCTACATTGTGTCAGGGGAGACCCCCATGGGCATGATGCACCTCTCATTAGCGTTAGTTTTCCCTGGCTGTTGGATCAACTTCTCCAAGTTACGCTCGACATATAGGTATTTCTCTCTCTCCCTCTCAAGATCTCCTGCTCCCTGCATCGATTTGGAAGGGGGCGGAGGATTGATATTTCTATGACGCAATTTTCTCTAGATTTTGAGGATATTTTTGTTGAGTAATAGAGCAATTTACCAAGCGAATTATCCATAATAAACGCTAAATAAAACATGACTAGAATAATAGGCAAATTACTAATCATGTTAAATAGCGAATACATATTAAGGCATATAGTCAAACAAACTGCAAGGCATAAAACTTTGGATAGGATCAGAACAAGATTGAGACAGAAGATGTACACGGCAGTAGCACAAGTGGAACCGCTGGCGTTGGAACCATCGTTGGCCATGTCGTCGAGGAAGAGGGTGCTGATGTCGGAGAAGAAGTCCTCGTCGGGGAAGACGTCGCTATCTGTGAGAGAGTCCGTGACGAAGCCAGTAGTCGCGCTGATAGCGCTCCCCAAAAACCTTATCGCCCTTCTTCCGTACAGGACTCGAAACAGCGGGGTCTCGGAGGCCTACTGTCCCGGCTCGCGGTGCACGCCGCAAGACGGGATGGGGAAGATGGAGGTAGCGCAGTGCTCTGGAACTTGGCGCAAGGGATGTGTGGCAGTGTAACTGAGAGGAGGCGCGACCTCTCTCTCTTATAGGCGCAGAGGGGAAGGCAGACAGTGCAGAAGATGAAACGAATGGACGGAAGATGAAGCGAACAGGCGGCAGCCCAACGGACAGCCTCCACTCAATTCGTATTCATTTAACTCGTATTAAAAGTCCATTCAAAGCAAACGTTTCACCTTCTGTACATCTGTTCATATACCATTCAACGGCAGCCCAACGGACAGCCTCCACTCAATTCGTATTCATTTAACTCGTATTAAAAGTCCATTAAAGTCCATTCAAAGCAAACGTTTCACCTTATGTACATCTGTTCATATACCATTCATGCGTGGCAAAATAAAGCTCGGCTCGGCGAGATTCCCGCAACCCGCGGCGCGCGCGCGCGCGTCGTGGCGAGGCGAGGAGGAGGAGGAGCGCGCATGTGGAACTCTCTCCTTCTCCTTCTCATCCTTTTACCAAGTGGTAGGAGAGCTCACCTTATAAGTTGGTCCAACTTCCACTCAACTAGCAATGTGGGACTAAACATTTGTCCCAGCTCTTGTCTTGCATGAATGGGCCACATGGGCCTCTAGGATTTTCAGGAATTATTGAAATAGAAAATGGGCTAGACTATTTCGGCCAAAATTCCAACAATCCCCCACCAGATCCCAGAGGCACATGTAATTTGCCTTTGGTTGCAAAACACTGTTTATATACCGGTACTATAGTGGAGACTGTTAAGTTGAACTTCCACCTAGAATTTTATGCTACACTAGGTTGCGACTTGTACAGTGGACTATGCCTTGAACTGCAAGTTTGCTGCAATCTAGCTTCACACGAAGTCTTGACCGATACTGGGCTACCGTGGGACTTCCCCGCGGGTGGAGCTTATACGTCATACTCCATGACCTTTCATGAGTTTATTAGAGAGCACCCTACTCTCATAGACTGCGACGTTTTAACAGTCAGACTCATATAGGTGTGTTCTTCAAAAGATGTTCTGCAGGACAACATCTTTGCTTAGGATAAGCCACTTAGAACACATTAAGATAATAAATCAACCTGCCATGCAGAATAGGAAAGTATTGCATCTTTATGGAGTGGTGTTTATTAAAGTAGGGATATTTTCCTCTCAGCTAACCAACAGCTTGTTTCCCAATTCTAATTCACGGGATCTCCGATCACATAGAGTGGTTTACCACTGTGGAAAGCTCAAATTGTGGGTCTCATACCCATCTCCTTCGATCCATTTTCTATCACGTTGCGTGATAGGCCCTTTGTGAAGGGATCTGCCAAGTTTTTAGATGTTTGGATATAATCCAATGCAATAACTCCGGAGTTTCTCATTTTCCTGACAGATTTCAGTCTCCTCTTCACATGTCTTGAGGACTTCATATTATCATTTGAACTGTTCACCTTAATAATCACAGTTTGATTATCACAGTTCATTAGAATTGCGGGTATAGGTTTTTCAACCACAGGTAAGTCCATCAAGAGTTCACGAAGCCACTCTGCTTCAACAGTGGCCGTGTCTAGTGCTGTGAGTTCTGCTTCCATAGTTGACCTCGTTAAGATGGTCTGCTTGCAAGACTTCCAAGAAACAGCGCCACCACCAAGTGTGAAAACATATCCACTCGTGGCCTTTATCTCATCAGCATCAGATAACCAATTTGAATCACTATAACCCTCTAGTACCCTCGGATACCCGGTATAGTGTATGCCATAGCTCGCAGTGCCTTTTAGATATCGCATAACTCTTTCAAGAGCATGCCAGTGATCATCTCCTGGATTTGAGACAAATCGACTGAGTTTGCTTACAGCAAAGGCGATGTCAGGTCTCGTGGCGCTAGCTAAATACATAAGCGAGCCAATGATTTGAGAGTATCTTAGTTGGTCTCTAGCATTTCCTCGATTCTTTCGAAGCAACACACTAGGATCATACGGTGTAGGAGAACAATTGACGTCGCTATACCCGAAACGACTCAAGATCTTTTCCACATAGTGGGACTGAAGCAGTGTAATCCCACCATCATCATCTCTCAATAGCTTGATGTTCAGGATGACATCAGCTACTCCCAGATCCTTCATCTCAAAGGAACGAGATAAGAAATCTTTGACCTCCTTAATTGCATTAAGGTTGGTTCCGAAAATCAGTATGTCATCAACATACAAACAAAGGATGACTCCCTCACCCCCACCATGGCGATAGTATACACACTTGTCAGCTTCGTTTACAACAAAGCCTGCAGCGGTTAAGATTTTATCAAATTTTTCGTGCCACTGCTTAGGTGCTTGTTTAAGACCATACAAAGACTTCAGTAGCTTGCACACTTTTCTTTCTTGACCATTTACTACAAAACCATCTGGTTGATCCATATAAATTTCCTCATCCAACTCTCCATTTAGGAAAGCCGTCTTAACGTCCATTTGATGAACGAGAAGACCGTGTGAGGCAGCCAGAGAAAGTAGTACTCGAATGGTGGTCAACCTTGCTACAGGTGAGTAAGTGTCAAAGAAGTCTTCACCTTCCTTTTGGGTATAACCCTTGGCCACTAGCCTTGCCTTGTACTTCTCAATAGTACCATCAGGCCTTAGTTTCTTCTTGAACACCCATTTACATCCTACAGGTTTGCACCCATAAGGACGATCAGTGATCTCCCATGTTTCATTAGCTAAGATGGAATTCATCTCACTATGAACAGCTTCCTTCCAGTAGTCAGCATCAGGAGATGCATAAGCTTCTGAAATGGAAGTGGGAGTGTCATCCACAAGGTACACAATGAAATCATCACCAAAAGACTTTGCAGTCCTTTGTCTCTTGCTCCTTTTAGGAATTTCATTATCATCCTCCTTAGGACTTTCAGATTGTTCAATCGGAATGATAGGTTCAGAGAATATAGCAAATTCCTGATCAGATGAACTAGGTATCTCCGGATTTGATGAATTAGGTTTATCCTTCATTGGAAATATATCCTCAAAGAAAGTCGCATCATTCGACTCCATGATTGTACCGACATGAATGTCAGGTACTTCAGATTTTACTATCAAGAATCTATAACCAATGCTATGAAAAGCATAGCCCAGAAAAACACAATCAATGGTTTTTGGTCCAAGCTTGCGCTTCTTGGGGATTGGTACATTAACCTTTGCCAAACAACCCCAAGTACGTAAGTAAGAGAGTTTTAGTCTTTTCTTCTCCCATTCTTCGAATGGAGTAATTTCTTTGTTCTTTGTGGGAACTCGGTTTAGGACATGACACGCGGTCAATAGTGCCTCCCCCACCATTCCTTAGGAAGACCCGATGTGTCTAACATGGCGTTAACCAAATCTGTTAGAGTAAAGTTCTTTCTTTCGGCTATTCCATTTGACTGGGGTGAGTAGGGAGGCGTCCTCTCATGAATTATGCCATGTTCCGCACAAAAGAAATCAAACTAGTTGGAAAAATACTCTCCACCACGATCAGACCTAAGCCTCTTAATCTTTCGATCAAGTTGATTTTCTGCCTCAGCTTTATAGATTTTGAAGAAACTCAAAGCCTCATCTTTTGATTTCAGAAGATACACATGACAATATCTCGTAGAGTCATCGATCAAAGTCATGAAATATTTCTTTCCACCTTTTGTCAACACACCATTCATCTCACAAAGATCAGAATGTATGAGCTCTAGTGGTGTTAAATTTCTCACTTCTGCAGTCGTATGTGACTTGCGAGGTTGTTTAGCTTGCACGCAGACTTGCCACTTAGATCCCTTAACAGTTGAGAAATCAGGGATTAAATTCATTTTGGCTAGCCGCGTCATACAACCAAAATTAATATGACAAAGACGAGAGTGCCAGACATTTGATTCAAAATTTGTGTAAATATGATTAACAACTTTATTACAAATGTCTGACAGAGATAAGCGGAACAAGCCTCCGCATTCATAGCCTTTACCAAAAAAAGTTCCATACTTCGAAATTACAAATTTATTGGACTCGAATACAATCTTGTAGCCATCTCGACACAGAAGAGATCCGCTAACAAGATTTTTATTAATTGAGGGAACATGATGCACGTTCTTCAGGCGCACAGTCTTTCCCGAAGTGAACTTCAGATCGACCGTACCAACACCATGAACAGAAGCATGCGAGCCGTTCCCCATCAGCACGGTTTGAGTCCCTCTGACCTGATATGAAGAAAACATGGAAATATCAGAACAGACATGTATATTAGCGCCTGTGTCAATCCACCAATCAGGAGAATGACATAATGAAAGAACAGTAGGTAATATATCATACCCAACATATTTCATCTTAACGTCGCCCATGACAACATTAGCAGTCTTGCTGCTCTTCCCATGCTGGCGCTTGTCAAAGCGGTTGGGACAAGCAGGAGCCCAATGATTAGGATCACCGCACACATGACAAGCACCTTTCCTCTTATCAGTCTTCTTCTTGAAGCTGGTGGACTGTGAGGCCTTGTTCTTTCCATCGAACTTTCCTTTGTCATCAAACTTGCCTTTGTTCTTGAACTTGTGAGGCTGGAAGTTCCTTTTCTGTACCAGGTTGGCATTAGAACCTCCCTCGGTACCTCGAGCACGTGTGTCTTTTGCTCTCGCCTTTTCTTCCACATCAAGAGTTCCAATGAGATCCGTCACGGAGAACTCTTGTCTCTTGTGCTTCAGAGAAGTAGCAAAATTCCTCCATGACTGGGGAAGTTTGGCAATGATGCCTCCGACAACAAACTTGTCTGGTAACACACAAGTGAAGTGCTCAAGATCCCTGGCAAGTGACTGTATCTCATGAGCCTGCTCCACAATGGAGCGGTCATCAATCATCTTATAGTCATAGAATTGTTCCATGACATTGTCAGAGACTCCAAATTTTCTCTCGAGCGCATCCCACATATCTTTGCCATTGCTAAATGACAGATATGGATCGACAATATTGTCGCCAAGGATGCTGATCAAGGCAACCTTGAAAGTGGTATCAATTTTTTGGAATGCCTCTTCCTGAGCGGGATTAAGTTCCCCCTCAGGTGCGCCATAGATGGCGTTATAGCAGCTCATGGTCTGAAACCAGAGCACTGCTCTCGCACGCCATCGTTTGTAATTCACACCTTCAAACACAAGTGGCTTCATAGAAGCAACAAAGCCACTTGGGACAAATTGCCTGAAATAAGGTTTTTGGATTGTTGAGTAATAGAGCAATTTACCAAGCGAATTATCCATAATAAACGCTAAATAAAACATGACTAGAATAATAGGCAAATTACTAATCATGTTAAATAGCGAATACATATTAAGGCATATAGTCAAACAAACTGCAAGGCATAAAACTTTGGATAGGATCAGAACAAGATTGAGACAGAAGATGTACACGGCAGTAGCAGAAGTGGAACCGCTGGCGTTGGAACCATCGTTGGCCATGTCGTCGAGGAAGAGGATGCTGATGTCGGGGAAGAAGTCCTAGTCGGGGAAGACGTCGCTATCTGTGAGAGAGTCCGTGACGAAGCCAGTAGTCGCGCTGATAGCGCTCCCCAAAAACCTTATCGCCCTTCCCCCGTACAGGACTCGAAGCAGCGGGGTCTCGGAGGCCTACTGTCCCGGCTCGCGGTGCACGCCGCAAGATGGGATGGGGAAGATGGAGGTAGCGCAGTGCTTTCGAACTTGGCGCAAGGGATGTGTGGCAGTGTAACTGAGAGGAGGCGCGACCTCTCTCTCTTATAGGCGCAGAGGGGAAGGCAGACAGTGCAGAAGATGAAATGAATGGACGGAAGATGAAGCGAACAGGCGGCAGCCCAACGGACAGCCTCCACTCAATTCGTATTCATTTAACTCGTATTAAAAGTCCATTAAAAGCAAACGTTTCACCTTCTGTACATCTGTTCATATACCATTCATGCGTGGCAAAATAAAGCTCGGCTCGGCGAGATTCCCGCAACCCGCGGCGCGCGTCGTGACGAGGCGAGCGAGGAGGAGGAGGAGCGCGCGTGTGGAACTCTCTCCTTCTCCTTCTCATCCTTTTACCAAGTGGTAGGAGAGCTCGCCTTATAAGCTGGTCCAACTTCCACTCAACTAGCAATGTGGGACTAAACATTTGTCCCAGCTCTTGTCTTGCATGAATGGGCCACATGGGCCTCTAGGATTTTCAGGAATTATTGAAATAGAAAATAGGCTAGACTATTTGGGCCAAAATTCCAACAATTTTCTCTATTTCTTTTCCTGGTGCATGCTCTTGTTTTTTATGTGATTCGCTGCCTGCAAGTGAGGGAGATGGGAAGGAGAATAAGAAGAGGTGAGGGAGGTGGAAGATGAGACAACAGATGAAGACTAATCTTCTCCAACTGTGGTTTTAGCCTTTTTGTTTATTGCAGTAAGAAAGTGTAAGAACTATCAAACTGAACCTTTTTCTTTGTTGGATAGTCATATATTTAATTCAGTTTAATCGTCATTATTTTCAGCTACATTGTGTCAGGGGAGACCCCCATGGGCATGCTGCACCTCTCATTAGCGTTTGTGATTCTCCGACATTCTACGCGATCCCATCCTTCTTGAGCAACGCCAACTTACAAGATAAAACAACAAGGTGAGGCCTCACCCTGCACATCTTCACGTCCTTGTTGTAGCAAGGTGATTTTAGAGGACTCCATCATATTCCACAAAACTTTGCGCAAATAATAGATTTTAACTTTTTCATGCAGATTGCACAAAAGCACTTCCTATATATATATATTCTTCAATTTTTGCATTTCTTGTCATGCATGTGGATTAATAGGGGAAATTTGGTGCGTGAGTTGTTTGATCTATAAATATCTATGTAGGGAAATTTGGTGAGATGGTTTTTTTTTTGCGTTTTGAATTTAGATGTGGTGGTCTTTTAGTTCTTATGACCATGAATTCCAGCTAGGGCATGCATGACAATGCTATGTTGATTCGGCACAAGAGGTGTTTTCCTTTGATTTTGCTTCATATACTTTGTTTTTTCATACACTGAAACCAATTACTTTCTCTTAAAATATTCTCACTTATGAGTTCAGTTTTCCTTACCATTGATGATGCAAACGGTTTGTTCCTAGGTCCTGGAAAGATTTCCAGATACAATGGATGCCACTTGAGTAGTCAAAGAAGCATGACCCCTGGTTGTCGCAATGCTCTACAATTATTATTTTAACATCACCAGGAAGCGATAATTCATACCCCTGCATTAAATTATTTGGAATTGTATAGCTGCAGACCACCTGTAATTATGATTTCACCTTTTGATTGTGTAGTTCAAACTACAGTAGCTAAGAATGATAAATATTCAGTATTAGTTTCTTGATGAACCAGTTTAGCATTAGGAAGTGGAAGATTAGGCCAAAATATTGCTATGAGGGTTGGTAAAGGTTGGACTTTTATGGTTTAGCTATAGAGCAAATTGGGATCTTTATTTTTGTCTACGGAAATTTGTTTGCATCTATATTCTTTCATTTTATTGTTTCATGTTCTACAGATTCATTTGGTACTGAACAAAATAATTTGTAATGTTGATACAAAAAGCACAAATTAGTGATGGAATTGTTATTTCCTATAATGCAGATTTTGTAATTGGTTGCATTAGCTTAAGTATGGAAATACAGGTTCATGGGAAACATCATCGGGTGGATCTGCTCGCAGCTCTAGACATGGACCTCATATGTAAGGCAAGGATTTAAAGGTTGAACTCCCATCTTCGTTATTTTCTGAGTATGTGATTTCATACTTTTGAGTTTCCTAGAACTATAGATGGGTCTTTTATCTAACTTATGCAAAGCCCCTATCATCTCGAGGTGATAAAAAGTATCTTTTTTCAATACATTTGCTTCTTTCGCATGAACCTGCCTTTATTCAAGTTCCAGGATGTTCTTGAGTTGTAGTTATAGGAAATAGTTGGTTTCATGCGCCTGATAGCTGCTATTTTTGTTGCTGTACTGAATCATCCTTATTTGTCTAAAGAAGTGCCATAATTTTGCCTTTGTCAGTTGCATAATTTCTTTTATACATTTTCTTTTGATTTCTCTAGGCCGCTGGAAGACCTATAGAATTGAACAACGAAACCTTCATAATTGGATAATTGTGAGTCTCAGATTCAGGAGTAACATATCTGTTTTAGCTTGGAGACTTGCATCATGTGATTGAATTTTTAGCTTCCGTTAAAGGAGAGTATGAGATTCAGGATTTTGGAGCAAAACCTGTTTAGCGGCTCATGGGTAGTGTAATCAATCATAAAAGAGACATATTAAGTGTTTTATCTGCTTAGAAAATAGATTGTTTTACCATCTTATCCCTTGACAAAATTAGCGAACCTCTTGCTGGATAATAATGGCAACCTAAAATTTGTATATATCTTTCTTATTAGCATCCCATCAATTGTCCACGGAACCTACCTGTCGATCCGTGCATTCTTACATATCAAAGTGCATACGGATTTATGTATGTTTTTTTCATCAACCAGAATTCAGTGGAGGTAAATCCCGCAATTTATCTGGATTGTATATATAATATAGGTGCAGTTTTCTGACCTGGAAACATGTCTTCTACAGATTTCTGCCTCCTAGGAGTTAAATCATGTAAGTGGCCCAAAGATGAGAAATACGAATTGATGTTTCATTTTTATTCTTAGAATTTTTCATACTATAGCCATTTATTTTTGTATTATATAGTTATTTATTCTATGCTATAATTATTCCTCACCATCTTTCAAATCTGTCAGTTTGCATTACGAGGGATTCCACTAGATTAATTTTCCACTGTCTCCTGTGCATTTCTCGATAAACATCCAAGGAATTGCATCTATGTGTTGAAACTGGTGATTTCTGGTGATTTCTCCTGTAGAGTACTGGCATATGGTTATCAGCTACAAGTTTTGTTTTAGCTCGGATTCCACGCCTGAAATTTGATCTAGAAGAATAATTTAGCTCATTTTGACACATCTGAACTGAATTTTTTTACTGTTGCACACATGCAGTAAAAATCATGGCATGATTTGCTATGGTGACATTGCTTCAATGTTAACTGTTGTACAAACTGTTGTTATGCTATAGTTATGGAAAAGTTTCTATAATACTCCATGCTTCTAACTTCAAATCATCGACATGTCTCTAAAAGATTTAGTTTAGTTGGATAAAGCTTTCTGCTTTTTAACATTTGACCGAAGGTCACTCTAAAATTTTAAAATAGTGATGAGTTATGGATATCTTCCATTGATTATGCAGGCCATTTACCGCTATTTTCATTTTCTGATCAAATGAAGAAAAGTATTTTAGCTTATGGTGCAAATCGGCTGCTCTCAGGTGAGTTGGTTCTTCAGTTTCTGACATATCCATTATCCTTGCTAAATTTGTTCGAGTAATACTTGCATTGGTTTATTATGGTCTGAGTTATACAAGGAATGGCAAATCAGGTTGGCCGTGTACACATTGACGACATTCTCCCCAAGGGAAGTGCCCAATCCAAGTACGTGTTCTCTTCCGAATGATGCCCATGCTTATATTAGATTTATGTGCCTTCCAGTTTCAACGAAGCAGGATCTGGTCACATCGTAAAAATGGAGATCTGTGGGTGTCTATTTCCTCAGGAAATGAAATTTTGTGTCTGTTCAGTGTTTAGACCGGTGAGGTAGTCCATGCATGTTATATTAAGGTGCTTAGGATTTGATATTTATTATAGCTACTCACTCTAGATCAGATGAAGTGACATCTTTCGGATATATTCTATTACTATTACTGGTTCAGGGCGGTTCAGGGCATTAGTGTGTATAGTCAGTACAAGTTGATTGTATACTAACCCAGCTACATGTCAAGAAAATTGATCTGTAGTTCTGTACTTTTGTCTAAGAGCAAATAAATTAAAAGCAAGTCATCGACACAATTGATTACATTGTAGTGTAGACTGTAGAGGTTATCTGGCTCTTTCCTTTAGTTTGCTCCTGATTTGTTTTCTCCGGATTCAAAATTGTAGTTACTCTTGGCAAGTTGTATCTGGCTCTTTCCTTTCCTTTAGTTTGCTCACAATGTATTTACAATCACTAAATTTGTATAGTCGTAAAAATAGCTATACACATTTACAATATTTGATTCTTTAAGTAACCGAACTGTAGATGCAACTATTTATGTGCTATCTTGTGGGAATAAGGTCTAATTATCAAATGCATTGGTAATACCATAGTTCATCTAACTTTGTACTTAAGAGATACAAGTAAGGATGGTGCAGACGTATGCACTCACCAATACTCCTTTTTATTTTGTCATTCTTTTTCCCATGTTGTCGAAGATATCCGCAACAACATTTATCTCCATAAGTGCATAACTGAGTGAGTACTTATTTTATTTCAATTATTCTCTTTCCCCTCCACCAGATTTATTTTGCTTTTAGCCTAATAACAAAGTAGAAATGTGTTGCCTCAACAGAGGATTCTGTTTTATTTTAGGCGGATAACAAAGGAGATTTGACATTTCAGTTAGCTCATTTCAGAAGCTTAGCCTGAACATTTTATCGAAGGTGCTTATTGCTTCAGTCCTTATTTTCTAGATATTTTTCATGTTATGTTAGATATCATTTTCTTATTTTTGAGTGTTGTGTTCAGCAAGGAGCCACGGAGTACACTAGGCCTATTTCAGGATCTTATTTACTCTTACGCACTTGCAGAAACTGCAAGAACATTCATACCAAATGTCTAGCCACGAGCATCAGGATAAAAATGAGAATGATTAGCGGATGAGATCATGAGAATAATTGATAAATATGTGTAACGTCTCCATGTAAGTCTCAACTGCCCCATAATGTTGTCGTTCAGGTTGATTGTAAACAAATATGACAGGTTTATTTGAACAACGATGTCATCATCAGGAAATACCACCTTACGGAGTTCTGGACAGATTTGTTTCCACTTCCTTCATGGTCCAAAGGCCAAGTAGACCTTTTCATACTTTATATCTCCACTTCTCTAGGTAGTATCCATATTCACTTTCATGTTTTTTCGCTCCATTCATATGGACCTGAAGAACTCTCTTCTCATGGTCGAGAAGAACTTGGGAGGTGTAGGCTGTCGCAATGATCCAGGAGACGAGGACAACTACAAGAGTTCATCACCAAAGGTAACTCACCTCTCTGTCACTGAATTTGTTTGGATCGGAATTGTGCATCCGAAGACATATAGTAATTAGAATTTAACATTCTGTTTCTAATTCAGAATTCAGTTGATGTACTAGAATTTAATTTATGTTTCTCATGACTTCAAATTAGTGACTGCCTGATTTCTAATTTGCCTTTCACGAGGTTTGGCTTTTGGTGACACGGGTCACGAGTTGTTACCTGCTATCTATGAACCCTGGGATATGAAGATCATGCACTTCCTTTTTGTAGGCATGTAAATATGAACTAAGTGCCCATTGCAACAATTTCCTTGTGCGCCTCCTCTTGATTTTGCTTCTACCGATGCTTAATGGTCACCGTATGTAGTTCGTTTTATCCCATCATGGCTTGCTCATGAAAAACACAGTTGTAAATTCTTGATTCAGTGCCACTCTTAGTAATGTACTTATATCCATGGTTGATAAGATGGTACTCTTATAAAGTCGAACCTGCTTGTCACATGTCTAGATTTGCTGACATATATCCAGAAATTGTTCATGCTCCCTATTGCATCATGTTGGACATATAAGTTCACATGTCTATTTTTTGTACTTTCGGCACTTATATACTCCACCGTTGTGGTCAGGGAGATATCCATTGCTTTCATTTCCTAAAAATAAAATATATTATTTCCCTGCTCACTTAATACCGCCTTTATAAAAAGTATAAATTGGTTAGAATTCAACGGGATCGTGCGCCAAGGCGCACCCTTAAATCTAGTAACTGAAATGCGTCACCCATAAGTAGCAGCAGCTAGTACCGAAATTACATGCCTGTGGGAATATGGGGTGCTTCTGATCTTTTTCTGTAGCCCACATCATAAAACAGTTCGCATTGCGATTTTTGCAAGCTAGAACATCTCTAACCCATCCCTAAAACGGCCATGCAGGAGTAAAATTACTCTTCTAACGGCTGACGCACCGAACCGAACTCCTATATAGGAGAATAAATATAGGAGTCGCCGTTTTCATCTCCTATATTTTGGCGGCCACGACCTCGACTCCTTTACTTTTTTTCCACACCTTGTCGTTCGCCGTCGGCCGACTGCCCTCCCTGTCGCCCTTCGCCGGATCTGTCCTCCGGCATGACTACCCGCCGTTGCAACTCCCCGGCCGAGCTCGCAGGAGCGCTGCCGCGAGCACCCGTGTCGCCCCTTGCTCGGGCACTTGCCCCCCCCCCCCTTAATTACTCCGGCTCAGGCACCCGTACCAACACCAACAGCCACGCTAGCCCTTGGACCCGCACTAGCACCTTCCCATACCGGCGCCGCCGGAACAAGGTGAGGATGAGATAAGCTCCATGGTTACGCTGGTTCTTCGTAGCATTTTTATTTAAAACTCGTCAATTTTCTAATCTAGATGATTCTTCGTAGCAAGGTGAACAAGGGAGAAGCTCCATGTGATATGTTTTCATGTATTCATGTGCTCAAACTTGCAAACTTTGTTCAAAAAAAATTTACTCTTATGAATTATTGGGGATCGGTCCCGCGGTGCAAAATTTAGAGGACTATATTTACTCCTCTAAAGGATAGGGAGCCTTTTTCTCCTCTAATTTTTTTGGGATGGGTTAGAGATGCTCTTAGGGTACATTATTGACTATGTTTAGATTTATTTTTAGTCTTATTAATACTTGTTAGTATGACTTTTCATTTTATTTTAAAATGAACGGATCACTAGACCTCGGTAGCCAAAGACACTTTTCGCGTGCAGAGAGTGTATATATAGGTGGAGTGCACTGTGTGCGTGGGTGATCGCCGGCCCGTACCAGCCGTCACTATGGCACGTCCAAAAATTAGAGGCACTTTCTTAGAGACATTGTTTATAACTTCCTCTCATCGTAACTATTTGTGGCACTTTAAATAATAGTGCCTCAAAATGTGAGATTTTAGAGGCAGTTTTTAAAATGCCACTAATAGTTTAGCATTTTGAGACACTATTGATAATGCCTCTAATATTTTGAAAAATAGAGGCACGATTTAGTGTATCTACGTTGAAATATTAGTGGCACTTTGACTTGTGCCTCAAAAAGATAGATCTTTTAGAGGCACTTTCTACAAAAATGCCACTAAAAATATATCAATTGAGGCACAATTGAAAGTGCCACAATTCGTTATCATTTAGAGGCACTAAAATATGCCTCTAATAAGTGACCAATTGTGGCACTATTCGTTGTGCCTCTAATGGACAATTTTTTGAGGCACACACGATAATGCCTCTAATAGTTGGCCATTTGGAGTATTTTAAATACCTTAAATGAATAATCATTTGAGTCACTATTGATAAAATGCCACAAAAATATAGCATTGGCATAGATAAAATTGCCTAAAAAGTATATCTTTAGGGTATCTAGACTGGTCACTTTTTTTGCCTTATACGATAAACAAGTGGTTATTTTATAGGAAGAGGCCGAATGCGGTATGTGATAGAGATGCTCTTATCTCCTTCTGCGTGCACGTAATTAAGGCCAGGAGCTGATCATCAGTTTGAGTGTGGATGCAGCTAGGAAGCTTACAGCATGCGGAAAATGGATGCTGCCGAGTGAAATGTCGGGGGATTTGCCGATTTGCCATATTTTTTTCTGCAATTTGATTATTTGTCATACTCTGTGTCATTCACGTGTGGTGATCAATATGATAAATGATCAAATTTCAGAGTACGATGGGGTAAATGATCAAATATCTGTGCACGGGAAGATGTTTACAAGATAGTCTTAGTTCTAGATTTTCGGGATTTATTAGTGTCAGAGCGGAACACAATTTGTCTAACAGTGATTAGTATCTGTTTAATTGCGCGACTACACTTGAGTGAGTCCCACTTGAACTAGTCAATTTCAATATTTGTTAGCACACCGACTACATACAGGGGTTTGATTATTCTGTATTATTGTAGCTAATCAAGAAAAGGTATACTAAGACTGCATGCTTTATGGAAGATACGATACCCTGAATCTAGGTTCAACTGGACCAATCCAACACTATAGGCTTTACAGGAGATATATATGTTATGCTAAATCTTGGTTCAATTGAAAATAATAGATAAAGAAAATATATTAAAACTATCACGAAGCTACCCACAAGATGTCCAAGACATCATAAATACACACAGATAAGAAAAAAATATAAACGAGAGAAAAAAGAAAATAAAGACTTCGTCGCGGTGTTAAACCACTTGCAACACTAGTAATCAAACCACCACGGAAGACAACCCCTAGACTACAAACAAGATTCTCTACAATCAACGACCCCAGGAAGAAAAAAGTGCACAAGCATTATCGTCGTCATATTGATCCAATGTCGGCCACCTCTGTTTTCCTGCCTCAAACCTTCCCGGTATCGATTAAATATCGCCCCCAACCTCACGCACCCGTCCACCGCCACGCTTTGTTGGTGGTGAGGAAGATAAAAAAGGAGTTTAAAAGAAGAAGGCTTATGGGCCTACGATGACGTGGCGTATAGCGATGATTCGCCAGAACCCGGAATCTATAGTAACCTATTGGAAGAATCGCTAAACAAAAAGCATAGAGCATTAACACGGCGAGAAATCGCTAAACACTCAATCCTGCACATACCCATATATTTAATTTATAGTAACACAAACAAAACAAAATATGTTAGCAGTTAGTACAATACACCTACCATACTCTTGCCAAATAGATTGTAGACGGCGCGGCAAGGCGCGCATGTTCACCTAGTTTGGATATAGGTGAACACCTTTTCTAGAACATGAACTGTGTTTTTAGTCTACACGGACAACTTTCAAAATCAATTTTTATTAGACGAGCAATTTCCATTGTTATGTATGAACATTTTTTCATGTTTTTGAAATAATAATTTCGTAATGATTAACCTGATTATATTTTTTAATCAAAATTAACCTGATTATATAGAATTGATTAACTAAATAGTTTTACCACCTGATTATATAGAATTGACTGTTGTGGTGTCGGCGATCAGCCCTTAGCTTTCGCTTTAGGCGAGGCATAACGCCTCACACATGGGCCGAGCCCCCGATCTGAGGATGGTCGGTTCATCGTCATATTGCCATATGCGCCATTGATAAGCCCTAAGACTATTCTTCCTTTGATCTGAGTCTAACGTGACAGATTTGATAGGTCTAAAACCAGTGGTGAACCTAGGATTTTAACGACGCCGTCGGACCCCCTGGACACGGTGTCGCTCCCACCGAGGCCGCCACTCCCACCGAGGCCGCCACTGATAGGTCTAAGTACCAAAGATTTGATCTTTGGTACTTTGACACTTTGACGTTAAACATTGAAAACATCTAGACCGTTCAATCTAATCTCAACCACTCCACACGGTAGATCTCCCCTCCTTTCGCTTGTTTACGCTAATTAATACTAATTATCGCTGATTATGGTAAGATCTTTTTTTCCGGATGTGTCACTTCCAGAAAACAAATGAAACAGACGTTCCTTCTCTTCCACCACTAATTAGCACTGATCACGGTATCAAATCAGTAGTTTTATTTGCTATTAGAAAAAGTATAGCCATTTGATCATCCATCCACGAATTTGGGACTATTTATTAGCACATACAACCTTGATTTAATACGTTTCCTAACAAACCTGCCAAATAAATCGTGAGCTAAAATTATATGCATTGGTCAATCATGCTAATTGATCGCTGCAATAAATATTGCTGCAATT
The DNA here is from genome assembly GCA_910589765.1 of Avena atlantica. Lineage (NCBI taxonomy): Eukaryota > Viridiplantae > Streptophyta > Magnoliopsida > Poales > Poaceae > Avena > Avena atlantica. Next base: position 514,297,315 of record OU342735.1, on the reverse strand, counting down.
GCATGCATTGGCCACCTGTTCATACCCAATAAATACCCATGCGAGTTGCACTAGGAGGGAAAAAAGCTACGAAGTAAAAGGATGAATTTTTATTGAAAAAATTTGTGTTGATGCGGATTTAAACACAAATAAAAATTTATCCCTAGAAAATCAATTTAATATAATTTATACGTACCACTCAAACATTCTAAGCATGATTTTTGCTGTATATCCTTTAAAATATAAAAAGTATAAATAGTTTGTCATCTGAATTTTCTCTTCGGCTCAAATCACTATTTTTCTCCGATGAAACAATCCTAACAAATTAATAGGCGTCTCTCAATGGACAGACATATACATTATTGAGGGAAGATTTCATTCTTGTTATTTTGTGTCTCGCATAATATTTAGCAACACTACTTCTACTCAACTGAAAATCAGTACCAAAGATGAAGGTAGACAAAGACTAATTTTACGACAAGTTGTACAGAGACGCGGCGAACGGCTTCGGCCGGCGCACGCTCCAGCTTTGGAAGGCAAGCATGCTCTACGAAGCCGGCTACATGGCGCCGCCGGACACGCGGAACCCTCCGGGGTGGAAGATTAGCGCCGTCGGCATCCCTATCCCTATCCCGTCGGCAACCGCCGTTGGTGGAGCCGTCATCGCCGGATATCCTGGCGTGGTCCAGGGCGGATTGGGAGGAGCAGGAGCGCCTCCGGATATTTTTGTTTTCTTTAAGTTTTAAAACAAAATATTCTTGGATTGTTGTTTATTTTTATTTTATTTACTTATTTTATTATTTATGTTTGTGTTTATTATTTTTATTTGATTAAAACAAAAGCTTCATTTATGAAAAAAATCACAAAAAAATACGAAAGTCCTTATGGGCCTGGCCCGTAGTCCCTAGTGGACCTGCGTTCCTGGTCCAGCCGGACCAGGTCGCTCGCCGAGCCCGAACCGAGTCACCCGACTCCCTCACTCCGTCACTCACCCCGCACGCGACACGCACGCGCAGACCCCCTCTCGCTCTCGTTCTCCCTCTTTACCCTCTCGCGCGCGCCGCTGACCCGCCGTCGCTGCTGCCCCGCCGGCGCCGCCGCTAGCTGCCCCGGCTGCCGCTGGCTACTCCTAGCGCCGCCGCTACTCGCCTCTACCGCGCCACCCTCTCCTCCCTTATTTCACCCTCACGCGGCGCCTCTAGGCACCAACGGACTCGCCCCCAGCTAACCCTACTCCTCTAGGGTTTGATCATTGGCGCTGGCCCCATGCCAGCGCTTCCGGCTGGTCACCCCAGCGTCGTCTCCGACTATCTCGTCGCCGCTAGCCATGCCGCTGCGCCAGCCGCCTTCGCACCCCCATTAGACCTTCCTCTTCCTCAAGCCGACCCCGCTTGCTTCCGCTGCTCTCCTCCTTCGTCCCACCGTCCCACCCACGGGGTACCCTCCACCTCGTCGCCCTGTTGCCCTCCAACAAGCAGCGCATAAGCAAAGGTACTACCGGCTCTTGGCCTGGTTGTTTGGAACTAATGAGAAGCAGTATGGGCACATTTGAGACTAGGTTCGATGTTTTTAACTTCAGACTGGTTATGTGCTGTTTTAGGTTGACACTACTATGTTTGGATTATAGCATTTTGGCTTTGCCTCTTGCATTTAGCAAGGTTGTGTAATTCATGCGAGTGTATAATATTGTGACTATACTCTGATTTCCTTGGCTTTGAGGAAATTTGAAGTGACTGAGAAGTAGGAGTTTTTTTGTCCTGTGATTTTTTTGTATGTACTCATATATCGATATTGGGATGTTAGAACTTCTGTAGTTAGAGTGCTAATCTATGGATGTCAGACCCTGTTACTACTTGAAGCAGTTAATGTTTTTTCCTTCTAATTGTTAGTTCTTATTCCTTATCTTGGTAGTTTGTTTGGGATATTACTTACAATAATCATGCCAGTAGTATTAGTTACTCTATTGGCGGTCATGAATTGATGAGATTGTGGAACTCATGTGTTAAAAAGTATGCCTGCTTCACTTAGTTGAGAATTTGAGGCATGAGACTGAAATTTGCATATGCTTGCCTGATGCTGGTTGTACCTGATTTGGCATGTATGTGTGGTAGATGAGTTCATGGGTACACACACTTATCTTACAAGGTACGTGAACAGGGTGATGTGTTGTTTGTGAATGATGGAGATCATCACCAGCACCTGCATCTGATGGAACTAGAAGGAGGCTGATCATCTCCACCTATGTGCCAAGGAGTCTGCTGGAGGTAGCGAGCAAAGTTTAGGTGAGTTTCTGGTTCCTCCCTTGACGCAAATGACTGACATATGCTTGTGGTCTTTGTTTGGTTGAGTTGATTAATATCAACCTTAAACCGGGTTTTTGTTTAGGGTGGTTATAATTTAAGAGGGGTGTTTTGGGATGTTGATGTATGCGCTTCTAGGTACTTAGGACTAACTTAGGAGCTATCCCATTTAGTTGTGGTATAGGTACTTAGGTTTTTGTTTAGGGTGGTCTTTAGAGTATGTTGATGTATGTTTTGGGATGTCGCCAACCCCAACTGTTCTACCATCCTTGTGCCTGAGTTGTCAATCACCAGCCAAGTACTGTTGAACGCTTTTGATACCACCTTTAACAGCCTGATAGCTGCCCACTGCAACCATCTCGAGCAACGCTCTTATGAAGCCTGCCCACAGGTCCAGCCACCAGAAGACATAAAAACCAACATTAGATGTTTCACTTAGAGCAATCTGCTTGAAGCACTCTATTGTGCAGATCATCCGTAGAGCATGGTGCATCGTTGAACCCAAAAGCACAACCGACCACACTCCATGCATATCTAGCTACTGACATTTAGAAAACAAATGTTCGATTGACTCCTTGGATTTGACTGAGAATTGTTCAGATTTGCCGATAACCAAACATATATGTTCTTCTTAGAAAAGGTTGACATCCCAGAACAGGTGTTGCAAATTTTGTTGATTCAGATGACCCGCCTCTAGTTCATGTCCTAAATTAGGTTGTACTTTGTTGATTCAGATGACCCGTCTCAAAGGTTTACTTGTTTCAGTTCTCGTGGCATTAGCAAGATGGCTGTTGTTCTTAGCCACTCAACCAGGTAACCACCCAACCAACAATCATTCATTCATACCCACAAAAAGAAAATCATTCATTATTTGCGCATTAGCCTGTTATTTTATCCATTAGCCGTGGCCGGAGTTAGGTAATAGGATGGATTTATTAAGATATACACATGTCTCCATCATGCATAGAGGCCAGGGTGATATGAGAGCTTCTGAACATAGATCAGAGAATTCACATGTAGTGTTTGTAACTCTGAAAGCACTATGTGGCTAATTAATCACTTTATTTATGTATGTACTCCTAAATCCTAATAGTCAAGTGATTTCTACTGACATACATTTCTTTCTATATTTTGGAGTAGTGCTCTAGCATAAACTGGTGCCTACAGTATTACTCCAGCACATGTACTTGGGGTATCTGAATTTATGCTCACTAATATCTGAATTTATCCTACAGTCGTGTTCATATTCAGCTGAAACTTGGAGTATCTAGATTTATCCTACAGTAGTGTTCACTTTCAACTGAAACTTGGAGTATTTGAATGTATTCTACAGTAGTGTTCACATTCAGTTGAAACTTGGAGTATCTGAATTTATCCTATAGTAGGTGTACATGTACTTGGAGTATCTAAATTTATCCTACATGTACGTATCTGAATTTATCCTAGTGGGAGCTTGATGTAATGCTTTTGTTTCACCCCACAGGGAGATTTTGGAAACAAATTCATGATCCATAATTTGGAAACAAACTTAATGTACATGTGTCTTCTTTAGGTGGACTGCTATTAAGGTTTGGGACATATTGCTCTGTTCTTCTCTTCTGTTCTTTGTTCAGATTGAGCTCCTAGCCACGTATCTCTACCTTGTGCATCATGGTAAGCCGGCTGTGGCTCACTGTTATTGATCTATTTCTGACTTAGAGGAATATCATTCAGTTGATTTACAAATAGTATGAACCGGACGTATGCTACTTATGCATACTTATTTGAATCTGGGGTATATTATTTTTCGCCATGTTAGTTTTTTCTGCAATGAGTTTTATAAGTGAAGGCCAGCTTTGAATGCCATACTGTTAGTAGATGTGACATGCCTTTCTTGCCCTACCATCACCATTACATGTTTTTTTGATGAAATAACATTGTTTTCTTCCATTAACAGTTTTTGGTACTTTTATCTTCAGGTATTTACATGACAGTAAACTGTTCTATTCACAAGGTTCAGCTGCATAGTTTAGGTATCTCATAGCAAGAAGATAAGTTCACAGGCTTAAGGCACAAAGAGGGAAACTAAATTTGGATTTTTTTGTCATTGTAATCGTGTTAACATTGTGATTGTGCATGTAAATATTTATTGTCGTCATATTTGACTTTTGACACTGATAAGATCATGAATGTATGATATCCATGTATGTTTGATGTTCACAATTGAAATCGTATTTAACTGCAATTACCTGAAGATCTATTGTGATATCTACTACAGTCAATTTGAGGCAATTTGAAAGTTGCCTCAAATGGTTATCTTTTAGAGGCACTCAAATGATTATCTTTTAGAGGCACTAGCAATAGTGCCTCAAATGCTTAGCTTTAGAGGCACTCTCAAGAGTGCCTCAAATAGTTACCTTTTAGAGGCACTCTCAATAGTGCCTCAAAAAGTTGGGTTTTAGAGGCACTATTGATAGTGCCTCAAAAAGTTGGTTTTTAGAGGTACTAGTCATAGTGCCTCAAATGGCTAGGATTTAGATGCACTCTAATTTGTGTCTTAAGTTGGTTTTTGAGGCACTAGTCATAGTGCCTCAATTGGCTAGGATTTAGAGGCATTAGTCATAGTGCCTCAATTAACTATGATTTAGAGGCACTTTTTAAAACTGTCTTAAAAAACTTTTACCTACACGACCGTCCCCGGCGCTTTTTTTAGTGCCTCAAAAACTCAATTGTGGCACTAATTTGACTATTGAAGGCATTTTAGAGTGCCTCTGAATACTGTACCTGCCATAGTGCTTGTACTTGTCACGTAAATGTAGTTCAAAGTCCCACACCTGTCACTCCTGTGCGGTTGTGTGAACACTCGATCGACCCTCATGTACTCCCGTGTGAAGCGAGGTTGAGTGCACGCTTAACTTAGGCTGATGAAAACTATGTGTACGACGATGAGACCTGAGAAGGCGCGACTAAAATCAAAATGTAATGAGCGAATTTTGAAAGCGCTATCAGTGAGCCAGAATTGATCGGTGATGAATCTCAGTCTAGCTGAAACAACGATCATAAATATCTCGGATTAACAATTCACACGGGCCGCGGTTCACACGAGCTTGTCAAGGCGTTCCAGTATGTTCTGCCCGGTCATCATTCACGTCATAGATTTATATTATCATGTATACGCGCAACTCACGCCAGGCTGTGTCTATGCTGTTTTGCCGTGCCAAAAAGAGGAATAGTGAGACCGTGAAGGAATGTTAATTCTGCCAAATTGTTCAAGAAAAGAATAAAAAAGTGGCCGAAAGGTTAGGCCTGGATGGCATATATGCCTTTTATCATAGCAAAAACACCCAAGCATCTGTTTATGTCCACAAGTTATCCACTCTCGACTTCTCTTTGCATCTAGACAGCCATTTTTCCCCTCTCACTATGTCACGATTGATTTTTTAAGGCACTTTATTAAAGACATTTTTACTACATGCCTTAAATAATTATTTTTAGAGGCACCTTTCACGTGCTCCATGCCCGACAAACAAATTAAATGTGTAGCCGCTAACGCTATCTTCCAGTGGTTGGCGATGCTATCACAACCTCGTTGTTCTCCCAGACGCTCAATGACCTCCCCCAAAGTGGATAATATACGCTAAGTCATGCTCAAAATTGGTCTCTTTCCGTTCTCTGTCGTCGAAGACAACGCTTACACTCAGTAAATTCTTATCCCACTCGGTTAGATCGCATTCGCATCATCATAGACTTGGATTCCCACTTTGTAAATATACATATCTCCACTCGAAGGGACCGCTCTCCTTTAAACCTCCCATACAATCTAGGGTTTTGATAGACCCTATATCAGTATCCTTTCACCGTCCTTATTCAACGTAGGGTCACATTAGACACCCTTTATCGCTCTCCTTTCACCCGCATTATGAAGTCTAGGGTCTCCATAAACCCCCTTTAGCTCTCTCTCTCTCTCTCTCTCTCTCTCTCTCTCACTATATAGTGTATGGTCTTGATGGACTCCTTTATCGCTCCTTACATTTACGAGGTATATATGTCGATGTTGCTCGAGAAGAAGTCATAGGAGAAGAAGAAACACACATTAATTGTTGCCACCCGATGCCCGCTATGCCGTCAAGCAGGAGGTGGAGGACCCACTAGAAGAGTCCTCGGTTGGTGGACCACGAGATGACGGAGGAGGAGGAGTTGCTTGCCACCATCGAGCTCTCTTGGCAGGAGGAGGAGGAGGCCAGCTGGAATAGCCTTTGCGAATTCCGTGCAGATGGTGGCTGCCCCGCCGCCGGCCCCTCTTGTTGAGCCATTGTCGCCTCCAGCGATAGGAGTCTAGCCGCCTTCGCAGATTCTCGTCGTCATTGAGGAGAACTAGGCCGCCCAGGCGCGCCCACCGCCACAAACACTAGGTCCTCATTATCTATATGTTTTCTTTTCATTGTTTTAGTTGAACAATGTCGCTAATTGTAAGGGAGTGTCTACGTCTCAGGCGCCTAAGAAATAGTTATTTCCCGGTCGCTACGTCGTTGTTAATTATAAGCAAGTTTCAGGCGCCTTATTTCTCAATCGCTGACGTCATTGTCAATTATAAGCAAGTTCCAGTTTCTCAGTCGTTGACGTCGTTGTCAATTATAAGCAAGTTGCAACTGGGACCCGTCAGAGCTCAGTTACAAGTAAGTTGCAACTGCACCCCCTCCACACTGATGGGTGATCAGTTACAAGTAAGTTGCAACTGGGACCCAGCAGAGCTCAGTTACAACCAAGTTGCAACTAGCCCTCCGGCGGGGCCCTAGTTACAAGCAAGTTGCAACTGGCCCGCCGATGGAAATCAATCCCCCCAAGTTACAAGGGTTTAGGGGTTAGTCACAACATACTTGCAACTAGCTCGGTACATTTCCGATTACAAAGTAAATTACAAAATGATTCAAATCCAAGTATATGTAGTCGCGACACAGTTGCAACTAGGGTTTCAGTCACACCATGCTTGTGACTGGCTCAATACATTCCCGGTTACAAAACAAGTTGCAAATGACTCAAATCCAAAAGTATATCGAGTCGCGACATGAATGCAACTAGGGTTTCAGTCACACCATGCTTCCGACTGGCTCGAAACATTCTCAGTTACAAAGCAAGTTGCAAAAATGACTCCCCGCGATGAGGTCTCGCCGATGAGGCCCCCCTCCCTCCCGGTTGCAATCAAGTTGCAATTGTCCCCCTTGGCGGGGCCCTAGTTATAAGCAAGTTGCAACTGGGACCCGGTTACAAGTAAGTTGCAACTGCACCCCCTCCACACCGATGGGTGCTCAGTTACAAGGAAGTTGTAACTGGGACCCAACAGAGCTCAGTTACAACCAAGTTGCAACTGGCCCTTCGGCGGGCCCCAGTTACAAGCAAGTTGCAACTGGCCCGCCGATGGAAATCAAGTCCCCCCCAAGTTACAAGAGTTTATGGGTTAGTCACAACATACTTGCGACTAGCTCGGTACATTCCCCATCTATTATATACTAAAAGTAATATAAGGTTGTTTTTCGAGGCACCACGTTGATCCACATCATCAAAATTATTTTAGCTGTTAGATCTATAATTAAAGGTGAAGATGTAATCCGAGATTGAAATATAAGTAATGTTACGTAAAAGTAAACATGTACAAAAAAAAGTCTTATGTCACGTTAGGTGTTACAGTTAAATCTCAATAGGCAAATATCTGCCGGTATCTCTTTAAAAAGAAAACTTCTGCTTTAACTGCACGTACGTGGAGTAGTTAAGATACCTATACCAGGCCTCGGTACACGTTATTACGATCTGATACGTTCCTACGTGTGGATGAGTGTGCGCACATAAATACCAAAACTGCCGATCACTTGATCAATTACATATGCACCACGCTAGCTAGCTTTGTAAGGTCAGCAAGCTATGAACCTAATCGATCACAGTTAGCGTGTCAAAAAAAAAAAGATCGATCAGCTAGCTAGGTTAGTATGTGTGTTCGGCATGAGCGCTCTCGTGATTGATCTCGACAACATATTTCGATACAAGTAAAGCACATCACACAACAAGTTGGCAGATAAAATTTTATGTTCTTCCGAGGACATGAGCATAGAGTAATCATGCTAGGACTTGGCAGATAAATACAATATGCCAAGTAAATACATGCAAGACTGCTTATAATTTTAAACTTATTTTCATACAGTAACGAATTGAGTATAGAAAAATAAGACACATGAGTTACTAATAAGACTACTGATGTAGAATTTACTCTCTTTATCTGGAAATAAGTGAATTAGATACAGTAACGAATTGAGTATAGGAAAATAAGACACATGAGTTACTAATAAGACTACTGATGTAAAATTTACTCTCTTTATCTGGAAATAAGTGAATTAGATTTATCTAGATTCACATGTACGTAGACGTGTTTTACTGTGTAGATACATACAAATATAGACAAATCCATGTCACTTAACGTAGGTGTTCCATTCAGTGTGCATCTGGCTACTGAAGGTGAAAGATCTTGGCCGAGCCCGAAAAGCTTACTACTCTTTGTTTAGGTAAAATCATTGTATAGAGACTACAAGGAGTAAAGTTGGTACACATGTATAAAAGTTGTCTACAAAAACATTACCCTCATTATCAGCAGGACAACGAAGGAGATATGCCATTGCTCCAAAACTATAATGACAAGACACTATCTTAATCTAAGAATATAGCGAATTTTCCACCAAAATATATAAATATATATTATACTAAAATCTGGCATAAAAGCACATATGGATAGGAATAGGCGTAAAATCCGACGTAAAAGCATGTTTAAATAGATCGCACATGTTTATTATTACTAAACTTATTATTATCATCATCGTCATCCTTACTACTCCCTACGATCCATAATAAGTGTCATTTATTTAGTACAATTTTGCACTAAATCAATGACACTTATTATGGATCGAGGGGAGTACTATTATTATAATCCAAGACTCAATACAATACAAAGTATGCAATTATGCTACGAATTCTGATAAGAAAAAGTTACTTTTGTAGACCACAACAGGGAGACAACATTATAATTGTGTCCAAAGGCTAAATAGGCATGTTCTTTCAACAGGGACAACAATATTACTATTCGTAGCTATATGTTTATTAGCGTATTTAAACTAAAATAATTAATATGCCAGCATAAAGTAAGAAAACAAATACCAAATGTATTTTTATTATCATCATCATTACTCTTATTATTATCCAAGAGATAATACAACAAAATGATGTACTACGAATTCTCATAAAAAGCTTCTCTTTATACACCACAATTGCGTAGACAAATTTGTAATTTTTCTTGAATGTTAACTACAATTTTGTTCCAACAACCGGGACAAAAATGGTAAGAGAAATCACCGACAAGGTCTTATGTTCTATATCGACAGCTCATACATACAACCCCCTTTCATTCTAAGGAATTTGAAAATAGGTTTATAGAATTTAGTTCTTAATAATTTTTTGATAAATATTATTTGATCTATTAGATTATTAACTCTAGGGAATATTCTGTAGATAAAATTGAAATGACTTTTCCACACTAAATAGTTTCTAATCGATTAGGAGTAGTTCACATTATTTTATCATAGGTTCATCTGATTCAGTTTTTGTTTAAATACGTGTGTCAATTATTCTCCCTAGAGTACTCACTAGGTAGTTCTCATCTATTATGAATTATTTATGACCGGCTCAACACATATTAGTGATTTCGGACCGGAAAAGATTAGGATATGTAGTAAAAGTGATGCCTAATACAGCTAGAACTATGCCATCCAAGACATTGTAGTCATGTTACACAACACAACAAATTCATGTGAGTGAGCGTATAACATGATTAGATTCAAAAATGAGATATGGTCAAGAAAGAGTGGATGAAGATAAAAATAATATCATATCCATCTCAAAAATATGATACTTATTATATATAGTCCATTTTGTGGTAAATGAAATTATACTAAAATCTTTTGAGACAAACTTCTCTAACGATAGTTACTGGTAGAGAAACATATTAGTGAAACTTTCCACCATATAATAATTCTTCGTTTTTGTAAAAATAATGGTCAAATTTGTATTTTACAAAATTTCCCTATGTAAATAAGTGATTTATTCCATATCAAAGGCAGAATGGCATGTCAGTGCACAAGGAGGGAGTAAACTAAAGGAATAAATATTTTGATTTTGTGCGAAAAATTAAGATATATACAGACTAAAAAAGAGTGATGGGTCGTATTTGGCCTACCTATTAACAAGGATCATTTTACTCTTCACTTCTTTATGAATAATATTCCCACAAAGCAAAATGCTCGGTCGCTCAATACCGATTGCTTATTCTTACTTAATTTATCTTCATATATATGACATCCGTGATCATTGATCTAATGGAGTCATATATGTTCCCAATGGACTAAAATCATGGATTTTTATAACTTACCAAAACATTATTGGCCGGTTGTTGCAATGTACCGTCATTATTAGTAGATGAGAAATGTACGTTTTTCCAATTACGTCTCATAACCAACAGTCTGAATTGTTTTTATTAACTTCATAAGTTGACCTAATATCACATAAATACTACCGGCTAGCTAACAATGAGAAGTTATTCTATTTTGTAATATTATGTACGCACTGAAAAATATGATGCTTTTTCCATAATGACACACTAATCATGCTCCCACAAACTGAAAGTTATTTCCTTTTCATGTGATATTTTATATAACAATTTTTTTTTGCTGTGGCTATATAACCATATTGTTTTATGTCTATCACATAATTTTTTTAAAACTATAAATAAATCTATCATACATATTAAACACACTAGATGCCCTCGCATTTGAGAGGGCCACCATGCTAGTTACAAAGCAAATTACAAAATGATTCAAATACAAGTATATTTATTCGCGACACAGTTGCAACTAGGGTTTCAGCCACATCATACTTGCGACTGGCTCAATATATTCCCAGTTACAAAACAAGTTGCAAATGACTCAAAATCTAAAAAATAGTATCAACATGATTGCAACTAGGGTTATGGTTCAGTTGTAAACATACGTGCGACCGGCTCGGCGCGTCCTCGCTTACAAGCAAGATGCAAATGACTCAAATCCAAAAATCCTAGTCACAACATACTTATGACGGGATCGAGGCGTTCTGGTTACAAGCAAAATTGCAAAATGACTCAAATCCAAAAATCCTAGTCGATACATAATTGCAACTGGCTCGGGGCGTTCTCGTTACAAGCAAAACATAAAATTTCAAAAACATAAAAATGGATTTTCGGAAAAAACAACAGACCAATAAAAAAACAAAAAAAAGAAAAGCAGAGAAAAACCGAACATGAGAAAAAATAGCAGAAAACTAATTACAAAAAAGTTCATTCATGACTAAAATAGAAGAGAATTTTTTTTGAAGGGGGTTTGAAATAGTTCATTCAAGACATAAAACAAAAACATACCAAAAAAGTGAATAAAAAACCTTAAAAGAGGAAAATTGAATTTTTGAAGAATCATAAACATCAACAAAAAAACATCCAGAAAAAAAAATGCACTCCTAGTTACAACAGAAACAAAATAACAGAAATAAAACAGCAAAGTAAAAAAACAGACGGGCCACCGGTCCATAGACAGACAACCTCATCCAGCACAAGCGGCACATAGTGGATTCCTGGGGTTTTCTGTGCACACCTAGCGGCAGCGCATAGTAAATTCGTACAGGACCACTTCAGTTTCCCGTTAAAAAGGTAAAAAATACAGCCCACACACCACAGAGTACCATAAAAAACAGACCGAATCACGAAGCAAATCGTACCGCGGAACGCGCGACTGAGAAATAGCTATTTCTTAGAGGCCTTGAGAAATAGCAATTCCGTAATTGTAATATATAATGTAAATTATATCTTCTTCATTTATTTTCATGTGCATTTTTTCAGGGCAGCCGTTGGATGCACAACCCCTCGCAAACGAACGAAACGAGGCCAAAGACATTGGCCTGTAAACGGACCAAATCAGACAGTGTCCGAAATATGGTGGACCTCCACTTATCCCTAATAGTATTGACATTTCTCTCTCTCTTTTCTAAAGCGATGGAATGCTGAGCCGTTGGAATTTCAGTAACTTGTGGGCCTGGTCATGTTTAAGGTTACACACTTGAGACTTTCCCAGGAACGCTAACTTTCCCTGTCCCCCGCCCCTGTAAACATCAAGACGAAACGGGCCGGTCATCGACGAACCCCCGATTTCAGGCTGAGGAGCTTTTGTGCTAGCTCTCGCCACCCTCCTGCCAGGTCAAAGTCCATATGGGTGGACGGAGGAATAGGCGTAATGCGTGCCCTCGAAGCGAAGCTCGATCGATCGCGTGGTGGCGAACTGTGGCGCCCCGTTGACATCTCTCTCCCCGGCAAGTGACGTGCCTCCGGTGGGTGCGCCGTTATTATATATCCCTTTGCTCTCCTCGGCTTGCCATGGGGTCGCTGGGTTTGGACGTTGGCTGGCGTTCACGGTAAGAAAATTGCACTACATCGAAGTGTGGAAAAAAAATGCATGTTTTCCACGCAGGGGTCGACATGGTCTAGGCGCACGAGCGTATACACGGCCGGATAGACTGCAACAGCCTAGCATGGAGTATTAGGATAGGCTATATAGAGAGCTAATAAAATTCGAAAGTCATATTTACAAGTTTAAAACTCTCAAAGAGAAATCCGGATGTAGCAACCATGTTTCGCACAAACATGGAAAAATATCAATTTGAAACACTCTCGAAAAATATCATGTAGAAATATTTTTATTGTGATTCAGTGGTTTATTTTGGTTACGCTATATTCCAAACAGTTGAGAAAAAATCTGTCATTTTTTAATGTAATTCAGGTCATGTTTTGTTCTACATTTCAAATTTTAGTTTCAGCTTCGATATTGAGCATGGATGTGTCTCTTTCAAGGATGTGGTTGTCGTGGGCAAACATAGGTCAAGGTGGAGATGCTATCTTCCATGATCGCGTCCGCGAAGGGAGAGACTGAACCAACCATGGGGAAATAAAGTAGAGAGAGTTTATTTAGACATAGTTCACAGAGGGAGAAATAGAGTTGTGGTCGATAGACACAAAGAGCGGCTATAGAGAGGGGGTTGCATGCAATTAAGGAGTGGCACACGGTCCGTGGAGCATGGCCTATGGGAAGCGAGTGAGCGGCTCTACAACGAGGGAGGGCGTTGAGCCAACGGATGTTGGTTCTCATGAGAGGGCATCGTGCAGACGCCATGATAGTGTGAGCGAAGCTGTCGGAAAGCGGGTGTTGAGTTGAGGTGAAGAAAGTAAAGGATGTTATAGCGACGGTCTCTTTCAATGTACGGATTTTTCAGCGGAGTTACACGTATACGAGCAACAAGGACCGAACCAAACAGAGGAGAAGGGGTCATTTTTAAAATTCGTAATTCATATTTACAAGTTTAAAACTCTCAAAGAGAAATCCGGATGTAGCAACGATGTTTCGCACAAACGTGGAAAAATAATAATTCGAAATACTTAGTGTTTTGTATGCTACACACAAAATAATAAAAAGTGTAAATAAATCTGAATATCGATGTTTTCTAATCTTCAGATTTTATAAAAAATATTCAACATTTTTCTTTAGCCCACAACACAAAAAAAAACGGTGTTGCGGTTTTGCACACTTATAAGATACATCATTGACAATTCTAGATTTATTTTCAGATTCTTTTAAAAATTGGAAATGTATATGGTGTCATGTGGAATCCCACCATAGTGTCACTTCTAGTTCATTTCAAAAAAAAAATAGTGTAGAAATTTATTCAAAATTTACATTAGATTTTGGCAAATAAAATAGAAGTGGGATTTTGATGAAATCCCACTTGACACACTAGAAATGTACACTGTGTGGGTGGGTGATCAAATAAAATGTCAGCCCGTACCAGCCGTGTACTTTGCACGTAAATGCAGTTCAAGTCCCATACCTGTCACTCCTGTGCGGTTGTGTGAACACTCGCTCGACCCTCATGTACTCCTGTGTGAAGCGAGGTTGAGTGCACGCTTAGCTTGGGCAGAAAACTACGTGTACGACGAGACCCGAGAAAGCGCGACTCAAACCAAAATGTAATGAGCGGATTTTGAAAGCGCTACCACAGTGGGGCGAGAATTTGATCGATGATGAATCTCAGTCTAGCTGAAACAACGATCATAAATATCTCGGATTAACACAATTCACACGAGCTAGTCATTTTTACGATCATAAATGTCTCCGGGCCGGTCACGGTTCACACGAGCTTGCCAAGGTGTTCCAGTATGTTCTGCCCGGATCATCATATATATACGTGACTGATTTATGTAGTACGAGCAACGCATGCCAGGCTGTATCTATGTTGTTTTAATTTGCCGTGCCAAAAGGAATAGTGAGACCGTGAAGGAATGTTAATTCGGCCAAATTGTCCAAGAAAAGAATGAAAAAGTGGCCGAAAGATTAGGCATGGATGGCATATATGCTTTTTATCGTAACAAAAACACGCAAGCATCTGTTTATGTCCACAAGTTTATGTCCGGAGAGCTAGACCGCCGGCCGCCCACCGCCACAACCATCGCAAACGAAGGAAACGAGGACATGGACATTGTACCTGTCTGCGGGCCACCGCAAATGGACCAAATCGAAGAGAATGGTCATGACCTCCACTTCTCCATAATGCTGACATTTCTATCTCTCTTTTCTAAAGCGATGGAATGCTGATCTCGTTGGAATTCCAGTAACTTGTGGGCCTGCTGGTCATGTTAAAGCTTTACACACATGAAACTTCCCCAGGCACGCGTAACGTTCCATGTCCCCCTGTAAACATCAAGACGAAACGGGCCGGTCATGGACGAACCCCCATTTTTTTCTTATTTGTTTTCTTAGTTTACAACCACTAACAGGTGGGGCCTGCTTGTCAGGCCATGCCAAGGTTGTAAGCCATAGAGAAAAAATATACATAGGGATCAATTTGCAAAAATTGCAATGCCAAGTGTTAGATTTAGAAGGCCATGCCAAGGTTGCAAGCCATAGAGAGAAAAAAATACATAGGGATCAATTTGCAAAAATTGCAATGCCAAGTGTTAGATTTAGAATGAGTTTCGGTCCACTGGTGAACGAATTTGGTTAAAGTCGCATGAATTTAATCAAAGTAGACTAAAATGTTTCCGCGTTGCAAGTTGTGGGACTTACCTTACTCATTTTGCAAGACGTGGGCTAAAATACTCTCGCGGTGCAACTTGTGGGACTAAAAATATATATATATATATACCTCTATATAATATAAATTATATCTTTTCATTTTTTTCATGTGCATTTTTTCGTGCAACCTGGGTGCACGACCACCCGCAAACGAACAAAACGAGGACATGGGCATCGTATGTGTCCGTGGGCCACCGCAAACGGATCAAATCGGACAAAATAAATTTCTGTCCGAAATATGGTGGACCTCCACTTATCCCTAATGCTTACACTTCTATCTCGCTTTTCGAAAGCGATGGAATGCTGATCGTCGGAATTTCAGTAACTTGTGGGTCTGGTCATGTTAAAGGTTACTCCCTTCGTCCGCAAATAAGTGTACATCTAGGAAATGCTAGACAAATTAGCTCTCTCTCTCTCTCTCTCTTCTTTTATGAGGCTCTATCAATTATCAAAAAATGAGAAGAATAAGAATTGGTGGATGATATGGAGGAGTAGAATAGAGATTGGAGGATGAGGCGGGGGAGTGATTACGAGGAGCTAATTTCATTTATTTAGTGTCTTGGTATCGTAGATGTACGCTCTTTTAAAAACAAATTTTAAATGCTAGATGTACATTTATTTAAACATGGAGGGAGTACACACTTGAAACTTCCCCAGGCACGCGTAACTTTCCCTGTCCCCGCCTGTAAACATCAAACGGGCCGGTCATCGACGAATCCCCAATTTCAGGTTCAGGAGCTTGTGCTAGCTCTCGCCACCCTCCCTGCCAGGTCAAAGTCCATATGGGTGGACGGAGAAAGAGGGCCTCTGTCGGCGATGCGTGCCGCCGAAGCAAAGCTCTCGATCGATCCCGTGGTGGCGAACTGTAGCGCCACCGTACAGCCAGGGTGTCAGGGATCCCGTCTAAATCTCACTTATAGTTCGTTTCTCAAAATCTAATACAAATTTTTGTTCAAAATTTACACTAGAATTTAACAAATAAACTACACGTGGAATTTAGGTAGGATCCCACTTGACACCCTGCATACAGCCCCGTTGGCTTGGCTGGCTGCAGGCGACGAGAACAGGTTGGGTGGCGTTTTGCTTCCGCCTGCCGCTGTCTATGATCCATCCATCGCAAAATCGGCCCGAGGTTTTGCGCGCGCTTTGCGTTTGGGTGTCGACACACACAACACGACCAGATAGCCCGAGCCATGCGGAACGGGCGCGTCTGGGGGTCGACACACACGACCAGCTAGTATAGCTAGCTACCGCCGGAAGGAACACGTGTGACACTGCACCACCGGCCGGCGCAGACATCTCTCCCCGGCAAGTGACGTTGCCTCCGGACTCCGGTAGTGCGCCGTTATTATCCCTCTGCTCTGCTCTCCTCGGCTTGCCTGGGTTGTCGCTGGGTTCGCACGTTGGGTGGCGTTCACGGTAAGCGGCAGAGCGGTTACAAAATTGCACTACGTACGTACATTATTGGAGTGTGAAAAACGAAGTGCATGTTTCTCACGCCGGCGTCGACATGATCATCCTGGCGCACGAGCTACTTAGTAGTTATCTGAAACACTTAAGTAAGTGCGCCACCCGGAGGTAGCAGCACAGCACGTACAACCTAGCTGGCTAGCTCGTGCTCGAGGCCCTGTGTCCTCCTAACAGGCTCATATATATGGAAATTTTTAAAATGAACGGATCACTAGTTCTCCAGAGCCGAGAAGGCACTTTTCGCGTACGGAGCGTGTATATGGTGCCGGTGGAGTCCACTGTGTGTGGGTGGGTGATCAAATAAAATGCCAGCCCGTACAAGCCGTGTACTTGCCACGTAAATGTAGTTCAAGTCCTGTCACTCCTGTAGTCCCTGTGCGGTTGTGTGAACACTCAGAGATATCGACCATGTACTCCCGTGTGAAGCAAGGTTGAGTGCACGCTTAACTTTGGCTGAAAACTATGTGTACGACGACGAGACCTGACAAGGCGCGACTAAAATCAAAATGTAAGCGAATTATATGATAGCGCTATTAGTGGGTGAGAATTGATCGGTAAATCTCAGACTACTTCTTTTTTTTAAAAAAAATCTCGGTTTTTTTTTAAAACACAATAACACGTGAACTCTATGTAGGGACGCATATGTGGGATAATTGGGACAAGTGGGATACCATTTTTAGACTATTAGACTAACTCTAATTTAGGTGAGATAAGTGGGATAGGCGGGATATGTCAAATCTAGATTATTCCACTTGTCTTATTTAGTTTTGAGTTAGTCTATTAGTCTAAAACTGATATCCCACTTGTCTCATTGTCCCACTTCTGCATCTCTAACTCTATGAACGCACACACGGACACCATATCCATATGAGCATTTTCGAGAGACTAAACCGACGGATCAGGTCTTGATTAACGAAATCACCACGAACGCCTCGCCGTTGAGGTCGACGTTACCTCTCATTGAAAGAATATTTTGTCTTTTATGCAACAAATAGTATTAAATTTGGGGTTTAAATTATGATGGAATAGAACACCCTTCTAGCCACCCATGGTTTGCCCAAAAATCTCAGTCTAGCTAATACGATCATAAATACGGAGTATCTCCGACTAACAATTCACACGAGTTAGTCATTGTTACGATCATAAATATCTGTGGGCCGGTCACGGTTCACACGAGCTTGCCAAGGCGTTCTAGTATGTTCTGCCCGATCATCAGTGACGTCATAGATTTATCATGTACTCATGCATGCCAGGCTGTGTCTGTTGTTTTGCCGTGCTAAAATGAGGAATAGTGAGATCGCCAAGGAATGTTAATTCGGTTGTTCAAGGAAACAAAAAGGGGGAAAAAGTAGCCGAAAGGTTAGGCGTGGATGCCGTATATGCTTTTATCTGAGCAAAAGTACCAATGCATAAGTTTATGTCCACAAGTTAGTCATCACGCGTTCTTCACCCCGCTTCACGGACTGAGATCCTTTGACATGGAGAACCCTGCAGTTCCTCTTTCCTCTAGACGACCGTTGCTCCCCTCTTCTTCGTGGTCGATGAGTTGTTCACGTGCTCGTTGCTCCACAAATAGATCACATTGTAGTCACGAACACTATCATCAGACATCCACCTCTTCTACTAATTGTGGTCGGTGATGCGATCGCCACCTCCTTGTTCTTTTAACACCCACTGACCTCGCCGTAGTGGATTTTCTAAATAGTACTCAAAATTGTCCCATTTCCATTCTACGATCGTCGAGAGCATGGCCTTCCCGTTAGTAAATTCTACTTACTTGCATTCAGTTGGATCTCATTCTGCAACTTCGTAGATACTTAGTGAATACTTATCTTCACTCTCCTTTTGCGACCCCAATACAGTCTAGGGTCTCGGTAGGCCTCTCTGTTCGCCCTCCTTATACAAACCTAGGGCCTAGACAGACTTCGCTCTCCTTCGATCATGGCTCAGTGGACTCCTCTATCTCTCCATTAAATCCTTGCGTACTGTTGGTATATCGGGATTGCTTCAGAAGAAGCGGGAGTTTATTGAAGATGGTGTTAGAAGCTAGTTAGGGTTGCCTCCCTCAGCATAATAACGCTCGGCTAGGGTTCTATAAATGACACCGTGCAAAAACAATTTAATAGTCGAGGATGGGGAGGAGAAACTAAGACAGAGGGCATGTTTGATTCAAAGGTTTTTCAAAAAAAATCTAGAGGATTCTAACCAATAAGAATTTTTCCTAGAGCATGTTTGTTTCAAAGGAATGAACCCTCCAAAATTTCTATGCATTGCTTTCCTATAATATAATCCTATAGTATTTCTAACTATAGGTAAGAACTCATGGAAAATTTTCTATTTATCTATGACAACTACGATATACTACCTTCATCCCAAGGCTTAAGGCCTATATTTTTTTAGAAAAGTCAAACTATATCAAGTTGGACCAAGTTTTTATCAAAAAATATTAATATGCAAATTACATAATCAATATCATTAGATAGGTAATAAAATATATTTTCATATGATGTCTACAAAATATCATGTTTATTGATAGTTTTATCTAAAAGTTTGATCAAAGTTCAGTTGGTTTGATTTTTTTAAAAAAATATAGGCCTTAAGCCTTGAGACTGAGGGAGTATGTACCTAAACCCAACAAAATAAATTATGTTTTTTTCCTGCGATGCAATCAAACAACTTATTTTACTAATTCCTGCATGTTTTATTCACGTAGTATTCCAAGTTATTCGTGCATTTTTTTTATATTTTCATGTTTACTAACCCTTTGAATCAAACAAGCCTGGGGTGTGGAGCTCATCAGAGGTTGCGTTATGGTTAGTAGCACGCTCACACTATCGCATTGCGCAAGTAAGTGAGAGAGGTCAGAGGCATTTCCCTTTCTGAAACCCTAGATTTTTGTTCCAATCAAGATATACAGAAGAAAATACTACTGCTGGAGTAGTATAGACGGCAAAAGAGAATGAAAACAAAAATGGAAAAAAGAGAAGCGTGAAGAGGCAAAAAGGCGAAGAAGTGTTTCCGGTACGCGTCTTACGCGTTAGGGCCCACGTACGGTGCTCCCCCATCACCTTCCTGGAGACGCGTTGTTGCCGGGGACAAACGCTTTCCCGTCATCTCCGGCGCTGCTGTCCACGTCGCTCACGCCGTCCGCCCCTCCCCCGTTTCACACCTCCACCATTATATCCCTCCCCCTCCCATTCCCAGCCTCCCCACCTCGCCTGCCCGTGCACCCAACGCCGCCGCGAGCTCAGCCCACACACGAGCGCGCACCGCCAGCCACCAGCCAGCTAGCCAGATGTTCCTCACCGACAAGTACCACGCGCTCCTCCCTATCCACTCCGCCAAGGACCACCGCAAGGCGCCAGCGCCGGCTGCCAAGGCGGGAGCCGCCGTCCCCCGCTTCGAAGCCGCGCTCGCCGCGCGCCTCGGGAGCCTGCTGCCGCTCCCGGCCTCCCCGCTCGCGGCGCTCGCGCGGCTGGCGGACCTCCTCGCCGCCACGCTCGGGGACGCCGTGCCCGCGCTCTCCACCGGCCCAGAGGGGGACGCTGCAGCCGTGGCCGCGCACCTCGACTCCGGCGTCGCGCTCCTGGACGCCTGCAACGCCATCGCCGCCCGCGTCGACCGCCTGCGCCGCCGCCGCCTCCTCTCCCGCCTCGCGCTCCACCTCCTCTCGTTGCCGTCCCCGACGTCGGTCCAGCGCGCGCGCGCCGCGCTCGCCGACCACGACGCGGGGGCCTCTTCGTCGCCTCCCCTGCCGCTCCCTTCCGTCCAGTTCGTGGACCCGCCCCGTGGCGCCGGGCGCCAGCTCACCGCCGCGGCGCGCGTCCTCCTCGCCGTGAACGCCGTGTCGTCCCTCGCCGCGACAGCCGCTGCAACAATCCTCGGCGGCAAGCTCAGCTCCTCCGCCGTCTCCTTCCCGCTCGTGGTCACCGGCGACCTCCCGTGGGCGGAGTCCTTCAACGCGCTCTCCAGCCAGCTCGCCGTCCTCGCCGCCAGCAAGACCAGCGAGGTGGACGCCGTGGACGAGGCCGTCAGCAAGCTCGCCGCGGCCCTGGACAGCAGCGGCACCGAAGGCGAACTCGCCGCGGGCAAGGACAACCAGACGTTCGTGAGCGCCGCGGCGCAGGAGGTGGAGAAGCGGACGGAGGAGCTGTCGTCGCTGCTGGACCGTCTTTCCGACGCCGTGAACGGCGTGTTCGGCGCGGCGCTGCGGCTCCGCAACGCCGAGCTGGGCAGCTTCGGCTCCGTGGGACCCGCCGAGAAGACGCGTAGTAAGAAGTAGTAGCCGCTGTTCGCCGCCGCGTCGCGTAGCAGTAAAACTGTACACAGCCATACAGTCCGTATGCAGGGTTTGGGTGAGTTGGGGTAAATACCGACTGAGTGCGTGCGTCAAGGAATGTGGCCGCCATGTGACAGATACTAGATGATACTACTAGATATAAGTACTTGCATTTTGCACCCCTTTGGAAATGTGGAGTCGACCAGTAAATGAAAACCGGAAAATTGTTGCAAATGTTCTCGTGTGTCTCTGCAATTCCCAATCGTGTTGGCCGCTGTAGTTGCTCAACTGCTCATTTCTCACAACCAGACAGTCAATTCGCTCCAGACTTGGCACGGGCTGGCGGCGGACCATACCGCCAGCCCTGCCGGCACCAGCGGCGAAGCGCTCCGCGGACCAAGTTGGCAAGTTGCCGGCGGCTCCCTCCGACCCACCGCGGACGCAACCACCTGGAAATGTCAGCGGCGCATGCACGACCGTCGTGACGGCGACGGTGGTGCCGCCGAACGGGGAAAGGCATTGGCATTGGCATGGTGTGTCCGCGACACCCACCCCTTTAATTAATAACTCTCAACAACAACAACCAGTCGGAGTCGGGTCAAGGACCGGTACCACCATGTCCCCTCGCCCCCGCACTCGCCGCAGCCGTCACGCAACTGCGCTCTACTACCTAGCGAGCTCTCTCGCGCGGCCCACGCCCACACGCGCAGGACGGTCCATGGACGAAGCCACAACCTAGTGGCGCTTGCCCGCACACTTGCGCTCGCTCGCTCGCTCGCTACTTCCGCCGCGGAGGGACGCGGGACGCCATGCCCTTGCTGCCCTCCGATCACAGGTAGTACTCCTACAGTAAGATCGCCGTATGTACGTGCCGTATGTGGCAGCTGGGAAGTACCGTGGCGTCTCCTGCCTAGTGCCAAATACGTGCGGGGATTTCGTTTGCCCGCCAGGCCGTTGGATGACTGGAGCGTGTGGACACCTACTCCATGCATGGTCTCTCACAGCTCAAGCTCCAGGAACATGAAATCCGGCATTCAGAGAATCAGAGGAACTCGTAGTCTAAAACACATTTTAAACGCCTTGAAATAAAAGACCACATATCTACTCCGGCCCTATGAAAGGTGTGAAACCTCATTAGCCGATTACTATCATGGCAATCTAATACTCCCTCGGATTCATCTAGATACGAAGTGTATCTAGTTAAGTCTTAGTGTCGTATTCTAGACAAATATGAATCAACTAATATGGATCGGAGGAAGTATATGGATAACGTCACTGTTCTCCCTGGTAATTGATTGTCGATCATCCACTCCAGTGTACATCTAGTGACCGATCTTCCAACGCAGTTTTTCTCCACATACGTGCGTGTTACTGTCTTATCCAAAAGGCTACGGAAGCTTCAAGATTCGGGAATGGCTATTTTGTGTCCACGTCCTGTACATAGTCCATCTTCCCACCCCTATATAGCAACTAAAATGTGCATGTCCATCTTCTAGATCCGGCCTACCCGTCCCCGACGAATCTGACGAGATCGACATCCCGCAC
The DNA here is from genome assembly GCA_910589765.1 of Avena atlantica. NCBI lineage: Eukaryota > Viridiplantae > Streptophyta > Magnoliopsida > Poales > Poaceae > Avena > Avena atlantica. The sequence continues at coordinate 514,274,525 of OU342735.1, read as the reverse complement.
CACCCCGGAAAATCAAGCCTAGACCCTATTTCCTCCATGTCCCCCTGCGCCTCCTCGTCACGGTCGTCGCCGAGGAGGTGCTCGGCTGGTGCTCCCTCGAGCTCGAGCTCCACCACCACGCTCGCCGAAGCCTCAAGTGGAGCAACCCGCCGGCCTCACCCACGAGCGACGACCCTGATGAAATGTGCAACGGCGCCCGCGTCGCCATCTTCGTGAGCTCGAGGGCCTACAGCAAGCGTTGCCTGGTCCTCTAGTTCTGTCCACGTTCCAGATACTCCTTTGTGAAATGTAATTTGATTCCAGATTTGCTTATGTGGTATAGTTATTGATCTAGATATCCACTTATCTGGTTTTATTCCAGATCCTATACGAATATACTGATTTGCTTTTTCTGAATCTTCCATATTTGTTAACATACCCCCAAAATCTTGCAGACTATGTACTAAACTGATCCAAACTGCACTTGGTCAGATGCAAAATAACTGCTCATGGTGAAAGATTTGTGTGCTTCCACATATATGAACGAACAGAACTAGTAGTTCAGATCCTATTTTATAGGCTCTATTTTTCTAGTAAAAAATATGATCCAGATCCTACATGAGTGCTGTAAAAAATAGGTCCAACTCCAATTAATACGAAATTAGTCGCAACATATCATGTTGTAGAAATTTGAGAACGGAAGGGATGCTGTAAAAAAAATGGCTCAGAACTACTCCGTAGTACCAATTTATTAATCTGTACCTACATGTGGCAACGTAGTAGCAGCACAGGGATCTCGGAGTAAATAGTCAATAGATTCTTCTCTGCAATGTATCCAGATGGTTGCACGAATCCCAAGTATAAATGGACTTCCAAGATAAGGACGCCCTCATATATGTAGACTAGGATTTCCGCTCGATCTTTATTTTGGTTGACACGTACCAACTATGGCAGCAGACTACTAGGAATTATATATCTAACTATTAAAGAAGTCTAATATTCAATTGAGAAGTTTAAATCCAATTGAGAAGTCTAATATCGTTCGCTTAAACTTTTTTAAACTAACTCTTAAGGTAAATAGAACAATCTTACCCGAAATATGTTATGCTCCTTTGGAAATTTCAATTCACAAGCCAGATTACACTATTCTTCAACTCTCTCTAAATTACAACCACAAATTATATATCTAACTATTTAAATAATTTGGTTAAAATGAATTAATACAACACCTAATTCTACAATTAACAATAAGGGTTGACATAGTGGATGATCCTACATTTTGCATTTTTATCTGGACTTATAACATACAAAATGTCACATTTATCTACAAGAGAACTTCGAACAACCATGAACCTATTATTATGGAATATGTTAGGAAACCAAGAGGAAATTTCAGACGGAAGAGAGATATGTCTAGCATATAGTACGGTTTATAAATACTAGTTATTTTGATGCTCGGTGAAACATAACTAAGCTAACACAAACACAATGAAGCAATAAAAACAATGAACACTCTAATGATATGTACACATAAGAAATTTACTCATATAAAGTGCACACGAACTAAATCTAGATGGACGAAGAGAAGTATAAATATGTCGAAGAATTCCCTACCTCTAGTGATGTAATCGGTGTTGCTCCTTTCTTCTATGTGGTGGTGGCACAAGCTGGAGGATTGCATCAACATTCCCTACCTCCGGTCCTGCAACCGCTCCGGCAGCATCATAGTCTCGGTGGATGCCCGAGTTAAAATCCCTGCTCGACGGCGTCGATGCTAACCATGTCGGCGACCGTGGGCGCTGTTTCCTTCCTGGAGGCATGGTCCTCGCCTTCGTCGGGTCTCCCTCTTGTCGGATGCTAGGGGAAGCCTTAGGTCCAGTCCGTTGGACCAGGTGGCACCACAATGTTGTTATCTTCTTGAAGACGTTATTTGGGCTAAATGGGAATAGGTAGATGTGACAATTGGAGGTTGGGGCAATGCGATACGCTATCGGTGTTAATTCTGCCTAGGGGGTGGCTTTCCGTGGTGCAATGTACGTCATGTAGGACGCATCTCAATCGACGTCTTCCCAAGTTAGTTCGGATCCTGCCTTCTTCTCACTGACTCCTCTAGGCACCAAGAGGGGAGAGGTACGTTAATTCAGGTTGCCTTGAAGTTGAGGTTGTGCTACAATGGCGTAAGGCCCGGCCCTGGGACAAGGATGGCGAGGCAGCCGCCCCGGGCCTGAGAAAAACAGGGGCCCCCAAGTAAGTGCGGTGCTTGTATTACTACTGCTCTACTAGGCCTGGCCAGCGCACGGAAAAACTTAGCAGGCCTTGGTGGATGATGCGGTAGTGTGACAGCGGCAAGTAGGGATGTAAACGGTACGGATAATTTCCGCTCCAAATCCGCATTTTTAGATATCTGGCAGATATGGATACGAATGCGGATATTTGTTGAGGGATATCCGACGGATATAGTATTGATGTTATCCGATGTATAGGGATAATCCGACATTTTATACGGATTATCCAAGGTACTCAAATAGGATAATCCGATAAATTGAACACAACCCCAATATCTAGACAATCTAGTTAGGTTATGCGGCTAGCTATGCATGCTCTACTATGCTATTACCAATCTTGCACTTTTATACTACTTCTATCGAGTGTTGCATGCTTTTTTGTCAATTCTTTTGCATAAACTAAATAAATTTTGTGTATTTGCTTGATTATCCTCTTCCGATCCGAGTCCTTTCCGAATCCGCTCTATATCCGCAATCCGATATAATCCGTATTCGAATTCGCATCCGGCTATTATCCGCTCCGATCCGAATCCACAAAAAAAAATATGATAAAGGATATGGTAATTGAAGGGAATATGCCCTGAGAGGCAATAATAAAGTGTTTATTATATGTATTCCAAGTATATGATAGATGTTTATTTTGCATGCTATAATTATATTAATACGGAAAGGTTAATACATGTGTGTTTAATAAACAAACAGAAAGTTCCTAGTTATGCCTCTCTCATAAACTAGCTCGTTGATTAACAAGATGATCAAGGTTTCCTGATCATGGACATTGGATGTTGTTAATAACGGAATCACAACATTAGTGTGATGGTGTGATGAACATTCATCCGAAGTATATCATTACGATCAAAGTCATTGAGTTTATATTGCTATAACAACTTACGAAGTGATCCTAATCCTTAGACCATGAGATCATGTCAATCACTAACATCGGAAGAGTTTCTTGATAACATCAAACGTCACACCGTAACAGGGTGATTATAAAGATGGATTCAGAACTAATAAAGTGTTATGTTGAGGCCCATGGATCGATAGTGGAATTTGTTCATCCCGATGACTGATAGATATACTCTGGGCCCTCTCGGTGATATCACATTGGTTAGCTTGCAAGCAAGTGATTTGATCACTAGAATGTTATATCACAGGAACGAGAAAAGAGTGCATGTCAGTAACAAGATCAAACTAGGTATGTAGATACCGATGATCAAATCTCGGACATGTAATATATCGTGAAACAAAGGGATTAAGATACTAGCGTAAAAGGTTCCGACGATCACAAGAAAGTCATCGTTGAATGTGTGGGAGTCAGTATGGGTCTCTAGATCCCGCTTCTGATTATTGATCCGAGAGGGGTCTCGATCATGTCCACATTAGTCACGAACCGTAGGGTGACACACTTAAGAGACACCGACATCCAACTGGAGCAAAAGTTTCATGCCAAAAGAATGAACAAGCGCAGGAATTTATTTCACTAGATACGAAACAGGTTTTCGGGTGAAATTGCATAAAGTGGTTATGCATGTGAAATAGAATTCTAGCAAGGGGTTATTTGTGAATGTTTGTCATTAAAGTAATTGACAAAATTCTGAATAAAATAAAAGAGTTTTATTTAATGAGAGTTTGCATTAAATTTGGTGGAAATTTAATGGGAATTTGAGTGGGTTTTTGAGTGGAGAAAATTGAAGGGCCATTTTGTGAGTGGAGTGTCCACCTACATGAATGAGGGAGAGGTGGGGGCACCCTCCATGGCCGGCGGCCATGCCCCCCTTGGGCTGCCCCCCTCTCCTATATAAGGAGCCCCTCCTCTCACTTCTCACTCACACCTCCTCGTGAAGGATCTCTCTCCCCCTCTAGAATTTATCCCCACTGGTCTTGGACTAGCGAGATACATGTTCCCGGTGGCTATTCGGCAAGAAAGAGTTGTGCTTCCGCTGCATCGCTGGAGCGAGGAGGCGGAGGTTGCTCGGTGCCTCGAACGTGTGTGCGAGCACGGATGCGCTGCTGATTTGCGGCGCTAGGACTTCCTCTCGATCTTGAGATCGGCAAGAGATCGTCTACATCAACCACGAGTCGAACTCGTTAAGCTTTGTAGGTGTTCAAGGGTATGTTCTCTATGGATATACATCCGCCCGTTGTTTGTATCTAATAGATAGATCTTGGTACTTAGTTCTCATCGTAGGAAAAAAAAAATTCTATGCTGCGAACCCTACAGTAATAGCAATATCTGATCCGTTTACATCCCTAGTGGTAGGATCCCAAGGACCACGGCCGTAAGGAGCATTGACTAGCTAGGCAGATCGCGTCGTAGTTCTCTCCCCAGTTCTAATGGCTGATGTACGCATACGGCTCATCCAAAGCTCCCGCTTGCTGGCCCTGCCCGTTCGCGGGCTCACCGAGTTCTGCGGCGGAACGGTGTCCGCCTAACTTCACTGTGGTGACGGCCGACACTCACGCCCTAGCGTTGAGACAAGATCGTCGAATCAGTCACCGCTATGGAGCCATTGTCTAGATGTATGTCAATAATTCTCTACTTTATACGTATATGCCCTAATTATGTAAAGATGTTTGATTGATCGCTAATTCATAAATTTTACAAACAATGAGTTTTATTATGTGTTCATGTTGCCACGGGGTAATTGTTAATCAATTGATTAATTGTTGTTTAGGGATCTATGATTTGTGAATTTCACATGATGATTGGTTACATCTTCTTAAGTTGATGTAGTAGACTGTATCTTTACAGATGTTTTAGATCAATAATTTGTTTCTTTAAATTTTGGCATGTCATATCATGTAGAATCGTGCGCATCAGCTAGCGGTGATAAAAACAAAAGGAAGAAATAGATGAATGTGATCTGGGAAGCGTTTCACATAATTATAATTTTGACACTTATATTGACGGTTTTTAACTCAGTTAATTCTTTAGCCATTGGATGTTGACACCATACCTAGAAACTATTGCTGTTGCACCGTGGCTGCAATTGATTTTTCTTAGTTATACTATGATTGTAACTGATCTTTTTTCAGTTTAACACACGGTTTCTTATCGTCTTTTTTTAATTTTAGACTGAAAATTTTAAGTTGCACATTGGTTTAAATTGAATATCGTTTTGGCTGTGATGTAGTTACAACTGAAAATTTATTTTTAGTGTGAAGCTAATTTCTGTTTCAGTTAGCGTCATGAGATCCCTTGTATTAATGGGTTCTGAGTTCTAGTTTCGCCTCGGGCCCTCGAAATCTTAGGACCGGCCCTGGATGGCGCTCTGCTTGGTTCGTGACACGGCCTGAAACCATGTGGTCCATCTCCTCTCCGTTCGTGGTAGGACGTTGGGCAAGGTGACTTGTTAATCCGGTCGTTATAGAGGGTGTGTTGTAAGTCACTTAGCAATGTATCCTTAAAAAAAAACCATAGACCAATACTTTATGTCAGCCCAACACGAAATCAACTGATCACGTCCAAGCCCAACACAACGGGACGAAGAAACAAATCCACATCCATACACGTACGTCTCTCCCTCTATAAACAGAGATAGGAGGACGTATAAGCGACATTCGTGCAACTAACTAAGCGACATAGGTGCAACGGATTCCAGGAGGGGCAGCGGCGGAAAGGCTACCAGCCAGCCGTCCGGCGATCGATCGATCGATCCCAATGGGCGCCACCCATGAGTACTCGTCCGTCCAGCAGCCGGACCAGCCGGAACAGCGGCAATCATCATCATCGCCACACACTTGCCGCGTCTTCTGCTTGGAGATGTGGAGGTTTCTGATCGTGGTCTTCCCTATCGTCTTCGGCCTGACCTTCCTGGCGGACCAGGCCTTCTGCCAGGTGCCACACTACTCCGTCGCGATCGACGGCGTCGCAGGCCTCGACCCGGAGACAGATCTCGGCCACCGGGAGAAGCTGGAACCGGAGTTCAACCTCACCCTCCGCGTCGCCTCATGGGGTCTCTGGGCCACCGAGTGCGCCGAGCCTCGCATGTACCTGACCGTCTCCTACCGCGGGGTCTCTCTCGCCGCCAGCGCCACCACGACGCAGCAGATCTGCGCGAGGCCGATGGGAGCGATCGAGCACCACCTGGTCGCGAGGGGCGCCGGGGTGGTCGTGCCGGGGTCTATGCTTGGTAGCCTCGCCATGGACATGCGCAGCGGGGTGCCCGAGTTTGACATCGAGCTCCGTGGCCCGGCCCCGAGGAAGATGAGGTGGGCTTGCGGGCCGAGGCAGGCCGGAGACGCACGGGCTTTGGAGATGGAGTGCAGCACGTACAACTAGCTACAAGGTACATGATCAACCCTAGAAATTTAATCCTTAATTCCGAGTATCATCTTGAATATAGCTGGGAGTGTTCCTGTAGCTTTTTTCCTCGTTAATTTGAGATAGCTAACAACTCTTGCACATGGTAGTACTTGTTTTTTTGGAGGATTGCAATTGTTTGAGTGACAAATTTTATTATTGTTTCTGTGTGTCATCACTATGAAGAACCGTTTCACCTAGCCACCAAGATTCGTGAAGTGCTGAAGAAATGACATTTTGTTGATCTGATGGCTATAAGCCACCAAGATTCGTCATTTTTTTTGGGTGCGAAACCACAAGCCATATCATTCGTCATACAAGAAGTTAAGTGGACAATTCTTCCAGCAAAATAAACACAGAGAACACCAGGAAAAGAAGAGAAAGCAATGTTACTCCGCCCTCAGGATACCATAATGCTCGTCACTGCAATAATCCGCAGCATCCGATGAATTAAGACTTAAAAGTAGACAGTGGACATCCATCATATCTGGATATGGACAGACACTGGTATTCATATCACTAGTAGAAAATAGGACTTTGGTTTGGAGCTGCCCTCACCTCTAGTCCCGGTTCATCTTTCTTCCAACCGCTAGGAGGCAGCAAATGTCTAGTCTCGGTTCATTGGAGACCTCTAGTCCCGGTTGGTAATACCAGTCGGGACTAAAGGTTTGGCGCCAACGGCTAGTCCCAGCTGGGACCCAGGAGCCCATATAGTCTCGGGTAGTGTTACACTAGTCCCCGGTTTGTAACACCAGCTAGTACTAATGTTTTTTCTATATAAGTGCTTCGTCCTGCCCAATCCTATAGCCATTTTGCTCCAAGCTAGATCAAGTTCATCCCCATTGTTTGTCCAAGATTTGTCAAGATTTGATGGCACCCATCAACCCAAGGTTTAAAAGGTTAGCAACTTCATTCTTTCATCTCTCATTGTTAGTTTAGCGCAATGCTCTAGAAGTAGAGAGGAATTCCATGCTTTATAAGTAGAGATAGAGGGAATTTTAGATGTGTAATTTTAGGAAAATTTTGATTATGCAATAAGTTACTGAAATTTGAGATGTGTAATTTTAGAGTTTTGGAGCTCACAATTGAATGAGGTTTTCACTGCTACATCAATAATTAAAAAGTCAACATTTTTTATGTTAACAGTTTTGTCCAATTCAAAAATGAGCCGACAAAGCTTTTTATATGATCCAAGATTTTAATTATAATGCAGATGAGCCGGCCATGGATGTACAACCCTTCCCGAATGTCTGACGCGTTCATGAAAGGCGTGCATTCTTTTCTCGATGTGACTGAGGCAAACAAGCAGAATGGTTTTATGTGTTGTCCATGCCATGTCTGTCGGAATGGCATTTTATGGTTTTATGTATTGACCTAGCCACCAAGATTCTTCAAGTGTAGAAGAAATGACATTTTCTTGATCTGATGGCTATAAGCAGTCCGATTGATCTTTATGTTTTCTCTTACGAACAGAGTGCAATGAATTCCTCCAGCTACCATGATGGAATTGTAAGGACGGGGGACATGCAGAACCTGGATCGACAGTGAAACATTATTATTGTTTTCTTGTCAACATTAGATCAATAATATCCGTGATTATCATGTAGATGTTGTAAGACTTTGTTTTTCATTGATCACTCAACATTTATGTGTTCAGTTTGCTCGTCATTTTTTTTGTGAAACCGCAAGCCATATCATTCGTCATATAAGAAGATAAGGGGACAATTGTTCCAGCAAAATAAACACAGAGAACACCAGGAAAAGAAGAGAAAACAATAAGTTACTCGGCCCTTAGGATGCCATAATGCTTGTCACTGCAATAATCAGCAGCATCCGATGAATTAAGGCTTAAAACTAGACGGTACACATCCATCATATCTGGATATGGATGATCACAATAGTCGGATGCCACCTACAAGGAATAGATGCAAGCCTAGCGGATTTTAAGTTTTTGCCGAGTGGCAAAAATATTCGGCAAAACAGGAAAAAACACGGCAAACTTCTTTGCTATGTATTACACACAACAAAGGGGACACTGCAAAAAACCGCCTAGCAATCAGACTTTACCATGTGTAATTTTCCGGAACTCGGTGAAATTCTTTGGCGTGTGTATTCTAAGATACACGGCAAATAAAAGTGTTTGACGGAGAAAACGGGCTACCGGAGATGCCACGTGTATGACTTTTGTATATGTAATCTTTGCCGTGGGTAACTTGAGACACATGGCAAACTTTTTAATTTTTGTTGTGTGCATTTTTTTAGGTTAAGTAAATTTTTGAATTTATAACGTCTACATTTTTAAAGTGAACGGAAGAATTGCATAGACAGAACATATGTCAAAATATTTGGCTTCTTTGTCGTATGTAATTTTAATACATACGGGCAAAAAACTTTATCAAAATATTTGGCTTCTTTGTCAAAATACACACGGCAAAGAAACCAAATGGTGAACTAGAATTTATCATATTGCATAGCTGCGCGACACATGGCCTCTTTGTCTAGTGTAATATATGATAATACACTCATATGGAAAACACAATAACTTTTGCATATGAACTCCATTTTCAGCAAACTTGGGCTTCTTTAAAATCTAAGAACAAGATCTATCAAATAGAGGCTATAAGACCCAACAAAGAGCAAGAGGTAAAATTAAAAATAAGAAGAGGTATGAAACCTCCCTAACAGAAGAACTAGTAAAACCTCCAAACTTGAAAATGCAAGAAAAGATGCATACAAATTTCGTTTTGGATGCACTTGGCTTTATTTAAGAGCTAGCAACAAGGTCAAGAACCTCACATATGGAAACACCAAGAAGCCATAAGAATAAGGGGATGTAAAGTATGCAAAGGATTGAGATCCCTAAGATGGTATGATCAAGTTACCCAACCGAAAGCCCCTCTTGATAGTACGGCTATCTATCCTATAACCCGGTCTCCCAACAACCACCTCGAGATCGATAAAAGGAAAACCTAGAAAGTCTATACCTTTGCCTTGCACATCCATGCTTGATCTTGGTGACAATGCTTCAAGATCCATTCAAGCCGAAATGCTTCGCTTGATCATTATTGCTTCGTGAAGACTCATAATTTTATCCCCCATACACCTCTATGGAATAGCTTCATTAAGGAAAATATTCACTTATCCATTATCACCAAATGGACAAAAAGATTCAAGCATATGATCTTTTTGAGACGTTTATATTTAACTTTCCCTTTCATCCTTGATGACGATCACCACTTGATGGCATCCTCTCACGGGCTATATGATATCTTTACTTTTGATGCATGCCCATAGAAAGATACCTAACCCACATAGGTAACACAAAGGCACATATATATAGTAGGTTGATAAAGCTTACCATACCCCAAGATCTCATGTGGTACATTCTTTATGCTTCATCTGTTGACCAACTTGAATCTAATCTTCAGTCTTTGTATTGGTCAACTATGTATCTTCTCATGTTGTATCTAAATATCATGAGGTACATAAATAACTCTTCTTTTTGTTGCATGCTCTCAATCTTACTCAACCATAGCTCGACTAATGAGACTATGAAAGGGTATTTTACCCTATGCTATTTTTGGTTGAAAATGACACCATGGTTAGAGTGGACTAATGCTATTTCTAGTGTCTTACACAGGTTCTAGTCTGATGCTGTGATGAAAGGTTATCGGAGACCCCCCCCCCATTTTGATAATGAAGCTTCGCACCGGAGTTTTCCCTTTTTATGTAATTTGAGTCTGGTTAGGAGCTCCGCACTATTAAGAGGGGTTCTCTCGATGAGCTTGTTGGGGATGATCACCTAAGCCATATACACATCCCTTTATCCTACCTAATCCATCACCAAAGAGAGAAGAGAAGAAATCCTATCCACCAAAGCCTTTTCTGTAGATCCGGTTTTCAGATCGGTTGGACCGGCTCCCAGAACGGACCGTCTGGTGTCAGGATCGGAAATCCGGACTCAAACCGGGTTTTCCGGTTTACTCACTCTGAATCTATCCGAGTCTGGGTACTGAGAGCAGATTCGGTTTCAGTTCGGTTTTCCAGGTTGAGGACTGGACTGTCCGGTGTGTGAACCGGTCCAACCGAACTTAAAACCGGACCTTGCGTTTTTGGCTCAAAACGGCTAGTTTTTCTCCTTGAGTATAAATATCCCTTCTTCCAGCTTGAGAAGGTTAGGCATTCAGTTTATATCATTTATTGAAGCTCTCTCTCTCCCCATTGTTGAAACACAAAAGCTTGAGGATCTCCCATTCTACCCAACCAAATCCAAATCCCTTTGGTAGAAAGGAAGAGGAGGTCCCGATCTACGTTTCCACCAAGCCAAAGTTCATCCCCCTTGAGTTCATCGAGTTAGCTTGTTACTCTTGGGTTTGTGGGAAACCCTAGGTGGCTAGGGTCGCCCGGAGGCATTCGGCTTGTGATTTGCTCCGTGGAAAGTTTGTGAGGGTTTGGAGACTACCTTAAAGTCTACCACGAGTAAATGAGCTATTCCTTCGTGGGATAGGCTCGGAGAAGAAGGTGAGCCTTCGTGGCGCGTGAGGAACCCTTCGTGGAACCTCACACCTCTCCAACGTGACGTAGCCCCCTTCCCAAAGGTGGTGAACACGGGAATACATCTTCGTCTCCGCGTGCTTCGGTTATTCCTTAACCGATCTCTTACTTGTGTTGCTTATCTTGTGATAGCCTTCGAGCTTGAAGTATCTTGTACATCATCTAGGTTGCCTCACCTAGTTTGCATTTAGGCTCACTTATATTCCGCAAAGCCTAAAACTTGCAAAAGATTATAAATAATTTTGTAGAAACCTATTCACCCCCCCCCCCTCTAGGTTAACCATCTTACACTTTCAATTGGTATCAGAGCCAAGGGCTCTTTTAAGGGCTTTACCGCCTAAGAGAAAATATGGTTTTCTCCGATGATGAGGAGGAAAAAACTTATTCGGTCATGGAGCTTCGTGAAATCTTAGCCAAGGGTGCCCTTGAAAAGGCCAAGGCGGATTCCGATCTCCTTGTTCGAATGAGTTACCTAGAAGGACAACTTAAGGCCATTGTCGATGGGGCTTTTCGTGGTAATCCATTGGTAGTACCTCAAGGGAGACCAATGGACATCGAGAAGTATAAGGATGCCGAGTCCGCTCATGAGGGCGGCTCGTCAAAAACTTCCACGCCCCTAATCAATTCCCTTATGTTTATCCTAAGCAAAAGAACATCATGCCTCATATTAATTGTTCGGGCCCTGCACCTCATTCTGATGGAACTCATCTCTCTCATTGGAAAGCTTCTATGGAATCTCATCTTCGCAGCTGCTGCGTTGAGCTTTGGGAGATTGTATGCACCGGCTTCCACCCTCATGATCCCAACAACCTCACCCCGGGAGAGTACTACGGCCGTCAACTAAATGCAACGGCTTGTGACAAGATAAGGAGTTCCATTCACCGCACTCTCCATGATCAAGTCAGCGACATCCCCACCGCAAAGGATCTTTGGGATAGGATTGTCATTCTCCAAGAGGGAACCTCTCTTATCCAAAAGTCCAAGTATGAAGCTGCCAAGTCTGAGATGAACATGTTCATGAACCATGATGGTAAGACTATCGCTGAAGCATACAAGAGGCTCGTTGCCCTCCGCGTGAAGATTGGTGGCCTAGGGTGTGAGAAGTATGATGATGGATTCAATTTGAATGATGAACTTATCAAGTCCAAGATTGTCTCCATGATCGCGGTCACCGACAAGAAGCTTGCCTTGAACTTGCAACTCCTCGATAGAGCTAATCAATTCACTCCTGATGATCTAGTCTCTTATCTAGTTGCCACGGATAACTTGGCGGATGAAGGGCAAAAGATCAAGGAGATCAACCGTGTTATCGGGTCTTCCCACTCTCTAGCTTTGAAGTCCAAGCAAGTGCAAGAAGATATTGCTAGTGATGAAGATAGCGATGGTGATGGAGTTGATGATATACTCTCTCAACTTGCTCTCTTCACCAAGAACATGAAGTTCCGAAGAAGGAGAAGCTCAATGGGATCAAGTGAGAAGAAGAGGATGTGCTACAATTGTGATGAGGCAACCCATTTTGCCGACAAGTGTCCTTATGAGAAGAGGCTTTACAAGCCTAAGTATGAAGAAGGTGCCAAACCAAGATTGAAGCCCAACCCCATCAATGAAAGATACAAGAGGAACAATAGGTGTGATGGTAAGGGCTTCCTAGGCTAAGAATACATATCCGACAATGAAGAAGAGGATGAAGAGAAGGTGATTGGAGTGGCCGGTTTGGCCTTTGCCAAACCCGGGTCTCTCTTCACCTATGACAACACCAAGGACTACACCGACGACTCTCCTAACCCCAAGGTCACTGCCACTTGCCTCATGGCAAGGAGCTCCAAGGACGAGTCCGACGTGGAGTGTGGGGATAAGGAGAAAGTGGTGGGTGTGACCGGTTTGGCATATGTCGAATCCGGTTCACCTCTCACCTATGACTACTCCAAGGACTACATCGAGAGTTCTCCTATTCCCAAGATCACCGGTTCTTGTCTTATGGCAAGAAGCTCCAAGGCAATTGTCTCTCCTCCATCCCTATCTAGTGTCTTGGATGATCTTGAGAGTGACCATGATAGTGATAGTGATAATGATGAATTTGGAAAAGAATATATAAAAGAAATGTATGCTATCATGAAGTCTCTTCCTCCCATTGCTCGTGCTAGAGTCAAGCAATTAATGGAACTTGTTAGCTCACGCGATGAGACCATTGATAGCTTGGAATCTCATATTGATGATGAGAAACGAAGATTAAATCTTCTTGAGCAAGAGCTTTGTGAGGAAAAGAATACCAACTCTTTTCTTAAACTACAAATTGAAATCTTTGAGATTGATAAAGCAAAAGACATGGACACTATTGATAGGGCTAACTCATTGTCTTAAGAGCTCGATGCCTCAAAGAAATAGCTTGAAGTTGCTCATGCTTCTCTTACCAAGGACCTTGAGCACCTTGAGAAGGCTAGTTTGCTTGTCAAGCGTGAGCTCATAAAACTTGGAGAGAACCATGATCAACTTCGGGTGTCCTATGAGAAAGCTCTTGGTACATTGAAGGATCCAATTATAGTTGAAAACGATTCTTGTACCTCTAACTCTACCTTTGATCAACCTCACCTCATTGAGGGAAATAAGAAGTTGAAAGAGCAACTTGAGAAAGAGCGTCGTGCACCTACCTCCAAGGGAAAGATCCTAGATGAGATTTTATCCCGTCAAAAGACGAGAGTTTCCAAGGAAGGTGTCGGTTTTGATCCAAAGAACAACACGAACAATGCCATTCCACCGAAGAAGATAACCTTTGTGAAGGAAGGTGACAAGGTGGTTGACCGGGTCAAAAAGAATGTGGTGAATGGGGGAGCCATGAGGGGCAATCCCAATCACAAGTATGCGGGAAAGTCTAATCCTTCCTGCGTGCTATGTAAGGGCACTCAAGGAAATGTATATGCCAAATATGTTGGCCCTAGAAATGGTTATTCTTATAGGTGGTACTCAATTTGGGTACCTAAGGATCTTGTTGCTAATGCTAGGGGACCCATTACTCAATGGGTTCCTAAATCAAAGAATTGATTTTGTAGGGTTATGCCTCCGGTGGATCAAAATGGGTGTTTGATAGTGGATGCACCAATCCCATGACCGGAGGTAGGAGTGGGCTTGACCAATTCATTCACGTTGTCAACTCAAAGTCAAGCATCACTTTTGGAGATAACTCAAAAGGAAAGGTTCTTGGTTATGGTAAGTTGGTAATTTCCAAGGTTTTGACTCTTGAGACCATCCTACATGTTGAAAACCTTGGTTACAACTTGCTTTCTATTAAACATCTCGCGGATGCCGGCTGTGACTCCTATTTCTCTAGAACTTTTGTGAAGGTCTTTAGGGGTGATGATCTCAGCTTGGTTCTCATTGGACACGTGGAAGACGACCTTTATGTGGTCGACCTCTCGAAAGAGAGTCAATCTCTTCCTACATGTCTAATGGCCAAGGCTGACAAGGGATGGCTTTGGCATCGTCGCCTAGGCCATGTCAACATGAGAAATCTCAATCTCCTCCTAAAGGGTGAACATATTATTGGACTAACCGGTATCTCCTTTGAGAAAGATCGTGTGTGTAGTGCTTGCATTTCAGGGAAGCAAATTGGAAAGCATCATCCTTCCGTTACCAAGGTGGCCACGTCAAGACCCTTGGAATTGCTCCATCTGGATCTCTTCGGGCCTTCGACATATGACTCTCTTGGTGGAATAAGATATGGTCTTGTCATTGTTGATGATTACTCAAGGTATACTTGGGTCTTTCTTCTCAAGACGAAGGATGAGACTTTCAAGGAATTCATGATCTTCGCCAAGCAAGCTTAACACACTCATGGAGTGGAGATCAAGACTATTAGAACCGACAACGGCACCGAGTTCAAGAATTACACCATGCAAGAATTTGTTGAAGATGAGGGGGTCAAGCATGAATTCTCAGATCTTTATACCCCTCAAAAAAATGGTGTTGTTGAAAGGAAGAACCGGACAATCATTGAGATGGCAAGAACAATGTTGAGTGAATTCAAGTCCCCTCACAATTTGTGGGGAGAAGCTATTGCTACCGCGGTTCACTACACGAACCGGCTCTTCCTCCGTGCTCCCTTTGACATGACTCCATATGAGATTCTCACAAGTAAGAAGCCCAATGTCAACCACTTCCGTGTCTTTGGGTGCAAGTGTCTCGTCAAGAACAAAAAGGAAAAGCTCGGTAAATTAGAATCTAGAAATATAGAGGGTATTTTTGTTGGTTATGCGGAAAACTCTCATGCCTATAGATACTACAACAAGACTAATGGTTGTGTTGAAGTATCTTGTGACGTGGAGTTTTTGGAGAATAATGGTCCCCATGAGGGGCAAGTTTCTTCTCGTGATGTAGAAGATGGTGATTCTTCTCAAGTCATCAAGTTGATGGGTATTGGGAACATCTTGCCTACCGAGTCTCACATTCATGTTCAACAAGATGATGGGGAGAATAAAGATCAACTCAAGAAGAGCCGCGCTCTACCCAAGTTGAGCCATCAAATGCATCACAAGATCAACATCTCTCTCATGATGCCTTGCAAACCGAAGAACAAGAACCAAGCCCTCAAACCTTCGAGCAAGACCAAGTAGAAGATCAACCTCCATCTCAAGGCCAATCTCAAGATGGTGTCAACGATCAAGGCCCCTCAAAAGATGAATTTGTTGATCATGAAGGCACAATTCGGAAGATTAAGGCTGCCTCCATTGCAAGTGGTCTTCAAGTCAACAATATCCTTGGAAGCATATCAAGAGGGATCGAGACCCGTGCCAGGAAGAAGAACCTCACAACCTTTTGTGGGCACCATGCTTTTGTGTCCAACTTTGAGCCCCTTAAGGTACATGAGGCTTTGGAGTATCCGGATTGGGTCATTGCCATGCAAGAAGAACTCGAGTGTTTCACACGCAATGAAGTATGGTCTCTAGTGGAGAGGCCTAAAGATCATCGCATTAATGTTATTGGGACCAAGTGGGTGTTCAAAAACAAGCAAGATGAGAACGGGGTTGTCACGAGGAACAAAGCAAGGTTAGTGGCGCAAGGGTATGCCCAAATAGAAGGTATTGACTATGAGGACACCTTTGCGCCCGTTGCTCGTCTTGAAGCTATTCGTCTCTTGCTTGCTTATGCATCTTTCCATAACTTCAAGCTTTATCAAATGGATGTGAAAAGTGCATTTCTTAATGGTCCCTTGAAAGAGGTTGCATATGTAGCTCAACCCCCGGGTTTCGAAAACACACGCTATCCCAACCATGTGTATCTACTCCATAAGGCTCTCTACGGACTAAATCAAGCTCCTTGTGCTTGGTATGAGCACCTTAGGGATTTTCTACTCATGGATGGGTTTAGCGTGGGTAAGGTCGATTCCACCCTTTTCACCAAACGGGTTAAAGGGGGTGGCTTATTTATTGTTCAAATATATGTTGATGATATTATATTTGGTGGAACTAACAAATCTCATAACAAAGCTTTTGCCGAGTTGATGACTATGAAATTTACGATGTCCATGATGGGGGAGTTGAAGTTCTTCCTAGGCTTCATCATAAAGCAACTTCCTCATGGCACTTTCATCTCTCAAGAGAAGTACATTAAGGATATGCTCAATAAGTTCGAGATGGCCAAGGCTAATCCCATGAAGACACCCATGCCACTAAATGGACAACTTGGCCTTGGAGTAGGTGAGAAGGACGTGGATCGAAAGGTATATCGTTCTATGATTGGTTCCTTGCTCTACCTTTGTGCTTCTAGGTCGGATATCATGTTAAGTGTAGGAATGTGTGCTCGTTTTCAATCCGCTCCCATGGAGTGCCACTTGATGGCGGTCAAACGGATTTTTAGGTACCTTGTTCTCACTCCTACTCTCGGGCTTTGGTATCCAAAGGGGTCAACCTTTGAGCTTGTTGGCTATTCGGATGCCGATTGGGAAGGTGATAAGGTTGACCGGAAATCAACCTCCGGGGCTTGCCAATTTATTGGCCGATCGTTGGTGAGTTGGTCTTCCAAGAAACAAAACTCCACATCCCTATCCACCGCCGAAGCCGAATACATATCCGCGGCATCTTGTTGTGCTCAATTGTTATGGATGAGGCAAACCTTGAAAGACTATGGTGTGTCTCTTGGTAGGTGCCTCTTCTATGTGACAATGAAAGCGCGATAAAGATCGCCAACAACCCCGTCCAACATTGCCGCACCAAACATATTGAAATTCGCCACCACTTCCTACGTGACCATGTCGCAAATGGTGATATCAATCTCACTCATGTGGGTACGATGTTCCAATTGGCCGATATCTTCACGAAGCCTTTGGATGAAGCCCGGTTTGTCATGTTGAGGTGAGAACTCGGTATCCTAGATCCCCAAAACTTGGATTGATTTGCTTCTTGCACTATATTCTTGCTCTTAACATGCTATGTAGACTAGTTGCGCCACACATGTAGGGATAGCCATCTTACCATGTCTTGGTTTGATGCATACCTATGTGTGCAACATAAATTGATCTTGTGTCATGATATGAGTCCAAGCATCTATCTTTGAGGCGTCATGACACATGTGCTTAAACATAGGGGGATAAATCCCCCACAACCTTCTAGCCTCCTTTGCTTTTCAATGGTTTCCATCTTGAGGCTCTCTGAGTTTGAGCTTCCTCTAACTCTTGATATCTTCGAATCATGCCTATTGTTGCTCTTTGTGAGGTTGAAATTGGTTCTTTCCAATAGGCATGCCTAGATCACCTGCTTCCTCTACCCTTTTGGAGTCTACTATCTTCCTCTAAATGCACATGCCATCCTCGAAAAAAAAACATATTCTGTTGTTCGGTTTTTGGCCCGGTCGAACCGGCTCCCAGACCGGACAGCCCGGTGCCAGCATCAGAAAACCGGACCAGAACCGGAAAGTACGGTCATACTATACCGGGTCTATCCGAATCTCTTGTCTGAATCGTTTTTCGGTTGCAATCCGGTTTTCCGAGCTGTGGACCGGGTCCTCCGGTTTGGATCTCGGTTCAACCGAACTCAAAACCGAGTTTTCAAATCTGTTTTTTTTCTTTTCTCCCTCTTCTCCCTGGTCCCCCTCCCTCCCACAGTTCCACTTCACTTCCCCTGACCTCTCCTCCTCCATTGTCGCCCCTCCCCACCCTCCCCTCCTCTCCTAGGGTGATTCCACCCCTAGGATCCATAGATCGGGCCACCATTTCGTAAGGAAGGACTTTTGGAGGCTTCTCACCAAAGGAATTTCTTCCTCTCGGGGTGGTTCGGGACCTTTTTGGTGTTCTCCTTCCTCAAAGGCTCCTTGGTGCCTTCCTTCACGGGAAGTGTAGAGGTCCCAACCTTCAATAAGGTAGAGATCCCTGTGTTTACAATGCTAGTCCCTGGATCAATAGCTAGCATCCACAGTTAAGATGTATTATCAAGAAACAAAGGTCATAATACAACTTTATAACCAGGAATAACATAATTTTAATACATCTTACATAGCTCATTTGGCTAACACATTACATTGCAGCAGAATATCTATAAGCATGGGGTCCTTCATCTTCAAAGTGCCACAGGCAAACATGTTGGTTGTAGACTTGTAATCCTAATCAATCAACTTCACTAATACCAAACAAACCTGCAACATATCAAGTTACAGCCACAAGGGTCAATACATTTGAATTGTATTGGCAAGTTTCACTACTATGTAGAAGTAAGTGGATCCTATCACTACATGCATATTTGGCTAAGTAGGGTTTTAGGCTCATTTGCAGAAAGCAATAATTTATCCTATCTTTTTAAAATAGTTTGATCTTTTGTCAAAAACTTTCTGAGCTCCTTGGTACACCCCAAGTGGTTCAAGTCTGTCAAAATCTTTTGAGCTCCTTGGTACACCCCAAGTGCTTCAAGTCTTTTGTTGTCACTTTCAAGTTTTACTTTTAGAAATTGGAATGTCGAGATTTCCCATAGCTTCAGGCCTTAGTTGCTCAGTATTGTCCATAACCGGGGACACGGCTAAGTACTTAGATTTTTATCTTCTGCAGAAGTGGTACACTTTACCCACATGACACAATCTCATCTTGTTGCCACCAGTGGCCGCTGGATAAGTACTCACCAAGATGGAGTACTGGCAGATTGAGAATGTGACGAAGTCTTTCCATAGGGTCCTCCCATACATAATGCCAGCTTGTCTTCAGGCACCAATGTAGGGTTCCTAGTTCCCTCATTCCAGTAACCTGAAGGGCCAATGCATGGGTCTTCCATAATGTAATAGACTAAGCCAGTGCCCATTTAGCATGTGGCTGTACACGGAAGCCACAATACGAGAAACATGTTCAATCTCTAAGTCCCTGGGTGGTTTTCATCTAGTGCACAACAAAAAGAGATTGCCATATAAACATGGTTCCTCTTGTTGCCACCTTGTCCAAAAATTGAGTATCCTTGTCCACCCAGGTGGTTCATTGAGTACTTGTTTTATTATAAAAAACACAAGTCTTTTCTCAACTTCATAAATCTCAACATGTATCTCTTCTCAATATATATAGCATGGCTAAGCATTTTACAACTACATTGTTTCCACTAAGGAATGTATAAGGGTATCCTATTAGGATTTAGCATAGCATATAGTATAGAAATCCTTTTCATGCATGTTTCAAAAATACACTAAGTAGTAATGAAAATAGTAGGACTTGGATGATAGTGTCACTTGCCTTTTTGGTAGAGGATGTTGGTTCAATCCTTGATCTTGCTAATATCACACTCTTCTAACTTCACTACAAATCAATCAAGCAAACATAGGTTCAACTAGCATTCCAACCAACATTCAAACAATTTAACACTCATAAAATAATAGAAACAAAGTCATGCATACAAGCATGCAAAAGATAGTTTTATTTTCAAAGGTGGTTTCTACTAGGCTCTAAACATTGTAAGGCTCAAAGTGGTCATTTTCTAAAGTGGCAAAGTCATTTGCAAAAGGGTTTTATCTATAAACCATTTTTAAATCAAATCATTATTTCATGTGGTGGAAAATGTTTTTAGCAAAGCAACAATTTTATGTTGTTCACCAAATAAGTTGTTAATTCTCAAAACTTGGTGTCTAGGGTCAGTAGGTTTGAATCAACACATTTCCTAAGGGTTCTTTCTCAAAAATCATTTCCATAACAAAATCAATATTTTTATTTGACTAGAAATGGGCTAAATCAATTATTCAATCCTAATCTTCACAAAATACATTTTTAAATCCATAAGTTGGTTCCTAGGGTCAGTAGGTTCACAACAAACCAATTTTCAAAGATTTTCATCCTCAAAAACTTTTTGGAATAATTTTTATAACCTAAACAAGCATACACATGTTTCTGCAAAAACAAACAATTTAACAGAAACTTTTTACTAAACAACTGGCATGATTGGCTAGGGCTTGTATTGCTGAATCCATTGATATAAAGTTTGCAAAATTTGGACGTGTAGAACTAAAGTTATGGATTTTTGAAATTTGCAAACAAATCAGATTCTAAATCTGTTTTAAACAGATCCAATGCCACGCGGCGCAAAACTACTGGTCGGTACTGGTTCGCACGGATCGGCTTCTGTGAGGCGTTGGATCTAAATAGATCGCGCGGCTCAGACTGCTTCTTACCCTTTCGCTTAAGTTCTAATTTCAGCCACAAGATCAAGATCTAACGGTGTAAATCTAATTGACCATACTCGAGCGGCGCTGACGGCGGTGAGCGGCAGCGCGCGGTCGGACGATGTGCTAGCGGCGGTTACAGGAAGCAAGGATGATAGAGGAGGGTCTCACCGTGTTCGCGAGGTCGTGGTGAAGCTCGAGGTGATGCTGGTCTGGCGGGGGGCGCACAGGAACGGAGTGGATTGCTCGCCGGAGCTGTGCTCACTGTCAGGTCCGTCTGGTTCTTGTCGGAGGCGAGGCTATAGGCCATGCCAGAGAAAAATAAAGATATGGTTAGGTGCGCGTGAAGATACTGAACACGCGGCTTACAAGCAGAGAGAAAGGGGCGTTCGGTTCTTACGGGGAGGGGTCGCCGGAGAGGTGGCAGACGCGGCGGCGTGTTTGTGCTTGTCCTTGTCGACGTTCTGGGGCGAGCGCGCTTGAACGGAAAGAACAGGGAGAAGCGCCAGAGGCTGGGGAGTGTGTGAGCTTGGTAGAGGAGGCAAGGGGCGGTGTCTACTGGCCGGAATTGTTCGCGGAACTCGCCGGAGCAGTGAGGGCGCGAGCTCGAATTGGGGCAGCCTAGAGGCAGAGGGGGAGAGCTGTCTGGGGGAAATGAGAGAGGGGAGGGAGGCGTTTATGCACGCGTGGTTGTAGGGGGGGTTATGGTCACTGTTAACGCGAATTAATCGCCGGCGTTACTGGCTGCAACGGCAGGGCGTGTTTTGGGGGTTGAAGACGACGCTGAGGTGGCCAGTGGGGTCTGGGCGTCAGCGAAGGAGAGAAGTGTGCGGTGGGGTCCGTCAGTCAGTCGCTGAGTGGGTCGATTCGCGAGTTCGAATCGTTTTCTGCGGGGAGGAGGGGAGTTGGGCTAACTGGGCCAAGTGGGCTTAGCTGGGTTGGGTCGAGTTTGATTTTTTCTTTCTAATTGCTTTATCTTTTTCTAATTCGATTTTCTGTTTTGAAATTCAAACAACAAATCAAACACTCACATGGCTTCAATCTTTGCCAAACTTTGCATTGATTTTTAGTCCTGTTCAACAATACAAACCAAAGTCCAAAACAAAATAATATTTTTATTCTTTTTAGGATCTATTAATAATTAAATAAATAGTCCTTAGTCATTTATTCAAATAGGATTTGTTCTATTTAAATCTCCATTTGAAATCTAAAAATTATCAAAACCAAATCAGTAGGTTTTATTTGAAAATATAAAATACTTGGAAATCTCTTTTAAAATAAAATAACAAGTTTTAGTGTTTAATTAAAATGGGAAAAGTCCTTACTTTAATAAAATGGGATATTAATGAATCCTCATTATTTTATTTAACTAGACCTTTACTCCTTTTATCAAAACAAAATATTTTACTTCAAAAACTTGGCCAAGGTTTAATTTGGCTCTATAAAAATAGTCCTTTTATATTTCTACCTTTTCATTTGAAAACCAAATCTTTTTATTAAAAGATCCAAAAATAGTAATTCCAAATATTTTTAACTTTATTGTTTATTTATCTTTTTAAATCCCTTGAGGATTTTATTTGATCCAAATAGGTTTGAAAGTTTCCAATTGGATTCAAAAAGTTTCTTCTCACCCTGAAAATCAACAAAGTTTTATTTTATTCATTTATTTTTCACATAACAAGATTTGGAAAATCTTTGGATGTGATAGGCTACCACCCTTAAAATAAATCTCGTCCCGAGATTTGGGAAGGCTAGGGGTTACAAGTAGGCTCAAAGCATCTAGGGTACTACCACCCTTAAAAATTTTCCAACTAAATTACATATTGGCTTGCTTGGGATCTTGGGGTAACTTCTCTGGGCAAACATCTGCATAGTGTCCTTTGTTTCCACACTTGAAACATGTGACAAGGTTGAGATCCTTCATAGGCTTGTTTATCTTTTGCTTCATGTTTTCTGGACAGTTGCTTGCATAATGTCCTTGGTTACCACAACTGAAACATGTGGTTCTTCACGTATCTCTTGTGGTCAGGTTGCTGCATAATGGCCTAGCTCTTTGCAGTTGTTGCACCATACTTGGCCAATTTCCTTATACTTCTGTTTCTCTGGACATTCACTGGAATAGTGTCCCATTTCTTTACAATGATTACATTGCACATGGCTTTTGTCCTTCTTTTTCTTGGGTTTCTCCAAATCTAGGAGTGCTTCTAGTTCATGTTCTTTATATGTTATCTCATAGGTAGGAATGTCTACTGGTTTCTTGGACCTTCTATTGCTCCTTGGATAATTCATATGCCTCTTCTTTGGTCCTTTAAATTGAGTTGTATTGCATGGAGGTATAAGTGGAGATTTTCCTTTGTCCTCATCCTTCTTGGTAGACTTAGCTCCTTCTTGGTAGTTTGCAATCATTTGTTGCACTCCACCTTGTTTCCTTTGTTCAACGATGGAATAGATGGGGCATTGAATAGGGACATGATTATTTCCTTCACATAGGTAACAAGTAGCTTGAGAGGTGGGACATTGGCCAACTGGATGTTTCTCTTCACAGTTGGGGCATTGATCTCCATGCTCCTTGGAAGTGTGATCCTTGTCTCCACAAATATTGCAAGCTTTGGTTCCTTCTAGAATAACATCTTTGTCATCCTTGTTGTCACAAACTCCTTTGGAAGAGTTGCCTTCCATGTTGATCATTTGATCTGTCACCTTATGCAACATTTGGGCTTGGTTTTCCAAAAATCCTTGCAGGGTTGGATCTTCCCCACTGGTGTTGGCTATGAATTGAGCTGTCATTTGGTTCAACTGGTTTTGGGTTGCTATGAGTTCTCTCATGTTGCCCTCTTGGTTGGTGTTGGTGTCATCAACCTTGATGTTGGAGTCTCTTGGAGTAGTCATCTGTTTGGGTTGAATGGAGATTAGAATAGGCAAAATATCTCTAAGGAAATAGTTCTAATCACACACTTTCACAATTCACACAAACAATGTGCAAGCAATCACAAACAAACACTCCTTTCAAACACAAGTTTCCAAGCATATTCTTAGGCAACCAAAAATATTTTTGTTACACCACATAAGTTGGTGTGTTTGACTTAACTAAATATGGTGGTCCATCTATATGGTTCACTTGTGATCTTTCCTTCTTCCTTTTTGGTTGTTTCCTCTTGCATGAGATCATGGTTTCCTTGGGAAAACTCTTGGTCACAAAACTTCAAAGGTGATGAGGGTTCTTTCTAAGTTGTGTTTCCTTAGTCTCCAAATCTTGAGCAAGATTTCTTGTCTCACTTGTCCTTAGTACTATCCAAGGTTGAAGTCCTTGGTGAAAATGCTGAAGATGTTGAAGTCATTAGAGTGGAAGATGTTGAAGTCATTAGAGTTGAAGATGTCCTTAGCTCATGGTGAAGTCTTTGGCCATAGGGTAGGTTTTATCCATCAAGTTTGAAATAGATGAGATGTAGAATCAAAACCAAAATGGTTGAGGGAAAGAGTTTACAAGATTGTTTGTAAATAAGTTTTGGGACAAATGCAACTCCTATTTTTCTAAGGGTTTTTGTCCAATCCTAGGTTTACAAATCCTACAGGCAACACAATGCTCTGATACCATCCGTAGAGGTCCCAACCTTCAATAAGGTAGAGATCCATGTGTTTACAATGCTAGTCCCTGGATCAATAGCTAGCATCCACAGTTAAGATGTATTATCAAGAAACAAAGGTCATAATACAACTTTATAACCAGGAATAACATAATTTTAATACATCTTACATAGCTCATTTTGCTAACACATTACATTGCAGCAGAATATCTATAAGCATGGGGTCCTTCATCTTCAAAGTGCCACAGGCAAACATGTTGGTTGTAGACTTGTAATCCTAATCAATCAACTTCACTAATACCAAACAAACCTGCAACATATCAAGTTACAGCCACAAGGGTCAATACATTTGAATTGTATTGGCAAGTTTCACTACTATGTAGAAGTAAGTGGATCCTATCACTACATGCATATTTGGCTAAGTAGGGTTTTAGGCTCATTTGCAGAAAGCAATAATTTATCCTATCTTTTTAAAATAGTTTGATCTTTTGTCAAAAACTTTCTGAGCTCCTTGGTACACCCCAAGTGCTTCAAGTCTGTCAAAATCTTTTGAGCTCCTTGGTACACCCCAAGTGCTTCAAGTCTTTTGTTGTCACTTTCAAGTTTTACTTTTAGAAATTGGAATGTCGAGATTTCCCATAGCTTCAGGCCTTAGTTGCTCAGTATTGTCCATAACCGGGGACACGGCTAAGTACTTAGATTTTTATCTTCTGCAGAAGTGGTACACTTTACCCACATGACACAATCTCATCTTGTTGCCACCAGTGGACGCTGGATAAGTACTCACCAAGATGGAGTACTGGCAGATTGAGAATGTGACGAAGTCTTTCCATAGGGTCCTCCCATACATAATGCCAGCTTGTCTTCAGGCACCAATGTAGGGTTCCTAGTTCCCTCATTCCAGTAACCTGAAGGGCCAATGCATGGGTCTTCCATAATGTAATTGACTAAGCCAGTTCCCATTTAGCATGTGGCTGTACACGGAAGCCACAGTACGAGAAACATGTTCAATCTCTAAGTCCCTGGGTGGTTTTCATCTAGTGCACAACAAAAAGAGATTGCCATATAAACATGGTTCCTCTTGTTGCCACCTTGTCCAAAACTTGAGTATCCTTGTCCACCCAGGTGGTTCATTGAGTAATTGTTTTATTATAAAAAAACACAAGTCTTTTCTCAACTTCATAAATCTCAACATGTATCTCTTCTCAATATATATAGCATGGCTAAGCATTTTACAACTACATTGTTTCCACTAAGGAATGTATAAGGGTATCCTATTAGGATTTAGCATAGCATATAGTATAGAAATCCTTTTCATGCATGTTTCAAAAATCCACTAAGTAGTAATGAAAATAGTAGGACTTGGATGATAGTGTCACTTGCCTTTTTGGTAGAGGATGTTGGTTCAATCCTTGATCTTGCTAATATCACACTCTTCTAACTTCAATACAAATCAATCAAGCAAACATAGGTTCAACTAGCATTCCAACCAACATTCAAACAATTTAACACTCATAAAATAATAGAAACAAAGTCATGCATACAAGCATGCAAAAGATAGTTTTATTTGCAAAGGTGGTTTCTACTAGGCTCTAAACATTGTAAGGCTCAAAGTGGTCATTTTCTAAAGTGGCAAAGTCATTTGCAAAAGGGTTTTATATATAAACCATTTTTAAATCAAATCATTATTTCATGTGGTAGAAAATGTTTTTAGCAAAGCAACAATTTTATGTTGTTCACCAAATAAGTTGTTAATTCTCAAAACTTGGTGTCTAGGGTCATTAGGTTTGAATCAACACATTTCCTAAGGGTTTTTTCTCAAAAATCATTTCCATAACAAAATCAATATTTTTATTTGACTAGAAATGGGCTAAATCAATTATTCAATCCTAATCTTCAAAAAATACATTTTTAAATCCATAAGTTGGTTCCTAGGGTCAGTAGATTCACAACAAACCAATTTGCAAAGATTTTCATCGTCAACAACTTTTTGGAATAATTTTTATAACCTAAACAAGCATACACAAGTTTCTGCAAAAACAAACAATTTAACAGAAACTTTTTACTAAACAAATGGCATGGTTGGCTAGGGCTTGTCTTGCTGAATCCATTGATATAAAGTTTGCAAAATTTGGACGTGTAGAACTAAAGTTATGGATTTTTCAAATTTGCAAACAAATCAGATTCTAAATCTGTTTTAAACAGATTCAATGCCACGCGGCGCAAAACTACTGGTCGGTACCGGTTCGCACGGATCGGCTTCTGTGAGGCGTTGGATCTAAACAGATCGCGCGGCTCAGACTGCTTCTTACCCTTTCGCTTAAGTTCTAATTCCAGCCACAAGATCAAGATCTAACGGTGTAAATCTAATTGACCATACTCGAGCGGCGCTGACGGCGGTGAGCGGCGGCGCGCGGTCGGACGATGTGCTAGCGGCGGTTATAGGAAGCAAGGATGACAGAGGAGGGTCTCACCGTGTTCGCGAGGTCGTGGTGAAGCTCGAGGTGATGTTGGTCTGGCGAGGGGCGCACAGGAACGGAGTGGATTGCTCGCCGGAGCTGTGCTCACTGTCGGGTCCGTCTGGTTCTTGTCGGAGGCGAGGCTATAGGCCATGCCAGAGCAAAATAAAGATACGGTTAGGTGCGCGTGAAGATACTGAACACGCGTCTTACAAGCAGAGAGAAAGGGGCGTTCGGTTCTTACGGGGAGGGGTCGCCGGAGAGGTGGCAGACGCGGCGGCGTGTTTGTGCTTGTCCTTGTCGACGTTCTGGGGTGAGCGCGGTTGAACGGAAAGCACAGGGAGAAGCGCCAGAGGCTGGGGAGTGTGTGAGCTTGGTCGAGGAGGCAAGGGGCGGTGTCTACTGGCTTTAATTGTTCGCGGAACTCGCCGGAGCAGTGAGGGCGCGGGCTCGAATTGGGGCAGCCTAGAGGCAGAGGGGGAGAGCTGTCTAAGGGAAATGAGAGAGGGGAGGGAGGCGTTTATGCACGCGTGTTCGCAGGGGGAGTTATGGTCGCTATTAACGCGAATTGATCGCCGACGTTACTGGCTGCAACGGCAGGGCGTGGTTTGGGGGTTGAAGACGACGCTAAGGTGGCCAGTGGGGTCTGGGCGTCAGCGAAGGAGAGAAGTGTGCGGTGGGGTCCGTCTGTCAGTCGCTGAGTGGGTCGATTCGCGAGTTCGAATCGTTTTCTGCGGGGAGGAGGGGAGTTGGGCTAACTGGGCCAAGTGGGCTTAGCTGGGTTGGGTCGAGTTTGATTTTTTCTTCTTTCTAATTGCTTTATCTTTTGCTAATTCGATTTTCTCTTTTGAAATTCAAACAACAAATCAAACACTCACATGGCTTCAATCTTTGCCAAACTTTGCATTGATTTTTAGTCCTGTTGAACAATACAAACCAAAGTCCAAAACAAAATAATATTTTATTCTTTTTAGGATCTATTAATAATTAAATAAATAGTCCTTAGTGATTTATTCAAATAGGATTTGTTCTATTTAAATCTCCATTTGAAATCTAAATATTATCAAAACCAAATCAGTAGGTTTTATTTGAAAATATAAAATACTTGGAAATTTCTTTTAAAATAAAATAACAAGTTTTAGTGTTTAATTAAAATGGGAAAAGTCCTTACTTTAATAAAATGGGATATTAATGAATCCTCATTATTTTATTTAACTAGACCTTTACTCCTTTTATCAAAACAAAATATTTTACTTCAAAAACTTGGCCAAGGTTTAAGTTGGCTCTATAAAAATAGTCCTTTTATATTTCTACATTTTCATTTGAAAACCAAATATTTTTATTAAAAGATCCAAAAATAGTAATTCCAAATATTTTTAACTTTATTGTTTATTTAACTTTTTAAATCCCTTGAGGATTTTATTTGATCCAAATAGGTTTGAAAGTTTCCAATTGGATTCAAAAAGTTTCTTCTCACCCTGAAAATCAACAAAGTTTTATTTTATTCATTTATTTTTTACATAACAAGATTTGGAAAATCTTGGGATGTGACAGGAAGCCATGTCCTCGGGTACTCCTTTTTCTCCCTTTCCTCTTGTCCTTCTCAAATCCCTATGTTTTGCTATACATTGTGTTGGATTTGAGAAATTAGGGGTCCACCTAGTTTTTTTTTCCACCCTCATTCCTCCATGTCCTACCCACTCTGCTTAGAACTGTATTTGCGCAAGTACTTGAGTCATTGGTACGATTTTTTACATTGCATAGTGGCCTCTGTGGATCTCGGTTTGAAACCCGGTTGGTCCGGCTGTAACACCGGACCGTCTGGTCTGAGTTCTATTTTCCAGCTCTGACACCGGACCGTCCGGTTTTTCTTTCGGTCCAACCGGACCTGGCACCGGACCATCCAGTTCTGGGATCAGTTGTTCCGGCCCTGGCACCGGACCTCTCTGCAATGTCTCCTATTTTACCATGCACATGCCCAAATCCAAGTTTCTTTTTCTCTCATCCTCCCCTTTGGCCTATGTACTTATCTCTGTGCTCCCCAACCTCTCTCTCTCTCTCTTTCACAGGTGAAGACGCTGATTCTGCTGGTGATGAGTATGTGCCTGATCGTGAGTATGTGCCCGAAGTAGCTAACAGGATTAAGCGGGCTCGTCGCAACACTCAGTCTGTGCAGCTTGAGCCTGAGGGTAGCGCTCGCTCTGGGCGCATCAAACTCAAAGCTAACAGGGGTAAGCAGTAAGCTTCTCAGGCCGAGGCTGAGGATGTGCCTTGTCAAAATCTAAAGGGTATGGAGATTGGTCAGTACCGGGCTCTCCGCAAGCAGAATCCCTATCGCTTCAAGCAACGCACCTATACAGGATCTGACAAGAAATTTTGGACTGAGACTCAGGCTATGATGTGGGATCACATTTACACTTAGTTCCGGGTCACTCCTTGTGGCCACATTCAAGCTCTCAATCTGGAGTGGTTCAATATGTATGCATCCTCTGATTACTTCTATGTTGATGAAGCTTTGAGGAAAATGGATATGTTCGACCTCGTCTGTCTCAAGGAGGACTATTACCCCGACTTCATCTGTCAGTTCTTTTGCACAGTCTATTTTCATGATGATGACGATCGCACTATGACTTGGATGACTGGCACGAGGCGTTTTCAGGCTACTTATGCTGATTTGGTCGATGTCATGGGCTACACTGGTCGCGGCGGAGGCTTCCGTATTCACAGTGAGAAGGTCAAGCCTGCTGAGACTCTTGCTTTCTGCTATCCCAGTGATTCTCAGTGGAGTCCCCCGTGCATGACTGGCATGTATTACTACTATCACACCTTGCCCACTATCTTCCGTCAATCCCTTGTTTCCCGTGTTGGCGATTCCACCAACTGCCGTGGGTATTTTGCCAACTTGTTGTACTACTGTCACCCGGATCGGCTGAGGAAGATTGATGGATGTGACTTTGTGTACTGTGAGCTGCGGCGGGCTGCTGTGGACAGGATGACTCCCACTTTCTGCGCGTATGTTCAGAAGCTGCTCAATCGGGTGGTGCCGCCTGGTGTGATGGTGGGCAAGCGCGAGGAACAAGAAATGCTCAATCTTTGTCTCCGTGCCCACACTCCTGATGTCCCTGGGATGCGGCCTCCTAAGCACCGCACCAAAGCTGCTCATGATCCTCGGCCTTCTTTTTCTACTCGGGCTGGTTCTCGTCGTCCTGTTGGTGAGTCCTCCTCTCACCCAAGGCCGAAGGGTGGTGCTGCCAAGTTTTTCAAGAGGCTATTCCAGATGTGTCGTTCTACCTATGATGTGAGTCACAAGGATTTGGAATTGAGCCAGGAGACTAGGCACCGCCACAATGAGTATCTTGCGACCCAGAATGTCATTCCTCCACCAGATGGTCCTGAGATGGCCCCTGTCCCTTATGTCAACTATGAGATGCCGCCTCTTGATGATGCTATGTTCTATGGGTACTTCCCCGGTCGGTTTGCTCCCAGTGGTCCTGGTGGTCCCTCTGCTCAGGGTCATGATGATGATGAGGACAATGATGATGCTGCTGATAGTGACGAGTACTCTGAAGAGGAAGATGTCCGTCCTCCTCCTCCGCCGTTCTTCTAGTTGGGCTGCGTTAGCATCGCTCTCCTCCTCTTCCTTTTTGGTGTCTCGATGCCAATAGGGAGAAGAGTAGAGTTCTATTAGTTATCTACAGGTTCCTTGCCGGGGTTTTCCGGGGTTCGCCGTTAGCACAATGCCCCTTGCGTTCTCATTGCTTCTTATGGCATTGTGCTTTCCCTTTCGCTTTATGTATGAACTATCTGCTTTCGTTCCGTCTGTTCGACAAGTTTGTGCTATGTGTGTGAACCATGGATATTTATATTATGCTATGACTATGTCTATTGTTGTTTATAATATCTTTGAGAACTCTAGCTCGGTTTGTCATTGCCAACCAAAAAGGGGGAGATTGAAAGGGTATTTTACCCTATGCTATTTTTGGTTGACAATGACACCATGGTTAGAGTGGACTAATGCTATTTCTAGTGTCTTACACAGGTTCTAGTCTGATGCTGTGATGAAAGGTTATCGGAGACCCCCCCCCCCATTTTGATAACGAAGCTTCACACCGGAATTTTCCCTTTTTATGTAATTTGAGTCCGGTTAGGAGCTCCGCACTATTAAGAGGGGTTCTCTCGATGAGATTGTTGGGGATGATCACCTAAGCCATATACACATCCCTTTCTCCTACCTAATCCATCACCAAAGAGAAAAGAGAAGAAATCCTATCCACCAAAGCCTTTTCTGCAGATCCGGTTTTCAGACCGGTTGGACCGGCTCCCAGACCGGACCGTCCGGTGTCAGGATCGGAAATCCGGACTCAAACCGGGTTTTCCGGTTTACTCACTCCGAATCTATCCGAGTCTGGGTACTGAGAGTAGATCCGGTTTCAGTTCGGTTTTCCTGGCTGAGGACCGGACTGTCTGGTGTGTGAACCGGTCCAACCGAACTTAAAACCGGACCTTGCGTTTTTGGCTCAAAACGGCTAGTTTTTCTCCTTGAGTATAAATATCCCTTCTTCCAGCTTGAGAAGGTTAGGCATTCAGTTTATATCATTTCTTGAAGCTCTCTCTCTCTCCCCATTATTGAAACACAAAAGCTCGAGGATCTCCCATTCTACCCAACCAAATCCAAATCCCTTTGGTAGAAAGTAAGAGGAGGTCCCGATCTACGTTTCCACCAAGCCAAAGTTCATTCCCCCGTGAGTTCATCGAGTTAGCTTGTTACTCTTGGGTTTGTGGGAAACCCTAGGCGGCTAGGGTCGCCCGGAGGCATTCGGCTTGTGATTTGCTCCGTGGAAAGTTTGTGAGGGTTTGGAGACTACCTTAAAGTCTACCACGAGTAAGTGAGCTATTCCTTCATGGGATAGGCTCGGAGAAGAAGGTGAGCCTTCGTGGCGCGTGAGGAATCTTTCGTGGAACCTCACACCTCTCCAACGTGACGTAGCCCCCTTCCCAAAGGTGGTGAACACGGGAATACATCTTCGTCTCCGCGTGCTTCGGTTATTCCTTAACTGATCTCTTACTTGTGTTGCTTATCTTGTGATAGCCTTCGAGCTTGAAGTATCTTGTACATCATCTAGGTTGCCTCACCTAGTTTGCATTTAGGCTCACTTATATTTCGCAAAGCCTAAAACCTGCAAAAGATTATAAAGAATTTTGTAGAAACCTATTCACCCCCCCCCCCTCTAGGTTAACCATCTTACACTTTCAGACTATTAGGACGCCGACTTAGAGCCATGTCTTGATTTCTTCTCTTGAGATCCAACTCTCAAGATGTTGATCATCCATTGCTTAACACATAATCTAGAGCTTGGCTAAATTGAGTTCCACACAAGAACACATCTTCATTTTTCTTCTTGATCATATCCTATTCTTATCTTCACATTGGTGATCTTGATACCAATACTCAAGGTATATATTTATCTACATGGCATCCATATATAATCCATACTTTAATTCTTCTCTTGAGATCGTGCACATGCGTGTGGGAGACTATAACTTAAAAAACACTGGTAAAGTCATATATGGGATGTAACCATTTCCCCTTTTTGTTGAACTTTTATCAACTAGTAGAAAATCAATTAGTGAAAATTGGAAAGGATTTTTGGGTGGGTGGACTTTTATCAGCATAAAACATAAAGAAATTCAAAACATGAGATAAAATCAGATCCAAAACATAAGGTGTCCATGATGAGGATGAAGGCACATTACGTCCATGCATCACCATCTCCCATTATCCCATAGGCCAAGTCACCAGCTCATGGACCAAGTGCATAGACGAAACATGACTTATTTGATTTTTTTCCTTCCCTTTAGGATATTAGAGATCTCGGGATATAATTGGATTTTCAATAATAAATACTAAAGCGCCTTAATTTTTGTGAAAATATATGGTATTGGTGGCCCTTGGTAGAAGGCCATTTATTCTATAAGAGGCACCCACTCCATGGATAATTTCTAATCCATGTCTCTCACAGTTGAAGCTAGAGATGTCTCTAGGTGACGAGGGGTAACATCGGCAATTTCCATTGTTGCGGACTTGGGTTTCAGTAAAAGAGGAGCGCTGATGATTTTGTCGGCTTACCAGAAAAAAGGAGGTGATTTACCCAGGTTCATGCCCTCGTAGAGGAAATCCTACTTCCTGCTTGTTTGTTCGTATTATTAGTGGAGACTACAAACTCGTTGAGTCGACTAGATACGGTCTTGCTGAGGGAGAGGGGTGTGTGTATCAAAAGTTGGTTGCCCTCCATGGTGGCTCCTCCCAGCCTTTATATAGGAGGTTAGGTCTTAGAGCCGTATCTGGGTTGGTTACAAAGTGGAGGTAAACTCTAAGTCAAATAGCTCTTGGGATTTCCTTATCTTGTGCGCTTGGAATTAGTGTCCTTGTAGGTTCGTGTCATGAGCTTCATAGATCTTGGTATATCTTCATGTGGGCCTTCCTTCGGGTCGCACCGTATATGCTAATAGTAGGCACCCGAAGGGTTATGCGCATGTCACTAGGTGAGTCATCGGTCTTGGTTGGGAACCGATGAGGACATTGTAAGGGTGGTCAAAGTCATACCAATCAGCGGGATTATGTCTTGCTCGATTGGAAGTCTAGGGCCGGCCATAGGGAGTGGCAAAGGGGCGCTCTCCCCGGGCCCTTGTGAGATAGGGGCCCTAGCCAAACACTTGTTTCTGTAAAAGTAGCTTTTACTTTTAATATTCAACCATGTAGAATAATTATAAAAAATATAAATTGTCCAAGATGTATTGTACTATTTATTTACTCTGACTCTTCTTTTCAAAAAAGGTACTTCATCATTTCTAAATATATTTCTCGATGTCGTATTTCTCTATCGTCTCCAATTTGGTAGACCAACACTGTCTCTCATGTGCATTTACATGGTTGTGAGTAGCGGAGACTAAAGACACAATCATATAATCATACCATTTCACAAACGGCTCTCCTTTGACTCCAATGATTCCCCTTGTCCCATCACACATGTTCAAGAGTATTCCATCTTGATATTAATCTTATGTCTAATATGTTCACTCTTCTACTCATTTTTTACAGTCATATGGACTTATTACTCCCCTAATGTTGTTATGTGATTAATTCTAGTATATCTATGTACATGTGTACACATGAAGATGTTGGAAATATAAGCAATAATCCATATGATTTAATCCGAATAATAAACTGATAAAACATGATCATACAAACGGTACTAAAACCAATTATGCAGATCAACAAAGTAGATGAACAGATTACATCTATAGGAGATAAACCTATCACACCTACAACAAACGCTAGAACAGAGAACTCTAGCATAATTCGAAAAAGACAGTTGAGTATCACGTACAGAGTAGGCTGAATAGCAGCCGCAGCGTCGCCCATGTTGAGGTTGTCGAAGAGGTCGTTGACGTCCGGGAAGAAGTCGTCGTTCGGGAACTCGTCGCCGGACGACGTCGTGGTTGCCAGTAGTCGCGCTGAGCGCTCCCCAAAAACCTGATCGCCCCTCACCCGTACAGGTTCACGAGAGGCGGGGTTCCGGAGGCCTACTGTCCCGATCAGCGGTGCACGCCGCAAGCCGGGATGGAGAAGACGAAAGCGGCAGCGCAAGGTTCTGGAGGATAGGCGCGTGTGTGGATTGATTCCGTACCGATTAGGTTTAGCCCGGACGCTTTATATAGTGCAGGTTAGGAGGATCGTGGGCTCAGCCTACGTCCGAGTCGGTAATAGCCACGTCCATAAAAACTGGAAACGGCTGTAATTAACGCGTCTGTTAATGACTCATAATCAGTTTTCCCAACAAGCAAAATAAAGCTCGGCTCGGCGAGATTTCCGCAACCCGCGGCGCGCGTGCGTCGTGACGAGGCGAGGCGAGGCGTGGCGTGGCGAGGCGAGGAGGGCGGCGTCGGAGGAGGAGTGCGCGAGGGCTACTCTTCTTGTCACACCTTAGTGAGTGGTGCAACACTCTACTATATAAGGTGGTCCAACTCCCCTTCAACTAGCAATGTGGGACTAAACTTTAGCACCACTAGCACAGCCATATGCTGCCATATTCAAGTGGGCCAAAGAGAATTTCAGAATTTGTCTAATGGACCAACAGCCCAAAACTCACCAAATTCCAACAATCCCCCACAAAGTCTCATTGGCACATCACATCACTTTTTCTTCCAGAACATTGTTTTATATACCGGTGTGTAGTGGAGACTGTTAAGTTGAACTTCCACGTTAAACTTCATGCTACACTAGCTAGCAACTTGAAAAGTGGACTATACCTTGAACTACAAGTTTTCTGCGCGCTAGTTTCACACAAAATCTAGACCAGTACAGGACTACCGTCGGCTTCCCCGCGGTTTGGAGCTTATGCGTCATACTCCAGGGCCTTTCATGAGTTTATTAGAGAGCACCCAACTATCACGGACTGCGACGTTTAACAGTCAGACTCATATAGGTGTGTTCCTCAAGAGATGTTCTGCAGGACAACATCTCCGCTATAAAAAGCCACTTGGAACACATTAAGATAAATATCAACCTGCCATGCAGATTAAGAGAGTATTGCATCTTTATGGAGATGTAAATATAATATGGGGATACTCTCCTCTCAGCTGACCAACAGCTTGTCTCCCAGCTCTAATTCACGGGATCTCCGATCACATAGAGTGGGTTGCCACTGGGATCAACTCATAGCGTGGGTCTCAAACCCATCTCCCTCGATGAATTATCTATCACATTGCGTGATAAACCCTTTGTGAAGGGATCTGTCAGATTCTTAGATGTTTGGATATAATACAACGCAATAACTCCGGAGTTTCTCAGTTTCCTGACATATTTCAATCTCCTCTTCACATGCCTTGATGACTTCATATTATCCTTAGAACTGTTCACTTTGACGATCACAGTTTGATTATCACAGTTCATCGGGATGGCGGGTATTGGTTTTTCAACCACAGGTAAGTCCATCAAGAGCTCACGAAGCCACTCTGCTTCAACAGTGGCTGTGTCTAATGCTGTGAGTTCTGCTTCCATTGTTGACCTCGTTAAGATGGTCTGCTTGCAAGACTTCCAGGAAACAGCACCACCACCAAGTGTAAACAAATATCCACTTGTGGCCTTAATCTCATTAGCATCAGATATCCAGTTTGAATCACTATAACCCTCAAGTACCCGAGGATACCCAGTATAGTGAATACCATAACTCGCAGTGCCTTTCAAATAGCGCAAAACTCTTTCAAGAGCATGCCAATGATCATCTCCAGGATTTGACACAAATCGACTCAGTTTGCTTACAGCAAAGGAGATGTCAGGTCTAGTAGCGCTGGCTAAATACATGAGCGAGCCAATAATTTGAGAATATCTCAATTGATCTTTAGCATTCCTTCGATTCTTTCGAAGTAGCACACTCGGATCATAAGGAGTTGGAGAAGAATTGCAGTCACTATACCCGAAGCGACTCAATACCTTTTCCACATAGTGAGACTGAAGCAATGTAATCCCACCATTGTCATCCTTTAGTAGCTTGATGTTTAAAATTACATCAGCCACTCCCAAATCCTTCATCTCAAAGCAGCGAGATAGGAACTCTTTGACCTCCTCAATAACAGCGAGGTTGGTCCCGAATATCAATATGTCATCAACATAGAGACACATAATAACTCCCTCGCCCCCACCATGGCGATAGTACACACATTTGTCAGCTTCGTTTACAACAAAGCCTTCAGCAGTTAAAGTTCTTTCAAACTTCTCGTGCCACTGTTTAGGAGCTTGCTTAAGACCATATAAAGACTTCACTAACTTACACACCTTTGCTTCTTGACCATCTACTACAAATCCGTCAGGCTGCTCCATATAAATTTCCTCATCTAGCTCTCCATTTAGAAAAGCTGTCTTAACATCCATTTGATGAGCGAGAAGACCGTGTGAGGCAGCCAAGGATAGCAGTACTCGAATAGTGGTCAATCTGGCTACAGGTGAGTAGGTATCGAAGAAGTCTTCACCTTCCTTTTGGGTATAACCCTTAGCCACAAGACGTGCCTTGTACTTTTCAATAGTACCATCAGGTCTAAGCTTTTTCTTGAACACCCATTTACATCCTACAGGTTTACACCCATAAGGACGATCAGTGATTTCCCAAGTACCATTAGCTAAGATGGAGTCCATCTCGCTTCGGACAGCTTCCTTCCAGTAGTCAGCATCTTGAGATGCATAGGCTTCTGAAATAGAAGTGGGAGTATCATCCACAAGGTACACAATGAAATCATCACCAAATGACTTTGCAGTACTTTGTCTCTTGCTCCTTTTGGGAGCTTCATTGTCATCCTCCACAGGATCATCAGAGTGTTCTATCGGCATAGTGGGTTCAGGAATTATAGAAAATTCCTGACTAGATGAACTAGTCATCTCCTGATTTGATGAGCTAGACACACCTTTCATAGGAAAGATATCCTCAAAGAAAGTCGCATCATTCGACTCCATAATTGTACCAAAATGCATGTCGGATACCTCAAATTTTACTATCAAAAATCTATAGCCAATGCTATGAAAAGCATATCCCAGAAAAACACAATCAACGGTTTTTGGTCCAAGCTTTTGCTTCTTGGGTATTGGAATATTGACTTTCGTCAAACAACCCCAAGTTCGTAAGTAAGAGAGTTTAAGCCTTTTCTTTTCCCATTCCTCAAATGGAGTCATGGTTTTATCCTTTACAGGAACACGGTTTAGGACATGACACGCAGTCATTAGTGCCTCCCCCCACCATTCCTTGGAAAGACCAGATGTATCTAACATGGCGTTAACCAAATCAGTTAGAGTGCGGTTATTTCTTTCGGCCACCCCATTTGACTGAGGTGAGTAGGGAGGCGTCCTCTCATGTATAATACCATGTTCCGTACAGAATAAATCAAATTCATTTGAAAAGTACTCTCCACCACGATCCGACCTTAGCCGCTTGATTTTAAGATCAAGTTGGTTTTCTGCCTCATCTTTATAGATTTTGAAGTAGTTCAAAGCTTCATCTTTAGATTTCAGGAGATAAACATAGCAGTATCTAGTGGAGTCATCAATCAACGTCATAAAATATCTTTTTCCACCTTTTGTCAACACACCATTCATCTTACAAAGATCTGAATGTATAAGTTCTAGCGGTGCTAAGTTTTTCGGTTCCGCAGTCGTATTGCGGGGTTGCTTTGCTTGCACACAAACTTGGCACTTAGAACCTTTGACAGTGGTAAATTTCGGAATTAAACTCATATTGGCTAGCCACGTCATGCAACCAAAGTTAATATGACAGAGTCGTGAATGCCAAACATTGGACTCATTATCATTACAAACATGATTAATAACTTTAGTACGTGAGTCTGACAGAGACAAGCGGAACAGACCTCCGCACTCATAACCTTTTCCAAAAAATTGTACATACTTAGAAATTACAACTTTATTGGACTCAAAAACCAACTTAAAGCCATCTCGACATAAAAGCGATCCGCTGACGAGATTCTTATTGATGGAGGGAACATGCTGCACGTTCTTTAGCTGTACGGTCTTCCCCAAAGTAAACTTCAGATATACCGTACCAACACCATGAACAGAAGCACGTGAGCCGTTTCCCATCAGCACGGAAGAAGTCCTTGAGACCTGATAAGAGGAGAACATGGAAATATCAGAACATACATGTGTATTAGCACCCGTGTCTATCTACCAATCAGGAGAATGACATAATGAAAGGATAGTAGGTAAAATACTGTACCCAGCATCCTTCATCTCAGTATCGCTGATAACAACATTCGCGGTCTTGTCGCTGTTCCCATGTTGACGCTTGTCAAAGCGATTAGGGCAGCTAGGAGCCCAATGATCAGGATCACCACAGACGTGGCAAGAGCCTTTCCTCTTATCATTTTTCTTCTTGAAGTTGGTTGAGTGCGTGGCCTTGTTCTTGCCATCGAACTTTCCCTTTCCTTCAATTTTGTTCTTATTCTTGAACTTGTGGGATTGGAAGTTTTTCCTCTGCACTAAATTGGCAGTAGAACCTCCCTCAAGCCCTCAAGTCCTCCACATGAAGAGACCCAATGAGATCCATAACGGAAAACTCTTGTCTCTTATGTTTCAGAGAAGTAGCAAAGTTCCTCCACGAAGGAGGAAGCTTGGCAATAATGCCACCAGCCACAAATTTGTCCGGTAAGGAACACTTGAACTGCTCAAATTCTTTGGCAAGTTATTGTATCTCATGAGTTTGCTCAACGACGGAGCGCTCATCAACCATCATGTAGTCATAGAATTGCTCCATGACATACAGCTCAGTGCCAGCGTCCAAGACCCAAAACTTGGCCTCGAGCGCTTCCCACGCGTCCTTGCCATTATCAAATGACATATAAGGGTCAACAAAGTTGTCCCCAAGAACACTGGACAAAGCCGCCATAAACATGGTATCGGCTTTCTTAAAGCTCGCTTCCTGCTCAGCAGAAAGATCTCCTTCGGGCCTGCCAAGAGTGGCGCTATAACAGTTTAGGTTTTCAAACCAGAGAACTGCTCTCTTGCGCCATATCTTATAGTGCATGCCATCAAAAGGAGGCGGCCTAGTAGCCGCGGCTACACCAGTGGAATTCAGTTGCCTATAATCAGGTTTTTGGATTGTTGGAAATATAAGCAATAATCCATATGATTTAATCCGAATAATAAACTGATAAAACATGATCATACAAACGGTACTAAAACCAATTATGCAGATCAACAAAGTAGATGAACAAATTACATCTATAGGAGATAAACCTATCACACCTATAGCAAACGCTAGAACAGAGAACTCTAGCATAATTCGAAAAAGACAGTTGAGTGTCACGTACAGAGTAGGATGAATAGCAGCCGCATCGTCGCCCATGTTGAGGTTGTCGAAGAGGTCGTTGACGTCCGGGAAGAAGTCGTCGTTCGGGAACTCGTCGCCGGACGACGTCGTGGTTGCCAGTAGTCGCGCTGAGCGCTCCCCAAAAACCTGATCGCCCCTCACCCGTACAGGTTCATGAGAGGCGGGGTTCCGGAGGCCTACTGTCCCGATCAGCGGTGCACGCCATAAGCCGGGATGTAGAAGACAAAAGCGGCGGCGCAAGGTTCTGGAGGATAGGCGCGTGTGTGGATTGATTCCGTACCGATTAGGTTTAGCCCGGACGCTTTATATAGTGCAGGTTAGGAGGATCGTGGGCTCAGCCCACGTCCGAGTCGGTAACAGCCACGTCCATAAAAACTGGAGACGGCTGTAATTAACGCGTCTGTTAATGACTCATAATCAGTTTTCCCAACAAGCAAAATAAAGCTCGGCTCGGCGAGATTCCCGCAACCCGCGGCGCGCGTGCGTCGTGACGAGGCGAGGCGGGTGGCGTCGGAGGAGGAGTGCGCGAGGGCTACTCTTCTTGTCACACCTTAGTGAGTGGTGCAACACTCTACTATATAAGGTGGTCCAACTCCCCTTCAACTAGCAATGTGGGACTAAACTTTAGCACCACTAGCACAGCCATATGCTGCCATATACAAGTGGGTCAAAGAGAATTTCAGAATTTGTCTAATGGGCCAACAGCCCAAAACTCACCAAATTCCAACAATCCCCCACAAAGTCTCATTGGCACATCACATCACTTTTCCTTCCAGAACATTGTTTTATATACCGGTGTGTAATGGAGACTGTTAAGTTGAACTTCCACGTTAAACTTCATGCTACACTAGCTAGCAACTTGAATAGTGGACTATACCTTGAACTACAAGTTTTCTGCGCGCTAGTTTCACACAAAATCTAGACGAGTACAGGACTACCGTCGGCTTCCCCGTGGTTTGGAGCTTATGCGTCATACTCCAGGGCCTTTCATGAGTTTATTAGAGAGCACCCAACTATCACGGACTGCGACGTTTAACAGTCAGACTCATATAGGTGTGTTCCTCAAGAGATGTTCTGCAGGACAACATCTCCGCTATAAAAAGCCACTTGGAACACATTAAGATAAATATCAACCTGCCATGCAGATTAAGAGAGTATTGCATCTTTATGGAGATGTAAATATAATATGGGCATACTCTCCTCTCAGCTGACCAACAGCTTGTCTCCCAGCTCTAATTTACGGGATCTCCGATCACATAGAGTGGGTTGCCACTGGGATCAACTCATAGTGTGGGTCTCAAACCCATCTCCCTCGATGCATTATCTATCACATTGCGTGATAAACCCTTTGTGAAGGGATCTGCCAGATTCTTAGATGTTTGGATATAATCCAATGCAATAACTCCGGAGTTTCTCAGTTTCCTGACAGATTTCAATCTCCTCTTCACATGCCTTGATGACTTCATATTATCCTTAGAACTGTTCACTTTGACGATCACAGTTTGATTATCACAGTTCATCGGGATGGCGGGTATTGGTTTTTCAACCACAGGTAAGTCCATCAAGAGCTCACGAAGCCACTCTGCTTCAACAGTGGCTGTGTCTAATGCTGTGAGTTCTGCTTCCATTGTTGACCTCGTTAAGATGGTCTGCTTGCAAGACTTTCAGGGAACAGCGCCACCACCAAGTGTAAACAAATAACCACTTGTGGCCTTAATCTCATTAGCACCAGATATCCAGTTTGAATCACTATAACCCTCAAGTACCCGAGGATACTGTTGCCTGCCAAAACTCACCGGCGAGCAGCGACGAGCAACACGAAGAGCCGGGAGGCTCCCAGAACTGCTGGTGGGCCCTGGTCCCTCGGGCAACGGCCCGCAAAACTCCGGCACACGTCCTGGCTTGGTTCGAGGGCGTGCCACCTGACCTATACCTGGTCAGGAAGGTGAAGGATTGCTCCGATTGATTTCCTGCATGGTAAACAAGTATACGTAAAATTCGAGCCGTGACCGGCTCCCAGGTTTCCCTGTAAATCGGCTCCTAGAGCCGATTGCCCCATGGTTCTGCATTAGATTTACGATAACATGAGGTTTTGCTTGATCACTACAAGTTAAATCGATCTACGACAGTTTAATGTTTTTACGACGTAACTGGAACGTCCTACACGTAATTGAGCCTGGTATGTACAAAAGATGAAGAATATTAACCCTAGAGGAGGCCTAATAACCAACGTAAAGTCAATTACCGGAACAACTTCTCTAGAACGAATAAGCTACGTCCTTACGTACTACTGGATCGTTCAACCCGTTTGTAAGGCCTGACTACGTAGATATCAAACTGAACCTTGGCGAGCAAGGCACAACCATAACAGATCGAATCAGCTAAATAAAGATCAAGCAAGGTGCTACCCTTGCACTTGGGAAACGGTGCAAAGGTAGCGAGACAACTAGAGGCGGCATAACTTTAAACAATTATAGCGAAAAACACCGATGCTAGCCTCAACAAATCTATGATAGTAGTGTTACTCGCCATCAACAAGGCTTCAGTACGAGTAACACCAAACAACGCATAAGTAAAAATACTGCCTAGATCGCAAGATGCGATCTAGGCAGCATGACACTTACCCGAAAGAAACCCTAGAAACAAGGGGTGGCGATGCGCCGAGATTGTGTTTGTTGTGAACGTGATTGTCCTCCTTTTCTTGATAACCTTAGGTACATATTTATAGTCCGGAGACTCTCTACTTTTGGAATAACTCTACAACTCTATCTTTACCTAAACTGAAACGGAACCTAAACTGAAACGAAACCTACTACGATACAAGATACACGGGCAGTTTTAGCCCAATTCTACGTACTAGGCCGATCCAACAACACGTTGAATATACGCATCTTCCAAGCCCATCTTGATCACGACCCATCTCCTTCGTTGGCCAAAATATGGTGATAACACATGCCCCCCTGGTTTTGGCAATGATAATTCCAAAACCACTCTGTGTTTTTTTTTCTTCTCCTCTCTCTTTTTTTTTGTATCGGGTTGCGCGTTGACAGAATGCGTGGCAGAACAGAATCGTCACGCTACCCCTTCATCATGATGCCCTGTCTTCTCAACTCCTCCGCAGTGCATGATTTGAC
The DNA here is from genome assembly GCA_910589765.1 of Avena atlantica. Classification (NCBI taxonomy): domain Eukaryota; kingdom Viridiplantae; phylum Streptophyta; class Magnoliopsida; order Poales; family Poaceae; genus Avena; species Avena atlantica. The sequence goes on along the minus strand of OU342735.1, from coordinate 514,231,725 downwards.
GATTTTGGCAGCGCAATCTGGGAAACCGCTATGGCATTGAACCGTCTCTCCACTATTCCCCTTATTTAAATTCGTCTGAGCAGTTCGTAGTCCCCATCTTCCTCCAGTAGCCAAAAAACCCTCTTCCTTCGCCGAAAAAACCCTCCTCCTCCGCCATGGCTTCTTCCTCTACTTCCTCTGGCCTGTCCTCCCACGCCTCCAACTCAATGAGCGACCGAGAGCCGACGCCAGAGCACCCGCCGATGGCGGCGTACAACACTCTTGCCCCACAATGGTGGGACGAGAGGGGTTGGGACTTCGCCGTTTGGTCGGAGGACGACGCGTCCTTGACTGACGGCGAAGAAGACCTGCAGTTCCTTGCTGATGGGGAACTGGAGGCAGACAGCACCGACGACGCCATGTCCTGGGACGGCGTCGACTCCTCCGAAGAAGAGGAAGAAGAGGAAGAAGAGGAGGACACCTCCTCCGAGGAGTACCAGCCGGTGAAGTACTTCCGCACCGGGTCCAGCGAGGACACCGACGACGACGAGGACGAGGAGGACCCTGCTGGCTTCTTCAGCAGCAGCAGCGAAGACGACGCCGGTAGCAGCGCTGAGGATAGCGCACAAGACGGCGGCGATGACAGCGACGACGACCTCGGCCTAGATTAGGAACCAGTAGTAGTAGTAGTAATAAGCTCCCTTTTGTAATCAATCGTCCTTTGTAAGCAATCATCTTTCGAATGAATGAAAATCTGTTTCCCAAAGATTGTTCTTTTTCGCTCCGATTTTGCCGATAGCCGAAATAGGTCGATGCTCCAGAAGTCAATGACACTGTATCGGCTTTCAACATACTGCACGCATACAGTCAAACAAGTCAAATCGCAAAGAGCCGATGACTACCCATCGGCTTCTCCCAAAAAACGTTGACAGGGTCAAAACTTGGTCGTATCTTTAGGCACATTAAAACGGCCACTTCTTGGTTTCAAACGGTAACCTGCGACCTTTTTCAAAACGGGCGACCTGCGCCCTTTTTCAAAACGGACGACCCAAATCTCCAATTGCCCATCGAAAAACGTGCCCTGAACAAACAGCTAGTGAAGATGACGAAGCTGAGATCGCCGAGGTGGATCGTGTCCGTGCTGACGCCCTCCACGCCTTCGAAGCATTTCTTCAGTAGCTTGTATGTGCGAACTGGCACCTGTTTGTAACATGTGTGAACCTCTAGAGTCGATGACCGTGCATCGGCTATATATATATTTTTTTGCTTTTATTCGGCCGATTTCCAACATCGGCCCCCACATTTTTACTGTCCATCGTCTCACGTGCTTTTACTTAGCCGATTTCATGTATCGGCCCCTCAAGTTGACACTGTCCAACATCCCACATGCTTGGGAAATATTTCTTGAGATGTTGACCGTTGACCGCCACTGGGAATTTCACGCCGTCCAGCTCCTCAAGCATGTACGCGTTTCCTCTTAAAACTTGGTCGACCCTGTATGGCCCGTGCCAATTTGGAGACCATTTACCATATGTTGCATCCTTAGTCCCCAAGGGCAACACAACTTCCCATACCAGATCACCAACGTGGAACTCCTTTGGCTTCACTTTCTTGTTGTATGCACGAGCTACTTTGGCCTTGTTCTCTTTGATTTTCTCCAGTGACCACAGCCTGAGCTCGGTTAAATCCTCCACACTGTCACTCATCAGGGTTGCATATTCTTCAGTCGTTAGATCATCCTGAAAAGTGGCACGTCTCGACCCAGCCGTAATTTCCCAAGGCAATACGGCTTCTTGTCCATATACTAGATGGTATGGCGAGGTTTTAATCGCCCCATGGCATGACATGCGATAAGCCCACAATGCCTCTGACAAAACCTCGTGCCAACGCCTAGGGTGCTCATCGACTTTTCTCTTGATCAGCTTGATGAGGCTCTGGTTGGACGCTTCAGCTTGCCCATTCGCCTGAGCATAGTATGGAGATGATCTGATCAGCTTAATCCCCGTGTCCTCGCAGAACTTTCTAAACTCCTGAGAAATAAAAGACCGAACCTCCATCGGTCGTGATAGTTTGGGGAATCCCGAACCTATGGATGACATGTTCTTTCACAAAGTTGATAACATCCTTTGAGTTTACTGATTTCATCGGGACAGCCTCCACCCATTTAGTGAAATAATCAGTAATGGCCAAAATCCACATGTGGCCTTTGCTTGACGGGGGATTGATTTTGCCGATCATATCCATGCCCCAACCTCGGAATGGCCAAGTCTTGATGATGGGGTTCATTGCCGACGCGGGTACCATCTGAATTTTCCCAAACTTCTGACATGCTTGGCACCCTTTGTAGTACTTGAAACAGTCCTCAAGCATGGTGGGCCAATAAAACCCTGATCGCCTGATCAACCATTTCATCTTGTGAGCTGATTGGTGAGTTCCACAGGCGCCTTCGTGTACCTCATGTAGGAGCCGATTAGCCTCGGCTGTCCCCAGACATTTGAGCAATAATCCTTCCAGAGTCCTGTAAAACATGTCATCCCCAATAAGCACATACTTCATGGCCTTGTACCTTATCCGTTTAGGTGCCCCCCGAGCCGAATCCTTCAAGTAATTGAAGATATCGGCTCTCCAGTCGTCAGCTTCCAGGAACTGTACCTGAACATCGGCTCCTTCCGCTACATCCTTGTAGCCTGAAGCCATTTGTGCAAGGTCATTTGCCTCTATGTTCTGCGACCGCGGGATCCAAGTGAAGTTTATGTACCGGAACTGCGTCATCAGCTCACGGCAGTGCAACCATAATGGGAAGAGGGACTCGCTCTCACACTTGTACTCCTCCGTGAGTTGGGAAATCACCAACTTGGAGTCTCCAAAAATTTCCACTGCCTCTGCTCCGGCTTCGAGGAGTAACTCCATTCCCTTGCGTATCGCCTCGTACTCAGCGACATTGTTGGTGCGGGAGGCAGACAATCTGATGGAGAAGGAAAATGTTGCCCCCCGGGGCGACACGAGTAAAATGTCGATGCCGCAGCCATCGTCACAAACTGATCCGTCGAAAAACATAGCCCACGCTCTTATGGACAGTGCTGCTATGTTAGTGTTGATCCTTTCAGCGATAAGATCGGCCAACGCCTGTCCCTTAACTGCTTTCGCGGGTTGATACCGGATGTCAAACTCTGATAATGCAAACATCCATTTGCCCAGTCGGCCTTTTAACATAGGAGCCGACAGCATGTGCTTTATGACGTCTGATTTGCATATGATGATGATCTCTGCTGATAGCAAAATGTGGCGCAGCTTGGTGCAGGTGAAAAACAGGCAGAGGCATAACTTATCGATATCAGGATACCTTGTCTCTGCGTCCAGCATCCTTCTGCTTATGTAAAATACGACTCGCTCCAGCCCATCATAAACTTGCACCACCACCGAGGCGATGGACGTGTCAGCTACTGACAAGTAAATGTAGAACGGTCTGTCCGGCTGGGGTGGAACCAACACTGACGGCTTCGTCAGATATTCTTTGATCTCGTCAAAGGCTCGTTGTTGTTCTGCCCCCCAGCGGAATTCCTCGTCAGATTTAATTTTCACTAGTCCCATGAACGGCTCTATCCTTCCTGACAGATTGGAGATGAATCTTCTGACGAAGTTGATCTTGCCGATGAGAGACTGCAGTTCTCTCTTTGTGGTGGGTGGCTTCATTGTTCGCACTGCCTCCTGACTTTTCAGGCCGATCTCGATTCCGCGTTCATGGACCAAAAAACCCAAGAACTGACCGGCCGTCACCCCGAAGGCACACTTCTTTGGATTCATCCGTAGGCCGAATTTTCTTGTTCGGTCCAGGACGCGTTGTAGATCGTCCAAGTGTCCTTGCGCTGAAGCAGACTTGACTACCACGTCATCGATGTAGATTTCCACCAGCTTGCCGATCAGATCATGGAAAATATAATTCATGGCTCTTTGGTACGTGGCGCCGGCATTCTTCAGTCCAAACGTCATGACTACATACTCGAACAACCTCACCGAACCTGGGACTCTGAATGCAGTCTTGTGTATGTCTTCTGGAGCCATAAAAATTTGGTTGTAACCGGCATTGCCATCCATGAAGCTCAAGATCTTATGACCAGCTGCTGCGTTGATTGACGTTTCTGCCACCGGCATCGGATACTCATCCTTTGGGGTAGCTCTGTTGAGATCCCGAAAATCTATGGCAACACGCCACCGGCCATCCTTTTTCTCTACAGGTACGATACTAGAAATCCACTCAGCATACCTGCATGGCCTGATTAACTTGGCTGTCAACATTTTCTCGACCTCTTTCTTGACTTCTTCCAGAATTTCGGCCTTCATTTGTCGTGCTCGCTACTGAAATGGCCGAAATCCTTTTTTGAGCGGGAGTCGATGCTCAATGATGCTCCCGTCTAACCCAGGCATCTCTGTGTAGTCCCAGGCGAAGCAGTCTGGATATTGTTTCAACAGGGCTATCACCGGGCCCCGCAGATTCGGATCTAACTTTCTGCTGATAAATGTTGGTCGTGGCTTATCCCCAGGACCAATGTCGATCTCTTCTAGCTCATCAGCGGATGTAAACCCATACCCTAGCTTTCCATCACCTGTCAAATCGACGCTAAACACAGGGCAAACAGTAGGTGAGGGTAACAAAAATGATTTGGGCCGATTGCCTGAATCGGCCCCCTTTTTGATTGCATTAGTCAAGGATGGTTTACACCTCATTGTGTTACAATGGCAGGGCATCTCCTTGCTACGACTACGTGATCCGCTTGTCGTACGAGTGGTGCTTCCTATTTTTAGTGGCCGATCGCGAGGATCGGCCGTACCACGTGCGCTCGTGGACCTTGCTACTCTGTCAGGCCAGTGGATAAGACCAGCCTCACCCCGTTTTTTGTAGCTTCAATGCGCTCACAGCCGTCTAGACTGATTCCAGAGATCGGCTCTTGGTCTTATGCTTCCCAGACGTTCATGCCAGCTATGGAAATCTCGATAGAATCATCTGCATGGATGACCTCCACTTCATCTCCGTCCCACTGTATTAGGCACTGGTGCATCGTGGATGGAATGCAGCAATTAGCGTGAATCCAGTCTCTACCTAGCAAGACAGCGTAGGTACTTTTGCTGTCCACGACAAAAAATGACGTGGGTATGGTTTTCCTGCCCACTGTCAGATCCACGTTCAGTACGCCTTGCGTTTCTGAAGACTGACCGTTGAAGTCGCTTAACGTGACGTTGGTTTTGATCAGATCTGCAGTGGAGCGTCCCAAACGTCGTAGCATGGAGTACGGCATGATATTGACTGCCGCTCCGGTGTCCACCAACATCTTGCTGACAGGTTGCCCATTGATGTAACCTCGTAGGTACAGGGCTTTCAGATGTTTGTAACCCTTCTCACGTGGCTTCTCAAAGATAACCGGCCGTGGACCGCAGTCAAACTGTGCCACTGGTAGCTCATTGGTTCTTGGCGCGCAGAATTCTGACGGAAGTACGAACACCATGTTTGTGCCAGCCGATGTCTGTGCATCGGCTTTTACTGGTTTGGGGCGCCATTCTTTCCTTGTCGGGCGGTCTTCCGTTTCCAGGGTCCGCCTAATTTTGATGGCCAGATCGGGTCGTGCTTTCTTTAAAGCGTGGAGATACTGCGCTTCAGCTTCCTCCAAGTTACGCAGCCGCTGCACTCTACGTTTTTGGGTGTGTCTGAGTCCGTCGGACACCACCTTGGACGGTGATATCTGTCTTCGTCTTTGTCATTCTTTGGCTTCTCGAGGTCCTCTGCTCGAGCGGACTCCCTGTAACGGCTCTGGGGTGGAAGAGGCCCTAGACGTTTGAACACTGACACTGGCCTCGTGTCCTCCTTCTGCTGACCGCATTCCGGGCAGTTGTCGACTGTAGGCAATCGGCTCATTCCCGCGTCCCAGCAATACTTGAAGAAAGGACAATCCCAATGTTTGTCTGCGCCTTCCTTTTCTTTAGACGGTCCCCTAGCGAGGTGCTCATATCCTTCATCGTCTCCATCGCGCCGGCGACGTTGGTCATACTGACGCTCATACTTGTTAAGGAGATGGGCGGAATGTGGCTTCTGATACCGCACTCTCCTCACATGTTCCTCTGTTAAGTACCGCCTGTCATTGTGGCTGGGCCGGTCGCATGGACCAGCCTCCTTTCTTTCTTTGCCCCGAGAGCGGCAACCTTCCTCCTTGTACGTGTCATGGTGGTACCCAGACCCTGCCATATTAACACCGAACGAAAAATCCAGTTGGCGCCTCGCGGAGCGACTGAATTCTATCATGTTGACGCCGGGAAATGGGTTCGTGTCCACTTTCATGGCGAACTGCCCAAGGATCAGACGGCCTTGTTCTATCGCCATTTGGATTTGGCGGCGAAGCTCTTTGCAATCATTGGTGGTGTGGGTGAACGAGTGATGCCACTTGCAGTATGGTCTCCCGTTCATTTCCTGAGCCGTAGGGATTTTGTGGCCTTCGGGTAACCTCAGCTGCTTCTCCTTCAGTAGCAAATCGAATATCTGCTCGGCTTTGCTCACATCGAAGTCGAACCCTTTTGCAGGCCCTTGCTGTTTCACCCATTTGCAGGATACTGGATCTGCCCCCCGAGCCCATTCAGCTACGGCCACTTCCTGGTCCTGTGTAGGATCATCTTCTTCTACATCGACCAGGCCTATCGGACGTTTGAATTTGTCTTGGTACAACTCAGGGTGGCGCTGTTCATACATCGTCAGTTTCTGGGCCATGTGCGCCAATGAGTTGTACTCCACTTGGAAAGCCAGATCCTTGATGGGTGCTGAGAGACCCAACACTGCCAACTCGACTGCTTCCTTCTCAGTTAAACGAGCTGAGTAACATCGGTTCTTGACGGTCCTGAAGCGCTGGATGTATTTGGCTACAGTTTCTCCCCGCTTCTGCCGCACCTGCGCCAGGTCTGCAATGCCAGCCTCAGTAGCCTCTGAATGGTATTGGATGTGGAACTGCTCTTCCAGTTGCTTCCAGGTATGAATCGAATCAGGTGGCAGCGAGGTGTACCACCCAAAAGCTGGTCCTGTCAGAGATTGCGCAAAAAACCTTACGCGCATCTGATCCGATGCCGAAATTATGCCTAGTTGTGCCAGGTATCGGCTTATGTGCTCGATCGAGCTTGACCCTTCTGACCCGCTGAACCTTGAGAACTCAGGGAGCCGATACTTGGGTGGCAGCGGAATCAGATCAAACTCGTTAGGGTACGGTTTTGAATAGCCGATTGTCCTTCTCTTCGGCACGAAGCCGAACTGGTCTCTCAGGATGGTACGGATTTGCTCCACTGTTTGAGCTGCAGGGGATAGATTCTCATGACTTGTTCCAGTGGCATACTTGGCTAGCCACGCCTGTTTGTCAGCGTCCATCCCAGACATCGCTGCTCCAGACACGCCTGCTCCTGAAGATCCTGCCCCAGGAACCCCTGCCGCAGAAACTCCTGCGGTTGCAATCTGGTTGGTGCGTGTCAGGTTATTGCAGTCCGGCACGTAGGTGCATATATATCCGTGTGGGATTTCCTTAGGCGGCTCAAACAGGAATTGGCAATCGCCTGGGTCGCCTCCAGCCTTGTAGACGACATAAGCTGCTGCTCCTGGCGGCTCTGGAGCTGCAAGTGTGAATGGCAGCTGTGGCCTGGTCTGGAGCGGTCTTTCTCCCTGGTGAGTCCCTAAAGTAGGCCCCGACGGAGAGTACTGATGTTTCATGATCTCCTGAACTACGCGAACCGCGACCCGTTCGAAAGCATTCACCAGGCTCTCAGAATGGCGGTGCAGAGAATGAGCCACCATGTAGTTGACTTCCTGTCGTAGAGCTCTGGTGCGCTCCTCCGAAGGAACAGACAGATCCACCTCATCAAGAGCACCCTCGGGGGAGAACCCTCTCCACTTGATGCCATGCTTACGGGTCCTCGCAAAAGAGCCGATGATATCGGCTTCGAAGAGATTTCTGATCTCATCATACTTCGCGTTGTGCTCTTCAGGCAGCTCGTCGTACGTGACTGGTCTGCTCTCCATCGCAGCGTCGGATGTTGATGTAGACGTTGTTGAAAGTCCCACCGGGCGTGCCAGAATGTGTTGCCTGCCAAAACTCACCGGCGAGCAGCGACGAGCAACACGAAGAGCCGGGAGGCTCCCAGAACTGCTGGTGGGCCCTGGTCCCTCGGGCAACGGCCCGCAAAACTCCGGCACACGTCCTGGCTTGGTTCGAGGGCGTGCCACCTGACCTATACCTGGTCAGGAAGGTGAAGGATTACTCCGATTGATTTCCTGCATGGTAAACAAGTATACGTAAAATTCGAGCCGTGACCGGCTCCCAGGTTTCCCTGTAAATCGGCTCCTAGAGCCGATTGCCCCATGGTTCTGCATTAGATTTACGATAACATGAGGTTTTGCTTGATCACTACAAGTTAAATCGATCTACGATAGTTTAATGTTTTCACCACGTAACTGGAACGTCCTACACGTAATTGAGCCTGGTATGTACAAAAGATGAAGAATATTAACCCTAGAGGAGGCCTAATAACCAACGTAAAGTCAATTACCGGAACAACTTCTCTAGAACGAATAAGCTACGTCCTTACGTACTACTGGATCGTTCAACCCGTTTGTAAGGCCTGACTACGTAGATATCAAACTGAACCTTGGCGAGCAAGGCACAACCATAACAGATCGAATCAGCTAAATAAAGATCAAGCAAGGTGCTACCCTTGCACTTGGGAAACGGTGCAAAGGTAGCGAGACAACTAGAGGCGGCATAACTTTAAACAATTATAGCGAAAAACACCGATGCTAGCCTCAACAAATCTATGATAGTAGTGTTACTCGCCATCAACAAGGCTTCAGTACGAGTAACACCAAACAACGCATAAGTAAAAAATACTGCCTAGATCGCAAGATGCGATCTAGGCAGCATGACACTTACCCGAAAGAAACCCTAGAAACAAGGGGTGGCGATGCGCCGAGATTGTGTTTGTTGTGAACGTGATTTTCCTCCTTTTCTTGATAACCTTAGGTACATATTTATAGTCCGGAGACTCTCTACTTTTGGAATAACTCTACAACTCTATCTTTACCTAAACTGAAACGGAACCTAAACAGAAACGAAACCTACTACGATACAAGATACACGGGCAGTTTTAGCCCAATTCTACGTACTAGGCCGATCCAACAACACGTTGAATATACGCATCTTCCAAGCCCATCTTGATCACGGCCCATCTCCTTCGTTGGCCAAAATATGGTGATAACAGATACCCAGTATAGTGAATACCATAACTCGCAGTGCCTTTCAAATAGCTCAAAACTCTTTCAAGAGGCGGGGTTCCGGAGGCCTACTGTCCCGATCAGCGGTGCATGCCGCAAGCCGGGATGGAGAAGACGAAAGCGGCGGCGCAAGGTTCTGAAGGATAGGCGCGTGTGTGGATTGATTCCGTACCGACGTCCATAAAAACTGGAAACGGTTGTAATTAACGCGTCCGTTAATGACTCATAATCAGTTTTCCCAACAAGCAAAATAAAGCTCGGCTCGGCGAGATTCCCGCAACCCGCAACCCGCGGCGCGCGCGAGACGAGGCGAGGCGGGCGGCATCGGAGGAGGAGTGCGCGAGGGCTACTCTTCTTGTCACACCTTAGTGAGTGGTGCAACACTATACTATATAAGGTGGTCCAACTCCCCTTCAACTAGCAATGTGGGACTAAACTTTAGCACCACTAGCACAGCTATATGCTGCCATATACAAGTGGGCCAAAGAGAATTTTAGAATTTGTCTAATGGGCCAACAGCCCAAAACTCAGCAAATTCCAACAGAAGAAACTGGTAGATATAAGTATCATAGTATATAGTTCGCTCGATATATATAAACAATGTTGGAGATATGCCCAAGAGGCAATAATAAAGTGGTTATTATCATATCTTCACACTTATGATAAATGTTTACATACCATGCTATAATTGTATTAACCGGAAACATTAATACTTGTGTGATTTGTAAACTAAAATAAGAGTCCCTAGTAAAGCCTCTTGTTAAACTAGCTTGTTGGTTAATATATGATCATGGTTTCCTGATCATGAACATAGAGATGTTATTAACAACAGGATCATATCGTTAGGAGAATGATGTGATGGACACACTCCTATAGATAAGCATAGCATAAAGATCAAGTCATTTAAATAGTTCAATTGCTATATGCTTTCTGATACATAGTAACCTAATTCCTTCGACCATGAGATCATGCATATCACCTTTACCGGATGGATGCTTTGATGACATCAAACACCACACCGTAATTGGGTGGCTATAAAGGTGGCATTGAGTGTTCGGAAAGTTTTGGTTGAGACACATGGATCAAGAGTGGGATTTGTCCATCCATATGACGGATAGATATACTCTGGGCCCTCTCGGTGGAATGTCATCCAATTAGCTTGCAAGCATGTGACTGGCTCACAAGGGATCACATATCATGGGAACGAGAAAAGAGTACTTATCAGTAATGAGGTTGAACTAGGTATGCAGAGATACCGACGATCATAACCTCGGATAAGTAAACTATCATGAGACAAAGGGAAATTGGTATCGTATGTAAGTGGTTCATTCGATCGCAAAGTAATCGTAGAAATATGTGGGAGCCATATGAATTTCCAGATTCCTCTATTGGTTATTGATCGGAGAAGTGTCTCGATCATGTCCGCATAATTCACGAACCGCAGGGAGACACACTTAAGGATTCGACGTTGTTTGAGTAGTTATGGAATGATGAGAAGGATCCGGGATATCACGAGGAGATCCGGAATAGTCCGGAGAATAAGATTCATATAAGGAAAGTCCCGTTTCGGAGTTGGGGAATGATTCCGGTGTTTTCATCGGGAATATTCTAGAAGGTTCCGGAATGTCCGGCACTCCGGGGGAAGGGGTACATGAATGTGTTATATCAAGTTGGTATGATTGCATCATGTACTAAGTGTCATTGATGTACCAAATATAGGATTTAATCAAATCCTAGTTTGAAAAGTCAAACGGCTAGTTTGAAAGTCAAACGGCTATTTTGGGAAGTGGGAAAGAGGAGAAGGAAGTTTGAAGCCGACTTGGGGGAGGAGTTCCTCCTCCCACCGCCGGCCCTCCTTGAGGCCGAGTTGGGGAGGGACTCCCCTCCCCAGGCGCTCCTCCCTCCACCTATAAAAGGAGGGGCAGGGCTCCCCTCCTAGACACACAAGTTCCTATCCTCTAAATCTAAACCCTAGCCATAGCCTCCGGTTTAGAGCCATTTTGGTTTAGAGCTTCTAATTGCACTAGCCTTCGGATTAGAGCCTTCTAATTGGTGTGTCTAAACCCTAGACCACTAAAGCTCTCTCATACTCCACCATACTCGCTCCGGCTTAAGGCGAAGCCCTGCGAGATCTCCCCTCTACTTCCGGTACCACGCCGTTGTGCTGCCGGAATCGCGAGGAGAGTGCTACAACCTCCGCTGTCTGCTGGAACAAGGGAGAGGAAGGTCTTCGTCGAGTACCGAACGTGTGACCGACTGCGGGAGCGCTGCCGGAACGTGGCGCCGGAAGGATCGTCTACGCGATCTTGAGATCGGAAAGAGTACGACTACATCACCCACGAGAATCTGCTCTCGTTAACCGCTTTGGAATCTTCGAGGGTAAGTTATTCCATCGACTCGTTGCTACAATCTAGTAGATAGATCTTGGCTTGTTTGTTTGTATGCGATAGAAAATTTTTGTTTTCCATGCTACGAACCCCTACAGTGGTATCAGAGCCGTGTCCATATGTAGATCTGTTTGCACGAGTAGAACACAATGGTCATTGTGGGCGTTGATGCTTTTATTGTCGATTGCTTCTTGTGTACTTTGCATCTTGCGGTATGTTGGGATGAAGCGGCCCGGGCTAACCTTACATGACATCGTTCATGAGACTTGCTCCACGCTCGACATGCAACTTGTATTGCATATGTGGCTTTGCGGGTGCCTGTTTCTCCTAGCATAGTTAAGATCCAATTTACAACGGGTAATTAACAATACTAGTATCAATGTTGTGGTTCATGTTCGTAAGTTAGAACGACACTTATTAACAGCCCCAAACCACGTAAAACATGCAAAGAAAGTAGAGGCGTCTAACTTTGTTTTGCAGGGGTGTGCAGTGATGTGATATGGCCATGATTGTGATTATATTTGATGTATGCAATGTTCCTTATTGTAAGTTGGCAACCGGCAGGAGCCATATGGTTGTCTTTAATTTCTGTTAAGACCCGCGTGTCTATTCAAAGTAGTTGTAATAGTTGAAGCCGGTGGACGACAACCATGGAGCAGCATCATTGACCTTGATGCAATGTCGGTGATGATGGAGATCATGTTCGTGCTAGAAGATGGAGATCAGAAGCACAAAGAAGAAAGGCCATATCATATCACATATTATGAATTGCATGTGATGTTAATCCTTTATGCATCTTGTATTGCTTAGTAGACGACGGTAGCATTATAAAATGATCCCTCATGCACATGAATTTCAAGTCATAAAGTGTTCACCCTTACTTAGCACCGTTGCTAAAGCTCGTTGTTTCGAAGCACCACGTGATGATCGGGTGTGTTAGATTCTGCGAGTGTATACAACGTGAGCAAGCCAGATTTGCTCATGCGGAATCTAAGGTTTGATCTTGACGAGCCTAGCATGTACAGACATGGTCTCGGAACACGGATCACCGAAAGGTAAAGCATGAGTCATATAGTAGATATGATGAACATGTTGATTGTTCGCCATTGAAGCTACATCAACTCTCGTGATGATCGGTTTTGATGTGGTGGATTTGGTTCGTGTGATCACTAAAACAATGTGAGGGATATTGTTTTGAGTGGGAGTTCACCTAGATTAATTTAATTATTAATTAGAACTCTATTTATCATAAACTAAATCAAAGTGAATTTGCATAGTTGTTGTAGTCATTGGCATCCGTTTACCACCTTGCGCTTAGTTATAATTGAGATGATAGAACTATAGAATTCTGGTTAGTTACTTTACGAACTGGTATCGTATTGTTTTGAAGTGTTAATCTAAAGTTTAAAAGTCCTATTGCAAACTTTCAGTAAGTTCCGGTTACTCCATGAAGTTTAATAATTAGTATTAAATCAAGAGTAACAATTCCAAGTGTTAGTATATAAGTATCATGTTTGTCTCCATGATTCTTGATATTCAAAGGATTCTCTTAATATCAAGGTTATCTAGGATCTGAAAGAGTTGTTTCAGAAACCATGATGTGTGGAAGATATTGTGATATCTGAAACGAAGTTTTGGTTACAACATCATAGAGTATAATATGGCAAAGTTCATGTTCTCATATTTTGATGAGAATTTGCAAAAGGTTGGAGACTTGTTGTCCTAATCCTCCAAAAGGTTTTGGATAGCAACATTATACTCATAATTCATCGTTATAAGCTAAAAGTAGCTTGATCATGGACGATTCCATGATAAGGGTGAATATTTGATGTAGGTAAAATGTTTACTACACCAAGAGATTACTAAAGAAAGGAATTTGAAAGAACACCAAACATTTGATGATGGTGATCTACTTCAAAGTGCAAGTCCAAAGACATTGGTATTTAAGTATACACGCTTTGGACTATGTGTCATATGTATGACTCCACTATTGATGTTGATAGATTCTTTCAAACAGAAAAGGAAATATTGAAAGAAAATCTCATAAGTATATGGCAGAAAGGAAAAGATTAGAATTGTTCAGCTTAAGTATATAAATGATATACATGTTATGGCTATATTCTTTGCTTATTAAACAATGTGGTTCTCAAGTATTTGATACTGAATTTGTTGGTGCAAATCGTCATACGAAACAACACAATTCATGAACTACAATGGCCTAAGTAACTAGCAGAAGAATATGTGATGATGTTCATCGAGAACAAATAAAGGGTTATTGTGTTGCTCGTTAAACATCAAAGCTTGCCTTCAAAGATTTGTTTTATCAGGTATTATGAGAACAAAAGGGTTGTTCAAATAATTGCCGTAATCCATAAAAGATGGATGATTCACAAATCTTGTTGGAGAAATCACATCCATAAAACTAGTGCTAAAAATGTCGAAAGACAAATTGATTGAAGGATCACTTAGGAAGTGACATCGCCGTTTAAATTATATTGGAAATAAAACATGAAGAAACTCCATGTGGATGGAATTTTGGAGTCTTTTGATTTTTGATCAAATGACGCTTGTGAAACTTTCCTAGAGATAATTAAAACTTTGTTCATAGGCCAAAAGGGAACGAATGACTAGCTTATTGGAACTTGTACATATTGTTGTACGAAGTCCATTATGTGTAGTCAAGAGCGATGGATTTCAAATTCATATGCTTTCTCCGAGAATTTGAGTGAATATATGAATATTTACTTAATAAGGATGAAGTGTGAAATATTTGAAAAGTTCAAAGATTTTCAAGATGAAGTGCAAAATCATTGTAACAAGAATATAAATAGTTTATGATAAGATCATAAAGGAAGATATTTGAGTTACAAGTTTAGCATAATACCTAAGATTTAAGGAATCGTTCCGTGGATTTGCATTTCCCGAAACACCATAAGGGTATGGAGCGTTCGAGATATGTAATTAAACCTTGTTTGACATGGTAAGATCGAAGGTGTAATTCATAAAAATGCCATTGTATTTTAAAGATTAAAAGCTTTAGAGATTACTGTTTTTCCACTGAAAAGAGCTCCATCATAATCCGTTGAAATGACACCATATGTTATGGTTTGGGATAAAACCCAAGTTGTCCTTTCTTAAACATTGGCATGCTATGCATAAAAGGATGTTTGCAACCAAAGTCGGATGAACCTGTCTTTGTATGTTATTTCGAATAACTGTTAAGTATTCCTCCATAAACACCTGAGACAAAAAATTTTGTCGCTTAGAACGTCAAGTTTCTTTGAGAAGGAATTTTTCGTGAAAAGATAAGTGGGAGGACAATAGAACTTTGATAAGGTTAAAAGAACCTTAGCTATATGTGCAGAGTTGCGCAGCGCCGAAAAGTGTTCCGGAGGCAGCAACAATGAACATGGCTCACATGCCTCAAAGGTTGTGGACACAAAGGTCTAAGTTTCTATTGAACCAAGTAGGTCGAGTAAACAATCAAATACCAAGATTTGAGTGTTAAATCATTATTTGAGAATAATGAACGTATTACATGCAAAGAAGCGATGATGGGCCCTGACTCCATAAAATGGCTTGAAGCCATAAAATCCGTGATAGTTCCATACACAAGAAATCAAGTTTTGAACTTGAAGGACCCTCGAGAAAAGGTGTAAGACCTTACAGTCGTATGTGGATCTATAAAGAAATAGACATGGATGTTTCACATCTATGAAATAGTCGACATGTTGGGAAAGAGTTCACAACAATGTTCAAAGGTTGTATATGACAAGATTTGATCTTTCATAGCGATATTTAGTCTAGACGGTTTTAAGTAGCAACCACTACATATAATTTTGTTATATGGTAGTTGAATAAACAAAACAAGTTCTTCTAATAGAATTGTTACCTAGGACGTGTGCATGACACGGTCCATAGGGTTTTGTTAATTCAAAGGATGCTAAAAGCATATGCAAACTTCAATGGTTGAAGTGAGCATCGCGGAGTTGGAATCTTCACAATGATAAAATTGTTAAAAGAGTTTAAATTCATCAGAGACGATGAAGATGCTTGCATTTGCAAGAAATTAAGTGGGAGCGCTAAGACATGTTTCTAATACATTATGTGGAAGACATATTGTTGATTGAAAATAATGTATCTTTTATTAACACATATTAAGAATTTCATCCCGATGAAAGACTTAGGAAAAACCCAAATATTTGGCATCAATAGTCGCTAATATGGTTGTGCCAGAAGTACATAGACAAGATATTGAATGAGTTCAATATAGAAACTACAAGAGAGGTTCTTGTCGCACAGAAAGGATTAAATGAGTTCAATGTTGATGATATATTCAAGTGTATTGACATTTGGTAAAGTGAAACAAATAATCAAGTATAGATTGATACTTGATGTATGAAATCACAAAGAGTATTTATATCAATCATACTGTGATATGTACAAATCCAGATATGTCCTATGCTCTAAATGTTGTGAGCATATACCAGAATGATTCGTAAGATGATCATTGGACAATAGTAAGGATATTCTTATGATCTTTTGGAAAGAACTAAGAGTATAATATTTGTAGAAGTGACAAATAGATGGTTAGTTCATTGTAAAAGTACTACATTGATAATAGTTTTGTCACAAAGTACAAATTAAGTTTATCTCAATCTAAACTAAGGGTGGCACAATATAATGGAAAGTGAGTTCCATAATGGATTTGTTATCAAACTAGGTGTAGTTCACAGCGGGATAATACTATGAAGATATATTGTGTGACAATATTATCAACATGTTTTAACCCTAAAGAACTAAAGGTCTCACCAAAGGACCAAATTTATACAAAGCCATCTCATTAGAGAATGAGTGATGCGTAGAGACGCAAATACATGCAATTACACACGGACCTGGAAGTGTCAGATCCGGAGATCAGTTGACCACTAGCAATCGTGTACATACAACACCGGAAAGCCATAGGTGTTGAATATACAAAGGTTTGAAACTAGATTATTGACTCTAGTGCAAGTGGGAGACTGTTGGAGATATGCCCAAGAGGCAATAATAAAGTGGTTATTATCATATCTTCACACTTATGATAAATGTTTACATACCATGCTATAATTGTATTAACCGGAAACATTAATACTTGTGTGATTTGTAAACTAAAATAAGAGTCCCTAGTAAAGCCTCTTGTTAAACTAGCTTGTTGGTTAATATATGATCATGGTTTCCTGATCATGAACATAGAGATGTTATTAACAACAGGATCATATCGTTAGGAGAATGATGTGATGGACACAATCCTATAGATAAGCATAGCATAAAGATCAAGTCATTTAAATAGTTCAATTGCTATATGCTTTCTGATACATAGTAACCTAATTCCTTCGACCATGAGATCATGCATATCACCTTTACCGGATGGATGCTTTGATGACATCAAACACCACACCGTAATTGGGTGGCTATAAAGGTGGCATTGAGTGTTCGGAAAGTTTTGGTTGAGACACATGGATCAAGAGTGGGATTTGTCCATCCATATGACGGATAGATATACTCTGGGCCCTCTCGGTGGAATGTCATCCAATTAGCTTGCAAGCATGTGACTGGCTCACAAGGGATCACATATCACGGGAACGAGAAAAGAGTACTTATCAGTAACGAGGTTGAACTAGGTATGCAGAGATACCGACGATCATAACCTCGGATAAGTAAACTATCGTGAGACAAAGGGAAATTGGTATCGTATGTAAGTGGTTCATTCGATCGCAAAGTAATCGTAAAAATATGTGGGAGCCATATGAATTTCCAGATTCCTCTATTGGTTATTGATCGGAGAAGTGTCTCGATCATGTCCGCATAATTCACGAACCGCAGGGAGACACACTTAAGGATTCGACGTTGTTTGAGTAGTTATGGAATGATGAGAAGGAGACCGAATGTTGTTCGGAGTCTCGTATGGGATCCGGGATATCACGAGGAGATCCGGAATAGTCCGGAGAATAAGATTCATATAAGGAAAGTCCCGTTTCGGAGTTGGGGAATGATTCCGGTGTTTTCATCGGGAACATTCTAGAAGGTTCCGGAATGTCCGGCACTCCGGGGGGAAGGGGTACATGAATGTGTTATATCAAGTTGGTATGATTGCATCATGTACTAAGTGTCATTGCTGTACCAAATAGAGGATTTAATCAAATCCTAGTTTGAAAAGTCAAACGGCTAGTTTAAAAGTCAAACGGCTATTTTGGGAAGTGGGAAAGAGGAGAAGGAAGTTTGAAGCCGACTTGGGGGAGGAGTTCCTCCTCCCACCGCCGGCCCTCCTTGAGGCCGAGTTTGGGAGGGACTTCCCTCCCCAGGCGCGCCTCCCTCCACCTATAAAAGGAGGGACAGGGCTCCCCTCCTAGACACACAAGTTCCTATCCTCTAAATCTAAACCCTAGCCACAGCCTCCGGTTTAGAGCCGTTTTGGTTTAGAGCTTCTAATTGCACTAGCCTTCGGATTAGAGCCTTCTAATTTGTGTGTCTAAACCCTAGACCACTAAAGCTCTCTCGTACTCCACCATACTCGCTCCGGCTTAAGGCGAAGCCCTGCGAGATATCCCCTCTACTTCCGGTACCACGCCGTTGTGCTGCCGGAATCGCGAGGAGAGTGCTACAACCTCCGCTGCCTGCTGGAACAAGGGAGAGGAAGGTCTTCGTCGAGTACCGAACGTGTGACCGACTGCGGGAGCGCTGCCGGAACGTGGCGCCGGAAGGATCGTCTACGCGATCTTGAGATCGGAAAGAGTATGACTACATCACCCACGAGAATCTGCTCTCGTTAACCGCTTTGGAATCTTCGAGGGTAAGTTATTTCATCGACTCGTTGCTACAATCTAGTAGATAGATCTTGGCTTGTTTGTTTGTATGCGATAGAAATTTTTTGTTTTCCATGCTACGAACCCCTACAAACAATTAGTTTTAAAAGACTATAGATCTATCAAATGTAAATATTATTTAACTTGTTGCATTACACTAGTACTAGTAAGTAACACGCTTTGCACGTTGTGTCATATGAGTAGAAGTGTACTACAGCTTAAGTGCAACTATAGCAGATTATACAACAAAAAATGGTTGCGGTAAACCATAAACCGGTTCCGCTGAAGTCTGAAGATGAGCCCCTCAACTTGTACCATAAACCCGAATATTCTTTGCATGCGGTAGGTTGGCTTCTTCATCTTCTTCAGCCCAGATGTTGCCCTTTTTGGTTGCCCCCTTCCCCCAAAGAAGGCATTGTCACCATTAGGCCGAACAATGGCACCGGCGATGTCAGAAAAGAGCCTAAACGATGCGGTCGCAAGGGGATCAACACCCATGATGATGCACTTGTCGGGAGGCGTGGGCAAAACAGGAGGTCCCATTAAGGTTGTGTGGCCTCTGAGTCGATGGTCCATAGCAAAAACTCCATGGCGACGACTGAATGGCGCGGGTACAAGGAGATCGGCGCCGGCGAGGGAGCAGAAAATAAGGGGTTAAAATGTCCCTCCCCCCCCCTCCCCCCCCCCTAAGCTTGGGTTGACTATGCGGGAAATCGTAATTCTGGCTACTATGCGGCCGAATTGAGGTTTCCTGCAACAAAATTTGTGTGTCGTGTCGTTATGAAGGATTTATTTGGAGCATTTATTTTGGGAAAAATTGCAGTTATTTTACATGATCTGCTAGAGATGCTCTAAAAAACATTAATAAGATGTAGGGACATATGGTGCCATAAAAACTTAAAATCTATATGTTTTAATATATATGAAATAGAAGTATAGACTATCAAGTTTTTGATATAATTTTGTATGGGAGTATGAGTATGTATATGTTTTTGAATAAAAGTGCAAAAAAATTAAGGTTACATTTTACGTGTACTAACTCTTGTTGAATTTAGTTTCTTACCGTAGGTGAGTCTCAGATAGGAGATAAAAGTGGTCGACCATTTAGAATAAAAGAGATTAAAATATATTGGAATATAACCATGCCAAATGTAGACATTTAGATTATTAATATTGTCGGCAATTGTACATTTCTTTTTCACTTAGCACATATAGCTATAAGGCTATAAGTTCTAGTTCCACAAAAAAGGAGGTTTAATCATTTTCTAAGATGCCATCATCACAATGCAATTATATTTCCCACCAGAGACCTGGGTAACTCATAATGACATGTCAAGAACATTCGCTGGTCGTAGCAGGTCGTACTCCTATTTCCGCTCGAATAAAAAAAACTGGCACAAAGCACCCATATTGACAGTTCTCTCGAAGATTCGCTCACACGCGCGCACACGGAGAGAGGCGAATCCAGCGCATGACGGCCGTTGGATTGTTTTCGGTTATACTTGATGAATAACAGTTTTGAATATAAAAATGAACGGCTACAAATGTTGTATATGTGTTCTGGCCGGAAGCTAGCTGGGAGGGTGGTAAGTCCAAATTTCAAAACTGCCACGTTATAATAGTAGAGATATTTCTCTTGTGAAATATTAATATCTTTTAAGTTTTAAGTATTTTGTGTGTGAATAAGTAGCGGAGCTTGAGAGACATTGTTGAGACGCCCCCAAAACTCTAATCATGCTTAATCATAGAGTGATCTTTATTTTTAAGCATAATAAATATTAAATATATATTTAATGAAATTTTTGTAATAGGGGGGCGTTGCCCCCCCCCCCCCCCCCCTCTTCTCTCTCTGGAAGCTTTTCCACATTAAACAAAACTTGATGCCGTGTTGTTATAGGGTCCTCAAAATTTATGGATAGACCCTGTAGAAGTCATAGCCGAACCCGATTACTATCTCTGTTTCAGAATATAGTATGTTTATTTTTCCATAACATACTATATTATAGAACAACAGATGTAGAAAACATAGTACTAAATGTTTCATCGAGCATCCGATTGCACGACTTCTGTGTATGTTATCCTTAAGGTTAAACAATAACGACATTGGTGGGCATCGCAACACATCATCTTGACAATAGATACCTACCCACTAGTACCATTTATATGTTGTTTTTATCTAGACAAAAAATATTTTAAAAGTTTATATTCATAAGAATATTCATACTATATAATTTAACGCCCACCACTTACGCATGAACATATTCTGTACTTCCACGTGGAAGATACTTTTTTTTCTGACAATGCTCCTGAATCAAATTTTCTTCGTATTACAATTGCATTTTGTCACGCCTTATTTTTCCTAGCCAAAGCACTACCTTAAAATAATTACAGAATGAGTAAATGAAAACTTGGTAGAGAGCCTTAGGATTAATAACAAGCCAGTGACATAAAAATAACCCGACGAAACGGACAACATTTAATTATGCACGCACAAAACTGAAACCTAATAGTATCAACTTCCAAAAAAATCATTCTGCAAAACTCTCGAATCAGGCTCGCGCTCCGCTTTATAAATAAAGCACAATCCAAGCATTCTGCAAAACTGGCTAAGCTAAATCAGACATCGCGAAGAATGACCGGCAAGAGCATCGCCGCGACCGCGACGGCAACGGCGGACCCGACGGCGGCTGGCGCGGCGCCGCTGGGTTGCTGAGGCGTGGGCGGCGCCGGTGGGGGCGCGTTGGGGCCGATGACCTTGATGGCCATCTTCTGGCCGCGCTCGCAGTGGCCCGTGACGCCGCTGATGAAGTAGAAGAGGCCCGGGTGGTCCAGGTGCACCTCGGTGTCGCCGTTGTTGGAGAAGAAGATGGGGTGCGCCGACGCGCACTTGTTGTACTCCTCCTCCGTCACCACCATCACCGAGTCCTTCTTGTACTTGAAATCTGCGTACATTCCAAGTCACACCACATCCCTGGATGAACCAATATGCGCAAGCACGCACGGTTGCGCTGCAAATTTATTCGAACAAACGAGAATCAAATGTATCTGTCGATTTTCTTACGGACGCTGTCGCCGAGGAGGAAGCGGTTCTTGGACGCCCACTCGTTGTAGGTGTCGGCCTGGCCGGCCGGCGGCACGATCCACCCGTCGTCCGCGCCGACCTCGAAGTCGGTGGCGCGCGACGGGCCGATGAGCGCGAGAAGAAGCACCGCGAGGGAGATCATCAGGAGGTTATTCGCTGCCATGGCCGAGCTTGATTTCTTCCGAGCTGATGGTGGGCAGTTCCGCGCGCGAAACTGAAGATCAGTGGGTCCGATCGATCGGCGATGTCATGACAAGGGGGGAAGTAATAAATTAATAGGGAGCTTGAGTGGCGAGCTGAGGAGGAGGCGGTTATGGGCGCCGGGGAGAGAATGGTGGAGGCGCCGAGTACGTGGTGCCGTGCATGCGCGGAGCCGGAGTTGGGTCGCCGCGGGAGAGTGTGATCGGATCGATCCCGTCGTTGCTTTGACCGCGCGCGCGCGAAGCGCGCGGCTCGCGGAGCTAGGAGGCCATGCTGGGCTTCGATTTGGGTGTTTTGACGTGTCAGGCCCAATAGGAACGCCACACCCGAATATTAAATTTCGCCATGTGTTTTCTTTCATTGATTTTAATACTCCGTCCGACCCATATTAATTGACTCCAATTTGAATATATGAATTAAAATATAAAAGAAGAAAGAAAACTAAAATCGGAAATGCAATTCAGCTTCCAAGAGAATATGCTTCTGCATGCGGAAAAATAATTTTGTAAAATTTAAAAAAAATATGAAAAAATTAGACATGTAAATTCCGGAGAGACTATGGGTGTGTTTGGTAGCTCGAGTGGACTATCTCACCTCGTACAAGGTGAGTCCAGCTGTGCCCACTTTATACAAGTTGATTTTATTTGCTGTATTTGGTAGGTTGTACGAGCTGAGATGTGCTCAGTTGAGATTGTTTTGGTTGTCCCGTATGACATGAGCTAGGCTAGACATTATTAAAAAGCAATCAGGTCCGTGGCTATAAATATGAAAAGCAATTGGGTTCCTGGAGGTTGCAACCGCCGCTGCCGGCGTGGAGCCACTGCTGCGCACTGCTTCTCGACGAGATGGACTCAGCACTGCCGAGTTATGAAGCTCGATTTGAGCTTCATTGCCGGGAAAGGCTGAGGGGCGCTTTTCGTATGAGGTGGGCACTGCCCAACAGACCCGACCCGGCCTAACAAACAAGAAAACGTAGGATGCGTTGAGAATTTCTAGGTTCACACGACCTACCAAACACACCCTAGAGAACCATCTCTAACCATCTCTTGTGGGCTTCGAAGTTGAAGTTCATGATTTCATTTACAAGTTCTACAGTTTTGCTCTCGCAAATTTGGCTGCATCTCATGTGTCCTAATTATGACTATTGTATTTGTAAGACCGATAGGCATGATTTTGCTTGGATTTAAATTTGAATGTCACATTTACTGCAAAGTTATTTATCGATTAGGATTATAGTGAGTTTGTTGGATTGTTCTTCCGTCTTTTGTGTGCACGTCTTTTTAATTTGCACCAAACAGTAAGTAAATAAATGGATTGTGTTGGAACCCATTTTTTGGCTGAATGAGGTTTGAGAGTCAGAGGCTGGAAAAAGGCAAAAAGACTGGTGGACACATTTTGCCATAAGCTAGTTTTTATGCGGAAAGCTGATCGGAAGATGTTCACCGGTAGGCAGAGTCGGCGCTATATGAAAATTCTACACATACACTCAAGAAGGCTAGTCGAATGCTAAAATGACTTAGGTCGTGAAGGACGAGGACTTAACGAGAGTCGGGGGTAAATCAAATTCATGCCCAGGAGACCATATTCGCCGGAAGCGACATGAGGACGAAACAAGAACTATACCAACACGGAAGGAGAGAAAGACGGTTCCAATAGGATATTCGAGCGATTGGGGTCTGGATCAATTACGAAGCCGGCGGTAGTTCTTGCCTAGTTTAGCACTAGTTTACTACTAATAACTCGAATTGTAAAGGTGTAATAGCTCTTGTATATATGGAATGGCAGCCGATTTCAATTGCATACAATCGACAAACATCAATACAAGTTACTTTGTCAATATCCTCAAAACTCTTGTTCATGTTTCCCTTTTTTTAGCGACTTCACATTTCGCTCGTAAAATTGGAAACCAAGTTAAGGACGGTCAGGTCGACTTAGCTCGACCGATAGTCGCAGAAACCTTAGACGGGTCCCTCTCGAAGAACTAGGACTTCTAGATATAAGCATGTTGGCTTACTGCCTTGCGTATCGAGTTGTGATTACGGCTTTCCTTAGGCGCATTGAGCTGTATCACCCTTTGCTTCTACTGTAACCGATAAATATACTACCCTTAGGTGTTAGTCGGTCAAACATCTTGGTGACTCCCTATTGCAAGTGTGGGACCACCTTAAAACGAAACAAAATGACTATGCGAGCTCTGAGTCCTCTGATGTAGAGCTAAGACTTTGTATTTGTTGGATATGATGTTAATTAGTTCAAATGGATTAACTGGGACTAACTATGAGTGTACATATAAGAAACACAAAATATGAAGCACACTAAAATAGAGCATGGAGGTGGGAACAATGGGACATCATTGCGCATAATGTCGGCGATGTTTGTGGCATTTGTCGCTAAATACTTATAAACAAAAAAAATTGTATCAAAACAAATAACATTAGGATAAAGAGACAACAGTGAGATCTAAATGTGTGCAAGACCTTGTCTCCAAGTTCTCGGAGTGTCCCATGTTTTCGATCTCTTCCTATTTGATTTTACGTACAAGCTGTCCTTTATGTGCCACTGCACATGTCATGCCTAAATTATTAATGTTAAAACTCATCTAATTGACTCCGGAGATAGATCAGTATTTGTGTCAAATAGATGTTGAACTCCTTTTTACCAATGTGAGGTGGCCGTTCACATGTCCTTTCCCTTCCTCTCTTTCTCATTCTTGTCGTTGTCGTAATTGCCCGGGCAACAAGGTCGGTCCACAAGACCAGTGCCGGCCCTAAGCCTGTGCAACAGGTGCGCTCGCATAGGGCCCCCTGCTGCTAGAGGGCCCAGCTACATATGAACAGGTGCAACCATGTAGTTTGTTTTGCTTAGAATAATAAACTGAATCAAATCAGCCTTGAGACAACACATATGCATGTACTCTACTGAGGCAAAACATTGACACCTACCCATAGGTAAACTGAATCAGCCCACTATCGATACAAAAGAGGACCCAGCGGCGGGCGCATTGAGACCCGAGCACAACAACTCTAGACCAGCCTGTTTAGGGAGAAATATGTTTAATAGTAATTACTCTTAAGTTGTTGTTGAAATAACCAAAAACACATCTATTATTTGTGTATAGGGGCCCATTTTTTCTTCATGCACTGGGCCCTGCACATGACCAACATGGGAGGGACCCCGTGGCATTTTATTAGGGGTTTTTTACGGTACCTTTTACTTCCCATTGGAGGTGAGAAGTATGATTTAAAATCTAGCCACTGATTTAGATGGGTATCATAGACTTTTTAATAGAAAATCAATTATGGTAACAATAAATTAGCTAATTATCCTATCAATTATGCTTAAATCCCGTTAACTAATTCTCCGATTACGATTACAGAATCTTCATGTGTCTTGAATCTTGATATGACTCATGCTAACTATTGTGCTACAGAACTTTAGCCATAAGAGCATCTCTACTCGTGTCTCCGGAACGCCGAACCCAGGATGAATTTTAGGTACGGACACCGAAAATTGGTCTGGTCGTGTTTCCAGGACCCTGTTTTCGTCCAGATTTAGGCCAACTTTGGTCCGGACTTTTCAGGCCACTTCCAGCATCCCGGGAACGCCCTGAAAACGCCGAACGAAGCGAATTCGGAGGAAGAAAACAGCCGGCGAGTGGACCCTCCTAGTCAGCGACTAAAGCCGAGTCGTCGTTATCCTCCGGCGTCGAACCCCGCGATGGACCGCCGGGCAATAACTGCCCATACGTCGGCCCACGCGTCGCCGTAATGGCGCGCCACCGCTTCTTTTCTCCCGCAACGGACTGCTGGTCACTAATTTTCCGTTGTTTCCCCTTTTCCCGCCCGCGCAACTACACCCCTCCAGCCCTCGCCACCCACTTCGGCCTATATAATCCGGCAACCTCGCAGACGCTCGCGGCGGTGCTGGAGCACATCCACGCCGGCAACAACCCGCGCCTCGGCTTCCCGCGCACGCCGGCGCTGGCGTCTAGGGCGAGGTGGCACCCTCGGCCAACTGGCTGCCAAGGAGAATGGCCAGCCTGAGCTCCTCCTCATCCGCCTCGGCTTCCCGCTTGTCGGGGTCCACGCTGGCGCCATCGCCGCTAGTGCGCCCTGTCAAGTGCGAGGTGGACACACCGGTCCTCTCTCCACCGAGGACACGCTCGCGGGGCATCGTCATCAACGAGCCCTGCGCGCCGGCGCAATCGCTTCCCACTGGCCGTCTTCACCTTCGCACGCCGAAGCCGGAGCCGGCCGACTGGGCGGTGCCGGTCGATGAGGACGCCTTCATCATGAAAATGGCGATGGAGCAGTCCCTTCGGGAATCGGCACCGCCGTCGCCGATGCCTGAGAAGGACATCCTCGCCTAGTCCAGGGCGTACTGGGAGGAGTCCGAGAGGCTCCGCGTTCAGCAGATGCAGGAGGAGGCCGAGAGGCAGGCGAGCGGTCGCCGCCAGTTCGTCTACTAGGGCGCTGCTCATCGTCCTCAACAACGATGACGAAGCAGGGCCGCCGTCCCAGCCATGGAGGTATGGTGACCCAAGCTAGGGCAGCTCCCGCCCACCGCAGTCATCGGGTGACAACGACGGCACGGCCTACCCTGGCTACACCTGCTTCTACAACAACTTCGACATGTAGAAGCGGCATCGGCGTCGGCGTCGGCATCGGCATCGGCGGCGACATCGGCCTTCTTTAGTTTTTTTAGTTATTTTTTAGCCTTAATGCAGTTTAAGTTCGGGTGTTCGCCGAAATCTCTGTAATATATATGTATCCATCTTAATTAATAAAAACCTCCTATATTCGCTCAAAGTTTGTCGGAATTTGCTGAAACGCGGGAACTCGGCCTAGTAACGCATCTTAGAAACTCGGCGTTTCCAGATTAAAATCTAATTTTGTCCGACCCAAAATATATCCGAATTTAAACGGCTAACCAGTGAGGATTCTCTAAGAGGAGCGCTATATCGCCGGAGTTTTTGCGCGCACGATGGCGGAAGACGCGACACCGAAACCAGTCAGGTTGTTTTATCAATCAAGCGCAATATCAAGTCACAATCTGTTGCTCTTCGGATCCGCAGCATGATTTGAAAAATTGAAGAGATAAAACAGAAAAAAAATATGGAAGGAGGAAATTTATGGACGATCTCCATCTTTTACGGGATTTGTTGCGGTCATTTGTGTGGTATTCCATTTTATACGGGATTTTTGTTGAAACTATCCCGATTATGACCCTATAGTTAGTACCAGTACGAATCATACTACTCCTGTTTTGGGCACCAGTATGAATCAATACAAACCATTAGATCTATGAAAATGAATGGCCTGTATCTAATTGGGGGTACCATAAAAGTCCTCTTTTATTAAGAAGAAACTAAGGGCACAACCTGCGGAGCTGGACGTTCGAATGCGGGTCACGGGCAGCGGGCGCAGCTTAACTGCACTTCGCTAGCCAATTGGTCGACGCCCAGTCCCCACAAGGTCGGTCCACATTGATTATTGGCTCAAGGAGAATGAAGCATTCTTGTTCAAATGACAACTAGTAGGATTACATGACCTAGCTTCTAGGCTTCAGGACTCCTACCCCCTTCTTCCTCAAGCATGGACATCGCTCAGTCGTGCTTGATCTCTGCCAAGGATGAGCCCCTCCAAAATTTCTCCTTGCCATGTTATCACATTCTCATTTCGATTGTTCCCCCTTCTCAAATTCAAACTTTAGTCGATGTAGCTTCTCCACGAGCACATGCCATTTGTGTCGCTCCTAGATTAGGCAAAATTTGGAGGACGCCATCGGGTATCTTTTTGGACAAACACCTGGTTTTTAGAGCCATCCATGGGAAGATGCATGGGAAGGATTGATCAAAAGGATGTCAAAATATCGGACTCAATACCTCTTTGATTGAAAACCACTTGATTTATGTGGTATTATACATTCAAGGGTCATTTTGAAAAAAGGTATCATTTCAGAGGACGATTGTCCATCTTAGAATTTGGGGTGAAACATGAACTTTATCCTTTTATAAAAATGAGCCATCAAAATTTCAGCTTCGGCCCAACCAGAGATAAACTGCCGGCCCGTTTGCGGCAATGCTAGTTTCGGCAAAACATTCTCCTCGGGCTCTTCTACAGCAAACTAGCCCACACGAGGCCGGCACGAGGAAAGAATCCAATCCACCACGCGGCGGCGACGACCGGGGCGCCCAAAATCCCACCGCCGCGCGCGCCCAAACTTGCCGCCGTCCATTTCCGCTTCCTCCCCCTCCACTCTCCTCGCGCCCATTCCCTCCCTCCTAGCACCTGGCCTGCCAACCGAATCAAGCCACACATCTCTTTCGCCGCCGTCACCGGGCGCCCCCGGAAGTTCCCAGATTCCATGGCGCCGTCGCCTCCCTCCGCCCCCAAGACCATCACCGACTTCTTCGTCCCCGCCGCCAAGCGCCTCCGCTCCAGCTCAACCGCGACCACCGTCCCCGCCGCCTCCCTCTCCTCTTCCTCTCCCTCCTCCTCCCTCTCGCCGGAGCAGCGCCGCCGGGCCGACACAAACCTCGCCCTCGCCCGCGCGCGCCGCAACCTCCGCCTCGCCGAGTCCAAAGGTACGACACTCCACTCCCCCGCTCCGCCCTAGGGTTCCATTCGCGGCTCGTCGGTCCTGTGAATAACTGTCGGGGTTTGGGTGCTCGGGGTTATACATTTAGCGTCCGATGGCCCCGCGAAGCTGGAGGAGCTGCTCGTGGAGGAGACCTGGATGGAGGCGTTGTCCGGGGAGCTGCGCAAGCCCTATGCGCTCGACCTCTGCCGCTTCGTCGCCCACGAGCGCCTGCACGGCAAGGTGCCTGTCTACCCGCCGACCCACCTCGTCTTCCATGCGCTCCACACGACCCCGTTCCAAAACGTCAAAGCCGTCATCATCGGCCAGGTACTGAATCCTAAGCTACCGAGCTCTCTTGCTCACTTTCTTTTTTTGCGAGAAAATCATGTCTGTGCTTGACACTGCGATACATGGTAACCATCATGTCTGTTCTTCTTTTGTGACGGACTAACTTATTGATGTGCCATGTGTGAAATGCTGCATCTGCAATTCTGCATACATAGCTGGGGAAATGGTTATCATCTATGGTGCCTTGGACGATGCTCTGTTTATCCTATAAGGTTACCCGGTTCATTTCTTTTTGTTAGATTGCTCCTGCTAGCATTGTCACATTAAGTAATTATGTGGGTTTGCATTTTTTTATGCTATACCATTACTTAATTCAGAAAGAACATAATGTGAAATTGACTGTTCCGTTAATGTAACTGTCTAACTTCACTGTGAGGATCTGATAAATTATTTTTGTAAAAAAATAGCCTTTTGGTATGACTTTGGTCTACATATTATCTTTGTTACAATGCTCACTGCTGTGTGGAGTAATGGCGTTGAATTCACAACCTGGATAAACTAATCTGGCAGTTCCAGATGCAGGAATAGAAGCTGTTGCTTCTGTTCTGCATATACCATATTATGCTACAATAACTGATTTGGAAGCTAATTTGTATGTGTGATCAGTGTGTTGTGCTTGGCTATTTGCCACAACAGTTTGTTGAATGGAATATATGTTTGTCTTATGTTTATAGCATCACCCTTTCATTCAGCTATTAGGAGGTACCATATGTTGGTTGCTAACATTACCATATGGTTTCTGCTTGTCTTTGAGCTTACTTTGCATCTTGATTTCATGATCTGTGTCTCATGCACTAAGTTTCCGATGTTGGTGTTTCAAATCTTCCTTTCTACTTTTGCTCTAATTATTCTGGGTACTTAGCCTCACGTAATAATTAATGGTGTGTGCCTAATGATAGGAGTACTCAAGATACCACAAGTTCTTTTCAGTGTTTCATGTTGCGGACTGTCTTTTTTTCAGGATCCATACCATGGTCCTGGTCAGGCAATGGGATTGTCGTTTTCAGTACCAGAGGGAGTCAAAATTCCATCCAGCTTACAGAACATATTTAAAGAGCTGAATAAAGATCTAGGTTGTACTGTACCATCCCATGGGAATTTGGAAAGATGGGCTGTGCAGGTAAGATGGCTTGATAGAACATTAGAATATATAGTATATACAAATAAAAAATTTGTTTGCTCTGCTCTCTTTTATCTTAGCATTAACTATTAAGAGTCTCTAATATGCATTTCTGTTGTAAAGAGATGATTGGTATGTAGTAATATATCATGAAATTATGTGCATCTTTTCACATGTTACAAGCCATACCAAAAGGTCACATCTTCTGCTGAGAGGTCTAAAAGCCCCTGGAGACAGATCTTTTTGTGTGTTTTGTGTAAATCTGATCAAGTGAACACCTCTTCTTTAATACTCCCTCTGTCCAGAAATAACTGATTTTGATTTGTTTAGATTCACATGGATATACTAGATATATGCGAATCTAGACAAATCCAAGTCACTTATTTATAGACGGAGAGATTACTAGTTTTGGCCAAACCCATGTCACTATGTCACTACAGTTATCAAATGAACTAAGTTATTTTGCATTTTCTGGTCCATTTATCCCATATAGGATGCCATAGAAGTAATTGGTTTGCTACTCTATATTTACTTCTAACAACTAGACTATACCTGAATTGGAAAGAAGGTGATGATGGACCTAAATAGTGTAGCTTTATGTTTATTAAGAATATGGAAAATAGTGTGTCCTACGGCCTATGGCCAACTTGTATTACTGCTATTTCTCTAGTTCCTAGCAGGACACCGTAGTTTCTGTATGACTTTCTTTTGGAGAAGTTCACTAACCAGAAAATGACATGAATCTTGCAGGGTGTTCTTTTGCTCAATACTGTGCTGACAGGTACAACTGTTTTCCTCGTCAGGATGAAACATATGTCATTCCTTAGCTCTTATGCATGTACCACCAGTTAAAATTACTTTGTGCACTTGAATCTTGATTACAGAAACTATGTTTATTTCTTTTCTTTTTAGTTATGGCTCAATGTACTCCGGTTCTCTATTTGATGTTATTAGCTTACTCTAGGTAGGTTAAAATTTGTCGATCTGTTTCTGTGTAGCATTGTAGAACTAGAGTTGTCTTTGCAGACAATGGGTATCTTGTCAAATCTGTAACAGCTGTTTGTGTTACCAGTGGGCATGGTAAACTATTCTGTAATTTTATTGTGCCTTCCGATGCCCTTAATGCTGAATCAGACTTTGTCTAGTGCCCTGTTCACTCCTGCGAGTGTGAAAATGTGACCTTCAGATTGTTGCATGCTCTAGTCATTGATATTTTAAGCCTTTAGTCTTACGTACCAGTTCATACTCTTTTGCTGATGTACTAGCATATTGCAGTAAAATCAACCTGTTTGGGAGTTACATCTTGCTAGGCTTCTCCGAGAAGCTTCCCTACCCCCAGTTACATCTTGCTAGGCTTCTCCGAGAAGCTTCCCTACCCCCAGCTTCCTGGGGAAGCCGGTTCCAAAGTTTTGTGAGGCTTCCAAATTATTTTAGCCTTAACCACTTTGGAAGCCTCGTAATATTTTTGAACTGGCTTCCCCAGAAAGCTGGGGGTAGGGCAGCTTCTTGGAGAAGCCGCCAAAAGAACTGGGCCTCATGTATGTTGATATTTTCTAATCAGTGAGGGAACACCAAGCCAACTCGCATGCCAAGAAAGGATGGGAGCAGTTCACTGATGCTGTCATCAAGACAATATCACAAAAGAAATCAGGATTAGTCTTTCTTCTCTGGGGAAACTCAGCTCAAGCAAAGATAAGGTATGCTTAATTTCATATGGAATGCTGCAGATCAGACTAAAGGACAGTTTCATAAGCTGGCTATTATGATATCTATAACTTCTTGTTCCTGGTGGTTATCTTCGGTCTTTCGAAACACATGGAAATTCAGAGTACGTGCTTGTTCTTGTTTGCAGATTGATAGACGAAACGAAACATCACATTTTAAAATCTGCCCATCCATCAGGCCTGTCTGCACACAGAGGTTTCTATGGATGCAGGTTTATCTTCTTTCCAATTTTAGAAATCTTCTTCAATTCTTTGTTGTTGGTATAAATAAAAACTCAACTCTAACCCTCAAAATTAAAAATGAAAATGATGCAAAGATACGATGAAATGAAAAGGAATTTCCAGTTGAACATCAGTACTGTCACTAGGGAGATTTGGGTGGCCACAAGAATAAAAAGGACGATTACCATTTACAATATTGAATTGCTATATTCCTCACCACTTGTGACATTCTGTGATGGGACACCATAATATTTGTTTGATGCTTAGGCAGTACGAAGACCCACTAGTAACCTGTATCTTTGTTACTATGCATGTTTCGGTAGTGGGTTATATTGATCTATCCAATGAACAAACCTTTAACTCTACCTGCACCATTACCTAATGCTACTGTCACTCCATGCGGAGTGGTGCGATGAACACTCGCATTGCTTTTGCCTGTCATGTCCTGTCTTAACTTTCCCAACTTGATATTACTTTTCCCTTTTCACTTACTGGTGTTATTGGCTCTGCTTAATACGGAACGTTGAATCAGATCGTTGCATGGCATGCAATCAAATCAAATGGTTCTTTTCTGTGTGATTACCTTTAGTAAATTTTCTGTCTGCACACAGAGGGTTCTTTGGATGCAGGTTTATCTTCTTTCTACCTTTAGTAAATTTTCTTCAATATATTTTCCCTGGATATAAATAAAAGCTCAACTCCAACCCTCAAAACTAAAAAATAAAAATGATGCAGAGCAGCAGAGCTACAGTAGAAATGATAAAGATTTTCCAGTTGCACATCAGTACTGTCACTAGGGGGATTCGGGCGGCCACAAGAATAAAAGGAGGATTACCATTAATATCGAATTCCTATATTCCTCACCACTAGTGGCATTGTGTGACACTGCACCATAATGTTTGTTTGATGCTAGGCAGTACGAAGAGCCGAAGACCCACTAGTGACCCGTATCTTTGTTACTGTGCATGTTTCAGTAGTGGGTTATAATGATCCATCCAATGAACAAACCTTTAACTCTGCTTAGTACGGAAGGTCGAATCAGATCGTGGCATCGTCCCCAGTTTCAACCAAATCAAATGGTTCTTTTCCATGTGATTACCTTTTAATCTTTGGAGACTTTTCTCAACTGCTAATATCTGCATTGTGATTTGCCCTGTCGTGTCAATCTTAAACAGGCACTTTTCGCAGACGAATCAGATCCTGGAGAGGCTAGGGCTATCCACCATCGACTGGCAGCTCTAGATGGCCATTGGCATTGGAGGACACCATGTGATATGTCCGCCTGCCCGATAACCACCGGTCCATTCGACGGAAGGTGCCTGTCGCAAGGTGAAGGTCCATCGTCTCTGGCCATCATTTTGCAGCACAACTTGAACCACTTGGCTGCT
Source organism: Avena atlantica (assembly GCA_910589765.1). Classification (NCBI taxonomy): domain Eukaryota; kingdom Viridiplantae; phylum Streptophyta; class Magnoliopsida; order Poales; family Poaceae; genus Avena; species Avena atlantica. The sequence goes on along the minus strand of OU342735.1, from coordinate 514,198,558 downwards.
GGAAATGCAGCTGGTCTACTTGCTGTTGTATGTATAGACCAGGCCAAGTCCACTCCCCTTTTCTCACCCTCCGGTCGTAACCTACCTATCGATGATCTGGTTATGTCGCATAGTCCTGTCAAATGTTTTGTCTGCTTTGGTTGTCCTGTACGTGCAACTGCTCTATACTGCGGGAAAATTACAAAAAACCACCAGTTGTGGCTAGGGATTCAAAGAACCACCGCTTTAGAGTAGCAAAACGTATTGGCTACGCTGTTAAGCCACACTAATAATGTTTCTGACATGGGCCCCCTATAAGGTGATGTGACAATTGATAACGGTCAAAAGAGAGACATATGACAGATAGTTCTAAAATCCTGACCTTTTTGTAATAATTTCCCTATCCCCATTAAAAATAGGGCTGCTTCCCTGAACCTGAGGAGGGCGTGCGACTATAAGATGTCGGGCGCCGCCTTTGACATCAAAGCATTTTCAAAGTATTGAGGGAATACTTTGAGGTGTTTAGATCCAATAAATAATATGATTTTAAAACTGAAGTATTATCTAAAACTATAGGCTTTTTGAAGTATTTGAGAAAGAGGTTGGAATCTTTTTTTTCCAAAGCTAAGAAAAGAGAAAAACTAAAGAATGCTTTGCTAGGCACTAAAATACTGTGATATTAATATATTTCAGTTTTAGAAAAATTTTGTTGCCAAACTAGGCCTAATTGTTTCATATTTTAGAGGAACTTCTGAATGCTACACCATCTATCATCCCACTTGAATACTCAAATACTCCGATCAGACCGATCGGGTTTAATTGTCTTGGAGGAACTTCTGAATGCTACACCATCTATCATCCCGGATCGGGTTTAATTGTCTTGGAGGAACTTCTGAATGCTACACCATCTATCATCCCGGTGTAAGTCTCTTTGAAAAGTACAGGAAGTGATAGCGATGTGGCAGCATGCTATATTTTTTTTTTGGAAAAGAGCATATATTAATATCACAAAAATATAAATTACAACCAGCCTCTGCAACAACGCATGTCCTAGCAGCTCTACGGATGCACACAGCTCAGAAAAAAGAAAAAAAAATTACAAAAAAGAAAAGTCCCGCTACAGAGAACTAATCCTCAAAAAAACGATAGTGACACTACCAGAACAACACCAGTAGTCCTCCACTCCAATAACAACGCGTTTAAGAAGGAAACAGTATCCAAGCGCCGTCGTTGCCCGACCAAAGGTCATAGGTTTTCACCCTGGAGAAAGTTCTTACTCACAAAACAATGTCTTCAACAAGATTATTGCCAGGCACAACCAGCTAAGGCCAGACCTTAGATTTTCACCCTGCAAGATAAGATTGGAAACTCCCATGTGTTGTCTTTCCGCACCAACAGTCGCTGCAAAGAGTCTCAGGTCACGCAGTCAGATCTCCGTCACCACAAGAACAAAAATCACCATCGCTATCCTTAAATTTCTGCTTTCCTGACATTCTTCGCATCTGACATCACCATAGCTCAAAGCATGGCACTTGGTGGAAACAAACAACAGAGCTTCGCACCGCTCCCGCTGAAACCAATCGGCTAGAAAAACAAGGTGCGCGCGATCGAATACCTTCCGATCCAGCAATCTTCAGGCATGATACGCCCATGGGAGTTTGCCGGTGGAGCCTTCCGGAACCCGCCTCTCTAGACCAGATCAAGGAGAGCAGACATCAAGCAGATCTTCATCTTCATGCAAAAGAAATCAAAGGACCACCATCTTTATTAGATCAGCCACAGCGATCCCCACACCGCCGGCCGATTCCCGGAGGACGGATCGAGCAGGCAAAAGGAAGAGAGCCAAACCGGGAACCACCGCAGCAGCGCCGGAGCCGCCGCCCAGCAAGATCCCAGCGCCACGCCTTGACCGCTGCCTACCACGGAGCCCCCGCCGAGGGCCGACCTGGCCTAGATGGCCCCAGATCTAGCCCACGCAGCGCACCCGTAGACGGTCGTCGTTGCAGCGAGGCCCCTCCCTACACCACCCGTACCGCCTCCGCCGAGCCACCATGCGCTGCCCGCGACCTCCAGAGCAGGCCGCGTCGTCGCCCCGACCCGCCATCACGCCTCCACGGCAGCCCCCCTCTCCAACCTTCGGCGGCGAGGGCGCCCGCCACCACCGCGAGAGGGACATGCGGCAGCGGCGGCGGAGGGAGTCGCGCGAGGGGAGCCCGCCGCCGGCGGCGGCTAGGGTTGCCCCGAGTCGCCCCGTACAGGAGCGACGCGGGGTCACGGTCGCTGAATATTTAAAATCGCATGGTATATTTGGTGGCTTGACGGCCGGCAAACTCACGTGAAAGTACAACGATGTGCCATGTCAATCCAGGCTATAGTAGCGAACCTAACCAAGGCGAGTGTGACGAGCTACTCATAAGAAAAAAAAAGTATGGTCTAACCCTACCCTAGGGAAGTTTTCTTAAACTAAATGTTGATGCGGCGTTTGATGTAAATGACCACACCACTTGGGTGGATCCGGTGCTATAATTGGAGACTGTCATGGGGTGTTCGTAGCTACCTCATCACACTTCATACTGCGTGTGACGACTTAAGCGTTATTTAGTGATTAATAAAGTAATGAACTCCGAGATTTAACCATAACAATTATGATAGTGTGCATCCATCGTGACCAAAGTAGAACCTGAAACAAAGTAAAGTAGTTAATCGCTAGCCCCCAAAATCCTCCTTGCTTGGCGGTAGATGCCATGGGTGTCGAAGAGGGCGATGAGGAGGCCGATGATGAACAGCAGACCGAAGGACACGGTGACGGCAAAGTAGCCGAAGACGAGCGCTTGGCGGTAGATGCCCTGGTCGTCGCAGCGCCCGATTGAGAGGTCGACCACCCCAGCAAGCACGCCGGCGAGCCTCGTGGCCATGCCCAGGCTCAGGAGCTGCGCGCAGACGGTGAGGACAGGGGCCCAGGCCACGGCCACGACGGCTGTTGTGGCCATCAACGCCTCTGCGGTGCCCAGCAGCAGGAGCACCACCGCGCCGGCGCGCATCTCCATGACCTCTGCCGCCGTCACCGCGCAGTCCGTCTGGCCCTGCTCCAGTTGGTCACCCGCGTCCTTGATTATCTACGTACATTCAATTAATCGATGGAAAATAAGTGTCGTCCACAAACATAGTGTCATGCAATCAATCTTTTTCGTTGCGATGAAATGCATTTAGAATTGTCTTATGTATATTGAAAGAGAAAGAAAACTAACCGCCTGATCGACGTGAATGCCTAACTTAGATTTTTTTTCAATGAACTGAAGTTATACATTTCAGCATTTTATTGGCTTATAGAAATTAAAATTAGACACGCATTGTTGCGCTCTATTCGGGACCCCACACTCACAGATAGGGGAGTCGCCAAGGTCACCAAGGTGCTTGTCCAACACATCTAAGATACGAGTACCTTAATGCCAAGAATAATGCATTGTACCTCACGTCGAACGGGATTTGTTCGGAAGGGTGATAGCCGCCATATAGGAAAACTAAAAAGAATGGAAATCATAGGTACGAGAATACGGATAAAAGTAGATGAACTTGAAAAGCGTAATAAATTTATACGAAGTAGTTTTTACTGGTTCTAATTAATCGGCCATTACCTCTCACGTATATATGAGGCGTCGGTCGAGACGCGGTTTTGTTATTTAGCTTAAGATAAGCGCTTTATTGTTTTTGTGGTGGTTGTCTTCGGACTAGCTGGAGTGGAGGTCATTCTACGCTAGTTGTTTGCAAGCAAGTGAAATATTCTCGTACTTAAAATTATACCTTCTATAAAGATAAAGATAAGGTGCAGATATCGAGCGGAGTAAATACCTGGAGCTGGAGCTGGAGCTGCTGGAAGGTGGCCGGGTCGAGCGAGATGGCGTACAGAGCGAAGCACGCCACCGCCAGGCCGAGGACGAGGTACGCCTTCGCCACAGCGAGCACGCCGACGTCCATGGTCTATCGTTTACCTCACCTCCAGCCTTAATCTCTGATCTAAACGTACTTACCTATCTCTCCCTAGGCTTGTGAGCTCTATTTTTGTGCGACGGCCGGTGTGGCATCTCGCTTAGTGAGACGGATCGGCGTGATCTGTTTGGCATGGTCGATGAATTCAATGGCGGCTAGCGAATATATCCATTCGGCATGGCCGGCCGACCGAGCAGGCGTGGCCGTTTTTCTTTTCTGCATGTGGCGGAGACCGGCCGGCCGGCCGGCCGGGCACACATAGGCTAGCAAAGTGTCCTGCAAGACAATCAGCTCAGGCCAGTCTTGTAGACAAAGAGCGTGTTATGGTTATGGTGCCACTATAGATCTCTCGATTACATAGATAGACATACACAGATTTACCGGTGGAGATTTGGTGCATATGCCACCAGTGGATTACATAAGATTTTTCTTAAAAAATCATATTTCTGAGTTTTAAAAAATTCTAGAAACAAATGAGGATGTAGCTCGTGATTTATATACCACAAAAATGCAAAATCTCAATTCAAAATAATGTTTATTTTGGACTACAAAAAAATACAAAATTATAGATCTATAGTATAGTGATTTCAAATCACAAAAAAAGTCACACTTTGTCACTTTTGTGTAGTCCGGAAATACAAAAGATTTCGAATTGAGATTTTGCACGTTTGTAGGATACATAATTAGCAATTTTTAGGAATTGTTTCAAGGTTTATTACAACTTATAAGTGTAGTTTTAAATTTATTTAATATGCAGGGAGCACTAGAGCTCGGGAGCCAAAAGGACTTTCCGACGGATTGGCATCCTACAATCGGAAATTCAAGTTTAGAATTGAGGAAACGAGGAAGCATAGTTTAGGGTTTAAAAGAGAAGAGAATGGAGTATAAGGAAATTTGTTCGGTTCTTGCTCAATCGAACAAAAAGTTGATTGTATATGCATCGCACTTAGAGCATCTCCAAGAGCCCAGAAAGTCCTTTTTAGCTCCCGAGCTCCAGCGCTCCTTGGTATTAAAAATATAAAACTACACTTATAAGTTTTGGAAAACCTTGAAACAAAATCCTAAAAAGTAGCTAATGATTTATACCACAAATATGCAAAATTTTAATTCGAAATGTTTTATATTCAGAGCTACACAAAAATGACAAAGTGTGACTTTTTTGTGATTTGAAATCGGTATACTAAAAATCTACAATTTTATTTTATTGTGTAGCTCAAAATACACATTATTTCAAATTGAGATTTTTGCATATCCTAATGATTTGTTTATAGAAATTTTTGGAACTTAAAAATATGAATTTTTTTTAGAGCGAGATCATTGGTGTCCACATGCACTAAATCTTCATCGGACAAGAGCTCACCTATATTTTAGGTAGCCAAAGGGGTTGTAGGTAGAGGAGAGAGGATATAGGTAAGCCAAGAAAATTGTCTCCAAGAGCTTACCTATATTTTGAGTACCCAAAAAATGGATTGTCCCATTTGTGCTTAGTTCTATTTGTGCATAATATGCAAACTATATACTATTTACTTAACTAAAACCATATAAATAAAATTATAATAAATAAGAAAATATATTATGCAATTATTTTGACAGAATGTTCATCATTCGAGCGCAAGTCTAAAGTATCAAATCACAAAGTTTATTGAAACCGAACTAGGAAACATGGCAAGTAATACCGAAATAAATGGTTTCTTGTCCATTCCACTTCCACCAGTCCTCTACGAGATCATCTTTAAATCATGATGAGTCTCCACATCTGTAATTTTATGGTGAGTTTCAAGGAAGTGTTGTATGCAGTCCGGACGCCTACAAGGATTGATCACCCTTTCCAAGAAGTCATAGTGGTGATCAAGATCTTGGGCACGCTCATTCTCGATGATCATGTTGTGCAATATCACACAAGCTGTCATGATCCTCCAAAGCGTTTTCACATTCCAAAACCATGTCAGTTCACGAACAATGGCAAGTTGCGCTTGCAAAATCCCAAATGCTTTCTTCATATTCTTTCCAGCAACCGCTTGAGCATTACGAAACCGAGATTCTTTCACACGTTGAGGGTGATGAATTGGCTTGAAAAATGTTGCACACCTTGGGTATATCCCATCTGCAAGATAGTATCCCTTTGTGCATTTATGCCCATTTTACTCAAACTCAAGCTCTGGCGCTTCTTTATTGGCTAAGTTTGCAAACAGTGGTGTTCAGTTGAGCATATTGATATCTTTGTATGACCGTGGATTTCCAAAATAGGCATATTCCAAACCATGTCTCCTGGTCTGCAACGGACTCAAGGATGATATTGTTGGATCTTGACATGTCTCATGAATTTTCCATGCCATGTTGCTCTAAACCAAGTCATCACGAAGAGAAGCTATAGAAGCATTAACGAGCGTTGATATGGGCAGACCCTGCCCATACCACACACCCGCACCATGTGGCGGCCGCTTCATCTCATCAAATACTCTCTCCCCACGTGAAGAAGGATCCGAGATCTAACATTCAGATACACCAAAACATGTATAAACCTCATCTTCAGAAGGGATCTGGAGGGGGGACTTGCAGAGGGCATCATCCTTCCCGATGCACGAATCATCGGAAGCCAAGGCATATCTCCATCATCATCATCATCTGTTGCATCTTCATCACGATCACCATTCCCATCTCATTTACCATACATTGTTGCGATTCCAATTGCTATTGTAGATTTCCACTTATTATCATTCATCTACTTGTATTCATTTCATATATCCATGATAATGTTGTTGATATGCCTCGATGAGTGAGTAGTTTACCTTGTTCTTGGGGAGATGGAGAAACCCTAGCAATATGATGATATGAAATAAAGATGATCTATAAACTTTGGTTCATGATTATATGTTGGTTTTCTCTCTACATATAATGTGAAGTCGACCATGTAATACTTAACTTCAAAACTAAATAGGGAATTACTGTTGGGTGTATGGTAGTATCGTACGGTGCTAAGTGATATAACTAAAGGAGATATGCCCTAGAGGCAAATAATAAACATGTTCATTATCATGTCTCAATTTCAAGATAGTTTTATATTGTGCTATAATTGTATCAAGTGGAAACATTTATACATGTGCGGTATGCAAAAAAAAGTTCCTAGTAGCCTATATTTATATTAGTTCGTTAGGCAATCGATGATCAAGGTTTTCTGATCATGGAATATTTATGCCAGTTGACAATAAGGTCATGACATTGATAAATGTCATGATGGACATTACCCAATAGAATTGTTGCAACACGATCAAGTTACAAAATTTATCATTGTAATAGTTACAAACAAAGTATCATTTTTCTTTAAATGTGTGATCATGTTTAATCACTGTCACCCGCGGTTACTCAGACTGCATCAGTCATCACACTATAACAGGGTGATCATAAAGTTATAAGTTGGGTATTTCAAAGATATGAGAGGAGTCTCGATTATGTTTGTGATATTCCTGAACCGTAGGGTAACACACTTAAGGATTTGATGACACTTGGAGACCGTTTTGGATTTATCGGAATCATGGAATGAAAGAGATGAGAATAATGGAAGCGTTTTGAGGGAGAACCAGAATCGTTCCAGGAGGATCCAAAAGAGTTCGAAATTTCTCGCCGGAGTAGTAGCTGGGCAACGGTGGCTTGCGGCAAAGCACGAGAGGAGAAGGGGAGAAATGAGGGTTTCAACCCTCACTCGCCGTTGTCGGTCTGTACATATACCGACCCAACTCATGATTTCACGGGCCACTGCAAAAAAATGGGTATGGCTCGAATACAGTGTCTGCTAGCTCGCACACATTCGCGACCTGTAACATCGTCGGGAATTCACGGGTTCGGGCTGTTTTCAATATCTACTAGAGTTGCTCTTACTTCGCCGCCCCACACGACCTGACCGATGGGAGAGAACAGGGAGATACCAAAGATGGAAGAGAGATATGACTGGCGGGCCATGTCAGTCGTCAGATATTAGTGAATTACATTTTTCATAATTATTTGTTCTAGCTTGAAAACAGGTTTGCGGTTGAAAATAGACCGGGATTGAAAAGTTTAGAATGCCAATTTTTGGGATTTAAAGTTCTGGTTCGATTTAGCTTTTCTTATCAGTTTAAGGTTTATTTTGAACTTTTCTCTTTGCCATGTCACCTAAGAACAACCTAACAAGATGGTTTATGTGGTATTAACATTTGAGGGTGTTAATTGTACCAAATTTCATTTTAGAGAACCATTGCTCAACTTAGAATTTGGGGTGAAAAAATAATTTATCCATGCAACAAAAAGTGAGCCATCAAAATTTCAGCTCGGCCCACTAGAGATTACCTGGTGAGTTTGGGCAGAACATTATCCTCGGGCTCTTCTATAGTATCAAAACTAGCCCACATGAGTCTGGCATGAAGAAAGAATCCACCACGCCATGGCGCCCAAAAAATTCCACCGCCGCGCGCGCCCAAACCTGCCGCCGCCCATTTCTCCCCCTTCTTCTGATCTTCTCCCTCCCCCCTCCTCGGGACGCGCGCCCATTCCTAGCAACTGGTCTCTCCCCACCAAATCAAGTCACACATCTCGTCCCCCGCCGGCGGCGCCCCCCAGAAGTTCCCGGTCCTCATGGCGCCGTCGCCTCCCTCCGCCCCCAAGACCATCGCCGACTTCTTCGTCCCCCCCGCCAAGCGCCTCCGCTCCAGCGCAGCCGCTACCCTCCCCGCCGCCTCCCTGTCCTCCTCATCCTCCTCCTCCTCCCTCTCGCCGGAGCAGCGCCGCCGGGCCGACACCAACCTCGCCCTCGCCCGCGCGCGCCGCAACCTCCGCCTCGCCGAGTCCAAAGGTACGACACTCCACTCCCCCGCTCTGCCCCAGGGTTCCATTCGCGGCTCGTCGGTCCTGTGAATAACTGTCGGGGTTTGGGTGCTCGGGGTTATACATTTAGCTTCTGGTGGCGCCGCGAAGCTGGAGGAGCTGCTCGTGGAGGGGACTTGGCTGGAGGCGCTGTCCGGGGAGCTGCGCAAGCCCTACGCGCTCGATCTCTGCCGCTTCGTCGCCGATGAGCGGCTGCACGGCAAGGTGCCTGTCTACCCGGCGACCCACCTCATCTTCCACGCGCTCCACACCACCCCGTTCCACAACGTCAAAGCAGTCATCATCGGCCAGGTACCGAATCCTAAACTACGGAGTCCTGTAGCTCATTTTCTTTTTTTGCGAGAAAATCATGTTTGTGCTTGACATTACATGGTAGTAGAGCCATCACGTCTGTGCCTCTTTTGTGATGGGATAGCTTATTGATGCGCCTGTGTGAAATGCTGGATCGGCATACATACCTGGGAAACGGCTATTGGAGTTATCGTCAATGGTTACTCGGACAGTGCACTGTTTATCCTAGAAAGTTACGTGGATTTCTATTGCTAGCGTTATCACATTGAGCAATTTTGTAGGGTACATTGTTGTATATTATGTCATAACTTGATTCGTAAGGAACTTGGTCATGAGGAAGTAGTATCACATATTATTATGCACTGGGGAATATGTATTGTTTCACTAATGTAACAAACTAATAATGTAACTTCATTGTGAAAATCTGATAGCTTATTTGCATAAAAAAATTAGTCATTTGGTCTTCATTACAATGCTGTCTGCTGTATGCACTAAAATTGTTGAATTGACAACCTGAGTTGAGTAATATGGTAGTTTCATATGCAGGAATAGAATCTGTTCCTTATCTTCTGCATATACCATACATAACTGATTTTGAAGTTTTTTTTTCCGACTGGTCACCAGGGGAGGGGGCGACCCCTCCACCTGAATTTTATCATTTCATCATAAGACAGGGGTGAAACCCCCTAGAATTTACACAGGGGCAGAGATTACAATCCTCATTGAGGGGGGGGGGGGGGTCAACCTAACACGCGAGCGCAGAGGTGGCACACAAACAGAGCTATGCTAATCGCACATGGAGGAAGTAGGTGAGCCACAGATCAACATCAATCTGCTGCTCGAGCGGAAGGCGCGAGCGCCAGAGAACAGCATCGTTGCGACAGTTTTTCCGAAGCAGAGCGAGCGACGGAGGCAGATGCTCGAACACCACCCCATTCCTGTGTTTCCAGATTGAAGTTATTTTGTATGTGTGATTAGTGTGTTGTGCCATATTTTCCACAAGCCCAGGACTGATTTTTTATGAAATATACATCTGTATTACATTTATCGTGTCACCCTTTCGTCCAGGCATTAGCAATCATATTTTTGTTGCTACACTTACATTATGGTTTTGGTTTGTCGTTGGACCTACTTTGCATCTTTATTTCATGATATCTGTTTGTCATGCACTAAGTTTCCGATTTATTGTTTTAAATCTTTTATTCTATTGTTTCTTTAGTTATGGTGGGGTGCTTAGCCACACGTAATAGTTAATGGTGCATGCCTAATGATAGGATTCTCAAGATACCATAAGTTCTTTTCTTGCAAATTTGGATGCATGTGTTCAGTGTTTCATGCTTTTCTACTTTTCAGGATCCATACCATGGTCCTGGTCAGGCCATGGGATTGTCGTTTTCAGTACCAGAGGGGATCAAAATTCCATCTAGCTTACAGAACATATTTAAAGAGCTGCATAAAGATCTAGGTTGTACTGTACCATCCCATGGGAATTTGGAAAGATGGGCTGTGCAGGTAAGATGGTTTGATAGAACATTAGAATATATAGTATATACAAAAAAAAGTTTGCTCTGCTCTCTTATTTTATCTTAACATTAACTATTAAGAGCCTCTAATATTCATTTCTGTTGCAAAAAGATGATTGGTATGTAGTCATATACTCCCTTTGTTCCAAAATATAAGATGTTTTAGCTTTTGTGAAATGAATGTATCTAGACGTCTTTTATGTGTAGAATCACTCCGAACCTACACACCAGAAGGCGTCTAGATACATTTGCTTCACAAAAGTTAAAACATCTTATATTTTGAAACGGAGGGAGTATCATGAAATTATATGCATATTTTCACATGTTACAATCGCAATGGGATCAGTCAGTCTTGCAATTCTGTTGCAGTGAGGATATCAAGTCCCCCAAATCCTGTGCTTCCAGTCTAAAAGATCTTGGAAATAGAGCTTTTTGTTTGTTTTTTGTAAATCTGATCAATTGAACTCTTCTTTAATACTAGTTTTAGCCAAACCCATGTCGTTATCAGGGATGAGCAGGCAAAATTAAGGGCCCTATGAGAAACCCTAAGGTGGGCCCTACCTCACTGAAAAAAACTAATGAATAATTATAATGTATATGGTACCCCGTATAATATTTATAGTAAAACATGTCTAGATATGTGCGGATCTAGACAAATCTAAGTCACTTATTTCTGGGCGGAGGGAGTAGCAATTATATAAAGAATCATACATATTCAATGATGGGTTGCATAATGTTTATTCCAACACTTCACTCTCAAGTGTTGTGGCCAAATCATTTCTCCCTAACTAAGGACAAATGTTGACATATGACGCAAAGTGCCTAATTATACAAGAACAGTTGGATAATGATATACAATTTACTAATTAATTAAGTAAATTGTACTTTCTACTTCTATACCTTTAGGGCACAAATTTGAACAAATAGAAGATTGTGAGATAAAGAGAGAACTGACCATCGCCGCTTATCTAGATCGCTCCTACTCCCTTGTAAATTTCTTTTGGAATGTTCAAGAGGGCACGAGGCAGAACAACCAAGGGCAGCACGGCGACACCAGGCGGTGCCAGAAATACTAGCCGCTCCGCGCAGTTCAATCACCCATTGGTGGCACGACATGAAAGTCGAAAAATTCAGAACATTGCAGGCCGCAGTCTCGTTTCCTCGCCACATGGTCTGTTGGGTGCTTGAGCTTTCCTTTTACTATTCTACGGTGCTGTATGTCCTGCGGTGAAATCTGGGAGACTGACCAGGCCCAATAGGCTTGCACTGCAGCATATGAAATTTGGGGCCCTGTGCAGCCGCACTTCTGTGGGTCCAGCCCTGGTCGTTATGTCAGTACAATTATGAAATGAACTAAGTTCTTTTGCATTTTATGGTCTATTTATGCCATATAGGATGCCTTAGAAGTAATTGGTTTGCTACTCTATACTTAGTTATAACAACTAGACTATACCTGAATGGGCAAGAAGGTCATGATGAACCGGAAACAGTGTAGCTTATGTGTATTATAAGAATATGGCAAATTCTAGTTCCTAGCAGAACACCATAAGCTTTCGTTTGACTTTCTTTTGGAGATGTTCACTAACTTGAAAAATAATGAATCTTGCAGGGTGTTCTTTTGCTCAATACTGTGCTGACAGGTACAATTGTTTTCCTTTCCTTAGTTCTTATGGATGTACGGCCAGTTCAAATTACTTCGTGCACTTGAATCTTGATTACAGAAAGTGTGTAGCATTGTAGAACTAGAGTTATCTTTGCAGTTAATGGGTATCTTGTCAAATCTGCGACAACTGTTTGTGTTACGGGTGGGCATGGTAAACTATTCTGTAATTTTTATTGATCCTTCCGATGCCCTTAATGCTGAATCGGACTTACGTTGTCTGGTGTGAAAAATATGACCTTGAGATCGTTGCATGCTCTAGTCACCGACCTTTTTAGCCTTTAGTCTTACCAATCGAATTCATAGTTTCATACTCTTGAGAACCAAGCGCTGGCTTGGTGGCAAGGCTAGCGAGTGCGCAGCCAGCCCACCCGGGTTCAAGTCCCCACGGGGACTGAATTAAACGGGGTTTTATCCGAGCGCGTATAATTCGCTGCTGGAGAGGTCTCATCTACCTAACAACGTATAGCCCGCGAGGGATCATTCCCCGGGGGTCAACGTTTTTTAGTTTCATACTCTTTTTCTGATGTACTAGCATGTTGCAGCAAAATTGACCTGTTCGGGAGTTACATCTTGCTAAATAGTGTCTGCTGATTTCATTTTTTTTTCTATCAGTGAGAGAACACCAAGCCAATTCGCATGCGAAGAAAGGATGGGAACAGTTCACTGATGCTGTCATCAAGACAATATCACAAAAGAAATCAGGACTAGTCTTTCTTCTCTGGGGAAACTCAGCTCAAGCAAAGATAAGGTATGCTTAATTTCATCTGGAACGCTGCAGAGTTCAGACTATAAAAGGATAGTTTCATAAGCTGGCTATTATGATACCTATAACCCCTTGTTCCTGATAGCTTTCTTTGGTCTTTAGAACCACATGGACATTCAGAGCACGTGCCTGTTCCCTTTTGCAGATTGATTGATGAAACGAAACATCACATTTTAAAATCTGCCCATCCGTCAGGCCTGTCTGCACACAGAGGTTTCTTTGGATGCAGGTTTATCTTCTTTCCACCTTTAGTAAATTTTCTTCAATACTTTTCCCCTGGATATAAAAAAACTCAACTCTAACCCTCAAAACTAAAAATGAAAATGATACTCCCTCCGACCTATATTAGTTTTCTAGATTTGGGTGGCCACAAGAATAAAAGGCACGATTACCATTTACAATGTTGAATTGCTATATTCCTCACCACTTGTGGCATTCTTTGATGCGGCACCATAGTGTTTGTTTGATGCTAGGCAGTACGAAGACCAACTAATGACCCGTATCTTTGTTACTGTGTATGTTGCAGTAGTGGGTTATAATGATCCAACCAATGAACAAACCTTTAACTCTGCCTGCACCATTATCTAATGCGGAGTGGCACGATGAACACTTGCATTGCTTTTGCCTGTCATGTCCTGCCTTCACTTTCCCAACTTGATATTACTTTTACCTTTTCACTTACTGGTGTTAATGGCTCTGCTTAAGACGGAACATCGAATCAGATCGCTGCATCCCATGTCCCCAATTCAATCAAATCAAATGGTTCTTTTCCGTGTGATTACCTTTAGTAAATTTTCCGTCTGCACACAAGAGGGTTGTTTGGATGCAGGATTATCTTCTTTCCACCCTTAGTATTTTTTTTTAAAATATATTTTCCCTGGATATAAATAAAAACTCAACTCCAACCCTCAAAACTAAAAAATGAAAATGATGCAAAGATATGATGCAATGATAAAGATTTTCTAGTTGCACGTCAGTACTGTCACTAGGGGAGTTTCGGTGGCCACAAGAATAAAAAGCACGACTACCATTTACAATATCGAGTTGCTATATTCTTCACCACTTGTGGCATTGTGTGATGCGGCACCATAATGTCTGTTTGATGCTAGGCAGTACGAAGACCCACTAATGACCCGTATCTTCGCTACTATGCATGTTTCAGTAGTGGGTTATAATGATCCATCCAATGAACAAACCTTTAACTCTACCTGCACCATTATCTAACGCTACTGTCCGTCCGTGCCGAGTGGCGCGATGAACACTCAGCGTTGCTTTTGCTTGTCCACCTCCTGCCTTAACTTTCCCAACTTGATACTCTATTACTTTTCCCTTTTCACTTACTGGCGTTAATGGCTCTACTTAATTCGGAACGTCGAAATCAGAGCGTGGCATCGCATGTCCCCAATCCAATCAAATCAAATGAAATCAAATGGGTTCTTTCAGTGTGATTGCCTTCCAATCCCTGGAGACTTTTCTCAGCTGCTAATATCTGGATTATGATCTCTCCTGTCGTGTCAATCTTAAACAGGCACTTTTCTCAGACGAACCAGATCCTGGAGAGGCTAGGGCTACCCACCATCGACTGGCAGCTCTAGATGTGGCCATTGGAGGACGCCATGTGACCTGCCCGCCGTGCCTGATGTCACAACCACCGCAGTCCATCGACGGAAGGTGCATGTCGCGAGGTCCGTCCATCATTTTGCAGCACAACTTGAACTACTTGGGTGTTGGAAATGTGGCTGGTCTGCTCGATGTTGTATGTATAGGCCAGGCCAGGTTCAGTTCACTTACCTTTTCTCCCCCTCTGGTCATATTCCCTACCGATGGTGATCTGGTTATGTCACGTACTCCTGTCAAATGTTTTGGCTGCTTTGGTTGTCCTCTACGTGCAACTGCTCTGTACGGCTTGGCCGCCTCTGACGTGCTCCTGTCACATGCGACACCAACTGGGCCGTGCCTTTTCTAGTCTAGGGTTTTAAACTACCGTAAAGTGAGATCGTCTTTCCTCATTTGGGATTGCCCGAACCGATCCGATCCCTCCTAGATTTTGCTCCTAGACGTGGCACCAAATCGTAGGTCCTATTTGATAGATTAAGGTCCTTGCTTTTCATGTATCGCATGCACAACTTGAACCACTTGGTCTAGAACTACATGCTCTAGCCAATGCAACCAAAAGACCGGTCCGATGGACGAGACTAGGCAATACATTTATACTTCAACACTCCCCTTCACGTGTGGCTCCCTTAGGCCTAAACTTGGACGCCAATCTAATCTTGAAATCAAGTCCTGTTGGCTATGATAACATGTGTAGAAATGCATGCTCTAACCAATGCAACCAAAAATACCCATAGAAGCATGCTCTAGCCAATGCAACAGAAATACCCATAGAAAAGACTAGTCAATACATGTATACTTCAACACTTGGATGCTGTAAATGTCGGCAATCTGCTAGCTGTGTTGTGTGTATAGTCCATGCCAGGTTCACTCCCCTTTTCTCACCCTCCAGCCATACCCTACGATGATGATCTGGTTATATCACGTACGTACTCCTGTCAAATGTTTTGGCTGCTCCGGTTGTCGTGTACGTGCAACTGCTCTGTACGGCTGGGCCGCCTCTGACGTGCTCCTGTCACATGCTAATGCTACCAACTGGGCCGTGCTTATTCTCAAAAAAAAACTGGGCCGTGCTTTTTCTAGAGTTTTAAACTGTACGTAAGGTGAGATCGTCCTTCCTCATTTGGGATTGCTCGAACCGATCTGATCCGATCCCTCCATAGATTTGCTCCTAGACGCGGCACCAACTCGTAGACCCTACGAAATCAAACTCCACTGATTGAGAGATTCCTCAGCCATTAACATCGTTTACAAGTACTACCACACAGTTCACCATTACGCCTCCTGCATACAGAGGAGTACTTGGTTTTTGCTGGTCTGGCAATGGCGTACACGTCTCACGCCCACCTAATGTACGCTGTTTTATTTCCGTACAGCCGGTGGTGGTTGTTGAAAATACGAGCACATTTCATATGATTTAATCCGAATTAAACGGTAAAACATGATTAATAAAACAGTAACTAAACTAATCATGCATACTAACCGAGTAGATGAACCAACGAGATTATAAATATGATAAACCTATCACATCTATTTCAAACGCTAGAACAATTTTTTTTAGCAGAATCTAAAAGATAAAGTTTAGGGACACGTACTGTGCAGCCTGAGCAACAACATTGTTCATTTTATCGATCATGTTGCCAAAGAGGTTGTTGATGTCCGGGAAGAACTCGTCGTCAGGGAACTTGTTGCCGAACGATGTCGTAGTTGCCAGTAGTCATGATGAGCGCTCTGCAAAAATCTGATCGCCTCACCCGTACAGGTTCACGAGAGGCAAGGTTCTGGAGGCCTGCTGCCCCGATCTGCGTTGCACGCCGCAAGACAGGATGAAGAAGTCGATGGAGGCGGTGCAATAAATTGGAAGAGAGAGTGTGTGTCCTGATCTCTGATGTGGTACCTGGCGTGTCTTAGGTCATAAGGGATAAGATCCTTTTCCTTCTCCAGGAAGCTTATCAGGACCTAGGGAGAAGACCGAGGAAATCCGGAAGCAATCCACAAAGTATATGACTTCTGAATTGTCCCCGAATATTGTACGATCTACAAAAAATCCTAGGAAAGATATAAGCATGAGCTCTGCTCGTTCCCGTTGCCTACGTCGTGGGGTGGCGTCATAGGAGGAATGCGCGAGAGCTGTTTCCTTTCTCACTCACTTTGTGGTCCTTCTTTTATCACTCCACGTGCTACATAGGACTAAACTTTAGCTTCACTAGTGCTGCTGCCACACATAATATATCAAAAGAGAAATAAATTTTTTACATTAGTTAGTTATGGGCCAAAGACCCAAGAACGAAATACCTCGAATCCCGAGAGATTGCATCTTGGCCCCGTGCAACCGAATGACACTGTCACTCGCAGTGACATGTAACGATACTGCGTGCCGCTCCATCCGGGACGTGTGTTGTGGATCGATTGAGAACGTGGGTGTGGAAAACGACATGCCACGTAGTAGTATTGACATCCCATCCGTTTCGTTAACTTCCGGCCGGGTACCGTGAAAAAGCTGCCGTGCCTCGTCCTAGTCCGGAGATCTCCACACGAAAACTACGTTTGCCTGCCCGGCCTGTTGATTCGTCCCAGCTGCCGGAAAAGCGAATCGTGCCGGATCTTCCGCCGCGGACTTTCGTCGCGTCAAGCAAAGACTCAAAGTTGTCGCCCACATTTCAGGAACTCTTTCTTTCCTTCCTTCTTTCTTCCTTTCTGTTTTGGTCACACTCACGCGGTTCAGACTTGAAACATAGTGCCAGCTGACGAGACCACCGAGTCGTCTCCGTTCTAGAAGAAGGAAAAAGATCAGCTGCATCTGCATGCGGTTCAGACTTCAAGGTCCATCGTAGATTCGTAGCAGCCATGGGCATGTGCAGGGTCTGGAGCTAGCTAAGAGAAATAGAGAGACGAGTCTAAGCAATCAATATCCATTTCACCGTTTAGCACAGATCAAAGTCCTATCGTCCAGAATGAAAAGTAATAGCAAGTGATAGTCGTCTATTCATTGTTTGATTCTCTTAGGGATGAGCCTTGTACTAGACTCAGCTGCATCTGCATGAAGTTCAGACTTCAATGTCCATCGTGGATACGTAGCAGCCATCGTCGATCAACTGATCGGATTCTCCCACTGTGCAATGCTACAATGCCGTGACAAGGACGGATGCCTGAACCGGCGACGGGTCCTCCCCTGGTTGGCCTCCCCTCCAATCTTCCGGGATTCGGCCGTGCAGACCGGATCGTCGTCATGAAAACGGCAGTATAGACACATTTGACCTAAGTTGAAAAGGAATTCACAAACTAAACTTGCGCTGAAACTATTTTACTTCACTAACCCTTTTGTGTAGCGCCTAACGGAAAGGCTTAACACTACACGGTGTAGTGCCTATGTCAAAGGCGTTACATCCCTTGCCAGCGTGGCACGTCAGTCCCATGAACCAATCCGGTAGCACATCGGCGTAAGGCGTTAGAGTACAAAGTGTAGCGTCTAACAGATAGGCACTATACTACTGAATATATACTCTGTGCATCTATACTAGACAAAAGATTGTCTTAGCCTAGATGGTTGAGTCCTTTAGTCTTATCACTAGTAGAAAAAGAGTCATTCGTCCATCCCAGTTCGGAGCATTAATCCCGGTTATAGTTGGACCCGGGACTAATGTGAGCATTAGTCCCGGTTCCAACGGCTAGAACGCCAGCAATCTTTAGTCCCGGGTCAAACGGGACCTTTAGTCCCGGTTCGTATCACCAACCGGGACTAAAAGGGGTGCCCCGGTGCCAATCCCTTTAGTCCCGGTTCGTATCACCAACCGGGTCCGGTTCGTATTACCAATCCAGACTAAAGGGATTGGCACCGGGACACCCCTTTTAGTCCCGGTTGGTTATACGAACCGGGACTAAAGGTTATAAAAAATTCTAAAAATAAAATCCTTCGAACTGTAGTTAGGCCATGTACACTGATTGTCCACTTCTTCGCTTTTGCAGCACATCTCTCAGTGCTTGGCGTGGGAATAGCATCCATGAGTTCTGGCACATACACACTGGTACGAGAAAGCACAAAAGGTAATGACGAGAGGGCCCTCCTAGGTGCCCAGAAAAAGAGAAACTACTCTACCTCGCCCGGGAGCGGGATTTTTGCCAGACGTTTAGATAGACGTTTAACTGATTAAAAACAATCCGTTACGAAAAAGAAAATTAGGCAAGCGCCCTTGTCCCTCATCGCGTGGCGTTAAACCCGGGCGCTAAATAGAGTTTGTTTTTCGCGTCCGTACAGTCCGCCGCAGGAAAAATTAGACGTGCCCTTATATTAAGTGATTTAGTTGTTATAAAATTAACAAATATAAATTTCAACATAATTTACAAAAAATGTTGTAAAAATTCAAATGGCCATAACTTTTGTATACCATGTAAAAAAGTACAACCTATCAAAACGTGCAGAAAAAATTATTTCAGAAATTAAATTATTTTAGTATTTTTATGTCATATTTGAATTCCTCGCATTTTTCTGATAATAATGGATATATTATTTGTTAAATTTCGATTTACAGATTAAAAGATATTGTTTATGTCATATTAAATGAATAAATGACAAAAATGAATAAAATATTAATTTAATTAGTTTTTACTTTCATTAGAATAAAATGTTATTATTAATTATTTATTGTTGTTTACTAAAAATAGTTGTTCTTAATTTCAAAAAATAAAAACGTGTCACATATCGATATGAGTTAATAAGATTGATATACTAGTCTTGACAACAAGATATAATGGTCCTTCGCGCAGGTGGGAGAGATGGAATGAAAAGGATGGGAAGTTTGACTGTAAGTACGATTGGAACTAAGATTAAGTATAATCAGTGTTAAAAATGAGAGATGTGGGAGATTAACGAGTCAAATAATTCAAAGGATTAAGAAAAAATTGAAAAAAAATTTAAAATTTTTTAAAAAAAAAATAAAAAAAAACTTTTAGTCCCGTTTCGTATTACAAATCGGGACTAAAGGTCCTGCACACTCGACGCGCCCCATGAGTGCCTTTAGTCCCGGTTTGTGACCGAACCGGGACTAAAGGGGTACGCCTTTAGTCCCGATTTCTTTGTCCCGGTTAGGAAACCGGGACTAAAGGCCTTTACAAACCGGGACCGATGGCACGTTTTCCACTAGTGTATGCAACAGATCTTGGGTTTGACTCCTACTTCTCATTATTTTAATTTTATTTTTTCTGATCTGGTCTATGCTTGTAACATCTCACTGGGAAGGTACCAAATAATGCACCTCTCAGAAGGTCAAAGCGGGCTAGGAAGTCTGCTATTCCTGATGATTATGTGACTTATATGAGTGAGGATATAAATGAGTCGATGTTGGATGATGATCCTGCATCCCTTAAGGAAGCCATACAAAGTGATCATTCATTAGAATGGCTTGATGCTATGAAATATGAAATGAAGTCCATGAGCATTAATGATGTATGGGACTTAGTAGAGATTCCTAAAGGAGCCAAAACTGTGGGCAGCAGATGGGTCTATAAGACCAAATATGACTCCAAGGGTGATATTGAAAGGTTCAAAGCAAGGCTTGTGGCTAAGGGCTTCACTCAAAGAGAAGGTATTGATTATAATGAGACTTTTTCATCTGTCTCTTCTAAGGACTCATTCAGAATTATTATGGCACTTGTGGCTCATTATGATCTAGAGTTGCATCAGATGGATGTCAAAACGGCATTTCTGAATGGTGAATTACATGAGGATGTTTACATGGCTCAACCGGAAGGTTTTGTTATGGAAGGAAAATAAAATTTAGGATGTCGTCTTAAGAAATCCATTTATGGATTAAAGCAAGCCTCAAGGCAATGGTACTTCAAGTTTGATCAAGTCATTCGGAATTTTGGTTTCAAGGAGAATGAAGTGGACAATTGCATTTATGTGAAGTTCAGAGGGAGCAATTTGTCTTCCTGATGCTATATGTTGATGACATACTCTTAGCCAGTAGCGATAAGAATATGCTACTGGAAACTAAAAGGTTTCTCTCTTCAAAGTTTGACATGAAAGATCTTGGTGAAGCCGCTTATGTCTTAGGCATTCAAATTCATCGAGATAGATCCAGAGGAATCTTGGGGCTATCACAAAGAGCGTATATTGAGAAGGTACTCAAGAAGTTTAATATGCATAAGTGCTCAGCCTCGCCTGCTCCTATTGTCAAGGGCGATAAGTTTGGGACTTTTCAGTGCCCAAGTAATGATTATGAATCTGCGTAGATGAAGTCAGTTCCTTATGCTTCAATCATTGGAAGTATGATGTATGCACAAGTGTGCAGTCGCCCTGACTTAGCATTCATAACCGGTATGCTTGGCAGATATCAGTCTAATCCAGGGTTGGATCACTGGAAGGCTGCTAAGAAAGCTTTGCGTTATTTGCAAGGCACCAAAGGCCTCATGCTCACATATAAGAGAACTAATAACCTTGAGGTGGTGGGTTATTCAGATGCTGATTTTGCGGGGTGTGTTGACACTAAGAAATCCACATAGGGTTATATTTTCACCCTAGCAGAAGGTGCTATTTCTTGGAAAAGCACCAAGCAAAGTGTTACTGCATCGTTAACAATGCAGGCAGAGTTTGTGGCATGTTATG
Organism: Avena atlantica; assembly: GCA_910589765.1. Classification (NCBI taxonomy): domain Eukaryota; kingdom Viridiplantae; phylum Streptophyta; class Magnoliopsida; order Poales; family Poaceae; genus Avena; species Avena atlantica. The sequence goes on along the minus strand of OU342735.1, from coordinate 514,177,277 downwards.
AGGCAACCGGGCAGGCAGTATGGCTGAAGAATTTCATTTCGGGCTTAAGGGTGATTGACAGTATATCTGAGCCACTCACTCTTTTCTGCGATAATCAACCCGCAGTGATCTATTCGAGTAACAACAAGTCAAGTGGTGCTGCCAAACACATTGACATTAAGTATCTTGTTGCGAAAGATAGAATCCAGGATCAAACAATAAGTATTAAGCATATAAGGACTAACACAATGTTAGCGGATCCACTTACGAAAGGCTTGCCACCCAGTGTGTTCAAAGAGCATGTTGCTAACATGGGATTGGCAGAAAGCTTTTGATCCTGGAATTGGGACCGTTATGACACCATCTCCCCATAAACTAAGAAGGGTTCTTCTCTTCGATGGAATGATGTACTGTAGTCAATTAGTTCAATGGTACTTAATTGACCATTGCAATTTATTGTCTTTGTATAAGTTTCAACAAAGAGATGAGCTCATAAGTTTGTAATAAATATAAGTTTTTGGAGCTCCTAAGTTAAAGAAGCTTTGTTTTGAAATAAAGTGGTATATTGTAGTAACTGGGTTCTGCGGTACTCTATGTCCGTTGTAATTCTGTTGTCTCATATGCTGTTTTGTTGAAAAATGATTTTATAAGTTTATCCTTATGATCAAGGGGGAGAATGTTAGATGTATAAGTGATCTGCAGTGATCTATAGGTTGATGTGATAAATCTAAGTCAAATTAAATATGATTAAGGGATTGTTTAATAATAGCCATTGGATGCCCTGATCAGGGGCATCCTGACCATCCATCTTTTGTGTGTGGTTCCCCTGGTGCAGGTCCTATATAAAGGGGCCCTAGGGTTTGAGAAGAAAACCTAAGACAGTTTCTATCTCTCACACTCTCTCCCCTGCTCACTGATCAAGCAAGGACTGAAAGCACCAGGAAGAACCACTCGCCGCTGGAGATCAAGTTCAGGAGTGGAAGCACATAAAGAGGAGGCCATGGCTAGACCTCCAGATCAAGGTACACATCCCTGATCCTCATCTTTTGGCTCAAATCTTGAGCTAGATGATCCTCATAGGATCTAACAATTTAGATAGTTCCCAAGTCATCGTGTCTAGTTCGCACTCCTCGTGGAAAAACCTACGACCGCCATTTTGACCACCATGTACACTATAACAGGTGGGAATAATAGGAGGACATGAAATATGAGAATCATGTGTTCTAGAGAACATTGTCATCCAAACCTACTTGAGAGCTGCCTCTTTCTCGCTGGCTCCCCTCTCCACCTCCTCCGGTGGACTCGGTGGCCAGAGTGATAGGCAGAGGGTAGGTGATGTGGACATCCCATCTACTGATACAACCGTTGTACCTACAGCTACACACATACAAGGAACTATCACAAGATCTCGTGCCAAACAACTTAACTATCACGTACTTTCGTTTCTTGGAACTATTCCTCACATACATGAGAATATGATGTTGCCTAAATCAGATGTATTTATTACTCTTAGGAATGATGGACCAATCATGGATGAGAGGGACAAGCATTGGAGCATGGCCATGCATGGAGATGGCAGCAAGCATGTGATGATTCAAGAGAAGGCCACAGATGAAGATTTCAGAACTTTGAGGCTACCATAATGAAGAAGAATGCTTGGACGAAATATTCAAGATTAATACTTCACAAATTCGTCTATAGCTTAATATGGTGCTGCGACACCTTAATTTTGGGCCAGGCCCATGTAATTTTCGCAGGATTTTAATTAGCCACTTTTTAGAGTCCGTATTTGAGGAGAAAGGGACTTCTAGGGTTGGATTCGGCCACCACTTTTATGGCTGGCCGAAACCCCACCTTTTCCTCCTTAAATACTCCCCATAGCCGTCACCGTAGACTCGGATTTTGTTTAGACATTAGGTTAGCCATCATAGCAACTTCGCCAAGACTCGAGCGTCGCAGAGGCCTCTTGTACTTCGCACCTATTCAGGATCCCACCTTTTCAATAAAGCTTTCATCTTAATCCGCAATATCTTGATTGCAATATTAGTTCTTACCTGTTCTCGATTTTAGGTCGGAATTAAGACCCTCGCTGGTCAGGCTGATCGTGTTCCCGCAGGATCGGTAACCTCCAGAAGATTGGCCTAGCGATTGCATTGGTGCCCGTGCTCGCACGTGTAGTCGGATCGTCAAGCCCGAACTCCACCAAATCGACTATCACCATCTCATCGAAAGATCGGACACCTTTTCCCTATCAAGTTGTATCAGATTTCAGGTTGCTCGGTGAGATTTTACTGTTTTCGTAGATTAGATCTGTTTTACCTATAACCCACGAAAAAGCCAAAAACACAGTTAGAGTTTAGATCAATCCCATCACCAATATACTCCTTGCATTATCTTTTCAGTTTTGCATTGTTGAATTTGTGTCTGCATCGTCGCGTCGAGTTGCTGGTCTTGGCGTCTCATCCCTTAGAGTTTCGAGTTCTGATCACAGTAGTCAGTGCCACCCTCGCAGATCACCGCCACCATATTCCGCCACCATATTCCGCCGCCATACACCCAGCCACCACAAACCCTTAAACTCCGCCACCGCCTTCCTACCGCGACACGGATCCGATCATCTTTCCTGCCCCGGCACGAGTCCGAATTGAGTTATTGTTTCCTACTTTTTTCTTTTTTACTTTCCTTCCTTGTTGTTTCCGTGTTGAGATAAAGTCCGTGTCGAGCTCCGAGTTCAGTAGTAAGTCCAGAAGGAGAGCAAAAAAAGTCTGGAACCGCCTCCGAATTTTTTTTCTGGCTATACTGATTTTCGGCCCCGGGGATCACTTTTCTCCATCGGCCGTTATAGCGATATATTTTTGGCGCCTGCGCGCTTTACGGAGCATAATACAAAAATTTCGAAAAAAATTTGGGGGGCTAACCTCTTTTTAGACCCCGTAGATCAGTTCTAGACACTCCCCATCATAGTGATTTCTACATCTCGGTTCGCTTTTCAGGGTACCATATCATCATACATTGTTTGTTATGTCACGTCGTGACATCGTTGGTGATCTAGGCTCGCGTCTCTAGTACGGTCTAGCCTAGGACAAGCACAGTGCCGTTGTTGAGCATTCTTTCAACATTTGCATTGTTGTTTTGATAATTGCTAACCCCTTTGCTAAGCCTTCCCAGAGCTGCACAGATTTCTCCATGTACGGTGTCTCGACTCCTGGTAATCGCTCGGTTCAATCTCTGGACCCATTGCTCCTCGTGGTTGCACATCACCTTTTTCTGTTGTTTGGTAAGAACTTGTAAGAGCTTCGTATATTGCTTGACGGATTACGCGTGCCCTCCACCATATTTCCGTAGTTATAGGCATATATACCTGTGCTTTTAAAAGACTAACCATGACAGAAACTTCGCATATCCCTGCCAGAATGACGAACCAAGAACTACATGCTCACTTCTCCGAGCTCTTGGTCGGTCGCGCTGAAGATGTGGATGCACGACTGGAGGAGTTTGACACCAAGCTCACCAACGCCATGGACAAGATCGATGGACTCGAGAAATCCTTCAACGACAAGCTTGACGCTCGGTTCAAGGAGGTTTTGGACAGATTGCCGGCACCTGCACCCGCACCCGCACCCACCCCATTGGCACCTCGGCATGGAGCACGGCGCATTCCGATCACGGGTCGTGCTGCTGGTTCGGCAGCCGCCGCACCTCAGCCGGCTACCGCTGCAGCTGAGGCACCTCAGACGTCCACCACGGTTGCTGCTGCTGCGACATTGGGGACAGACGACGGGTACTACTACGACCCCGACGACGATATGTTTGACGAGGAGGTTGAACAACCTCCACACCCTGCTGTCCGTCCCCGACATTACCACCACAACGCTCGACCACCGGTACGTGATGATGATCATGTTGCAAAGATTAAATTAAATATTCCATCTTTTAAGGGTAAATATAATCCTGATGCATATCTTACATGGGAGATGGAAGTAGAACAATGTTTTGCATGTTTAAAATATCCTAAGAATATGCGTGTTAGTGCTGCTACATGTGAATTTACTAAATTTGCTTCCCTTTGGTGGTCTGAGTATTGTCATTTAAATCCTACTACTATTCCTAATACTTGGACTGCTTTAAAAACTGCTATGTGTGTTTGTTTTGTGCCTCCCACTTATCAACGTGATTTACTAAAGAATCTGACACGTTTGGAACAAGGAAAAATTCTTTAGAAGAGTATTATCAGGAATTACAAACGGGGATGGTTCGGTGTGGTCTTGTTGAATCTACTGAACAAATGCTTGCACGTTTCTTTTGTGGATTAAACAAGAACATTCAACACATATTAGACTATAAGGAATATAATTCCATCAGTCGTTTGTTTCATCTTGCTTGCAAAGTTGAACGTGAAGTGCAGGATCGCCAAACACCATGGAGGAGGACTAACAATTCTATAGGTCGCACATCCACTTGGACATCCCGACAATCAGCGCCTCCTTCTCGTGATTCTCCACCAGCTACTACCACATCCAAGGCCACCACAAGATTTCCGCCATTTGCTCCTCCACTGTCATCCAATGGTCCTGCTCGTAGTGCATCTTCTATGGTTTCCACGGGCAAAACAAAGGATATACAATGCCGCAAGTGCTGGGGTTTTGATCATATTGAGAGACAGTGCACAATACAACGTGTTATGATGGTGCGTGATGATGGTCAATATGATTCAGCGAGTGACTTTGATGAAGATACATTAGCCCTTATTTCTGCTCGAGATGGAGACAATTGTGATTCTGATGAAGAGACAGAGGTAATGGGAGCTGAAACTGCTGATCAATACAAGAGCTTAATTACACAACGTGTGTTGAGTGTGCAATTGAGCAAATCTGAGCAAGATCAATGCCACAATCTGTTCCAAACACGTGGTGTTGTCAAGGAAAGAGCTATAAGGATCATCATTGATGGAGGGAGTTGTAATAATGTAGCACCCCGGGTAAATCCACTACTAGAAAATCGCGTGCTATTTTATTTATGCATCATCATAACATCATGCATATTTGTGCACTAAATTATTTTCCAAAAAACTTATTTTGTTTTCTACATTAGCCCTCTTAATTCAAATTATAAGGCCCAATCATTCCAGATATTTTATTTGTTAAACAAACTGTCTACAAAATCTTTTAAATAAAAAATAAATAAACATATTTTTGTGGGGGAGGCAGCCAGCCGCCAGGCCCACGGCCCAGCAGCCAGCTACCTACCATCCCACGTCTAACCTAGAAACCCTAACCCCAAAATCCCCAAACCCTAGCCTACCCCACTCCCACCCTGCCGCCGCCCAGCACACACAGCAGCGCACGCACGCCACACACCCTGGCCCCAATCCCTGCTCCCTTGGACCCACCACCCATCACGGCACGCAACACTCGCGTGATGACCGTGTCCACCTCGACACGCTCCTCCCGTCGCTATCGACCTGGCCCTACCCTGACACCGCCGGTCCCTCGCACGCTTCCCACCTCTCCCGCTACGCGAAGCCCTCCACGCGTCTCCCTCCTTCCTCGTCTCTCCCATCGCGCCGCCGTCCGCCTCCTCGGGAACCCGCCTCCCCGCTGCCTCTGTAACCCGCGTGGCCCGCTCCGCGGCTCTCTTCTCCACCACCGGCCGCGGACTCCCTCCGCGACCGCCCCTGTAGCCCGGTGCCCTGCCCCGGTCATCTGCGTCATCGTCCATGAGCCCGTCGCTGCGACCCTCCTCACCGCTTTGCCCGCGAGCTCTTCCCCGCAGAGGACCGACGCCGCGCCCGCGTCGACTCCCCGTCGAGCCGCCCGTCCCGCGTCCGCACGTCGCACTGCCTGGCGACCCCCGCGACGGCCTCGCCTTGCAGAGCGCCGCCTCCCCCTCCTCGGCAGCTCCTCGGGGCCGTGTCCCCCGTCGACCTTGCCGGCCATGGCTGCCCGCTGTTCCCCTGGCCAACATCCTCCTCGTCCATCTCCTCAGGCGCGTCTTCCTCTGTTGCCCCAAATCAAGATAGGCAAGGCACGTATATTTGTTTCCATGGCCATGTGGTGCTCCTTTGCCTGGTTGTTTTTCCTGTAGCATACACGACCATGTATCCCTGAATCGGCATGTGATGTCTACAGGGTGTTGGCAATGCCGTTTCCACAAGTTGTTCGAGTCACTGGTGGTGTCGAGCTCATCCCAATGCATAACGCAGTGTTGTCGAGTTCTTGCTCCTATGACCTGGACACTGATCCCGATGCACCGCATGCGCCGATCCAAGATCCCCACCAACATGGAAACCGAAGAACTGGATCCCGGCAAGACTGATCCCCCGAACCCTCAGAACGCCAAGATCGCCATTCGATGTGTGACCTCAACCCGAGCCCCTATTTTATTAAATGCTATATACACTTGTTGCATATTAAATTGTCATACTTGCATACATATTGTGGCTTGGGGATGTTGTCGATTGACCTCGTAATTAAATATGGAGGCCAAATGCGGGCTTTTCTAGTCTTATATTGGTCCCATTTAAATTTGTGTAGCAAACTGATACTATGTTTTGCCATGTTAAGTCAACATTTAAATTGCGGTTTATCTAAACAACATGAACCGTTTAATTAATTGTCGGGACCCGGTTTGCGCTTAATAATGCCTAATTGCATCGCATCTTTGACATGTCATACATCATATATGCATTATGCCCGATCTTCTGCCGTAATATTAAATAGTGCATCCGGTGTTTCTTCTAGTGCCTTGCTTCTTCACGGATTAGGCCGATGAGTTGATGCGAGTGTCGACCCGATCTTCGGATGAACCTTCAGCAATGTTTTCAGGCGAGCATTCTCCCCCTTTCTACCTATTTTACATTTATAGTCTTTATTTCCTCCTGCTGATCTATTGCTATCTGTGTTGCGATGCTATAGATTCCGTACCCCGTTATACTCCCCTGCAGCCCTTATATTGCCATGGACACATCCTATTACCTATTGTTTGGTAGATAGTCGGCCTTGCGAGTCGTAGTTTCTTGCGCAGGTGATGTGTCGCGCCGTCGATCTTTCACAGTTGTTGGAGTAATGCCGCATGCTTAATGTTGGAAATGATCATGGCTTTAATTATCGTTTAATAACTAAAATTGAAGTAGGTAAATAATACAGAGGCACAAGTGGGCAATAGATGTTATTTGGTTTCTAACCGTCCACTTGTATCCCGTAGGACCCCGAGTACTTGATACCTATTCTTTGAATATTCACACTATCCGCATGTGGGACCATGAATCCCCCTAGCTAGAGCTTGAGTCATATATTATTTCTTGGGGCCACAAACTAGTTTGGGGCTTTATTATTATCCTGTACTTATGCCATGCTTTACTGTTCATTTATGATTGCGCGTGGAGCGCCTGTACTGTTTTGGATCGCGGCACGATTACGCGGTATCGACAAGCCTAGTCACACTTTTGGGTTCCCAGTCGTTTACAGCCGTTCTCGCAAACCTCTGAGTCCGTCTCGGAGCCGGCCAACTTCATAGCGGGTAGCTTGGTGGGGTGGCCCCCTGAAATATTATATGAATCTTGCAATTTCTCTGCCGTGATGCCTCGTTGGGTTTTCATTTGGTTTTTTCCGAGGTTGATCGTGCGTGTGTTGCTGTTTGTGCCCCCCTGTAGGGTAAAACTTTCTGAAAGCCGTATCCGCGGTTATGGACGACTTGGAGCACAATATCTCGATCATAGACAACTATATCTAAAGTAGTGCTATAAATTTGACTTTATAATGACTAGTAATCAGCTTCACCATAATGGAATGGCTAAATAAAAGTGCCAACAATTGCTGGTTTGGGTTGTCACCTGTTACCATTGTATCTGACTAGTAAGTATTACAACTATAACGGAATGGCTAAATAAAAGTACCAACAACTGCTGGGTTTTGGAATGCCTCATGCTATATGTATCTGACTAGTAAGTACTACAACTACAACGGAATGGTTAACTAAAACTACCCACTGCTTATTATATCAGGATGACTCATGCTATCTATATCTGACTAGTAATTGCCGCAACTATAACGGAATGAATAAAACTGCCAACTGTGTGAGTTCCTCGGTTGACTTCGTCGTTTGGTCTCGAGGGGGAAATACCAGGATGGGTATGCTTGGTGATAGTTTCAGGTTGGATCCGAATAGGTATTTCTTATCCCTATCTGATAGCCACCAGTTGTATCGAGTCTCTATAGGTTGTTTAGTGCATGCTGCGCTGCCGCTTCAGTCCACCACACCTATGTAGGCGAGGACCGCCGAATTCTAGTCTCGCCGTGTACTGGCCTCAGTACTGACCGCTCTCTTTTTCTTTTTCCCTTTGTCGGCACCCCTTTTGTTTAAGCAGGTTTTGAGACCGACGTTGTTAGCAGGGTTACCCTTACAGCTTAGCCTGGGCAGGGTTACGACGCCATTGGTTATTCTTAGGGCTCTTAGCTCAATTTGCATCTTGTCCGTACTCGGATGTTGTATCGTTTTAAAGGTGATTTGGATCTTTGTATTGAATTTCTGTATTCTTGACTCTTTGAGTCATTGTTATATATATCTGTTCTGTGGGTTCCATCGTGGACTATTGTGTAATGGTATTACTTCGTTTTCCACCCGCAGGAAAGTGCCTGGTGGGCACCTTTGAATCGTTTCTATGCGGGTTTGGCGGGAATCGCTGAAACTTGCATAGGGCCGATCCGGAGGTTGTTACAAATAATCTGGCTAGTGTTGACATGGTAGAGAAGCTTGCACTTCCAACAAGACAACGCACACATTCATATTACATCCAATGGTTTGAGAGTTCTCGCAAGATCAAGGTAACAAGAATGGTATGCGTGTATTTTACTATTGGTACATATTCTGATTTTGTTGATTGTGATGTTGTACCTATGCAAGCTTGTTCTTTGTTACTTGGTAGACCATGGCAATTTGATAGAGAATCTGTTCATAATGGCAAAACTAATCACTATTCTCTTATGCATGATGGAAAGAAAATTGGTCTAAAACCTATGACTCCCGAACAGATTTTAAAAGATGATCTTGCTAGAGCTAGTAGAGCTAAAACTGAGGAGAAAAATAAAAGTGAGAATCAGATTGTTGCTGCAGAATTTGTACCACCAAAGACCACTAAATCTGATTCTAAACATGCTACTGAAATTCGTTTGAAGAGTCCATATATGCTTGCAAATAAAATTGATATTGCTGAACTAGATGTAAACACTACTCAATGTTATGCAATTATCTGCAAAGAGGTTTTGTTTTCATTTGAGGATATGCTTCCTTCTTTGCCACTCGTTGTTGCTAACCTTTTGCAAGAATATGAGGACGTTTTTTCCGCTGAGCTGCCACCAGGACTACCTCCTATTAGAGGAATTGAGGACCAAATTGATCTAATTCCTGGCGCTACGTTGCCCAACCGCGCGCCATATAGAACCAATCCAGAGGAGACAAAGGAGATACAACGCCAAATTCAGGAACTACTCGACAGAGATCATATTCGTGAGTCCCTTAGCCCCTGTGTTGTTCCTATTATTTTGGTACCTAAGAAAGATGGTTCTTCGCGCATGTGTACTGATTACAGAGCTATAAATAATATTACTATTAGATATCGTCATCCTATTCCACGTTTGGATGACATGCTTGATGAATTGAGTGGATCTACCATATTTTCTAAAGTTGATTTGCATAGTGGTTACCACCAGATTCGTATGAAATTGGGAGATGAATGGAAAACAATATTTAAAACTAAGTTCGGTTTATATGAGTGGTAAGTGATGCCGTTTGGTTTAACTAATGCACCCAACACTTTCATGAGATTAATGAACGAAGTTTTACGTTCTTTTATTGGACATTTTGTGGTAGTCTACTTTGATGATATTCTGATTTATAGCAAATCTTTAGAGGATCATTTATACCATTTACGTGTTGTTTTTAATGCTGATGCACGTTTGTTTGGTAATCTTGAGAAATGCACCTTTTGCATCAATCGAGTTGCGTTTCTTGGCTATGTTGTTACATCACAGGGTATTGAAGTGGATCCAGCCAAGATTGAACTATTGAGAATTGGCCGCAGCCCAAGACGGTCACACAAGCGAGGAGTTTTCTTGGCCTCACTGGTTTTTATAGGCACTTTGTCAAAGACTTTGGATCAATTGCCGCGCCGCTTAATGAACTTACCAAGAAGGATGTGCCCTTTGTTTGGGGCGATGCACAACAACAGGCCTTCGTCATATTGAAAGATAAGCTAACACATGCTCCCTTACTCCAACTTCCTGATTTTACTAAGACTTTTGAGCTTGAATGTGATGCTAGTGGAATTGGTTTGGGAGGTGTGTTATTACAAGAGGGAAAACCTGATGCATATTTTAGTGAGAAATTGAGTGGGGCTAGTCTGAACTATTCTACTTATGATAAAGAATTATATGCGTTGGTTCGGACATTAGAAACTTGGCAACATTATTTATGGTCTAAAAAATTTGTTATACATTCTGATCATGAATCTTTGAAGCATATTCGTAGTCAAGCTAAGTTCAATCGTCGTCATGCAAAGTGGGTTGAATTTATTGAGTCTTTTCCTTATGTTATCAAACACAAAAAGCGTAAAGATAATATTTTTGCTGATGCTTTGTCGCGCCGTTATACTTTGTTATCTCAACTTGACTTCAAAATATCTGGATTGGAAATTATTAAGGAACAATATGTGCATGATGCTGAATTTAAAGATGTGTTGCAGAATTGTAGAGATGGTAGAACATGGAACAAGTTCGTCTTCAACGATGGATTTGTGTTCCGTGCTAACAAACTATGCATTCCATATAGTTCTGTTCGTCTTTTGTTGTTACAGGAGGCGCATGGAGGAGGATTGATGGGACACTTTGGTGTCAAGAAAACGGAGGATGTTCTTGCTGCACACTTCTTTTGGCCACGTATGCGTCGACATGTTGAGAGATTTATGGCACGCTGCACTACTTGTCAAAAAGCTAAGTCTCGCCTTAATCCACATGGTTTATATATGCCTCTTCTTGTTTCTAGTGTTTCTTGGAAGGATATTTCTATGGACTTTGTTTTAGAATTGCCACGTACACAGAAGGGGAGGGATAGTATTTTTGTTGTTGTGGATCGGTTTTCTAAGATGGCATACTTTATTTCTAAGATGCATCTTGCTGATTTGTTCTTTCGTGAAATTGTTCGTTTACATGGTGTGCCAAATACTATTGTTTCTGATCGTGATACTAAATTTCTTAGCCACTTTTGGATATGTTTATGGGCTAAGTTGGGGACTAAATTGCTGTTTAGTACTACATGTCATTCCCAAACTGATGGACAAACTAAAGTAGTAAATAGAACTTTATCTACTATGTTGCGGGCTGTTTTAAAGAAGAACTTAAAATTGTGAGAAGAGTGTTTACCTTATATAGAATTTGTTTATAATCGTTCGCTGCATTCTACCACAAAGATGTGCCCGTTTGAGATCGTGTATGGTTTTGTTCCTCGTGCACCTATTGATTTATTGCCTTTACCTTCTTCGGTGCAAAATAATTTGGATGCTACACAACACGCTAAAATGATATTAAACTTGCATAAGACTACTAAAGATAACATAGAACACATGAATGCTAAGTATAAACTTGCTGGAGATAAAGGGAGAAAGCATGTTGTGTTTGTTGTTGGAGATCTTGTTTGTTACATTTACGTAAAGATTGTTTTCCTAATTTACGCAAGTCTAAGTTAATGTCGCGCGCTGCTGGTCTCTTTAAGGTGTTAGAGAAAATAAACGGTAATGCATATAAACTTGAGTTTCCTGCAGACTTTGGTACGATAAGTCCTACGTTTAACATTGCAGATTTGAAGCCTTACTTTGGTGAGGAAGATGAGATTGTGTCGAGGACGACTTCAATTCAAGAAGGGAGCATGATGTGGACATCCCATCTATTGATACAACCGTTGTACCTACAGCTACACATATACAATGACCTATCACAAGATCTCGTGCCAAACAACTTAACTATCAGGTACTTTCGTTTTTTGGAACTATTCCTCACATACATGAGAATATGATGCTGCCTAAGTCAGATGTATTTATTACTCTTAGGAATGATGGACCAAGCATGGATGTGAGGGACAAGCATTGGAGCATGGACATGGATGGAGATGGCATAAAGCATGTGATGATTCAAGAGAAGGCCACGGATGAAGATTTCAGAACTTTGAGGCCACCATAATGAAGAAAGAAGGCTTGGACGAAATAATTATGATTAATACTTCATAAATTCGTCCATAGCTTAATATGATGCTGCGACACCTTAATTTTGGGCCAGGCCCATGTAATTTTCGCAGGATTTTAATTAGCCACTTTTTAGAGTCCGTATTTGAGGAGAAAGGGACTTCTAGGGTTGGATTCGGCCACCACTTCTATGGCTGGCCGAAACCCCACATTTTCCTCCTTAAATACTCCCCATAGCTGTCACCGTAGACTCGGATTTTGTTTAGACATTAGGTTAGCCATCATAGCAACTTCGCCAAGGCTCGAGCGTCGCACAGGCCTCTTATACTTAGCACTTATACAGGATCCCATCTTTTCAGTAAAGCTTTTATCTTAATCCACAATATCTTGATTGCAATATTAGTTCTTACTTGTTCTCGATTTCAGGTAGGAATTAAGACCCTCGCTGGTCAGGCTGATCGTATTCCCGCAGGATTGGTAACCTCCAGTAGATTGGCCTAGCGATTGCATTGGCGCTCGTGCTCGCACGTGTAGTCGGATCGTCAAGCCCGAACTCCACAAAATCGACTATCACCATCTCATCGAAAGATCGGACACCTTTGCCCTATCAGTAGACCGGTCCCTCCTCCCCCTCCCCCACGTAGACAGTAAGATAGGTCTAGAGTGTTTTCCTCTAGTGGAGACTCGCGTTATGCCACAAAAATCCAGGACATCGAAGCCTCTGAGCGGCGTCTGGTGGACGATGGCAGCCCTTCTCCTCGCCATGGCACTCCGATAGTCGGATCCAGAGATGGGAGGGGACGCGCCTATCTTGATCTCGTTGAATAATAAGCTCGATGTGCGGCCTCCGGATCTAGAGGTCAAGGCATCCGATGCCCAAGGCGGGAGTTGGACTCATCTCTTCCGTTTAACTCCCCCAACAATGCTACATCTACGGACGAACTGTTACGGAATCAAAGTTACGGGATTACGTGGAGAGAAACCGGGGGTTCCACGCCCCAAAAATCAAGAAAAGTAAAAACTCTGAACCAACCTGGTAATCCCACGTCATTCCGTAAGAGTAGTCCGTAATAAGTTTGTCCGTAAGCCTAGCATCTCTGTAACTCCCCTGTAAGCTTGCCCCTGCTGCTGATTCGTCCCACCGGCCGGAAAAGCGAAGCGAATCGTGCGGGATCTTGGCCGCGGACTTTCGTCGCGTCAAGCAAAGACTCATAGTTATCTTGTCGCCCACATTTCTGGAACTGTTTCTTCCTTTCCTTTTTTCTTTCTTCTTTTTTTCTAGCTGTTCGGTCACGCGGTTCAGACTTGAACCAAAGTGCCAGCTGAGAAGACCACCGAGTCGTCTCCGTTCTAGAAGAAGGAGAAAAGATGAGCTGCATCTGCATGAAGTTCAGGGTCCATCATGGATCAGCTAATCGGATCCTCCCACTGTGCGTGCTACAACGTCGCGAAAACGACCGATGCGTGACCCGGCGCGACGGGTCTTCCCCTGGTTGGCCTCCGCTCCAATCTTCCGGGATTCGGCCGGACGGACCGGGTCGGCGCCATGAAAACGTTCTGTACCCTACGAGCGAACGTGCGTGTCACGTCGACGCTGACGTACGCGCCGTTTGTAAGAGCATGGCGGTAGTCTTTTGCATGTGACGCCGACACGCTGTCACTCATCACGCTACACGTACACACGTATGCAGCCACGCACGCATATACGGTATCCAAAACTGCGTGATCTTTTTCCGAGAAGTAGGCGGACAGCTCGGTTCACGTCGCTACCACACCGGCATGGGCGTGCTGTTTTCTTCTTTTTTTCCAAAACCGTGGACAGGCGTCGCGGGGTCGATCGGCCGGGATCGCGCTGCATGCCGCGGTCGGCCGACTGGCTCGCCGCCGATAGGACGGGTGGATCCGGCCGCCCGCGGTCAAATCCGGCGACCCCAAGTCCCAACCGCCCAGAGCAAACCAGCCCAAGTGGCCAACGGAACCGAACACCACCTCCGGCATGCCATGGGCGCCGTGGCTTTCACGCCGCCACGTTTCCCTCGTGAACGTACAAACATACGGACCCGGCGGGCCGTTCTCGGATGATCTCCTCCAATCCTCTCTCTGTCTCTAGAGATCTGTCACTGTCCTGTACCCCTCTCCCCTGTCAATCAATCACACCTGATGGCGAGCCACGCACTCATTATGTGCTCTGATTCTGCACGAGATCCGGGTGTCGTCTCGATCCACACATGGAGGAGAGGATGGACGGATGCATCGTGGAACAGCGATAGCGTTGGAGTGGAGTACTACCTCCGTCTAGGATTATAAGTCCCGCGCGGATAACTAGGTTACCAATTTAAACAACAAAATATATATATTATAGCATACAAATTATACCACTAGATACCTTAGAAGTTATTTTTTAATGGTATAATTTTAGTGATATATAAGTTATATTATATTGGTCAAATTAATAACCTAGGTATGCGTGTATGACATATAATCCTGAACAGAGGGAGTACGCTACGTAAATTGCAGGAAGCTCCCTCCAGTCTTCCATCTTGGATTAGACACGATAAATTGCTACATATCTTTTTGAGTAAACGGTCCACTTTTTTGAGGAACATACACACAAAAACATATCACATTGGTGAAAGAAATACGGAGGACAACACTCCTGGTCTACCTCCGTCCCAAAATATAAGGCACCCTAAGGTTTAGTCAAAATTCAACGTTTTCTAAGTTTGATCAAGATTAGACATAAAAATATAAATATTTACAATACCAAATCAATATCAATAGATTTATCATAAAATATATTTTTTAATATGTCCATTCCATAATATAGGTGTACATAATTTTTGCTAAATATTTGATCAGAGTTAGTAAGATTTGACTTTTGACAAGTCCTTAGACGCCTTATATTTTGAGATGAAGGGAGTAGTTCATAGTCGGAACGAAAGGTATACCGCCATCTATATTATGACCGTCATTTTGACCACCATGTACACTATAACCAGTGGGAATAATAGGAGGAAATGAAATACGAGAAACATGTCTTCTAGAGAACATTGTCATCCAAACCGCTTTGAGAGTTGCCTCTTTCTCGCCGGCTCCCCTCTGCCCCTCCTCCGGTGGCCTTGGTGGCCGGAGTGACAGGCATAGGGTAGGCTGGTCCCTCCCTAGATAGTAGGCTAGGTCTAGAGTGTTTTCCTCTAGTGGAGACTAGTGTTATGCCGCAGAGATTGAGAACATCTAAGCCTCCGAGCGGCGCCTGCTGGACGATGGCAATGCTTCTTCTTGCCAAGGCGCTCTGATGGTCGGATCTAGAGATGGGAGGGGACATGCCTGTTGTGATCTCGTTGAATAAACTCGATGTGCGGCCTCAAGATCTAGAGGTCAAGGCATCAGGTGCCCAAGGCGGGAGCTAGACGCATCTCTTCTACGCTCATCATGGAGACGAGGAAGAAGGGGGCTTTCTTCCTCCTGCTGGCTGGTGGCTAGATATGCGAAAGGGGAGAAGTTGCTCACTGCCTAGGAGTGCATCAACAACGGTTCCTATGTGTTTTCCGTCCAAGATGTTCGAAGGGAGACCACTCCTCCCCTTTCTTCATCAATGTCGGTTTACTCGTGATGGTGATTGCAGGTCAAAATCAACCTCGAGGTTGATATGCCAAGACAAAGACCTCTCTACACCAGCTTATTAGGATCGCGATGCCTCACCCTAAGTGGTCTCGTCCACGACGGTGTGGCGCTCGAGTGATGGGTTGCTAAGAAGTGGTGGCACCGGAGCTAGACACACTTGTGTGTACAGTGTTTCTTTTAGGGGCCTTAGTGCAAAAAGTTTGGACTTGCTTGTAAGAAACACATGAAAGAAAAAATGCTATATGTCATGCCGAGACGAGATGGATGATTTGTTTCATTTGCGCTGCCACGGAAACGAAAAAGCCCGATATAGAAGGAAATTTAAATGTTATTGGAATGTCGATAGGTGGTTCCTTGTTTTCCTTGCCTCCATGTGCCGATAAGACCGCAAGAAGAGAGATGAACCGAGAAAACACTAAGGGTTTGTTTGATTCATAGGAATTACATAGGAATTGTGTAGGATTTGAATCCTATGAGATTTTTTCCTATGTTAGTGTTTGATTCATAGGAACACATCCCATAGGAATTAATCCTATAGGAATCTTGTAGTGCAATTCCTATAGGAAAACAACATTAGATCACACCTCATGGAAAAATTCCTTTGCCACATCAAACAAAATCCCTCTTCCTATAGGATTCACATTGGCATGACATCTCAATCCTATGTTTTTCCTATTCCTATACTTTTCCTATCTTGTGTGGGATCTCGATCCTATGGGAATTTTTCCTATGTTATTGTTTGATTCATAGGAACACATCCTATAGGAATCTTGTAGTGCAATTCCTATAGGAAAGAAAGATTAGATCATACCTCATGGAAAAATTTCTTTGCTACATCAAACAAAATTCCTCTTCCCATAGGATTCAAGTTGGCATGACATCTCAATCCTATGTTTTTCCTATTCTTATATTTTTCCTATCCTATGAATCAAACAAGCCCTAAGGACATGTCTGATTCAAAGGATTTACAAAGGAATCTTGTAGAATTCTTATCTATAGGATTTTCTTCCTATAGAGGCCACTTGATTCAAAGGATTGAACCCTTCAAAATTCCTATGCATTCGTTTCCTATACTACAATCCCATAAGATTTCTAACAAGAGGTTAGACCTCTTGGAAAATTTCCTATGTGTCTATGACTACTATGCCATGTAATCAACCTATATACAAATTTCCTGCGTTTTTTGTGATGCAATCAAACGACTCCTGCAGCTAATTCCTGCGTTTTTCGTTCATGTAGGATTTCATATGTCATGACATATTATTCATATGGTTTCCCTATTCCTGTGCTTTTAAAATATTTTGAATCAAATATGCCCTAATGCAAAAAACTTTCATGGTGGCTAGGGTTTCTATTCGCCTTTCACACAAAGAAAAACCATAAAACGAAACTAGTACCGGAGTATAATTCCGTACATGATTTACAACATTGTACCCGCAGTGCACCCTGTTCCTTTTTGTATTTTCTCAAGCAATTGTAAGTACCAGGTACTGTAATTTCCCACTTAAACCGCCCCGTACGTATTACTCCGCTTGTTGGATGGCATGAATCGGGTAGCTTTTCGTGAACTACCTTTAGATGACCACCTATGAAGCAACAGCAACTGAAGCAGCTATCCATGAATTAATCAACATTTTTCCCGTGTCATGTACCGTATGTAGCATCAGCGATGCGTGCTGTGACAGAGGATGTACGTACGTAGGCGAGACGCGACGTCGTACGTGTCCCACACCTTAACTCGGCTACGGCCTACGGCATTGCGCATCAGTCCGTGCGATCTTCTCTAACTTTTCTCGGAAGATCACACTGGGCCAGTGGCCAGTACACAAGTAGTACTCCTGTGGTGGTCATGAGTTCACAAGTTCTAATCAGGAATTTATTACTCTGTTCATTCAGTAGTAATGCTACTACGCTGTTTAATTCCCACATAGGAAGTCGGTGCAGGCCGTGCTGGCCTGCTGCCGGTGCAATAATCCATAGTATCTCACACTTAGAGCATGCACTATGCAGACGTTTAGCACAGATGCTAAGACGAAAATCGAAACAGTTACATAAAAATATCAATCGATCCTCAGATTTTCCTTAGCGTCGCCGTAAGTTTTGCCGTCGACGCTTTGCCAAAAAGAATCCCTAGACTTCCCTAGCGATGGATCCTGTCTCTATCCTTCTTATCCGGGTAGCCACCAAATTAACGCCTAGCGTTACGGCACCAAACGCTTAGCAGATAAAATAATTACAGGAGATTTATTTTGGCTGGCTTAAACGTCTGTGTTAAATGTCCGCATAGTACATGCCCTTAGTGCCAAAACAATTCTAGGAAAAAAAAGAAGTTGCTACCAAAAAAGTGTTGGCAAGGTGATTTCACTGCCTAGACAATGATTTACATCCACTCTCAGAAGTTTATTTTACCAAGTCAAAAAGTTCAGCAACGTAGACCCTGAACTTATTAAAAAGCACCGACTTCTTACTTAGTTCAAACGCCGTGTATTTGGGGACATTGGGACTATATTTTTTTTTTTTTTGACAACAACATAGCAGCATTATTATGTATTTTACCCTGTGCGTTTTCTTTCTTTTGAAGCAAATGTACCCTGTACCGGAATTTCCCACCTAACTCCCCTGTAAGCAGTACAGATACTCCTGTGAATCGATCTCTGCAGGCCCCGTGCATGGTATAATTCGGGCACCTTCCGGTGGACTACCTTAATTTAGACGATCACCCAGGAAGCAGCCGTAACTGGAGCAGCCAGCCGTGAATCAACAGTGAATACCCCGTACACAGCATTAGCGGTACACGTACCATACCAGATACGTACGCGAGACGCGACACCGGCCGTGCGCTGTACTGTACGTGCCACAACTTAACTCGGCTACGGCCTGGCGCATCGATCAGCCCGGCCGTGCGATCTTCCCAGACCACGCATCTCTCTTTCTCCGGAGATCACACTGGACCAGTAGTGCGAGACCTGTGGTCATGACTCATGGGTCATGAGTTTGCAAAATTTCCGGTCAGAATCTTATTAGTAGTGCTATGCTTCGAAAATACAGCAGTGAACCCGGGTGCGCGCGCGCCCTATATTGCAAAAGAAATTAGTAATTCAAAAGAGGTTTAAACAACTTTAAAACTTTCAGTTTGGTTTTTTTATTTTAAGTATTGTATCGATATAAAAGATTTTGCCAACAAACGACCTTTATTCCAACCGGGGTGAAAGATTTTCCAAAAACAACACTATATCATACTATATATGTCAGAAATTTCAATTTTTTTGCCAGGTCTTGTATATGAGTCATTTTTTGGTCAAATTTTTTACGCAACTACAATACATGATTATCTTTGACCCTAAAAAATTTCGGAATTTTTTGACACGTTTTCTAATTTCTATTTTTCTATGTATATAGGATGCGCGCACCCGAGTGCACCAAATGCGGGTTATGCTCTGCTTCTGCTATCTAGTCTGCTCTGCCTTGCGATCTTACATTACTCCGCTGTTCAATTTCGCAGCGGAAGTTAGCGCTAGCGTTGCCTGCAGTGCTGCCGGTTCAACTAGAGTACTGCCCCTGCAGCCTCGATCTCGCAATTTGTAAATCGAAAAGTTCAGGACTTCACTTCCTAAACGATGCGTTTCTTTCTCGGCTTAGATTTCTTCTAACCAATGGATAACTTGAATCATAGCTACCATATGTTAGATGTATGTATATATTTATTGTATTTCCCCCGTATGTTAGGGGGCTGCCTGCATATTTGCCCTGTACATGTACTATATATTGTGGCCTTTGGCCCCCAGAGGAATATAACTTTGTCTATTCCTAACATGGTATCAGAGCCTTAGGGTTCGTTAGTCTTGTTGCGCCGCCGTCGCTCGCCCTGGTTCTCCGCCGCGTCCGGCCGCCGCTGCAATTTCTCCTGTGCCTGACGCCGCCCGTCGACTCTCAACCACGCGCAGACGCCATCCGTCGTGGGCTCCCAGACGCCCGCCCCTGTGCCTGGCGACGGTCCACGCGTTCTCCTGGCAAACAGCGCCCCGCCCCTGTGCCTGACGGGATCGATCCCACCGCCCCGTCCTCTCCACGCTGACGCGCGGCTCCCGCCGTCCACGTGGGGTCCACGTGGGCCTCCCTGACGAGCAGCACACCTCCCTGACGAGCAGCACCAGCCCCCTCTGGCCCGCGCGGGACTGCCTCACCACGCGCGGGATTGCCGACGACTGCTGCTGCTCCCTCTGGCCCGCCGTCGACTGTTCCTTTTTGTCTGATCTGGATCTAGATCTGACCAAAAAAAAAAAAAAAAAAAAAGAGCGAGATGTCTTCTTCATCGGGTTATGTTGCGATTCCTCGCTGCCCGGTGGTCTTTGATGGCGCGAATTATCCTGATTTCGCTGCCTTTATGCGCGTTCACATGCGCGGTCTCCGTCTTTGGGGTGTGCTCTCTGGCGAGGTCTCCTGTCCGCCGTGCCCTCCTACTCCTGTGGCTCCTCTACCTCCGACGCCGATTGTGCTTGCTGCTGATGCTTCTCAGGAGGCCAAGGATGCTGCTCAGAGCGCTGATGACATTGCTGTTGCTGCCTATGATCTGAAGTTTAAGCAATATTCTACTGATCTCGAGTCCTATCGCCACGCTCTGACTGCCTACACTCAGTGGGTCGATGAGGATGCTCGTGCTGCTGCTGTTCTCACCTCCAGTGTTCTGCCCCAGTATGCTGCTGAGTTCATGAGTCTCCCTACTGTTGCTGCTCAGTGGGCCCATCTTCGTCAGCGCTATCAGCCGTCTGGGGATGCTCTTTACCTGTCTGTGGTTCGTCAGGAGCATGCTCTTCAGCAGGGGGACTCCACTATTGATGAGTTCTATACTCAGAGTGCTGCTATCTGGCGTCAGCTTGATTCTCTTCGTACTGCTGATTGTGGCACATGCTCGTGCTGCCAGATTGTGCGCTCAGACTTGGAGTTTCACCGCATCTACGAGTTTCTGTCTCGGCTTCGCCAGGAGTTTGAGCCCCGGCGTGCTCAGCTGAATGCTCGTGGTCGTGTTCCGCTTTCTGAGGTGTTGTCTGAGCTTCGGGCTGAGGAGACCCGTCTCCGTGGTGCTGGTCTTCTTGCGGTTCCTTCTGCGCTTGCTACTCGTGGTGCTCCCTTGCCGTCTGCTCCTTCGACTCAGCCACGGTCTCCTATACCGCCGCCGCCGATCCTACCCACTCCTCCAGGTCAGGGTCAGGGTCAGTTTCCGCACCAGCAGCCTCAGGGTCCGAGTCAGCACCAGCAGGCTCGTGGTCAGGGTCGCCGTGGTTCTCTTCGTCACTGTTCTTACTGCAACAGGGATGGTCACACTTGGGCCACCTGTTATACACGGGACCCCAGTTTACGTCAGCAGCACCAGGCTCGTGGACAGGCGGCTCCTTCCGGGTCTTCAGCAGTGGCTCTCTCTGATCAGGACATTATCCGGAGTCTTCGCGGGCTGCTTGCTGCTACAGGCTCTTCTTCGACGGGCACTGCTGGTTCTGTGACTGACTCTTCAGGCACTGTGCGACCACCATCTTCTACACAGTCAGGTACGTCTCCGTGGTATCTGGATTCTGGAGCTTCTTTTCATATGACCTTTGAGTCCTCTTCTCTGTCCGCTCTTCGTTCTCTCCCTTCTCCTGTCCGTGTTTTTACGGCTGATGGTACCTCTCTCCCTGTTTCTAGTCGGGGCACCCTTTCTACTTCTTCTTTTTTTGTTCCTGATATCTCTCATGTCCCTCTTCTTAAGATGAATCTGTTCTCTGCTAGCCAGCTCACTGACTCTGGTTGTCGCGTCATTCTTGATGCTGATTCTTGTGTTGTTCAGGACCGTCGCACCCAGGCCCTGGTTGGAGCTGGCCCTCGCAGCCGTGATTCTTCCGGACTTTGGGAGTTAGACTGGCTTCGCGTTCCTTCCACTGCCACTTCATCCGCCAGTTCTTCTCCGGTTGTCGCCTCTACTACCAGCTCTTTTCAGCAGTGGCATCATCGTCTTGGTCACCTCTGTGACTCTCGCCTATCATCATTAGTTCATCGTGGTCTTCTGGGGTCTGTCTCAGGAGCTGGGTCTTTGCATTGTCAGGGTTGTAGGTTGGGTAAACAGATTCAGCTTCCCTATCCTACTAGCGCGTCTGTATCTCAGCGACCTTTTGATTTAGTTCATTCCGATGTTTGGGGTCCGGCTCCTTTCGCTTCGAAAGGGGGCCATCGCTACTATATTTTATTCATTGATGATTTTTCTCGGTACACTTGGTTGTATTTTATGCGCTCTCGTAGTGAGGTGCTCTCCATATATCAGCGTTTTGCGGCTATGGTTCGCACTCAATATTCTACCCCCATTCGTGTGTTTCGTGCTGATTCTGCTGGTGAGTATATCTCCCAGATGTTGCGCGGTGTTCTTGCTGAGCAGGGCACTCTTGCTCAGTTCTCCTGTCCTGGTGCACATGCCCAGAATGGCGTTGCTGAGCGTAAGCATCGCCATCTTCTTGAGACCACTCGCGCTATGATGATTGCTTCTTCTCTCCCGCCGCATTTCTGGGCTGAGGCTGTCGCTACGTCGGCTTACCTCATTAATATTCAGCCTTCTGCTGCCTTGCAGGGTGGTATCCCTCTTGAGCGCCTTTCTGGCCAGTCTCCAGATTACTCCATGCTTCGCTTGTTTGGTTGTGTTTGCTATGTTTTACTTGCTCCTCGCGAACGCACCAAACTGACCCCTCAGTCTGTTGAGTGTGTTTTCCTCGGATACAGTGATGAGCATAAGGGCTATCGCTGTTGGGACCCTCTTGGTCGTCGGATGCGTATCTCTCGTGATGTTACCTTTGATGAGACGCGTCCTTTCTATCCTCGTCCCACCGCTGGTACTTACCCGGTGGAAGATATCTCTTTTCTTCTCTTTCCTGACACACCTCCTTCTACCCCTATTGTGTCTTCTTCAGGATCTCCTCCCCCTGCTGTCTCTTCTTTGACACCGCCCTCTTCTTCTTCGTCTAGTTCTCCTAGTTCTCCTCGTTCTCCGGAGTCTTTCTCTTCTATTCCCTCTTCTTCATCGTCGTCTCCTGCGTCGTCTTCCTCTGATGATCTTCCCTCTACTCGTCCTGTTCGTCAGCGTCGTGCCCCCAACCGTTATTCTCCTAGTCAGTATGGTCTTTCTGTTGCCTCCGAGCCAACCTCTTATCGGGATGCTGAGCATCATCCTGAATGGCAGCTGGCCATGGCCGAGGAGATTGCTGCGCTTGAGCGCACTGGCACCTGGGATCTTGTTTCTCCTCCTCCCGGTGTTCGTCCTATTACGTGTAAGTGGGTCTATAAGATTAAGACTCGTTCTGATGGATCTCTTGAGCGCTATAAAGCGCGTCTTGTGGCTCGTGGTTTTCAGCAGGAGCATGGTCGTGACTATGATGAGACTTTTGCTCCTGTCGCTCATATGACCACTGTGCGTACTCTTCTTGCTGTTGCTTCTGTTCGTCACTGGTCTGTGTCCCAGCTTGATGTTCAGAACGCCTTTCTCAATGGTGAGTTGAGTGAGGAGGTTTATATGCAGCCTCCTTCTGGGTACTCTGTTCCTGAGGGGATGGTTTGTCGCCTTCGACGTTCTCTTTATGGTCTCAAACAGGCCCCTCGTGCCTGGTTTGAGCGCTTTGCTTCTGTAGTGACAGCTGCTGGTTTCTCCCCTAGTGCTCATGATCCAGCGTTGTTTGTTCACACTTCTTCTCGTGGACGCACTCTTCTTCTTCTCTACGTTGATGATATGATCATTACCGGTGATGATCCTGAGTATATAGCCTTTGTTAAGGCTCGTCTTCGTGATCAGTTTCTTATGACTGATCTTGGTCCTCTTCGATACTTTCTTGGGATTGAGGTTTCCTCCACTTCTGCTGGCTTTTACATATCTCAGGAAAAGTATATTCAGGATCTTCTTGCTCGTGCTGCTCTTGGGGATGAGCGCACTGTTGAGACCCCTATGGAGCTTAATGTTAAGCTTCAACTTACTGATGGTGATCCTCTTCCTGATCCGACGCGTTATCGTCATCTTGTTGGGAGTCTTGTTTATCTTGCTGTCACTCGTCCTGACATCTCTTATCCTGTTCATATTCTGAGTCAGTTTGTTTCTGCTCCTACCACTGTTCACTATAGCCATCTTCTCCGTGTTCTTCGTTATCTTCGTGGTACGATCACTCGTCGTCTTTTCTTTCCTCGTTCCAGCTCCCTCCAGCTCCAGTGCTATTCGGACGCTACGTGGGCGAGTGATCCTTCGGATCGCCGTTCACTTTCTGCTTACTGTGTGTTTCTTGGTGGCTCGCTCATTGCTTGGAAGACAAAGAAACAGACAGCGGTTTCCCGTTCGAGTGTTGAGGCTGAGTTGCGTGCGATGGCCTTGTTGACTGCTGAGGTGACCTGGTTACGGTGGTTACTTGCGGATTTTGGGGTCTCTATTACCACACCCAGTCTGGTTTTGTCTGACAGTACAGGTGCTATTAGTGTTGCACGTGATCCGGTCAAGCATGAGCTTACCAAGCATATTGGCGTTGATGCTTTCTATACACGTGCTCAGGTGCAGGCTCAGGTTGTTGCGCTTCAGTATGTGCCTTCAGATTTACAGTTGGCGGATTTCTTCACGAAGGCACAGACCAGAGCGCAGCATGATTTCTTACTCTCCAAACTCAGTGTTGTGGATCCACCATGAGTTTGAGGGGGGGTGTTAGATGTATGTATATATTTATTGTATTTCCCCCGTATGTTAGGGGGCTGCCTGCATATTTGCCCTGTACATGTACTATATATTGTGGCCTTTGGCCCCCAGAGGAATATAACTTTGTCTATTCCTAACACCATACACCCCCCCCCCCCCCCAAAAAAAAAGCAGCTAAATTTGAATTTCAACATTTAAAATTGGATCAAATAGATCGCATGTGAGAACAATTGCAACGTCGCAGCAAGGCATCTCACGTAAGCCTAGACGTTTTGTTAATACAGTAATTCAAACTTAGATTTTACTCTCCTTGGCAACAAAGTTTTCAAAAAACTAAAATATTACAAGACTATAGTATTTACTTGCATGGGCTCCAATACTTCAGTAATTCAAACTTAGATTTTACTCTCCTTGGCAACAAAGTTTTCACAAAACTAAAATATTACAAGACTATAGTATTTACTTGCATGGGCTGCAATATTTCAGTTTTAAAAAAAGAGGCCCGGAGTTGTTTTTTCAATATTTCAAAAATAACATGTTTTGAGAGATAATGAAGTATTAATACCATGATATTTAATCATAGCCAAACACATCAATGTATTTTAAATTGTAGTATTTTGAGAAACTAAAGTATTGCTAAAATATTTCAAAAATACTTTGCTACCAAACACAGCCTAACTGATTTCAAGTTTTAAAAGAATAAAAATATATGACGGTTGACAGAGGGACAAGTCGAAGGGACTATCTAGGAAGGAACATTCTTAGATTCTCCAACTTCATGCGCATATATGAGAAATAATTCTTTTCATATGTTAAAAATCCAATATTTCACAAAAATAATTTGGGCGCTACAGAATTTCGCTATTTCTTGGCTAACCTGTTCAATTGATCCTGTCCGAGAAAAAGAATACCTTGTTTAGACACTCCTGTAGACCAATTTCTCACGAGATGGAAATGTTTACCGTACAAATAACTGGATATGTACATAGATGATCTGCTCTAAATCGGGCACATTTTGGCGAGACTGCCTTTAGATGATCACCAAAGGAAGCATGAGCAGCCAACCATGAATCAACAATGTCCCGTATGTAGCATTAGGCCGCGCTTGGGAGTCCAGTTTTGTTTCCGGATCCAGATTTTACACGGTTGGTTTCAGACGTGCACGGCGTATTAGTTACGGAGATCATGGGTGTGGTTTCACGGGAAGGCTCTCGATGGGATGGAAATGAAATGGACCCGTAGGGCTCCGTGTTGTTTAGAGGGGTATATGGGCCGGAAATCACTTGGAGGCAGAAAAAAATCCAGCGAACGAAATAGCAATACTGTGCTTGGGCCAAAAACGATCCGGGGCCGACTAAAACAAGGGTTTCAAGCTAATTTCTAGCGAAACAAGCAAGGCCTTAGGAGACTTACACGAGACACGTGACGAGCATGGGAGAGGGCCGCACATACAATTGTACCTGTCACTATCTTACACATTGTTGCCAAACATGTATTTCATAAGCCAAGGTGAACAAGTTCAGATCAAATTTCTCTAAATGCAACAAACTCTTACAAGTTACTCATTTAGCCTGAAATATCGAGACAAAAGCTCCTGGCATCGAAGCTTTCCTATGGCCAAAAAGTTCCAAAAAAAAGATACACTCACTTCTTAGGTTGAAGTTTCTTAGATAACTCAAAATAAAGCATGATTGTTATGCTTTGCCCCCTCAACAATCTCCGTGAAGCTACGCCACGGCTCATTGATGGTAAATTTGAAGCCGTCACATAGTGTAGAAAACAATTCAATACGTACGGACAATTATTTCGTACTAAACATTATACCGTCTTTATTTCACACACCGATAGAGTAGAAATAGTTTGTTTCCTCGGTTAAAAGTTTGTATCTTTGTTCAAATTATATTGGGCGTTAAAGATTTTCGCTAATTTTCGGTAACAATTCAACCGAACTTGTCAGAGAAAAATAATACTCTCTACTAAATCAACAACACTAATTATGGATAAGAGGGAGTACCTTGTTTAGATCCAAACATTTAGAACAATTTTTCACGAGATGGAAATGTCTGCCGTGT
Source organism: Avena atlantica (assembly GCA_910589765.1). Taxonomy (NCBI): domain Eukaryota; kingdom Viridiplantae; phylum Streptophyta; class Magnoliopsida; order Poales; family Poaceae; genus Avena; species Avena atlantica. Next base: position 514,150,690 of record OU342735.1, on the reverse strand, counting down.
AAACAAATGGACACGTACGTACGTACACGATCTCTGGTCGCTCCATGCATGCTCTAAATCGGGCACATTTGGGCGGGACTGCCTTTAGATGATCACCGAGGAAGCACGAGCAGCATGAATCAACGGCGTCCGTACGTGTAGCATTAGGAGAGCGTACCCGAGACGCGACACCAGCCGTGCGCTTCACGTACTAGGTAGTACGTGCCACTGCCTTAACTCGGCCACGGCCCCCGTATCGGCCCGTGCGATCTTCTCCGAAGATCACAATGGACCCCGCACTGGTGAGTTTACGGTTGCAATCGGTGCTTGATTACTCTGTCCCGCGTAACGATCTTGACTCTTCTCCTCCACGGTTTATTAATGGCCTGATTTAGTTAGCGCTGGCCTGGGCCTGCCTACGGTGCAAAAACTTTTTAGTAAATTGCCAGTGCAATATCGACCTCAGATGTCACAGTTGGTAACAAAATGTTCAGGTAAGGTGACTTCAGTCAGGCTAACTCTTTAATATCCTATATGGAAAAAATGTTTACGGGCGATTGTTTAAACAAGTGGTCATGAGGCAGGTCAATTTTTAGTCATCATGATGCAGTAAATTAACACTCAGAAAGTTCAAAGTCAGACCAAAATCACCTAGTAGCACATGAGAAGAAAGAGAGAAGTCATGGTGTCAGCAGGAAAGCGCCCTGACCCCGGTGGACTTTTCTCAGCAACCACACGGAACTATTCCAACCAACTGCCCCTACAGTACTTCCACAAACCAATCCATCAGAATCAAAATATACGAGACTTTGACATTCCAGAAGGCAGAAAATCGGATGAAATCAGGAACGCCCGAACTGACACGACCTACCAACAACAGCAACAGCTGCAGGGTCGATCCCAGCGAATCTCCGCCCTGATCTCCCTGTCTTCCCCCCTCCAGCTCCAATGAATTCAGTTGGAAACATCGCATTACGTCGAGACCACGTCGTGGCAGGCGGAAGGAGTCGGGGGGCCACGTACAGCGCAGCGGCAGGCAGGGTCGCCGTCCGGAGAGAATCTGGCACCAGGTAAGCAGATCTCCCCGGAGATCCTTCCACAGTAGCACATCCATTATCATATACGCTCCTCCTCCTTGGACTTTTCCTTTGTTTATTTATGGAGGAGGAAGATCGTATAATTAACAACAGCTCACCTAAGACAACCCGGAAAGCCTTGTATATGTACGCCCACGGGATACGCACGTACGAATAAGATCGTGATCCTGTGATAGTATAATCGTCGTATTATTAGAGTACAGATAAGTCCATGGGGAAGGGAGGTCGTCGGCATGAGCGGAACAATCATGGAGAAATGCGGACGGATAGCGTCGCATGGCAGACAGAATACGATGATGATTAGGGACAGACAGGCCAGGCCAGGCCAGGCGCGATGAACCAACCATGTGGAGAACAGAGGGGGAAATTTTCTGAACAAGACATTCAGAAGAACTGCTCTGTTCTGGCTGAATTCTCTGTTTTTTTTTCATTTTCTCGGAACCCATTTGCAGGGAACGAACAGGCGAACGCTTGCTCGATCCCTCCTTCATCCTAACATATAACATCCTAATAAAAGCCTAATCATCGTCTCCTAGGACCCCAAAAGTTAAGCTTGGCGGCGGCAGATCTCTATGTCCACGGAAAGAACAGAAGAACAAAAAACAAAACGAAAGATCCTCCTAAGAATTAATCCTGGTTGGCGCGTCCTTGACGCGAGGCGGCGGCGAGATCATCGGATCATGCGGCTGCAGAGGCGCGAGACGTCCGAGGGCCGGACGGGCTTGAGCAGGAAGTCCTCGGCGCCCTCCTCCATGCAGCGCGTGATCCGGGTGGGCACGTTCTCCGACGACATGATCACGACCGGGATCTCCCGGAGCTCGGAGGACTCCTTGACGCGCTTGAGCAGCTCGTAGCCGGTCATCCCCGGCATCCAGTAGTCGGTGATGATCATGTTCACGTTCGTGATGAGGCCCAGGCCCAGCAGCTCCAGCGCGCGCGTCGCGGATTCCACGGTGGTCACTGCACAAATTAATCGAAAGATATGTTTAGGAACTCGCATCCAGGAAAGAATAGGTGACTGATTTCATCTAGAACAGCTAGAGACGGTTGGATTGGTTGGAGAAGAAGGAATTTACCTCTGTATTTTGAGCTGCGGAGGATCTTGGCGATGACGGCGCGGTCGACGACGCTGTCGTCGACGGCCAGCACGTGCATCTCCTGCACCTGGACGGCCTCGTCGGCCACCATGACAGGCACCGGCACCACCTTGCGGTCGCCGGCCTTGGGGGAGGACACCTTCTGCGCCAGAGGCAGGGTCATGGCCGCCGGAGCCGGGGTGGGAGCAGCCGCAGCCATCGAGTCGATCAGACGAGCCGTAGTAGAAATTCCGAAGCAGTAGTAGTAGTAGTAGTATCTCTCGGAGGGCAGGGCAGGACGGATGAGCTCTTCCTTCTCTTCTTCTTGACTTGTCTCTCGGTGCGGTTCGGTTTGCTCTGGTGTTGGCCGCGACGCGCGGGCGTATATATACAGGGCAGGGCAGGGCAGGCGCCGCGGATACGAGGGAGGAGGATATGAAAGGAGAAGGGGAAGGGAAATTAATGCGGGCCAAATCCTGCGAGATCTCGAAAGGGATCCTAGGCTCGGGGATCGAGCAAACAAAAACCCACCGCTATCTGGCGGGGCCCACCGATCCGGGGAGCGGATTCGCGGGGCCCCCGGGTCAGGCGATCTCCCGCGGGATTTCCCTGCCGCGCAAGGTCGCTTTCGCCCGGTCGTCACCCGCACAGTCACGCGCCCCCTGCCCTGCCCTGCCCGGCCCCGTATCTTCTTTTTGCGTGACCGCTGGTGTGCTTCCTTTTTTTTCTCTCTCGCGGCTCGGTTCGGGCGCAAGTGGGGGGAGATTCGCGTGCATGGGGCTCGTATCTCGGTTCGTTTCTTTTCTGTTTGGTCGATAGGATCTTGGGGGTGTTTCCAGGTGATCCGTACCTGGCGGATTGTAAATTCCTGGGATCGTTTGGTTGATAGTGTATCAATGTGTCCTGATCCGGAAGGGATTCACCCTTTGATTCGTGAAGATCGGGGCTTTCCTTGGCCCCTACGGAGGGGTTCAGATCTTTTTTCTGTGATTCGTATTGATTTTGGAGGATCGCCCTGTGCCGTGATTCGTGATATCGGGGTTTCCTTACATGCACGACAGTTGGCTCCTCTCCCTCCACAGGATCCTCCTCCTCATTGTCTTCCTACGCCGTGCCCTGTACAGCTGTGGCAATCTCACACGCGATCGCCCCCTTTCTTGCTCCGAACGTACGGTTTACTACACGATCGGTCAGAAATCGGGCAGTGCCTTGCATGGCAGGATCTCCGAATCTCGGGCTCCCATACACAGCCGGACCCTCGATCCCCATATCTCCAGACTTGATCCATCCATATCGTATCCGCGCACCGCCACGCCGTACGGCGCGCGCCGCTCATTGATGTGGCCGCCTGCTCGCTGTTGCCAGCGACCCGGTGCCGTACCGTATCGCATCGCATCTTCCAACCGATCCGTCCACGCGTCGCCGAATCATCCATCGCCTCGTCCTGAACGAATGAATGAATGAAGGGAAATCTCTCTGATACGTCGCCGCCTCCAGATTTCCCGTGCGGTTCGCGCGGATCGGCGATGATTTCGATCAGTCGGTCGGTCCGTCGATCCGGCGGAGTAAATTCGAGGGGGATCCGGCCGGCCGGGCCGGCGATAGTGGCGGATCGTACTACTACCCACTGTGCGTACGCTAGTAATCGTACTGCTCCATTTGCTGGCTGCTACATAGCTGTACCGGGAAAAGTTCGATCCACGAAATCCGTTGCGTCAGGCCGTGCGTCCGTTTACGGGATTGAGTTGAATGCCGCCGATGTGGTACTCAAACCGGACGCTTCCTCGCTACTCAAACTATAATCACCGTTCTCGGCAACCCACATTTAGGATCACAGGGGGTAAATATTCCTACCATGCATGCACGCACTTTTTTCCCCTCTAAATAGACGTAGATGAATTTCGGCAATGAGAAGATGTACGCTACAACAAGTAGTACGATACAACAAGCACCCAAAGACGCCAATAAAACATACTAGTGAACTTCTCTTGCAGGCTAATAGTGTGACATTCTCGCCAGTGAACGGTCGGTCGATCGGCCCCGTAGAGTATCACAACGCATCTTCTGTTACAATTGCGACAAGTAAATAAAGAAGAACGAAAATAAAATCACAGCAAGGGGACACAAATTTAACGTGGAAAAACCTCTCCAACAAAAAGAGGAAAAAACCACGGGCGCTAGCCAGCGAAACTTCATTATATCGAGGAGTGTTTACAAACGCCGGGAATTTCACAGATGCAACTCATCCCAACCGGCGGCTTACAAGGGGTTTATATATAGGTAGAAACCTAGGTCTTCGACGATCCGTACCATACCACTCGGCCCAAGCCTCCGGCGACAGGCTTCGCTCCACTCGTCAGAAGTTGGCCTATACTTTGTAGAATTTGATCAACATATAACAAACTCCACCTTGAGACATATTCCTCCTTGTAGCATCAACATCAACCATCTCCCTGAACAAACAAAGCAAATACTTTCGACGCCAATAGCCACCTGGGCTAATAAGTTAACCAACTAAGTTCGAGCAACAGGAACAGGTTTAGTCATCATATCAGCAGGATTATCATGAGTGCTGATCTTGCATATCTTTCATTTACCTTGAGCAACAATGTGTATAACAAAATGGTACTTGCCATCAATGTGCTTAGTTCTCTCATGGAACATCTGATCTTTTGTAAGGTATATGGCACTTTGACTGTCACAAAACAAAGTAATGCAAGAATCATCTCCACTAAGCTCAGCAAACAAATCTTTTAACCAAACAGATTCTTTGCAAGCTTCAGCAATAGCCATGTATTCGGCCTCAGTAGTATATTATGCAACAACAGCCTGCAATGTAGCCTTCCAGCTAACAGCACAACCACCAACATTGAACACATAATCTGTGAGGGGTCTTATCTTATCCAAATCGGCAGCAAAAATCTGAATCCACATAGCTAACGAGTCCCTCACCGGTCCTGCCAAACTTCAAACAAGCATTGTAAGTGCCAAGAAGGTACCTGAAAACCCACTGAACAGCCTTCCAATGTTCTTTACCAGGATTAGCCATGTATCTACTTATCAAACTCATATCATATGATAAATCAGGACGAGAACAAACCATGGCATGAATCAAAGAACCAACAGCACTAGAATATGGCACCTTTGACATGTACTCAAACTCTTCATCACTAGGACATTGAGAAAGTGACAATTTAAAACGAGGAGCAATAGGAGTACTCTGAGTTGGCACCATCCATATTAAAACGATGAAGAACTTTCTTAATGTAACTTTGCTGACTAAGAAATAACAAACCAGATTTTCTATCTCAGGTAATCTCCATACCTAAGATCTTCTTAGCAGCACCAAGATCTTTCATCTCAAACTCACTACTTAGGTGTGCCTTCAAAATAGTGATTTCTTTTATTCCCTTGGCAGCAATTAACATATCATCAACATATAGCAGCAAGTATATAGGTGACCCATCAACAAACTTGATATAAACACAACTATCATATTTAGACCTCTCAAAACCATGTGAGATCATGAATGAATCAAACCTTTTATACCACTGTCTTGGAGGTTGCTTTAAGCCATAAAGATACTTCTTTAATTTGCACACAAAATCCTCTTTACCAGGCACTATGAACCCTTCTGGTTGGTCCATGTATATTTCCTCATCAAGCTCTCCATACAGAAAAGCAGTCTTGACATCTAACTGCTCAATCTCAAGACCACACATAGCCACAATACTAAATAAAGTACGAATAGAACTATGCTTGACAACTGGGGAGAACACATCATTGTAATCAATACCTGGAATCTGGCTGAACCCTTTTGCTACTAACCTTGCCTTGTACCTTGAAGGCTCTTTGGGAGACAAACCTTCCTTTTTCTTGATCCACTTGCAGCGGACCGCCTTCTTTTGTTTAGGTAAGCGCATAACATCCCATGTGTCATTTTCTCAAGCGATTGCATCTCTTCTTGCGTAGAAGAAACCCACTTCTCGTAGTCAACAGATGCAATGGCTTCATTATATGTAGCAGGTTCAGAATCATTCTCCACCTGTTCAGCACAACTCAAAGCATAATGAACAAGATTACACTCTTCAATTAAACAAGGACGAGGACCACAGTTATGCCTCGGTCTATCAGCAACAATGGACTCATGTGGTTGCTGCAAAACAGTAGGTGAGTGCTGAACAACAATATCATCAATATTTTCCTCATGTGTATCTTCAACAATATCATCATTATCAACATTTTTCTGCAGTTTCTCCACCTGCACACTAACTCCCTCCCCTCCAACAGCAATAGGATAGGTATCCGATGACAAACTATTATGATACATAACGAACTCATTGAAAAACAACATTTCTACTTAGCAAAATCTTTTTAGTTTCAGGATTCCATAGTTTATATGCCTTAACTCCTGAACCATAACCAAGGAATATGCACTTAACAACCCTAGGCTCTAACTTTTCATTATCAACGTGAGCATATGCAGTGCAGCCAAAAACTCTCAACTGTGAATAATCAGCAGGCGAACCTGACCATACCTCAACGGGAGTTTTCTTCTCAAGTGGAATAGAAGGTGACCTGTTGATGAGGTAACACGCTGTGTTGGCTGCTTTAGCCCAGAAACGCCTATGCATACCTGCATTAGACAACATACAGCGAGGCATCGAGATGATGGTCCTGTTCATGCGCCCAGTCACGCCATTCTGCTGAGGAGTATATGGGATGGTGTGATGTCTGATCATGCCATCGTTACTGTAAAACTCCTCAAACTCATTAGAACAGAATTCTATACCATTATCAGTACGTAGTACCTTTACCTTCTTCTCGGTTTGGTTTTCAACCATAACTTTCCACTTCTTAAAAGCATAAAAAACATCATATTTATGCTTCAGAAAATTAGGCCACACTTTTCTTGACTAGTCATCAATAATAGCCAGCATGTAATTAGCACCACCAATAGAAGTCTTACGGGACAGACCCCATACATCAGCATGCACATAGCCTTTGATGGTATGAATGGAAGCATTGAATTTAACTCTTTTATGCTTACCAAAAATGCAGTGCTCACAGAACTCAAACTTACTCAAGTTGCAACCATCAATCAGCTCTCTCTTGACCAACCCTGCCATGCCTTGTTCGCTCATATGCCCAAGACGCATATGCCACAAATGTGTTTTACCACAATCATCAGATCATTAGAAGTAACAACAGCAGCAATACCAGGAAAAGTGCTACCTTTAAGAACATATAATTTAGCAGAATTCATATCACCTATCATGTGAATAAGAGAACCTTTTGATACCTTTAGAACTCTATTCCCTCCGGCATACTTGTATCCTTCAACGTCCATGGTACTCAGGAAGATCAAATTTCTGGCCATGCTTGGTATGTGCTTCACCTCGCTCAACGTGTGTGTCACGCCATCATGTGTCCTGATCTTCACAGATCCAACACCAACAATATGGCATGGGTTGTCATTCCCCACACGCACAAAATCTCCAGTCTACATGGACTCATATGAACTAAACCATTACAACAAATATGAAACAAACATGTAGTATCAAGTATCCATTCATCATCACGAGAAGCACAAGCCGCAAAAATAGCTAAGTATTCACCATCAGAACTATCAGAAACAATAGCAGCCTTACTAGTACCGTCAGACCTATCTTTCGGTTGGTAAGTTCCATTCCTTTTCTCCTTATTCTGCAACTTCCAACAATCATCAATAACGTGATTAGATTTCTTACAATACCTGCAGAATTTATTCTTTCCTTTGGACTTTGAACGACCTCTGCCATACTTGCTCTTATCTCTGTTTCCATAGTTGTTGTTCCTCTGCTCGGTCCTGCCACGGACCTACAAAGCCTCGGCCTTGGATGACGTCCCATCTGGCCCTACCATAGTTTTCATCTTTTCTCTCTGTTTGAGGGCGTCATGTACTTCTGCAAGGGTTAGTTCATCACGACTCAACAATATTATATCATGAAAATGTGTATAGGAACTAGGCAACGAGCATAAGAGTAGAAGAGCTAAATTCTCATCATCATATTTTACCTCCATAGACTGCAAGTCTGAAACAATCTCTTTAAAAACAGATATGTGATTCATTACCGATCCACCTTCTTGCAGCCCGTGCGAGAACAACTTCATCTTCACGTTCATCTTACTGGTTAGATCCTTTGACACGCAGATCGTTTCCAGTTTTTCCCCTAGGGCAGCAGCAGATTTCATCTCCAGTACTTCCTGCAAAATATTATTGTAAAGATGAAGTTGAATCAAAGACAAAGCCTTATGGTCCTTCCGCTTCTCTTCGGCAGACCAGGTCTTAGCATCCTTTTCACCGAATCCATCCAGCGCTTCATCCTGCCACAAGGAGAATCTTGTGGTGTAGTCCAACTGTGGTAGATCGAACTTCAATGACGACATGTCGCAGACCCTAGATTAGAACCTGGGGCTCTGATACCACTTGTTACAATTGCGACAAGTAAATAACGAAGAACGAAAACAAAATCACAGCAAGGGGACACATATTTAACGTGGAAAAACCTCTCCAACAAAGAGAGGACAAAACCACGGGTGCCAGCCAGCGAAACTTCACTATATCGAGGAGTGTTTACAAACGCCGAGGGATTTCACAGATGCAACTCATCCCAACCGGCGGCTTACAAGGGGTTTATATATCGGTGAAAACCTAGGTCTTCAACGATCCGTGTCGTACCACTCAGCCCAAGCCTCGTTACACTCGGCCCAAGCCTCCGGGCGACGGGTCTCGCTCCACTTGTCAGAATTTGGATCAACATATAACATCTTCCTCCACCAATGATCCACCAAGTCGGTCCACGTGTAGCCAGATCATCGCCTCGTCCTGGATGATCCATGATACTTCGTCGTTTCCACCTTCCCATCTCGTATCACACCGCATCTTCTTACACAAGCCTTCCTCGCTACTCAAACCCCATAGAGTACAATCTGTCACACTACAAGCATTCAAGATAAGAGTAGTAATATGCGTCATGCATTTTCCTAGAATATAAACTAAGATAAATATCCATAGGATCGTACATCCAATTATATGCTAGTATTACTAGCAAGTTAGCCATGTTTTGCTAGATCTCCATTCAAAGGAATTAAATTGGCAGTTTTGGGGTCTCTGATCCTTACAAATTTTCCTATATTTGATTTGCACGACTGTATCTGAAATACATGTTTTAAGGATTGCATTGTCACTATTCTTGAATGAAAATATGCATCAAACATATCATTATAACTCTTTTGTTTCTCTTGTGATGATGCGGAATGTTCTTTATGCAAATATAAAAAGACATGACCTCTAAGTTTGTGTTTTCATAATCCCATGCTTCAAAAAATTTTCAAATAAAAGCGGTTGTTGTTGTTATATATATCAGTAGCAAACATCATCCTAGCAAGCACAAGATAATCGATCTGATCTTTAAGAAAAAGGGATCATTTAGCGTATAGGAAATAGGAGAGAACCCCACAGGGTGACCAATTTTTAACAGAAAAAGGATCATTTAGCGTATAGGAAATAGGTTTTGCTATTTCTTAGTTAGCTAAAAATTTCTCAAGTCTTACTCCCTCTGTTCGGGAACCAGATATTTTGAAAGTACTAGACCGGAGAATTAACAACACCTATTCACTTTATTGTCAGTTATTGCATGCAGGAGTGATCCTATAATTAAGCCAATGCATGCTATCAGCACACCTTATTAAAAGTCTGCAAGCCAATAACCATACGAGCAGCCATGAGCATTAATAGGGCATGGTGGGAGGTATTTTTGGGTCAATAAGAGGAGTAATTGAAATAAATTAAGAGCCTTACTAGGAAGTCTTGGTACTGCCGATTTGGCCATTCAGCCTAGTAACCCCGAACAGAGGGAGTAGTCGCTAAAAAAGTGCAACCGCCGGTTTAACGAAAAGTGCAACTAGTTTCAATTGCACTTTTCTTGCAAAAAATGAAATTGCACTTTTCTGCCAGACTGCCAAAAAGTGCGTCTAGAACGAGTTGCACATTTTTTAACTATAGTTACACTTTTCTCAGGTGATTGAGACTTAAGAAAATCTCAATCGACTAAGACATAGACAAATTCATAGGAAATGGGAGAAAACCTTAAATCTAGAGGAAAAATTTGAATGTCTGTCACACAAATTTAGTCATCTAGAGAAAAAAAAATTCCAAACTGTGGATGGTACCTAACATTTTCGGAAGTAAACCGAATAACTATATTGATGGATTAATCGATTCTGTATTCCTTATACACAATGCCAAAAAAACTTTGAAAATTAGAATCCGTACAATAGATCTGCCAAACACCAAGTGTTGGCATTTTGAGCAGAGTGATCATTTACAAATTGTGTTAGTCTCTTTGTTTTTTTATAATTTTATACTTTTTATGATATGATAAAAATGGAATTTTCATTAAATTGATTATAAGACGAACTAAATTAAATACAATTTGTACTAAACTTTTGTACTTTAAAGTTTTTTTCGCATGGTACTGTATTAACATGTAAAAATTCTTTTATAATTTTTGCATAGTTAAGAACATAGCAATGTTGCTAACTGTTAGTCGTAATTCTTTATTTTTCACATAAACTTGTGCTAAATTAAGTCATAAACAATAGTTATAATAAAAGTTCTTTTCTGAATTATGTATTAAAAGTTGCAAAAACCATAGTTTATATGAATTCATGCTAATCGATATAAGAAGCCTACAAACCTAAACAATATATATCTTAGTAGTATATTCTTGTATGTGACTATGTAGCTATATTGTTGAAACATCTAGAATATGAACTTAACTATTGGCATAATTTTTTTACTGATATGTTTGCAGGAAAACATTCCTTAGAAGTTATGGTTGATTCAACACTAGTTGACAACATGTGTATGCATGCCTTATGCTTATATGTAACCATGGGAAGATCGAACACCAAGGAATGTAAAATCATGTGGTTTTTACCATGTTTGCATGCGTTCGCATTATTATTACATTGCTCGAGAAATAGGAGTCTTGACATAATATTTAATTTAGGTTCTTCATGGGACAATTTTTTTTTCAAATTCTCCAACAAAAAGGTCAACAAAAAAGGATGTGATATCCGCAACACGAGATTTACCAGCTAGGAGATCCCTTAAGATATCAGCGGAAAAATCATATATCTTGCTGTCATCAGCCCATCAGTACAGTTTTCTCATTTTCTTCTTTCCGTCGCCAATAATAACTTTACGTGGAAATGTTCAACATCTTTCCTTATTTCCAAAATCTAGACGCGTTCCCAGCCCGTCGGCCAGTGCCTGTAGTATCTCACACTGTCACTGCTGCGCTCGCGTCAGCCACGTACATATCGGAGCGGATTCTCGCCCAGAAACTTCTCACATGTCCGGTAGAAAATCTGGAGCCCTGGACGTAAACCTGCATTGACCTGATCCCTTTCGTGTTTCTTCACACCAGTCAGGTACTCAGGTGGTGGTGCCTTTTTGTCAAAGGTTAAACAAGAAATCAGGACCAAGCATAAACTAATGAAGCAGCTTGATTGGGCATGCTACTAATCACTAAAGTCCACTATTATGCGCATCTTGTCTTGGTCACAACTCACATGGGAGATGGGACTGACTAATGCAAGCAAATGGGCATCGCTGTGCGCGCACGTTGCACGCGGGTTCCGAGACACCCAGATCTCTTTGCTTGATCCCCATTTGATAATCAGTAGTACTACTACACGCCAGGGAGAAGATCGTCTGTTGGCGTGCCTGGTCCTGATAGCACACAGACGGTGAGACGGATAGGATCTTTGACAGGTTGGACACCTGGACCTGGAGTAGTATGTCGGCGAGCACGTCCAGGCTTGTCATTTGCACAGATATGAGATGAGAACGGTAAAGACTTGAAGCCCGCTATATTAATGGAGGATACTACGCGTCCCCCGATGTAACACCCTCAGAATCGGACCTATGCAAGTTTGAGCAAAATTTGCCAAACCCGCATAGAAACGATTCAAAGGTGCCCACCAGGCACTTTCGTGCGGGTGGAAAACGAAGTAATAACATTACACAACAGTCCTCGATGGGACCCACCGAACAGATATATACAACAGCGACTCAACGAGTCAAGAATACAGATATAATATACAAAGATCCAAATCACCTTGAAAACGATAGAGCGTCCAGCTACGGACAAGATGCAAATGGGGCTAAGAGCCCTGAAGAATAACCAATGGCGTCCATAACCATGCCCAGGCCAAGCCGGAAGGGTAACCCTGCTAACGGCGTCGACCTCAAAACCTGCTTAAACAAAAGGGGGTGCCGACAAAGGGCAAAGGAAAAAGAGGAGCGTCAGTACTGAGGCCAGTACACGGCGAGGCTAGAATTCGGCGGTCCTCGCCTACATAGGTATGGTGGACTGAAGCGGCAGCGGCAGCATGCACTAAACAACCTATAGAGACTCGATACAACTGGCGGTTATCAGAGAGGGGTAAGAATGACCTAACCGGATCCAACCTGAAGCTAACACCAAACAAACCCATCCTGGTGTTTCCCCCTCGAGACCAAACGAGGAAGTCAGCCGAGGAACTCACACAGTTGGCAGTTTTATTTATTCAGTTATAGTTGCGACAATTACTAGTCAGGTTTAGATAATCATCCTGATAAAGTAAGCAGTGGGCACTTTTAGTTCACCATTCCGTGATAGTTGCGTCAATTACTAATCAGATACAGATAGCATGAGATAAACCCGAAACCCAGCAGTTGTTGGTACTTTTATTCAGCCATTCCGTTGTAGTTGCAATACTTACTAGTCAGGTACAATGGTCGCAAGCGACACGCCAAACAAGCAGTTGTGAGTAGTATTACTTAGCCATTCCATTATAGTGAAGCTGATTACTAGTCATTATAAGTCAAATTTATAGCAATAAACTTTAGTTATGCTTGTCTATGATCGAGATACTGTGCTCCAAGTCGTCCATATCCGCGGACACGGCTTTCAGAAAGTTTTACCCGGCCGGGGTGCACCAATAGCAACACACGCTCGATCAACCTCGGAAAAACCAAATCAAAACCCAACGAGGCTTTCACGACTGAACAATCACAGGATTCAGAAATATTTCAGGGGGCCACCCCTTAAGTAGAACCCGCAACGAAGCCGGCCGGCTCCGAGACGGGCTTAAGGTTGTGGGGACGGCTGTGAACGACTGGGAACCCGAAAGTGTGGCTGGGCTTGTCGACACCGCGGAATCGTGCCACGATCCTAAACAGTACAGTGTGCTCCTCGCACAATTTAAATACAGAAAGTAGCATGGCATAAGTACCGGATCGTAAATAAAACCTCAAACTAGTTTGTGGCCCCAAGAAATAAGACGGAATCAAGCTCTGGCTCAGGGGGGTCCCATATACCTCCCGGATGTGGATAGCGCGATAAATCAAGGAACAGGTATCAAGTACTCGGGGTCTTACGGGACACAAGTGGGCGTTCGGAAAACCAAATATTATCTATCACCCACCGATGCCTCTGCTTATTTCAATTTTAGTTGTTAAACAGAAATTAAAGTGACGATAAGTAAAACTAGAATCATCTCCAACATCAACATGCGGCAAAGCATCAGCAACTGTGACATATGACGACACACATCAGCACTTGAGCAAGCAACTACGACGCGCAAGTCCAACTATCTACCAAACATCAGGTAATAGGATGTGTCCAAGGCAATATAGGGCTGCACGGTATATCACAGGTACGGAAACTAAAGCATCGCAACACAGATAGCAATAGATCAACAGGAGGGAATAAAGACTATAAAAGTAAGATAGGTAGAAAGGGGGAGATGCTCGCCTGAAAACATTGTCGAAGGTTCAACCGAAGATCGGGGCGAAGCTCACATCAACTCAACGGCCTTATCCGCGAAGAAGCAAAACACTAGAATAAACACCGGATGCAATATTTAATACAACGGCAGAAGATCGGCATGATGCATGTATGATGCATGGCATGGCAAGGGTGCAATGCAATTAGGTCATATTAAGCGGAATCGGGGTTCCGACAGTTATTCAAGTGGTTCAAGTTGTTTAGACACCCCGCATTTTAAATGTTGGATTACATGGCAAAATATAGCACCGGTTCGCTACACAAATTTAAATGAGGCCAATATAAGGCTAGATTTGCCCGCATATGGGCCCCATATTTAATTATGAGGTGAATCGGCATAAGACCCCCAAACCACATGAATGTATGCATGCAAGACAATTATTATGCGACAAGTTATATTATGTTATAAAATAGGGTTTCGGGAAGGGTTCACACATTAGGGGGGGCTCGACGATCTTGGGGTTCCGGGGTTCGGGGTCGGTCTCAGGGTCCAGGGTTCGACGGGTCTGGGGTTCAGGGTTCGACGGATGCGTTCTCGTATAGCGGGGGTAGATCTTGTCGCATCCGGGGTCTCGGTGTCCGGGGTGAAGTGCTTATCGTCCCATGGCGATCTTGGAGTTCCGGGGGTGTTTCCCGCGTCCATGAATGCAGATCTTGCCGGTTCCAACTCGAAGGCCTTGTTGTTCCGCGGCGTAGATCTTGGGGGTCCACCGAGGGTTGCGAGTCCTCGACGACAACGGTCTCGTGGACGAGCTTGGGCAGACGTCGGCACATGGTACAGGGCTTCTCGGAAGATCTTGGCGTGCGACGTCGTCGGCATCGGTTCAGGAAGGAGTTCTTGTCGTTCAGGGTCTCGGCGACGGAAGGAAGAACATGGAGATCCGTGTAGGCGATCTTGAGATTAATGTCGGGGTATCCGAGTAGCACCATGTGTATCCTTCAAAACATCGACACCGAGAGCCGGTCTTGTCGAGGAGGGGACCCCGACGGTCTTGTCTGTGTTCCCATGGATCGTCGTCCTTGGCATCGAAGATCTTCCGGCGTCGGTCTAGCATTCCACAGCGCACCAGGGCGGCGTCACGATTATCGGAGCATCTCCACTTAGCTCCACATGGGATCTGGGGCAGATGGATGGCGGTGCTGTCGCTTGCTTCTTGCCGAGGGGAGAGGCACACACGAGGCATGGGATTCACGCAGGGAACATGGCCACGGGGTCGGTGACGAGGCAGAGGACTCGCTGGCCGGGCTCGAGAGGCAGAGGGGTCGAGGCGGCGCCGGGGCGCGGAGCTGTGCGGAGCCGGGCCGACGCGAGCGGGCTCGGCCGCGCAGCCGCAGAGACGGGAGGGGTCGAGGCGGACGCAGGCGACGCGGGCGGCGCTCCCGCGCCGGGTGGTGTCGGTGGCTGCGTCGGCGGAAGGAGAGCTCGCGACCGGAGGCGGAGGTAGGCGCGGCGGCGGCGAACGGTGGGAGGGCGAGCCGGGGCGGCGCAGAGGGAGGCGGGGTCGGGCCGGAGGAGCTGGGCGGCGACGAACTCGAGGCGGGCCGGGGCGCGGTGAGGTGAGAGGCGGCGAGCGGCGCGGCGGAGCGAGGGCGGGGCCGTCGCGGCGGCGCCGGAAGCAGGGGACGGCGGCAGGGCGTGCTCGGGGTTGGGGAAGGCGCGGGGCGGCGCTGCGGGGGGGTGCTCGCCTGGGGCGGAGAGGGCGAGCGAGCTAGGTGGGGAGGAAGGGGCAGCGGGCGTGAGGGGGGAGGAGGGCGCCGGGCGGTGGGCGGCGGCGCTCGGGTCGCCGGGGTGAGGCAGTGCGGCTGCCGCGAGGGGGAGAGAACCAGGGAGGAGGAGGGAGCGGGGCACGCGGCAGGGACGCGGTAGTGGTGGGCCAGGCGTGGGCCAGGCGTGGGGGCTGGGTTGAGTGGGGTTGCTGCGCGGGGGGTGTTTGGTGTTGTGTGCTAGCGCGTGTGTGCTGTGTTGTGGGGTGGGTGTGGGGACAGGTGGGGTGGTTTTAGCATAGGTGGAGAGAGGGGGCTGAGGTGGCACTTTGTGGTTGGGTGGGAGGAGAGGAGAGGGTGAGGTGGCAGCGTGTGAGTGGCCAGGGTGATGTGGAGGGGGTGGGCTGGGTAGGTAATTGGGTAGGAATAGGATTAGAAGGGCGGGTTCAGCTGGACCGTTTTAAAAACAGGGGTGGTCGTTCGGGTCTATTCGGCCCGTTCGACTGCCCCACTAAAATAAATTAAATATTTTTAATGTTTTAAACGGGGCTTTTGCAAACCGATGCTAGACAAAATAAATAATCCGGACAAGCCCGGGTTTTGCGTTTGAATAAGGATGAGGCGTTTAGAAAACAAAAATTAGGGTTTTCTGCAAACAGTTTTATGCACACAATGCATGATGATGACGATGCAATGCACAAATTCAACGCGATTTTCTAGTAGTGGTTTTTGCGGGATGCCACAATTCGACACCACTAACAATGGATCTCGCCCTCGAGATCCGCCTCATGGTACCGGAAGGAGGGTCGGCGTCTGATCCTTCGCGCTTCGTGTAGATCCTCGCGACACCACTAACAAGAGTTCGTTGTCCGTGATCGTCGAGAGAACACTCCGGAACCAAAAGGTCGAAGGTAGAGGTATCAACAAATAAGCCACCCCTAACTTCCGTGGACGGAGTAAAACTGCTGGATCCACTGATTCGGTGTACAAGAGCGAATGATAAGGGTAGTGGTATGGTAGCTACTCCATCCCGCACTCATACCATTACTCTGCACACGAATAAGCGGATTAAGCATCAAACTCTCGGAATTAGACTGAAGATCTCGACAAGCGAGGTTCGGAAACAAGGTAGTGTTGCCAGCAGAAATCGTATGAAAGACACACTGATTAGGTTTCGCGGTGGTTCCATTGGCATGAACAACACATGCTCAAGGTTAACCCCAACTTCGCCAAAGCTCGTCCTTCTCATATGTTTTTCAACGACACTGATATCCAGCAAGGAACACATATGGATAAGAGCTCACAAACAAAAGATCGGATGAAGGGCACAACAGACAAGTTGCAGATTGATGATCGAAGAACCTCCGTTAAAAGGGAGAAAACGAAACCCTGAAGGTACGACGGAAACCCAACCACGAGAAATCCTGGACTCGAAGAGAGAGAAGAGGGTGGATTCAAAACACGTAGAGGTAAGAGGGAACAGCAGAGGGGTAAGGAGTAAAATCAGACCTAATCAGAACTATCCAACCGATTTTGTAAAAATAGTTTTGACACTCTACTGCGGCCGTTAGCTAGGTTATCCTACAGGCTGGACTTGTGGGGTATCGCAACTGCTGAGCTCTGATACCACTCTGTAACACCCTCAGAATCGGACCTATGCAAGTTTGAGCAAAATTCGCCAAACCCGCATAGAAACGATTCAAAGGTGCCCACCAGGCACTTTCGTGCGGGTGGAAAACGAAGTAATAACATTACACAACAGTCCTCGATGGGACCCACCGAACAGATATATACAACAGCGACTCAACGAGTCAAGAATACAGATATAATATACAAAGATCCAAATCACCTTGAAAACGATAGAGCGTCCAGCTACGGACAAGATGCAAATGGGGCTAAGAGCCCTGAAGAATAACCAATGGCGTCCATAACCCTGCCCAGGCCAAGCCGGAAGGGTAACCCTGCTAACGGCGTCGACCTCAAAACCTGCTTAAACAAAAGGGGGTGCCGACAAAGGGCAAAGGAAAAAGAGGAGCGTCAGTACTGAGGCCAGTACACGGCGAGGCTAGAATTCGGCGGTCCTCGCCTACATAGGTATGGTGGACTGAAGCGGCAGCGGCAGCATGCACTAAACAACCTATAGAGACTCGATACAACTGGCGGTTATCAGAGAGGGGTAAGAATGACCTAACCGGATCCAACCTGAAGCTAACACCAAACAAACCCATCCTGGTGTTTCCCCCTCGAGACCAAACGAGGAAGTCAGCCGAGGAACTCACACAGTTGGCAGTTTTATTTATTCAGTTATAGTTGCGACAATTACTAGTCAGGTTTAGATAATCATCCTGATAAAGTAAGCAGTGGGCACTTTTAGTTCACCATTCCGTGATAGTTGCGTCAATTACTAATCAGATACAGATAGCATGAGATAAACCCGAAACCCAGCAGTTGTTGGTACTTTTATTCAGCCATTCCGTTGTAGTTGCAATACTTACTAGTCAGGTACAATGGTCGCAAGCGACACGCCAAACAAGCAGTTGTGAGTAGTATTACTTAGCCATTCCATTATAGTGAAGCTGATTACTAGTCATTATAAGTCAAATTTATAGCAATAAACTTTAGTTATGCTTGTCTATGATCGAGATACTGTGCTCCAAGTCGTCCATATCCGCGGACACGGCTTTCAGAAAGTTTTACCCGGCCGGGGTGCACCAATAGCAACACACGCTCGATCAACCTCGGAAAAACCAAATCAAAACCCAACGAGGCTTTCACGACTGAACAATCACAGGATTCAGAAATATTTCAGGGGGCCACCCCTTAAGTAGAACCCGCAACGAAGCCGGCCGGCTCCGAGACGGGCTTAAGGTTGTGGGGACGGCTGTGAACGACTGGGAACCCGAAAGTGTGGCTGGGCTTGTCGACACCGCGGAATCGTGCCACGATCCTAAACAGTACAGTGTGCTCCTCGCACAATTTAAATACAGAAAGTAGCATGGCATAAGTACCGGATCGTAAATAAAACCTCAAACTAGTTTGTGGCCCCAAGAAATAAGACGGAATCAAGCTCTGGCTCAGGGGGGTCCCATATACCTCCCGGATGTGGATAGCGCGATAAATCAAGGAACAGGTATCAAGTACTCGGGGTCTTACGGGACACAAGTGGGCGTTCGGAAAACCAAATATTATCTATCACCCACCGATGCCTCTGCTTATTTCAATTTTAGTTGTTAAACAGAAATTAAAGTGACGATAAGTAAAACTAGAATCATCTCCAACATCAACATGCGGCAAAGCATCAGCAACTGTGACATATGACGACACACATCAGCACTTGAGCAAGCAACTACGACGCGCAAGTCCAACTATCTACCAAACATCAGGTAATAGGATGTGTCCAAGGCAATATAGGGCTGCACGGTATATCACAGGTACGGAAACTAAAGCATCGCAACACAGATAGCAATAGATCAACAGGAGGGAATAAAGACTATAAAAGTAAGATAGGTAGAAAGGGGGAGATGCTCGCCTGAAAACATTGTCGAAGGTTCAACCGAAGATCGGGGCGAAGCTCACATCAACTCAACGGCCTTATCCGCGAAGAAGCAAAACACTAGAATAAACACCGGATGCAATATTTAATACAACGGCAGAAGATCGGCATGATGCATGTATGATGCATGGCATGGCAAGGGTGCAATGCAATTAGGTCATATTAAGCGGAACCGGGGTTCCGACAGTTATTCAAGTGGTTCAAGTTGTTTAGACACCCCGCATTTTAAATGTTGGATTACATGGCAAAATATAGCACCGGTTCGCTACACAAATTTAAATGAGGCCAATATAAGGCTAGATTTGCCCGCATATGGGCCCCATATTTAATTATGAGGTGAATCGGCATAAGACCCCCAAACCACATGAATGTATGCATGCAAGACAATTATTATGCGACAAGTTATATTATGTTATAAAATAGGGTTTCGGGAAGGGTTCACACATTAGGGGGGGCTCGACGATCTTGGGGTTCCGGAGTTCGGGGTCGGTCTCAGGGTCCAGGGTTCGACGGGTCTGGGGTTCGGGGTTCGACGGATGCGTTCTCGTATAGCGGGGGTAGATCTTGTCGCATCCGGGGTCTCGGTGTCCGGGGTGAAGTGCTTATCGTCCCATGGCGATCTTGGAGTTCCGGGGGTGTTTCCCGCGTCCATGAATGCAGATCTTGCCGGTTCCAACTCGAAGGCCTTGTTGTTCCGCGGCGTAGATCTTGGGGGTCCACCGAGGGTTGCGAATCCTCGACGACAACGGTCTCGTGGACGAGCTTGGGCAGACGTCGGCACATGGTACAGGGCTTCTCGGAAGATCTTGGCGTGCGACGTCGTCGGCATCGGTTCGGGAAGGAGTTCTTGTCGTTCAGGGTCTCGGCGACGGAAGGAAGAACATGGAGATCCGTGTAGGCGATCTTGAGATTAATGTCGGGGTATCCGAGTAGCACCATGTGTATCCTTCAAAACATCGACACCGAGAGCCGGTCTTGTCGAGGAGGGGACCCCGACGGTCTTGTATGTGTTCCCATGGATCGTCGTCCTTGGCATCGAAGATCTTCCGGCGTCGGTCTAGCATTCCACAGCGCACCAGGGCGGCGTCACGATTATCGGAGCATCTCCACTTAGCTCCACATGGGATCTGGGGCAGATGGATGGCGGTGCTGTCGCTTGCTTCTTGCCGAGGGGAGAGGCACACACGAGGCATGGGATTCACGCAGGGAACATGGCCACGGGGTCGGTGACGAGGCAGAGGACTCGCTGGCCGGGCTCGAGAGGCAGAGGGGTCGAGGCGGCGCCGGGGCGCGGAGCTGTGCGGAGCCGGGCCGACGCGAGCGGGCTCGGCCGCGCAGCCGCAGAGACAGGAGGGGTCGAGGCGGACGCAGGCGACGCGGGCGGCGCTCCCGCGCCGGGCGGTGGCGGTGGCTGCGTCGGCGGAAGGAGAGCTCGCGACCGGAGGCGGAGGTAGGCGCGGCGGCGGCGAACGGTGGGAGGGCGAGCCGGGGCGGCGCAGAGGGAGGCGGGGTCGGGCCGGAGGAGCTGGGCGGCGACGAACTCGAGGCGGGCCGGGGCGCGGTGAGGTGAGAGGCGGCGAGCGGCGCGGCGGAGCGAGGGCGGGGCCGTCGCGGCGGCGCCGGAAGCAGGGGGCGGCGGCAGGGCGTGCTCGGGGTTGGGGAAGGCGCGGGGCGGCGCTGCGGGGGGGTGCTCGCCTGGGGCGGAGAGGGCGAGCGAGCTAGGCGGGGAGGAAGGGGCAGCGGGCGTGAGGGGGGAGGAGGGCGCCGGGCGGTGGGCGGCGGCGCTCGGGTCGCCGGGGTGAGGCAGTGCGGCTGCCGCGAGGGGGAGAGAACCAGGGAGGAGGAGGGAGAGGGGCACGCGGCAGGGACGCGGTAGTGGTGGGCCAGGCGTGGGCCAGGCGTGGGGGCTGGGTTGAGTGGGGTTGCTGCGCGCGGGGTGTTTGGTGTTGTGTGCTAGCGCGTGTGTGCTGTGTTGTGGGGTGGGTGTGGGGACAGGTGGGGTGGTTTTAGCATAGGTGGAGAGAGGGGGCTGAGGTGGCACTTTGTGGTTGGGTGGGAGGAGAGGAGAGGGTGAGGTGGCAGCGTGTGAGTGGCCAGGGTGATGTGGAGGGGGTGGGCTGGGTAGGTAATTGGGTAGGAATAGGATTAGAAGGGCGGGTTCAGCTGGACCGTTTTAAAAACAGGGGTGGTCGTTCGGGTCTATTCGGCCCGTTCGACTGCCCCACTAAAATAAATTAAATATTTTTAATGTTTTAAACGGGGCTTTTGCAAACCTATGCTAGACAAAATAAATAATCCGGACAAGCCCGGGTTTTGCGTTTGAATAAGGATGAGGCGTTTAGAAAACAAAAATTAGGGTTTTCTGCAAACAGTTTTATGCACACAATGCATGATGATGACGATGCAATGCACAAATTCAACGCGATTTTCTAGTAGTGGTTTTTGCGGGATGCCACACCCGAGACGATAGAAGAGGCCCCATCATCCTGCTCCAGCTGCTACCACGTGTCCACTAAAAACGGTCCAAATCTTGTTTTTTTCTGTAAAATAGTCCGTTTTTGCTATATATGTACCCGTTTTTTCTTCGGAGGCAAAAAAAACGTTTCGTTTCAGAAATAGAACGTCTCGCCGGAGACCATGTAGCAAAAAAATTGTGCTAATGTAGCAAAACCGACTTCGCCGGAGACATCGTCGAAAACAACTCGTTGATGACCCTCGTCGGAGACCATGCAGCAAAAAAAAATTCTGGCAAAGTCGGTTTGCTGCATGATCTCCGACGAGGTCTCTGCCGATTTTTTTTTTTGCTTCAGAAGCAAAAGCGAAGACATATGTAGCAAAAGCGAGCCGTTTTGCAGCAAAAATGAAATTTAGGGCGATTTTAGTTACTCGTGTCACGCAGGGGAGGACGTAGTGGGAGGAGGACGATGGGAACCCCATCGTCCGGAGGATCCATATCATTTCCTATATTAATACAGTAACCAACACAAACCAGTATAATAACGAGATCACTGGTTGAGACAAACGGCATAACTAAGGCCAAAAACAAAAAGAGAAGATATATACAAGAGAAAATAATGCCGACAATGCCGAATCGACAAACACGCTGATGACTCGCAATCGCCTTGCCCTCCGGATAAGTCCCACCATGCTCCTACGCCTTCAAGTCGCCTTGTACCAAGCAACACCTTCAAAAAGGGGTGCGACGACAACGACACCCCTGTCCGGATAAGTCCTAGGATTTCTCCTGGTAAACGGAGGAGCATGGGAGGGGGTGCACCCGACGCCCTTCCCAGGGGAGGTGGCGCCCGTAGACATCACCGCGTCGGTGCTGGCGACGCCGACAAGGATTTTTCCCGACCCCCAGAACCCATCACCTGGGCAGTCCAAAGCGCACCACTAAGCTTTCCGCCCACCAACTACAGCCCCGTGGGAGGGAACAACCTCCACGGCCATAGACGGTAGCCGTCCGGACGCCGCGCCAAGAGCAGACCATGCCACGGGGAGCCGGAAGGCGGCAGCCGCAAAACCATTTGGAGGACATCCTCCACTGCTGATAGCGGGTGCCGATTGGGTGCAGCAGCAAGGACATACCGGGACAGAGGGCCGGTCGGGCCCGAGATGGCTCCCTAAAGTCCTCGCGACCACGTTGCAGCACGTCGGTTTGCCGCCGCTACCCTCATGTTCAGCGCCCTAGGCCTGTCCAGGGAGGCCCGTGAAGCTCATGTTCCCTTGCTGCAACAGACGTGGCTCCTGCGC
Source organism: Avena atlantica (assembly GCA_910589765.1). Classification (NCBI taxonomy): domain Eukaryota; kingdom Viridiplantae; phylum Streptophyta; class Magnoliopsida; order Poales; family Poaceae; genus Avena; species Avena atlantica. The sequence continues at coordinate 514,127,643 of OU342735.1, read as the reverse complement.
CGGCTCCCTCGCCATAAACCCCTCCTAGGTCCAACTAGAGCCGGCGTACAGGGGCCTGGCCCAGATCTGGTGGACAAGACCCGTCGTCACACCCCCTGTAGTTGCCGCCTGCAGCACCAAAGGGCAGTGCCTGCTGTCGCGCCGCCACCCGGTCTGCATCACAGCACCGCCTTCCTAGGCAAGGTCGGCCGCATCGGTCGGAGAAGGCCATGAGCTAGCATCCATGACCCATGCCCCGCATGAACGACCTCGCGCGGGCCTCCATGCCACAACGCTACACCTCCGTCGCGCCATAACTGCTAGCTGGCGCCGAAATGTTGCCCCGCGCGCCGTCGCGCACCACGCAGACGCGTCGCCGCCGCCTGCCATGCCTGGCCCGCTCCAAGCCGCATCGAATAGGGGGAGAAGGGAGGCCCAGCCGCAACCGACGCCGAGCGTCTTTGCCGCTGACGCGGCCCAGTGGTGGCGAGGGGGGGGGGAGGGGCGTTAAAGGAGGGGAGGAGTGCGGCGGCGCGAAGGAGCCCTGGGTTGCTCGCGGGACCGACACGGGGACACGGGGGGCTAGGGTTTCGCCGGTTGCTTAGATCGACCGGTAAAGACTTGCCTATTGTTAACTTGGTACTCTTGGTTTCTTGTCCTCGACGTTAGGTCGATCGACCGCTTAAACACGAACAACTGTAAATGTGGACGGTTCGTCTGCCACAAAGATGCGAGCATGACCCCGATGAATGGCTTAAATCCTTCAGACCTGACACGGGATGATGCTACCCTGCCACAAAAAATATACTCCCTCGGTTCCAAAATAGATGTCTCAGATTTGTTAAAATTTATTGAATCTAGATACTATTTAGTAGATAAATTCATCCAATTTTTGACAAACTTGAGACATCTATTTTAGGATGGATGGAGTAAATGTATTTTTTTCCATGCTCGTACTCATGGCGGTGATGTGAACGTAGTGTTTGGACACCACCGCAGCGGTCGAGCACACAGACAGTCGTGTGAACAAATCGATGGGGCGTGTCAGTGTGAGCACCACTTTGTAGCCGGTCTCCATGCCATTCCCTTTTCCTGGAGACCGAAGATCTCCTCCTCAGGCCTTTGCAAAAGCTAGTTGCAACTTGCTGTACCTGGCCTCGAACAGCAAGACGGACAATCCGTTTTGTACGAAGGCAACTGACAGACAGCAAGAAAGCCACTGCCCTCCCGGTCTTGGAAGTCGCGAACCCACATTCTTTTTCTACCTAAGGCAAGTGGATATGTTCGGATCGATGGGGATGGGAGGATCACTGCAAGTTGCGCGGCGGCGGCCGTGTGTGAGTGTGAGTCTGAGGATCCTCTGAAAAAGAGCAAGTAGAGCTGAGCGGATCACGGACATGGAGTATTCTATCGCGGTATACACGACAACCCGACCTTTCCTTGCCCGAATCAGCAAAGAGCACAAAAGAAAGAAAGCGCTTTCGCGAAGTGTAATCGTATCGTATCCCAGCTGCAACTGCTGCTACTGATTCAGTTTCTGGCCTCGATTGGGGAGGAGAGTATCCCGTGGCACGCTCGTCGGCATGGAAAGCCAGCAAGAATTCTCTACTAAAGCGGTCACCGCTCCCCGAACGGCGAATCCCCGGCTCAGCCTCAGATGTTCGATCTCTATCAGACATCCCAGCTCGCCTGACGATACGGAAGAAGATCTGTACAAAATGTGATTCTGGAGGTGGCTTCACGGGAGCTTGGGGTACGCTATACGCAGGTGGGCAGTACGAACCGTCGTACATGGCGTATCTGTTGGGTTTGGAAGATGCCCGCATGCGGCAACCACTATGGCACGTCCAGGAATTAGAGGCACTTTTTTAGAGGCACTTTTTCAAACTGCCTCTAATTGTATCTATTGAGCTACTTTGAAAAATAGTGCCTCCAAATATGAATTTTTAGTGACAGTTTTAAAAGTGTCACTAACAGTTTATCCTTTTGAGGCACTATTGATAGTGCCTCTAATGTTTTGAAAAATAGAGGCACAGTCCAGTGCCTTTATGCTAAACTATCAGTGGCACTTTGACCTGTGCCTCAAAAAGACATAATTTTTAGAGGCATTTTCTGTGATAATGCCACTAAAAGTATATCAACTGAGGCACAATTAGAAGTGCCACAATTGGTTACCATTTAGAGGCACTAAATTATGCCTCTAAATAGTGACCAACTGTGGCACTATTTGGTGTGCCTCCAATGATCATCCATCTGAGGCACTATGCTGCTGCCTCCAATGTCCAACCAGCTGAGGCACCTGACATTGCCTCAAATGGATGATCATTGGAGGCACTGTCAAACATGCCTCTAAATGGTCATCCATTTGAGGCACTATCAGGCGTGCCTCAAAATGGTCACCCATTTGAGGCACTTTGTGCTGTGCCTCCAAAAGAATAACCAGCATAATCAAATAATCAGAAAACAGATACCACACAGCACATAATTATATACTACTGATTTCATACTGATAATCCAACACAGTACTTACTGCTCCATACTTATAACTACAAAAGTAGTACTTAGTAGTCCAGCATATATAGTACTAGGCAGTCCAACTTAAGCAGTCCATCAGATAATTACATCCAAAATAAGTAGAACTCATAACAGAAGTTCTACTTCCACCCAATCAGTACTGTCAGATCTACGCTTTATGGGAGTGCCGCGAGCATCAGGCGCAACTTACCGTCTGACTTGTACCAGAAACTGAACAGCATAGCATCATCCTTCTTCATGTTGAAGGCCTGCACAGCTGTCCACCATCCACTGGTTATCATTGCTCTATTGTTTACTCCCATCTTCATCCTCACATCCACACGATCATCTTCAGCCATGGATTCAACTTGTACAGTAAGTGGTTCATCAAGAAAGTCCTTCAGGTACTTGGTTGTGAACTCAACATTAAGTTCTGTGTAAGTATCAAGTTTACACAACTGTTAGCATTCTTTTGGACTCTGTTTCTACCTCACTGTTATGCATGATAAAGTAAATAGCTGCTCACCATTTTGCATTTCTTCTCAATGACAGCTGACTCTGTCATGTTGTAGACATAGTACTTTATTGCTGGCCTTCTGCCATTGCACCATTCGTCCAGAAACTCAACTTGGCATGGACACAGTAGTATGTCATTTCCAAACATACACTGGTGGTCCCACTCATGTATTCCCTTGTTTTTTGGTCCTAATACAGCACAAATACAACAAATTTTATAAATAGTAGTACCATTTCTCAACTGCTGTAACAGACTAGATACTTCAAAGTTTGTATAGATACATACCCCTTAAAACCAAGCCATCATCTTGTGCTGGCATAATTGGCACATAACCATCTGGCACGAACCACTCCGTAGAGGTGTCACTGGCAGAGGTGTCACTGCCAGAGCTGTCACTGCCACTAGTGTTGTGGCTTGGGATCAAGCTGCCACTGTCATCTGAGATGTCAATGACACAGTTCTCACAGGTTCCCATCTAGTATAAAAACAACATGTAATCAGTAATGCTAAAGCAATGTAATCAGTAATGCTAAAACATGTTCAGGACATGATCAAATAGCAAAACATTCAGAAAGTCAATCATTACATTCTGAATATTCCTAACATTCAGAAAGTTCAGAAAGTACAGAACATTCAGACAGTTCAGATCATGCTGGACATTCTGACATTCAGTAATTTCTGAATTTTCTGAACATAGCAAAACAGAAAGATCAGAACATTCAGAAAGATCAGAACATTTAGAACATTCAGAAAGATCTGAACATTCAGAACATTCAGAAAGATCAGAAAGATCTGAACATTCAGAACATTCAGAAAGATCAGAACATTCAGAACATTCAGAAAGTTCAGAAAGATCAGAACATTCAGAACATTCAGAAAGATCAGAACATTCAGAAAGTTCAGTACATTCTGAACAATCTTAACAATCTGAACTTTCTGAACATTATGAAATTTCTGAAAATTCAGAACATTTCTTCATCAACAGACCCCTAACCAGAAATAATCATCAACTCTTGACATCAACAGAATTAATCCTAGCAGAACCCTAAACAAAATATAATCTAAGAACAAAACAAATCTAAGAACAGAACTAAGAACATAGATCTAGACAAAGAACATAAATCAAAGAACAAATCTAAGCATCCAAAGATCAGATAGCAGGTTAGATCAAACAAGATCAGATAGCAGGTTAGATCAAACAAGATCAGATAGCAGGTTAGACAAAGAACATAAATCTCGAACAAATCTAAGAACAGAACAAATCTAATCTAATAACAAATCTAAGAACAGAACAAATCTAATCTAATAACAAATCTAAGAACAGAACAAATCTAATCTAATAACAATAATCTAAACTAAGAACACTAATCTAATAACAACACCAGATCTAGTACAATAATCTAAGAACACGAGAAAAGATCTATACACTATTCTAAGAGAACCAGAGTACACTAATCTAAGAAGACTAGATCAGATCTAAACAACAGTTCCTAATCAAGAACAGAAAAGATCTAACGAGTAGAATAAAAGAAGAAAGAAGAACAGAAGAAGAAAGAAGAATAGAAGAAGAACACGAGAAAAAAAGATAAGCTCCTCAGGTGGCGGCGGCGATGGGATTCGCTGGAGGGGTTTCATGTTGGGCGGCGGCCGGCGGCGGTGGAACCCTAACACGAGGAAAGGGAGAGAGTGAGGGAGTGGAAAGTGAGGGAGTGAGGGAGTGGAGAAAGTCACGGCCGCGGTGGGTGGGTGTGTGCGTATATAGTATGGTCATTTTGCACATTAGTACCTTAGGTTGTTATTAACTTTTCTGTGTCCTTCCACCTCGGCTCCGTAGTTATAGCGATTAGCTGGGACGCCCCTCAGTTAATATTTTAGTTTCCTATTCGTCCCTCCACCCGCGCCACCTTGCACAAACCCCCCTCCCCTCTGTTGTCCAATGTATAAGAGAGGCACCCCGCCGCCAGCGCTAGGGTTTGGCCTCCATTTCTCGCGCGTGACCTCCGCGCCGCCGCACCACCCGCCGCCGGAGAGCTGCCGATCCTCTCCATCCGCGCCGCCGCACCACCCACCGCCGGAGAGCTGCAGATCCTCACCGTCTGTGCCCCCGCACCACCCGCCGCTGGAGAACTGCAAATCCTCACCGTCCGCGCCGCCGCACCACTCGCCGCCAGTCAACCGGAGTTGCAGATCCTCTCCGTCAGCGGCCGCCGCACCACCCGCCGCCAGACAACCACCGCCCGAGCCCGAGCTGCAGGTCATCTCCGTCCGCGCCGCCGCACCACCCACCGCCGGAGAGCTGCAGATCCTCTCCGTCCATAGCAGCTTCTGCAGATCCTCTCCGGAGAGCTGGAGAACTGCAGATCCTCTCCGGAGAGCTGGAGATCATCCATAGCAGCTTCTGCAATGGATCCGCGCGGCCGCACCAACTGGACTGCAGCAGCCACATCCCCTTCTCCCCCTGCGATTTCTCAAGAGCAATCATATAATTGCAGGTGTGTTCTTTGTATATCTAGTGTGTGCTTTGTATATATAGTATGGTCTTTTCATCCATCTAGTGTGTGCTTTGTATATCTGAAATGGTTCATCTAATTCATCTGTAATTCTAAACAAAAAATTTGATTTTTACTAATGCTAGAAATAGATCTGAAAATAGTTCTGTAATTGGTTCACTGATGAATATGATTACTACAGAGTCCAAGATGAGGAGAGGGATGATAGGCTAATGATCACAATTAGAGGTTTGTTTAGCACCATTTACTTTGTAATCTATGCTCTTGTCATTGATCAATATTTTCTGGTACTGATGATACATTGTTTGGCATTTGTTAGGACCTGGACATTCAGGATTTGATTCAATTGATACAAACTGCATTTTTGGAAATTTGGTTCAAATGAATTACCACCAATTAATGTAGCTAAGAAGCAATGTTGAAGTGCTACCAAGGCCTGCAATTAAGAATTATGTTAGCACAATTACATCAACAAATGTCATTCCTTTGGAGGGTTTAATGGTATGTATATATGTTCTGCACATTATTCATATTTTTATCTGTAAGTTCTGCACATTACTCACATTTTTATCTAACAAATTCCAGGAATTCAGTCAAGAGTTTACAAGAAAGTTCCTGATGCAGTTCCTCATGGATGAACACCTCATGAGACATTGTATTCAAGCCAGATATCAATTGGTTAGTGTAGGTGTGATGCTCAAGTTAGGATCTCCAATAAAGTACTGTAGGATGATTCTTCAGGCTGATGGAAAAGCCCAGATCATCCCTCCTGGATGGGCAAAGGTGGTAGAGGCATTTAATCTGAAGGAAGGGGATGTTTGCATGTTCATTTTTACAGATGAAAGAAAACTACCACCAAGACTCAGACATCAGTGGTTCTACCTTAAGATTGAGATACTTAAAATTGAAGAGTACTACCCTGTCTTATTAAACCCATTCTTACCATTTATCTGAGTATCACTTATAACATATTTATGCACATCTTTGTAGGTACAGCCCCACTGAGATTCATGAAAGGAGTCTGATTACTACTAGAGGTGTGATTTTCACCTGCAGATGCTTACCATTATACTTGTTTTACTAGAGTTTTTTTGGGTGATGAATAATGCTTTATTTGTCATGTAGGACCTGGTTTTGCTGGTGAAGAATCCTTTGATAATGAATGCATTTTTGCAAACAAGGTTGATTTGACATTCAATCAAGTTATCCAACTGAGAAGCTATGTTGAAGTGCTACCAAGACCTGATATTAAGGAGTATGTGTGGAAATTGACAGAAGAAAACATCATAGCTTCCTTTGATCATGTTCACTGGAGACCTGGAGAAGGAGAAATGGTTAGTAATGTTTGATCATGTTCACTACTAATGGTTACTATATGGTATGTTTTGATCATAATTGAAATTTCTGTTTTCCAGGTTTTTTCAAAAGAATTCACAAATACTTATCTTTTGAAGTTTCTAAAGCCTGTCTTATGCTCAAGAGCTCCCAGGCTTGGGGTTCCTAAAGGATCTGAAGTTATTCTTCTTGCTGTGAACAAGCCAACAGTTTCCAAGACTCAGTATTGTAGAATGACGCTAACTGAATCTGGACAAGCAGTTATCTGTTTTGGATGGAAAGATGTTGTCAAAACATTCAGTCTGGAAGAGGGAGATGTCTGCTTGTTCAGTTTCAGGGACACTAGGATTATTCCAGTCAAAATTAGGGATCCAGCTGCGTGGCTCCAGTTGGTGATAATAAAGCTAGATTAGTACTAAATGGGCCTGGATAGTGTCTGATTAAATGGGCCACGCCGTGGGGGAAAATAGTGGACAGTGTCTGTTTAAATGGGCCACATCGTGGGGGAAGTGGTGGACGTGGGGCAGTGGTGGACGTGGGGGAGCAGTTTTACATCCCTTTACCTTTAAATAGGAGGAGAAACCTGTCCGGTTTACAATTCTTCTGCGCAGAGCTTTTCTTCTATCCCTTCGACTTTCTGGGTGAGTTCAATTCTGTACACAGATCTTATTATTCTATTTCATTTAATCTGATGCAATCTAATCCTTCTACTACATTTTCAGGTCCCATGTTCTGAATTTCCTCCTTCGACTTTTCAGCTCTCAGGTTCTGAATTTGAACCTGCTATCTGTGATCAACCTGGGTGAATTTTTGTAGGTGAATTAACCTGGATGTTATTTTGTAGGTGATGGATGGCATGACGTGTGCTATCTGTGATCAGCCTTGTGACAATTGTGGCAGATCTAACAGGAGAGCTAATGGATTTGACATTGTCATTGGCCATGGTTTTAGACGTGGTGTAGTAAGTTTTTCTGCTCATTCCCTGCTCATTCCCTAGTAACAGGAGAGCTAATGGATTTGACATTCCCTGCTCATTCAAATAGTTTTTGGCAATGAGAACTAAATTATGTTGTTAAACTGCAGTACATTCCCTGCTCATTCAAACAGAGGTTGAACAATTTAGTTCCTGGGAAATGGTTAGTTGCCAAGAGCCCAAGATTCAGAAGATTTGATTTATTCTTACAGAAGGATGAGTCAGCTACACTAATATGTGGCCCTTACTCGAGATCATTAGTTAGAGTTTATGACATTGCTGTGGGTGATGTTGTACATTTCCAATGTACTGATGATCCCTTTGAACCTTTAGAGAACTCATTTGACATAACTGTTCATTCCAACAATGTTGAGAAGGATGCAGTTGAAGAAACTGGTATCACAATAATAACTCATCTTTTTTTCACAATGCATTTTCGAAATAATTAAGGCTAACACATCCTCTCTGATTAGTTGTAGGATATTTTCCTAGCCCAATAAGAAGTATCCTCTATAGGACAATCTTCTCAGACATCCACTCCATTAGTGAACAGGACATGGCTGCAATCCTGTTTGGCATTTACAAAGATGTTTTTGTGGAGAAGGAATTTTATGAACCAAAGGATCAGAAACATTTTTGGGTGCACAAGATGGATGATGATAATGTTCACTTCAATGCACTGGTAATTTCCCATAGTTCATATGTTTGACATCTGAAATTATTTTATTTGCATGCAACTAAATCAATTGTGGATATTTATTTGTTTTGCAGTACATGCCTGCTGAGGCTATAGATGGGTACAGGTACCCAGGTTTTGGCATTGCTCATCTTTCCAAGGATGGACAGCTGCTAGGAGAAGAACAAGAAGAGTTCATTGACTGCACCTACTCCATTGCCTGGGACATGGGGCATGTGTGTTTTCAGAATGGATGGACTGATTTCACCAATGCTGCTAACATTGGCAGTGAAGCACTTCTTTTGATGAAAGTAGAGCCCATGCAAGAGTTTATTGGTCTTAACTTTGTTGAGATCATCAACTAGGGATCATCTACTAGAGATCATCTAAGTAGTGCACATGAATTAACTTTGTATCCAGTGTGTTTGTATCTAGTTGTGGTTGTGTACCCAGTTGTGTTTGTATCCAGCTATTATTGAACTTATATTATATATCAAGTTTGTGTTTTCTGATCCAGTTGTGTTTGCTTTTCTGAAAATATAGATGCAACAAATCCATACTGCTATTGTGTTAATTTTTCACAATAGCAAGGATAAGTTGTTGCAACAAATTGAATTTTTTTCTACTTGCCACTGCTGTTTTTTAAAATGGATTCAAAAAAGAAACTTCTCTGTATACTTCTTACAGTTGTATGCAAAAAATCCATACCAAGTATAAGTTGCTGCAACAAAATGTATTTTTTCAAAAACACAAAGGCCCAACTGTAGGACAAAGTACTCCAACTGTAGGAGAAAGTACTAGGCAAAGGCCCACTCGGCCAAAATATGGGCCAAAATATCTGGAACCGAAGAGACAGAGAGCGCGTGGAGCGTTGGAATATTATAAGGAGGGAACCGAAGGCACAACCTCCCCTCTCTCTCCCATTCGGCAGTTCCCTCTCTCCCACTCGGCAGTTCTACGGTGAGTTCCTATGCAGTTCTCTTTTCTTCAGAGTTCTCTCTCTAATCTCTTCTTTTTCTTTCCATCCATCTGCAGACTCGGCAGATTGTACGGTGAGTTCTTCAGTTCCTTTGCAGTTCTTCAGATTTCTTCAGAGTTCTCTCTCTAATCTTTTCTTTTTCTTTCCATCCATCTGCAGACTCGGCAGTTCGTACGGTGAGTTCTAGTTCCTTTGCAGTTCTTCATATTTCTTCAGTTCTCTCTCTAATCTTTTTTTCTGTTGCTTGATTCTTCCAACCTTCTTCACTTCTGTTGCTTTAATCTTTATTTTGCGGTTCTGTCCTAATCCCTCTTTCTTCTTGTAATATTACAGTGACCGCAAGATACCCAAAGAAGAAGAACCACTCCTTCATTAGGGTTTCTTCTCAGGTAAATCCCTCTTTCTTCTAACTGTTCATCCTCTGCTTGATTAGGCTTTCAAATTAGGGTTTTCATGGAATGTGCGTTTTCCTGATTATGTTCCTGATTAGGGTTGCGTTTTCCTGATTAGGTTTTGTCCTTATTATGTTCCTGAATATGTTCCTGATTATGTTCCTGAATATGTTCCTGATTATGTTCCTGATTATGTTCCTGATTATGTTCATCAGATTATAAGTGACTGAAATGTGTAGAATGTTCTTCAGTACTGAAATGTGTAGATTGTTCTTCAGTACTGTAATATGGTTGCAATGTTTAGGTTCTGTTACTAATTACTTGCTTAATTTTTAGCAATGGACTGTGCTGTGTGTGGACAACCTGCTCACAACTGTGGGAGGACACAGAGGAGGGCAACCAACTTCCAGATTGTCATTGTTGATGAGTTTCCATTTGATGGTGTGGTGAGTTTTCACATCCAGACAACAATAATTTACTTTATGTTGTATTCATCCTGTAGGTTGGTAAGTTAACTACATTATGTTATGTTCATCCTGTAGGTTGTTCCATGTTCATTTAGGGAGAGACTGAATGATTTCACTCCTAAGAATTGGCTGGTTGCCAACAGCAGTGCAATTAGAAACTATGATCTGTACTTGAAGAAGACTGATGAAAAGCCATTGATTTGTGGTCCTTATTGGACGTCATTGTGGAGAGTCTACGACATTGGTCTTGGTGATGTACTGGAATTTGAATATGATCCAGATCCGATTGAGGGTTTGGACAATTTATTCCATGTCACCATTTCCTAAAATGGTGTTTAAAAGTACATCCATGAAGCTCCATGTAAGTTCTTGCTAACAACTACTACTAACTATTTCCTCAACTACTACTAATTTCTTTACATGTACTAGTACTAATTATTTTATTTCTTCTCTTTTGCTTAGTGATTGGAGATGTCCCTTCTGGAATAAGAAGCATTCTGTACAGGACAATCTTCTCAAACATTCAATCAATCACTGAACAGAACATGGCCACCATCTTATTTGCCATCTACAAAGATGTTCATGTGACAGACCATGAGATCATTGAAAGTAATGATGAGAAGAATTTCTGGGTACACAAGATGAATGAGGAAAACCAAGCATGGGATGCACTGGTAAGGCTTAGAGCTAAATCACTATTCTGTTGTTTCATTCTATGCATGCCTAATGTGTAAAAAAATACTAACTACGAAATACATGATTATTGCAGTTCATGCCTATTGAGGCTGTACAAGGCTACAGGTACCCAAGACATGGCATAGCACATCTTTCCAGGGAAGGGCAAGAAATGGAAGGAGACGAAGATAACTTCATTGCATGTGCCTACTCCATTAGCAAGGAACATGGAGAAGTCATTTTCACCGCAGGGTGGAATGACTTCACATTTGCTGCTGATGTTGGATGGGCTTCAATGCTTGTGATCAAGATAGAACATATGAGTGATCACCTTGGGCTGAACTTTGTTGACATTGTCAACTAAGGAATCAGTTAGTGACAAGGCTAATTTGGAATCAGTTAGTTAACAGATGCTTGTTTAGGTTGTGCTGCAGTTGTTTAAGGAACAATGTCATCAATGTTGTTTTAAGCTTTAGTTATTATGTCCTTATTCTGTAAGTTAACTACTAGTGTTTGTATCACTTGTATTGTGCCTGAAATTATATGGTTGTGCTTGTTTTAATGTTGTCAACTATGGTTGTGCTTGTTTTAATGTTGTCAACTATGGATGTGCTTGTTTTATTACTTGTTTCATATTCCTGTTTTGTTGATGTCTAGAAGGCCTTCATTGTTCTGAATTCATAAATATTCAGAGACCATGGGCTACTAGACTACATTAGTTCCATAATAGACTACATTAGTTCCATAATAGACTACATTAGTTCTACTACTTGTGTAAATTACCAGAGCATTTTGTGCCTGAATTTTGTGCCTAAATTACCAGAGCATTCAGACCATTTTGTACATTTATTCAGAGCATTTTTTTCATTTATTACATTTATGCACTGCACACACGTCCTTGGAAGTGGGGAAAGTGGGGGAAGTGGGGGAAGTGCTACGCCAGGTGCTTGCCCCCACGTCCAGGTGCTTTCCTATTTAACATGGTGGTAGTATGGAGTTATTTCTTCTGCCTATGTCGAGTTCTTCTGCCTATGGTGAGTTCATCTCTTGTTCTTACCTGAATATTGTTGTTCTGTTTATGTACTTACATCTGAATGTTTCATGTGTGATGCAGATCTCTGATTGTACAACAGGAGCACAAGTTATCCTACAGGTGATTCAGATCCTTTGCCTCTTTTCATGTCATCCATGAATGAATTTGTGTTCCATATCTTAATACTTCCATTTTTTTCATAGGAATGGATGAGATGAGTTGTGTTTTGTGCCAGCAACCAGTGCAAAACTGTGGCCTCCATTCTGACAGGCGTGCAGTTTCTTTTGATCTGATTATGATGCAGGGATTTGAAAATGGAGTGGTAAGTTATAACATCAGTACAATGGATCTCTTGTTTTATCTGGAAAGGAGGTGTATAATGACAAACATTCCTCTTGTTTTTATTTCAGGCAGTACCTTGCAAATTCAAGGAACAACTTGAAAAATTTGCAATGTCAAAGAACTGGATGGTGGCTACATGCAGGAACAGGCATGTGTATGACTTCTTCCTGGAGAAAGAAGTGTCAAGAACTACCATCTGTGGACCATACTGGAGTTCCCTTGTTAGGAAATATGATATCCAGCAAGGTGAGGTTGTCTCTTTCAGGTATGTGGAACAGGCCAACAATTTTGATATCACAGTGTCTGAATTTGTGGACAATATGAAGGTTGAGAAGCCTATTGTTGCAGATGGAGGTAAACTGTTTCACAATTTTAACTGTTTTATGTCATGTTAGCTGAAATACTTGCTATGTTAACTAGTTTGCCATTGTTTACTACTTTGAGCAGGTCTTTACTGTGTGATGCCTGAAATTAGAGCTATACTTCAGAAGACTATTTTCTCAAACATCAGAGAAATTAGTGAGGAGAACATGGCAACCATCAATTATGGTATCTACAAGGTTTTGGCTCTAAAACCAGGGCAAGAACTAGCTGAGGAAGAATTCTATGAAAGTGTCAATGAGATGCAGTTTATGGTGCACAAGTATAATCAGGAAAATGTTGAACTAGATGCTTTGGTAACTATCTACTACTTAATTTCTCACTTTTTTATGCAATGTTTCAGACTTAGTTCTTACACAAGTTGTTACTATGCCAGTACCTTTCTGCAAAAACATTCAGAGAAGTTGGATGCCCATGGCAAGGACATTCAAATCTGTTGGCTAGGGAATTTGATGTGCCCTTTGAAGGATGGTACCACATGGAAGATGAAGATGATAGAATTGCATTCACAATAGGATGACAGCAATTTAGGGAGGAGGCAAATATAGTAGAGGGATCACTATTGCTGATTGTTGCAGACCCAAGGCATGGTCACATCTGCCTTGAATTTGTGGAGATTGAAGACCCTTGAAGAACATGATTGAAGACCCTTGAAGAAATTGTGTTTCATTTTAAGTTGTAATGTGTTCTAGTGGACTAGTGTTCTGAACAATGCATCTACTGTAATGTTGGTTTATAAGTTGAACAATGGTTTTTAATGTTGATTATCAAGTGTTGATGATTCTCAGTTTTTCAAGTGTTGATCAGTTTCTTGATTTTCTGTTTATCTAGTGTTGATCATTTAATTTTATGTCTAGGAGGCCTTCATTGTTCTGAATTCATAAATATTCAGACCATGGGCAACTAGACTACAATGTTTAGTTTTGCATCTAAAAGTTTAGTTTTGCATCTAAATGTTTAATATTTAGCATCTCAATGTTTAGTTTTGCATCTAAATGTTCAATATTTAGTTTTGCATCTCAATGTCTAGTTTTACAATATTCAACTATGATTATGATTATGAATGTTTAAACTATGATTATGATTATGTATAAACTATGTAGTTTATACTAGACTACAATGTAAACTAGCTAGACAATTACTGTTAAAATAAAATATCACTAGCTAGACAACAATGTAAACTAGAAGGGAACAACGCACAATAATAACACAAGTATAGTATATCTCCAGTACAGTATTTTTTCATTTTAGTCCTTTAATTTTTTCATTTTAGTCCTTTAATTTTTTCATGTCATGTTACTGACCCTTGTCTTTCTCTCTTTGACCTTGGCTCTTTTTTTTCAGATACAACGCGCCTCTCCTCCTCTTCCTCGATCGAGCTCCTCTCCTCCGACGAGATCCGCTCCTCTCCGTCGAGATCCACCACCGCCTCCTCCTCGAGCTGGTCCACCACCACCTCTCCGTCGAGATCCTCCACCACCTCTCCGTCGATCTCGTCCACCACCATCTCTCCGTCGAGATCCGCCACGCCTGGAGCTCGTCCACCACCTCTCCGTCGAGATCCACGTCGTGCAATGGGCACTCGTAATGATGATCCACGTCGATCTATTCTTCATCGACAAATAACTCGCAATGATGCCGAGGCTTGTTCTTCAGGTTAGGAATTCACCACATGTTCCTGTTATTACTTGTGCTCTTCTCTGATATGCTATACTTGTGCTCTGCTCTGATATGCTCTGTTCATCTTCTGTTCCTGTTATTACTTGTGCTCTGATATGCTATGCTATACTTGTGCTCTGCTCTGATATGATATGTTCCTCTTCTGTTCCTGTTATTACTTGTGCTCTGATATGCTATGCTGTGCTCTGATATGCTATGCTGTACTTCTGTTCCTCTGATATGTTATTACTTGTGCTCTGATATGCTCCTAGTTTGTTTGTTTGAATGTTGGTATAGTAACTAGTATCTTGCTATTGGTTACACAGGAACAAGTTGCTAAGTTTATTCATCTATTTGTACAATGGATAAAACTTGGATGAGTGCTGCTAGATCCAGTACACAGTTTGCAGATGGGGTTAGGGGTTTCATTCAATTTGCAGCTACAAATTCTGGTTTTAGCCAAAAGATTGTCTGCCCATGCAAACTTTGTTGTAACATCTCTAGGCAAAGTTTAGAAGATGTTGAAGACCATATAATATCTGTAGGATTCATGCCTGAGTATACAACATGGGTATACCATGGGGAATCAGTAGATTGTGCTATTCCTACTGTACAACCCAATGAATAAGTAGAATTGCCTTTAGGAAGTGATGAGATGGATGAGATGATGTTGGGTTCTCATGATATGTACAACAATAGCTCTTTAGGATCAGATACACAAGTTGACAGTGATGATACTAATGATGACTCTGAAGAAACAGATGAAGCTGATGAATAAGCTGAGGCATTCAAAATGTTAGTTAATGATGGCAGACAAGAATTATATGCAGGATGTAAAAAATTTACAAAACTGCAATTTCTTGTGAAGCTGATGAACATAAAGAACACCAGGGGATTAACCAGAGCTACATTTGAAGATGTGTTGCAGCTATTTACGGATGTCCTACCAGAGGATACAAATCTCCCTATGAATTTTCATGAATCCAAACAGTACATCAAATCTGTAGGGCTGGGGTATGACACATATGATGCATGCATTAATGACTGCATCATATATAGAGGAGACAATATCAATGCATCTGTCTGTCCAGTATGTAATGCATCCAGATGGAAGATTGTGAAGGAAATTGGTGGTGGCAAAAGATTTAGCAAGGTTGCTCAAAAGGTGGTCAGGCATTTCCCATTGAAGAAGAGAATTAGAAGATTATTCATGTCAAGCAACACAGCCCCACTTATGAGTTGGCATGTTGATGGTAGGATCAAGGATGGTCTTATGAGGCATCCTGCTGATGCACCAGCTTGGAAGCATTTTGATGCAAAATATGAGTGGTTCAGTAAAGAAGCTAGAAATATTAGGTTTGGACTGGCAACTGATGGTTTCAATCCATTCAGAACTATGAACCTGTCTTACAGCATCTGGCCAATTATACTGATTCCATACAATCTTCCAGCAGAGAGTTGCATGAATTTTGTCAGTTATTATTCCTGGTAGGAAGGCACCAGGGAAAGACATAGACATTTACCTGCAGCTAGTTGTTGATGAACTGAAAGTGTTATGGAAGGATGGTCTATGGACTTTTGATTCTCATGTAGGAAGGAAATTCAGGGTGTATGCTGCACTGCTATGGACAATTAGTGACTGGCTAGGCCGGGGAATTCTTAGTGGAGAGAGTATTGTTGTTTGCTCCCACTGCCTGCTGGGTACAAGTTCCAAACGTTTAAAACATGGACACAAAGCATGCTACCTGGGTACTAGGATGTTTCTACCTGCAGACCACCCATTTAGGAAGGATAAAGACTCATTTGATGGCACAACTGAAGACAGGGAACCTCCAATTCAGCCATCAGGTCATGAGATTTCAGAAATGACAAAAGGCATTCACACCATCTATGGGAAAACACAGAAACAACAAAAGTCTAAGAAGAAAAAGAGACAAAGAGATGAAGGGGAGGAAGATACTGTACTGGAGGATGTGCACACTGTAGAGTCAACATTCAAGAAGAGAAGCATCTTTTTCCAGCTTGAATATTGGGAACATTTGCTGGTTCGACATAATTTGGACTCAATGCATATAGAGAAGAATGTGTTTGATAATATTGTTCACACAATTTTACAAGTGGACAACAGGTCCAAAGATAATGTGAAAGCAAGACTGGATATGAAAAGATTTAAAATCAGAACACATCTCCATGTTGATGAAACTCAAGAGAAACCAGACTTGCCTAAAGCAATGCACTACATGGATTCAGATAATAAGAAGGTATTCTGCTCAGTTGTGAAAAATGCAAGGTTTCCAGTAGACTATGCTTCAAACATGGATGGGAAGGTCAGGTTAGATGAGAAAAAATTAGTTGGGCTAAAAACTCATGACTGCCACATAATTTTTGAAGATGTATTTCCTTTAGCTATAAGTAGAACCATGCCTGCCCCTATTGCTCTTCCACTAATTAATCTTAGCAAGTACTTCAAGAAAGTTTGCTCCAAAGTCATAGATCCTACTGAGATGCAAAAGTTGGAAGAAGAAATTGCTGAAACAATGTGTCAGCTAGAGCAGATTTTTCCACCATCATTCTTTGATATAATGGAACATCTTGTCATCCATCTTGCAAGTGAAGTGTTGATAGGTGGACCAGTGCAATTCAGAAACATGTGGTCTACAGAGATGTTTGTTGGGAAGTGTAAAGGGATGGTGTAGGGGTTCGTAGCATGGAAAACAAAATTTTTCTATCGCATACAAACAAACAAGCCAAGATCTATCTACTAGATTGTAGCAACGAGTCGATGGAATAACTTACCCTCGAAGATTCCAAAGTGTTTAACGAGAGCAGATTCTCGTGGGTGATGTAGTCGTACTCTTTCCGATCTCAAGATCGTGTAGATGATCCTTTCGGCGCTGCGTTCCGGCAGCGCTCCCGCAGTCGGTCACACGTTCGGTACTCGACGAAGACCTTCCTCTCCCTTGTTCCAGCAGGCAACGGAGGTTGTAGCACTCTCCTCGTGATTCCGGCAGCACAACGGCGTGGTACCGGAAGTAGAGGGGAAATCCCGCAGGGCTTCGCCTTAAGCCGGAGCGAGTATGGTGGATTATGAGAGAGGGCTATTAGTGGTCTAGAGATTAGACACACCAATTAGAAGGCTCTAAACCGCAGGCTAAAGCAATTAGAAGCTCTAAACCAAACGGCTCTAAACCTGAGATTAGAGGTGGAAACTTGTGTGTCTCAAGGAGGAGCCCTGCCCCTCCTTTTATGGGTGGAGGGGCTAGGCGCGCCAGGGGAGGGAGGGAGTCCCTCCCCAACTCGGCCTAGGGCTGGGCGCCGGCCTGGAGGAGTGGGACTCCTCCTCCAAGTTGGTTCCAACTCCTCTTGCTTGTTTCCCACAGTTTCCTGTTTCCCACAGTTTCCTGTTTTAGCCGTTTGACTTTCAAACTGGCAATTTGACTTTCATGTTTTTGGAACAGCAAGAACACTTAGTACATGATGCAATCATTCAATGACACACTCATGTACCCTCCCCCCGGAGTGTCGGACAATCCGGAACCTTCTAGAACATTCCCGATGAAAACACCGGAATCATTCCCGAACTCCGAAACGGGACTTTCCTTATATGAATCTTATTCTCCGGACCATTCCGGATCACCTCGTGATATCCCGGATCCCATCCGAGACTCCGAACAACATTCGGTCTCTTTCTCATAATACCATAACTACTCAAAACAACGTCGAATCCTTAAGTGTGTCTCCCTACGGTTCGTGAATTATGCGGACATGATCGAGACACTTCTCCGAACAATAACCAATAGAGGAATCTGGAAATTCATATGGCTCCCACATATTTCTACGATTACTTTGCGATCGAATGAACCACTTACATACGATACCAATTTCCCTTTGTCTCACGATAGTTTACTTATCCGAGGTTATGATCGTCGGTATCTCTGCATACCTAGTTCAACCTCGTTACCGATAAGTACTCTTTTCTCGTTCCCGTGATATGTGATCCCTTGTGACCCAGTCACATGCTTGCAAGCTAATTGGATGACATTCCACTGAGAGGGCCCAGAGTATATCTATCCGTCATATGGATGGACAAATCCCACTCTTGATCCATGTGTTTCAACCAATACTTTCTGAACACTCAATGCCACCTTTATAGCCACCCTGTTACGGTGTGGTGTTTGATGACATCAAAGCATCCATCTGGAAAAGGTGATATGCATGATCTCATGGTCAAAGGAATTAGGTTACTATGTATCAGAAAGCATATAGCAATTGAACTATTAAAATGACTTGATATTTATGCTACACTTATCTATAGGAGTATGTCCATCACATCATTCTCCTAATGATATGATCTTGTTGTTAATAACATCTCTATGTTCATGATCAGGAAACCATGATCATATATTAACCAATAAGCTAGTTTAACAAGAGGCTTTTACTAGGGACTCTTATTTTAGTTTACAAATCACACACGTATTAATGTTTCCGGTTAATACAATTATAGCATGGTATGTAAACATTTATCATAAGTGTGAAGATATGATAATAACCACTTTATTATTGCCTCTTGGGCATATCTCCAACAGTCTCCCACTTGCACTAGAGTCAATAATCTAGTTTCAAACCTTTGTGTATTCAACACCTATGGCTTTCTGGTGTTGTATGTACACGATTGCTAGTGGTCAACTGATCTCCGGATCTAACACTTCCAGGTCCGTGTGTAATTGCATGTCTTTGCGTCTCTACGCATCACTCATTATCTAATGAGATGGCTTTGTATAAATTTGGTCTTTCGGTGTGACCTTTAGCTCTTTGGGGTTAAAACATGTTGATAATATTGTCGCACAATATATCTTCATAGTATTATCCCACTGTGAACTACACCTAGTTTGATTACAAACTACTTGACACAAATGCCCTCTTTAGCTGCTAAAACAGCAGTCATATACTTAGCCTTTTGTTGTAGTATCTGTCACAATGTCTTAACTTTGGAACTCATCCAAATCCATTATGGAACTCACTTTCCATTATATTGTGCCACCCTTAGTTTAGATTGAGATAAACTTAATTTGTACTTTGTGACAAAACTAGTATCAATGTAGTACTTTTACAATGAACTAACCATCTATTTGTCACTTCTACAAATAATATACTCTTAGTTCTTCCAAAAGATCATAAGAATATCCTTACTGTTGTCCAATGATCATCTTACGAATCATTCTGGTATATGCTCACAACATTTAGAGCATAGGACATATCTGGATTTGTACATATCACAGTATGATTGATATAAATACTATTTGTGATTTCATACATCAAGTATCAATCTATACTTGATTATTTGTTTCACTTTACCAAATGTCAATACACTTGAATATATATCTTCAACATTGAACTCATTCAATCCTTTCTGTGCGACAAGAACCTCTCTTGTAGTTTCTATATTGAACTCATTCAATATCTTGTCTATGTACTTCTGGCACAACCATATTAGCGTCTATTGATGCCAAATATTTGGGTTTTGCCTAAGTCTTTCATCGGGATGAAATTCTTAATATGTGTTAATAAAAGATACATTATTTCCAATCAACAATATGTCTTCCACATAACGTATTAGAAACATGTCTTAGCGCTCCCACTTAATTTCTTGCAAATGCAAGCATCTTCATTGTCTCTGATGAACTTTTAAACTCCTTTAACTGTTTCATCACAGTGAAGATTCCAACTCCGCGATGCTCACTTTAACCATTGAAGTTTGCATATGCTTTTAGCATCCTTTTGAATTAACAAAACCCTATGGACCGTGTTATGCACATGTCCTAGGTAACGATTCTATTAGAAGAATTTGTTTTGTTTATTCAACTACCATATAACAAATTATATGTAGTGGTTGCTACATTAATCCGTCTAGACTAAATATCACTATGAAAGATCAGATCTTGTCATAGTCAACCTTTGAACATTGTTGTGAACATGTTGACTATTTCATAGATGTGCAACATCCATGTCTATTTATTTACAGATCCAAACACAACTGTAAGGTCTTACACCTTTCTCGAGGGTCCTTCAAGTTCAAAACTTGATTTCTCGTGTATGGAACTATCACGGATTTTATGGCTTCAAGCCATTTGACGGAGTCAGGGCCCATCATCGCTTCTTTGCATGTAGTCGGTTCATTATTCTCAAATAATGATTCAACCCTCAAATCTTGGTATTTGATTGTTTACCCGATCTACTTGTTTCAATAGGAACTTAGATCTCCGTGACCACAACCTTTGAGGCACGTGAGCCATGAGCATTGTTGCCGCCTCCGGAACACTTTTCGGCGCTGTGCAACTTTGCACATACAGCTAAGGTTCTTTTAACCTTATCAAAGTTCTATTGTCCTCCCACTTAACTTTTCACGAAAAAATTCCTTCTCAAAGAAACTTGACGTTCTAAGCAACAAACACTTTTGTCTCCGGTGTTTATGGAGGAATACTTAACAGTTTATACAAAGACAGGTTCATCCGACTTTGGTTGCACACATCTTTCTTATGCATAGCATACCAATGTTTAAGAAAGGACAACTTGGGTTTTATCCCAAACCATAACCTTATATGGTGTCATTTCAACGGATTATGATGAAGCTATTTTCAGTGGAAAAACGATAATCTCTAAAGCTTTTAATCTTTAAAATATAATGGCAGTTTTATTAATTACACCTTCGATCTTACCATGTCAAACAAGGTTTAATTACATATCTCGAATGCTCCATACTCTTATGGTGTTTCGGGAAAATGCAAATCCACGGAACGATTCCTTTAAATCTTAGGTATTATGCTAAACTTGTAACTCAAATATCTTCCTTTATGATCTTATCATAAACTATTTATATTCTTGTTACAATGATTTTGCACTTCATCTTGAAAGTCCTTGAACTTTTCAAATGTTTCACACTTCATCCTTATTAAGTAAATATTCATATATTCACTCAAATTTTCGGAGAAAGCACATGAAGTTGAAATCCATCGCTCTTGACTATACATAATGGACTTCATACAACAATATGTACAAGTTCCAATAAGTTAGTCTATCGTTCCCTTTTGGCCTATGAACGAAGTTTTAATTATCTCTAGGAAAGTTTCACAAGCGTCATTTGATCAAAATCAAATAGACTCCAAAATTCCATTCATATGGATTTTCTTCATGTTTTCTTTCCAATATAATTTAAACGACAATGTCACTTCCTAAGTGATCTTTCAATCAATTTGTCTTTCGACATCTTTAGCACTAGTTTTATGGATGTGATATCTCCAACGAGATTTGCAAATCATCCATCTTTTATAGATTACCGCAATTATTTGAACAACCCTTTTGTTCTCATAATACCTGATAAAACAAATCTTGAAGGCAAGCTTTGATGTTTAACGAGCAACACAATAACCCTTTATTTTGTTCTCGATGAACATCATCACATATTCTTTTGCTAGTTACTTAGGCCATTGTAGTTCATGAATTGTGTTGTTTCGTATGACGATTCACACCAACAAATTCAGTATCAAATACTTAAGAACCACATTGTTTAATAAGCAAAGAATATAGCCATAACATGTATATCATCTATATACTTAAACTGAACAATTCTAGTCTTTTCTTTTCTGCCATATACTTATGAGATTCTCTTTCAGTATTTCCTTTTCTGTTTGAAAGAATCTATCAACATCAATTAGTGGAGTCATACATATGACATATAGTCCAAAGCGTGTATAGTTAAATACCAATGTCTTTGGACTTGCACTTTGAAGTAGATCACCATCATCAAATGTTTGGTGTTCTTTCAAATTCCTTTCTTTAGTAATCTCTTGGTGTAGTAAACATTTTACCTACATCAAATATTCACCCTTATCATGGAATTATCCATGATCAAGCTATTAGCTTGTAACGGTGAATCGTGAGTATAATGTTGCTCTCCCAAAAACTTTTGGAGGTTTAGGACAACTAGTGTCTCCAACCTTTTGCAAATTCTCATCAAATATGAGAACATGACTTTAGCCATATTATACTCTATCATGTTGTAACCAAAACTTCGTTTCAGATATCACAATATCTTCCACAAATCATGGTTTCTGAAACAACTCTTTCAGATCCTTAGATAACCTTGATATTAGGAGAATCCTTTGAATATCAAGAATCATGGAGACAAACATGATACTTATATACTAACACTTGGAATTGTTACTCTTGATTTAATACTATTTATTAAACTTCATGGAGTAACCGGAACTTACTGAAAGTTTGCAATAGGACTTTTAAACTTTAGATTAACACTTCAAAACAATACGATACCAGTTCGTAAAGTAACTAACCAGAATTCTATAGTTCTATCATCTCAATTATAACTAAGCGCAAGGTGGTAAACGGATGCCAATGACTACAACAACTATGCAAATTCACTTTGATTTAGTTTATGATAAATTGAGTTCTAATTAATAATTAAATTAATCTAGGTGAACTCCCACTCAAAAACAATATCCCTCACATTGTTTTAGTGATCACACGAACCAAATCCACCACATCAAAACCGATCATCACGAGAGTTGATATAGCTTCAATGGCGAACAATCAACATGTTCATCATATCTACTATATGACTCATGCTCTACCTTTCGGTAATCCGTGTTCCTGAGGCCATGTCTGTACATGCTAGGCTCGTCAAGATCAAACCTTAGTTTACGCATGAGCAAATCTGCCTTGCTCACGTTGTATACACTTGTAGAATCTAACACACCCGATCATCACGTGGTGCTTCGAAACAACAAGCTTTAGCAACGGTGCTAACTAAGGGTGAACACTTTATGACTTGAAATTCATGTGCATGAGGGATCATCTTATAATGCTACCGTCGTCTACTAAGCAATACAAGATGCATAAAGGATTAACATCACATGCAATTCATAATATGTGATATGATATGGCCTTTCTTCTTTGTGCTTCCGATCTCCATCTTCAAGCACGAACATGTTCTCCATCATCACCGGCATTGCATCAAGGTCAATGACGCTTCACCATGGTTGTCGTCCACCGGCTTCAACTATTACAACTACTTTGAATAGACACGCGGGTCTTAACATAAATTAAAGACAACCATATGGCTCCTGCCGGTTGCCAACTTACAATAAGGAACATTGCATACATCAAATATAATCACAATCATGGCCATATCACATCACTGCACACCCCTGCAAAACAAAGTTAGACGCCTCTACTTTCTTTGCATATTTTACGTGGTTTGGGGCTTTCAATAAGTGTCATTCTAACTTACGAACAAGAACCACAACATTGATACTAGCATTGTTGATCACCCGTTGTAAATTGGATCTTAACTATGCTAGGAGAAACAGGCACCCGCAAAGCCACTTATGCAATACAAGTTGCATGTTAAGCGTGGAGCAAGTCTCATGAACGATGTCATGTAAGGTTAGCCCGGGCCGCTTCATCCCAACATACCGCAAGATGCAAAGTACACAAAAAGCAATCGACAATAAAAGCATCAACGCCCACAATGACCATTGTGTTCTACTCGTGCAACAGATCTACATATAGACACGGCTCTGATACCACTGTAGGGGTTCGTAGCATGGAAAACAAAATTTTTCTATCGCATACAAACAAACAAGCCAAGATCTATCTACTAGACTGTAGCAACGAGTCGATGGAATAACTTACCCTCGAAGATTCCAAAGTGTTTAACGAGAGCAGATTCTCGTGAGTGATGTAGTCGTACTCTTTCCGATCTCAAGATCGTGTAGACGATCCTTCCGGCGCTGCGTTCCGGCAGTGCTCCCGCAGTCGGTCACACGTTCGGTACTCGACGAAGACCTTCCTCTCCCTTGTTCCAGCAGGCAGCGGAGGTTGTAGCACTCTCCTCGTGATTCCGGCAGCACAACGGCGTGGTACCGGAAGTAGAGGGGAAATCCCGCAGGGCTTTGCCTTAAGCCGGAGCGAGTATGGTGGATTATGAGAGAGGGCTATTAGTGGTCTAGAGATTAGACACACCAATTAGAAGGCTCTAAACCGCAGGCTAAAGCAATTAGAAGCTCTAAACCAAACGGCTCTAAACCTGAGATTAGAGGTGGAAACTTGTGTGTCTCAAGGAGGAGCCCTGCCCCTCCTTTTATGGGTGGAGGGGCTAGGCGCGCCAGGGGAGGGAGGGAGTCCCTCCCCAACTCGGCCTAGGGCTGGGCGCCGGCCTGGAGGAGTGGGACTCCTCCAAGTTGGTTCCAACTCCTCTTGCTTGTTTCCCACAGTTTCCTGTTTCCCACAGTTTCCTGTTTTAGCCGTTTGACTTTCAAACTGGCAATTTGACTTTCATGTTTTTGGAACAGCAAGAACACTTAGTACATGATGCAATCATTCAATGACACACTCCTGTACCCTCCCCCCCGGAGTGCCGGACAATCCGGAACCTTCTAGAACATTCCCGATGAAAACACCGGAATCATTCCCGAACTCCGAAACGGGACTTTCCTTATATGAATCTTATTCTCCGGACCATTCCGGATCACCTCGTGATATCCTGGATCCCATCCGAGACTCCGAACAACATTCGGTCTCTTTCTCATAATACCATAACTACTCAAAACAACGTCGAATCCTTAAGTGTGTCTCCGTTCGTGAATTATGCGGACATGATCGAGACACTTCTCCGAACAATAACCAATAGAGGAATCTGGAAATTCATATGGCTCCCACATATTTCTACGATTACTTTGCGATCGAATGAACCACTTACATACGATACCAATTTCCCTTTGTCTCACGATAGTTTACTTATCCGAGGTTATGATCGTCGGTATCTCTGCATACCTAGTTCAACCTCGTTACCGATAAGTACTCTTTTCTCGTTCCCGTGATATGTGATCCCTTGTGACCCAGTCACATGCTTGCAAGCTAATTGGATGACATTCCACCGAGAGGGCCCAGAGTATATCTATTCGTCATATGGATGGACAAATCCCACTCTTGATCCATGTGTTTCAACCAATACTTTCTGAACACTCAATGCCACCTTTATAGCCACCCTGTTACGGTGTGGTGTTTGATGACATCAAAGCATCCATCTGGAAAAGGTGATATGCATGATCTCATGGTCGAAGGAATTAGGTTACTATGTATCAGAAAGCATATAGCAATTGAACTATTAAAATGACTTGATCTTTATGCTACACTTATCTATAGGAGTATGTCCATCACATCATTCTCCTAATGATATGATCTTGTTGTTAATAACATCTCTATGTTCATGATCAGGAAACCATGATCATATATTAACCAACAAGCTAGTTTAACAAGAGGCTTTTACTAGGGACTCTTATTTTAGTTTACAAATCACACAAGTATTAATGTTTCCGGTTAATACAATTATAGCATGGTATGTAAACATTTATCATAAGTGTGAAGATATGATAATAACCACTTTATTATTGCCTCTTGGGCATATCTCCAACAGATGGTACATACTAGAAGACATCCTGAAGCATCAATAGCTGAGGGATATATATTTGATGAGAGCTTGGATTTTTGTGCAAGATATCTGGAAAATTCCAACAAAGAGACAATGCATACTGATGATAGCACAACTAGCAGTCCAGACACTAATATATATTTAAGAACAATTGGAAGACAGCTCTCTGCATTTCAAGTAGATGAGCTAGATCACATTTCATGGACACAAGCTCAAAGGCATGTGTTGCTTAGTTATCCAGAAATTACTAGGTTTGCAAATGAGCATATCACAATGCTACAAGCAGACAGAAGGAAAAGTAGAAGAGAAGTTGAAGTTGCTCACCACCAACAATTCCTGAAATGGTTTATTGAACATGTGCATTCTTTAATGCATAAAGGAGTTGAACTACCACAAGAAGTTGTTCTACTAGCACAAAAGCCTTTCATGATGGTGAAGAAATACAACAGCTACAAGATTAATGGCTATACATTCCACACAAGAAGCCATTCTGCTGGAAAATCTTCCCAGTGTGATGGAGTTTCAACTACTGCAAAGACATTAAGTTATTCAGTAGATCACACATTAGGAGATGGTCAAATTTGTGGCAGGATCCATGAAATAGTTGAATTGAATTATTCAAACACAGCTAGTGTAGTATTATTCAAGTGTGAATGGGTTAAACATACTGGAATTAGAGTAGATGAATTTGGAATAACTGAAGTCAACTTCAATCATGTAGACAAAGGGGAAATTCTTTCATCTATGCCATTTATACTAGCTAGTCAAGCAAAACAGGTCTACTATTTGCAAGATCCAATTGATAATGAATGGTTTGATGTTGTGTCTAGGTAATTTGATATAGTTCTATTGTTTCTTTTGTTTGCTGGTTTGATTCTGTTGAACATGGTAATAAAGTTCTATTGTTTCTTCTGCAGGGACTGCTAACATGGACAGTCAGAGAAGTAGGCTAAATGAGGTTAACATGCAACTGATGAAACTTGGTGTGCCACCAACACAGATAGAAATCAAGAGTGGAGAAATTTTTACAAGATTTCTTGAGGAAGCAAGGATAAAAGGAATATACAAAGAACCAACAGAAGTAAGAATCTAATTTATGCCATTCTAATTTATGCCATTCTAATATGTGATTTATGTGAAAGCATATGAAGCACCTAATTTATGACATTCTAATATGTGATTTATGTTCCTGTCTTAATTTAGAACAACATGATATATGAAGAAATAGATGTGGTAGAAAATGAGGATGAGGATGAGGATGGTAGTGAACAGTATGATAGTGATGCTACTACTCATGATGAAAATGAAGAAGGTGATATCAATCAACAGTTACAGGAAGGTTAGTTTTAGGTTGCCTTCTCCTCTTGTTAATTTAGGCAGTTTATTTGAATATTGTAAAATGGATGACACATTGGTTAATTTAAATACTTGTTACATGACAACAACAGAGAAGTCTGTGAGAGGGCCCACTAAGTTGAAAAGATTCTGAAAAGAGTATGATCCAAGAAACAAGATCAGTTTGGAATTTAACAGCAAAGGCCAACCTTGTGGGTTCAAAACTTGCAGGCTCACAAATTTCATTGCTTCTTTAGTTAAGGGAAAAGAAATTTCTTTGGCAGCTACCAATTGGAGCAAAGTTCCTGAATATGAAAAAGATAAGCTATGGAAGACAGTTAAGGTAAAATCTCTTAAATAAACTACATTGTAGTTCTGAACTATGTTTTTTGCCTGCAAATTACTAATGTTGCCTAACTGTAAACACTTTTGCAGTATTTCTTTGAAATACCAGATTGTTACAAGTGCTGGGTGTTGATATCTGCTAGAAAGAAGTGAAAAGATTACAAGTGCTAAACCCTAAACCCTAAACCGTTAACGGCAACAGCGCCAGGCATAGTTCAGGCTACGTCACACACACTCTATCTCGGGCATGGCCCGGCGTGATGCCGAGTTGCCGACACGATGTCGGCCTGTGCGGTGGCACCCTGCCGATCGTACCAAACCTATGCATGGTTGGCCGGATCGGCTCAATGCCATGGACGCGACACTCATCCAGTACATATCTACGTAGCTGGAGGCCAGAATCAGTAACCTGTCTACAACTCTACGTACAGGTATATATGCAATGTCAACGCGGCGGGAAGGAATCGGGGAAGTATAAACTACATCAGCACAATCTGTAGTAGTATTGCAGTAGTCCGCGCACAACACGCACACGAAAGAATTGTTTTGAATTCGGGTGGTCCATCATAAGTCAGACAGTACGCCGTTTTAAAAATGTTGTCAGGACAATTTTACCCATGGGGATGAGTACCCGTGGATATTGTACCCGCATGGATAGAGTATGGGCACACTTTTATACCCATGGGTAATACCCATAACCTGCCTGTTAAGTCACGGGTACAGGCAGAGTATAGACTTGTATCCATAGTATACCCATACCCTGTCCATTTAAACTCGTATGTCAAACTTACCTATAGAGTTTTAACCTATGCGGCTGAGAAGCCTAGGGACGAGTATAAGATTGCGACTTCTAAACTTCAAGTTGATACTTTCATGTACTTGTCTACTTTCAGTAAATAGATATTGTTGTATTTTCTTTAAATATGCTATTGATGAAAGTAAAATTTTGAATAACTTGTGTACTATTGGATATACCCGTCGGGTATCCAATGGGTACGGGTGCCCGTCGGATATGGGTATGGGTAAAGTTTTATACCCACGGGTACGGGTATGGGTAAGCTTTTGTACCCACGGGTACGGGTATGGGCAGGGTAGAGAAATAGGTCGTCGGATGAAAAAAAGTTAGTCAAAAATTTCACGAATATGGAAGAAGCAAATCAAACGCGAAGGCGACACGGTCAGCGACCCTGACTGGCGGCGCCCGGTTTCCCCACCTCTTCCTTCCCCGCCACCGGTTGGCATGTTGTCGAAAAGAGCCAATGTAGCCTTCGGTGGTGACATGACCTCCCCTCGCATGGCGGCGCATCGGTCGCCCAGGAACTGCTCCAGCCCCAACTCTTCCCTGGCTAGCGACGGCGGGTTGCACCAGCGAATCGCGATAGCTGGATCTATCACGGGAGCCGGAGTAGCCATCCCAGGAAGGCCATTCTGGAGGCGAGGTGGCCCCGGGAAGGCGGTTCTGGCGGGATGATGTTAGTGGTAAAAAAGATCATACCCGAGCCTCTATCAAAACTCGAAAGTAAATTTGGTTTCCAATGGCTAGAGAGTTTCCAACATCCACAAAAGATCATAAGACCCATAAAAAATCAGATTTAGGCTGAAAGATTTAACTCTTCCAACGAAACAAACAATTTGCCTTAAAAAGAGCTCCAGGAAAATTTATTCGGCCACTTAAAAATGTCAGAAAGTTATGTCAGTTTTTTGTGTGCACATGACTAAAAGTGAAGGGTTTCGCGGCATAGTAAATCAAAATTTTCTACGGCGCGAACAGAGGGAAAGGCAAGATCTAATCTAGGAGATGCAAACAACGAGAGAGATTGGATTAGATCTTCATACCCTTGAAGATTCGCACAGCGGAACGTTCGTCGGAACGTGGGTGATGTAGTCGTACTCGCTTCTCCTCCTCGCGATCCGATCCGATCTAGCACCACAAGTGGCAGTGCCTCCGTGAGATGCACACGTGCAGCACCTCGACGTCTCCTCCTTCCTCGGACCAGCGAGTATGGTGGAGAGATAGATTGGATCTACAACACGACGGCGTGGTGTATATGGTGGAGAATTTCTGCTGCAGGGCTTCGCCTACAAACAGTCGGGAGGGAGAGAGGAAGATAGCAAGGCTGCTAGGGCTTGGAGGAAGGTGTGTAGGGGGGAGGGGGCGCACCACCCCTCTATATATAGAGGGGGGGGGGCGGCCAGCCCTTGCCCCTCCTCCAAGCCTATCTCTAGTTTAAACAATTTAAACTCTCCCTTATCTAGAAATCCTATCTCTATTTTAAACGATTTAATCTCTCCCTTATCTAGAAATTCTATCCCGAGATTTAAACGAGTCAAATCTCTCTAGAATCGGCTGGGCCATATGGGGCCTTGTGCCCCTGGCCCAATGCGGCCAGGACACTCCCTCATAGGCCCATGCCCCCTCCCGGAAGGTGGGGCCACGTTGGTCCCCTTCCGGAAGGTTCTAGAAGCTTCCGGTACAATACCGATTAACCCGGAACAATTCCGAACTCCAAAAACTGCACTGCCTTATATGAATCTTATTCTCCGGACCATTCCGGAACCTCTCGTGATATCCCGGATCCCATCCGAGACTCCGAACAAAAATTCATAAACCAATTATCCAATCTATCCTAGCGTCGAGATACGTTAAGTGTGTGACCCTGCGGGTTCGAGAATATGCAGACATGATCTTCTATCAATAATCAACAGCGGGGTCTGGGCACCCATATTGACTCCCACACATTCATCGATGATCATATCGGATGAACCACGATGCCAGGATTCAATCAATCCCATATATATATTCCCTTCATCTCGCGATATTTTACTTGCCCGAGATTCGATCGTCGGTACCGTCATACCTAGTTCAATCTCGTTCACAGCAAGTACTTTACTCGTTCCGTAATCCGATATCACTTTGTGATTAACTCCTTAACCACATGCTTGCAAGCGGTGTTGATATCGATTACCGAGTGGGCCCGAAGTATATCTCTCCGACTTGGGAGGGACAAATTCCATCTCGATACATACAACCCAACAGATACTTTCCGATCACCTGAGAGACACCTTTATGATCACCCTCTCATAGGATGACGTTTGATGACCTCAAAGCTTTCTTCCGGTACCAGGGAGTTGCATTATCTCATGGTCTCAGGAATACAATATTTGACATAGGAAAAGCTTCGCAAAGATGAACACGATGAAACGATCTAATTGCTTCGCTTAGTTTGGGTCTATCCACCATATCATTCTCCCAATGATATGATCTCATTATCAATTGACAACTCATGTCTATGGTTAGGAAACCTTAACCATCATTGATCAATGAGCTAGTCCATCGAGGCGTACTAGGGACACGGTGTTGTTCACAAACCACACAAGTATTAAAGTTTCCGCTTAATACAATTCCAGCATGGAATATAAACTTTATCATGAACAAGAATTATAATAATAACATCTTTATTATTGCCTCTAGGGCATAATTCCAACAGTCTCCCACTTGCACTAGAGTCAATAATCTAGTTTACATTTGGCAACAATCCCACACCCATGGCACTGAGGTGTTGATCATGTTTTACACGTGGAAGAGGTTTAGTCAATGGATCTGCGACATTCAGATCCGTATGTACTTTGCTAATCTTCAGATCTCCATCTGCTATATAATCTCGGATTATATGAAACTTGCGGTTGATATGCTTGGTCTTTGGATGATATCTTGGTTCCTTAGCAAGTGCTATGGCGCCAGTGTTGTCACACAATATCTCCAGTGGGTCCAATGCACTTGGAACCACGCCAAGCTCAGTGATGAAGTTTCTGATCCAAAATCCTTCACTTGACGCTTCTGCAGCAGCCATGTATTCCGCTTCTACTGTAGATCCCGCGATCACGCTTTGCTTGCAGCTTCTCCAGCTCACAGCTCCTCCATTCAAAATATACACGTATCCTGTCTGAGATTTGGAATCATCCTTGTCGGTGTCGAAACTAGCATCGACGTAACCTTTTACGACAAGCTGTTCATCACCCCCATAGACTAAGAACATTTCTTTAGTTCTATTTAGGTACTTTAGGATGTTCTTCACGGCTGTCCAGTGTTCCACTCCTGGATCACTTTGATATCTGCTCGTCAAACTAAGAGCATTGGACACATCCGGTCTAGTACACAGCATGGCATACATGATGGAACCTATGGCCGAGGCATAAGGCACTTTGCTCATAGCTTCCCTATCATTTACTGTAGCTGGACACTGAGCCTTGCTCAATATCTTACCTGACAACATAGGCACTGAACCTTTCTTTGCCTTATCCATTCTGAACCTTTTCAGAACTTTGTCTAGATATGTACTCTGGCTTAAAGCTATAAGGCGTCTTTGTCTATCTCTATAGATTTTGATGCCCAATATATAAGCAGCTTCACCTAGGTCTTTCATTGAAAAACACTTGTTCAATTAACTCTTCACATCGTTAAGCATGTTGATGTCATTTCCGATAATCAATATGTCATCCACATACAGTACCAGAAACGTCACCGAGCTCCCACTCACTTTCTTGTAGATACAAGCTTCGTAGCAATTTGGAACAAATCCAAAGCTCTTGATCACTTGATCAAAACGAAGGTTCCAACTCCGAGATGCTTGCTTCAGTCCATAAATGGAACGCTGAAGTTTGCATACTTTACTAGCATCCTTAGGATCGACAAAACCTTCGAGTTGCATCATATACAACTCTTCATCAATGTTCCCATTGAGGAAAGCAGTCTTGACATCCATCTGCCATATTTCATAATCATGAAACGCAGCAATTGCTAATAAAATCCGAATGGACTTAAACATCGCTACGGGAGAGAAAGTCTCATCGTAGTCAACACCTTGAACTTGTCGAAAACCTTTTGCGACAAGCCGTGCTTTATAGACGGTAACATTACCATCCGCGTCCGTTTTCTTCTTGAAAATCCATTTGCACTCAACGGCCTTTCGGTCGCTAGGAGGATCCACCAAAGTCCATACTTGGTTTTCGCTCATGGATCCCAATTCGGATTTCATGGCTTCCAGCCATTTCTCAGAGTCTGGGCTCATCATCACTTCCTCATAGTTCGTAGGTTCACTGTCTTCTACCAACAAGACAGTCAAGACAGGGTTGCCGTACCACTCAGGAGGGGCACGCGACCTTGTCGACCTGCGACGTTCAGTAGCAGCATCGTCCGAAGCTTCATGATCCTTGTCATTAGCTTCCTCTATTGTTGGTGCAGGCGGCACTGGAACAATTTCAGGTGCTGCGCTACTCTCCAATTCAAGAGAAGGTTCAATAACCTCGTCTAGCTCTACTTTCCTCCCACTCACTTCTTTCGAGAGAAACTCCTTCTCAAGAAAGGAACCGTTCTTTGCGACAAACACTTTGCCTTCGGTTCTGTGATAGAAGGTATACCCAATAGTTTCCTTAGGGTATCCTATGAAGACGCATTTCTCCGCTTTGGGTTCAAGCTTGTCCGGCATCAACTTCTTGACGTAAGCTTCGCATCCCCAAACTTTAAGAAACGACAACTTAGGTTTAGCACCAAACCACAGTTCATACGGTGTCGTCTCAACGGATTTAGATGGAGCCCTATTTAAAGTGAATGCAGCGGTTTCTAATGCATAACCCCAAAATGATAACGGCAAATCAGTAAGAGACATCATTGATCGGACCATATCTAATAGGGTTCGATTCCGGCGTTCAGACACACCATTGCGCTGTGGTGTTCCGGGTGGCGTGAGTTGTGAAACGATTCCACTTGCTTTAAGATGCGTGAGAAAATCATAACTCAAATATTCACCTCCACGATCGGATCGTAGAAACTTAATCATTTTGTTACGATGGTTCTCCACTTCATTCTGAAATTCCTTGAACTTTTCAAATGTTTCAGATTTATGTTTCATTAAATAGATATACCCATATCTACTTAAGTCATCGGTAAAAGTGAGGAAATAGCGATAGCCACCGTGCGTCGAAACACTCATCGGTCCGCATACATCGGTATGTCTGATTTCTAACAAGTCCGTTGCTCGCTCCATCATACCGGAGAACGGGGTTTTGATCATATTGCCCATGAGGCATGGTTCGCATGTGTCAAATGATTCAAAATCAAGAGACTCCAAAAGTCCATCAGAATGGAGTTTCTTCATGCGCTTTACACCAATATGACCTAGACGATAGTGCCATAAATAAGTAGTATCATCACTATCTACTTTGCATCTCTTAGCCTCAATGTTATGGATGTGTGTTTCATCCCTTTCGAGATTTAGAAGAAATAAACCATTCACAAGAGGTGCATGACCATAAAAGATGTTACTCATATAAATAGAACAACCATTATTCTCCGATTTAAATGAAGAACCGTCTTGCAATAAACATGATCCGGAAATAATGTTCATGCTCAACGCAGGCACATAATAACATTTATTAAGGTTTAAAACTAATCCCGAAGGTAAAACTAAGGAGAGCGTGCCGACGGACATCACATCAACTCTTGATCCGTTGCCAACGCGCATCATCACCTCATCCCTCGCAAGCCGCCGTCTATTCCGTAGCTCCTGTTTCGAGTTACAAATATTAGCAACTGAACCGGTATCAAATACCCAGGCACTACAACGAGGGCTAGTAAGGAAAACATCAATAACATGTATATCAAATATACCTTTGATGGTGCCAGCCTTCTTGTCCGCTAAGTACTTCGGACAGTTGCGCTTCCAGTGACCCTTGTCCTTGCAATAGAAGCACTCAGTGTCCGGCTTGGGACCAGACCTGAGCTTCTTCTCAGCAGGGGCATTGCGCTTGCCGCCGCCCTTCTTGAAGGGTTTCTTTGCTCCCTTACCTTTCTTAAAGGAGGGCTTGTTGACCATCAACACATGATTATTCCTTTTGATGTTCACCTCCGCTACTTTCATCTTAGTGAAGAGCTCAGTGATCATATCAGTGGAACCAATCTGATTGTGATCTACTACAAAACTTTTGTAGCTAGGAGTGTCTATCTTGGGCTCCTCTGGAATCTTGCAGTCCAGTTGCTCAAGGCGTTGAGTGTAGCCCGACATCTTAATGGCGTGCTCACTAACGGAACTCCCTTCCTCCATCTTGTAGTTAAGGAATTTCTTAGAGATCTCATATCTCTCAGAACGGGCTTGAGTCTGAAACATGTTTTTCAGCTCTTCAAGAATCTCAAAGGGCCCGGCGAACTCCTCAAAACGATTTTGAAGATCCGATTCCATAGCATACAACATGGCGATCTTAATCAAATCATAATCATCCTTGCGTGACTGATAAACAACTTTTTCATCAGCCGGCGCATCTACAGCGGGGCGTCACCTAGCGCTTTCTCAAGGACATAGTCCTTTTGTCCGCCAGACAGAATGATTCTTAGATTGCGGAACCAATTGGTGAAGTTAGACCCATTGTTTCTAAGCTTTTCTTTCTCAGCAAAAACGTTGAAGTTGAAGTTGGATTTGGCCATGTGATCTACAGTATTTGCAAGTACAATTTAGACTATGTTCATGATAAATAGTTCAACTTAATCAAATTACTAGATGAACTCCCACTAAATTCAACATCCCTCAAGTTGTTTAGTGAACACGATCCAAATTCACCACACCTAATCCGATCATCACGAGAAGAGATGTGGTTTCAATGGTGGACAACAAAGTGTCGATCATATCATTCATATGACTCATGCTTAACCTTTCGGTTCTTGTGTTCCGAGGCCATGTCTGTACATGCTAGGCTCGTCAAGTTAGACCCAAGTATTTCCGCGTGTGCAAAACTGGCTTGCACCCGTTGTATGTGAGCGTAGAGTCTATAGCACCCGATCATCACGTGATGCTTGGACACGACGAACTTTCGCAACGGTGCATACTTGGGGAGAACACAGTTTTTATCTTGATCTTTAAGTGAGGAATCATCTTATAATGCTACCGTCGCGATCTAAGCATAATAAGATACATAAAAGGGATAAACATCACATGCATATAACTTTATGTGACATGGTATAGCCAATCCTCGCGCAATGATCTCCATCTTGTGCGTTCCGGCATGATCTCCATCACTCCACCATGATTGCCTCCACCACGAATAGCAACTACAACTATTGCTAACTACTTAGCGATAAAGTAAAGCTATTACATGGCGTATAAGAAGTTGACTCGCAGGTCATACACAATTATAAAGACAACCATATGGCTCCTGCCGGTTGTGTACTCATCGACATGCAAGTCGTGAAACATTACAAAACATGATCATCGCATACAATATACACATCACATCTTGGGCCATACCATATCACAGAAAACACTCCCTGCAAAAACAAGTTAGACGCCTCTACTTTGTTGTTGCATGTTTTACGTGGCTTATGGGAGTAGATGCTAAGAACGATTCTTACCTACGGAAAGCCACAACGGTGATATTATGGTTGCCAAACTCCGGTGTTAATTGAAGGGAATATGCCCGAGAGGCAATAATAAAGTGGTTATTATCATATTCCTTGTTTATGATAAATGTTTATTTTGCATGCTATAATTGTATTAATACGGGAACGTTAATACATGTGTGTTTAATAAACAAACAGAAAGTTCCTAGTTATGCCTCTCTCATAAACTAGCTCGTTGATTAACAAGATGATCAAGGTTTCCTGATCATGGACATTGGATGTTGTTAATAACGGGGTCACAACATTAGTGTAATGGTGTGATGAACATTCATCCGAAGTATAGCATTACGATCAAAGTCATTGAGTTTATATTGCTATAACAACTTACGAAGTGATTCTAATCCTTAGACCATGAGATCATGTCAATCACTAACACCGGAAGAGTTTCTTGATAACATCAAAAGTCACACCGTAACAGGGTGATTATAAAGATGGATTCAGAACTAATAAAGTGTTATGTTGAGGCTCATGGATCAAGAGTGGAATTTGTTCATCCCGATGACGGATAGATATACTCTGGGCCCTCTCGGTGATATCACATTGATTAGCTTGCAAGCAAGTGATTTGATCACTAGAATGTTATATCACGGGAACGAGAAAAGAGTGCATGTCAGTAACGAGATCAAACTAGGTATGGAGATACCGATGATCGAATCTCGGACATGTAATATATCGCGAAACAAAGGGATTAAGATACTAGCGTAAAAGGTTCCGACGATCACAAGAAAGTCATCGTTGAATGTGTGGGAGTCAGTATGGGTCTCCAGATCCCGCTTCTGATTATTGATCCGAGAGGGGTCTCGATCATGTCCGCATTATTCGCGAACCGTAGGGTGACACACTTAAGAGACACCGACATCCATTTGGAGCAAAAGTTTCATGCCGAAAAGAAAAGGAAAGCGCAGGAATTTATTTCACTAGACACCGAAACTGTTTCGGTTGAAATTGCTGAAACTGGTTCTGCATGTGAAATGGAATACTAGCAAGGGGTTTTATGTGAATGTTTGTTAATTAAAGTAATTAACAAAATTCTGAATAAATAAATAAAAGAGTTTTATTTAAATGAGAGCTTGCATTAAATTTGGTGGAAATTTAATGCATGTGAGTGGATTTTTGAGTGGAGGCTTTTTAATGGGAGTGGAGGCTTTTCATTTTGAGTGGGAGCTCCACCCACATGAATGTGGAAGAGGTGGGGGCAGCCCCATGGCTGGGCGCCATGCCCCTTGGGTGCCCCCCCTCTCCCCTATAAAAGGCCCCCCTCTCCTCCTCTCACAACACACCTCCTCGTGAAGGATCTCTCTCCCCCTCTAGTATTTATCCCCCATGGTCTCGGACTAGCGAGATACATGTTCCCGGTGGCTTTTCGGCAAGAAAAAGTTGTGCTTCCGCTGCATCGCTGGAGCGAGGAGGCGGAGGTTGCTCGGTGCCTCGAACGTGTGTGCGAGCACGGATGCGCTGCTGTTTTCCGGCGCTAGGACTTCCTCTCGATCTTGAGATCGGCAAGAGATCGTCTACATCAACCACGAGTTTGGACTCGTTAAGCTTTGTCGGTCTTCAAGGGTATGTTCTCTACGGATATACATCCGCCCGTTGTTTGTATCTAGTAGATAGATCTTGGTACATAGTTGTTCCCATCGTAGGAAAATTTTGTTTTCTATGCTGCGAACCCTACAGTGGTATCAGAACCGGATCTATGCGTAGATACTTTGCACGGGTAGTACACATATGAGTATGTGGGCGATGATGATCATTTTATTGCTTCTTAGTTGTACTTTGGATATTGGTGGCATAGTGGGATGAAGCGGCCCGGACAAACTTTACATGTCCTCGCACATGAGACCTGTTCCACGCTTGACATGCAACTAGTTTGCATAAGTGGCTAGCGGGTGTCTGTCTCTCCTACTATAGTCAATATCTAATTTGCAACGAGTTGTCAACAATTTGGTTATCCTTGTTGTGGTTCATGTTCGTAGGTAAGAACGGTTCTATCTTCGAAAGCCCTAAGCCACGTAAAATTTGCAATGGATAAATTAGAGGCGTCTAGTTTAGATTGTTGCTAGGCTAGTGTTATGATATGGTGATGTTGTAAGTAGAAGTATGAGATGATACTCTTACAACATACATAACGTGTAAACTCCATAGACCTTGGATTTACACATAAAGGTATGATAGTGATCATACCACGGTGCACATGATAGAGATCATATGCGAGAACCATATCATTCCACTAATAAACATGTGATGTTTGATAGCATCTTATATTGCTTGTTTGGCGTTTTATTAGCATAATAAGATGATCCCTCATTTAGATATCAAGATAAAAATGTGTTCTTCCTTAAGTATGCACCGACAATGTTTCGTCGCTTCAAGACATCACGTGATGATCGGGTGTACTTGAATCCACGAGCATATCTCGGGTGTAAGACAGTTACACACGCGAATACTAAGGTTCTTACTTGGCGAGCCTAGCATGTACAGACATGGCCTCGGAACACGGACCGAAAGGTTAAGCATGAGTCATATGTTTTGATATGATGACCATATGGATGCTCGCCTTTGAAGCTATACCGACTCACGTGATGATCGGACTTGGTGTAGTGGATTTGGTTCATGTAATCACCAAAAGGACACGAGGGATGTCGTTTTTGAGTGGGAGTTCATTTCTAATTTGGATTAGTAGAACTCAATTTATCATAAATTAAATCAAAGTGAATTTGCATAATTTGTTGTAGTCATTGGCATTCGTTCACCACCTTATGCATAGTTGTAATTGAGATAATAGAACTATAGAATTCTGGATATTTACTTTACGAACTGGTATCGTATTGTGTTGAGTGTCAATCTAAAGTTTAAAGTCCTATTGCAAACTTTCAGCAAACTCTATTTACTCCGTGAAATTTAATAGTTGGTATTAAATCGAGAGTAACAATTCCAGTGTTAGTATCTTAAGTATCATGTTTGCCTCCACGATTCTTGATTGTTTTAATATCAAGTTTATCTAGGAGCTAAAAGAATTGTTTCAGAAACCATCATGTGTGGCAGATATAACGATATCTGAAACAATGTTTTGGTTGCAATATGATAGAGTATAATATATGTTCTCATATTGGATGAGAATTTACGAAGGTTGGAGATGCTAGACATCCTAATCATCCAAAAGGGTTTTGGAAAGTAATGTTATACTCACGATTCTCCTTTATAAGCTAAATTGGCTTGATCATGAAAGTCGTCATGATAAGGATGAATAGAAGATGTATGTAAAGTGTTTACTACACTAAAAGATTACTAAAGAATGGATTTTGAAAGAATACCGATCATTTTGATGATGGTGATCTACTTCAAAGTGCAAGCCCAAAGGTATTATTATTTGAATATACACGCTTTGGACTATGTGTCATGTATATGGCGCCACTTTTGATGTTGATAGATTCTTTTAAAAGGAAAAGGAAATGCTGAAAGAGAATCTATAAAATATATTTGGCAGAAAAGAAAAGATTGGAAATATCCAGTTTAGGTATATATATGATATACATGTTATGGTTGTATTCTTTGCTTGTTAAACAATGTGGTTCTTGGGTATTAGATACCGAATTGGTTGGTATGAAATTTCATACGGAATGACGCAATTCATGAACCACAATGGCCCAAGTAACTAGCAAGAGAATATGTGATGATGTTCATCGAAAACAAACAAACCGTTGTTTGTATTTCTCGTTGACATCAAAGCTTGACTTCAAGATTTGTTTTAATAATTGTTATTTGAATCAGGTATTATAAGAACAAAGGTTGTTCAAATAATTACCGTATTCCATATAAGATGGATGATTTACAAATCTAGTTGAAGAAATCACATCCATAAAACCTAATGCTAAAATGTTGCAAGACAAATGATTGAAAGATCACTTATGAAGTGACATCGTTGTTTAAATTATATTGGAAAGAAAACATGAAGAATCTCCATATTCATGGATTTTTGGAGTCTTTGATTTGATCAAGTGACGCTTGTGAGACTTTCCACGTGATAATTAAAACTTCGTTCAAAGGCCAAAGAAGAACAAACGACTAAATTATTGGAATTTATACATATCGATGTATGTAGTCCATTATGAGTAGTCGTAAGCGATGGGTTTCAACTTCATATGCTTTCTCCGGAATTTTGAGTGAATGTTCACTTAATGAGAAAGAAGTATGAAATATTTGAAAATGTTTCAAAGACTTTCAAGATGAAGTGGAAAATCATTGTAACAAGAAAATAAATAAATTATGATTTGATCATAAAGGGATTTATTTGAGTTACAAGTGTAACAAGAAAATAAATGAATTATGATTTTATCATAAAGGGATTTATTTGAGTTGCAAGTTTAGCAAAACACCTAGATTTACATCTCCCGAAACACCATAGGAGTATGGAGTGTTTGAGATTTGTAATGAAACCTTGTGAGACATGGTTGGATCAAAGGTGTTATTTATAAAACTGCCATTATGTTTTAAAAGATTAAAGCTTTAGAGACTACCGCCTTTACACTGAAAAGAGCTCCATCTTGATCCGTTGAAATGACACCATATGAGTTATGGTTTGGGGTAAAACCCAAGTTGTCCTTTCTTAAATTTTGGTATGCTAAACATAAGTAAGATGTTTACAACCAAAGTCGGATGAGCATGTCTTTGTAGGTTATTTCGAATAACAATTGGTTATTCCTCCATAACACCGAGGACAAAAGGGTTTGTCGCTTGAAATGTGAAGTTTCTTGAAGAAGGAATTTTTCATAAAAGTTAAGTGGGAGGACAATATAACTTTGATAAGGTTAACGAACCTTAGCTAAATGTGCTGAGTTGCGCAGCGCCAGAAATCGTTCTGGAGGCTGCCATAATGCTCATAGCTTATGTGCCTCAAAGGTTGTGGTCACGGAGGTCTAAAGTTCCTATTGAACCAAGAAGGTCGGTTAAACAATCAAATGCTAAGATTTGAGAGTAAATCATTATTGTTTGACAATGATGAACCGACTATATGCAAAGAAGCGATGATGGGCCCTGGCTCCGTCAAATGGCTTGAAGCCATAAAATCCGTGATAGTTCCATACATGAGAAATCAAGTTTTGAACTTGGAAGACCCTCCGGAAAGGTGTAAAAACCTATCGGTCGTATTTGGATCTATAAAGAAACAGACATGGATGTCTCACATCCATGAAATATTCGACATGTCGTAAAGTATTTTATGACAATGTTCAAAGAGTTGAATATGACAAGATTTGATCTTTCATAGCGATATTTAGTCTGAACGGATTAAAGTAGCAACCACTACATATAATTTGGTATATGGTAGATGAATAAACAAAACAAAGTTCTTTTAATAGAATGGTTACCTAGGACGTGTACATGACACGGTCCAAAGGGTTTTGTTAAATTCAAAGGATGCTAAAAGGGCATGCAAACTTCAATGGTTGAAGTAAGCATTGCGGAGTTGGAATCTTCACCATGATGAAAAATGAGTTTTTCATCTGGAGACGATGAAGATGCTTGCCTTTGCAAGAAATTAAGTGGGAGCGCTGAGACATATTTCTAATACATTATGTGAAGGACATCTTGTTGATTAGAAATGATGTATCTTTTATTGACAAAGGTTAAGAATTTCATTTCGATGAAATACTTAGGCAAAACCCGAATATTTAGCGTGAATGTCTATAGTGGATAGACTGTAACGCTAATATGTTTATGCCAAACGTACATATATGAGATATTGAAGGAGTTCAATATAGAAACGACAAGAAACAGTTCTTGTTGCATGGAAAGGAATTGAATCAAGATTCAAGTGTATCGACACTTGATAAGTGAAACAAGATTCAAGTGCTTTGACACTTGATGAGTGCAATCACGAGAATGTTTTGATCAATCATACCATGATATGTACACATCCAGATATGTCCTATGCTCTAAGTGTTATGAGCATATACCAGAGTGAATCATAAAATGATCATTGGACGATAGTGAGGATATTCTTATGATCTTTTGGAAGAACTAAGAATATATTTGTGTAGAGGTGACAAACAATTACAAATAGTTCATTGTAAAGCGTTACATTGATACTAGTTTTGTCACAAGATACACATTAAGTTTATCTCAATTTAAACTATGGGTGGCACAATGTAATGGAAAGGAGATTCCATGATGGATTTGGAAGAGTTCCAAAGTTAAGACATTGTGACGAATACTACAACAAAAGGCTAAGTATATGACTGCTATAGTAGCAGCAAAGGAGGGAATTTGTGTCAAGTAGTTTGTTATCAAACTAAGGTGTGGTTCGCAACGGGCTAACACTAAAGATATATTGTATGACAATAGTATCGATGTGTTTTAACCCCAAGGAACTAAAGGTCTCACCAAAAGACCAAATTTATACAATGCCATCTCATTGGAGAATGAGTGATGCGTGGAGACGCAAGTGATGCGTGGAGACGCAAAGACATGCAAATACACACGGACCTGAAGCGTCAGATCCGTAGATTATGTTAACCACTTGCAATTGCGTATATGGAACACCAGAAAGCCATAGGTGTTCAATACGCAGAGTTTTCAAACTAGATTATTGTCTCTAGTGCAAGTGGGAGACTGAAGGGAATATGCCCGAGAGGCAATAATAAAGTGGTTATTATCATATTCCTTGTTTATGATAAATGTTTATTTTGCATGCTATAATTGTATTAATACGGGAACGTTAATACATGTGTGTTTAATAAACAAACAGAAAGTTCCTAGTTATGCCTCTCTCATAAACTAGCTCGTTGATTAACAAGATGATCAAGGTTTCCTGATCATGGACATTGGATGTTGTTAATAACGGGGTCACAACATTAGTGTAATGGTGTGATGAACATTCATCCGAAGTATAGCATTACGATCAAAGTCATTGAGTTTATATTGCTATAACAACTTACGAAGTGATCCTAATCCTTAGACCATGAGATCATGTCAATCACTAACACCGGAAGAGTTTCTTGATAACATCAAACGTCACACCGTAACAGGGTGATTATAAAGATGGATTCAGAACTAATAAAGTGTTATGTTGAGGCTCATGGATCAAGAGTGGAATTTGTTCATCCCGATGACGGATAGATATACTCTGGGCCCTCTCGGTGATATCACATTGATTAGCTTGCAAGCAAGTGATTTGATCACTAGAATGTTATATCACGGGAACGAGAAAAGAGTGCATGTCAGTAACGAGATCAAACTAGGTATGGAGATACCGATGATCGAATCTCGGACATGTAATATATCGCTAAACAAAGGGATTAAGATACTAGCGTAAAAGGTTCCGACGATCACAAGAAAGTCATCGTTGAATGTGTGGGAGTCAGTATGGGTCTCCAGATCCCGCTTCTGATTATTGATCCGAGAGGGGTCTCGATCATGTCCGCATTATTCGCGAACCGTAGGGTGACACACTTAAGAGACACCGACATCCATTTGGAGCAAAAGTTTCATGCCGAAAAGAAAAGGAAAGCGCAGGAATTTATTTCACTAGACACCGAAACTGTTTCGGTTGAAATTGCTGAAACTGGTTCTGCATGTGAAATGGAATACTAGCAAGGGGTTTTATGTGAATGTTTGTTAATTAAAGTAATTAACAAAATTCTGAATAAATAAATAAAAGAGTTTTATTTAAATGAGAGCTTGCATTAAATTTGGTGGAAATTTAATGCATGTGAGTGGATTTTTGAGTGGAGGCTTTTTAATGGGAGTGGAGGCTTTTCATTTTGAGTGGGAGCTCCACCCACATGAATGTGGAAGAGGTGGGGGCAGCCCCATGGCTGGGCGCCATGCCCCTTGGGTGCCCCCCCTCTCCCCTATAAAAGGCCCCCCTCTCCTCCTCTCACAACACACCTCCTCGTGAAGGATCTCTCTCCCCCTCTAGTATTTATCCCCCATGGTCTCGGACTAGCGAGATACATGTTCCCGGTGGCTTTTCGGCAAGAAAAAGTTGTGCTTCCGCTGCATCGCTGGAGCGAGGAGGCGGAGGTTGCTCGGTGCCTCGAACGTGTGTGCGAGCACGGATGCGCTGCTGTTTTCCGGCGCTAGGACTTCCTCTCGATCTTGAGATCGGCAAGAGATCGTCTACATCAACCACGAGTTTGGACTCGTTAAGCTTTGTCGGTCTTCAAGGGTATGTTCTCTACGGATATACATCCGCCCGTTGTTTGTATCTAGTAGATAGATCTTGGTACATAGTTGTTCCCATCGTAGGAAAATTTTGTTTTCTATGCTGCGAACCCTACATTAATCCCATGACAACTATAGTGAGAGAAACTGACATCCACCAGCCGCATGTGTGGTACAAGGCACACGTCAAGTGCGGAGCCGGTCTCGCGAACGACGTCACGTAAGGTTGGCCTGGACCGCTTCAATCTCACTATCCCGCGTCATAAGAAGAACACAAACAAGAGGCTTGCAACAGAAAACATCAACGCCCGCAACAATCGTGTTGCGTTCTACTTGTGAAACACATCTA
This sequence comes from Avena atlantica, assembly GCA_910589765.1. Lineage (NCBI taxonomy): Eukaryota > Viridiplantae > Streptophyta > Magnoliopsida > Poales > Poaceae > Avena > Avena atlantica. The sequence continues at coordinate 514,083,070 of OU342735.1, read as the reverse complement.
CGCATAGATCTAGCTCTGATACCACTGAAGGGTTTCGCGGCATAGTAAATCAAAATTTTCTACGGAGCGAACAGAGGGAAAGCCAAGATCTAATCTAGGAGATGCAAACAACGAGAGAGATTGGATTAGATCTTCATACCCTTGAAGATTCGCACAGCGGAACGTTCGTCGGAACGTGGGTGATGTAGTCGTACTCGCTTCTCCTCCTCGCGATCCGATCCGATCTAGCACCACAAGTGGCGGTGCCTCCGTGAGATGCACACGTGCAGCACCTCGACGTCTCCTCCTTCCTCGGACCAGCGAGTATGGTGGAGAGATAGATTGGATCTACAACACGACGGCGTGGTGTATATGGTGGAGAATTTCTGCTGCAGGGCTTCGCCTACAAACAGTCGGGAGGGAGAGAGGAAGGTAGCAAGGCTGCTAGGGCTTGGAGGAAGGTGTGTAGGGGGGAGGAGGCGCACCACCCCTCTATATATAGAGGGGTGGGGGCGGCCAGCCCTTGCCCCTCCTCCAAGCCTATCTCTAGTTTAAACAATTTAAATTCTCCCTTATCTAGAAATCCTATCTCTAGTTTAAACGATTTAAACTCTCCCTTATCTAGAAATTCTATCCCGAGATTTAAACGAGTCAAATCTCTCTAGAATCGGCTGGGCCCTATGGGGCCTTGTGCCCCTGGCCCAATGCGGCCAGGAAACTCCCTCATAGTCCCATGCCCCCTCCCGGAATGTGGGGCCACGTTGGTCCCCTTCCGGAAGGTTCTAGAAGCTTCCGGTACAATACCGATTAACCCGGAACAATTCCGAACTCCAAAAACTGCACTGCCTTATATGAATCTTATTCTCCGGACCATTCCGGAACCTCTCGTGATATCCGGATCCCATCCGAGACTCCGAACAAAAATTCATAAACCAATTATCCAATCTATCCTAGCGTCGAGATACGTTAAGTGTGTGACCCTGCGGGTTCGAGAATATGCAGACATGATCTTCTATCAATAATCAACAGCGGGGTCTGGGCACCCATATTGACTCCCACACATTCATCGATGATCATATCGGATGAACCACGATGCCAGGATTCAATCAATCCCATATATATATTCCCTTCGTCTCGCGATATTTTACTTGCCCGAGATTCGATCGTCGGTACCGTCATACCTAGTTCAATCTCGTTCACAACAAGTACTTTACTCGTTCCGTAATCCGATATCACTTTGTGATTAACTCCTTAACCACATGCTTGCAAGCGGTGTTGATATCGATTACCGAGTGGGCCCGAAGTATATCTCTCCGACTTGGGAGGGACAAATTCCATCTCGATACATACAACCCAACAGATACTTTCCGATCACCTGAGAGACACCTTTATGATCACCCTCTCATAGGATGACGTTTGATGACCTCAAAGCTTTCTTCCGGTACCAGGGAGTTGCATTATCTCATGGTCTAAGGAATACAATATTTGACATAGGAAAAGCTTCGCAAAGATGAACACGATGAAACGATCTAATTGCTTCGCTTAGTTTGGGTCTATCCACCATATCATTCTCCCAATGATATGATCTCATTATCAATTGACAACTCATGTCTATGGTTAGGAAACCTTAACCATCATTGATCAATGAGCTAGTCCATAGAGGCGTACTAGGGACACGGTGTTGTTCACAAACCACACAAGTATTAAAGTTTCCGCTTAATACAATTCCAGCATGGAATATAAACTTTATCATGAACAAGAATTATAATAATAACATCTTTATTATTGCCTCTAGGGCATAATTCCAACAAAAAGATGTTCTTAATCTAGTGTTTTCATGATTTTAGGAGCTTCCATGATGTTTCAATAAATTGGGCAGTAAACAACGACATGTAGAAAACTACACCTCCACATATGCATTGACAACATTGAATATAGAAATGGAAGAACTTCGATTCCGAGGTTTTCTCAATCCAATCAAAATAATCTTCAAACTGAACCATGGGTGAAAGCAATACAAAGCATAAAAAAATCTAACTTTCTTCATATGCATTGGCATTTGATTAAATCACAACAAGTATAAGTGCTTGCATGTTTGGACTTGCCTGAAAATAAAGAGCCCTCTTTTATAATAGTTGCTTGCACTAAAACAAATTCAACAATATAGACATGCATTCACAGTATAATACTTGGATGAGTTTGGAACATAAAGAATGATCATTACATTTACCATGAAAATCATGGGCATGCTTTACTCTTACAAAATGGACAAAATGATTACAATAATCACACTTAGAAGGGTACACAATATTTTCGGTAATAGACCAAAAGACTGCAATGTTCAATTAAGTCATTCTTTATTCCTTCTACGCGACACAATAGAAACTTTCATGATTAGAATGCATACACATGACCTGGAGGACACCGCCTTCCTACAATCTAAGAGGAACAAGAATTTACAATTTAGATTAGTTGCTTTGTGTTTTTATATACTTTGTATACTATGAAAGAAATGGCATTTACATTATACCACTGATTAGACGAACTAAATTAAATATAATTTGTACTAAACTTTCATATTTTTAGTTTTTTCACATGCCATTATATTAACATATAAAATTATCTATTATATTTTTGGCATTGTTAACATCATAACAATGTTGCTAACTACTAATAGTAATTCTTTATTATGTTGTTGTAACATATATGTTCAAATTAACTTGTGCTATCCTAAATTTTAAGCAGTAGCTATAACAAATGTTCTTTCCAAAATTATGTTTAAAATTTGCATAAACCATAGTATATATGAATTCATGTTAACGATATAAAAAGCCTACAAACATAAAAAATATATATGTTAATAGTAGATTCTTGTATATGATTATGTAGCATCTAGAGTACGAACCTAACTATTAGCATGATTTTTTGTTGATATGTTTGTAGGCAAACATTCCTTAGAACATAAGGTGGATTCAACACTAGTTGACAACATGTGCATGCATGGCTTATACTTAGGAAAATGATACTGCTCCCCGGGGATCGATCGAATTGATTCCCGGGTCGGTCGTAGCTCGCGCGCTTAATGTTAGGCTGAAAAGAAAAAAAGCAACCTTATATCTAACACGAACCATACAGCCGGAAGCAACGCCCGCGTGGTCTTCCTCCTCCTCCCGTCGCACCGTCACACCGCTGGAGCGCCGCCGCGCAGGGAGCCCCTGCTGCTCCTCCCTCCCGGAGCCGCCACTACTCCTCCCCCGCTGCTACTCCTTCCCAGAGCACCGCCACTCTCTTCATGCGCCGCCGCACTGCCTCTCCACAGCCTCTCTCCTCCCCTATCCCCTCCTCCTCCTAGCCGACTTTGTTCTATGGCCATGGAGAAGTGATGCCTGCGCCGGTGGTGGTGCTTCCCATACGTGTTGGTGGCGCCGCCCGCGCTGTATACGGCGGGGCGATTTTTGATACATATGGTAGGCGACGCTGCCCCCGAAGGCGTCCGCCGTTGCTCTCTGCGGCGGCATCTTTTGCTACCTACAACAACAGTTGTTGCTATCTGCGGCATCCAGATTTGCTACCTGCGGCAAGCGGCACTGCTACCCACGTCTTCTGGTGTTACTACAAGTTTTTGCTACATGCGTCTAGCGGTGGTGCTACTTTTTAAGCGTGTGGCGGTGCTACAAACGGTTACGTGTTTTGCTACATGCGGCGGGCGGTGGTGCTACAAACGGCCATTTGTTTTGCTACAAGGTCTTCGGCTAGGTGTTCGACGAGATCAAATTTGCTAAATATGATTTTTTTTGCTATATACGTTTTGTGGTTTTGCTACAATAGCGTAAATTTTTTGCTACACGGTCTCCGACGAGGTCTATCGGCGGAAGTCTCCGGCGAGTCTCCGGCGAAGTCGATTTTGCTACATTAGTTCAATTTTTTTGCTACATGGTCTCCGACGAACTCTCCGGCGAGATCTAGTCTGTCTGTTATTTTTCTGGATCGAACCGTTTTCTGCTACATATAGCAAAAGTGGGTCTATTTGTAGCAAAACCGGAACTTTTTGTAGCAAAAACGGGTTTTAGGCATAAAAGGGTGGACACGTGGTTGGCTGAGAACCCGGAGGATAAAACCACTAATCCCCCGGGGGACGCCTAGTAGTGTCCCTATACTTAGTATGTAACCATGGGAAGATCAAACACCAGGGAATGTAAAATCATGTGGTTTTTACCATGTTTGCATGCGTTCACATTATTATTAGATTGCTCGAGAAATATGAGTCTTGAAATAATATTGAATTTAGGTGCTTCATGGACCAATTTTCTTAAATGCTTCAACAAAAAGGTCAAAGAAAAATGATGTGATATCCGCAACACGAGATTGACCAGCTAGGAGATCCCTTAAGATATCTGTGGAAATTCCCATATCTTGCTGTCATCAGCCGATCAGTAGAGTTTTTCTATTTTCTTCTTTTCGTCGCCAAGAATTACTTTACGTGGAAATGTTCAACATCTTCCCTATTTCCAAAATCTAGACGCGTTCCCAGCCAGTCGGCCGGTGCCGGTAGTATCTCACACCGTCACTGCCGCGCTCACGTCAGCCACGCACGTACATATCCTCGAGCGGATTCTCGCGCAGAAACTTCACACCGCCGGTCCGGTAGAAAATCTGGAGCCCAACCACCGCGCGTTGGTGTATGTATATCTCAGCATCTGGACGTGAACCTGCATTGACCTGACCTCTTTTGTGTTTCTTCATATCTGTCAGGTGGAGGGCGTTAAGTCAAAGGTTAAACAAGAAATCAGGACCAGGCATAAACTAATCAAGAAGCCATAATTGGGCGTGACTAATCAGTGAAGTCCACTATTATGCGTATCTTTGGTCACATGGCACAGATGGGACTGACTGACGCGAGCTCGTGCAGCTTGGAAACCCACATACAGGCCGAATAATGCAAGCAAATGGGCATTGCTGTGCGCGCACGTTGCACGCAGGTTCCGAGACATCATCCAAATCTCTTTGCTTGATCCCCATTTGATGATCAGTGTTGCTGCTGCTGCTGCTACTACACGCCAGGGAGAAGATCGTCTGGGCGTTGGTTGGCGTGCCAGGTCCTGATAGCACGCAGACGGATAGGAGAGGATCTTTGACAGGTTGTACGCTTGGCCTTGGAGTAGTATGTCGGCAAGCACGTCCAGGCTTGTCATTTGCAGAGATATGAGACCGGTGAAGACCTGCCGGTGAAGACCTATCAACAAACTGATAATTCGGTGATGTGAACGTAGTGTTTGGACACCACCCCAGCGGTCGAGCACGCAGACAGTTGTGTGAACAAATCCATCGGACGTGTCAGTGTGAGCACCACTTTGTTGCCGGTCTCCATGCCATTTTCTTTTCCTGGAGACCGAAGATCTCCTTCTCAGGCCCGTGTAGCAAAAGCTAGTTGCAACTTGCTGTACCTTGCCTCGAACAGCAACACGGACAATCCGATTTCCTACAAAGCCAACTGACAGACAACGCGAAAGCCACTGTCTTAATTACCAGTCTTGGAAGTCGTGAACCCACATTCTTTTTCTGCCTATCGATGAGGATCCTGCAAGTTGCGCGGCGGCGGCCGTGTGTGAGTGTGAGTCTGAGGATCCTCTGAAAAAGAGCAAGTAGAGCTGAGCGGATCACGGACATGGAGTATTCTATCGCGGCAACATGACACTGGAGCCTCTGTTTCCTTTGCCCGAATCAGCAAAGAGCACAAAAGAAAGAAAAGCGCTTTGGTGAAGTGCAATCGTATCGTATCCCGGCAGCTGCTGCTACGTACTCCCTCCGTTTGGGATTATAAGTCCCGCGCGGATAACTAGGTTGCTAATTAGAATATTAAAATATAAATAATATAGCATAAAAATTATACCATTAGAAACTTTAGAGATTATATTTTATAATAATAATATAAATTTTATGATATATAAGTTATATTTTGTTGATCAAATTAATATCCAAGGTATGCGCGTAGGACCTATAATCCCAAACAGAGGGAGTACTGATGTTGATTCTGGCCTCGATTGGCGAGAGTATCCCGTGCGTGGCACGCTCGCCGGCATGGAAAGCGAGCAAGAATCTCTCCTAAAGCGGTCACCGCTCCCCCGTACGACGATACGAGAACAGATGCGAAACCATCCCCAGCTCAGCCTCAGCTGTTCGATCTCTATCGTGACACTCCAGCCTTTGTTTCCTTTGCCCGAATCGTTCCCTGCGCCCGTCGGTGTCGTATCAGCTCGACCGTGACAGAAAAGAAGATCGCGCGCCATGTGATTCTGGATGTGGCTTCACGGGAGCTTGGGGGTACGCACATTCAGGTGGGCAGTACGTACGACCGTCGTACATGGCGCATCACAGTTTGGTTTGGAAGATGCGCATGTGGCAACGGCAAGGCAACAGCGCCAGGCATAGTTCAGGTCCCAGTTACGTCATTCACTAGCTCGTACGGCGTGCACGCGCAGTCGGGCACAGCTCCCGATGTCGGCATGTGCGTTGGCACGCTGCCGATCAAGGAGCTAGGTGGCACCAAATCTATGGATCAATTTGCCGGAGCAGCTCAACGCTGTCTACCTTGCCAATGCTGGAGACCTTGTTTGCTTCTGTTGGGCGATAATGTACTGAAATAGGTTGTCAGATGAAAAAAAAGTTAGTCAAATATTTCTGGAATATGCAAGAAGCAAATCAAATGCGAAGGCAACACGGGCAGCGGCGCCCGGTTCCCCCGCCTCTTCCCCGCCACCGGTTGGCGCGCTGTCGGAAAGAGTCCATGTGGCCTTCGGCGGAGACAAGACCTTCCCTTGCATGGCGGCGCATCAGTCGCCAGGGAACTACTCCAGCCCCAACTCTTCCCTGGCTAGCGGCGGTGTGGGTTGCACCCGCGAATCGCGAAAGTTGGACCCATCGCGTAAGCCAGAGTAGACTGTTAGAGTGTGTGTACGGGAGGGAAGAGAGGCACTAGAAGGGGATGTAGTCACCGCCCCTAGGTGTCATCCATGATCATGTTCACGCAGGTGATGATGACAAAGAGGTGAAGATGACGGAAGCGCAGGACTTCAAATCCAGTCGCAAGCGTCCGCTTCTCTCCCGCTTCGACTGAGGGGGATGTTAGAGTACGTATACGTGTATAGACTAGAGATAGACTAGGACTCTACATCTTGTACTCCAAGTCTCCGTCTATCCCGTGTACGCATATATATACTCCCGTGAGGTTCAAATCAACACAGCCAAAATATTAGGGATTCAATATTTTCCACATGGTATCAGAAGGGTTCGCCTCACAACGCCGATCCTAGGTTCTTCCACCACTTTCGCGACGCGCCGCCCCCGGGGAGATTATTCCTCCGGGGCGCGGCACCCGATATCGATCAAAGGTCGGATCGGTTCTTTAGATTAGATTAGATCCAAATTTCGTTTTCCAAATTCATAATCTAGTTAGCCACCGAATAAATCCCTAGATCCTCGCTACCTTCCTTCCAAATTTCGTCGTATGCGGGCGGCGGCGCACCTGAACCAGCGGACAAGATCCGTCACGGAAGGAGACGCCCGCGCACGGCCAGAAGCAGACGGAAATCCCATCCACGGAGCGTCTTCGATCAGGTCGCACAAGGCACCCGCGGGAAGCTCAGCAGAACACAACTCACGTGCGCAAGCAGCCACACGCGGGTCCAAGCTCAAGATCAGGCATCAACACCGAGTTCTCCTGTGCCACGAGATTATTTTCTTTGAATGCAGGCCACAAACCACGAACTCCGTATGTGTATGCAAACACATGCAGCAACACCGACATATGGTAGAGACGGGCACCCAATCAGCTCAAGCCGGACACGTCCCGGCCATCTACTACGAGTTCACGACCTCCGCATGGTCGGTCCGCATGTCAAGGTCACACATCCAAGCGCCGCTCCTGCCGAGTTGGGAACTAACACCGGAAGCGTCCATGGGTCGTCATCGACTTTGAGATAAGCTCTCGTATGTGATCTCCACCAAGCGAAATTCATCGACTCCGGCATGCATCGAGACACGACTATATCGACACCAAGATCTACACTGCTTCGAGACATGACTATATCGACACCAAAATCTGAACTGCATCAAGCCGGACTACATCGACCCAAACACCTACATCAAGCTGTACGACTACGCCAGGCTACAAGCCAAGATCTTCGTCGAGCACATCCACGCAGAACCGACATCGACATCATTCACACGTCAGGCCGGTGTGGAACACTACTACGCTGACTTCTCCGACATCAAGGCTTCGATATTATCGCCGCCACAAGGGACGCCTTCGAGTGACGAACATCCCCGACGTGCCTACTCCATCATCGCCGACAGCCCGACACATCATCGCCAAGGTCTACATCTACGTGGTCTTCATCAACATCTTCGTCGACACATCGCCGCCGCCGCTATACCCGTCCACGAGATGGACATACAATTACGACGCCCTCTGACAGTACAACTGCAAGGCACGACGACGGCATCGCCGCGTCCACGACCCCGACGACTGCATCAACAAAAAGACATCACAATTGTGACGCCCCTACGACCGCGCATATGGTTTTGGCAAAACCTTGTGTTCTTGGTGGGTTCCTCCGGTCCTGAAAAAATCGGTGGTCTCACTTATGACCGCGTCCAAGAGACGCCCCGACGGTACCTCTACAAGGTGTAAAACGTCTACAACTGCAGCTTCGTCAACAACAACAATAACAACAACAACAACAACAACAACAACAACAACAACAACAACAACAAAAAACCGCGCAATTTTTTGCGCCTCCGGCAATGGCGGCCACACCATTACGACGACTACGACATCGACCACGGCTACATCACAATCAGCTACCTCGACATCGACATCAAGAACAACGTCTACACCAACTTAAGAACTCCAGTCAACAGCGTCACTTGCGTCCACACCACTCCCGCTCTGACTGCCGGAGGGAAGAGAGACTCTATAAGGGGACGCAGTCACCGCCCCTAGGTGTCAGCCATGATCATGTTCATGCAGGTGATGATGACAAGGAGGTGAAGACGACAGAAGGGCAAGCCTTCAAATCCAGTCGCAAGCGTCCGCTTCACTCCCGCTCCGACTGAGGGGGAATGTTAGAGTGAGTGTACGTACATAACTAGAGATAGACTAAGACTAGAGATCATCTTGTAATCCAAGTCATAGGCTTCTTGCACTCCAAGTTTGTACGTATATATATACTCCCCATAAGGGTCAAATCAATACACCGTAATATTAAGGATTCAATATTTTCCACATAAACATCCTAGGAAGGCCATTCTCGTGGCGAGGTGGCCCCTGGAAGGCGGTTCTGGCTGGGTTATGTTAGTGGTAAAAAGATATGACCAAGCCTTTATCAAAACTCCAAAGTAAATTTGGTTTCCAATGTCTAGAGAGTTTCTAACATCCACAAAAAATCATAAGACTCATAAAGAATCAAATTTAAGCTCAAAGATTTCACTCTTCCAATTGACGAGAGTTCGACTCGTCAATGCCCATTGTTATGGACTTGGGTTTTGGAGAAGATGGAGATGCTAGAAGTCGCGAGACGGTTAACAGACAAGCAATGCAGGGACACGAGGTTTACCCAGGTTCAGGCCCCCGATGGAAAACCCTACTCCTGCTTGTCTGTTCTTGATTACGGTGGAACCAAAGGTTACAGGGGTGCGCCGATGCGATCTGGCGTCAGGTGTGTGTATGAGGTGAGTTGACCCTTCTCGCCGTGCCCTCCTGACCTTTATATAGATAGGTCAGGTCCCGAGAATAGGTCGAGTCGGTTACATATTAGGGTCGAACCCATTGAAATTCTATCTACAGCTAGACTTGTCCTACAAGGAGTCGAACTCGCCATAGACTTGGGTCACCCGAAATCTTCCTGGGCTGCAGGTCTTCACATGGGCCTTCCTTGGACTGGACCGGATATACCAACGTTATGCACCCGTAAGATATATCCATGTCACCAACGAAACAAACAATTTGTCTTAAAAAGAGCTCCAGGAAAATTTATTTGTCTACTTGAAAATGTCAGAGAGTTATGCCACTTATTTGTCTTAATCTGATTTTTTTCGTGATTTTAGGAGCTTCCATGATGTTTCAATAAATTGGACAGTAAACAACAACTTGCAGAAAACTACACCTCCACATATGCACCCACAACATTGAATATAGAAATGGAAGAACTTGGGTCCCAAAGTTTTCTCAAGCCAATCAAAATAATCTTCAAACTGAACCATGGGTGAAAGCAATACAAAGCATAAAAAATCTAACTTTCTTCATATGCATTGGCATTTGAATAAATCACAACAAATAGAAGTGCGTCAATGCATATCAGCCATAAGTGCTTGCAACTTTGGACTTGCTTGAAAATAAAGAGGCATATTTTATAACAATTGCTTGCACTAAAACAAATTTAATAATATAGACATTCGAAGTATAATACTTGGATGATTTTTGGAACATCAAGAATGATCATTAAATTTACCATGAAAATCATGAGCATGCTTTTGTCTTACAAACTAGACAAAATGACTACAATAATCATACTTAGGAGGGTAGACAATATTTTTGGAAATAAACCAAAAGACTGCAATGATCAATTAAGCCATTCTTTATTCCTCTACACAACAGAGTAGAAACTTTGATAACTAGAATGCATACAGATGGCCTGGAGGACACAACCCCTTTGCAATCTAAGAAGAATAAGAATTACAATTTAGCTTAGTTTCTTTTTGTTTTTATATTTTTATATATACTTTATATACTATGAAAAAAATGACATTCACATTATACTACTAATATGACGAACTAAATTAAATACAATTTGTACTAAACTTTCATATTTTTTAGTTTTTTCACGTGTCATTATATTGACATGTAAAATTTCTATTACATTTTTCACATAGTTAACAACATAAAAATGTTGCTAACTGCTAATAGTAATTCTTTATTATGTTTTTGTAACATATATGTTCAAATCAACTTGTGCTATACTAAATTTAATCCATAGCTATAGTAAATGTTCTTTCCTAAATTATGTTTAAAAATTTGATAAACCATAGTTTATATGAATTCATGTTAACAATGTGAAAAGCCTACAAACCTACAAAGATATGATAATAGTAGATTCTAGTATGTGACTATGTAGCTATATTTTTGAAGCATCAAGAGTACGAACTTAACTATTGAACTATTGGCATGATTTTTTGTTGATATGTTTGTAGGCAAACATTCCTTAGAAGCTATTATGGATTCAACGCTAAGTTGACAACATGTGCATACACGCCGTATGCTTAGTATGCAACCATGTGAAGATCAAACACCATGGAATGTAAAATGATGTCTTTTTTTTACCATGGTTGCATGCGTTCACATAATTAATATACTCCTCGAGAAATATGATTCTTCAAATAATATTATATTTAGGTGTTTCATCGACCATTTTTTGTTCAAATGCTTGGGACAAAGGTCAAAGAAAAAACGATGTGATATCCGCTTTACGTGATTGACCAGCTAGGCGATCCCTTAAGATATCAGCGAAAATCCTATATCGTGCAGTCATCAGCCGATCAGTACAGTTTACTTCTCTCGTATTTTTACCTACTAGATTTTTTAACGATATATGGAGATTTGGTGTTCATCCAATACTCTCCAATCCACTATAACTCTTTCACAAAATAATTTATCTTAGGGAAGAGTTTTCAATCTAGACAAAAACATAAAACATATGTGGAAATATTCCGAAATTATTCCGGCAAAATCCGACATGGTAACGGACCACGGGGATTATGAGGGGACGTGAATACAAGAGAAATAAACAAGGCCTTACGTGGAAATGTTAACGTCTTCACCATTTGCAAAATCCAGACGCCTTCCCAGCCATTCAGCCTGTGGAAGTACTCTCACACTGTCACTGCCGCGCTCGCGTCAGCCACGCACGTCCGTATCGGAGGCGGATTCTGGCGCAGAAACTTCTCACCGGTCGGGTAGAAAATCTGGAGGCCAACCACCGCGCGTTGGTGTATCTCCAGCATCTGGACGTACGTAAACCTGCATTGACCTGACCTTTTGTGTTTCTTCACACTAGTCAGGTGGTGGTGCCTTTTTGTCGAAGGTTAAGCAAGAAATCAGGACGAAGATTAAAGTAATCAAGAAGTTTGATTGGGCGTGACTAATCACTTAAGTCCACTATTATGCGCATCTTGTCTTGGTCACGTGGGAGATGGGACTGCCTGACAGGCTGACACGAGCGCTTGCAGCTTGAAAAACAGAGGAATTGCTGTGTGCGCACGCGAGACGAGGTAGATGGAAACGGTGGAGGCGCACGCAGCTTGCGAGACATCCAAATCTCTTTGCTTGATCCCCATTTGATGATCAGTGCCACTCCTACTACACGCCAGCGAAGAGATCGTCTCTGCGTCGGTTGGCGGGCCTGGTCCGGATGGCACGCTACTGTAAACATGGGACGGATAGCAGGGTATCTTCGGCAGGTTGGCCGCCGGAGGCACAAGCGCGTCCAGCACTCCAGCCTTGTCATTTGCAGACATATGAGAATATGAGATGGGTAAAGACTTGCCTATTGTTAACTTGGTACTAGTCTTGGGTCGATCGTCTCAACTCAAACAACAGAAAATGTAATAAAAGAATTCTTGTTCTTACAATATTACTCATGGCTGATGTATCTATCAACAAACAGATACTCGGTGATGTAAATGTATTGTTTGGACACGAGCGCCTGGTCGACCACGGAGACAGTTGTGTGAACAAATCAATGGGGCGTGTCAGTGTGAGCACCACTTTCTAGCCGGTCTCCATGCCATTTTCTTTTCCTGGAGACCGAAGATCTCCTCCTCAGGCCTTTGCAAAAGGCCAAAAGCTAGTTGCAACTTGCTGTACCTTGCCTCGAACAGTAAGACGGACAATCCGTTTTCTACAAAGGCAACTGACAGACAACGCGAAAGCCACTGTCTTACCAGTCTTGGAAGTCGTGAACCCACATTCTTTTTCTGCCTATCGATGAGGATCCCTGCAAGTTGCGCGGCGGTGTCCGTGTGTGAGTCCGAGGATCCTCTGAAAAAGAGCAAGTAGACCTGAGCGGATCACAGACATGGAGTATTCTGTAGTAGTATTGCAGTAGTCTGCGCGCAACACGCACATGAAAGAATTGTTTTGAATTCGGCTGGTCCATCATAAGTCAGACAGTATGCCGTTTTCAAACTGTTGTCAGCTCTGTTCGTCCCGTGTGTAACGCTTGCCATGCTGGAGACGTTGTTTGCTTCTGTTTAATAAAAGCCAACGCCAATAATAATGTACTGAAATAGGTCGTCGGATGAAAAAGAAAGTTAGTCAAAAATTTCTCGAATGTGCAGGAAGCAAATCAAACGCGAAGGTGACACAGTCGGCGACACCGACCGGCGGCGCCCGGTTCCTCCACCTCTTCCTTCCTCGCCACCGGTTGGCGCGCTGTCGGTAAGAGCCCATGTGACCTTCGGCAGCGACATGACCTCCCCTCGTATTGCGGCGCATCGGTCGCCGGGGAACTGCTCCAGCCCCAACTCTTCCCTGGCGGCGGCGCGGGTTGCACCAGCGAATCACGATACCGAGGAAGGTCGTTCTGACGGCTAGGTGGCCCCGGGAAGGCGGTTCTAGCGGGGTGATGTTAGTGGCAAAAAATATCATACCGAGCCTCTATCAAAACTCCAAAGTAAATTTGGTTTCCAATTTCTAGAGAGTTTCTAACATCCACAAAAAATCATAAGACCCATAAAAAATCAGATTTAAGCTCAAATATTTCACTCTTCCAACGGAACAAACAATTCGTCTTAAAAAGAGCTCCAGGAAAATCTATTCGGCCACTTAAAAATGTCAGATAATTATGCCACTTTTTTGTGTGCACATGACTAAAAGATGTTCTTAATCTGATTTTTTCGTGATTTTAGGAGCTTCCATGATGTTTCAATAAATCGCACAGTAAACAACGACCTGCAGAAAACTACACCTCCACATATCCATTGAAAACGTTGAATATAGAAATGGAAGAACTTGGGTCCCAAGGTTTTCTCAAGCCAATCAAAATAATATTCAAATTGAACCATGTGTGAACGCAATAAAAAGCATAAAAAAATCTAACTTTCTTCCTATGCATTGGCATTTGAATAAATCATAACAAATAGAAGTGCGTCAATGCATATCAGCCATAAGTGCTTGCGATTTTGCACTTTCTTGAAAATAAAGAGGCCTATTTTATAACAATTGATTGCACTAATACAAATTCAACAACATAGACATTCGAATTATTCCCTCCGTTCCAAACTAGATGTCTCAGATTTTCAAAATTTGGATGAATCTAGACACTATTTAGCATATAAATTCATCCAATTTTTTATAAACTTGAGACGTCTATTTTGAGACTTGAGGGAGTATAATACTTGGATGACTTTGGAACATAAAGAATGATCATTACATTTACCATGAAAATCATGAGAATGCTTTCTTCTTACAAAATGGATAAAATGACTACAATAATCAAATTTAGAAGGGTACACAATATTTTCAAAAATATAACAAAAGACTGCACTGATCAATTAAGCCATTATTTATTTGTTCTACACGACACAATAGAAACTTTGATGATTATAATGTGTACAAATGGCTTGGAGGACACCGCCTCCCTGCACTCTAAGAAGAACAAGAATTTACAATTTAGCTACTTTTCTTTTTGTTTTTATATTTTTTATATTCTTTGTATACTATGAAGAAAATGACATTCACATTATAATACTAATAACACAGACTAAATTATATACAATTTGTACTAAACTTTCATATCTTTTAAGTTTTTTTCACATGCCATTATATTAACATGTAAAAAAATTTATTACATTTTTGGTTAGTTAACAACATAATAATGTTGCTAACTACTAATAGTAATTCTTTATTATGTTGTTGTAACATATATGTTCAAATCAACTTGTGCTAAACTAAATTTTAAGCCATAGCTATAGCCAATGTTCTTTCCTAAATTATGTTTAAACATTGCATAAACCATAGTTTATATGAATTCATGTTAACGATATAAAAAGCCTACAAACGTAATATATATATATGTTAATAGTAGATTCTTGCATATGACTATGTAGCTATATTGTTGAAACTCGTCTAGAAATATGAACTTAACTATTGCATGATGTTTTACTGGTATTTTTGTAGGCAAACATTCCTTAGAAGTTAGTATGGGTTCAACACTAAGTTGACAGCACGTGTATGCACGCCTTATGCTTACTATAGGATGTAACAATAGGAAGATCAAACACCATGGAATGTAAAATGATGTGGATTTTACTAAGTTTGCATGCCTTCACATAATTAGCATGTGGTCGAGAAATATGAGTCATGAAATAATATTATTCAGGTGCGTCGTAGACATTTTTTTTTTCAAATGCTGCAAAAGAAACATAAAAAAAAGGATGTGATATCCCGCTCCGCGCGATTGACCAGCTAGGAGATCCTTAAGATATCAGCGGAAAATCCCATATCGCGGTGTCATCCGGTCAGTACAGTTTTTTCATTTTCTTCTTTTCGTCGCCAATAATAACTTTAGGTAGAAATGGTCGGCGTCTTCCCCATTTGCAACATCCGAGCACGCGTTCTCGGCCGGTCAGACGGTAGTATTTTAGGGCATCTCCACCGGGCCGATCTATCTGATTGCCCTAAACGATCTTTTCTGTTCGTTTGGGTCGAGCCACGATCGATATGGGAGAGGGTTCGGCCTGTCCGGCCGACCGCGCCCAGCGGTCTGACCTATCTGTCTGCGCCTGGCCATCGCCAACGTCGGCGTATTTCCAGTGGCTTTCCGCCGTCACGCCGTCTCCCGCTTTTCTATCCCGCCACTTCTCGCGAGTTCTGGGCGTTTCCCACCGCGTTCAGGCACAGCCATAAATAGGGGAGGTCGCCGAGCTATCTACGACAAGACCCGCACCATCATACTTGGCCGTTGGCGTCGACCCGACGAGGTTCGTGGCAACTCTGACGCCGGCAGAGAAGAGGTCCTTGATCCCTTGTGGAACCCGCCAGAGTTGTCGGACATGCTGCCGCCTCCGATTTCGGGCCGCGGTCGATATGGGGAGGGGGTCCGGCCTGTCCGGACAGCCGCGCCCAGCGGCGCGACCCATTTGTCCAGTCTGGGCGCGAGATTTTTCTTTGTAAATTCAAACATAATTTACATTCAAAGTTCATACTAATTTACATTTAAAATAAAAAACAGAATTTAAACTAGCCTACCCTAGCTACCGATCTTCACGCGCCGGCGCCGCCTCGTCCATCTACGGGTCAAGGTCGATGTACTTCGGCGGCATCCAGGGGTAGGGCGGTGGCAGGGCCGGAGTTGCAGCGGGCGCAGGTGGATTGATCACCTGCACAGGCCACAGTGCCTAACCGTGCTGGAGGTGCACCACCTCCATCCCGCGCGATCGGAGGCGCCTATCCCAGTAGTGGCGGCAGTGGAGGCAATTGGGCATTCGCCTGCACCATCATGCCGGGGAGCTGGACGACTTCTGTAGGGGTTCGTAGCATGGAAAACAAAAAAATTCTACCGCATGCACACAAACAAGCCAAGATCTATCTACTAGATTGTAGCAACGAGTCGATAGAAGCACTCACCCTAGAAGATTCCAAAGCGGTTAACGAGAGCAGATTCTCGTGCGTAATGTAGTCGTATACTTGCCGATCTCAAAATCGCGTAGACGATCCTTCCGGCGCTGCGTTCCGGGAGCGCTTCCGCAGTCGGTCACACGTTCGGTACTCGATGAAGACCTTCCTCTCCCTTGTTCCAGCAGGCAGCGGAGGTTGTAATTCTCCCCTCGTGATTCCGGCAGCACGATGGCATTGTATCGGAAGTAGAGGATAGATCCCACATGGCTTTGCCTAAGCCGGTGCGAGTTATGGTGGATCTAGGGTTTCCCGGTGGTCTAGGGTTTAGAAGACCGGGAGGAGGAGGAGGTGTCGGCGGCGACTAGGGCGGCGACTAGGGCGGCGGCGACGAACCGGCGGCGGGGCAGCGGCGCACGGGTAGAGGGGCAAGGGCTTGTGGTGTTAGGGCAGCCCTCCCCCTCTATTTATGAGAGGGGGCAGCCTTGGGAGGGGTGGGTTTGAATACAAACCCAAACCCAAACCCAAGTTGGATTGAGAGAAGGACTTGTTTCTTCTCCCACTAGGAAACTATTGTTCCAGTTTGACTTTTCAAACTTCTCGTTTGACTTTCAATTTAGAGCTTTAATTCTCTCTTACAAATGCCCACACATTCTTTCAATTTAGACTTTCAATCCGAACTCCGGAATCGGACTTTCCTTATATGAATCTTATTCTCCGGACCATTCCGGATATCCTCGTGATATCCTAGATCCCATCCGAGACTCCGAACAACATTCGATATCCCTACTAACATTCCATATCTACTAAACAACATCGACTCCTTAAGTGTGTCTCCCTACGGTTCGTTAATTATGCGGACATGACCGAGACACTTCTCCAATCAATAACCAATAGAGGAATATGGAAATTCATATGGCTCCCACCTATTTCTATGATTACTTCGCGATCGAATGAACCACTTACATACGATACCAATTTCCCTTTGTCTCATGATAGTTTACTTATCCGAGGTTTTGATCGTCGGTATCTCTGCATACCTAGTTCAACCTCGTTACCGATAAGTACTCTTTTCTCGTTCCCGTGATATGTGATTCCTTGTGAGCCAGTCACATGCTTGCAAGCTAATTGGATGACATTCCACCGAGAGGGCCCAGAGTATATCTATCCGTCATATGGATGGACAAATCCCACTCTTGATCCATGTGCCTCAACCCATACTTTCCGAACACTCAATGCCACCTTTATAGCCACCCAGTTACAGTGTGGTGTTTGATGTCATCAAAGCATCCTTCCGATGATGGTGATTAGCATGATCTCATGGTCGAAGGAATTAGGTTACTATGTATCAGAAGCTTATAGCAATTGAACTATTAAAATGACTTGATCTTTATGCTACGCTTATCTATAGGAGTATGTCCATCACACCATTCTCCTAATGATATGATTTCGTTATTAATAACATCTCAATGTTCATGATCGAGAAACCACGATCATCTATTAACCAACAAACTAGTATTATAAAGAGGCTTTACTAGGGACTCTAATTTAGTTTACAAATTACACAGGTATTAATGTTTCCGGTTAATACTATTATAGCATGAATGTAAACATTTATCATAAATACAAAGATATAATAGTAACCAATTTTATTATTGCCTCTAGGGCATATCTCCAACAGTCTCCCACTTGCACTAGAGTCAACTAATCTAGATTACATGGTAGTTTGCTACTGGTCATGTTTTGCCCTCGGGAGAGGTTTAGTCAACGGATCCGCTACATTCAGATTTGTGTGTACTTTGCAAATATTTATGTCACCATCTTGCACATGCTCTCGAATAGCGTGAAAACGTAGCTTGATATGCTTCAGCTTCTTGTGTGACCTTGGTTCTTGCGCATTGGCTATGGCGTCCATGTTATCACAATAGATAAACATTGGGTCCAGCGCACTTGAAACCACACCAAGCTCTGTAATGAACTCCTTCATCCATATCGCCTCTTGTGAAGCCTCCGAAGCAGCTATGTATTCCGATTCAGTTGAAGATCTCGCCACAACGCTTTGCTTTGCACTCCTCCAGCTAACTGCTGCACCATTCAAAGTAAATATGTATCCAGATTGAGATTTAGAATCATCTGTATCAGTGTTCCAACTAGTATCGGTGCAACCATTAACAACGTGTTGTTCATCACCTCCAATCAATAATATGTCATCTACATCATTCCCAATCAATCATATGTCATCTACATATAGTATTAAGAATGCTACAGAGCTCCCACTCACTTATTTGTAAATTAAAGCTTCTCCATAAGTTTGTATAAAACCAAAGCTTTTGATCACCTTATCAAAACATTGATTCCAACTCCGGGATGCTTGCTTCAATCCATAAATGGACCGTTGAAGTTTGCATACCTTGTTAGCATCTATAGGATCGACAAAACCTTTGGGTTGTACCATATACAACTCTTCAATCAATGTCTCCATTGAGGAACGCCGTTTTGACATACATCTGCCATATCTCATTATCATAATATGCAGCGATTGCTAACATAATCCTCACAGACTTTAGTTTCGCTACCGATGAGAAAGTCTCATCGTAGTCAACTCCTTGAATTTGTCGAAACCCTTTTGCGACAAGTCGAGCTTTATAGACAATAACATTACCATCAGCATCTGTTTCTTCTTGAAAATTCATTTGTTCTCGACAGCCTTCAGGCCATCCGGTAAGTCTACCAAAGTCCATACTTGGTTTTCGTACATGGATCCAATCTCGGATTTCATGGCTTCTTGCCATTTATTGGAATCTGGGCTCATCATCGCTTCCTCATATGTCGCAGGGTCATCGGTGTTATCCACCAACATGACACTCATAACGGGATCATACCAATCAGGAGTGGTACGAGTTCTCGTTGACCTGCGAGGTTCCGTAGTAATTTCAACCGAAGTTTCATGATCAACATCATTAGCTTCCTCTCTTATTGGTGTAGGCGCCACAGGAACTACTTCCGGTGCTGCGCTACTCGCAAGTTCGAGAGAAGGTTCAACAACCTCGTCGAGTTCTACTTTCCTTCCAGTCATTTCTTTCGAGAGAAACTCCCTCTCTAGAAAGGATCCATTCTTGGCAACGAAGATTTTGTCCTCGGATCTATGATAGAAGGTATACCCAATAGTTTCCTTCGGGTATCCTATGAAGACGCATTTTTCCGCTTTGGGTTCAAGCTTGTCTGGCTGTAACTTCTTTACATAAGCTTCGCAACCCCAAACTTTAAGGAACGACAATTTAGGTTTCTTCCCAAACCATAATTCATATGGTGTCGTTTCAACGGATTTAGATGGTGCCCTATTTAAAGTGAATGCGGCTGTTTCTAATGCATAACCCCAAAATGATAGCGGTAAATCTGTAAGTGACATCATAGAACAAACCATATCTAAGAGAGTTCGATTACGACGTTCGGGCACACTATTACGTTGTGGTGTTCCCGACGGTGTCAACTGTGAAAGTATTCCGCATTTCTTCAAATGCTCGCGAAACTCGTAACTTAGATATTCACCTCCATGATCAGATCGTAGAAATTTAATCTTCTTGTTACGTTGATTCTCTACCTCACTTTGAAATTCCTTAAACTTCTCAAAAGTTTCGGACTTATGTTTCATGAAATAGATATACCCATATCTACTCAAGTCATTCGTGAAGGTAAGAACATAGCAATAACCACCGCGCGATGCTACACTCATTGTACCACACACATCGGTATGTATGATTTCCAATAAGTCCGTAGCTCGCTCCATCATACCATAAAATGGAGTCTTAGTCATTTTACCCATCAGACATGCTTCGCATCTTTCAAGTGATTCGAAATCAAGTGATTCAAGAAGTCCATCGGAATGGAGTTTCTTCATACGCTTCACTCCAATATGACCAAGATGATAGTGCCACATATAGGTCGAGTTATCACTCAATTTCAAATGTTTAGCTTCAATGTTATTAATGTGTGTATTACTACAATCGAGATTCAATAAGAATAGACCATCTATCAAAGGTGCATGTGCATAAAACATATTACTCATATAAATCGAACAACCATTATTCTCGGACTTAAACAAGTAACTGTCTCGCAATAAACATGATCAGGATAAATGTTCATGCTCAACGCAGGCACCAAATAACAATTATTTAAGTATAAAACTAATCCCGATGATAGATGAAGAGGTAGCGTGCCGACCGCAATCACATCAACCTTTGATCCATTTCCAACGCGCATCGTCACCTCGTTCTTCGCTATCTTTCGTTTATTCTGCAGCACCTGTTTCGAGTTACAAATATGAGCAACCGAACCAGTATCAAATACCCAAGCACTACTACGAGTACTAGTGAGATACACATCAATAACATGTATATCAGATATACCTTTCTTATTGACGTTGTCGTTCTTCAAATCCGCCAAGTACTTTGGGCAATTCCGCTTCCAGTGACCGTCTCCCTTGTAGTAAAAGCACTCAGTATCAGCCTTAGGCCCAGCCTTGGTCTTCTTTGCCGGCGCGGTAACTTTCTTACCGCCCTTCTTGAAGTTTCCCTTTTTCTTAGACTTGCCTTTCTTCTTGTATTTGATGGTCTTATTGACCAACAACACTTGGTGCTCTTTCTTGATCTCCACTTCTGCAGAGTTTAACATGGAGAAGAGTTCGGGTAACGACTTGTCCATGTTTTGCATAGTATAGTTCATCACAAAGTTCTTGTAACTCGGTGGTAGTGATTGGAGGACACGGTGAATCCCCAAAGCATTAGGAATCACTATACCTAAGCTTTGAAGCTTGTTTGCGTGCCCAGACATCTTAAGCACGTGCTCACTGACGGAGCTGCCCTCTTCCATCTTGCAGGTAAAGAACTTTTTAGAAGCCTCATAACTCTCAACTGCCGCGTGAGCCTCAAATATCATTTTGAGTTTACGGACAATATCATGTGGGTCATGGTTCTCAAACCTTTTCTGAAGCTCCGATTCCAAACCATACAAGATAGCAAATTGAACTATGGAGGGCTGATTCTTCCGAGCGAGGAAAACATTCTTTACCTCATCGGTAGTATCAGCTGCATGCGGGTTACCCAGCGGTGCATCCAGCACATAGGTCAAATTACCAGCATTGAGGACAATCCTCAAATTGCGGAACCAATCCGCGAAGTTTCTTCCATTGTTTTCAACTTTTCTTTCTCTAGGAATGCATTAAAATTGATGGTAGGGGCCGCCATTGATCTACAACATATTTGCAATAGTTTAGACTAAGTTTATGACAAATTGAGTTCTAATTAATAGTTAAATTAATCTAGGTGAACTCCCACTCAAAACAATATCCCTCATATTGTTTTAGTGATCACACGAACCAAATCCACCACATCAAAACCGATCATCATGATTGTTGATGTAGCTTCAATGGCGAACAATCAACATGTTCATCATATCTACTATATGACTCATGCTTTACTTTTCGGTGATCCATGTTCCGAGAACATGTCTGTACATGCTAGGCCCTTCAAGACCAAACCTTAGCTTCCGCATGAGAAAATCTGGCTTGCTCATGTTGTATACACTCGCAGAATCTAACACACCCGATCATCACGTGGTGCTTCGAAACAACGAGCTTTAGCAACGGTGCTTACTAAGGATGAACACTTTAAAACTTGAAATTGTGTGCTTGAGGGATCGTCTTATAATGCTACCATCGTGAACTAAGCAATACAAGATGCATAAAAGGATTAACATCACATGCAATTCATAATATGTTATATGATATGGCCTTTCTTCTTGTGCTTCCGATCTCCATCTTCAAGCACGAACATGATCTCCATCATCACCGATATGGCGTCAAGGTCAATGGCGCCGCTTCATGGTTGTCTTCCACCAGCATCATGAAGGGTTTCGCGGCATAGTAAATCAAAATTTTCTACGGATGCGGACAGAGGGAAAGCCAAGATCTAATCTAGGAGATGCAAACAACGAGAGAGATTGGATTAGATCTTCATACCCTTGAAGATTCGCATAGCGGAACGTTCGTCGGAATGTGGGTGATGTAGTCATACTCGCTTCTCCTCCTCGCGATCCGATCCGATCTAGCACCACAAGTGGCGGTGCCTCCGTGAGATGCACACGTGCAGCACCTCGACGTCTCCTCCTTCCTTGGTCCAGCAAGTATGGTGGAGAGATGAGTTTGATCTACAACGCGACGGCGCGGTGCAATTGGTGGAGAATTTCTGCAGCAGGGCTTCGCCTACAAGCAGTCGGGAGGGAGAGAGGAGGGCAGCAGGGCGGGTAGGGTTGGAGGGGAAGGTGTAGGGGGTTGGTGCGCCCCCAGCCCTCTATATATAGAGGGGTGGGCGCAGCCCTAGCCCCTCCCCCAAGCCAAGGCCGGCGGCCCCAAGGAGGAAGAGTAGGGGGCAAGGAAACCCCCCTTCTAGAAGCTCTATCTAGAGTTTAAACCTCTTGGCAGGCTGGGCCCTATGGGGCCTTGTGCCCCTGGCCCAATGCAGCCAGGGAACTCCCTCATAGGACCATGCCCTCTCCCGGAAGGTGTGGCCACGTTGGTCCCCTTCCGGAAGGTTCTAGAAGCTTCCGGTACAATACCGATTAACCCGGAACAATTCCAAACTCCAAAAACTGCACTGCCTTATATGAATCTTATTCTCCGGACCACTCCGGAACCTCTCGTGATGTCCCGGATCCCATCCGAGACTCCGAACAAAAACTCATAAACCAATTATCCAATCTATCCTAGCGTCGAGACACGTTAAGTGTGTGACCCTGCGGGTTCGAGAATATGCAGACATGATCTTCTATCAATAATCAACAGCGGGGTCTGGAAAC
This sequence comes from Avena atlantica, assembly GCA_910589765.1. Lineage (NCBI taxonomy): Eukaryota > Viridiplantae > Streptophyta > Magnoliopsida > Poales > Poaceae > Avena > Avena atlantica. The sequence goes on along the minus strand of OU342735.1, from coordinate 514,059,570 downwards.
CCATATTGACTCCCACACATTCATCGATGATCATATCGGATGAACCACGATGCCAGGATCTAATCAATCCCATATATATATTCCCTTCGTCTCGCGATATTTTACTTGCCCGAGATTCGATCGTCGGTACCGTCATACCTAGTTCAATCTCGTTCACAGCAAGTACTTTACTCGTTCCGTAATCCGATATCACTTTGTGATTAACTCCTTAACCACATGCTTGCAAGCGGTGTTGATATCGATTACCGAGTGGGCCCGAAGTATATCTCTCCGACTTGGGAGGGACAAATTCCATCTCGATACATACAACCCAACAGATACTTTCCGATCACCTGAGAGACACCTTTATGATCACCCTCTCATAGGATGACGTTTGATGGCCTCAAATCTTTCTTCCGATACCAGGGAGTTGCATTATCTCATGGTCTAAGGAATACAATATTTGACATAAGAAAAGCTTCCCAAAGACGAACACGATGATACGATCTAATTTCTTCGCTTAGTTTGGGTCTGTCCATCATATCATTCTCCCAATGATATGATCTCATTATCAATTGACAACTCATGTCTATGGTTAGGAAACCTTAACCATCATTGATCAATGAGCTAGTCCATAGAGGCGTACTAGGGACACAGTGTTGTTCACAAACCACACAAGTATTAAAGTTTCCGCTTAATACAATTCTAGCATGGAATATAAACATTATTATGAACAAGAATTATAATAATAACATATTTATTATTGCCTCTAGGGCATAATTCCAACACATCAACTATTACAACTACTTTGAATAGACACGCAGGTCTTAACTGAATTTAAAAGACAATCATATGGCTGCTGCCGGTTGCCAACTTACAATAAGGAACATTTCATACATCATATATAATCACAATCATGGCCATATCACATCACAACACACCCCTGCAAAACAAAGTTATACGCCTCTAATTTTCTTTGCATATTTTACGTGGTTTGGGGCTTTCAATAAGTGTCGTTCTAACTTACGAACAAGAACCACAACATTGATGTTTAAACTATCAAGTGCCCGTTGTAAATTGAATCTATACTATAATGGGAGAGACAGTCACCCGCAAAGACACTTATACAATACAAGTTGCATGTTAAACATGGAGCAAGTCTCATGAACAATGTCATGTAAGGTTAGCCCGGGCCGCTTCATCCCATCATACAACAAGATGAAAAGTACACAAAAAATTGATAATAATAGCACCACCTTCCACGATGACCATTGTGTTCTACTCGTGCAACAGATCTACATATAGACACGGCTATGATACCACTGTAGGGGTTCGTAGCATGGAAAACAAAAAAAAAATCTATCGCATGCACACAAACAAGCCAAGATCTATCTACTAGATTGGAGCAACGAGTCGATAGAAGCACTCGCCCTCGAAGATTCCAAAGCGGTTAACGAGAGAAGATTCTCGTGGGTGATGTAGTCGTAAACTTGTCGATCTCAACATCGCGTAGACGAACCTTCCGGCGCTGCGTTCCGGCAGCGCTTCCGCAGTCGGTCACACGTTTGGTACTCGATGAAGACCTTCCTCTCCCTTGTTCCAGCAGGCAACGGAGGATCTAATTCTCCCCTCGTCATTCCGGCAGCACGACGGCGTGGTGTCGGAAGTAGAGGATAGATCCCACATGGCTTTGCCTAAGACGGTGCGAGTTATGGTGGATCTAGGGTTTCCCGATGGTCTAGGGTTTAGAAGACCGGGAGGAGGAGGAGGTGTCGGCGGCGACTAGGGCGGCGGCGACGAACCGGCGGCAGGGCAGCGGCGCACGGGTAGAGGGGCAAGGGCTTGTGGTGTTAGGGCAGCTCTCCCCCTCTATTTATGAGAGGGGGGCAGCCTTGGGAGGGGTGGGTTTGAATACAAACCCAAACCCAAGTTGGATTGAGAGAAGGACTTGTTTCTTCTCCCACTAGGAAACTATTGTTCCAGTTTGATTTTTCAAACTTCTCGTTTGACTTTCAATTTAGAGCTTATCTATAGAATTATGTCCATCACACCATTCTCCTAATGATATGATCTCGTTGTTAATAACATATCAATGTTCATGATCGAGAAACCACGATCATCTATTAACCAACAAGATAGTATTATAAAGAGGCTTTACTAGGGACTCTAATTTAGTTTACAAATCACACAAGTATTAATGTTTCCGGTTAATACTATTATAGCATGAATGTAAACATTTATCATAAACACAAAGATATAATAATAACCACTTTTATTATTGCCTCTAGGGCATATTTCCAACAACTTCCTCGAGGTCGACCCACCAGACTTCCTCCTCCCGCACGCTGGCCGCGATGGCCTGCTCGGTGAAGGCGTCCTTGTCGTAGCCCTGCGCCAGCACCTCGCGGTACTCCGGGGGCAGGTTCGCGGCGACTTCGTCCACCGCCTCCTTCTTGACGATGATGTCATCGTCCTCCTCGTCGTTGCCATCCTCGCTGTCGAGCTTGGCGTCGGAGTGATTGACGGCGCCCTTGTCGTCCGAGTCGATGTCAGGGACGGGGTAGACCTCCCCCGACATCAAGTCACAACGGATGGTGATGGCGCGCCGCACCTTGTGCTCCCACTCAAGGAACTCCTTCCAGTACGCCTCTAATTGGTAGGCAGCGTCCCACCGTTGGGTTGGCGGAAGGCTCCTTATCCGGCGGCGGATCTCCTCCTATAGCCCTTTGCCATTTATGGGCACAGGCAGCACCGGGACGCAGTCCCGGTTGAGGTGCCAGCCCGTGGGGAGGGAGACGTCGTTGTGCCTAATGCCCCGACCCTCCCTCCAGCGGCGCTCACACTCCAGGATGCGGAAGTACTATCGCTTGCAGCGCTCCCCCTCCCACGGAGGCGGGTGAACCTCCACGGGGCGGCCCAGGAAATCCTATGTCCGCGGCAGAGGCGGCATGGATGTGCCGCGGATGAAGGCCGGCAGCCGGCCGGAGCGTTGGCTGCTAGAGCCAGACGCCTCGTGGTCATTCTTGATCCTCCCCTTCTTCAGCCACAATGACGTCTTCGTCGTTGGTGGTGGTGGCGGCGGGGTAGGGTTAGAGATAACAAGAGATGAGGAGGGCGGCATCGACGATGCAGGGTTAAATAGCCCAGCCGCCCGTGAAAATGCGCAGCTTCCCGCTCCTTCGCCATCAATGTCAGTGCGGGAACACAGGCGGTGCCTAGTGGGTCAGTGTGCCGTCTTGTCGCCATTGATGGCATAGGCTGCCGCCGATCAGTCTTTCGTGCAGCGCGTCTGAATCACTGCCGCAGTTGCGTCTGAACAGGTGCCGCTGACCGCGTCTGAATTAATGCCGCCGGTTAGAGGTGGCTAAGAGGTGGGCCAGTGGTTGAGTCCGTGCGCGTCAGCGCTCATCCGCGCATGTCCGGGCCAACGCAAACATTATCTAGATTAGATGCACGAATGGATCAAGCCGGACGCTGATACGTCAGAAACGTATCTATAATTTTTGATGCTCCATGCTTGTTTAGTATCTACTTTGCTTTGTCTACACTTTGTGGTGTTCTTATATCTTTTCTGGAACTAACCTATTAACAAGTTACCACAGTGCCAGTTGCCTGTTTTCTTCTGTTTTTGGTTCCAGAAAGGCAGAAAATTAATATTCTCGGAATTGAACGGGACAAAAGCCAAAGTCAATATTTTACCGTGGGCGTCACAAAGTCCAGAGGAGAGACGGAGGGGCGAGCCAGAGCCGCCACACTCCCCTAGGAGCGGGTGGTCCCACCCCGCACCTGGGTAAGGTGTGGGCCCTCCGGCCGCCTCCCAGCCTCGCCTCTTCGCCTATAAGAACCCCTGATGCAGAAATCCTAGGCACCCGATCAAAACTCCACGAAACTTTCTGTAGCCGCCGCCACCTTCATCCCTAGATCGGGGGGTCTAATGTTCTTCCTGGCACCCTGCCGGAGGGGAGATCATCCCGGAGGCCTTCTTCTCCGGTATGAAGCGTGAGTAGTTCCACCTTGGACTACGGGTCCATGTAGTAGCTAGATGGTTGTATATCCTCCTTGTTCTTTCATGTATAGATCTTGTGAGCTCCGTTCATGATCAAGATCTAATCTATTTGTAATCATGCATGTTGTATTTGTGGGGATCCGATGGATATTGAGATTACTATGTTAGATTGATTAATGGTTTTGTCTATTTGATACTATCATGTATGTGTTGTTTGTGATCTTGCATGATCTCCATTGTTAGTAGCTATCTTGGCCAAGTAATTTCTAGTGACTCCAAGAGGGGGTACTTATGCTTGATAGTGGGTTCATGCCTCTAGTTTCCAAGGGAAGTGATAGAAATATCTTCGGTTGTAGATGTAGGGTTCGCAACATAGAAAACAAAAAAAAATCTACGATGGGAACAACTATGTACCAAGATCTATCTACTAGATACAAACAACGGGTGGATGTATATCCGTAGAGAACATACCCTTGAAGACCGACAAAGCTTAACGAGTCCAAACCATGGTTGATGTAGACGATCTCTTGCCGATCTCAAGATCGAGAGGAAGTCCTAGCGCCGCAAACCAGCGGCGCATCCGTGCTCGCACACACGTCCGAGGCACCGAGCAACCTCCGCCTCCTCGCTCCAGCGATGCAGCGGAAGCACAACTCTTTCTTGCCGAATAGCCACCGGGAACATGTATCTCGCTAGTTCGAGACCATGGGGATAAATTCTAGAGGGGGAGAGAGATCCTTCACGAGGAGGTGTGCTTTGAGAGGATGAGAGGGGGGCCTTTATAGGGGAGAGGAGGGCACCCAAGGGGCATGGCGCCCAGCCATGGTGGTGTAGGGTTTCGTAGCATGGAAAACAAAAAATTTCTATCGCATACAAACAAACAAGCCAAGATCTATCTACTAGATTGTAGCAACGAGTCGATGGAATAACTTACCCTCGAAGATTCCAAAGCGTTTAACGAGAGCGGATTCTCGTGGGTGATGTAGTCGTACTCTTCCCGATCTCAAGATCGCGTAGACGATCCTTCTGGCGCTGCGTTCCGGCAGCGCTCCCGTAGTCGGTCACACGTTCGGTACTCGACGAAGACCTTCCTCTCCCTTGTTCCAGCAGGCAGCGGAGGTTGTAGCACTCTCCTCGTGATTCCGGCAGCACAACGGCGTGGTACCGGAAGTAGAGGGGAGATCTCGCAGGGCTTCGCCTTAAGCCGGAGCGAGTATGGTGGAGTATGAGAGAGCTCCTCGGCGATCTAGGGTTTAGACACACCAAGGAGGGGATGCTAGAGCCGGCGGATAGGGTTTCGGGGACCCCTAAGTTGGCGGCTAGGGCAAAACCCTAAGGGGGCGGCGGCGGCTATGGTGGGCTGCAGCTTCTAGGGTTTGAGGTGAGGGACTTGTGTGCTCTAGGAGGGGTCCCTGCCCCTCCTTATATAGGTGGAGGGGGGCCGGCGGCCAAGGGGAGGGAGAGGAGTCCCTCCCCAACTCAGCTTGGAGGGTTGCCGCCGGTTGGAGGAGGGAACTCCTCCCCAACTCGGATTCCCCCCCTCCTCCTCTTTTCCACTTTCCAATTTTAGCTATTTGACTTTTCAATTTAGCTATTTGACTTTTCAAACTAGGATTCAATTTAATCCTTTATTTGGAACAGCGAGGACACTTAGTACATGATGCAATCATACCAACTTGATACAACACATTCATGTACCCTTCCCCTCCGGAGTGCCGGACATTCCGGAACATTCTAGAACATTCCCGATGAAAACACCGGAATCATTCCCCAACTCCGAAACGGGACTTTCCTTATATGAATCTTATTCTCCGGACCATTCCGGATTACCTCTTGATTTCCCGGATCCCATCCGAGACTCCGAACAACATTCGGTCTCTTTATCATCATACCATAACTACTCAAACAACGTCGAATCCTTAAGTGTGTCTCCCTACGGTTCGTGAATTATGCGGACATGATCGAGACACTTCTCCGAACAATAACCAATAGAGGAATCTGGAAATTCATATGGCTCCCACATATTTCTATGATTACTTTGCGATCGAATGAACCACTTACATACGATACCAATTTCCCTTTGTCTCACGATAGTTTACTTATCCGAGGTTATGATCGTCGGTATCTCTGCATACCTAGTTCAACCTCGTTACCGATAAGTACTCTTTTCTCGTTCCCGTGATATGTGATCCCTTGTGAGCCAGTCACATGCTTGCAAGCTAATTGGATGACATTTCACCGAGAGGGCCCAGAGTATATCTATCCGTCATATGGATGGACATATCCCACTCTTGATCCATGTGTCTCAACCAATACTTTCTGAACACTCAATGCCACCTTTATAGCCACCTAGTTACGGTGTGGTGTTTGATGTCATCGAAGCATCCATCCGGTAAAGGTGATATGCATGATCTCATGGTCGAAGGAATTAGGTTACTATGTATCAGAAAGCATATAGCAATTGAACTATTGAAATGACTTAATCTTTATGCTACGCTTATCTATAGGAGTATGTTCATCATATCATTCTCCTAACGATATGATCTTGTTGTTGATAACATCTCAATGTTCATGATAGGTAAACCACAATCATTTATCAACCAACAAGCTAGTGATGTATAGAGGCTATACTAGGGACTTCAAATTAAGTTTACAAATCACACAAGTATCAATGTTTCCTTGTTAATACTATTATAGCATGAATGTAAACATTTATCATAAACACAAAGATATAATAATAACTACATTTATTATTGCCTCTAGGGCATATCTCCAACAGGTGGCTGCCCCCATCTCTTACACATTCATGTGGGTGGACACTCCACTCACTCAAATGCCTTTCAATTTCCTCCACTAAAAAACCCACTCAAATTCCCATTAAATTTCCACCAAATTTAATGCAAACTCTCATTAAATAAAACTCCTTTTATTTATTCAGAATTTTGTCAATTACTTTAATGACAAACATTCACATATAACCCCTTGCTAGTATTTCATTTCACATGCAGAAACAGTTTCTGCAATTTCACCCGAAAACCCATTTCGGTGTCTAGTGAAATAAATTTATGCGCTTGTTATTCTTTCTGGCATGAAAATTTTGCTCCAAATGGATGTCGGTGTCTCTTAAGTGTGTCACCCTACGGTTCGCGAATAATGCGGACATGATCGAGACCCCTATCGGATCAATAATCAGAAGCGGGATCTGGAGACCCATATTGACTCCCACACATTCAACGATGACTTTCTTGTGATCGTCGAAACCTTTTACGCTAGTATCTTAATCCCTTTGTTTCGTGATATATTACATGTCCGAGATTCGATCATCGGTATCTCCATACCTAGTTTGATCTCGTTACTGACATGCACTCTTTTCTCGTTCCCGTGATATAACATTCTAGTGATCAAATCACTTGCTTGCAAGATAATCAATGTGATATCACTAAGAGGGCCTAGAGCATATCTATCTGTCATCGGGATGAACAAATTCCACTCTCGATCCATGGGCCTCGACATAACACTTTAGTAGTTCTGAACCCATCTTTATAATCACCCTGTTACGGTGTGACGTTTGATGTTATCAATAAACTCTTCCGGTGTTAGTGATTGACATGATGTCATGGTCTAAGGATTAGGATCACTTCGTAAGTTATTATAGCAATATAAACTCAATGACTTTGATCGTAATGCTATACTTCAGATGAATGTTCATCACACCATTACACTAATGTTGTGACCTCGTTATTAACAACATCGAATGTCCATGATCAAGAAACTTTGATCATCTTGTTAATCAACGAGCTAGTTTATAAGAGAGGCATAACTAGGAACTTCCTTTTGTTTATTAAACACACATGTATTAACGTTGCAGTATTAATACAATTATAGCATGTAAAATAAACATTTATCATAAACAAGGAATACGATAATAACCACTTTATTATTGCCTCTCGGGCATATTCCCTTCAGTAGATGTGTTGTTGCTACTAGGGATAAAACAAGTGGATTGTTTACCTTACACACTTTGATTAAAGCAGTTGTCTGTTGCTTGCAACTTAATACTGGAGGGGGTTCGGATGATAACCTGAAGGTGTACTTCTATTCATAGATGCAGTTGGATGGCGATCTATGTATATTGTTGTATTGCCCAATCGAATCTCATAGGATCTTTTTGTCTGGTATTGCATTGTTATGCCTTGCTCAGTTCATGTCAATTGCCCTGCTGTAATTTGTTTACCCTTCTTGCCATGTTGTTTATCTAAGGAGAGCACCTCTAGTGAACTATAGACCCTGGTCCAATCTTTACCTTTGATACATCTTCCACTGTTACTTGTTTTCTTACTGCAAACCATTATCTTCCACACCATACATTTAATCCTTTGTTACAGCAAACCGGTGATCTTGACAACCTCACTGATTCGTTGGTGCAAAGTCTTGAGTTTGTGTTGTGCAGGTTTCCACGTTGCTTGCAACACCTGTGTGACGTTTCCTTCCTCCTACTGGTTCGATAACCTTGGTTTCTTATTGAGGTAAAACTTGTTGCTGTCCTGCTTTACACCGTGCTCTTGGGGTTTCCCGACGAAGCACTTCAAGTTGACGCAGTGCCATCAAGCTCTTTCTCGCGCCGTTGCCAGGGAGGCTAAGGACGTCTTCACAAGGGGAGTCCTCCTCAACCTTTCTATTTACTTTGTTTTTACTTTGCTTAGTTTCTTTTGCTTGGTTTTGTTTGCCTCTTTTAATCAAAAACTCCAAAAAATTAGTCTAGTTTGGTTTGCTTTCTCTTATAAAAAACACAAAAAATAGTTCCTGCTATAGCTGCTGCTGCTGTTTTTGGCGTGCTCCACTTTGCCAAAATGAACTCTGCCGAGAACACCAAGTTGTGTGACTTCACTAGAACAAACAACAATGATTTCCTTAGCACTCATATTGCTCCGCCTACTCCTGATGCCACCTTTTATGAAATTAAGCCTGCTTTGTTGAATCTTGTGACGAGAGAGCAATTTTCTGGTGCTAGTTCTGATGATGTTGCTTCCCATTTCAATAACTTTGTTGAAATTTGTGAGATGCAAAAGTATAAGGATGTAGATGGAGATATTATTAAGCTCAAGCTGTTTCCTTTCTCCTTGAGAGGGAAAGCTAAAGAATGGTTGCTATCTTAGCCTACAAATAGTATTGATTCTTGGACTAAGTGCAAAGACGCTTTTATTGGAAAGTACTATCCTCCTGCTAAGATTATATCTATGAGAAGTGACATTATGAAATTTAAATAACTTGATAATGAACATGTTGCTCAAGCTTGGGAAAGAATGAATTCTTTGGTTAAGAATTGTCCCACTCATGGACTCACTGCTTGGATGATTATCCAGACTTTTTATGCAGGTTTGAACTTCTCTTCAAGAAACCTATTGGATTCAGCTGCTGGAGGTACCTTTATGAGCATCACCTTGGGTGTTGCAACAAAACTCCTTGATAATATGATGGTTAACTACTCTTAATGGCACACTGAGAGAGCTCCACATGGTAAGAAGGTAAATTCTGTTGAAAAAACCTCCTCTTTGAGTGATAAGATTGATGTTATAATGGCTATGCTTGTTAATGGGAAATCTCCTTTAGATCCAAACCATTTTCCCTTAGCCTCTTTGGTTGCTCAAGAAGAGCAAGTTGATGTGAAGTTCATTAGAAACAAAAATTTCAACAACAATGCCTATAGGAATAATTTTGGTGGCAACAACAATTATAGGCCTTATCCTCCTAATAATGGCAATTCCTATGGGAACTCCTACAATAAATCTAGAAGTGCCCCCTCTGAACTTGAAGTCATGCTCAAATACTTTATCAGTAAACAAACTGCCTTTAACAAGACTGTGGAGGAAAAGCTTTTAACTATTGAGAAAAATATTTCCTCTTTGTCTGGAGCAAAGTCCTCTTTGATTAATAAAATGGCTGCTAAACCTGAAACCATGGAAAATACCTTTGCTACAGCTCATGCCATACAATTTACTATTGATGAAAGTATTAGACTGTTAGCTCAACTTCATGCTAAGTGGGAAAGGGAAGCTGAAATTGATAGAAATAATAGTGTGTGCGCCATCACTAGAATGGAGACCACTAAACTACAAGAATCCCCTATTCCTCCTCCTACAATGCCTAAGACTAATGAATCTACTACTAGCGATGCTAAGCTTGATTTTGATATAGATGGTTGCAATATTTTTTAACTGATTCTGTTCTTGCAAAAGCTTGCTAGAAGTCCTAATGCTATTGATATGCATGTTGCTTTCACCAAACACATTACAAATGCTCGTGTTAAGATTAAGGAAGAGAAGCTAAAACACAAAGCTTCTATTCCTAGGAAAGTAGAAGATAGTTGGGAACACATTATTAATATGCAAGTGAATGACTTTGATCTCAAAGCTTCATGTGATCTTGGTTCTAGTGTCTCTATTATGCCTAGAAAGATTTATGAAATGCTTTATTTGCCACCTTTAGAAGATTGTTATTTGGATGTCCCACTTGATGATAATGCTAAGAAGAAACTAATGGGGAGTATTAATGATGTTCTCATCATGGTTAACAATGCTTGTCCCTGTTGATTTCTATGTTTTGGATGTTGAATACAATGCTTCTTGTCGTATTACCTTGGGAAGACCTTTTCTTAGAACTGTTGGTGCCATCATTAATACGAAAGAATGCACCATTAAATATCTATTTCCATTGAAGAAAGGTATTGAACACTTCCCTATGAGGAGATAGAAGTTGCTTTTTTCTCCTCCTTTGAAAGCAATGTTTAATGTTAATGCTTCCTCATTTGAAAATACTTGATTTCTTGCTTCTTGTGCCTAACTTAAAGGCGTTAAAGAAAAGTACTTGTTGGGAGATAACCCAAGAGTTTCCTTGAGTCTTGGAAATTATTAATTCAGTAATAACCTCTCCTTATCCTTTTTGTGCCAAGAATAACCTATAATGAGAGGGAAGTAAGATTTGGGGAGTTGCTGTCCCGAAAAAGATTTCTGTTCTCCACCATAAAAATTCGTGAGGAGTCTCTATAAGTCAGATTGAGCTGAAAATGTATGAATAAATCCCCCAGTATGTTAGATAACTTTAGTTAGTTCAACACTTTTTGATTTGAGCAACAGAAGGACTTTGAAAAAATCGGTTTCTACCTTTTGGTCTGTTTTGACAGATTTCTGCCATTATTTGCATTTGCTTCTTACTGATTCATTTTTGAGTTATCTTTTGGTAACTGAGCTTTTTGATGGAGTTGTTACAGTAGCATGTGTTTTTAGTGAACAGTTTTACTGTTCCAAGGCTTAGCCCAAAGGTCTATTATCTTTTGAATACACTAATGTTGCTAATGAAGATTGTGTGAAGTTTTGTATGAAGGAAAAATTTCAGGTGTAGAGAGAGAATGATGTAATGAGATGAAGAATGGACAAAAGCTCAATCTTGGAGATGCCAACCAGGTGTCACCTCAAGAAATATCCAAGAGGAACAAGCGTCAAAGCTTGGGGATGCCCAAGGCATCCCCTTCTTCATCAATAAAAATCTCAGGTTTGTCTAGACACTTCGTTTTTATTGTTTCATGCACTATTGTGTTGTTCTTGGAGCATCTTAATTTTTGTTTGGTTTGCTTAGTTTCTTTAGTTTTCTTGAATAAAGTAGTTTGGACCCCCGTTCTCGCTGTGTTGTTTCAAATAAGTTGCTTGGTGTTGGAAAGGAGTAGGAAGTTGCTGCTTGAAAGTGCAAGAGGAGATTGCATTGACTGTGACTTAGACTTTAGCATGACATGCTAGGTGTTGTTTTGACCTTATGCTTAGTGATTATTGCTGTAGCATGTCTTGTTCCAAACAATTGGGATTGCTTACTGTGTCTTGAAAGAATTATGCGTTGTTTTAGCATACAAAAACATAGTATTGTGGTATTCTCCTTTGATGTTTTGTTTGGGTTGACTTGGCACATGCTCACACCATGTTATGACTATGAACAAGTCACCATAGCCTCTATGATCATTTAGTCCTTGATACGTCCAATTTGCATCACCATTCTATATCATAATTTGCCTCTATTCATTAATATATGTCTTATTATGAGGTATTACTTATGTCTTTTTTTACTGTTTATGCATGTTGGATGATTCTTGGAGGATGAACTGCGGGAGTCTGAATTCTGATGGAAAAGAAGGCATTTTGATGCTATTTCGCGAAGATCAGAAAAATACCAGAAAAATATGGGAAAATATTATTTTTCCAGAAGATTGAGGAAGCTAGAAGGAGGAGCGAAGAAGGGCCGCGGGGGGCCCACACACCCCTAGGCATGGGCCCACCTGACCCCGTGCCTAGGGAAGGTGTGGCCCACCTGCCCGGCTCCCGACTCCGCCCCTTCGCCTATATCTTCCCTATGGAACCCTAATACGAGGGGGAACCACAGATAGATTTCCGCCGCCTCTGCGGGGCGGAAAACACACAGAGAGAAAGATCTCTCTGACAGACATATTTTTGCCGGGGGAATATCTTCCCGGAGAGGGAAGATCGTCGCCATCAACACCGTCATCAAGCTAGGCTTCATCGGTATCATCATTATCATCCACACCATTATCTCCACCAGCACCATCATCACCACTCCGTACCGCTGTAACAATTGTGTTGAATATTGCTTTAGTTTTTAGGAGAAACTTTCCCGATGTTAATTACTATTGTAGTTGATGCTTGTGAGTGGAACCATTGGATTATTGTTTATGTTCAGATTGTTATCCATTATCATATCATCTTTGATCTTGATCCATATGATGTCTCGTGAGTAGTTCATTTAGTTATTGATGACATGGGAGAAGTCATGTTGTTATTAGTGGATCTGTGTTGAGTTGTTATTCAATAGTTTAGTATTTAAGTTGTGGTGCTATTCTTCTAGTGGTGTCATGTGAACGTCGACTATGTGGTACTTCACCATTTATGGGCCTAGGAGAATGCATTGTGTATTTGGCTACTAATTGTGGGATTGCCGGAGTGACAGAAACCTGAACCCCCGTTTTAGGACACCATTGCATAAAGGAGCGTAGGATCTCAGAGTTTAAGGTTGTGGTTAGGTTTATATCTTAATTACTTTTCTATAGGTACGGATGTTTGCAGGGTGTTTAATCACAAGTATGTATTAGTCTAAGTAAGGTCGATACATTAGAACAGGTTCACCCACAAAACACTTACAACACCAAAGAAGAGTACTCGGCTATTTGAAGCAAAAGCACTTGACAGAATTCTCATATGTCCTCGAGAACATTTGGTCCTTATAAGTATTTCCACCGGCTTGTCCTTTGCTAAGAAAGGGGCCACTTGCTGCATTTGTTCTTTATTACTTGCTCTTTGTTTTGTTGCCATATCAGAAAACCACTAAAAATCCGTTTGTTAAATATTTACAGAGATTTCCTGCTCCATACCACTAGTCAACATCTTCTTCTCCTCGTTGGGATCGACACTCCATGCGAGTCCGAACTGTTTATATGTAAGCACTATTTCAATTTAATTATCTAATCTAGTTTATTTGCTTCCCAAAAATTATTTTGTGACGAAATTTGCAAACATTTGAAATCTCTGGCCAATGCGGACAATGAATCACGCCGCTGGGCTCGGCTGGCCGGACAGACCGGATCCCCTCCTCATATCAGCCATGACCCGCCCCAAACAGATAGAAACGGGCCGTTTAAGATGACCATCTGCCAGTGAAGATGCCCTTTGTACCGTATCCCAGCTCGCCTGACACACAAGAAGATCTGTGTAATTCCATGTGATTCTGGAGGTGGCTTCACGGGAGCTTGGGGTAGGCAGATGGACAGTACGACCGTCGTACAATGAGTTTGGAAGATGCGCATGCGGCAACAGCGACAGCGCCAGGCATAGTTCAGGCTACATCACACACACCTCTCTGGAAGATGCGCGCATGCAGCTACGGCAAAGCGTCAGCCATAGTTCAGGTCCCTGTTACGTCATACACTAGCTCGTACGGCCTGCACGGGCACGGCCCGGGGTGACGCCGACGCGATGTCGGCCTGTGCGTTGGCACCCTGCCGATCTAGGAGCTAGGTGGCACGGGGGCACCAAGCCTATCGATCATTGGCTGGAACAGCTCAATTCCGTGGATGCGACACTCATGTCCAGTCAATGTATATCTACGTAGGTGGACGCCAGAATCCATTAACCTGGCTACAACTCTACATATTGGTTTTTCGACGCGACGAAGGCCGGCCAGCTGTTTCCCCGCATCCACACCAGGCAGTGCACGAATTAGCAATTTATTCTCGCCCCGCAGATCATTAGCATCACAAAGAATCCCCACATCACAGTTCACAGCTATGATGTAGTATCATGTATGTATTGTTCTTTACTAAACATGATCCAGATCAAGATTAAGCGATAACAATACGATCCATACAGCTATATATGCAATGTCAACGCGGTGGGAGGGAATCGGGGAAGTATAAACTACATCACCACAATCTCTAGTAATACTATTGCAGTTTTCCGCGCGCAACACAACAGCAAGAATTGTTTTGAATTCAGGGGCGGTCCATAAGTCAGATAGTATGCTGTTTTAAAACAGTTGTCAGATAGTATGCTGTTTCTCCTGTGTGTGATGCTTGCCATGCTGGAGACCTTATTTGCTTCGGTTTAACAAAAGCCAACAACATAATGTACTGAAATAGGTTGTCATACGGGAAAAAATCGGACAATTTTTTTATTAAATATGCAAAAGGCAAATCAAACGCGAAGGCTCCGTGTCACTCAACGGGGGCGACCCGCGGTCGGCGGCCATGGCTAGCGACAAGATGTCATGGCGGACAAGACCAAAAGACTGCAATAATAGGTTAATCCATTTTTTATTCCTTTTACACAAAACCACATAAAATTTGAAAATCAGAATGCGTACAAATGGCCTGGAGGACACCACATCCCTTCACTCTAAGAAGAACAAGAATTTATAATTTAGCTTAGTTGCTTTGTGTTTTTATTTTTATATATATACTTTGTATACTATGAAAAAATGACATTCACATTATACTACTGATAAGACGAACTAAATTAAATACAATTTGTACTAAGCTTTTTTTTTAGTTTTTTCACATGTCATTATATTAACATGTAAAAAAATTGTATTACATTTTTTTGGCATACTTAACAACATAACAATGTTGCTAACTTGCTAATAGTAATTCTTTATTATATTGTTGTAACATATATGTTCAAATCAGCTTGTGCTATACTAAATTTTAAGCCATATCTATAGAAAATGTTCTTTCCTAAATTATGTTTAAAAATTGCATAAACCATAGTTTATATGAATTCATGTTAACAATGTGAAAAACCTACAAACCTAAAAAGATATGTTAACAGTAGATTCTCGTATGTGACTATGTAGCTATATTGTTGAAACATCTAAAGTACAAAGTTAACTATTGGCATGATTTTTTGCTGATATGTTTGTAGGCAAACATTCCTTAGAAGTTAAGGTGGATTTAACACTAAGTTGACAACATGTGCATGCATGCCTTATGCTTAGTATGTAACCATGAGAAGATCAAACACCCGTTAATGTAAAATGATGTGAATTTTACTAGGTTTGCATGCGTTCACATAATTAATATGTACTCAAGAAATATGAGTTTTAAAATAATACAGTATTAAATTTAGGTGCTTCAACAAAATGGTCAAAGAAAATGGATGTGATATCCACTCCGCGCACGATTGACCGACTAGGGGATCCCTTAAGATATGAGCGAAAAATCCCATATCGTGGTGTCATCAGCCGACCAGTACAATTTCCCATTTTCTTATTTTCATCGCCAAGAATATCTTGACGTGGAAATGTTCAACGTCTTCCCCATTTGCAAAATCTGGACGCATTCCCAGCGTTCCCAGCCAGTCTGACGGTAGCTGTATCTCAGACTGTCGCTACCGCGCTCGCGTCAGCCACGTAAGTCCATATCCCAGCGGATTCTGGCGTATCTCAAAATCTGGAGCCCAAGTACCCCGTTATCTCAAAATCTGGACGTGAACCTGCATTGACCTGACCTTTCGTGTTTCTTCACACCAGTCAGATGTGCTATGTTTAGTCAAAGGTTAAACAACAGGTCAAAAAGAAAAGGTTAAACAAGAAATCAGGACCAAGCATAAACTAATCAAGCGCCATAATTGGGCATGATACTAATCACTGAAGTCCACAATTATGCGCATCTTGGTCACATGGCACAGATGGGAATGACTGACACGAGCTCGTGCAGCTTGGAAAACACATACAGGAATAATGCGAGCAAATGGGCATTGCTGTGCGCGCACGCGATGAGGGAGCGAGATGGGAACGGTGGGGTGGAGGCGCACGTTGCACGCAGGTTCGAGACACCCAAATCTCTTTGCTTGACCCCCATTTGATGATCATTGCTGCTACTGCTACTACAGACCAGGGAGAAAGATCGTCTGGGCGTTGGTTGGCAGGCCTGGTCCTGATGGCACGCAGAAGGCTACTGTATAAGCATGGGACGGATAGGACAGGATCTTCGGCAGGTTGGACGACCGCTGGAACAGTATGTCGACAAGCGCGTCCAGCCTTGTCATTTGCAGAGATATGAGTTTGGTAAGACTTGCTTATTGTTAACTTGGGTACTTTTTCTCTCAACATTGGATCGATCGATCGTCTGAACTGAAACAATTGTAAATGAAATCTTCTCTTTTTTTCATGCCCGTAGTCATGGCTGCTGTATCTATCAACAAATAATTCGGTAATATGAACTTAATGTTTGGACACGACCGTCTGGACGAGCATGCACATAGTTGTGTGAACAAATCGATCGGGCACGTAATGTGTTTCGGTGTGAGCACCCAAGTATCACTTTCTAGCCGGTCTCCTCAGGCCCTGTGTAAAAGCTGCTAGTTGCAACTTGCTGTACCTTGCCTCGAAGAGCAAGACGAACAATTCGGTCTCTACAAAGGCAACACGAACAATTCTTGGAAGTCGAGAACCGCGCGCATTCTTTTTCTGCCTATGCCACTCTACAGGGTGAAGGCAAGTGGATAGTACGTTCGTGGATCGACGAGGATCCTTGCCCAAATCAGCAAAGAGCACAAAAGAAAGAAAAGCGCTTTGGTGAAGTGTAATCGAATCGTATCCCGGCAGGCAGCAGCAGCTACTGGTGCTATTTCTGGGCTCGATTGTCCCGTGCGTGGCACGCTCGTCTGCATGGAACGCGAGCAAGAATCTCTCCTAAATCGGTCACCGCTCCCCGTACGATACGAGAACAGCGCATTTGTTGGGTTTGGAAGATCTCTATCATGAACGGGGGTGGGAGTAGGGTATCCCAGCTCGCCATACGATACCGAAGAAGATCATGTGATTCTGGACTCTGGAGGTGGCTTCACGAGAGCTTGGGGGGTACGCAGGTAGGTGGTACGGCCGTCGTACCAATGCGTATCTGGATTTTTTTTACAAATATGGCCCCCTCTAAATTTCCATCGCTAAAACTGACCCCATCTTAACTCTATTGTTAAAAATAACCTGGCGAAAAGAGAAAAAGGTTACACGTGTAAAATCCCGCCACAGCAGCCGGCGGAGCTAAGCTCCCGCCATAGGGACCGGCGGGAAGGACATCCCGCCCCTGCCAACGGCGGGAGGGTACATGGCCGTTGATTGAAGAAATTCTGCTGCCATCATTAGCTGATCAAAGCATGTATTTACTAATTAGTCTAGGATAGAGGCGTACTATCTTGTGTTTGGCCTCAGCCTAATTAACCGCTAGTAGTATATAACTATGATAGGTACCTACCTAGAACTTATTCCTTTCAAAATACACTAAAGCTGCCACAAGGGCACTGCAGGTCTCCTGCTCGCCATCATCAATAGAGCTTAATCAGTGCATGCGATTAGGAGTTGTTCTCATGACAGCTTAGAAGCCACCATCCGCCCATGGCCCTGGCGGTATGTCCCTATCGCCATTCTTGCTGGCGGGAGGTTAGCTTCGCCAGTTGTTGTGGCGGGACGTTACACGCGGCACCTTTTCCTCTTTCCGCCAGGTCATTTTAGACAATAAAGTTGAGAAGAGGTTAGTTTTAGCAATAAGAATTTGCAGGGAGTCAGATTTGTAAAAAATCTGCGTATCTGTTGGGTTTGGAAGATGCGCGCATGCGGCAACGGCAACAGCGCCAGGCATAGTTTAGGCCCGCCGATCGAGGAGGTGGCACGGCGGCACCAAAACTATGGATCATTGGCCGTAACAGCTCATTGCCATGGGCGCGATATAAAACGCAAGATTAGGTAGAATATTTTTGTTTGCTCGGATAATCACCGAGCCTCATCGATTGTTAATTTATATGTGGATCGGAAGGGCTGGTGCTATGCGACACCTTAGCCTACACAATACGGACTCACAATCGTGTCCTAATAGGTTACATCAATAACCAATAGATGCAAACTCTAATATCCTCCCTTAAACACTATTTGGACAAGTTGAGATTATGTTTAAATTCTTCAAAGGCTCGATGTGGAAGTGGTTTAGTAAAACCACTCGCTACTTGATCCTTTGATGGTATAAACCAAATCTCTAATTGTTTTTTTAACACACGTTCTCTGACGAAGTGAAAATCAATCTCAATATGTTTAGCTCGTGCATAAAACACTGGATTTGCTGACAAATATGTGGCTCCCATATTATCACACTATAAGCATGACGTCTGAGATAACTGAATCCCCAATTCAGCTAGCAATGACTCCGACCAAATGAACTCAGCGGTAGCATTTGCTACAGACTTGTGTTCTGCTTCTGTGCTGGACCTCGAAATAGTAGCCTGCTTTTTAGCACTCCAAGATATCAAGTTTGATTCAAAGAATTCTCCTGTGGATCGACGGTCATCAACACACCCAGCGCAGTCGGCATCAGAAAAGGCGCTTACTAGTGTTGAGGTGTACCTCATCAGCGTAAGTCCAATCGTCATAGTGTGTTTAACATACCTTAAAATTCTTTTGGCAGCTGTCCAATGAACAGTGGTAAGCGCATGTAGGTACTGACATATTTTATTTACCGCAAAGGAGATATCTAGCCTTGTCAAGATGAGATATTGTAGAGCACCAACCATGCTTCTATAATTGGTATTATTTTCAGGTCCCAATAGGTCACCATCATGTGTAGTAACCTTTTCTGAAGAAGACAATGGTGTAGGCATGACTGTGTAGTCTTTCATGCCGACCCTTGTGAGAATATCCAGCGCATTTTTTGCCTGACTATAGATAATTCCATTGTCAATTTTCGGTACCTCAATTCCCAAGAAGAAACTAAAATCACCAAGATCCTTCAAAGCAAACTCATTGCTCAAGTATTTTAGTAGTGCATCAGTTGCCTGATGGTGCTGACGTGGAGCACTTCGTTGGACCCCCCAAGAGCAAGGTGTGAAGCAGCAAGCAGCAAGTCTTCCCTCAGTAGAGACCGAGGTTATCGAAACAGAAGGAGGAAGGAAACGTCACACAGGTGTTGCAAGCAACGCGGAGACCTGCACAACACAAACTCAAGACTTTTACCCAACGAATTAGTGAGATTGTCAAGCTCACCGGTTTGCTATAACAAAGGATTAAACATATGGTGTGGAAGGTAATGGTTTATAACAAAATAAACAGGTAACAGTGAAAGATGTAATAATGGTAAAGATTGGATCGGGATCCATAGTTCACTAGAGGTGCTCTCCTTAGATAAACAACATGGCATGAAGGGTAAACAAATTACAGCGAGGTAATTGACAGAAACTGAGCAAGGCATAACAATGCAATTACTAGCCAGAAAGATCCTATAAGGTTGATTGGGCAATACAACAATATACATAGACCGTCATCCAACTGCATCTATGACTAGAAGTCCACCATCAGGTTATCATCCGAACCCCCTCCAGTTTTAAGTTGCAAGCAACAGACAACTGTTTTAAGCAAAGTGTGTAAGGTAAACAGTCCACATGTTCCACGAACAAGAGACCGTTGTTTTCTCCCTAGTAGCAACATCACATCTACAACCGAAGAGATTTCTGTCACTTCCTTTGGAAACTAGAGGCATGAACCCACTATCGAGCATAAATACTCCCTCTTGGAGTCACTAGCAACTACTTGGCCAAGATAACCACTAGCAACAGAGAGCATGCAAGATCACAAACAACACAGACATGATCGAATCATAAAGATAAAACCATTAATCAAACCAACATAATAATATCAATATCCATCGGATCCCCGCAAACATAACATGCATGATTACAAATAGATTAGATCTTGATCATGAACGGAGCTCACAAGATCTATACATGAAAGCACAAAGGAGGAGATACAACCATCTAGCTACTACATGGACCCATAGTCCAAGGCGGAACTACTCACGAATCATACCAGAGAGAAGGCCTCCGGGATGATCTCCCCTCCGGCAGGGTGCCGGGAAGAACTTCAGATCCCCCCTCGATCTAGGGACGATGGTTGCGGCGGCTACAGACGGTTTCATGGATTTCTGATCGGGTACTCAGGGTTTCTGCATCGGGGGATTCTTATAGGAGAAGGGGCGAGACCGGGAGGCGGCCAGGGCCGCCAAACCCTAGACAGGCGTGGTCCCACTTGCCCCCATGCCTGGGGTGGGTCCGGCCCCTCCGGCTCTCCTCTGGACTTCTTGTTCCCCACGGAAAGTAATTGACTTTGACGTTTGTCCTGTTCAATTCCGAAAATATTTCTTTACTAACTTTTCTGAAACCAAAAACAGCAGAAAACAGGCATCTAGCACTGTTGCAACTTATTAATAGGTTAGTACCAGAAAACATGTAAAAAGCACCTCAAAGTGTGGACAAGTAAAGCAAAGTAGATACTAAACAAGCATGGAGCATAAAAAATTATAGATACGTTTCCAACGTATCAGCATCGCCAAGCTTAACTCCTGCTCGTCCTCGAGTAGGTAAGTGATAAAAAGAATAATTTTTGAGGTGACATGCACCCTCACAATAAAATTCAACTATTTGCAAGCATTGAAAGCTGGGATCAAAGAATTTTAAACATGTGCATGAAAGATGGAGTTCTAACAATAGGACATAGTAACTATGCATGCAACATGGCAAGCTACAAACAAAAGATTATGAATAACATGCATTGAAAAACATTTTTTTCACATGCAGAAAACATAGCATAGTGGCAATCAACTTGTCCTTCGTGGAGTAGCAAATAGATGCATAGGACACCTGCAAAGTTCACAAGGATGACTAGAAACAAATAGCACAAGAACAAGTAATATCACAATATGCATCAACCAATAAGTTGAAACACTACACACAGAATGACAACTATGCTCTCTTAATGGTGCCTAAAGGTAGAAGGTGGAGACTCAATAATGGTGGAAGAAATGCCTTTTTGTAAAGGAAGCAGGGATTACAAGTTTCAAAAAGAGCTTCCAAAAATTATGGTACTTGTCAGCTTTCAGCCCTCATTGCCCCTATCATAAGCATCTTGAAGTGGTTAAGGTTAAAGTCGCAAAGATGGAGTATATGCTTGACGAAGTATAAGTTGGCAATCTCATGCCCCTTGAATACAAGGGCCACACCTCATGCATACTCAACTTTGGGTCCAGGTAAGTTCTTGTCACTGTAAGTATTTGCATATCATTGAGAACCGCCAACGGGGTACCCCTTGCACATGGTACATGAGCTTTCCCATAACCAAAATGACAAGGCAAGCAGACAATGAGCATCTCAGCAATTCTTCTTATGTATCATGGGAATATGGTGTTTTTCTCTCTTTCCTCTTTTCTCAATGTGTCTCTTTTTTTATAATAAAAATGCTTCATAGATGTCACTATGGTGATGCTGCAAGTTTCCACCATGATTAGGCATGGCTTAGGCTAGCAGCCTAGGCGTTTCTCTAACACAGGATACAAACTCCATGGACTTACAAGTTTCCCTCTTTATTTCACACTGGTGACATCCATAGACAAAAGAACATGATATCAATTGAGTACAACAAGGTACAAGTGCAATGTTGAAAACGTTCCCCGTGACAGCACGGTTCTGCTAATTCCAACTTATAAGTGCAAGCATATATAACAAAGTTGTCACAATGTTTTAAGTTTATTAGGGGCAAAGAATAAAGTGTGCCATCAAGTTTGTGAGGGCTTTATTCACTAAGTTTTCACATAACAAAAAAGTTTTTAATTGGAAGATAGATGAAAACAAGAATATACTTGGAATGGTGATACACACCATGCATAGGAATTTATAGTGGGCACTTTGGAATAACTTGGTTTCTTGGGAGTTGGAAGCATGAGTAGAGCTTACTCATACAAGTGGAGGCTAGCAAAAGACTGGGAGCAACCAACTAAAAGAGCAATAATGGCCATAATCATGCAATGCAACAAAGCAAACTAATCAAAGCACATAGTGGTACTACGAGTCAAGGACTAAATGATCATAGAGGCTAATGGTGACTTGTCATAGTCATAACATGGTGTGAGCATGTTCCAAGTCAACCCAAGCAAAATATCAAAGGAGAATACCACAATACTATGCTTTTGTATGCTAAAACAACGCATAATTTTTTCAAGGCATACTAAGCAATCCCAATTGTTTGGACAAGACATGCTACAGTAACAATCACTAAGCATAATGTCAAAACAACACCTAGCATGTCATGCTAAAATCTAAGTCACAGTCAATGCAAGCTCCTCGTGCACTTCAAGCAAGAACTTACTACTCCTTTCAAACACCAAGCAAACTTATTTGAAAAACAACACAGCGAAACGGGGGGTTTAAACTACTTTAGACAACTAAACAAACTAAGCAAAGCAAACGAAAACTAAGACGCTCCAAGAACAACACAACTGTGCATGAAACAATAAAAACGAAGTGTCTATACAGACCTGAGCTTTTTATTGATGAAGAAGGGGATGCATTGGGCATCCCCAAGCTTTAACGCTTGTACCTCTTGGATATTTATTGGGGTGACACCTTGGTGGCATCCCCAATCTTGACCTTTTGTCCATTCTTCATCTCATTGCATCATTCTCTCTCTACACCTGAAATTTTTCCTTCATACAAAACTTCACACAATCTTCATTAGCAACATTAGCTTATTCAAAAGATATTAGACCTCTGGAAAAGCTTTGGAACAACAAGACTTTTTACTAAAAACACAAGCTACTTTAGTAACTCCTTCAAAAATCTCAATTTACCTGAAGAGAACTCAAAAAGGAATCAATAAGAAGCAAATGCAAATAGTGGCAAAAATCTGTCAAAACAGACCAACAGGTAGAAACGATTTTTTTTGGACATCTTATATTGCTCAAATCAAAAAGTTTTGAACTAACGAAAGTTAGCTAAAATACTGGGGGATTTATTAGTAAATTTTGAGCTCAATCCGAGTTACACAGCCTCCTCACGATTTTTTTTGGTGGAGGACAAAAATCTGTTTTGGGACAGCAACTCCCAAAATCTTACTTCCCTCTCATTAGAGGTCATTCTTGGCACAAAAAGCAAACAAAAGGATAAGAATAGGTCATTACAGAAGTAATAACTTCCAAGACTCAATGAAACTCTTAGGTTATCTCCCAACAAGTAATTTTCTTTAACGTCTTTAAGTTAGACACAAGAAGCAAGAAGAATCAAATATTTTCAAATGAAGAATTGCCCCTCTTGTTCCTTCTTTTCTTATCTTTCTTTTTCTTCTTAGGGAAGACATGATTGCTTAATGGGGAAGTAAAGTGCATGATGCCTTATCCCACATCAATAACTACCCCAAGGTGCTTCAGTAGAGATCTTCCAAGTGTGATTTGTCCTTTGCCTACACATTTAATAACAAGATAATTAGTAGACACCATTTTCCCTGAGATTTTTGTAAACACACCTTTAGCTATTCCAATGGGTAGTATAGTGGCATTGTTGGTAAGAGAGATTTCCTCTCCTCCTTCAATAATCCCCCAAAGAGTCAAGGAATCAAAAATATCTTTAGGCATGAGACAAAATTCAGACATGATATCACAGCGAGCATCAAAAAGTGTAGTGTTTATTGAGACCTTAATTGTGGGAAACCAATTTGAAGGCTCGAAATTTATGGGAACATAGTCATGGTAAGCCCTAAGAGTGTGATAGCAACTATTCATGGCAGCAATACTGGTCTCAAGATGGTTCAACCTAGCAAAAATACTTGTGAAAGAGGAATCAGACTTGCCAGGTGTACCATAGATCATGATTAATTTCCTTATAGCATCATAAGCTTCATCCTCAGTACAAAGCAAAAAATCTTTTTCAGCCACAGCATCCAGAGAATATCTATACCGGAGAGCAATACCGCGGTAGAAACTATCAATAACCAAGCTGAGGCTTACCTCGGGCTCAGTTTCCCTCTGAAAAGCAGAGATTCTAGACCAAGCTTCCTTAAAACTTTCTTCACTTTTTTGCTTAAAAGTGGAGATTTCTAAGATAGGGGAAATAAAGGCAGACCCCGACATGGCAGCAAATAGAGCAGAAACTATTTTTTTTGTGTTTTTGAATAAAGAAAACAAACCAAACTAGACTATTTTTTTGGGTTTTTTGAAAATAGGCAAACAAAACCAAGCAAAAGAAACAAAGCAAACTAAAAACAAAGTAAAGATAAAGGAAGTGAAGGACTCCCCTAGTGAAGACGTCCTTAGCCTCCCCGGCAACGGCGCCAGAAAACTTGTTGATGGTGCTGACGTGGAGCACTTCGTTGGAAACCCCAAGAGCAAGGTGTGAAGGAGCAAGCAGCAAGTCTTCCCTCTGTAGAGACCGAGGTTATCGAACCAGAAGGAGGAAGGAAACGCCACACAGATGTTGCAAGCAACGCGGAGACCTGCATAACACAAACTCAAGAATTTGCTGTTGGAGATATGCCCTAGAGGCAATAATAAATGTAGTTATTATTATATCTTTGTGTTTATGATAAATGTTTACATTCATGCTATAATAGTATTAACAAGGAAACATTAATACTTGTGTGATTTGTAAACTAAAATGAAGTCCCTAGTAAAGCCTCTTTATAATACTAGCTTGTTGGTTAATAAATGATTGTGGTTTTCCTATCATGAACATTGATATGTTATTAACAACAAGATCATATTGTTAGGAGAATGATATGGTGGACATACTCCTATAGATAAGCGTAGCATAAAGATCAAGTCATTTTAATAGTTCAATTGCTATATGCTTTCTGAAACATAGTAACCTAATTCCTTCGACCATGGGATCATGCATATCACCTTTACCGGATGGATGCTTTGATGACATCAAACACCACACCGTAACTGGGTGGCTATTAAGGTGGCATTGAGTGTTTGGAAAGTATTGGTTGAGACACATGGATCAAGAGTGGGATTTGTCCATCCATATGACAGATAGATATACTCTGGGCCCTCTCGGTGTAATGTCATCCAATTAGCTTGCAAGCATGTGACTGGCTCACAAGGGATCACATATCACGGGAACGAGAAAAGATTACTTATCGGTAACGAGGTTGAACTAGGTATGCAGAGATACCAACGATCATAACCTCGGATAAGTAAACTATCGTGAGACAAAGGGAAATTGGTATCGTATGTAAGTGGTTCATTCGATCGCAAAGTAATCGTAGAAATATGTGGGAGCCATATGAATTTCTAGATTCCTCTATTGGTTATTGTTCGGAGAAGTGTCTCGATCATGTCCGCATAATTCACGAACCGTAGGGAGACACACTTAAGGATTCGACGTTGTTTGAGTAGTTATGGAATGATGAGAAAGATTTCGAATGTTGTTTGGAGTCTTGAATGGGATTCGGGATATCACGAGGAGATCCGGAATGGTCCGGAGAATAAGATTCGTATAAGGAAAGTCCTGTTTCGGAGTTGGGGAATGGTTCCGGTGTTTTCATCGGGAATGTTCTAGAAGGTTCCGGAATGTCCGGCACTCCGGAGGGAAGGGTACATGAATGTGTTATATCAAGTTGGTATGATTGCATCATGTACTAGGTGTCATCGCTGAACAAAATAAAGGGTTTAATCAAATCCTAGTTTGACAAAGTCAAACGGCAATCTGAAAGTCAAACGACTATTTTTGGGAAGTGGAGAGGGAGGTGGAAACCGAGTTGGGGAGGAGTTCCTCCCCTCCACCGCCGGCCCACCTCCTAGCCGAGTTGGGGAGGGACTCCCCTCCCCTTGGCCGGCCCCTCCACCTATAAAAGGAGGGGCAGGGCTCCCCTCCTAGACACCCAACACCTCCACCTCTAAACCCTAGCCGCCGGCGCCGCCACCTCCACTGACGCCGCCGCCGCCTAGCTAACCCTAGCCGCCGGCTTGCCCCCTCCTCGGCGTGTCTAAACCCTAGATCGTCGAGGGCTCTCTCATAGTCCACCATACTCGCTCCGGCTTAAGGCGAAGCCCTGCGAGATCTCCCCTCTACTTCCGGTACCACGCCGTCATGCTGCCGGAATCGCGAGGAGAGTGCTACAACCTCCGCTGCCTGCTAGAACAAGGGAGAGGAAGGTCTTCGTCGAGTACCGAACGTGTGACCGACTGCGGGAGAGCTGCCGGAACGCAGCGCCGGAAGGATCGTCTACATGATCTTGAGATCGGGAAGAGTACGACTACATCACCCACGAGAATCCGCTCTCGTTAAACACTTTGGAATCTTCGAGGGTGAGTTATTCCATCGACTCGTTGCTACAATCTAGTAGATAGATCTTGGCTTGTTTGTTTGTATGCATGATTACAAATATATTAGATCTTGATCATGAACGGAGCTCACAAGATCTATACATGAAAGCACAAAGGAGGAGATACAACCATCTAGCTACTACATGGACCCATAGTCCAAGGCGGAACTACTCACGAATCATACCAGAGAGAAGGCCTCCGGGATGATCTCCCCTCCGACAGGGTGCCGGGAAGAACTTCAGATCCCCCCGATCTAGGGACTGTGGTGGCGGCGGCTACATACGGTTTAGTGGATTTCTGATCGGGTACTCAGGGTTTCTGCATCGGGGGATTCTTATAGGCGAAGGGGCGAGATCGGGAGGCGGCCAGGGCCGCCAAACCCTAGCCAGGCGCGGGCCCACCTGCCCTGCGCCTGGGGTGGGTCTGCCCCCTGGCCGGCCCCTCTGGCTCTCCTCTGGACTTCTTGTTCCCCACGGAAAGTAATTGACTTTGACGTTTGTGCCGTCCAATTCCGAGAATATTTTTTACTAACTTTTCTGAAACCAAAAATAGCAGAAAACAGGCATCTGGCACTGTTGCAACTTGTTAATAGGTTAGTACCAGAAAACATGTAAAAAGCACCTCAAAGTGTGGACAAGTAAAACAAAGTAGATACTAAACAAGCATGGAGCATCAAAAATTATAGATACGTTTCCAACGTATCATTGCCAACTGAGATGAACCGACAACTATGATATCATCCACATAGATGAGCATATAAATAGTGATATTTGACTTGTGGTATATGAATAATGACATATCAGATTTAAAAGAAACAAACTCAATATTGACCAACTTTGAACTGAGACAAGAATACCACGTTCGAGGAGCCTGTTTCAGACCATAGACTGCCTTGTCAAGGTTGCAAACATAACTTGGGGTGTTCCTATTTTCATACCCTGGGGGTTACCTTATATAGACCTCCTCTTCAGAACGCCATGAAGAAACGCGGTCTTGACATCTAGCTGATGCAAACTCCATCCTCGAGAAACAATAATTTACAAGACAAGATGCATGGTTGCAATTTTTACCACTGGGCTGAAAGTATCCTCATAGTCAATACCATATCGTTGTTTAAAATCGTTGGCTACCAACGCCTTGTATCTGTCAATAGAGACATTTGCCTTGCGCTTGATTTTATAAATCCATCTACAGTCAATACTGTTCTAGTTTGCACAAGGTGGAACTAACCTCTAAGTTTTATTTCATCAAACTCCTCATCCATTGCTCCTCGCCAATTTGAATTAACTAATGCAGATTCTAAATTTGCTTGTTCTTCAGTTTGAACAGACACACACCATTGAATTGTGCCATCACTGTACTTGTTAGGTTGCACAATGCCTCGAGAAGCACGCGTGATAGGTCGACCTAGGGGTGACACAACCTGGGCATAGTAGGCATAGAAGATCTGCCGGACACATGTGAATCGGCCATGTCACGCGAGGCTTGCGGCGTATTGGATCATGTGGTTTATGATGTGGTGGAATTCCGAGAGCTGGAGGAAGCAGTTTATGTAGAGGATCCCTGGGAAGAGGACCCACGCGAGGACAGGGCAGGAGAACCGCCGCTAGATTCTGTGCGGGCAGGAGAGCTAGCGCTGGAATCTGCGCATGTGTCAGAGGGAGCCCTGCCATGATTGGATGCAGAATGCGTCGATCCCGAGATGGATTCGCCCAGAGAATCGACATGGATCGTGAGCTTCTTTTGTTTTCTCCTGAGATGGTAGTGGACGGGTTAGAGAAGCTTGGAGCACAGTTTTGCTCGAAATTGTCTCCAGGTTCTCTATTTCTGCGATCTGTACCCTATGGAGGAAAACAAATTGAACTTGGCAATGGATTGAGAGTATGATTATTTTGCAAGTTAGTATCATCAACAATATCATCTCCTTGCTCAAAATTTCGAAGAAAAGGGTCTAACAAGAGAATTTTCTGTTTGAGAAGAGCTCCAGCATTAGGATGCAAATTTTTGAAGAGAAACCACCTTCATAAAAAACTACGTCACGAGATATATAGACCCTACCCATAGAAACTTCGAGACACTTGAATCCTTTGTGACAAGGACTGTAGCCTATAAAAACACATTGTTTAGAATGGAAGGCTAGTTTGCGCTTGTTATAAGGACGGAGATTGGGCCAACACGCACAACTAAAGACACGGAGAGAGGAATAGTTGGGATGAGTACCAATAAGGCGATGAACAAGAGTGTCATTGTTGATAACTTTACTAGGAAGCATATTTATGAGTAATGTGGCAGTAAGGAACGCTTTATCCCAAAATTTAAGGGGTATACTGATACGCCCATAACGTATCTATAATTTTTGATGGTTTTATGCTATTATTGTGCTTTTGACACTCCTTTTTATATAAAGTTCATGAGTTATTTGGACTAACCTATTAATAGTTGCAAAAGTGCATAATGTTCTTATTTTACACTATGATGTGTATCAAGAATACAAGTGGAACCCTTGTTGGAGTTAAATTGGGATTTTCCAGAAATCTATCTCAGAACTCTTTTTAAAGATGGTCACGTTTTGGGTCGAAGACGGCGTCAAACGGAGAACTCTTCAGCTACAAAGTTGTAGAAAGTTTCGCGATAATCGTTCTGGACATAAAAATTAGCTGATTTTGAGTCCGGCCGAGCCCAGTAGGCCCGATTTACTGCATTCCAAGATGGGGTGACGGGAATCCGAGAAGCTATATAAAGGGAGGAAACCTAATTCGTGGGAGACACCTCCACCCATGAATTTGCAGCCACCAAAGCCACGTTTTTGCCTCCCCCATGGATCCCATGGGAGAGGGCTCCCAAGAAGCCTTGAATGAAAGGGGTAAGGCCCAGTTCTTTTTTGGGCTTCTTTGAGAAGCCGCCCTCCCCTAGCTTCCTGGAGAAGCCGGTCTTAAAAAATTGCAAGACATCCAAAATAGTTAAGTCGAAACAAATTTAGAAGCCTCGCAATTTTTTTGAACCGGCTTCCCCAGGAAGATAGGGGTAGGATAGCTTCTCGGAGAAGCCGCCAAAAGAACTAGGCCTAAGAGGCGGTGCTCCCCCATGATACCGGCGGCGGGGAAGGAGTCCCCCGTGCCGCCGCAGCCCTCTTCACTATCTTCACCGTCATATCCATCACCTAATTCTCCTAGTATGCAGTGGTTCATCCTCTCACACACCTCTGTATCGTCCTATGTAAACATGGTATTTGATGCTATAAGTTATAATCCTATGATCTATGCCATGTTTTTGTAGTTTCTTCTTAGATTGAATGATTGAACGTCTTTGGTTCATTAGAGTTGTATGTTCATATGGTACAGTCCTTTGGTTTCTATTATAAATTGCGCGCATGGATTAAACATCATAGGGTTTGTAGTATGTGTAAGAGGAATGGGGAAGTTTTGTCCGGAGCGACAGAAATCTAAGGACGCGAACCGGAATGTTGCACGTATAGGAGTAAGAAGACCATTAAATTAAGGCTATGGTTGGGGAAACCTTAATGCTTTGTTATTAGTTTATGAATGTTTGTTAACAATCCAATCATATAGTACATGTAATGCCAAGTGGTGAAGCGCATGTATTTTTAGCCTCTCCCACATAGAAAACTGCATCGAAGATAATGAATCCGATTTATTCGCCAATTAAACTTGGATAAAGCCATCGCAATTACCACCACTATTCCACACTCATGGTTCTGTTAGTTTAGTGTATTTTATTGCTGCAACAACTAGCTTTACTTTCTTGTTGTTTATTATCTTGCAAAGCTTTCTCTAGTACTCATTTTGTTGCTCTAGTTTTATTTCCTAGATAGTGCAAACGTTTAGTGTGCGTAGAGTTGTATTAGTCGTTGATAGAATTTGAGAGAATATTTATCCTACCTTTAGCTCCTCGTTGGGTTCAACACTCTTACTTATTAAAAAGGCTACACACGATCCCCTATACTTATGAGATATCATATACCAACATTAGAAAGAAGTGCAAGTCCAACCTCAACTATGTGACGATGTTTTCGCTCAGCAGACCAATTTTGTTGATGGGCATGAGGGCAAGACACATGATGTGATATACCTTATGTTTGGAAGTGAGAGTTAAGTTTAACATATTCTCCTCCCCAATCGGATTGGACAGTAAAGATTTTCTTGTCAAATTTGCGTTCAACAAGAGTTTGAAAATTGACAAACGCAACTAGGGCATCAGATTTTTTTTCTTGAGTAAGTAGATCCAAGGAAATTTACTATAATCATCAATAAATCTTACATAATAGTCAAAACGACCAACAGAAATAGATGCAGGACCCCATACATCAGAAAAGACTAATTGCAGAGAAACTATAGACACACTGGTGGAGATAGGATAAGGTAACTGATGACTTTGATCTTGTTGACAAGGATCATACTAACAAGGAACTAGAATCTCTAACACAAGGTAATTATTTTTTTCTAATAATTTTCCTAACAATATCAAAGAAGGATGACCAAGGAGACTATGCCACTTGGAATGAGAGATCTTGACGGTGATAAATGCATGTTTTTGTGACCGAGGAGACTCCAAGGATGAAATCAGGGGATAAAGGACACCAATGCATCATCCTCTATGAATTGTTTCCGTGTGACATGATCCTTGATAAAAAAGAGAACAGATGAAACTGAGTAGGAGTATGAATAATTGATTTACCAACATGTGAAATAATCATACCTTGTCCACTAGCCGTATTCACACTGTCATTTCTCCTGTAGGTGTCGTAGACCGTTAGATTATTGAGCTCCCCCATGATGTGATGAGTGGCACCAGTGTCCGGGTACCAATTTGTGTCGATGCCATAGGCTGCATGGACTTCCTTCTCACCATAGGAATCATGATCATCAAACCGTGACCAACGGTCTTTAGCAAGATGACCTTCTTTGTCAGAGATTTGGCAGGTAGAATCAACCCAGGGGGAAGTGCGAAGCCTGCCACGTCCACTGCCACGCCCCCCTCCTACATGTGCACGTCCACCTCCGCGATTATAGTTGGTGTAACTGTCTTGACGATTAGGAGGGTACACGACCTTTTCAGAAATAAGCCAAATGATAGTATTGATCAACTAGTCCATTCTTTATTCCTTCTACACGGCGCTAAAATAAATTAGAGTATACAA
Source organism: Avena atlantica (assembly GCA_910589765.1). Classification (NCBI taxonomy): domain Eukaryota; kingdom Viridiplantae; phylum Streptophyta; class Magnoliopsida; order Poales; family Poaceae; genus Avena; species Avena atlantica. Next base: position 514,027,746 of record OU342735.1, on the reverse strand, counting down.
TCCATACAGCTGACATGAATAACATAAGTTTTGCCACTATGAGAAGAATAAGTTTTTATAATTTACATTAATTCATATTTGCTTTTATAATTTTGCACTTTTTATAGTATGAGAGGAAAGATATTTTTACTAAACTGATTATAAGACGAACTAGACGAACTAAATTAAATACAATTTGTACTGAACCTTTATACTTTAGGTTTTTTTTTCACATGGTACCATATTAACATATATAATTTCTATTTTATTTTGGCATACTTTAACAACATAGCAATGTTGCTAACGGTTACCTTTAATTCTTTATTATGTTGTTGTGATGTATATGTTCAATAAACTTGTGCTAAATTAAATCATAAACAATAGTTATAACAAAAGTTCTTTCCTCAATTATGTTTTAAATATTGCATAAATCATAGTTTATATGAACTCATGTTAACGATATAAAAATCCTACAAACCTAAAAAGAATATATGTTCATAGTAGTTTCTTGTATATGACTATGTAGCTATATTGTTGAAACGTCTAGAAATATGAACATAACTATTCCATGATGTTGTACTGGTATTTTTGTAGGCGAACATTCCTTAGAAGTTAGGGTGGATTCAACACTAAGTTGACAACATGTGTATGCATGTATTATGCTTAGTATGTGACCGTGGGAAGATCAAACACCATGGAATGTAACATGATGTGGATTTTACTAAGTTTGCATGCTTTCACATAATTAATATGTGATCGAGAAATATGAGTCGTGAAATAATATTAAATTCAGGTGCTTCATAGACTATTTTTTTCAAATGCTGCAAAAAAAGTCAAAGAAAAAAAGGATGTGATATCCGCTCCGCGCGATTGACCGGCTAGGAGATCCCTTAAGATATGTGCAAAAAATCCCATATCGCGTTGTGATCATCCGATCAGTAAAGTTTTTCCATTTTCTTTTTTTCATCGGGCATTTTCACCGGGCCGACGCATCTCGTCCGAGCATGTACGAACTTATCCGCGGGGACGTGCGGAGCATGCGCGGCGTCCTAGCACGACGACCTATCTGGACAAACGCGTCTGACTCGATCCATCCGTGCATTAATCTGGGCAACGGTTGCGTCGGCCCGGACGTGCGCGGACAACTCGGTTGTCCTGCCTGTTGGTGCTGCTGGTCCACCCGTCAGCCACCGCGGCGTTGATTCAGACGCAACCGCAGTAACGATTCAGAGACGCTGCACGGAAGGATGACCGACGGCGGCCTGCACCATCAATGGCGAAGAGACGACACACTGACTTGCTGGACACTTTAATGCCGTCTTTTCGGCCTCCGCGCCGACATCCGATGTCGGCCCTTTTTAACTGGCCGTCCGTGACCATCTTCTCCCCACAGAACACCATCTTCTCCTCCTCCTTTTGGTTCTCCACTACCTGTAGCTAGCCATGACCGGCGGCGCTGGATCGAGGGGAGGGCGCGGTGGCCGTGGACGTCGAGGGAGGTGTGGAGGACGCGGCGAAATCACCGCGCCATCACGGTCTCCCTCACCGCCGTCGTCGCCCGAAGATTTCGACTCAGGCACCCAGTTCGCCTTGGTCACCCACCTCCGCATGCCGCGTGACAGGCTTCTCCTCCCCTGCAGGTTCGTGACGCTGAGCGGCGACGAGACGCCACCGCTTGTCATGCTGCGGGTGAATGGCTTCAGGACCAACAGGTACCCGGTCGATCTGTAGTTTGACCATCTCGGTCAGATGTACCTCGACAACGGCTGGGAGTGCTTCGCCCGCTCGCACCTGGTCGAGGCGGGCAACATCCTCGTCTTCAAGTACGACGGAGAAGGAAAGTTAGCCGTCCGCGTCTTCGACCACACCATGTGCCGCCGCTGCTACCACTCCGACTCTTCCTCCGACTCCGACGAGTAGGCTAGGTTGTGCGCGTGCATGTATGATCTATCAATATAGGCTTTGGGCATTTGCAATGAAAAATTTATTCGACGGGCAAATATATTACAAACAAGAGTACAACGGGTCGCCCGACATTGGTCATTCTAGCTAGGCGCCGCCTATGGGTCGACAATGCCCCATTCTACGCTGAGAGAGCAGTAGATCGCTTCCTGCGTCTATAGCTCTTCTTCGGCTTGGGGGAGACGAGCACGCAGGTACGCGTCGTCGGGATTGTCCCGCAATGTTTTGCGAATGTCGTCACGCACTTCCATGAGCGCTAGACGCCGACGGTGCCCCGGCTGAAAGACGTGGTTCATCACCTCGAACGAGAAACCCTCGTCGGTGGTCCTGTTGTTGTCGTAGTGAGAGCGGCGCAACTGTAGTGGCATATGAAATATATGCGGGTGCCCCGGAATCAGAGGAGGCTCCACATCCGGTGCCATCGGCGGGTTCGGCCACCACGAGGGCAGCGGGCGGTCAGGCGCCGCTTCTCTGGGGTTGCCATGGAACTCGTCGGGATGACGGCGGCGGCCAGGCATGGAGGTTTTTGTGCTATGGGTGGTCCTTTTTATGGATGTGATTGGACGCGGCGGGAAACGTCCAGAATTGACGGAAAGCGGCGGGAATACACTGAAAAATACGCCGGCGTTCGTGCGCGGACAGATGGATCGTACCGCTGGACGCGGTCGACCGAACAGGCCGGATCCCTCCCCATATCAACCATGCCCCGACCAAAACGAACATAAACATACCGCCCGAAGGAGATGCCCTAATAACTTTAGGTAGAAATGGTCGGCGTCTTCCCCATTTGCAACATCCGCACGTGTTCTCGGCCGGTCAGCCGGTAGTATCTTACGCTGTCGCTGCCGCGGTCTCGTCAACCATCGGACGTCCATATCCCAGCAGATTCTCAGCGCAGAAACTTCTCACCGGTTCTGTAGAAAATCTGGAGCCCAACCACCGTGCGTTAGTGTATCTCAGCATCTGGACGTGAACCTGCATTGACCTGACCTTTCGTGTTTCTTCACACCAGTCAGGTGTGCTGCATTTGATTTAGCCAATGGTTAAACAAGAAATCCGAACCGTGCTTAAAATAATCCAGTAGCTTTGATTTGGCATCACTGATCAGTAGTACTTCCTCCATTTTAAAATATAAGATGTTTGAGCTTTATGAAGCAAATGTTTTTAGACTAATTTTAATATGTAGGTTCCCTTATGTTTGAAATAAATCTACATACTAAAGAAGTTTAGGTATATTTTTTTCACAAAACTAAAATATCTTATATTTTAAAATAAAAGGAGTAGTAATCAGTGAAGTTCAGTATTATGAGCATCTGTCTTGGTCACATCGGAGATGGGACTGACTGACTGACTGACTGACTGACTGAGAGGAGCTCGTGCAGCTTGGAAAACATATACAGGAATAATGCAACTTGGCATTGCAGCTTCCTAGACACCCAAATCTCTTTGCTTGATCCCCATTTGATGATCAGTGCTGCTAGCGCTACTACACGCCAGGGAAGACATGGTCTCTGCGTTGGTTGGCGGGCTTGGTCCGTAAACATGGGACGGATAGGAGCGTATCTTCTGCAGGTTGGACCGCTGGAGGCTGGAGCAGTATGTCGACAAGCGCGTCCAGCCTTGCCATTTGCAGAGATATGAGATTGGTAAAACTTGCCTATGACAGGTACTCTTCGTCTCTTGTCCTCAACATTGGGTCAATCGTCTAAACTCAAACAACTGTAAAAGCTAGCCACTTGCTACACCTTTCCTCGAAGAGCAAGCCGAACAATTCGGTTTCTACAAAGGCGTCTAACAGACAACACGAATGCTACTGTCTTTCTCTCTAAAAAAAAAATGCTACTGTCTTTCCGGTTTTGGAATTCGTGAACCACACTGTACAGACTGAATGCATGCAACAAGTGGATACGTTGGTGGATCCCTGCAAGTTGCGCGGCGGCGGCCGTGAGTACTAGTACTACCGTGGTAACATGCATGACACACGGGCCATTTTCCTTGCGCGAAGAATCAGCAAAGAGCACAGAAGAAAAGCGCTTTGGTGAAGTGGAATCGTATCGTATCCCGGCAGCAGCAGCTGCTGCTGCTGCTGATGATGCTGTTTCTGGCCTCGATTGGCGAGAGTATCCCGTGGCACGCTCGCCTGCATGGAAAGAGAGCAAGAATCTTTCCTAAAGCGGCCACGGCTCCCCGTGTGGTACGAGGGCGGCCAAACCATCTCTATCGGTAACGGGGGAGGGAGATACAGAAGAAGATCGTGCGCCATGTGATTTTGGAAGTGGCTTCACGGGCGCGGCATGGCGTATCAGTTATGTTTGGAAGATGCGCGCATGCGGCAACGGCAAGAGCGTCATACACTAGCTCGTACGGCGTGCACGGGCGCGGCCCGGCGTGACGCCGACGCGATGTCGGCATGTGCGTTGGCACCCTGCTGCCGATCGAGGAGATAGGTGGCACGGCGGCACCAAACGCCGTGGACGTACGCGACACTGATCCCAGTCCATATCTACGTAGCTGGAGGCCAGCCAGAATCAATAGCATGGCTACAACTCTACATACTGGTTTTGCGACTAGACAGGATCCATATCAAGATTAAGCGATAACAATCTGATCCATACAGGTACGCAATGTCAACGCTACGTTATGGGAGGGAATCGATCGGGCAAATGGTAATATACTATAACATCGAGGGTGCTAATTAAGGATGGCAATGGACAAAGTATGGGCAGTACAGAACAATGAGATCTGGGGGGTGGATCTCCAGCCGCGGTCTCACAGCTCCATGTGACCGGATAGCTGGGAACCTGCTGCGCGCTCGCTCCGCTGGCTCGCCGGCGCCCCGCGCCGCCGGATGGTAGGGGGTCCCGCCCGCGCCGACCGCTGGGCGTCCCCGCCCTCGTCGCTGTGCCCCGCAGGGGCGGCCGGCCGCGTCTGCCCTTCCGCGAAGGTACGCTGCTCCCTCTCTGGCGGAAGCCGCCTTTCTGTCTGTGCAGGCTTCGTTGCGGGGAAGACGACGGCGGGCGGCGGATCCCCTCTGCCTGCCTCCTTCCGCCTCGGCAGCGAGCCGCCGGCCGGCATGCCCCCTCCCGTGGTTGTCTCCGCCGTCTCCTTCCCCCCCCCCCACCCCCCTGCGCTGGCTGGCCTCGGCTTCCTCGCGGCTCGCCGGCGCTCGGCGTGGCTGGTTCCCTGCCGCCGTCGTTCTCCGGCCGGCGGACGGCCGGCTCGTCCTCCTCTCCGCGTCCGGGGTCGTGCTGGATGCTCGGGAGCGTCGCCCCGGGGAATTCGTCCGGCAAGCTGGCTCCTAGTCCTTCCCTGCGCACGCCGTCAAGGTCGGGGCTCGGAGCCTCCCGGCGGCGGCGCCCACCTCTTCCCGCTCCTCCTCGCGACCCGTCTCGAGGCCGCCGAGACCGCTGTCGCCGGCGCGCGTCGCGGCTCTGGCGGACCTCCATGGCCTCGCGTGGGGCGACGTGGAGGAGGAGGAGCCGGCCGATGAGGGCCTCCCGCCGGAAGCGGAACCGGAGCTGCTCTCCGCGGCGTGGCCTCCGGGCGGCGACGGTGGCGTCTCCGAGGAGGAGCAAGGGGTCCCGACGGCTCGCGCCGCCTCACACCTCCTCCGCCCCTGCCTGGCGGACTTCCTGCCGCACGCGCGGGTTGCCTCCGGGCGACCTCGCCGGCGGGGAGTGCGCGCGGTAAGGCCGCCGCCGACGGCGCCTCAACAGGGGTGGGGTGGGGTGGGTCGGGGCGGTGGGCGGGTCGCTGGGCCTGGAGTTCGGGCGGGTCTGGATGTTGGGGCCGCTGTCTCTGGAGGCCCCCTGGGTAGCCTGCTGGGCCCGCGGCCCTCTCGGCCCACGAGGCCGCGGGGCGTGTTGGACCCCTGGCCTAACCTAACTGCTCCCCTTTCCCGTCCCCGCTCCCCACTCCCCGCCGCCACCTCTGGCTCCGCGCTGCCCCCGGCGACTTCGCCCCCTGACATCGCCCCCGGCCCTCCCCTCGCCCGCTCCTACCTGTCGGCCGCCATGGCCAACGGGCCTAGAAGCCCGCCTCCGTCGCGGGGTCCCCCGCCACCGGCTCCCCGTCGTGCCCTCTCCCCCCGGCGACGCTCCCCCCCCCCCCGCGTCGGGCCTCCCCTCCGGTGCGCAGACGCCCCTCCCCACGCCGGTCGTCGCCTGCCCGTGGGGCCTCCTCCCCGCCGCGGGGCTCCCGCCATCCTCCTTCCCGCGGGCAGGCGGGTACTTACCGCCACCCTGGGTGGAGGTCGCCCCCTCCCCCCCGCGACCTGCAGGACCGGCGCCCGTCCAGCTCCCCTCCCCGGGCCCGTCGGCGCATCGAGGACCCCCCCCCCCGCCGCCCGTCGCCCCAACAGCCTGATCTGGCGCGCGAGGAGCTCCTGCGGGATGCGGCGCTCCAGTCCCGGGCAGCGGCTGCCGTGTCGCGGCAGGGAGGGAGTCGGGCTGACGCTCCGTCCTGGCGCGAGGAGCGAGTCCCTGGCCAGCAGCCCCGGGCCACTTCGGGCTTCCAAGAGGGGGTGATTGCCGAGTCGTCGGCTCCCAAGAAGAAGAAAAGAAAGTCCAAGAAGAAGAAGAAGATGGCGTCGGTGCCGGCGGGTGGGCCGGCCGCGGTGGCAGCTGCTGCGCCGGGGGTCCTGGGCCCCCACCCTGGGGCTCCTCCCCCGGCCTGCCCTGGTCTTCTCCCCGCGTCAGCCATCCCGCTCCGCCGGGAGGCCTTGGAGTATTATGGCCATGGGGTTGATGGCGGCTTCTACGTCATCGACATGGGCGGCGTGCAAATGACCGTTCCGGAGACCCTGGCCATGGTTTCCATCCTCCCTGATCAGGACCTTCCCCCGGCGCTGGTGGTCACGGAGGACCTGATCCAGGAGGAGCTCCGCGCTGTCCTGCCTGGCCACGAGTGGCCGGTCCACCGAGTCTCCACGTCCGAGTTCGCGGTCCACTTTCCTTCGGTGGCGATCCTCCGCATGTGTGCCTGTGGTTCGTCCTTCACCCTGCCTCTCCACCAGCCGCGGGTCTCCATCCGACCATCTTCGGCCGCGCAGGAGACCGTGGCTACTCTCTCGGAGGTTTGGGTGCGGATCTCGGGGATCCCCCATGAGGCTCGGCGTCCTGAGGTGGTGGCCCTGTTGTCCCAGGCCGTGGGCAAGCTCACGGAGATGGACATGAGCTCCCTGCCGGGCCACGGCCCCATTCGCCTCCGTCTGCTCTGTCCGGCGATCTCCGTGTTCCCGGTCTCCCTCCCCCGCGTCTTCTTTGACCGGGTGGGCAGAGACCTCCTGGTGGAGCTGGACGAGGAGATGCCGGCCCATGGAGGCTCTCTCTCCCCCCCCCCTCCAGCCCCGAACCCCGCTGACGACGCGGAGCCCGGGGGTGGGGGATCCGAGGACTCCGATTCTGGGTCTGACCCCGAGTCGCCCCTGACCGCTGACGCCTCGCCACCGGCCCCCCCCACGGCCTCAGGATGGAGGTACCGGGGGCCCCATGGCCCTGCTTCGCGCGGACGCTATCCAGGATGTGCCCCCCTGTCGCCCGGGGTCTCCCAGTCAGTCGCTGAGTGCTCCTGCCAAGGTGGCCCCGGTCGATGTCCCCCGCTGCTTCCGATCCGATCCGACGTTCTCCATCGACCTCCCCATCACCCAGTACGGCTCCAACCTGGACGCGGACTTGGCCCTGATCTCCGGCGCCCCCCCGTCTACGCTCATGTCCTCTGATGGGGAGACCTCGGGGAGTGTGGGGCTGGTGGTTTGCTCCCCCCAGTCGCCCCGTTCCCCTGGGGTGGTCTGCTACTCCCTCGCCCCGGATACTCCGGACCCCTCTTCGGCTGCCGCCGGAGAGGTGCCTCCTCCCTCCCCTGAGGTGGCCCTCTCGCTCCGTCGACACAAGACTCCCAGGCCTCCCCCGCCTCCGCCGTCCCGCCACAGTGTCCGCCTGGCTGGGGCAAGGGTGGGCCTCTCTGGGCCGGAGCCGACAGTGGCCGAGCGGGCTGCTATTCGTGTCGCGGCTAGGGATGAGTTCTCAGGTACTTCCCCTGCCCCCCTGTTCGTCTTTCTGACCCTGACCCATCTGGTTTTCCTGGCTCGTCGTTCTGTGTCTTGTCTGAGGTTTCGCTGGCCCACCTGGGTGAGGTGGCTGATGATTGTGGCATCGTGTTCCGTGGTGAGAAGGGCCCCCGGGTTGAGCAGCTGGCCGCCATTAAGGCGCGGGAGGGGTACGCGGGTGCGATCGCGGCTGCTCGAGCGCGTGATGCTCGGGAGCGTGAACGCGCCCAGATCCTGGCCGTGGCTAGGTCCTCTGGACCTGGTCCCAGCACGGATCCCCCCCTGCGCCTGATGGGAGGGAGGTCCTTCGGGAGTCTACCCCGAGGGGTAGACCTCGGGGTAGACCTCCCAAGGCTGCCGCTGCCCGATCCCTCGCCTGTCGTGCCCTGTCGGTCCCCGCTCAGGGGACCCTGGAGGCTTGAGGTTCCCTATGGATCTCAGCCGGGCCTTTCGGGTGTTCATTTGGAACATCCGTGGGTTCGGGCACGAGGGTCGTCGCCGCCAGATCAAAGAGTATCTTCGCTTGGAAGCGCCGGATATTGTCGGCCTTCAGGAAACGATCCGCCAGGACTTCTCTATTGCTGAACTCGAGGGCCTCTCTCGCCACAAGTTCTGCTGGTCCTGGCTTCCGGCTAGTGGGCACTCTGGGGGAATCCTCCTTGGGGTCAAGGAGGACACCTTTGAGGTGGATGATATGGACCGCGGGGACTTCTTTGTGAGCATGTCCCTCACCCATAGACAATCTCGTTTCAAATGGGAGATGATCATTGTCTATGGCCCCGCGGACCATCGGAGGTCCACCGAATTCCTGCTCGAGCTGAAGCTGAAAGTGGAACGGACTGAGATCCCGGTGGTTGTTGCCGGTGATTTCAACCTGATCCGCACGGTGGAGGACAAGAGCTCGGCGAACGTGGACCTCCCTAGGATGCGTATGTTCAATGACTGCATTGCGGATCTTGCGCTGCGCGAGATTGCGCGGGTGGGAGCTAGATTTACGTGGACCAATAAACAGCTTGCCCCGATTCGCAGCGTCCTTGATCGCGCCTTTGTCTTTGTTGACTGGGAAGTGATGTTCCCTCTTTGTTCTCTTCGGGCTGTGACTAGGATCGGCTCCGACCATACCCCCCTCCTTCTGTCCTCGGGAGGGGGCCGTCCGCCTAGACTGAACCGCTTCCACTTTGAATCCTTCTGGCTCCAGAAGCAAGGATTCGTGGAGGCAGTTCGGGCCAGGTGGCTGCTGGCGGCCGCTTCTCCCCCCCAGGCACACTCTGCGGTGGATATCTGGCATCATTGCACTAAGATATCCCGCCAGTTCATGCTCGGGTGGGGGGCCAACCTGGGGGCTGAGCTCAGGTCACAGAAGGAGTCCATCTTGCGGGAGATCCAGGCTTTGGACCGGGAGGCTGATCTTCGGGGCCTGTCGGCGGAAGCTTGGTCCCATAGGTATGCCCTGGAGACCTCCATTATGGAAATCTACAAGGGCGAGGAGGCGTTCTGGCGTCAGCGGAGTCGCCAGAACTGGACTGTTCAGGGGGAGTCGAACACGGCCTACTTCCATGCCATCGCCAATGGGCGGAGGAGGAAGTGCTCGATCCCCTGCCTCTGGGAGGGAGGGGCGCTGTTGGAGGCTCCACAGGCACTTTCCTCCCATATTTATAGCTTCTACAAGTCCCTCTTCTCGGTGGCACCCTCATCGGGCATCTCGCTTGCCCCGGCCTTCTGGACAGGGGGAGCGCTGGTTACCCCGTCTGAGAACGCGGTCCTCACACGACCGTTTCTCGCGGACGAGGTGGCGGCGGCCCTGAAATCTATGAAGACGGGGTCGGCGCCGGGCCCCGATGGCCTGCCGGTGAGCTTTTTGCAAACGTTCTGGGATCAACTCCAACCGGTGATCTTGCAGATGTTCCAGGAATTCTATACTGGGACTCTGGTGATGGCGCGTCTGAACTTTGGTGTGATTTCTTTGATCCCCAAGGTTGTGGGGGCCACAGACATCCGCCAATTCCGTCCCATCACAGTGATCAATGTCATTCAGCGCCTCTTTGCGAAAGTATGTGCTATCCGGTTGGCGCCGGTCTTAGAGAGACTCACGCACCCCCTCCAGTTCGCGTTCTTGAAGGGGCGCCTCATTCATGATGATGTCCTTGCCCTCCATGAGATTATTCATGAGGTCAAGGTACACCATCAGAAAGGGGTGTTCCTCAAGCTGGACTTCCAGAAAGCCTATGATCGGCTGGACTGGGCTTTCCTGCGACTTGTCCTAGAGCGGAGGGGGTTCGATGATCGCATGATTTGCTGGATTATGCAGTTTGTGACGAGTGGTAGGACGGCGATCAATATCAATGGGGAGATTGGACCCTACTTTACCCCCTCCTGTGGGGTGAGGCAAGGGGATCCGATCTCCCCCTCCTCTTTAACTCCGCGGTGGATGCCCTTGCAGAGATTTTGGATAGAGCCAAAGTCGCTGGACACATTACTGGTGTGGTAGGGCATCTGATCCCGGGAGAGGGTATTTCTCATCTGCAGTACGCGGATGATACCATGATCATGGTGCAGGGCTCGGACCTAGACATCAGGAATTTGAAATTCTTGCTGCTCTGCTTCGAGACCATGTCAGGGCTCAAGATCAACTTCGACAAAAGTGAGGTTATGGTCCTAGGGTTTGATGACGTCGACCGGCAGCGTATAGCCGACAATCTCAACTGCTCCCTGGCGGAATTCCCCATTTCCTACCTGGGGTTCCCCATGCGAGAGTCTCGGGTGTTGATCAAGGATCTTGCTCCCCTGGTCACGCGTGTGCGCTCGAGGTCCGAGCCTTGGCGAGCGCGGCTCACGTCGAAGGGGAGCAAAACGGTCCTGATCAACTCCTGTCTCTCGAGCCTTCCCATGTATCAGATGGGTCTGTACCTACTGCCCGAGGGAATCCATGCCGACCTTGCTAAAGAATTGTCGCGATTCTTCTGGGCGGCTAGGGACGGACATCAAAAATACCATATGGTGAAGTGGGCGGACGTTTGCGCCCCCAAATGCTTTGGGGGCATAGGTATCCTGGACTCCCGGCGCTTCAACGTGGCCCTGATGCTGAAGTGGGTGTGGCGCATTCTGCGAGACGACGGGGGGCTTTGGCTGCAACTTATCAAGGCCAAATACCTCCGCGGCCGGCCCCTATTGGCCTGCGACCGGCGGGAGGGGTCGCAGTTCTGGAGATCTATTCAGGACATTAAGCACTACATTGGCCGTGGCATCTCCTTCGTAGCTGGGGATGGCCAGGGGATCCGCTTTTGGCTTGACCCCTGGCTGTTCCCGGTCCCGTTGGGGATCCGGTTCCCCGCTCTCTTTGCCATATCGGCCTCTCCATCATCGCTGGTCGCGGAGAATTTTCGGGATGGGTTATGGAATCCCCTGTTTCGCCGCACCTTCAACGAGGTGGAGGCTGCCGAACTCCAATCCTTGATGGGGGCCTTGCCTATGGCCCTCTCCCAGGGGAGGGATGTGGCCGCCTGGCTGCTCCTCCCCTCGGGTGAGTTCTCGGTGAGTTCGGCCTATAAGGCCCTTTTCCAGGGCCCGGCTAGGACGTGGTCGGGCCCCCTTTGGGAGGCGCCACTGCCCCTTAGTATCCGCATCTTCGTTTGGCAGCTCCTCAGGGATAGGTTACCGTCGGGGGTGGAAGTCTCCAAGCGTAACGGTCCCGGTGACGGCCGGTGCCCCCTATGTGGGACTCCGGAGTCGTGCTCCCATATCATGTTCTCTTGCTTGGCGGCACGGTTCTTATGGAACTTTGTTCAGGAGGCGCTAGGTCCGACTTGGCAGGCACAGGAACTGGGGGAGTTCCTGCAGGCCCAGGCAAATCGGACCGGAGGAGGACGCCGCCTTTTCTGGCTCCTCTTCGCAGCCCTATCCTGGACGTTGTGGAATGTGCGCAACAAGATGGTGATCGAACGGATTTTCCCCACCCGGGCGTCTGACTCAGTTTTTTCTTTGCTTGCCTTCCTCCAGCAGTGGTCCCCCTTGGTGCGCTCGCGTGATCGCTCCGCGTTCGAGTCTTCGCTCCGGGCGCTGCGCGCTGCGGCCCTCCCTTTCGCGGCACCGTCGTCGGCTCCCCCCGCGGCCGCCCTGTCGACCTGATGGACACCGTCTCCCCTGGTTTCCCTCCTTTTTTGGTTTCTTCTTTGGGCTTTGATGTGCTGTGGCCCCAGCGTTGGTGCGACCTTTTTTCGCTTCTTTGGCCTCGGCCGTGTTGGTTGTGTGTCGGTCCCTTATTGCACTTGGATTGTGCTTTATTTATAAAGCGGGGCGCGAGCCTGATTCGAGAATATACTATAACATCATAAGTGCTGCACTAGTCTGCGCGCAACACGCACCTGGAAGAACTAATTTGAACTTGGACGGTCAATAGGTCAGATAGTAGGGCGTTTTAAAACTGTGTTGTCAGCTATGTTCCTCTGTCTTGAATATACAAGGAAAACAAAAGAGAAGGCCCCGTGTCGCTCAATGGGGCGACATGGTCGGCAGCCCTGACATGAATATGTGTATCACCAACAGGACTTAAAACGAACAACATATTCACAACACTAGCATGACCATAAAATATATTATATTACATAAACGGAATAACCATGGTTTTTAGACTAAAACAAACAAGATCCTGATATAGTTATTTTACATAAGTTGTAAAATAAATACTGAAAGTAGATATAGAGGCATCATGCCAACATCGACCCCTATTACACTCACTTTGTTACCTATACGCATTGGGACCTCATCCTTTGCTAGTCTTCCATATCGGTGGATGGAGGCAAGCTTCCAATTAACACATGACCATGTGCTATAATTGTTTGAAACTTAGGAAACTCGGTATAACACATGCTATTATGGTCCAAAGTATTCCGAAAACAACCAATGGAGTTCCTGAACAGAGGAATATATTAAGTAAGTCGGAATACATCTACTTTTTATGTTCACAATTTTAAACCATAGTTAACAAGAGACATGACATTCAAATAAAATGTGAGCATAAATGTTTACTTTTTTTTACCTTTGTGACAAAGACATTTTACTTACTTTGTATTTTATTTTGAAACAAAGATAATGCAGCTCAAAGAAAATAAAGGCTCACATGTTATCCAAAAGCCTTATCGTCATTCTCCCCTATAGGACTTGAAGCAGCAGGGTCTTGGAGGCCTACTGTCCCGCCTCGTGGTGCACGCCGCAAGACGTGATGGGGGAAGAATGGCGACTGATCAAAGCTATGGAACCGAAGGAACTAGGTTTTGGTATCGGAGGCCTACCGTCCCGCCTCGCGGTGCATGCCGCAAGACGTGATGGGGGAAGAATGGCGACTGATCAAAGCTATGGAACCGGAGGATCTAGGTGTTAGTATCGGAGGCCTACTGTCCCGACTCGCGGTGCACGCTGCAAGATGGGATGTGGAAGATTGCCGACTGGTCAAAGCTATAGAACTGAAGGCACTAGGTGTTTGTGTATCGGAGGCCTATTGTTCAACGTAGAGGAATCAAAGCAGAATGATCTCTGAGGCATATTGTTTTAATATTTATATACCTTTTATACTAGTAGAAGAGCGAGATTCACAATATACTGCTGATAAGACAAACTAAATTAAATACATTTTGTACTAAACGATTATACCTTTTAGTTTTTTTTTCACATGACTACAATGATGAAGCTTAGGAGGGTACACAATATCTCCGAAAATGGACTAAATAGCTGCAATGATCAATTAATTCGTTATTTATTCTTTGTACTATGAGAAAAACGAGAATTTACAAATTAGCTGAACCGTTTTCTGTTTTAATACTTTAATACTTTATATACTATGAGAATAGAGCGACGTTCACATTATGGTGATGATAAGATGAACTTAATTAAATACAATTTGTACTAAACTATTATACCTTTTAGTTTTTTACATGCCATTATATTAAGATGTAAAAATTTCTATTGCATTTTTTGGCATAGTTACTCTTAGTAGTACTTCTTTATTACGTTTTCTTTGTAATATATATGTTCGAATAAATTTTTGCTATACTAAATTTTAAACCATAGCTATAACAAAAGCTATTTCCAAAAAATCATGAATTTATGTTAACGATCTAAAAAGCCTCCACAACTAAAAAATCATGTTAACAATAGATTCTCTTATATGAATATGTAACTATATTGTTGAAACGTCTAGAGTATGAACTTAACTATTGGCATGATTTTTTACTGATATTTTTGTAGGCAAAAACTCCTTAGAAGTTAAGGTGGATCCAACACTACTACGTCGAGAACATGTACATCGCAGCGGATTCTGGCGCAGAAACTTCTCACCTGTCACGTAGAAAAACCTCGAGCACAACCACCGTGCGTTGCGTTGGTTTATCGATCTCACTATCTCAGCATCTGGACGTAAAACCTGCATTGACCTGACCCCTTCTTGTTTCTTCACACCACTCATGCGTGCCGCGCTTAGGCTTAGTCAAAGGTTAAACAAGAAATCTGAACCACCGAGCTTCGAATAATCCAGCAGCTTTGATTGGGCGTGACTAATCAGTGTAATCCACTACTGTGCGCGCGCATCTTGGTCACATGGGACGGGAGGGACTGACACGAGCACGTTGCACGCAGCTTTCCGTATCTCTTTGCTTGATCCCCATTTGATGACCAATGCTGCCGCTACAGGTACACGCCAGGGAAAAGATCGTCCCTGCGTCTGCGTCGGTTAGGCTGCTCATAGTGGGAGTAACATAGATAGTAACATACATGCCATCTAGGCAAAAAGAGTGATGTGACAAACAATTAATGAGGAGAGAGGCAAATGAAGTAACATAATATGTTACCATCACATCACACTTCGCAATACAAAGTGAGTCTACAAATCAATTAATGAAGCTTACCACACATATGACACTCTCCACTATGAAGGTAGTAACTTAGACTAGTAACATAAACATGTTACTAGTCTAAGTTACTCCCCACTATGACCAGCCTTAGCGAGCCTGGTCCTGATCGGAGGAGGGAGACGGCGACAAGAATGCCGCCGATTGGAGCGTATATCTTCGACAGGTTGGACCGTGTTGAGTAATCTGTCGGCACGCGCGTCCAGCCTTGCCATTTGCAGAGATAAGAGCTTGTCTAATGGAACCCTTAAACCCTTAAATAACCGTTTTTTTACGGATTCGAAGGTCCAAATATCAAATAGTGAAACCCTTAGACCCTCAAAATAATTTGAGGGTTGAGCTTCCAACCCTTCCTCCGACCTATAGAATTGAGGGTTGGAGCCTCCAACCCGGCCTCCTTCCGTTTCAGGGTGCCAACTATTTCTTCCTCTTCCCTCCCCCCGCCTCCTCCCACCTCGCGCCGCCGGCCACCTCCCCCGAGCTCCCCTCGCCTCCCCGTCCCCGTCCGCCACCTCCGGCGGCCGAATCGGCAGCCCCCGCCTCCTCCTCCCCTCGCCCGACCTTTTCCCGCCGCCGCCCGAGCTCCTCCCGCCCCGCATCGAGCTCCTTCCCTCCGCTCCGTCCCGCCCCGAGCCCGCCGCCGACCCGGCCTCCTCCCGCCGCCCCGAGCTCCTCCTGCCCCTCCTCGACGTCCTCCCGCCGCCCGAGCTCCTCTCGCCCCTCCTCGACATCCCCCCGCCTCCAGGAGCTCCCGTCCCAGGAGCTCCTCCCCCCGAGCTCCTCCCGCCCGAGCTCCTCCCGCCGGAGCTCCTCCAGCCCGACGAGCTCCTCCCGCCCCCGAGCTCCTCCCGGCCCCGAGGTAAATTTTGTTCTTATTTTTTTTCGTAAATTGTGTTGATATTGTTGGTAAGAAAAATAAGCAATTTTTTGTTGTTGTAGATGGACACCGACGACTCCATGTCGTTGTCCTCCGAATCCAGTTGGTCTTCATCGGACGATTCGGACATCGAGGAGTTGCTTCAAGACGACGACGTCAAGATGATGGGCCTCCTCGTCGACGCGCAAGAGTTCGAAGACCGCTTGAAGCTATTGGATCAGAGGAGAGGATCGATGATGGGACGAGTCACCATTTACCGCAATCGTGCTCTCGGGCACGAGCAACTTATGCGAGACTACTTCGTGAAGCACCATCCGACATACCGACCTCGCCTCTTCCGGAGAAGGTACCGAATGCGTAGTTTGTTTGTGAAGATTGTTAATGATTGTGAGGCCGCCTAGGATTACTTCAAGAGTCGTAGGTCCGCCTCCGGTCAATTGGGGTTTAGTGCGTACCAAAAGATATCGGCGGCAATGCGTGTGCTCGCCTATGGCATACCCGCGGACTATACCGACGAGTATCTTCGCATTGGACAAGCTACAACCACGGAGACCGTCTGTAGGTTTGCAAGGTTGGTCATCCGGTTGTATGGTGATTGGTACCTTCGAGCACCCAACGAGGAAGATACAAAGTGATTGGTACCTTCGGGCACCCAAAAAAGAGGCTCATTTCACAAGGGCATAAGAGGCAGCCCGCAAAGATATTGAGAGAGCTTTCGGTATTTTGCAAGCAAGGTTTGCCATAGTCCGGGGTCCAGCTCGTTTTTGGGACAAGGACACTTTGGAGAACATCATGAAATATTGTGTGATTCTACACAACATGATCCTAGAGGATGAGAGAGGGTTAAACCTCCCTTGTTTCTATGACAATGTTGGCACCCGTGTGCAACCGCAAAGGAACCCCAATCACCTAGAAGCTTTTCTTGAAGCACATCGTGCGATTGAGAATGCAAACACTCATTGTCAACTCCGGGATGATCTTGTAGAGCACCATTGGCAGTTGGATGGGCGGCGCCAAGGCTCATGATGTGTCTTTGTTTCACTTTGCTATCTCCTATTTGCTTCAAACAATTTTTTTAATTTGCAAAAAACATTGTTGTAATAATTGGAATGATTATCTTGTGCTTGAGAGTACTATTTGGTGTTGTAATAATAACTAGAATGATTATTGTTTGCTTCATATGGTGATATTTGTGATATGAAACTGTGATAAGGGTTTGAGGGTTTGAGGGTTGAGACAAATACTAGAACCCTCGAACCCTCAGTTTTAAGGGTTTGAGGGTTCTATGTTTACCCTCCACCCTTAGATTTAAGGGTTTGAGGGTTCGAGTAAATGACCCCTGTTTTTCACATCCCACAAGTGCTTGAATATGCCAATTCTCGATCCTTAAGAGTTTAAGGGTTCCAGTACACGTGCTGTAAGAAACCTGTAGGTCTTCGCTGTGTGCATAGTGCTATCGACAGGTTCATATTCCGTGGTGTGAACACAGCGTACGTGCCGCCGGTCAGTGTGAGCACCCAACCATCACTTTCTAGCTAAGCCTGTCTCCAAGCCATCTTCTTACTTTGGACAACCAAGATCTTCGTCGGTCAGTCAGTCAGTCCTATATTGTACTACTCCCTCCGTTTAAAAATATAAGATGTTTTAGATTTGTGAAGGAGATGTATCTAGACATATTTTAGTGTATAGGTTCAAACGAATCTAGACACTAAAATGTGTACATCTCATTTACACATCTAAAACATCTTATATTTTCAAACAGAGGGAGTATAAAGCTAGCTGCAACTTGCCTCGAAGAGCAAGACGAACAACTTGCTTTCTCCCAAAGGCAAATCTACAGACAAGGCGAAAGGCCCCCACCGCCTTGCCGGTTTCGGAAACTGCGAAGTGCGAACCACATTCTTTTTCTCCCCGTACGTGCTGCTCTGCAGACTGCAGCCAAGTGGATACGATAGGCCATGGATCGATGAGGATCCCTGCTGCAAGTTGCGTCGAGGCCGTGGGCGCGTGAGAGGAGATCCTCCTCGGAAAGACGTGAACGGATCACGGACATGGAGAGTGTTCTATCGCAGCAGCAAGCATGCATGGCACGGTTAGCTTTCCTTGCCCGAAATCTGTTAAAAGCAGAGAAGAAAGCGCTTTGGTGACGGGAAACCGTATCGTATCCGACGTTCTGCTCACGGTGGCCTTGTTTGTCGAGAGGATCCCGTGGCACGAGCTCAAACCACCTGCACGAGGTGTTGCCATGGAAAGCGAGCGAGCAAGATTCTTTTCCTACGACGACGAGAACGGCGATTTCGATCCCAGCTCATCACTCGACAGCTTCAGCTGAGTACTGCTCAGGAATAGAAGAAGATCGCCGCGGATATGATCGGCTGTGATCTTGGAGGTGGCTTCACGGGAGCTTGGAGGTACGCACGCAGGTGGGCGTTACGTACGGCCGTCGTACAGCGCGTATCGGCTGGGTTTGGAGGACGCGCGCATGCGGCAGGGTGCAAAGCGAGATACTACTGTCAGCAACGGCAGAGAGAGCGTCAGACATGGTTACAAGTTAGCGGTGACGGCGACGGCGAGGTCGGCCTGAGCTAGCGGTGACCTGATCGGACCACCCTGCCGATCGAGGAGGTGGTAGCTCGCGGGACGCGGCGCGGTACCGATTTCGACCGCCAGCACAATCACTAGCCTAACTTCACCTACTCTGCTCATGCCGATCACTGGCACGGCGGCACCAAATTAAACCGCCGTAGATCATTTTGGCCGGAGCAAGCGCTGATCAGTTCCATATATGTTTCCATTATTACATATATATCACCGCCTCACGGTCTCCATCCTGATGCATCATGTCATGTCTACGTAGCTGTCTAACTCGCCCCCAGATCATTAGGATCACACGGACTATTCTTCTTTTCTCAAGGAATATAGTATAGTATGGATTAGTGCAAGTGCAACTAAGCGGGATCCGTATCAGGATTATGCGATATAACAATGCAATGGATACAGGTAGCCAATGTCAACGGGACGGGCTAAATTTAACAAGCAGTAGTGCAGCAGTCACGCAGCACACACCTGGAAGAATTATTTTGAATCCGGGCGGTCGAGAAGTCAAATGGCATGCCGTTTAAAAAACTGTGCTGTTCCTCTTGGGTGTAGTGCCAGTCAAGTACGTCCAGAAAAATCATTTTAGGGCATTATGTGGTGAACTTTAGCCATAAGGTGGGACTCACCTCTCTTGTAAAATTTTCCACTATGTATAAGGTGAATTTTAACCTTAAGCTGGGACCCATATGTCTCATCATACACACTCATACATGAGAGGGAAGAGATGATAAATTATTTTTCTATTGCTTGTGGACAACCTATAAGCTTAAGGTCACCTATAAGCTTATGGACAACTCATATTTCTTCCACTATGTATAAGGTAGACTACAAGCCTTGCCACATAGAATTTAAGGTGTGTTTTTTTACACATAGTGGATGCCCTTAATCGAAGCAAACAGGCAATGTCAAGTACGTCCTGCAAAATGGTTTGTGATACACCGTTGTGTACTCGTGCGTGTCATTTCCGGACTTGGATATTCCTTTTTCTTTTCTTTTGGAGGAATGGCTTGGAATCTTGGGTACTCTTGTTCAGTACAAAAGGGGTGCAACTTGCGGCTGCATGGGCATGACACCTCGGTTCGCTTTGTCCCAAATGCATTGGCATATAATCCCTCCTTTTATAATATATAATAATATAAGATGTTTTAGTTTTTTAAAAACCAATGTATCTAGACATATTTTAGTGCGTTGTTGGTTCACTCCGAATCTACACACTAAAAGATGTCTAGATATACATTTGTTTCAGAAAAGTTAAAACATTTCATATTTTAAAACGGAGTAGTATAATGCAGAAGACAGGATGTAGTACGTGTATTTCTGGTTTTGTGTATTAATTCCACTATTATGTTATAATGTTTGATGCTGAGTTTTTTTTTGACATGTTTGATGCTAAGTTGATATCATTAGAAAGTGTTCTTCAACATTAATATGCGTATAACATAATCGAGATACTACCTCTGTTCCACAACTTGCTAAAATTGCTTACATTATGGAACGGAGGGAGTATTTTTTATCAGAACTCCACTCAAAGATTTGTCTTCAAAAGCTCATGCGCCTTATTCATAAAAACCGAGAGAGTATGGTAGTAAGTTTTTTACCTTCTGCAACGAAGTGAGTTGTCGGTCGATAGATCCTATGCAAGTAGCACATCGAAGAGAGCACTAGAAAGCGTGAATGAATCACGAAAAGGAGTTACGCAGTATTACATCCATTCTTATACACACAACATTTTAGGAGTTTATGGTGTACTGTTATCGCATATTGGCTTACAACATAACGCATCACACTTTTTGTTTCTGAATCAACAAAGAACTAAACGGAAATCGCTTTGGCAACCGAGAATCATGTCATACACATTGTTGGCCTCATATGGTGAGATAATTCATGGCAAAAGGCATACAGTGATTAGCTCAAAGTAAAACCCAATCCAAACTAATGATTAATTAGTTCGTGAACACTTGACAATTTTGTGGGTTGTGGACATTTGAAAATTTTGTGGAGTTTTGAAAGTTTGTGTGTTATGGTGTACACTAATTAACTTCGTCCCATCGTGTATCATATTGCGGTACTTATGATGATCTAGTGTGCCATATATATGTGGTTTGATGATGTGTGATATTTTTTATGCTTATATGCTATGAATTATGTAGTTATTAGTGAAGTGCTTTGAATTACAAACCAATATTCTGACACAGCTTTGCTGAGTATAAGACACATCAAAGAAGCATTGTCGTGTGTAACAAGGACGCATGTTGCGTCCGATAGTAACACACGCCAAGATACCACACTCGGCAAACGTAACTACCATGTGGCCATCGTTTCTGTCGGCTGGCCATGAAGTTGCTTTTCTTTTACCACAAATTGATATGGCACACTATAAAGGCTTTGCCGAGTTCCCGGAAAAGAAACACTTGAAAAAACTTGTTTTTGCGGATTTAGATTTAAGGGATTACAAATTTGATATTCAAGTCTAACTAAAATAAATACAATTTATATTAAAAATTTATACTTTTAATATTTATTCCACATGTCATTATATGGACGGTAAACTTTTCTAGTATATTTTGGGCATAGTCAACACCATAGCGATGTTGCTAGCCGTAATTTGTAATGTTCTTCATTATGCACATGTAATTTATATGTTCAAATAAACATTTCCTCTATGAAATTTGAACATTATTTTATAAGAAAAGTTCCTTCTTCAATTATGTCTAAGAATTGCGTAAACTATATATTTTGTATGTGTTTATGTTAAATATATAAGCCGCGAAGGCAATAAATATGGTAATAGTAGTTTCTACTATATAACCATCTAACCGTCTTAGTTGAAACATCTATAGTACAAATCGTACAGTTGGCATAATTCTTTATTGATATTTGGATTGCCATTATAAATGACGTTTTAGGGTTACGGACAAACTTGATGAACTTCGTACGAGCACATGGTACGGGGCGTCCGCATGTACCCCCGTATCGATGCTTGTCAATGCATCAGTATCCTTCGGTGTGTTTAGTCGATATGAGGTATGGGCACGCGATACGGGGACGCCTACTTGTACCGGTGGTAGTTATTGCCTCTAAGCGGATGGAAAATTTTCGACATGGTATATCCACACGGTAAGGACACGTCTACCCATAAGGATGATCATTATTACTTACTGTAACCTCTTATTTTGCTTTTTCTCTTCTTCTTTTTTCCATCAAACTTGCAAACCCACTTTGGTAAGGAATTATTTTTTGCATAACTCTCACAAACAACTTTATTAGGAAAACAAAAATAAACCTTTTAATTTTCACTAAGATGGGTTGACTTCCATCAAACATTAAGTTGGTCAATTTAGTTCAACCAAAATTATGATTCCACATACGCAACTTTGGCGGCTCATTATCAAAGACACTTACCACTTGAATCCTTTTAGAAGTTGGAATATATTTTTCACCGCTTTCTAATTTCTTAGAAAAAATACCTGATGAACTCATCGTCATAAATACCGAAGACTATTTTTCTTAAGCACGTTCAACAGATGCACCTACAGTACTAAAGAAAGGTCTTCCAAATAGAATAGATAATTTTTTATCTTCTGGCATTTCAATCAAATATAATAAAATTAGTAGGAATAACATGCTTATCTTCTGGCATTTCAACCACCTTCTCTTCATCCTTTTCCTCATTGTCGGATATGTATTCTTGGCCTAGGAAGCCCTTACCATCACGCCTATTGTTCCTCTTGTAACTTTCATTGATGGGGTTGGGCTTCAATCTTGGTTTGGCACCTTCTTCATACTTAGGTTTGTCAAGCCTCTTCTCATAAGGACACTTGTCGGCAAAATGGGTTGCCTCATCACAATTGTAGCACGTCCTCTTCTTCTCACTTGATCCCATTGAGCTTCTTCTTCTTCGGAAATTCATGTTCTTGGTGAAGAGAGCAAGTTGAGAGAGCATATCATCAACTCCATCAACATCGCTATCTTCATCACTAGCAACATCTTCTTGCACTTGCTTGGCCTTTAATGCTAGAGAGTGGGAAGACCCGATAGCACGGTTGATCTCCTTTATCTTTTGCCCTTCATCCGCCAAGTTATCCGTGGCAACTAGATAAGAGACTAGATCATCAGGAGTGAATTGATTAGCTCTATCAAGGAGTTGCAAGTTCAAGGAAAGCTTCTTGTCGGTGACCGTGATCATGGAGACAATCTTGGACTTGATAAGTTCATCCTTCAAATTGAATCCATCATCATACTTCTCACACCCTAGGCCACCAATCTTAACACGGAGGGCAACGAGTCGCTTGTATGCTTCAGCAATAGTCTCACCATCATGGTTCATGAACATGTTCATCTCAGACTTGGCAGCTTCATACTTGGATTTTTGGATAAGAGAGGTTCCCTCTTGGAGAATGACAATCCTATCCCAAAGATCCTTTGCGGTGGGGATGTCGCTGACTTTATCAAGGAGAGTGCGGTGAATGGCACTCCTTATCTTTTCACAAGCCGTTGCATTTAGTTGGCGGTCGTAGTACTCTCCCGGGGTGAGGTTGTTGGGATCATGAGGGTGGAAACCGGTGCATACAATCTCCCAAAGCTCAACGCTGTAGCTGCGAAGATGAGATTCCATAGAAGCTTTCCAATGAGAGAAATGAGTTCCATCATAATGAGGTGCAGGACCCGAACCATTAATATGAGGCATGGTGTTCTTTTGCTTAGGATAAACATAAGGGAATTGATTAGGGGGCGTGGAAGTTTTTGACGAGCCGCCCTCATGAGTAGACTCAGCATCCTTATCCTTCTCGGTGTCCATTGGTCTCCCTTGAGGTACTACCAATGGATTACCAAGAAACGCCCCATCGCCAATGGCCTTAAGTTGTCCTTCTAGGTAACTCATTCGAACAAGGAGATCGGAATCTTCCTTGGCCTTTTCAAGGGCACCCTTGGCTAAGATTTCACGAAGCTCCTTGACCGAATAAGTTTTTTCCTCCTCATCATCGGATAAAACCATCTTTTCTCTTAGGCGGTAAAGCCCTTGGCTCTGATACCAATTGAAAGTGTAAGATGGTTAACCTAGAGGGGGGTGAATAGGTTTCTACAAAATTCTTTATAATCTTTTGCAAGTTTTAGGCTTTGCGGAATATAAGTGAGCCTAAATGCAAACTCAACCTAGAAGATTTACAAGGTACTTCAAGCTCGAAGGCTATCACAAGGTAAACAACACAAGTAAGAGATCGGTTAAGGAATAACCGAAGCACGCGGAGACGAAGATGTATTCCCGTGTTCACCACCTTTGGGAAGAGGGCTACGTCATGTTGGAGAGGTGTGAGGTTCCACGAAGGATTCCTCACGCGCCACAAAGGCTCACCTTCTTCTCCGAGCCTATCCCACGAATGAATAGCTCACTTACTCGTGGTAGACTTTAAGGTAGTCTCCAAACGCTCACAAACTTTCCATGGAGCAAATCACAAGCCGAATGCCTCCGGGCGACCCTAGCCGCCTAGGGTTTCCCACAAACCCAAGAGTAACAAGCTTACTCGATGAACTCAAGGGGGAATGAACTTTGGCTTGGTGGAAACGTAGATCGGGACCTCCTCTTTCTTTCTACCAAAGGGATTTAGATTTGGTTGGGTAGAATGGGAGATCCTCAACCTTTTGTGTTTCAACAATGGAGAAGAGAGAGAGAGAGCTTCAAGAAATGAAATGTTAGCTCAAGTACCTGACCTCACAGTGGAAAAGAAAGGGGTATATATAGTGTGAGTGGAAAAAGAGCCGTTTGGAGGTTACTGTGACAGAACCGGCAATAAGTCCGGTTGGACCGAGTTGCTCGCCGGAATTTTCGGCGACAGCTCCGGTTGACCAGAACCCACGCCGAAAATATTCAGCGGCGACCGGAATTCCCGGCGAACAATCGAAGAGCTGTTATGTAAGCTATATCGGTGTGCACCGGGAATTTTCGGTGGCGACCGGAAATTCCGGCGACAGCACCGGCGCCGCCGACGCTTTTGCCGATTTCGTAGTAACTTCTTTAGACTCATTTTTCAAGGCAGATTTCTCTCTTTCTTCGAACGGGTGTGTGTGGGTGGATGATGAGAGGCTTATATGGTGTGGAACATCCCCAAAGAGCACATCGAGATCACCCCTCTTAATAGTGCGGTGTTTCCTGTTTGACTCAAGAGTAAATAAGAGAGAATAATAAACAATGACACCGGCTCTCCATAGAGAAACGAATGGGGGGGGTCGCCCATCACCTATCATCAACAACCTGCGGATTCTCACCTATAGAGAGCTAATAGAAACATTAGTCCATCCTCTAGCTCCGAGGTCATAGTTAACCAAAATACTAGATAAGGGCTATTTGCCCTTTCAATCTCCCCCTTTTTGGTTAATGATGACAAACCGAGCTAGAGTCAAAGAAAGGATATTATGATATGATTAGATCTAGCACATAATAGTAAGCACATAGTGATAGGAAATTCAAGTACAATAAGAGAACTGCAAGGTTGTCCAAACATACACACAAATGGTTCAAAAAGAGCAAATAAAAGCACAAGCCCATGAGAGACAAACGAGCAAAGAGGAGCTTGTGCAAGAGGCAAATCATGAAAGAAGCGACTCTACTCTTTCTCCCCCTTTGGCATCGAGACCAAAAAGGAAGAGACGAGCGGAGAGATCGATCTAGCCACCGAAGTTGTCCTCATCGTCATCATCATATGCTTCTTCCTCCTCTTCTTCTTCATCGTCACCCTCCTCTTTGTCCTCGCCCTCACCATCATCATCATCCCCTGTAGTTGTAGCACGACGCTGAGAGGAGCTGGAAGTGGCAAACCCGGGGAACATAGATGGATCAAAACCCCGAAACATGTCTTCATCGAGCAGTGGCTTCTCAAAGTTGACATAGGGGACAAGAGCTAGAGCATTGCCCAAATCGGGCACTGGTCGACCACGCTCTGCCAAGAAAGCATTGTGCTGCCTCCTGTTCTCCTGACTGAGCTCCAAACTGCGGTGGTCAACATCATAGGAGGAGCGACATATATCCCATAAGCTATTGAAGAATCGGGCAAGACCCTTCTTGCGAGGAAGAGCACGAGGAAGGTCCCTACGAGAGCGCGAGCCACTAACAGATAGAGGATCATGAGTATGCTTGGTCCGGCGCTCAGATGCAAACATCTGGGGGAGCTCCACATGAGATCCCCGACGAGGTAAGGTGAAATCCTCCATATCTTCACGCGGACCCCTGGGGAGAGCAGCTGCAGGAACGGTGGCATCAATCAGACGCTGAACATACTGACAGAAATTGGGAGTCATGCGCTTCTCAATGGACCGATGAATCTCATTGTAGATGAAGTCACACACATTGATCTTCTGAAGACGGCGAGGCTCACAATAGTACAACCGATTCTTGTGGTGGCCGCGGACATCAACAGCATCACCAGCCTTGCTCACAAGATTGTAGCGGAAGAACCGAGAAAGCACCATGTAGTAGTAGTACATCCCTGACAAGCTGGGAGGCTGATGGCTGGGATCACTAGGATAGCAGAAAAGGAGTTGGTTGTCACTGAATGCCTTTTCAAAATGAATGCAGAAGCCAGAGACACTGTCAGGAGGGTAACCCAGGGCATGGCAGAAAGCGTCAAAAGAAGCCGAGTATGGCTTGGTGCCGGTCATGCAAGTGACAGTGCGAGCATTATCAGTGTGAAAGTAAGTTGTGCAGAAAAACAGGCGAATGATATCGGGCATGATCTTGACCTTGATGGTAGCAATAGCAAAGACATCCATCTGCTTTAGGGCCACATCCACATGCTCGAAATCGGAGGAGAGGTAATGAGCATAGTGGTCCTCATTGAGATACTTGGGAGGAACAAAGAAACCCCGCTGCATACGAGTTGGCTCGTTGTAAAAGTCATCCCAGAAGCACTTCTGAGTGTCAGTCTAGAACATCTTGTCAGCCCCTTGGTAAGTGCGGTTGGTAAAGCGGTACGGATTATGCCTCGTCAAGTCCCGCCATTGATTCACAGTGATATCTAAGACAATATTGTAGTTGGGAGGAACTTCTTCTTTAGTAGGACCGAGATTGGATTTGCCTTTCGCAGCGGACCTTCCAGCCGAGGCTTTCTTCTTCTGGCCACTTGCAGATCCAGAACCCCCTGTGAGAGCAGCTTTCTCTAGCTGACGCTGAGTGAGGCGAGGAGGAGGAGGAGGCCAGTGAATGGTGAGCTTCCTCTTTTTGCTGATGTCGGGCTCAAAGTCGTTGTGTTCAAACTCTGCACAAGAAGCACACAAGAACGGAAGGCAAAGAAGAACAAATGAGTGTATATGCCATAGAGGAGCTCACAAGAACACATAAGGACGGTTGGGCAAGCGCATGGATAGAGAAATAGGCGAAAGAAAAATTTCGGCGCTAGGTCCGACGGAACCGACCCTGTCGCCGGAATTATCGACGACGGGTCCGGTGGACCGAAAGTCGACCAGAAATTCCGGGAGCAAGTCGGTCGACCGGAACGGTGACCGGAAATTTCGGCAGCGGGGTTGGCGCGACCGGGCCTGGGACCAAAAATTTTGGGCAATCGACCGTGAAACTATCCATGACTTAGTACTTGCACAAACAACATTACGAGGGGGAATAGTGGGTGAAACTAGGGTTATGCGAGCCGAGTTACTCTACTAGGGGGATAGAGAGAACTAAGGGAGCATAAGACATGAAGGCTAGGGTTTCACCATAAACAACAAACAAAACACGGGAAAGGAGAGAGGAAGGAGCAAAGATACCCTTGGATGGTGAAGACGAATCCATGCCCCCTCCCTTGCCAACGATAGGCACGAAGAAAGCACCACACAAGAAAGTGGGGAAGCACTCCTCGATCTCACAATGCGTGCAAGGAGAGAGAAAAACCTTTGGTGAAATGCCTTGTAAAGGCCCGATCTACAACTTGGTGGAGTGAGGAGGGTTTTGGGTGGAGGGAAGGGCCTATGGAGGGGTGGGGAAGCTTGAGGCGGCGTCCATGGAGGAAGAAGGGGCGTGGGGAAGAAAGAAAGGAAGAGGAAGGAACTGCCCCCCGCGCGGCTATAAATACCCACTCCAAAAAAAATTCGGCGATAAGTCCGGTCCGACCGGTTCCTACGCCGGAAATTCCGGCGAGAGAATCGGTGAACCGACCTGGTGACCGGAAATACCGGTGACGACCGAAAATTTCGGCAGTGAACCGAAAACATGTACAGTAAGGGTTTTCGGTTGGCTGCCGGAAATTTCGGTCGCCAGGCCGGTCGAACCGGAAATTTTGCCGAGAAATTTCTGAAAGCTGCGAAAGAGTTTGTTTGAGGATTTGGAGAGGAAAAAATTGTGAGGGATCATATGAGCATATACACAAGATTCAAATGAAGACCAGAGAGAGCACTGTCCACAAGGCAAGGTCATAAAACAAAAATAAAAAACGAAGAGCGACCATGGGCAAAGGATTTAGCTTGAAGCAACAATGTATCCAATACACAAAAACCGACCATTTGGCGGAGGATTTCTCCCTCTATGTTTAAGCAGACATGTCATGGCGCCTCAAAGATATATGCTTGGACCCATATCATGACACGAGATCAATTTATGTTGCACACATAGGTAAGCATCAAACCAAGATATGGTAAAATGACCATTCCTACGTGTGCTGCACAACTAAGCTACATAGCATGTTAAGAGCAAGAATATAGTGCAAGAAGCAAATCACTCCTAGTTTTGGGGATCCAGGATACCTAGTTCTCGCCTCAACATGACAAACCGGGCTTCATCCAAAGGCTTCGTGAAGATATCGGCCAATTGGAACATCGTACCCACATGAGTGAGGTTGATATCACCGTTTGCGACATGGTCACATAGGAAGTGGTGGCGAATGTCAATATGTTTGGTGCGGAAATGTTGGACGGGGTTGTTGGCGATCTTTATTGCGCTTTCATTGTCACATAGAAGGGGCACCGTACCAACAGACACACCATAGTCTTTCAAGGTTTGCCTCATCCATAACAATTGAGCACAACAAGATGTCGCGAATATGTATTCGGCTTCGGCGGTGGATAGGGCTGTGGAGTTTTGTTTCTTGGAGGACCAACTCACCAACGACCTGCCAATGAATTGGCAAGCTCCGGAGGTTTATTTCCGGTCAACCTTATCACCTGCCCAATCGGCATCCGAATAGCCAACAAGCTCAAAGGTTGACCCCTTTGGATACCAAAGCCCGAGAGTAGGAGTGAGAACAAGGTACCTAAAAATCCGTTTGACCGCCATCAAGTGGCACTCCTTGGGAGCGGATTGAAAACGAGCACACCTTCCAACCCTTAACATCATATCCGGCCTAGAAGCACAAAGGTAGAGCAAGGAACCAATCATAGAATGATATACCTTTTGATCCACGTCCTTCTCACCTACTCTAAGGCCAAGTTGTCCATTTAGTGGCATGGGTGTCTTCATGGGATTAACCTTTGCCATCTCAAACTTATTGAGCATATCCTTAATATACTTCTCTTGAGAGATGAAAGTGCCATGGGCAAGTTGCTTTATGATGAATCCTAGAAAGAACTTCAACTCCCCCATCATGGACATCCTAAATTTCATAGTTATCAACTCGGAAAAAGCTTTGTTATGATATTCGTTAGTTCCACCAAAGATAATATCATCAACATATATTTGAACAATAAATAAGCCACCCCCTTTAACCCGTTTGGTGAAAAAGTTATTGAAGGTTTCAGAAAGGTCTGGGATGACCTAGGCTATATTATTATGTACGGAAGGTTCCTAATATGTGCAGCCACGTTACTCCAAGGGGCAAGAAAAGGTTCACTATCCCAATTTGGATGGAGGAAAGAAGTAGTATTCTAGTAGGATTCGTTTGACGGCAACCAACCGAAACTCGCTTAAACTTTGGGGCTGGGCCTTGGATGATCCAAGGGACTTATTTGAAAATAAAGAGGCCACTTATCAGCTTCTCTTTCATAATTGTTGTTTGCACTGAAACAAATCCAGCAATGTAGCTATTTGAAGTATAAAACTTGGAAAGTTTTGGAACATTAGAGGATCATTAAATTTACCATGCAAATCATGGGCATCATTTCCTCTTTCAAAATGGACAAAATGACTACAATGCTAGAGCGTAAGAGGGTACACAACCTTTGCAGAAATGTACCAAATAACTGCAAACTTCAATTAATCCATTCTTTCTTCCTTCTACATGACTCCACATAAAATTTGAAGATTACAATCCATGCAACAGACTTGGAGAACATCACATCTTTGCGTTTAGAATTTATCTTACCTTAGTTGTATTTCTATACTTTTATGTTCTTTATATTATATGAAGAATGACATTCTCCTTATAATGCTAATAAGACGAACTAAATTAAATGCAATTTGTATTAGACTTTTATATTTTTCAGTTTTTTCACATGACATTATAATAACATGTAAAATTTTCTTTTACAATTTTGACAACATAGCAATGTTGCAAAAAATTAGTTGTAACTCTTTATTATTATGTTGTTTTAATGTATATGTTCAAATAAACTTGTGCTATACTAAATGTTGAACCGTAGCTACAACAAAAGTTCTTTCACGAATTATATTTAAAAAATGCATAAACCATATTTATATGAAGTTATGTTAATGATCTAAAAAGCCTACAAACCTACAAAATATGTTAATAGTAGATTCTCGTATATGACTATGTAACGATATTGTTGAAACATCTAGAGTATGAATTTTACTATTGGCATGATTCTTTACAGGTACTTTGTAGGCAAACATTATGTACCTTTGTAGGCAAACATTCCTTTTTTTAAAACGATAGGCAAACATTCCTTAGAAGTTAAGGTGGATTCAACACTAAGTGGATTCTTTACAGGTCTTATGCTTAGTATTTAAGTACCATCGCCAAGATCAAACACCAGCGAATGTTATATGATGTGAGTTTTACATGTTTGCATTCATTCAACATAACTAATATGCTCGAGAACTATGAGTCATGAAATAATATTAAATTTAGGTGCGTTACCAAAAAAAGGAATTCAAATCCTAGAAAAAAGGATCAAAGAAAAAAGGATGCGATTATCCTTCTAGGTATATCGGCAACCGCGTCAGGACTTGTCATTTGCAGAAATATGATTGAAATTGGTTAAGACTAGCCGATTTTTCTTTCATTTATATAGGCTGTCTCCTTGTCCTGAACATTTGGTCGATCGTCCAATCTCGAACCTGCAGTCGTAAATTGTATTTTTTTTTGCTTGCTGGTGCTCATGGCAGCAACAGGTGAACATGGTGTATGGCCATGACCCGTCTGAACGAGCACGCAGACTGGACAATGGTGTGAACAAATGGATCGGCGTTCTGTGTGCCAGTGTGAGCACCCAAGACAAGCATCAATTTGCAGCGAGTCTGTCTCCATGCCATTTTCTTTCCCCGGACACTGAAGATCTCCTCGATCAATAGTCAGGCCTGTGTAAAAGCCGGTTGTAACTTGATGTACCTTGCCTCGATCAGGAGTCGGGCCTGTGTACGAACAACTCGCTTTCTCAGGCAACTGACAGACAAAGTCGAAAGCCATTGCCTTGCCGGTTTCGCAAGTCGCGAACCACATTCTTTCCCCCATATATGTAGCTAGTCTGCAGCCTTCAGGCAAGTGGTGAAGTGGATAAGCTACGACGAGCCATGGATCAAGGAGGATCCCTGCAAGGCTGCAAGTTGCGTCGAGGCCGTGCCTGACACGAGATCCTCGCCGGAAAGACGTGAACGGATCACGGACACGAAGTATTCTAGTATCGCGGCAACATGCATGCCACGCTTTTCTCTCTTCACCGAATCAACAAAAAGCACAAGGGAAAGTATACTGCTTTGGTGAAGTGGAATCGTATCGTATCCCGTGGCACGAGATGACGAGCGATTAGATCAATCCCACATGCATGGAAAGCGACCGGGATTATATCCCTGCAGGGTTTGATTGAGATAAGTCCATTTTAAACCTTGAACTCGGCGTAGCTAAATCAAACCCCGAAGTCCAAATCCCTGAAGTTAGCACACTGAACTTTTCAATCCCGGTTCAAATCAAACCATTGGGTCATTTGCAAACAGGGATTGCCGACGTGGCTGGGATTCGGGGTTGGCCGAGGCTAGCGCCGTGGTTAAGTTGGGCCGGCCCAGTTCTTTCAGCCCGTCATCGTCAAAAGAGGGTTGTCTCCTGGACTTCCTCTGCTGCTGCGACGGAGATGGCGAGGTGGGGATGACCGCGGCCGCCGGCGACGATCGTGAGAAGTCGAAGAAGAATGACGGTGAAGGTAATGCCTCCGAGCTCCTCCTCCTCCGGTAGCCGTTAGTCGGTCAATTTTGACGCCAGTAGCGCTAGGGTTTGTAGCTGCAACATTTGGGGTACTCCGGTGTTGGAAAGTTGGGATTTTTATCAAATTTGGGGTGATTTGGGACTGTTTTGGAGCAGCGATGTGGTTCTCATTAGCATATTTTGTGGTTTTCGTTGATTTGTAGGATCTCTCTGTTCAATCATGGACCCGACAGAGATACTGAACGTGCGTTTTCACTTCGGCGGAGAGTTCGTTCGTATTGGCCCTAATCTGCAGTATGTGGGGGAGATGAGGCGATCTCAGAGATCGAGAGAGACAAGCTTTCACTGCAGGAGGTTTTAGGGTTTCTTAGAGATCATATGACAGTGAAGGAGTCAATGAAGCTTTATTTCCATATTCCTGGCACTGAATATTCAGAAGGTTTGCTTTTTCTCAGTGATGACAAAAAATGTTTGAGTATGGCAGACTAATATTGGAGGAGTAGCTGATGTACTTGTTGAATACTATGGGGAGGAGGATAGCGTTGACAGTAGCAGTGGAAGTGACTTCGAGGATGAGTATGTGAATCTTAGTGATGACGAACCAGATGAAATCATCACTGCAGAATATACTGAGGATGTGTTTGTTTCAGATGGCAGTGGTGTAATCAGAGAGGTCATTAGCAGTCCCCTGAAGAAGCAAAGTACAAGAAATAGAGAACACAGAGTGAGTAATGATATTGCACCTGGTTCATTGCCATTTTCTCAACTTCCAGTGTCACAAGTGTGCAATCCTACTCAGATGTTTCAAGGACCAGTTGTTGGAGATGAAGATGTGCAGCCAGTACCAATTCAGATGATATCTGCTAGTGGGAGTGAAGAAAGGGCAGAAGCACCCAATATTGCTGTCAGTGGTAGTTCTGATTCAGAGGATGACACTGAATACATGCCTCACAGTGAAGATAGTGGGGAAGATTCAGAAGTAGTTGAGTTAAGGAAGCATGCTAGGAAATTGAAGAAGAGAATGAAAGATTCAAAAAGCTGGATTAACTCAAATAATCCAGTTCTAGTAGATTTGATTGCAAATATTGAAGAACAAATTGGAGCTGAGGAGAAAGACCGGAACTTTGAATCATCAGATGAAGATTACAGCTATGATGAGGATTCAGATGGAGAGCAACACAGGAGGAAAACAAAATATCCAAGATTTAACCCAGAAAGTGAAGTGCCTCATTTCTGTTTGGAGATGGTTTTTGCAAGTAAGAACCAGTTGTGCAAAGCTTTGAGGAGGTATGGTATAGTGACAAAGAGGAGCATTGTGTTCATGAAATCTGAAGTAGACAGGGTTAGGGCTAAATGTGATTGGCCAGGATGCCCTTGGCTCATATATGCAGCAAAAACTTCAAGGTGCAGCAGGTTTCAAGTGATTACATTTGAAGATGAACATAGGTGTGCACAAAACAGAGAGAACAAACTCATCACTGCCAAGGTGATTGCCCAAAGGTATGAGCACTTTATTCTTGCAAAGCCATTGTGGAAAACTGAGAGCATGAAGTCAACTGTCCTTCAAGATATGTTTGCTGATGTGTCAACCTCAAAGTGCAAGCATGCCAAGAAACTAGTGATGGATAGGCTCATGGCTGGACTAAAAAATGAGTACACAAGGGTCTTTGACTATCAGTTGGAGTTAATTAGGAGTAACCCTGGCAGCACTGTGGCAGTTTGCCTGGACCCAACCAATATGCACCAGCATGTTTTCAACAGTTTCTATGTGTGCTTTGATGCTTTGAAAAAGGGCTTCAAGGCTGGTTGCAGGAAAGTCATTGGATTGGATGGCTGCTTCTTCAAAAGTGCAGTAAAAGGAGAGCTTTTGTGTGCCATTGCCAGGGATGCTAACAACCAGATGTATCCTGTGGCATGGGCAACAGTTGAGCAAGAGACTAATGAGACATGGTCATGGTTTGTTGGCCTTCTAATCAAAGATTTGGATATAAACAACAATGGGGCAGGATGGGTGTTCATTTCTGATCAGCAAAAGGGTCTGATCAAAGCCATCAAAGACTATGTCCCAGCTGCTGAGCATAGAATGTGTGCTAGGCACATTTATGCAAATTGGAGGAAGAAACACAGAGCTCGTGAGTGGCAAAAGAAGTTTTGGGCTATGGCCAAAGCTGCAAACAGACAAGATTTCAACTACTACAAGGCCAAGTTAGCACAGGAAACTCCAGAAGGGGCAAAGGATATAATGAAGAATGAGCCTGTGCATTGGGCAAGGTCATTTTTCCCTGTTGGTAGTTTCTGTGAGTCAGTTGATAACAACATGTGTGAGTCTTTCAATCATTCTATAGTTGATGCTAGATTTTACCCAATTATTTCCATGCAAGAAAAGATTAGAAAGAAAATCATGACTAGAATTCAGGAACAAAGGGAAAAAGGTGATAAAATGCATGGGAAATTTTGCCCTGCTATATTCAAGAAGTTGAAGACAAGCATAGCAAGAACACAGTTTATGGAGGTGCTATGGAATGGAAAGGATGGTTATGAGGTGAAGCTGTTAACTGGTAGGAAAAGGCAGTACACAGTTAGCCTTGACAAAAGGACTTGCTCTTGTGGTTATTTCCAGCTAGCAGGTATTCCATGCTCACATGCCATTACAGCTATCTACAAGTGTGGCAAACAGTTGGAGGATTTCATAGCTCCATGCTACTCAGTGGAAGCATTCAAAAATATATATGAACATTGTCTGAAACCTGTTGAAGGGGAAGAGATGTGGCCAATTTCTGATAACCCAAGGCCTCAGGCTCCTAGATATGTAAAAATGCCTGGCAGGCCCAAGAAGAACAACAGGAAAAGGGAAGAGCAAGAGAAACCAAAAACAAAGAAGATGAGCAAGCATGGCACAATCATTGTTTGTTCACTATGTGGTAATTCTGGACACAACAAGAAAGGATGTAAGAAAAATCCAGAGAGAGGCAAAAATAAGAATGCACACCTTATGAAGGCAACAAAGAAAATGAAGAAAATAGAGGTACTTCCATTCTCTGTAGTTATTGTGCTCATTGTTGATATTGTGTGATATTGTGCTCATTCTCTGTTGTTATTGTGCTCATTATCAACATACTGACATTGTAGGGTGCACAGGCTTCTTCTCAACATACTGCTCCACCTGCAGCAAGCACTCAACCAACAACAAGCTCCCAAACAAAGAAGAGAGCTTCAGTTGCAAGAACTCAAATAGCAGCTACTACATCTGGGTTTAAACCTCCAAGAAAGCAATCTGCACCAACTGTAGCTCCTGGAAGTGCACAAGCTGGTCCTTCTTCTAATGCACAAGCTGGTCCATCTACAACTGGATCCAAAAGAGGGAGGAAGAGAGCTGCTTCTTCAATGCCTGGCTACTCCTGGTTTACATGCAGTGGCAACTACTGATAAGCCAGTCTAATGCACAAGCTGGTCATTCTCTGTAGTTATTACATTACTACTAAGTTATCTGGCAGTGGTCTGTTTGGTTCTTTTGTAATGAAAGTACTTCTTAGTTGACTGTTTGGTCTGTTTGGCAATGTTTGGCAATGATGTGTTTGGCAGTGGTCTGTTTGGTCTGTTTGGCAATGATGTGTTTGGTTATTTTGTTGATCAGTAATGAAAAAGCCCATGATTAATTCTATGTCTTTTTTACTTCTTAGTTGTTTTGTTGATTCATCACACAGACAATGCATGTTCCTGGATAGGTCATGTTCATTTGAACATAATACATTCAAACAAAATGACAGCATTCATTTAAACCATCATGTTTTTGACAGAAATTCATAAGTACATTGATTCAACACATAGACAATGCATGTTCCTCGATAGGTCATGTTCATTTGAACACAACATTCAAACAAAATGATAACATTCATTCAAACCACCATGTTTTTGACAGGAATTCATAAGTACATTGATTCAGCACACACACACAGTACTACTCCACTCAGAACTGATAGAAAACCTTGCCACACACTAAACCTAACACAAATACAGCAAAAATACAAGCTACATTCTCATATTTCCTTTTCAAAGGTGTAATCTCCACATTCTTCTCTTTCAGCTCATCTTGCAAAGACTGAACCATTGCCTGTGA
The DNA here is from genome assembly GCA_910589765.1 of Avena atlantica. Lineage (NCBI taxonomy): Eukaryota > Viridiplantae > Streptophyta > Magnoliopsida > Poales > Poaceae > Avena > Avena atlantica. Next base: position 513,991,976 of record OU342735.1, on the reverse strand, counting down.
TCCTGCAACATCTTCAGAATGAGGAGGGACAGTAACTTCGCGCAGCCTCCAAACTTCATCGCGCAAATCTCCTATCAGATCAGACCAAAACTGCGGCAAAGCAGCATCATACCACTCTACATAGCCACAACCAGCTCCATTCTGTTCGAATTGAACAGAACATCAATGAATCAGAGAGGGGCGACAAGAAAAAACACAACAAATGTGAGGGGGATTTATGGTGTGCTTACCATGGCATCCACACAGGCATAGTACCTCCTGCCTGGATTTTGACGACTCCAGGAGATCCAACGAGCAGCCTTCCTCGGCGGATTGCACCAACACATCTTGGCTGGCTCGTACGCCATCGGCGAATCTCGGCACCGGTGACCTCTGTTCTATGCCCCTCCTTCTTCCTCGAAAGCCAAGAGCAGATGAAGAACGCAAAGACCACAACATTCTCCGGCCAGCTGCGCCGCCGGTCCGCCGCGCCGTAACCCAATGCCCGCCGCCTCCGCCTCCCTCAAGAACCCTAATTTCTTTCCCCAAATCTTTCTCTCCCGCGCGTGTACGCTTCCCACCCGCGATGCTGATAAGTGAACCGGTATCTGGCCCACCGCTGACAATAATCCCGGCCCACGTCAGCGTTTCCTGGCTTAAATGGCCCAAGGGTTTGATTTGAACCGGGATTGAAAAGTTCAATGTGCTAACTTCAGGGATTTGGACTTCGGGGTTTGATTCAGCTACGCCCTACGAGTTTAAGGTTTAAAATGGACTTAACTCGGTTTGATTCCATGCAAACTGTCTACTGCCGACAGAGCACCAATCCAGTGAAATTGCCAAAAGAAGATTTTTCTTCCATCACCAAATGTGGTCTTCACCGAGCTCTGAAAATTTTCACTAGCATCTGTGCCTTCAGACCCTGCCATGGCTCTGTGGGGTTCTGTCCGACGCATCAATTCCCATCCTACCGCAAGCGCAGATCCCTGTGGACGGAGGTCCTCCACTCCATCTTACTAGATCATTTGAACCTTAATCGCAGCGAAAGAAGAATTAAACTGTTTCTTCTCATACCAAAACCGAAGCATTTCACATAAAACCAAAACCGAAAGAAGAATTAAACTGTTTCTTCTCGTACTTAACAAAAATTTGATAGTACTACACTCTACCGTTGTGCCTTTAACTGTGGATTGCTTCCAGTTGGCTACTCTATCCGAAGCCTCCATTCAATATACCTACATCAGTACTGGAACTCCATTTGAGCAATGGATGTGAAATCAAGAATCGAGAAACCAGGAACCCTAGATTTTTTTCAGAAATGAGGAAAATGATGAGGATTATTAAATTTACCATAAAAATCATGGGCATCCTTTCCTTTTTCAAAATAGACAAAATGACTGCAATGATAGAGCGTAGGAGGATACGCAACCTTTACAGAAATGTACCAAATGACTGCAAAGTTCAATTTATCTGTGCATGCATGCATGCATGCCTTATGCTTAGTATTGAAGTACCATCGCCAAGATTAAACACCGGCGAATGTAAAATGATGTGAGTTTTACATGTTTGCATTCGTTCAACATAATTAATATGCTCGAGAACTATGAGTCGTGAAATAATATTAAATTTGGGTGCGTTACCAGAAAAAAAGAATTCAAATCCTTGAAAAAAAGGATCAAAGAACGTGGTGTATGGCCACGACCCGTCTGGACGAGCACGCAGACTGGACAGTGGCGTGAACAAATGGATCGGCGTTCCGTGTGCCGGTGTGAGTACCCAAGCCAAACATCAATTTGTAGCGAGTCTGTCTCCATGCCATTTTCTTTACCTGAAGATCTCCTCGATCAGGACTCGGGCCTGTTTAAAAGCCGGTTGCAACTTGATGTACCTTGCCTCGAGGGGCAAGACGAACAACTCGCTTTTCTCACAAAGCCTTTGTGACAAAGGCAACTGACGGACAAATTCGAAAGCCATTGCCTTGCCGGTTTCGGAAGTCGCGAACCACATTCTTTTCCCCAATATGTAGCTGGTCTGCAGCCTACAGGCAAGTGGTGGAGTGGATACGATCGATACGACGGACCATGAATCCATGAGGATCCCTGCAAGTTGGGTCGGGGCCGTGCGTGAGAGGAGAGATCCTCCTCGGAAAGACGTGAACGGATCACGGACAGGAAGTATTCTATCGCGGCAGCATGCATGCCACGTTTTGCTTTCTCTTCACCGAATCAACAAAAAGCACAAGGGAAAGTATACTGCTTTGGTGAAGTGGGACCGAATCGTATCCCGTGGCACGAGCTGACGAGCGATTAGATCAATCCCAGAGACACGGCAAGAGACCCAGAAAGATGCCTCCAACATTACGGACGGGGTATTGTTTGGAAACGATGCCATTTTCATGGGCGAGGGTGGTCACAACCACGTCGTTGGACGCTTCACTTGCGGCCTCACTTGTCGACGGCAAGAAGGTGAGCCAACGAACCGTGGGCTCCACCCCCGCCGAGGACAAGCTTCTATGAAAGGCATAGATGAAGATTTCACAAGATCCACTATGTGGCGCCGAGCAAAAGGGCTTTGTCTATTGGAAAAAGGTGGACAGGTTCTTCCATGAGCATAGAAAATTTGGCAAGGACGCCTTCTTTAGTGATCGAAATGATCTCCCCCTCTCCAAACGGTGGGGCACCATCCATGTCGAGTCTAGCAAGTTTCAAGGCTCCTACGAGATGGTGACGAAAAGGAAAATAAGCGGCATGCAGCCGGTTAACATGGTAAAACCTCTTCCTCTCTTTGTCGATGTCTTGCATTTGCATTGAGAAATTGTTGGCATCTATATGTGTAGGTCTTGAAAGCAATAGAGCACTTCAAGACGGTGAATGATAACAAGGCCTTCTTGTTGGGCCATTGTTGGATGTTGATCAAGGACACCAAAAAATAGGAGACTAACTATGCCATTTGGAGAGAAATGAACAACAAGAAGAAGGGCAAGAGCAGTGCTTTGACGGGCGGTGTTGTCGACCTAGACGACGACAATGATGAAGGCTTCGTCAACCCTGCAAGCGATGGGACTGCCGGCCATGCCTATCGGCCTGGTGGCCACAAGGCCACGAAGGCCGACCTCGCCCGCCAGGCTAGTTCCTTGGCGTTTCAGGAGACCTTGAAGAAAATCCTGGAGAAGAAGGAAGAGACCATCGTCGAGGGGAAGGATATGCATCGCAAAGAGAAAGAGGCCGCCACCAAGACCTTTGTCGAGCTACAGACGAGGTCCATCGAGGTGGAGGAGGCCAACGCCAAGGCTAGTCTAATGGAGATCGAGGACAAGGTGAAGGCGACGGAGGCCGAAACCAAGGCCAAGGAGGCCGAGGCCAGTTCTAGGGTGCTGGAGGCCGAGGCGAAGGCCAAGGAGGCTGAAGCCAAGATCATGGCAGGAAGAACGCCATCATGCTCACCGACCTGGATAGCATCGCCGACCTCGATCACAGGGCTTGGATTGTGAAGAGGCAGCAGACCATCAGGGCTCGTGATGCCTGAAGGGCAATGGCGACAGTAGATGCAACTTTTTGGGCAGAGAAGCTACCATTTTATAGATATTTGTGTATGATATTGTTGCTTTTTGTATATTTTAGAACCAGTTCTCACTTGTTGGCGATGCCCAAAGGACAATGGCGCACGTCTGCCATGTTATTTGATAGTCAATTATTATGTTTTTGGCTTGTCAATTTGACATTTTCAACTGATTGGCATCGCTTGCTCAGCGATGGCGCCAACAAACGCCAGCGTGAATAAATGGGTCACACTGTTGAGCGCGGTCTGCCAGACAGGCCGAAAACTAACCCAAAAACAAGCGCGGACCAGGCATCTCCACCGGGGAGACGCAAATTATATCCGTTTGGGTCGTGTCACAAACGATTTGGGTCCGTGATTCGGTATGTCTGGTCGACCGCGCACAGCAGCGCGATCCAAACGGACATACCTGCCCAAGAGGGGAAAAAAAGACCCGTGTGTGTCTCTATGTCAGCCTGTGTCCGCGTATGTCCGGACAGATCCATCCGTTATTTAGATCTGAGTCACGAATGGTCGAATGGACCAAAATAATACGAATGGATTGTACGGTTAGGGCACCGCGCAGTCCCGTACGAACAGTTGCGGACGGTTTGTATCTCCCCGGTGGCGATGCGCTAAGGAAAGGAATGCTAGCGGGTTGATTGAGGTCGGAAAAAAAGCACGAAAGGACCGCGTACGCGATGCGGCCAAGCAGCTGACCCGATGCAACGCTATTCTGTTTTTACTTCTCACTAGCACGGTGACCCTCGCAAATGCGAGGGCAACTTCTAAAAATGTTTAGAAAATATATCTTTTTTGATATATTATCTAGTTAAGATTAATATGGTTCTATTCTTGAAACAAATTTTATAGATAATAAAATTATCATGTGGAAATCTCTTTTTATATCGATATTATTTATGCTCCCATCATTAAGTATTTATGACGGAATAGTATCTACCATTTTACTTCCCTTATTTCACTTAAAAATGATATACTTTAATTTATGGGATGAACGACACCATTTTCTCCATTACCCACATAAGATGATGCATGCATATGTGGAAAAATATACCTCATCTCTATTACATGGTTTGAAAACTAATTTGTTTTCTCTTTATGAGCACCCACAATATTGTAAATTCCAGTATATCTCTTTCAGAATACATGAAACCATTCTTCATGAATAATAGATTGTATTATTTGCTATGTTTGTTTGATAAAACTATGGATTTTATATCGATTTGGCTTGTTAGTATATATGATTAAGGACAGAAAACATAAACAGTAGGATCGTTGACCCATCCATTGGGTTTTACATCGGATGTTATCAAGTAGAAAATATTATAGGTCCACAGAACACAACTAATTAAAGTTCTAGGATATTAGAACTTTTTTATGCATAAGAATAGATTAATATGATCTTGAAGTGTATGGTTTAGATTAGGAGCTCAATCACAGAGTACATATTTATTCATTGGTTACAATTTTATGAGTAAACTATGAAGCAACATAAGTTGAATTTTGACACCGTATAATTTTTCTTGTTATTTGTTGCTGAAGTCCATACACACCACCTCTTTCATCAGCTCAACTATGGCACATCTATTTTAATCTAGAAGTACTCTTGCAGGCAGGCACGCTCGCAGCAACCCTTTATTCTCATGTTGGTGTGACGACCGCGGCTCACGCCTTGGGTACTACTGCTCAGTCCTCCAACCATCATATTGTTCATCTCTATCCTCCTAAACTTGTTTCGCTAGTGGCGTCCTGTTCTATCGATAGTATATGTGCAATGGTAGAAAATTTGTGCATTATGCCTTAGTCCTTCTTCATGAGACAACACCTGACCTACATGGACATCTAGCTTCTTCCATGTAGGGTGCGGAATTGTCACAGTCGCTAGATCAACCACATATGTATATGAAACAACAACCTAGCAACGCCCTAAAAACAGAACAAATTGGTGAATGCTTTTATCCAGGCTGGCCGCAGCAAGATAGCTTGACGCACGGTAATGCTAGGTGGGCGGTGATTATCCATGTATCCATCCATCCGGCCAGGCCCGAAGCAGCAAGGTAGCTCTTGCATGGTTCAGTAGTCATTAACGTGTGTATCCACACGGGCATGGGCTGGCTTCAAATATATTTATTTTATTATATTTTCTTTGTTCAATTTCCATTATACTTATGTGTCATAAATGTTCCAATTCTAAAATTTAAATGTACATATTTACCATCTCCCGAGTACATATGCAAAGCATTGTACTGACAATGGTAACTCCGAATGATTTTTTCTTATTATTCTAAGTAATATTGTTGTCTATCGCAAGCGTTGTATTATTCACACTTTTTCCGACATTTGATCTCAGCTTCATAGTAGGAGACTCTAACAAAATTAAATTACGACAATGAAAGTACACCATCCGCGGATAGTTAAGAAATTCAAAATGAAGTTTGTTGTTACTATAGCCAGTTATAAATTTTTAACATACAAAAGATCTACTTTTATGTCTTAACATCTTTTCATTAGAGACCGTGTTCAGTATGAACAATGAGAAAGGAAATGTGTGTGTGTGTGTGTCAACATGGAAAGTGGACTGAATTTTATAACAACCTGGAAGTTCTAAAAGAAATCGTGCACTCGTGGAGAACATAGATAGAAGATGAAACCCACACATCACTAATTAATAAGCACGCCTGTCTTGCCTATACTTTTCAGCATAATTTTTTTCGCAAGATTAACCTTTTTATCTTGTTAAGAAAACTGATGCAAAATTAATAGTAAGCTCTATACTAAATGCATACATAAATAAAAAAATCTGCATGAAAGTGAATAAGTTCTAATAATTCTGGAATTGTGTATCCTTTAAGTACAGGGAATGGAGAGTTCTACGATAGCATTATAAACATTATCAACAGTACCGATGAATATAATTTAACACTGGATTGACTTCGATTATCTAACCAAGAAAAACGGTTGGAAAATCAAAGATACTATATTAGGTAGGGCATGGATTTATGGAGGATACCTGCTTAACTATGGGGAGAAGGCACCATTTTTATCACCACATAGCTAAACATATAAATTCTTAGTCTTGACACATATCCTCCCCCAATGTGTACGGCAAAGACGAACAATTGGAACGTTCTTGTTGTTGTTTTACTGCTACAGTACGTAAAAACATATATGTATAAGCTTATTATTAAATGTAACTCCGTCTCGTCGGAATCTTCAGCTGTCATGCAGTATCAAGCACTAAGCTGCCCTTTGTAAGTGCAATCAAAGTACCAGTTGCACACACACACACTGAAAAAGTGCAATTTTTAAAGAAGAAATAATTGCTTGATATTGTATTATAAAATCAGCCTAATAACTTATATAGATTAGGAAAATTATATCCTTTACTTAGGTAGAAGAGGCTAATCAGACTGCAAATATGTCCTTGCTGCTGAACGTATAAGAATATAAAAGTGGAATACATACCGGGTTAAACTAAAGGCTGAAATCACCCATACAAAGGTTGATGTAGTATGTAGTTGCAACTAAACTAACCACCGGAAAATACATGTTGCATTTAGCTGTCTAAGGTAGCTCCATAAAAAGCTGGAACAATTGAACATCATCAAAGCTGCAAAAATTTCCCAGCATGGGCCAATTCTAAACTTAAATGGTTTTGATCTTGAATCTGCACCAAGTCCTCTAACAGAAAATAATGTCAGCAATAAGCCTAGAAGCCTAGTCGTGCAGCGAAAGAAATATATATATCCATCACTTGATGGTCTTTGTTCAATAAGAGGCCGCTGTACCGGTGATGGCTGGAGGCAGCTAGCAGCAGCCCGCGGTCACACGATCAGATGTCGGTAATTCTTTTCGATCAAAAGCAGCATGAGGTATTGAAGTGTCGGTCGTTGTTGCCGCTGCCGCGCAGGTGCATGACACGTGGAGAATCAATCTGAAGCAGGCCGGAGAGCATGCTTGCTGGCTGCTAGATCGAAGCACCATATCGGAAGATCGGGAAGCAGGCGGCGGCGGTTGTTGTAGGCAAAGCAGGGAGATTGAAGGAGAGAAATCATGCCTCCTGGTCCTGGGATAGGGAGTGCTCGTCTCGTCTAAATCAACTTTGCAGATTGATGGAGGGCTAATCGTATGGACCTAGTAACGTGGGCTTACAGGGAACGCGTCATTTGGAAGATATATTTGTTATGCACCGGTGTAGATGTGTACCGGACTTGTCACGTGTCAATAGTTTTGCGTAACTCTTATATCTATTAAATCCTAACCGTTAGCAGAAAAATCAATGGTATATTTATTTATAGGTTATGTGGATTAACGTGGTGCCTCGAAAAAGTCCTTATATTGCTTTTAGTATATAATAGAATAGATTTGAGGGAAAGCAACACTATTCAGTTGGAAAGTTTTACAGGATGACCACAGTGCTACATCTAACTTCACTTGCAATACAAAATGGAATGAGATTAGTGTAGGTCTACTTTATGAACCAGGGCAGGTCCCATCTGACCGATCTGATCCTATTAATAGGGTAATAGGTTCGACTCTGACCTATGACATTCTATGGCGCAACACGGTCTTTAAATTAACACTAAATTATAAAACTAATTTTATGCTAAGGTAAAGTGACTCTAAATTACAATATAATCTTGCTTAAGTTATAGTACTATATCAAACTTCTCAGTTTGAATCAAATAGATTTTACCATTTTCTAACACTCACATTTTAATAAACGGGCGCAGCAACACACGATCAACATGATCTACTTAGTACTATTTCCCAAAGCGGACAGCGCTCCCCGTACGATACGAGAACGATGATGTCCTCAGCCCAGCTGGTCCATCTCAATGGGGAACGACTGAACGCAGGGGTATCCCAGCTCTTTTTTTTTTTTTGAGTTGGTATCCCAGATCACTTGATAATACTGATTGGAGTCGATTTACTGGTCAGGAATTGAAGAAGATCGCGCGGATCGTATCCGCGTGTGATTCTGGAGCCGGCGGCTTCAAGGGAGCTTCGGGTATACGCAGGTAGGCGTATCAGTTTTCGTTTGGAAGATGCCGCAAGGCGCAAGGTACACAGCGAGATATTTCTACCGGCAACTGCAAGAGGCGTCACGCGTGGTTACAGATTACGTCATAGCAAGTACGGCCTACACACGGGCACTTTCAGGCGTGATAGCGACGCCATGTCGGCTTAAGGGCATCACTATGTACGTGATAAAACTGGTCTATAAGATGAGACCTAACTGATTGCAATGCACCATAATATATATAGATAAATATGTCCACAAGCTACAACCCATATGTAAGAGTTAACAACACACACTTTTGTGACTGAAAATTAGTTTTCTATTGCTATGTGTACTAGATAATACTACATTCGTTTCTTTCTATAGTGCCTATAGATTTTTGAGCAAAAATTCAAAATATCAGACATATTGCGTTACATAACTTGTTTGGACAACTTTTTTAGGGAATTTATATAAGGTATATTATGTTTCGTATCACATGAAAACTCCTCTATTTTATCACATCAATTAGCCAACAGTAATCCCTTTCCAAAACCGGTGTAATTTTCTCTCCACATGCTTTTCTTATTTTTTGTGCCAGAAACTATAGACACTATAGAATGGGACGGAGGGATTACTCATAAAGCTTATGGATCACCCTTAAGCTTTTTGGCTTATGGACAAGGTTCACTATGTATAAGGATAGCTCGTAAGGTGCACTTTGTGACTTATGGTGTGGTTTTTTCATACATAGTGGATGCCTTAAGATAGCGGTGGCTCCGGGGCCGGCAGGACAGCGGGGTGCTTGCTCTAGGGCTCAAGGAGGTAGGGGCCTCGGTCCGAAACTTGCATGTGTACCCATATTTCTCTTCTATTCTTCAGATCCAACCGGGTGATAATTCTAAGAATTGTAGATGATCCAAGCTACAACCTACTATGTCTCTATACTGATTTTCTTTTCCAAAAAAAATCCAAAATTTTGTATAAAAAAGAGGGAAACACAAGTTCCATTTAACAAACCCATAGAGATACATCATTTAGTTTTGATCATGTTGAATAACATCAACACCGTCGTAGCAAATACTCTAGCCATTTCTAAATAAAAAATATTGTATTTCTGAATATTTTCCCTCGATGCCATCATTTTTGTGGCCTCCCCAAAAATGCAGAACAATACCAGTCCTCATATGTCTCTACAAAATTGTTAATATTCATTAGTAAAGAATAACGACGCAAGCACATAGCTATATCATTCATCAAGCAGTTCTCCTCTGATTTCCAACTGATTTACTTGCCCCCATCATCAATGTTCTAAAGACTATTTCGTTCTCTTATTTTTTGAGATTTCCATTCTCTTATTAATTCAGTGTCTAATGTGTCTACGATTTCTACTCACATTTTGTTACTTCAATAATTTTGTTCTGTGATTAATTCTAGAGGTACATATATGTATATACACGTGTACATAAGGAGCAATTAATAGGAATAAGTATTATAGTAAATATTTTGCTCGATCAATAGAAATGGGTAGTTTCGAATGTCTCCACCAAAATCCCAAAGATCATGGATCTACCAATGTACATATTTCTTAGAGGCCTAAGAACGACTATGCTCAAAATTAGAGTAGTACTAATTTTTTGCATATATATTTAAGAAATTTTCTGAAGTAGGGGGGCCATTGCCCCCTCTCCTTGATCAGTGAAACTTTGCCACTTTATATGAGGGGTCTTTAGTGTCGTGCTACTCTAGGTCCCACAAAATTATGAACCGTCCCTGGGTGGCTCGATCAGAACAACCTATGTATCATTGGCTAGATCCACAGTGGATGCGACACTCACCCGATCCATGTCTTTGTATCAAAATCTCCACTCGAGTGTATCATGTCTACAGAGCTGGCCGGAATCAGTAGACTGTCTACAACTCTATATTTTTGCATTTCCAGCATCCACATTAGATAGTGCACGCAACAGGCATGATGCCACGCTATTCTCCCAAGGAGTATGTTTCACTGCAATTAACACTACGGGAGAAGAGACAGACGCTGATGGCCAAAGGCTATGCTGACGGCTATTTATTTGCCGGGGCCGTCGGTGTAGGCCCCGAGGCAGGCAGCCGAGCAAACCTTCCGTCGGTCCAGGTTTGTCATCGGTGTAGAGCGGGATAGGACGACGACAGCCGTCGGTATAGACCGGGCCGTTGGCGTAGGAATTGGACGTGACAGCGATGCGACAGCATCAAGTTTACGTTGACGGCTTAGCCGTCGGCCTAGGTTTCACACCTACGCAAGCCGTCCGCATAGCTATTTTTTCTTTTGGCCATTAATCTAAGAAAAATCATAACTAAACCATTCTAATTCAGAAAAATACATATAATATATCAAAATTTGCATAAAAATAAGATCTATTTATCTAAACTCAAATATTACGTTTTTGTTGAATAAAATATAAAAACATTACATATACTTTCATATAACATATTTTCCATTTTCCAAGTGTCAAAAAGGAGTGTTTTGTGAAGCTACTACCAAATGAAAGTTTCAAAGTGGTATCACCCTATTTTTAAAAATTACTACGGCAGTTTGCATGGACAATGTCCCAATGGGGGTATCTTAAAACTTTCTATCCACCCCTCGTGAAAAAAAATTCCTACCAAATCGGTAGGAAGTGAGTCTGATTTAAACTACAGGTACATGATTAGATGCAAATGATTTAAAAAATCATTTTAGGTTCAAAATATGTATTTCATCAGAGATCCACTAAAAGTTTAGCGAGGCTCAGTCCCGAGCTAAGAATCTTCATGCCCGTCGTTTTGACCATAGCTTGAAACGGACATAAGAAATTCAAAAATGATTCAAACAATGTAAAAACCTTCGCGTGGTGTCATATTATGTGACATAGTTGCAAGAAAAATATGAGTATATTGATTCCATCTAAAAAAAACTTATTAGAAATGAGTTATCATGTTCGAGGTTTCATGCCTTTCAGACAAAACAACTAATATTATGGCTAGAATCGTGGCATGATTTGTGATAATATGCCTATATTATTCGCACATGTGCATCATAGGATGTTGAACAATTCTACGCGAGAAGGTTTTCCTTTTTGTCGCACCAAAAAACCATTTTTCATTTTTTGAGTGCAAAAAACGGGGTGTTTTGTGAAATTAACCACCACCAAATAAAAGTTTTAAAATGGTGTCACCATATTTTTCAAAAATACTAGGCAACCTTGCAAGGATAATGTCCCAGCCGGGATATCTTAAATCTTTTCATTCACCCCTCGTGAAAAAGACAAATTCTACACGTACATGATCTGATGCTCATTATTTTTTGGAAAAATCATTCTTAGGTTAACAAGATGTTATTGCATCAGAGATCCACTGTAAGTTTAGCGAGGCTAAGCCCCGAGCTAAGGATTTTTTAAAATTCTAAAATTCAAATTGGAAATTTTGATATGATTTTTTTGAAGATTTGAACACTATTAAATGAATTTTATTTAAAATACATGATGCATGATTAAAAATATGATAGGGATGTCATGTTTGGATTCTTCTTATTTTTATGATCGATTTAGACATATTCAAATTCCTATTTTCGGATTTATAGATATGAATTATTTCATATTAACTAGAAAAAGGAAAAAACATTTTATTATTATTTGAATTCAAGATTATTATTACTTATTCATTTTGTTTACTTAAATAATTGTTTGATTTTTTTGAAATAAAGGCGTGTGACATCATGGTCCAAGGGTTAATAGGATTGATATGGTAGTGTCATCAATAAGGTCTAATTTTCTTATCGAAAGCTCATCCGGAAGGATCAGATAAGTTAAGCGTGATGGAGCTGGAGTATTGTGAGGATGGAATACGGATCGGAAAGTTTAACCATGAGTGCAATTTGACCGGAGATTAATCGTACTTAGAGTTAAAAATGACGCTTTTGATATTAACGAGTTAAACAATTAAAAAAGATGTTTATAATATTAACGATTCAAACAATTTAAAAAAAGTTAAAAAAACTAAACTGAGGATATTAGCTACCACCAGACCAACTAGGCTAGCTACCGTCAGATCAAACGGCAGTCAACAGCTACGCCGACGAGAGCTGGCCGTCGGCGCCTGAGTCATTTCATGTAGTGTACTCGGAATCCATATCATGATTGTTAAGCGATATCAGTAGGATAGATACAGGCAGGCAATGTCAACGGGCACCGAGAGGAAATATAATCTACCATTAACAGGCAGTAGTGCTTGCAAAACAAAAATCATTGATTATCCAAAAGTAATTAACAAGCAGTACTGCTGCAGTAGTAGGCAACACGCATCTGCAAGAGTTATTTTGAATTCGGGTGGCCGATGTGGGTCAGATAGTGTATACCGTTTAGAAACTCTGTTGTCAGCTCTGTTCCTCCCTGCGTGTAGCGCTCTCCATGCTGGAGATCTGGTTTTGCTTGTTTAATCAAAGGCAACGGCAATGTCAATTGCGTACTGAAATAGGCCGTCCGCATGTTACCAAAAAAAGGGGTCGGTCAAATGTTTTCTGAAATATTATTGTGTTATATTTCCTTGCCAGGATGCTCATTGAAAATAGTTGCAACAGGATGTAACTTACCTCGAAAGGCAATACAAACATATGGTTTTCTGCCAAAGGCATTGAAGATAACTCTTGAAGATAACGGAAAAGCCACTCTGTAATACTCTGCCGGCGTTGAAAGTCCAGAACCATGTTCGTTCTGCTAGAGAAATATTGCACAAGTAAGTACTCTCTTCGTTTTAAAATATAAGATGTTTTAAATTTTGTGAAACCGAACAAGCTTTCTCCCATGCCTTTGCTCCTAGGCGACAGTGACATGGTATGACCACACGATGGTGATGCCACCCACGGCGGCCGTCTGGTGATGTGTGTCGTTTTGTCATCGATTTAGTCTAGGGCGAGAACAAATTACCAAAGGTATGCTTCTGTTCTTCTCAGGCGACCACTGCTCAATGCGAGGACTAGTCGGCGACTACAGCGGCCGGCGATAGGAATATTGCCGATGGAAATCGACAACCAAATCTCCTTTGTACATAGGAAAAAGGGTAAAGGAGAATAGGTCCTACCAAGACCGAGTAGAATATTAGTAGGAGATATGTAACAACCATAACATGCTCAAACTGCAAGCTTAAAGAACATGGATGCACCACTTGCACCAAGCCATTGAAATCACACCTTATCGTGAGCAAACAACAATGCAAGGTAAATTAGTATCAACTAATAATCTTTATGCTGACTTGACACTTCAACTTCATATACTTGACTCTTTTTTCTTTTCTTTTGGAGAGCAACCGATAGTTTCCTAGTCCTATGTGTGCCTCCATCTGGGATTTTTGCATATTTTCACACTATTTCACTGAAATTTTCATATTTGCCACATGACCACCATATGTGAGTGACACACCAAATGAAAAACGTGGCAAATATGCAAATCCGCCACCTCCATCTACAAGTGCACACCCAACTCCATCTACTAAAACACAAGCTGCAAGTGCAGCAACCCAAGAGGAAAGTCCATCCTCATCTGCAACTCTAAGAACATCTCTGCAACTACAAGGACCTCTTGTACAACAACTAGAAGGCAAACATGGAGAAACACGTATCCCTCCTCTGTTTGCCCCGTTCTCTAGCTTAGCAACAAACACACGATGGATTCCACCAAGACATGCCACTCCAACATATGAGCCCCCGCATGGAGAACGAAGGGAAGACAAAGAGGAGGGGGTATCTAAACTCGAATGCAAAGCTACTTTGCCCCCGACCTTGATGTTGAGAATTGGAGAGAAGAAGAATGGGAGTAATGCTAGGCCTAATGATCATGGAAATCTCTCATTATGATGTTTGTGTTAAAACAAACAAAATTTAGATATATTTCAAGACAAAACACTTGATGATTGTAATCTAAATGATGTTTGTATGTGCCAAGAGAGACTTAACTTGATGATTGCAATCAGAATGGTGTTTGTATGTGCCAAGAGAAGCATAATGACTGTGATCGGTAACATGCGATACGTAAATTGGATAAAATTCATATGGATATGTTAGTAACATTCGATTATGTATTATATTATTCACATCTGTAAATTTGTTCCACAATGAAACCATATTTTAGCAGAGTTATGCTCAATGTTTTTTCATTTTGTTGATCATTGTTACAAGTGCACATGTGACAGCAGAGTAAAGTTATATCTCTACATAACATCAAGTGCAATTATCTTTTCTGCCTATGCTAAACCTTTACCATCTGCATCAATGTGATGACACAGTGGGCCGTCTATCGAGAGGATCCGTAGAAGAAAGAATTGAGTGATAGAAACTGCAAACATGAACCGATCACGAACGTGAAGAATTATTATGCTGAACTTTTTTACTTCTTATAAATTATTTTTCATATGCCATACGCTTAACATTTAAATTTTCCTGTTACATTTTTAGCATAGTTAAGAACTTAGCAATGTCGCTAACCATTAGTTGTAATGTTCTTTATTATGTTGTTGTAAAGTATACAAATAAACTTGTGTTTTACTAAATTTTGAACCGTAGTTTATAACAAAAGTTTCTTCTTGAATTATGTTTCAAGAATTGCATAAACAATGTACTTTATACGAATCATTGTTAACGATATTTTAAGGAATATTGTTCAGTCTGACTAAACGGGATGCGTATCAGGATTATTAAGCGATAACAGCACGATGGATGCAGGCAGGCAATGTCAACGGGCGTCGAGAGGATATATAAACTACTTCTACCGTTAACAAGCAACACTGCTGCAGTACTCCTGGAAAAATTATTTTAAATTCGGCCGGTCGACGGTTCAGAACTGTTCCTCCTGCGGGCATGTTGCCAGATCTGTTCCTCCTGCGGGCATGTTGCGTACTTGTGTCATTATCGCCCGCAGATCACGAGGATCACGAAGAATCGTCACATCACAGCTATAATGATGTTTTGGGCGGGAATAAGTACGATGAATTGTTAAGTGTGACTAAACAGGATCCGTACCAGGATTAAGCGATAACAATTCGATGGATGGGTCAACGGGACAAGAGGAAATAGCTGAAGTTAATATTAGTAATTCTTTTGGATTCGAGGCGGTGGATGGGTGAGATGGGTATATATCGTTTTAATACTCTGCTGTCAGCTCGGTGTAGTGCTTGCCATACTGGAGATATTGTTTGCTTGTTTAATCAAAGCCAATGGTGATGCCAACTACAGTACGCACTTCTTCGGGTTCATATTAATGTATCTATATATAGTTTAAATACTTAACTAGTAGATAGATACAAATCTAGATAAAATTAAAAATATTAATATAGACTGGATAGAGTAGAAAAAACCCAGTCAAACATTTCTTAAGTAATATTGCGTTTTGTCGTTTCCTGACTTGTGTCGACGGTGCTAGCCAACTCACCTACCAAAATGCTGAACAGCTGAATGGATGATAGATCATAGCTATTTTGTTTTGCGAGAATGATACAGATCTATTTCATGAGTTCACAAAAAATACAAGTCATCCTAAACATAATAAACTTACATAGAGTCGTTGCGAGAACGAGCCGTCGACGCACCGTTGTCGCCGCTCCTTTACCGAAGCCGGCCTGACTTTGTTGATGACAGTCGAGAAGTTTTGTCCACGTGCCTCTAAGGACCACTTGCCCAGAGCTGAAGCCGTCGTCATTGAATCTAACACCCTCGTCTGATAAGGCTGACTTCATGTGTATAATGCCAATCCCTGAATCGGTTCACTGGCGCATACAATATAAAATGATAAAAAATATAATTGTGTATCATAAATATAACGAATATGATCCAGAATTTACATTATATTATACAAGTACACAGCAAAAACGAATACAAGGTAGATCTCCATCCTTCAAATATGCCACAGGCGAAAAATAGTTGAGTGGAGTCTCGTAACCTATAACGATCACTCAGAAATGATGTAACCTGTCTCCATATCCTTTACACCCTCCCCAACTGTTCTCCTTCTTTTTGGATCCTAAATCTTTTGTGGGGAAGACATAATTTTGTCTACCATTGAACTTGTAGAATTCTCAAGCAGAAGAACCTTGTCCGCCACTGACACAGGAGGGACTTCACGACCCTTACTAGCATTTGCGTCCTCAGCCCCAGCTCGTGTTCTCGGGACCCGAGGTTGGTTCCCATCGAAGTCATTTGTAGCGAGATCCATATTATCATCCTCATACTCAGTCGAATTTCCAGGGGTAAACCCCCTACCGCGGCCTCCACCTCTTCCAAGGCCTCCTCGATTACCAGCACCTCTCCCGGCCCCCATGGCAGGAGGCTCAAACACAACTTTTAGCCAATCTCCCCATTGACACACATCGGCATCATGTACCCCGTCGCCGCACTCCGTCACTTCATGACCTATCACCCCACAGAAGTTGCAGAACTCTGGGAGTTTATCGTATTGTACCGGGTACTTCTTTCTTTCCTTCAAAGTTATTGGGACAAATCGCACCAACAGTTTGTTCAAGTCCAAAAAAACCCTAGCTCGCAAATATTTTGCAGGATTAATAAAGCCTTCATTAACAATGACATTAACGGGGGGCTCACCCACCTTCTTGGCTACCCTCTCCGCTAGCTCTTTTTTCTTCATCAAACCCTCTGGGATTCCTTGTATTCGTGCCCACACAGGAATTTTATCCAATTTGTAATCATCAACATTAGAGAATCCATCATACTCAGCCATCACAATAGCAGCTCCGTGAAACAGCCATGGACCGCCATAAGGATTCGAGCCGGTGGATGGGTCAGATGGGTATACATCGTTTTAATACTCTGTTGTCGGCTCGGTGTAGTGCTTGTCATGCTGGAGATATTGTTCGCTTGTTTAATCAAAGCCAACGGCGATGTCAAACAGTACGCACTGAAACGGCGGTGTCAGAGATGGAACTTTGGACTTTGGAGTACCCTCTAGTTCAGCCTAGTTCAAAAAAATGATCTAGTTTCCTCAAAAGGTTATGTTTTGCCAAAACTTAGTTTTTTTTTTCTAATTAGGGTAAAGGGTACCCTAATGGGTATCCACTCCCATCCTTATGGCGGTCATTATCTTTTTTTTGGGTTCATATTAATATTCTTAATTTTGTCTAGATACATATATCTATATCTAGTCTAAATACTTAACTAGATAGATACGAATCTAGATAAAATTGAGAATATTAATATGGACTGGAGGAAGTAGAAAAAAACTTAGTCAAACATTTCTTAAGTAATATAATATTGCGTTTTGTCGTTTCATGACTTGTATCGACGGTGCTAGCCAACTCACCAACCAAAATGCTGAACAGATGAATGGATGATAGATCATAGCTATTTTGTTTTGCGAGATCTATTTCATTAGTTCACAAAAAATAAAAGGCATCCTAAACATAATAAATATACATCGAGGTTCTTGACCATTACTGTTGCAAGAGCGGGCCGTTGACGCACTGTTGTTGCCGCTCCTTTACCAGAGCAGGCCTGACTGTGTTGATGATAGTCGGGAAGTCTTTGTCCACGTGCCTATAAGGACCCATGCCCTAGGTCTGAATCCGTCGCCATTGAACCATTGAATTTATCAGAATCTTGTAACAACCAAACCTAGAAAACACGTAGACGAGATTCACCACTCCATGGAAGCGGTGAACAAACAAATTCCCGCCCTCCTCAACACCAGCGGCAAGATCATCGCCGACGAGGTGGAAGAGGAGACTGGTATACCTTATTCTTCTCGACGTCAGTAGACCAAACTCTAACTTTAGGTACCCTTCAACAGCGTCGAGCACAAGTTTGAGGTCCCCCACCCCTCCTGCCGCCAGAACGGCAAGTAGAAGAGGCAGGGACCTGTCGATTCCGGCCGTAGACGGCAAGAAGCAGGCAAATGGCGCTGGTAGGGTGAAAGTGAAACTAAGGATGGCAATTTTATCCATGGATCTGGGTATCCGCGGATATCCGACCCGGTGGGCAAGGGTATGGAGTCCTAATTACATCCACGGATTTCATGGGGCGGATATCCACTAATTCATGGGGCGGGCATGGGTAGTAGTTTTGCTCCACGGATATCCAACGGATACCCGGATGACACGTGGGACCCACATGTCAGTGAGATTATTTTTTTTATGTATGCAATATTTACTAAATAAATGACCCCAAATTTCATGGTCTCGATCGGGAGACTAATTAGTCCACATCTTAGTCGACTTGTACCAAAAATATTAGAAGCTCTCATGTGTATGCAATCATGGTCTCGAGCGGACATGTTAGGTAATTCAATTATACATTTCCACCTTTGTTTCTAACTTCTCTTGTGAAATATAAAATCTAAGTTGTTCCTATTTTTGGCAATTGCATTAGGTGATATTCATGGTAATCTCCTTGTTGTATAAAATGTTCTTGAAGATGAACAAGAAGAAATGGTACTATTTCTGTAGTCATTTACTTACTTCCATTATTCATTCTTGTGATGTGTAACTTTGATAAGCTTTAGTGTTTCTTCAGTTGTAGGATGCCAATGAATCCATTGTCACCGAGGAATGAGGCTCTAATCATCCAATTTTCAACTCAACATTTCTACTATGCATTGCTATATCTATTGAATGTATGAGATGTTGTATTGGAAACTTGTAATAAAAAGCATTCTCTAAGACTGTTATGGGACATCTATGTACATTTTGATGTTACCGTGTGATATTTTAAGTACTATGTGGTTAAAATATTATTGCTTTGATATTTCTATGTATTATCCATATAATATTTGCTGAAATGCTGTCAGAAATTGCTATTATATCGTAGTTAAGCTGAATGTTATTATGATTATTGTATATAGTGTGTAAACTAATGGATATCCATGGATACTGGATATCCGGCGGGTTTGGATCTGGAGCGACATCCATGCCTATGGATATCTTCGTGGATGGGCTAGAGTGAGTTTTATGGATTTGGATTTGGATTTAGTTTTGCTATATCCGTCCAAACCCGCTCCATTGCCATCCCTAGGTGAAACCCTTAGATCATAGCTATTTTTATATTGTAAATAGTGCATTGGCCAACATTTGATCCAAAAAAAATGTCGCTCTTGATTCCGAGACACTGTGTCTCTGATAACCTATTGAACGGATGTATTAACCAAATCATGCAAAATTTCGAACGAATAAAAAGACTAGACAACTCATTTTTAGTAATTCGCCATGGCCAGGATGCGAAGTTCACTTATGTCCTAGTCGTTGGCGCTAGGCTTGATTAATCTCTTCATGGGCCGGCTGAATAGGAAGCCCCATCCACGTGTACAGTACATGGTTCTGAGGGCCGGAAGCCAGTGGCGCAGGCCTTGAATTCGTAAAGCATTGATAGCGCAGAGTTAAAGGATACATACATAGCCCAAAAATTGAACTAATAGGCCTTGTGCCACACACACTTACGAAAAATCAATTTGGGGTTTCAGCCCACAATTTCCGAGTCTTTGTTAATTAGAACGGCCCATGTCAATATATGACATTCCATTTCCTCTTTTCAAACGAATTTCTGCACACCGCACGCCCGCACACAAACCTCTGAATCACAGGCTAGCTCATGGAATAAAAAGGAATCTGAATCTTACGTGCAAGTGTTACTGAAGAAATGATCTGGATGGTACATCCACCTGCAACGTGAAGAAAATATTGAGAAGACAAGCCAGATACTATATTCGTGATAGATACAATTCCCCGGGACAAACAGTTGGCGATGTTGAACTCGTAGGGTTTTGGGCTGGAACTGTCGTGGCCTCTGGCCTGACCGGTTTCATGTTTATATATCCGAGAATAGCCCCCGGAGTGGCGTGTACAGGAGGGATACGTGTTTGAGTAGAGTACTACTCTATACCCAACACGTATACGGTACAATAACTCTAATACCCCCCCCCCCTCCCCTCCCCCCCTCCCTCCTTAATCTAGACCTAGGGAGAGGTTTAGATTACGTTTGAACTCATCTAACTTTTTTACACATAAAGGTTTAGTGAAACCATCTGCAATTTGATCCTTGCTAGAGATGAACCTGATGTCAAGTTGCTTGCTAGCAACTGGTTCTCGAACAAAACAGAAGTCTATCTCAATGTGTTTGGTACGGGCATGAAAAACTGGATTGGCAGACAGGAAGGTAGCACCAAGATTATCACACCATAAGCATGGTTTCTCCTGAAGGGAAACACCAAGTTTACGAACAAGTGCTTCAACCCAAATAAGCTCAGCACTGGCATTTGCAAGAGCTTTATATTCAGCCTCTGTACTTGACCTGGAACAGTATGCTGTTTTCTGGCACTCCAAGAAACAAGATTGGAACCAAAAATATAGCAAAACCACCAGTAGAGCGTCGATCATCTAAATCACCTGCTCAGTCTGCATCTGAATAGACACTAAGAAGACTAGAACCAGATTTCTGGAATGTAAGACCAACCTTGCTTGTGCCATGAATATACCTCAGGATACGCTTAACACCAGTCCAATGTGCAGTAATAGGAGCATGAAGATACTGACAGACCTTATTAATAGAATAGGATATATCAGGCCGAGTCAGTGTCAGATACTAAAATCCCCCCACAATACTCCTGTAGTGTGTAACATCCCCAGGCCCAAGAGGAGAGCCATCTGTTAAATTTAGTGTCTCAGTAGTGGAGAGAGGTGTTGGACATGATGTGCAAGAACTCATGCCAACACGAGCGAGTATATCTTTAGCATATTTTTCATGACTCAAGATAATCCTATCGGATTGTTTCTGAACTTCAATACCAAGAAAATAATGAAGATCTCCAAGATCCTTGAGAGAAAAATCAGAACTCAATTGTTGAAGAAGAGCAGGTATGGCATCATCTGAAGAACTTGCAACAACAATATCATCAACAAAAATTAAGAGAAACATTGTAAGACATGGTCTGTTATAGAGAAACAAGGAAGTGTTAGCCTTTGATGGAACAAGACCAAGTTTGTGTAGCTTGGAACTCAGCCGAGAGTACCAAGCACGAGGAGCCTGTTTCAGACCATAAAGAGCCTTGTCAAGTCTGCAAACATAATCTGGAGTAGCGGAAGACTTAAATCCAGGTGGTTGTTTCATATAAACCTCCTCTTCCAGAACACCATGTAAAAACACGTTCTTGACATCTAGCTGCCTTAAACTCCATCCTCGAGAAATAGATATAGCAAGAACAATTCTAATAGTAGCAGCTTTGACAACAGGACTAAAAGTATCCTCATAGTCTATATCATACCTTTGTTTGAATCCTTTTGCAACAAGACATGCTTTATACCTGTCAACAGCCTTCTTTTTGATGCGGTAAACCCATTTGCAATCAATAATATTTTTATTGGAGTTGGGAGGTACTAAATGCCACGTATTGTTGGCAACAAGAGCATCATATTCATCTTGCATGGCAGTTTTCCAATTTGCATCAGTGAGTGCCTCAGTCAAATTTTGGTTCTCTTGTAGATGTGAGCATTGCATATCTAACAGTACCATCTTTGTAAACTTTCGGGTTTCGAATAGCTTTCTACAGGCGAGTTTGCACACCGACAGCAGGTTGTGGTGCACCACGAGACTGCACAGGGGATCCTAGTGTAGGGGTTCGTAGCATGGAAAACAAAAAAATTCTACCGTATGCAAACAAACAATCCAAGATATATCTACTAGATTGTAGCAACGAGTCGATAGAGGAACTCACCCTCGAAGATTCCAAAGCGGTTAACGAGAGCAGATTCTCGTGGGTGATGTAGTCGTACTCTTGCCGATCTCAAGATCGTGTAGACGATCCTTCCGGCGATGTGTTCCGGCAGCGCTTCCGCAGTCGGTCACACGTTCGGTACTCGATGAAGACCTTCCTCTCCCTTGTTCCAGCAGGCAGCGGAGGTTGTAGCACTCTCCTCGCGATTCCGGCAGCACGACGACGTGGTACCGGAAGTAGAGGGGAGATCTTGTAGGGCTTCGCCTTAAGCTGGAGCGAGTATGGTGGACTATGAGAGAGGCCTTGGTGATCTAGGGTTTAGAGGGCACTAAGGAGAGAGTGTAGCCGGCGGCTAGGGTTTAGGGATCACCCCAACTCGCCGAGTTGGTGGTGCCCTAGGCGGCGGCACAAGGAGGTGGTGGCGCCAGCGACTTGGAGGAGAGGGCTAGGGTTTTGGGTGTGATGGGGTAGGGGCGCCCTACCCCTCCTTATATAGGTGGAGAGTGGTCGGGTGGGAGGAGGGAGTCCTCCCCCAACTCGGCCTCCTTGGCCGGCGGGTGGAGGGAGGAGGACTTCCTCCCCAAGTAGGTTTCGTACTCTCCCTCCACCAAGCAAACTTGCCGGTACGGCAACTTTCTTACCGACCTTCTTGAATTTTCCCTTTTGCTTAGACTTGCCTTTCTTGAATTTGGTGGTCTTATTGACCAACAACACTTGATGCTCTTTCTTGATCTCCACTTCTGCAGATTTCAACATGGAGAATAGTTCTGGCAACGTCTTGTTCATGTTTTGCATATTGTAGTTCATCACAAAGTTCTTGTAACTTGGTGGCAGTGATTGGAGGACACGGTAAATCCCCAAAGCATTAGGAATCACTATACCCAAGCTTTGGAGTTTGTTTGCGTGCCTAGACATCTTAAGCACGTGCTCACTGACGGAGCTGCCCTCTTCCATCTTGCAGTTAAAGAACTTTTCAGAAGCCTCATAACTCTCAACTGCCGCGCGAGCCTTAAATATCATTTTGAGTTCACGGAAAATATCATGTGGTTCTTGGTTCTCAAACCTTTTCTGAAGCTCCGATTCCAAATCATACAAGATAGCACACTGAACTTTGGAGTACTGATTCTTCCGAGTGAGTTAAACATTCTTTACTTCATTGGTAGCATCAGCTGCAGGCGGGTCACCTAGCGGTGCATCCAGCACATAGGTCAAATTGCCAGCATTGAGGTCAATCCTCAAATTGCGGAACCAATCCGCGAAGTTGCTTCCATTGTTTTTCAACTTTTCTTTCTCTAGGAACGCATTACAATTGATGGTAGGGGCCGCCATTGATCTACAACATATTTACAATAGTCTAGACTAAGTTTATGACAAATTGAGTTCTAATTAATAGTTAAATTAATCTAGGTGAACTCCCACTCAAAACAATATCCCTCACATTGTTTTAGTGATCACGCGAACCAAATCCACCACATCAAAACCGATCATTACGAGAGTTGATGTAGCTTCAATGGCGAACAATCAACATGTTCATCATATCTACTATATGACTCATGCTTTACCTTTCGGTGATCCGTGTTCCGAGACCATGTCTGTACATGCTAGGCTCGTCAAGATCAAACCTTAGCTTCCGCATGAGCAAATGTGGATTGCTCATGTTGTATACACTCGCAGAATCTAACACACCCGATCATCACGTGGTGCTTCGAAACAACGAGCTTTATCAACGGTGCTTACTAAGGATGAACACTTTAAAACTTGAAATTTATGAGCTTGAGGGATCATCTTATAATGCTACCGTCATTAACTAAGAAATACAAGATGCATAAAGGATTTGACATGGTTATACCCCGCTGGTACATGATCTCAGCATACCTGGTCTAGCCCAAGGAAGGCCCACGGCAAATATACGCCGGCCCATGAAGACTTTCGGGTGGCCCAGGCCCATGACGCCTTCGGATCGTTGGAGAGCAAGACTAGAGTAGATAGGAAATTCAAAGGGGTAAAACCTTAGAACTTGTAACCGACTAGGTCTATGCCCGAGACCTGCCTAAGTCTATATAAAGGCCAGGAGGGCATGATCTAGATCTCTCGACTCATACTTTCGCATACACACCCCCACGCCAGATTGCATCTGCGCATCCCTGTAATCACCGGTTCCGCCGTAATCAAGAGCAGACAAGCAGGAGTAGGGTTTTCCCTCCGGGGTCCTGAACCTGGGTAAACCTCGTGTCCCGTATTGCTTGTTTGCTAACCGTTCCGCGATCTCCAACATCCCCATCTTCTCCAAAACCCAAGTCCACAACAATGGCCATTGACGAGATCAAACCTCGTCAGGATTAACATCACATGCAATTCATAATATAATATATGATATGATATGGCCTTTTTTCTTGTGCTTTCGATCTCCATCTTCAAGCACGAACGTGATCTCCATCATCACCGGCATAGCGTCAAGGTCCATGGCGTCGTTTCATGGTTGTCGTCCACCAGCTTCAACTATTACAACTACCTTGAATAGACACGCGGGTCTTAACAGAATTTAAAAACAACCATATTGCTCTTATCGGTTGCCAACTTACAATAAGGAACATTGCATACATCAAATATAATCACAATCATGGCCATATCACATCACAGCACACCCCTGCAAAACAAAGTTAGACGCCTCTAATTTCTTTGCATATTTTACGTGGTTTGGGGCTTTCAATAAGTGTCGCTCTAACTTACGAACAAGAACCACAACGTTGATGCTTGAAATATCAAGTGCCCATTGTAAATTGGATCTATACTATGATGGGAGAGACAGGCACCCGCAAAGCCAATTATGCAATACAAGTTGCATGTTGAGCGTGGAGCAAGTCTCATGAACGATGTTATGTAAGGTTAGCCCGGGCCGCTTCATCCCATCATACCGCAATATGCAAAGTACACAAAAAGCAATTGATAATAAAAGCACCACCGCCCACAATGACCATTGTGTTCTACTCGTGCAACATATAGAGACGGCTCTGATACCACTGTAGGGGTTCGTAGCATGGAAAACAAAACATTTCTACCGCATGCAAACAAACAAATGCCAAGATCTATCTACTAGATTGTAGCAACGAGTCGATAGAGGAACTCACCCTCGAAGATTCCAAAGCGGTTAACGAGAGCAGATTCTCGTGGGTGATGTAGTCGTACTCTTGCTGATCTCAAGATCGTGTAGAATATCCTTCCGGCGCTGCGTTCCGGCAGCGCTTCCGTAGTCGGTCACACGTTCAGTACTCGATGAAGACCTTCCTCTCCCTTGTTCCAGCAGGCAGCGGAGGTTGTAGCACTCTCCTCGTGATTCCGGCAGCACGACGGCGTGGTACCGGAAGTAGAGGGGAGATCTTCTAGGGCTTCGTCTTAAGCCGGAGCGAGTATGGTGGACTATGAGAGAGGCCTTGGTGATCTAGGGTTTAGAGGGCACCAAGGGGAGAGTGTAGCCGGCGGTTAGGGTTTGGGGATCACCCCAACTCGCCGAGTTGGTGGTTCCCTAGGCGGCGGCACAAGGAGGTGGTGGTGCCGGCGACTTGGAGGAGAGGGCTAGGGTTTTGGGTGTGAGGGGTAGGGGCGCCCTACCCCTCCTTATATAGGTGGAGGGTGGCCGGTTGGGAGGAGGGAGTCCTCCCCCAACTCGGCCTCCTTGGCCGGCGGGTGGAGGGAGGAGGACTTCCTCCCTAAGTAGGTTTCCTACTCTCCCTCCACCAAGCAAACTTGTCGTTTGACTTTTTCAAATTGACGTTTGACTTTCAAACTAGGATTTGATTTCTCCCTTTATTTTGCCCAGCCAAGTGACCTAGTACATGATGCAAACATTCCATATTGTCATGACACATTCATGTACCCTTCCCCCCCCCCCCCCCCCCCCCGGAGTGTCGGACCTTCCGGACCCTTCTAGAACATTCTCGATGAAAACACCGGAATCATTCCCCAACTCCGAAACATGACTTTCCTTATATGAATCTCCTCGTGATATCCCGGATCCCATCCGAGACTCCGAACAACATTCGGTATCTTTCTCATCATTCCATAACTACTCAACAACATCGAATCCTTAAGTGTGTCTCCCTATGGTTCGTGAATTATGCGGACATGATTGAGACACTTCTCCGATCAATAACCAATAGAGGAATCTAGAAATTCATATGGCTCCCACATATTTCTACGATTACTTTGCGATCGAATGAACCACTTACATACGATACCAATTTCCCTTTGTCTCACGATAGTTTACTTATCCGAGGTTTTGATCATTGGTATCTCTGCATACCTAGTTCAACCTCGTTACCGATAAGTACTCTTTTCTCGTTCCCGTGATATGTGATACCTTGTGAGCCAGTCACATGCTTGCAAGCCAATTGGATGACATTCCACCGAGAGGGCCCAAAGTATATCTATCCGTCATATGGATGGACAAATCCCACTCTTGATCCATGTGTCTCAACCCATACTTTCCGAACACTCAATGCCATCTTTATAGCCACCCAGTTACGGTGTGGTGTTTGATGTCATCAAAGCATCCTTCCGGTGATGGTGATAAGCACATGGTCGAAGGAATTAAGTTACTATGTATCAGAAAGATTATAGCAATTGAACTATTAAAATGACTTGATCTTTATGCTACGCTTATCTATAGGAGTATGTCCATCATATCATTCTCCTAATGATATGACCTTGTTATTAACATCTCAAATGTTCATGATCAAGAAACCATGATCATCTATCCATCAACAAGCTAGTATTATAAAGAGGCTTTACTAGGGACTCTAATTTAGTTTACAAATCACACAAGTATTAATGTTTCTGGTTAATACTGTTATAGCATGAATGTAAACATTTATCATAAACACAAAGATATAATAATAACTACATTTATTATTGCCTCTAGGGCATATCTCCAACACCTGGAGGGGACAGTCCGCCTGCCAGATCCTCCTCTGGATCGGTGCTGGGCGAGCGGCGGTCGGTGGGCGATGTGGCGCGCAATCCTTGGCGCGAAGCGGGAGAAAGGGAGTGAGCAGACCGCGTCGGGCTCCGCTGCGGCAACGTGGCAGAAGCGCGTTGGCGCGGAGGCGAGGACGACCGCGTCCTATCGTGGGCAGGTGAGGGCGCCAGCGACCGGTCGGGGGACCACACGCGAGGAGGCGACGTGGCGCGCCCGCGTTGGCGCGGAGCAGAAGAAGACGACAACTCGCCGCTGGGCCTGTCTGGCGCAGTATCCGAGGGCGATCGCTGTAGAGAATCATCCTCGGGATCGCTGCGCTCTGTGTATGTCGTGTCTGCAGAATTTTGCACAAGCTTCTCGGCAACAACCTGAGATGGAAAAACAGGAGGAACAATATGCAAATAGTGGTCATTAGTGGGCACACCCCTATCATGCTATGCCGAGGGAAGATCATCAGAGGGAAGAAGAAGAATTTCTTCACGAAGGAGACGTCCAGCATTTGGATTTAAAGAGGCAAAGGGAAAGATGTTTTCATCAAACACAACATCTCGAGAGACATAAACACGACCAGTGTCAACATCTAGACATTTGACTCTTTTGTGTCTTGGACTATAACCAAGAAATACACACTTCTTGGAGCGAAAAGAAAGTTTGTTTTTGTTGTATGGACGGAGATTGGGCCAACAATCACAACCAAAAACACGAAGCTGCTCATAATTGGGTTTAACTTGGAAAAGTTTTTCAGTGGGAGTCTCAAAGTTTATAACCTTGGAAGGTAACATGTTTATGAGAAAAGTAGCTGTAATGAAGGCATCATCCCAGAATTTGAGAGGCATTGAGGCATTGGCAAGTAAATCAAGACCAACTTCAACAATGTGTCTATGTTTACGCTCAGCTGAACCATTTTGCTGATGAGCATGTGGACAAGAGACATGATGAACAATGCCAACACGCTGAAAAATGTATTTAATTTCTCATATTCACCTCCCCAGTCAGTTTGCATAATAAGAATCTTCCTACCAAACTGACGCTCAACATACTGTTGAAAATCAAGAAAAACTTGAAACACTTCGGATCTTTTCTTAAGCAAATATATCCAAGAAAACTTGCTAAAATCATCAATGAATCTTACATAATATGCATGTTTGCCGACAAACAGAGGAGCTGGACCCCAAACATCAGAAAAAAATGTTCTAATGGCATAGTGGAAACACTAGTAGAGACATGATAGGGGAGCTGATGACTCTTGGCCTACTGGCATGGATCACATATGTAAGGATTTATTTCTGGAGAGTATAAAAGCTTATTCTTTCTAAGAATTTGTTGGACTATAAAGGATGATGGATTTCCTAAACGACGATGCCATGTAGATGAAGAGGGCTTGACGGTGGCGAGAGCATGCTTGGATGACTCCGAGACTGGAACAAGAGGGTATAAGCCACCATGACAAGGACCTTTAAACACGATTTGCTTCGTTGCCTGATCCTTAATCAAGAAAAAGAAAGGGTGAATTTCCATGAATGTATTGTTGTCTAAAGTAAGCTGGTGTGTAGAAAGTAGACTTTTGGAGGCATCAGGAACATGTAAAATATTACGAAGGTGTATGGAACTATCAGGGGTGTGCAAAATAGAATGACCAATATTAGCAATGTTCATACCTTGTCCACCAGCATTGTAGACTTGATCACGGCCTTGATAAGGCTCATGAACATTGAGCTTGTTGAGCTGTCCTGTGACATGAGTTGCTAAGAAGAGGCAACCCGGCCCTGTTTGCCCTTCTTCTTAGGGCGCCCTTGAGGGAGCTGCTGCTGTTCCTGCCTCGGCCCTTGGGGTTGTGGTGGCTGTGGTGGGCGTGGGGGTAGGTATGGGGGTGGTGGTGGAGGCTGGACATATGTGGGGTGTGATATGGTTGGGGTATGGATTATAGGGTGGCATATACTGTTGCGGGGCATATGGAGTGTTGTATGGTGGTGGCATGTATGGTGTAGGCGAGGCTGTATATGGAGGTGGCGTTTGGTAGGGTGGTGGAGTATAATGTGGAGGTCCATAGGACAATGGAGGAGGTGGTGTCCGCGCAGGTTCGCCCCCATAAGGGCTCGGATGACGCGCTGCCACGTTGACTGAAGATGTAAAGGAACCAGGAGCAGGACCATTGGAGAGCATAGCATCACGGTTCTCATAGGAGAGCAGCTGAGAGCACATATCATTGAGCGTGGTGGAGGGAACAACTTTGAGAGCAGCAACAAAACCATTATAAGAGCCATAGAGGCCATTCATGATGTAGTCCTTTAGCTCATCATCATCAACCTGCTTGCCTGCAATGGCAAGTTCAGAAGCAAAACCTTTCATCTTGGTAATGTACTACTGAGCGGTCATATTAAGCTTCTTGGTGTTGGTGAGAGCACCGCGGATGTTGGAGACCCGCGATTTGGATTGTGAAGAAAAAATCTCATGGATGGCACGCCAAACTTCAGAAGCATGAACAAGACCGTAGACATGAGAGAGGATTTCCTCAGAGAGAGAATTCACGATGTAGCTCACAACTTGCTGATCCCGCATAATCCAAACATCATATGCAGGGTTGAGAATCTGAATTTTCTTCTTGTCAGCATCTTCTCCATCAACAAGCTCATCCGGAGCTGGGTCAGACCCTTCAAGGAGGCGCATAACACGAGCCCCACGAAGAGTTGGCAGCACCTGGGCTTGCCATGAGAGAAAATTCTCCCGTGTGAGCTTGGTGGTAGGGGAGAACCAATGGAGTAGCCCCCAACAGCGGCCGAAGAAGAGTAAGTCATCGAGGGTTGATGTCCTGCCGTGGCAGAAAAACAATCCAAAATCCTGCCATGGAAGAAGCTGTCGCGGCAGAAAAACAAGCAAAAAAAACTGTCGCGGCAGAGGTTCTAGGGTTTGAGAAGGATGTTGTCTGGGGTTTGTAGGTTGTGTCTAGGGTTCGTAGGCGTGACTGGGGTTGTAGATCGTGGACGTTGAATTTGTGTAGGTCGTGGTTGTCTAGGGTTGTTGCTTGTAGAGTCTAGGGTTGTAGATCGTGGTTGTTGTGAGGTGTGTTGGCCGGCCACCAGGAAAAGAAGCGGTGACGGCGATCGAAAGGTGTAGGAGGGCGTGGTCGTGAGAGCTCGTGGGGATGGTTGGGCGTAGGAGGTCCGGCGATGACGGTGACGGGAGTCACGAAGACGGCGATCCGGCGGCGGCTAGATGAGGCGGAAGAGCCTAGTCTGATACCATGTTGAACTCGTAGGGTTTTGGGCTAGAACGGTCGTGGCCTCTGGCCTGACCCATTTCATGTGTATATATCCGAGAATAGCCCCCAGAGTGACGTGTACAGGAGGGATACGTGTTGGGGTAGAGTACTACTCTATACCCAACACGTATACGGTACAATAACTCTAATAGGCGAATCAAAAGCCCCCCCAAACCACCCAAATTATTTCCTTGGAAAGGAATCCGATCACGCTTTCGAGTCAACGCGACCAATTGATCGGTTAGTCGATCGTTTGATCCCCCAACTTTCTTGCAAACAATGGAATATAATTTTTGTAAAAATAAAAAGGCCGTGCGCACTACGGCGGGGGCGTGTGCGGTGCGCGTGCACCTACCGTAGGTGCGATGAAGTCAAGCGCGCACTATTGTGGAGGTAGCGGCACACGGACGACATGTAGAGGCGGAGGCCACGTCAGCGATCAACGATGGTGCCGGCCATAGGAACAGTCAACCTCATGGTTGTGCGTCGTCGTCTTCTTCTACAAGGACGACATGGTTGGGGATGTGGGGGAAGTAGGGAGCAGGTAGATGAGGAAATGTCAATGATTGGGTGTGGGGCATTGGCCGTGTCCACAGCCTGGAAAAGAAGCCCTGGCCACCACACTTGGCCACCATCAATGCCAACACGGTGGCCAGACAACCTTTTATTGGTTCAGCGACGCTGACCGCTCGTCAGACTTTCCCGCATAAATGCTAACTGTTGCACGACATTGATGGCTAGGGCAGGGGACGAAGTAGTGGCTCGCTGTCATGCGGACCTGGTACGTGCTAGGGGGGACGCGCTCGGAACCACGGCCGGTCTGTGGCACGTCCAGCCAGACGCATTACCAGCCTAGATTTGTGACATGAACGTGCTAGGCCACCCCATACACTTGTGGCATCTTGGGTCGAGCCCTTGGGACGGGTTTCCTAGTGTGTCTATATGTTTGGACATGATTAGACATGTCATGGTCGATTGGGCCGGCCCGGTTGAGATGCCTAAAATGAGGATGTTTCATCGGTTCTAACAACCTATGGTGTGTCTAAGAGCATCTCTAGAAGATACTGCATCCCGCGATACTGCAAAACACTGATGCGGTAGACTGAAAACCTGGTTTGTAGTATAAAAAACGCTGGGAAAACAGATACACTAATCCAAACTGCATATTTGAAAACCATCACATATTGGCGTTAGATTTATACATACGGGAGGTTTTGACCATTGATGTCTACATAAGTTTAGGAAAAATGATGTCATGCCCTACATCCAGACTTCACCTAGTATCTACGTAGCTCCACCAGTGGTACCTACTCAACCGGATCATCTACGGTGACAACGGCGCGCGCTTACTCCTCGGCGTTGTTGGCGTCGTTGTCGTAGTCGGCGTTGTTGGCGTCATTTTCGTAGTCATCGTTGGTGAATTACTCGCCGGGTAAGTCGGCTTCGAGGGCCTTGAGCCGTGCCAGGTGCTCGCGGAGGGAGAGGCAACTGGCACAGAGAAGATCGCACGTCTCCGCCCTGCGCGCATCATGGAGGCATTTCCGTGTTGCACGATGTCCATGAGCGCGGTGCACAGGGAGTTGAACTTGGCCTCGGTGACCAAGAGATTCTCCTGCTCGTCGTCGGCAGTGGTCTCGCGAACGACCATCGGGAACGTGCAGATTTCGCCCAACAAGAGCTCCTCTACATCGTCCGCAGCAGGGTTGGCCGACAACGGCGAGTGTGCCCAAGGGCGTCGCGGCCGTGTCCCTGCTCGGGGAGGCGCTCACGTCCCTCCTCCTCCGACGATAGCGCCGGGCAAGCTCGCAAGCCGGAGCTCCTGCCGCGGCCAGGAGGAGCGAGGCCGTGTGCGCCCAAATCGGGCCTCAATTGGCCGGCCATGACAAGATGGAGAGTGGACATGAAGGTTGGTTGGTTGCGGCGATGTGTTTTTCGACGGCGGATGTGGCCGGAATCGAAGACGGGGCGAGCGACGACGAGGGTTTTTGGGCGGGAGAGGAAAGGGAAAATCTATGCGGTTTCCCGCATCCAGAGCCCCCCTCCCCTCCCGAATATATGCGAAACCGCAAAAAGAATTTGCGGTATCTGCCCATTTGAGGTATCTGGAAAGGCCATTTCTCGGTACCGTATATCGCGCAAAAATTTGCAGACCGGCTAATATACCGGCCGATATGCGGTATCTTATAGAGATGCTCTAACATACATAGTTTTTGGATTAAAATTGTCTTTTCAAGAAATGTTAACAAAAACAATATTTCCAAAGAACCGTGGATGTTTCGGATGATGCTTATGCACGAAGGAATTAAGTTTGGTAAGTCGATTTCACACGCTTATGCATGAAGGAAGTTGTAGACGACTAGATCAGCACATACGCAATATTAAGACATCGACATGACCACAAGAATAAACGAGATTGAGTGTAGCTCAAGCCCATTTGAAAACCAATCGTGGAGGCTGCTGGATTCATTGAGTCTGCATTTGAATTTGAATTTGAATTTGGTAGGCAACACGACCAATATTCTTAGGCATGAACCGTGTCCACCTAATAACAAACGAAACGAATAATGGCCTAACCACACGACCGCTGTCGGAAAAGGAAAAGAGGCAACACGTACGCACCGACCTCGCCCTCGCCACGGCCACGACACGACACGACGCCTTTTTGGGTTGCGAAATTCCTCTCCGGCGTCGCGTCGCCTTCCCCTTCCTCCTGCCTTCCTCGCGGCGGCGACTCAGCATCGGCGTCTGCGTCGTCCTAATCGACCCGATCCCGATCCGGACCGGCATGGCCGACGGGGACGCGATGGCGTCGCGGTCGCCGCCGGAGACGCCGTCCGAGCAGAAGCGGAGGCAGCGCGGGCTCGTGTCGCGTGTCTGGAAGGGCATCTTCGGGGGCCGCGAGGACGTCGAGAAGCTGCTGAAGGCGCTCTCCAAGGAGGAGGAGGCCCTGCGCTCCCGCGTCCAGCGCCGAGCCCGCTCCTCGCGCCAGAACGCCCACAACGTCCTCGCCCTCGCCTCCGCGCTCGAGGTCCTCCTCCCCATCCCCCCCTCCTGATCTCCCTCTCTTTCCCTCCCATCGCAGCAAATGTTCGGATGCTGGTATTAGGGAACAGATTAATCGCGGGTCAGGGTTGGGTTTGCAATTTTGTGTAAATCTCGTGTTCATAGCGCGCAGACTACACAATTTAGTGGTCGGTCGTTTCATCAGAGGCGTAGCCGTTGTGAATCTGTGAGCATCTCATAGGCGTAGCATGTTCTGAATTCGTGATCATGTCATCCTTTCAGTCAGAGGCGTAGGTACGTTGCGTGCTCCAGGCCTCCAACTTCCGGAGGGGGGAGGGAGCAGTTAGCTTTCTCTTGCAATTAGTTCGTGCTGTTAGGGCTTATTATGTCCATGACAGGGTTATAACCTTCCTCTTGCACAGATTGCGGCTGTTGGATATGCGATTATGACCACGAGATCTCCAGACATCAGCTGGCAGATGAGGGCAACCCGGGTGCTGCCCATGTTCTTGGTTCCTGCTTTAGCTGCTATCATCTATTCAGCTATTATAAACATTACGAAGTGGCGTAAGTAAATTGCCTCTGCATCCCTGTTTTACGTGTGTGCGTTTTGTTGTTTGTTGCAGATATGAAATTGACATTTGGGTCTAGTTATTATCATTTCTCATGACTGAAGTTAATAACAGTAGTATATAGAATATAACTTGCATACTTCCCTTAGTTTTTCATGTTGGGACAAAAAAACATTTCAACAGTCTTGTTGCATAGATTAAATTGTGGCTTAATAAGTTACTTTCTAAAACAGCTTAAGTCAAGTACCATGATCATTTGCATGACAATTTCTTTAGCTTGTATGGTTACCCTTTCATTTTTAAACTGTGATGTTCATTGCTCCGTCTCGCAGTTGATAATAGAGACCAACATACTCTTGAAAAGCTTCGTGCTGAAAGGCAGGCCAAAATTGATGAGTTGAAGGAGAGAACAAATTACTACACTACGCAGCAACTTATACAGGTGAGCGGCTCTATATTTTTACCATTACGTCACTGGCCAATTGTGCTATTTGTATAAGCAGAGGTGGATCGGTCAGTGGTTAGTGTATGAAAGAAACCTTCTGTTATATTCCTTTTTTCTATCCTGAAAACAGTACATGTTTTACTTGTTACTCATGCTTCAGTTTGGCGATACAGAGATATGATCTTGACCCTGCTGCAAAGGCAGCTGCAGCAAGTGTTTTGGCATCTAAGCTGGGTGCGGATTCTGGCTTGAGAATCTTTTTGGGAGATGAATCGAACATGGATGGAAGTAAAAGTAATGATCAGCCCAGACAAACTTCTGGTCTGAGGCAAAGGAAACTAGCCCACTCAGCCCATGGCTCTGTACCGATACATGCCTCTGACCCATCAGACGGCTCAAGTATACATGATGGTAACGAAAGCCCCACTACTTCAGATCGGAGGACTGTCGAGCACTTCAGAGGCCATGCTGGAAATGATGGGGGGTGGCTTGCACGGATGGCTGCTCTACTTGTAGGGGAAGATCCAACACAGTGCTTTGCGCTAATATGTGGCAACTGCCATATGCATAATGGTAGATAACTTATAACTGTGTTTCTGCTTGTAGATCATGTTGGTCACGTTCTCTATACTAAACCAATTTTAACCTTGCAGGTCTTGCAAGGAAAGAGGACTTCACATTCATTACCTATTACTGTCCTCACTGTAATGCTCTCAATGGATCACGGCAACAGGAGGAAAATGACATGGTGCCTAATTCTGGCAAGGAGACTCCTACTGATCGTTCCTATGGCAACAGTGCCCAACCCAGTGATAGCCTTGCAGAGTCAGGTGTTAGTAGTCCTGATGTGAGGAACTTGCCTACTGTTGAAGAACTGCGTGCAGCAAGTCCTTCTGTGAGTGACTTAACGACCGGTGAAAAACCACAAACAAAGGGTCCTGCTGCAAATAACTTGCCACCAACTGTAGAAGTTCCACCTGCCAAAGATATTAGGGTTACGGCAACCAGTGATCAACCTGCCAGTTGAATCTTCTTTTTTCTTGTAAAGAAATGTATTTGCTAGTTCCTTGCCTTTCTGCCACGGATTGTCGTCTGAGGGTAACCGCAGTAAGAGCTTTTGTCACAGATTTTTGTGCCTACCACCTCGTGTATAGATGTGGGTTATTGGTGTGTTCTGCTTGGATGGTTTCACTGGGTAGGGTTCTAGGGTGATGGCCATTTGCCGGCATCTTGTCCAGTTACTTGAATGATGGGTTGCTCTCTGCTTTTACCTTTTCTATCGAGTGTATAGTTTTCTGTCTTTTTTTATAAGTTGAATTCTACTCTCTTTTTGTAATATCAATCCGTAATGTGCAGTATCAGTTTCTCTTTTATTACTCCCTCCGTTCCAAAATAAATGATTTGCATTTGTCTAGATTTGTATGTATCTAAACATGTTTTAGTATATAGATACATACGAGTAGATAAAGTCAAGTCACTTATTTCAGGATGGACGGAGTATATACTTTGCCTTTGGAATATGTTGCTGATGAATCATAGGGATAGGACTGCTGTCAATGTTTATATTTATGCTTGGTCAACATTTTTGTGCTTCAACCTACATTTCCTGTTGGGCTTCAGTTGATTTATGCAAGCGCTACCAACATTTCCTGTTGGGCTTCAAGCGCTACCAACATTTCCTGTTGGGCTTCAGTTGATTTATGCAAGCGCTAGGCAATTTAACTCCGCTATGCATTAGAGTGAGGACGTGAGGCGTATCGTTGCTAAAAAATTGTGTGGAGCAACCTGTGTATGCATTGCATGAAGCTGCTGCAATGGATCAAAGATAATATCTAATAATTATGCGAAAATCATTTGTAACTCCCGAGCTCCGGTGATCTCGCTTTTAGAAAAAATCGAAAACTTAATAGTTTGTCTCCAAAAAACTATAAAAGGAAAAACATAATAGTATGTACAACAAAATTTGCATCAAAATTTACTTTCATATGTGATCATCAAAAAGACAAAATGTTGAAGAACAAATGAAGTTCCCTTTTGCCTTTTCAGAGCCTCGATTTTGTGATTTTTGTGTAGCCTACATATTAACTAGCAGAACTCTACAGATATATGTAGATAGCACGTGTATGTATGCACATAATTTGTTTTTGGAATTTGGTACTTCAAAACACCATTTTTTAAATAAAAAAAATAGATCACTGGATCTTGGGAGCCAAAACACCTCAAGGAATTATATGACATAACTTGTATAACACTTGTCAATAGCTAAGATTCAGACACTACATCCCTAGATTTTCTTTTTCATTTCTTTTTGTTGAAGAAAAGAGGCAATAAACCTAGCTAGAAAGCCTAAACTAAAGGGCACTTGTGCAAACTAGGATACCCCCTTGAAGTGGAATGCCGTACGCTGGTTTTACCAACACGGCAAAATGTGTTATCATGTCACGGCTCCATACTGTACAGAGTACAAACTGGAAATAATTCAAATACTGCCCTTTTTTAAAAATGTATTCACGACCAATTGGGAAGAAAACAAAACACGGAATGCCTCCGGCCATCCAATATTTACAGTCACTTCGCTATAGTCCCGAATCAGGTATCTGGGTGGTTGGCCGCTGGAGGAAAAGCAGCAATCCGCTCGCATAGCCTGCACAACTGCAGAACCCGCTCCAAATACGCTTTCCTGAGCTTCAGCAAGCTTCAACAGGAAGGGTAGGAAGTGATCTCGTACAAATCACAGCAACTATTCCCGTCGCTCGGTCAGTATAACAGCTTGAAAGAATTCCTCACGGCACGGCTATGAAACTGAGGGAAAGAAGGTCGTTCTCGTCTCGGGTGTTTGCCACACATTAGCTTCGAGGTTCTTGCTTCATATGAGAGGCATGTGATGCGCCATAAGATTGGACCTTCACGATAAAAACAATGTTTTGCGCAGTTGAGACATTGTTGCTACCACTTCAAGTGAATAAATACTTATAACATCGCAGCACGTTATAAAGTGTTGTGCATATTACAACTGCTAGGCTGTATATTCTTACCATTCTGTCAACTTGGAGAAGTGTATTGAGCTTGTCTTCATGTACAAACACTGGCAGAGGAGGCATCTGACCCATGATGCCAGGTGTCTCGCTCATTCTGCAAAACAATATTAAGAAATAAATTTAAGCAGAGCATTAAGCATAAGCTAGTTACAATTTTAACAAACTACTAGTAATTGAAATGATCATCATATTCTTCTGTAGAACATTACGCAAGACCATTGATCAGTAAAATATAGATCTCAGGAGAGCAACAAATAAAGTTTTCTGAACTTAAATAGTCCTTTGGCCACCATTACTTATTGCACTATATCAGCTCCTTTAGTCATCAGCAATATGATACATTCAGATTAATAAAACACATGATATGACCTGAATATGTTAAATCGAAGGAGACAAGAGGAAATGCAAACTATCCCTCCCTAAGCAGATGTTCCAAATGATGACAGTGAAAAGACCTATGAGCAGCGTACGGAAAATTGCACATATCATGTGGCCTTACCTGGTTAAAATTGTTCTGATGTTGTTATTTGTCCGAAGAAAGATACCCGTGTTCTCCTCCGCCTGCAAGAAACTAAGAACTTCAGGCATGAAATAACTGCAGAATGTGCCCCTGTCATGCTCATCACGTTTTTTAAAGTTGTGAAAGCTGGCCATGAAAGCGACAAGTTCCAACATAGTTAAATGCTAGCCTGTATTAGTACTCAACGGCGGATGGCATTTTGCATGAACTCCTCTGTTATTTATATTGTTGATGCAGTACACCCATCCCAGATTTTCCGAGGCACAAGCACAGTCCCTATCATATCTCTTGATACATCAAGAATCACTAAAGACTAAAGTTATCCAAGAAAGGAAGGAAACTTAATGGCAAGAGAGTACAGGCAGTGCACCCAGAACAAAGGGCACTTCAATAGCATATGTTGCTGAAGCATGTAATTTAAATATGAAAGGCACCACTGTATCAGGCGTAAAGCTTGTGAAAGATGCTTACATAAATCTTGGATTCAGTTTTTCCGAAAATTCTAGTAGGGCACTACTACTATACCAGTAATAGGATGTCCATTTTTTGGTGGAAGGACTAGTTGAACACAAATGATCATGAGAAATTTAATATGTAAAACAAACAGGCACAATGAAATTCAGACGTTTGAGCTTTTGAGTCCCTGTTAGGTGGGCCTTCTTTGTGGCGTCGTGCTCTATGTGTCGTCAGTTTGCAGTTGTAGTAGGTTATGGCTACTTGTTGGTTATGGAGGTTGTGTTCCTTAGATGTGCTCTCTTGTGGTTTGGTGGTTGCTGTAGCGGTTTTTGCCCGGTTTTCCGTTAATTAACTGGGCAATTCTCTTCTTAATTAATAGATTGGGGCAAATCTTTTTGCCCCCGTTTAAAAAAAATCCAGACATTTGGCAGGGACCGTGTGCTCCTTGACTGGCACTTCGGGTACTATTACAAGATGAAGTTTAAGACCCAAAAATGGGAGGTATGTCAACAAACATACCTTGAATGTTTCAATATTTGAAGCAATCTGGTTAAGTAACTGATTGTTTTGCTCCAGTAGTTGCTGGGTTGCACTGTCCAGGATAGCAGCTGCTTCAAAAAGGATGAGAATGGGTGATCTTTAGAAGAAAAAAGGAAATCATGTGGCTGTCGACGCTTCAGAATGAAAACAATCAAGACTTGTAGTCAGATGAAAAAAGGATCAACACGAGGTAGTTGCACACAGCAACATTAAAGGTGAAGATGATTTGTTACATGTCTCCATGAAGCGTTGTACTGAAGTTAAATGAAGTGAAATACAATGACAAAAAATAAATGTTAACAGGAATGTGCAAGGTAATGGAACCTTTGCCTCGTACAGACATAGTAAGAACCTTCCATTCCTATAGTTTAACATGATTACATGATCTTGACAACCTTCAGAGGGTTACATATCCAAAAGGTTCTAGAATGCGTGCTAAGTGTTCCATAATCTAGCTTGAGTTTGTGCTGCGTTTTCTCATTTTTACATTGGGATCTAGAAAATTCAGTCTAAATATAGAAACACACCAAATGAAGGCATCGCAAGATTGCTTCCAGATGATGCTTGTACTAACTACGAAGGTAACAAGCAAAACATCAACTTAAACAAACCAAGAGTGTTTTGAATTCTAAGAAATCTTCAATTCCACTCAGATCATAAGAGTATCTAAAGAGAATCGTCAACCATTAGCGTTATTTGTGTTACTTCTTCAAATCTGACGTTCGAATCAGATAGGCAATGGAAAGGTACATTGAGGCTAGCTAGTTTCTAATAGGGATCCCTTTCTAATAGTTGACACCATTCAAAACCAAATCATATTGCTATTTGAGAATTCCGTACCAAACAGTGAATCCAAACCTTAACGTTATCAGACAGAGTGAAGATAATACTAGGAAATACCAAACAAAAACAAGAAAATAAATAGAGGTTAGAGATGGGGGCTGACCTTCTTTGGGAACTTGACACTGCTGGTTTGGACTTTGCATCGAAATTGAGAAAGGGGTCAAGTTGTTTGCAGGTGCCATGTGAAAATTAGCCACTGGCGCCGATGCAGCCATTCTGTCCTGCATTGGCTGTCAAAAAAAATTTATTACAAAGAACTGACTGGTACTAGAAAAAGTACTAACATACAGCACAACTCAAAAGCTGCCCCAACCAACAGATTATGTTATGAATGATGTAACAGTAAATAGAAAAGTACCTTCATGTCTCGTATCTTTTTTCCTGTAAAAAACCCATCTGGTTTCTTCCTTCTATCTTTGCCCTGTTACAATAAGCACATGTCAGCAAAACATAGTTGTTTATATGCATTTACTGTTATACTAATATGTATCAGAAAGAAACAATGCATGCAGTAAAAAAAAAATGCCAAGCATCACAATACTTATATCTAGGTTGGAATCACATGAACACAGCTCTTCTTAGAGAAAGCAGATATGTAAAATTTGTCCAGGAGAAGACACAATTAGTTTATTACACCCCTTATATAGTTCATCGACATGTTGGTAACTGGCCATCTAGTAGTATAAAGGAAGGGGACTGTGGTGAAGTCACCAGTTGTGTTAAATTTCAGTGCCATCTAAATAGAATTTTAGCTAATCAAGATGACGTTCTCAAGCAAGTAAAGAACATACATTAACATTGGAACCGAATAAGTACGGAGAAGAGATACTTAAGACATTTGGAAGAAACTTAACTGTAGCCCACCAACACCGCAATGCAACATCCCTGATGGTCCTGTCGGGCAGCATACGCGCTATCTTGATGTACCTCATCATATTAGGTTCTCGAGCATGTCTGCCATGACCATGGGAGAAAGAATTAGCAACAGAAAGGAATCGGCTTTGTTTAATCGACATGGTGCTTGAGCCATATGGTGACATTTGACATGATTCTCTTTTCTTTCTCAGATTCCTTTGACGCGAATCAATCCGCTAGAATTTTGTGGTCTTGTTTGTAATGCAAAATCGGGTCACAGAGTACTTAAAAGTGTGGCTATTAATTGCATATGGTTGAAAGAAACCAAGTGCAGTCCTACAGTTTGCCAAATAATGACGAAAGCGATGCTATAGGAGATGCGCTCGGCAGTGCTAAAAACTCGAAAAGGTAAAAGGTTCAGCTGCACAAATCCTGCTTTAGACTTGTTGATTGATGCTCCATTAACTGAAGCACATCACATGGGGTGGAAAAGAAGCTTGCCGCATAACCCAATTGGCAAGCTCCATGAGCACAAGCAACACCATAGGCACAGCAGAAGCAAGGAACAGTAATTCAGCGAGAGGAGGTGCTAAAAACTCGAGTTTACCTGGCAAGCCCTTCCTTGAGTATACTCTGCTCACGTTCACTCCATTCCGAAGGCGAGCCGGTGATGAACTTATACTTGCCGGCACGGAACCCGTCCCCCGACGTGCTCCTCGACGAGGGCCCAACCACGGACGCGCTGCCGAACCCGCCGTTGTTGCTATTGTTCGGGGAGAGGTACATGCCGGCGCTGCTGCTGGTCCCACTCATAGTCCTTGGAGTCGCGAATCCCATCCCGGCACCGCCGCCGCCGCCGCTCATGCTTATGTCGCTGCCGCTGGATTGGAAGGAGAGCATGTGGTGGTGGTGGTGGTTGTTGTATGCGGCGGCGGTGATCCCCTGGTGGTGGAACCCCATGCTGGAATCAGCGGCCATCGCAGCACCGGGAGCCAGCTGAGATTCCCCGATCTAATCGGCCATAAACCGCGGCCCCCAAATCCCCCGGCCGCACAATTCGGATCGACCTGCAGAAATCGAGCCGAAAGAAATCAGACAAGCAGCTCACGCTGGGGAGCTCCGCCTCGGGAGCCGCACGCGCAGCAGGGAAGCTTGGCATTCCCGAGTCCCGAGGAGGATCTGGTGGAAGCGGAGGGCGACGGCCACGAAGGCCCCACCACCCCAGCGCACCACGACCAGGCCACCCCAACCACCCGTACAGCAACAGCAACAAACCAACCGTGCCGAAATCGCCCCCAATCCAGACCGGCACCCACGGAATCGGACCCCGGCGACTCACCTTACTCCGGCGGCGTCCTCCAGGGATCCTCCCACCGCCGCAGCGACCTCGCAGCCTCCCGACGCAATGGCAGGGGGGAGAACTGAGAACCGAGAACCTCGCCGCCCTTCCACGAAAACGGCACCGCGGGCGCAACCACCGCCCCGCACCTCGGAGACTTCAGAAATTCCACCGGGCCGCCCCCCTTCCGCCGGAGCCTCCCCAGCAAAATCCAATTCGAATTCCAACTCCGCCACCACCCGCTCACCAACCCCGCCGCGATCGAACCCTACGCCGCCGGCCAGCCGAGAGGGGACGCCGGCGACCAACAGAGCAGAATCGCTTTTTTCCTTCCCACGGGCGCGCCGCTTGATCCGGACGGACGAATCGTGCAGTGGTTTTTGGTTGCGAGTAGTTGTTCTTAAACGGGGCTAGGCTACTGGTGCTAGCCTATCACGCCCATGCCTTCGCTTTGTTTTATCGGCGATACCCGTTCTACCCCTGTTATTGTCGGGCAAATTACCGGGCGTGCCATTTGGCGGGCAAAGTGTCGACCTACGAAACGTTTCGGGCGGGGCGATGCGGGGATCCTGGCCGTCCACGGATGGACGGCGGGGGCGCGGGGTGGAAATGCTGATCGGACGGCGACGGGTTGGGACCGGGCTGGATGGGCCGCATCGGCGGGTGGGACCCGACGAGGAGGGGAATCTCCGAATCATCTTTGCGGAATCACGAACGGCACTGTGCGAGTACTGTGGAGAGGATGTGAATTTGGTGCGCGTACCAGGTCTTTTTCGTGGAGATTTTTGGCGACGATGCATTGCAGGTGGTCCCGGCTTGGGTCTTCTCAAGTAATTCTTGTGAGAGAGAACATTTATTAGACCAAAAAACACTTTTATCTCTCTAATTGAAAACAGTGGCATAGCGACACTTCCAAACTCGATAAATTGGGGTTACTCCCTCCATTCTTAAAAGATCTCATATATTTGTCTAGATTAGTATGTATCTAGCTATATATTTTTGTATATAGATACATGTGAATCTATACAAATCTATGAGATATGCAAAGGAGAAGTATTTTTTAGAGCAATATTTTTGCTCCTTTGTCACCATGGGCAAGGTGATGAGACGCTATGAAGCTAGGCGCCACCGACTTCAATATGACCGATGTAGCATAACGTAAATTTGATGACATGACACCGAAGACGGGCGGCCTAAATCTTTCTTCCTCCACCCATCGCATGGCATCTTGAATTTTCTAGGCTATGTTGTTTTCCAAGCTTTATGGAGCCTGGGGAGAAACCCTTTTGTACATAACTCTATGAAGTGGTGTATACATTAGGGAGGCGGGATGTGTTTAGAAGAGTTTCTTGTGCTTCAAAAGGAGTAAAAATCTTGCTCTAGATGAACAAAAATGTATGCAACAATGCTAACAAGTCATAATTCTTTGAGATTGCAAGCTTTAACTTGCTGTTATTTCTTGTACGAGTTGTGCTACTAATGGTTGCAATCCAAGGTACAAAGAAAACTGTGTGGAAAGTCTTGCTTGTTACGGTAGCATTTATCAACCACTGAGACCTTTGTGACTTTGTCAAGAATCTTTACGGTTCCAATATGAAAAGTCAAAGCACTAAACAACATATGACTGAACCTAGGAAATAACTGTCTTGTAAAGTGTTGATTTGTGGACCTTAAAAGTATATCTTGATCCACAAACCTTAGAAGCCAACCACGAATGATGAACAATAATTCAGGAGAAAAGCTTTCCTAATAATTTGGATAATGTAATTTTTCACGAGATTTCACCCGATGCGTATTTGAACTTGTGCGGATGGTAAATTATTTTTTAAATGTGTGCATGGTAATGATTTATAGAGCAAAGATAACCGAGTTTGGTGTATCTAAGTAACCGAGACGAAGGAAACCACGTACTACCTCTGTTTTAAAATGTAAGATGTTTTAATTTTATAAAGTAAATGTATCTAGATTTTTTTAGTATATAGATTCACTGTAAACCTAAATAAATCTACTTATTAAAAAAATCTAAATATTTTTTTATAAAACTAAAACATATTATATTTTAAAACGGAGAACAGTGGACTATGTGAGGTAAATTGAATGGATCAGTTTTAGACTGCCGGGTGATAGATCGGCGACACGACGCGACACAGGAACAAATTTCAGCTGAGAGATGACCGCTGACGAAACGAGGCCACGGGGATATCCCGTCCGTCAGATCATGCAGTAAAAGCTACGGGGCTCCGTCCCTAGGCGGGGCACGCGCACGTGCGAAGCCCTGGCTCTTTTGCTTTCGGTGAAGGCAGCGGGCATCCAATGGGAACCTCACACGTTTCGTCCTCTCATTGGTGGGTTCTGGCGGTTG
This sequence comes from Avena atlantica, assembly GCA_910589765.1. NCBI lineage: Eukaryota > Viridiplantae > Streptophyta > Magnoliopsida > Poales > Poaceae > Avena > Avena atlantica. The sequence continues at coordinate 513,947,509 of OU342735.1, read as the reverse complement.
GAGACATCCCTGCTACATGGACGCGAGAAATCTCACACCGATCGTACTCGTACGTAATGTCCTTAAACTAATCCTCAGCCGTTGAAAAAGCGCTTGCCAATTTGCAGTTAACTGTAGGCATGTGATGTTTTTAGGTTAGCGGCCAATTTGATATTTTTTCATCTGCCCCGGCCACGCTCAGACCGACACGTCTTAGAATCTGCATTGACAAAGCTTGGTCAACTACGAATAAGTCGTGTATTGTAGTAGTATATTTTTTTCCCATATTATACTGTTTTTCCAGGTCAACTAGACAACTACACACTCATCCATGTTGCCGAGGCACACTGGCACGTATTGTCAAATAGTTGTTGAGGTATGCTTATTTCTTGCAGATTGTAAATACGCAAGTTGAGCCAATCAAATTTGAAAAATACAGGTTGAGAAAACCCCACATGATTTATACTCACATTCTATAGGACTGGACATCGGGCATCCATTTTGCAATGAAAAATGCATGCTAGGGTGAGGATTGGTGTTGATTTCAAAGGAAAAAATAAACGAAAAAAGTGAAGCTTTGGACATGTCTTGCAATGAAAACTAGTGGTGAAGTTATATTTGGAAGGTAGTATTAGAGTCTGAAAAGTACAAACAAAATTAATTACCGAAGAAAATCAATGTTTGTGAAGCAAGAAAAGCTAGTATAGTTTTGCATACTATATTGTTTTTCCTGGTCAACCGCAACATCCATGTTTGTTACCATGGTACATATTCTCAAAATAGTTGTTGATGTATATGTGTTCTTGCAGATTGTAAATACATAAATTGAGGCATCTGAAATATCAAATTGGAAGATACTGGTTGAGATGCATCAATCTCTGTCACATACTATAGAACTAGATATAGTGCATGCACTTGCAACGGAAAACATATGCTAGGGTGAGGATTCCTTTTGTGTTGATTTCAAAGGAAAACAAATACTCAATCTGGTACACAAAAAGTAATGCTTTTAGACATGTCTTAAAATCAAACATTGATATGTTTAACCACTATTATAGCTCTATTGAGAAGTTGACAATCCTATGCATATTTCTCTATAGAAGTACTTTCAAAATAATATTGCAATCTTGATTCGTGTTACACAAATATTGCAATGAAACTAGTGGTGAGGTTTATACTTGGAAGTTTGTATTAGTGTCTAAAATGTAAGGAAAAACATTTACCAGCTAAATCAGTGTTTGTGAAGTAAGAAAGCAAATGTTAAAATTATCTGAAATGAAGTAAAGAAGAAAAAGGTGGATGCGAACCAAAACAAATCCAAATACATGATTTCCTTGTTGGCAATGTCGTACACACTTATATAGACAAAAGGGATTGCAATTGCTCATGTCCCCATTTTTCGTGTGGGTTTCTATGTGGAAAGAAGGTTGAGTATTGTCCCGGGTATTTAGGCACAATGCTTTTTTTGGCAAGAAACCTCGCTTGGACATGAATCTTCTGGCGATCTCATCACTCCCCCATGATATTCCATTATATTGTTATACCTACTCACACATAATGCACACCGTGAAGGTTTAGAGCCAACGAAATAAAATATAAGATTCAAGTGAACTTGCAAAGACTAGAAAGTAAAGTAGTAGTAGAATATGAATATGAATATGGTTCCCATTGATGACCGGCATATCGATCCCAAACCTCATGGAAATGAACCAATACCCACTACTCAATCTATCAAAGCAGAGTATCTGATCTTTCATCATCCCTTTTCATTTATCTCTTCAAAGTTATATTCATAGATTCCACATTTCTTTTGTGATGAAAAGTACACATTTAATAAGGCTAAACTACTTGCCAAAAGCCACTTATACAAAACATACTTTAGCGATTCACACATCATATGCTTTTGTTTTGGTTAGCAATTTTTTATTAAAGTAAAAATAGGACAATAACATTAGTTATATCATATTTTTATTAGTTAACATTGTATTCGTAGAGTTAAGTTTTCAGGATGTTCGCCATTAGTGTACGTCAAATTTGAATACATAACATGTCCATATTGCAGAATATATATTTCATAATATAGAACACTAGTAGTGGTGGAGCTTAGTTAGAATGTAGCATATTCGCCAAAGATTTGTTTCCATTCAACTACTGTTTAACACTTTTTACCATAAATTTAACAAAATAGATTAGTTTGACCTCCTCAACTCTCATTTATTCGTTTGGCTCCTTCTATAATATTGCTTACGCTCCGCCGCTACACACTAGTATATGCACGTCTGCTATGAACTAAAGGGATGTTGAAAAATGAAATTGCATTATGCAGCACCAATGTTTTTGTGCACTTGGCTTGAATATGGGAATCAAGTTGAACTAGCAAATAGACTAGAAAGAAAAGTAGTACAAACAGGAAGAATATTGTGCCCTGGTGACTACATGTCGATCCCAAACTTTGTGGAAAAGAACCAATACCCACCACTCAATTCACCAAAGCTGAGCATAAAATCTTTCATATGGAATTTTTGATTTATTGATGCAAAAAGCTACTATTCAGATATTCTACATCTCTTTTGTGGTGAGATGGACATGTAGCATGTAGGGCTAAAGTACTCGTCGAAAGCTATTTACACCATAACATACTTCAACGATTCAATTTTTTTGTTCGTATATATCTACACACTAAAACATGTCTAGATACATATGAATATAGACAAATCCAAGTGATTTATTTATGGACGAAGGGAGTATGTTTTTGTTTAAGGTACTCCCTCCGTCTGGAAATAAGTGATTGACTTTGTTTAGATTCGTATATATCTATAAAACATGTCAAAATACATACGAATCTAGATAAATGCAGATAGTATGAATACATATGAATTTAGACAAAATAAAGTCACTTATTTTCACACGGAAGAGTAGTAAAACTATTATTTTATTATAGCAGAAAAAACGTGTCCGTGCTGTAGAATACATGAACGAAAACTTGTATGTGAAATTTGAGTCACGTGTCCACTATGTGGAATATACTATATTTTAAAATGCATATCATTGAAGGACTGTCCTGATGCGAACAAAAGGCACGCTGCAAAATGTAATGATTCTAGTATTTCACACGACCAAAGCTTTACGCACTTGTTGGCTTGATAAAGGACACGTTGTTTGTGCTTGTGAACCGCATTGTGGTAGTAGTACGAGAAACTGGTCGTGCTCGTTTTTTAGATACCGGTGGCCTCTTTCCCCGTTTGCAAGCAGCTTGCTCCGGGGGCGAGCGGACATCGATCGATCGTATGGAGTGCAGACACGCGGTCGAAGAAACGTGGAGAGGCCGAAAGCCAATTCCCCATGCTCCTATTCGTGGGCCATCACCGCACTGTTTCAGACAATGACGTGGGAGAGCCTTTGCCTGAGCTTTTCGGTGGAAAAATAAAGTCTATTTTCTCAGTTCGTTGCAAATTAAGCTCTGTTTCTCCCATGAAAAAGAAGACAGACATTTGTACCGATACACCCCCTACACGTGCACCGGACATGTGTGTGATATATATCCGGGCAGGCTTTTGACGACGGCTAGAAAAGTAGAAAGAGAGGTAGCAGTGCGTCCCGACCCGACCCGACACGAAATGACGCGCGGAACCAGTTGTTTTGCCGTGCGTGATCTCCGACACAGAGGTGCCCGTTGCCTCCTGAATTCCGTTGCTCCGCTCAGGCTCAGGCTAAGCTCGTCGATCGATCGGAACGATTCGAGCTGTTACACCCACCGCAACATCACCAGCTGCAAAGGCTCTTTACTTTCTGGCACGTCGCTCAAAGTTGAGAAAGATCGTACGTCCGGCGGTCCGGCCGGACACGACGGCCGGCCGCCGGAATACTTTCGATCACCACCGTGTGGCTCGCCACGCAGCGCCGTGGCAGCCATTGGCCGCGAGCGAAAACAACCTCGTCAAAGTAGTCTCCTCGATCCGATTCCTCCTTTCTTTCCGGCGCCGTTAGCAAACCACATTTTTAAGAGCACCTCCACTCGTTAGGTGTTCATAGGCCAAAATCCGACGCTATTTAACATAGCCGGATATAGTTTTTTGTTTGGAAACGTTTAGTTCCACCTGCGTTCTTAGTCCGAGTTAGTCCGAGTTCCCAGACGACATCAACTCGGCGAGTTTCCACAAATTCGGCTCAAATTCGATCAGTTTTCGGCTTAAATTAAACATAGTTCGGCATATACTAAAAAAACAACATATTTTGGCTCTCGCTGCGGTTCTTTTTGAACACAGAAATATGGGTCAAACTCCCGGATGGCATGCACGATCTCGAGAAAGAGCTTCTGGCTCATCCTGAAACAGCGCAGAAACACGGCCTTTTCGTGCAGCGGCTCGTCGGCGAAGTAGTCGGCGTACAACATGCAGTAGCCCTTCATCATATGCCTTACTTTGCACTTTCGGCGACCCTTCGCCGAGCCTTCACACTTTGGCGCTGTATTTTGCATGTACAGCCGGGTCAAAGAGGCGAGGATTTGCATGTGCTCTGCATCTTCAGAGGCTGCTGCGGTCTCTTCCTCCAGCAACAGGACGAACATCTACTCGTCGTCAGAGACCATGGCTGAATGGACAAAACACCGAACACTTGGCTGGCGAGGTGGCGGGAGTTTGGAACGAAGCCGAGCTGCGGTGAAGGAGGGCGGCGAAAGGTGGCCTAGGCCGAGGGGAAATGGTGCAGCGACGGCGGATACCTATCTACAGGTATGACTACGGCTTCGCCGGCGAAGGCATGACAACGAGGGTAGCTGGGGAAAGCAGGAGTGGAGATGCTCTAGGAACTCATCACAAAAGGAAACCGTTAGAGCTTAACCACCCTTGGCACGCCTGTTGTGTGCGTCTGAACAGATGCAGTGCATGACACGGACAGCAAAGAGACAAACCTCAAGAAAACAAGGCGGATGAGGACGCCACAAATCGCACGCTGGATCGCAACAATAGGAGAACTATGTTAATTAGTATTACTAGCACATAAACTAGCTCTACTCCTAAGTACGCCTAACTAATCAGCGGCACCTTCACCTCGCATAATATGGCCACACAGCGACAGGCTGACAGTGACGAGTCGCGCGATTAGCTGGTTAATTTCTACAGCAATAACAATCACATGGGTTGTCGCTGCCGTTGCTCGGTTTGGGATTAGAACTAATCACCAGCCAATGCTCGCTGTCGACCACGGATAAGACCAGGCGGGGATTATACAGGTCGCCATTGGGTAGCTCGGAATCTCCCTAGGTGGCCCGCCCGCTCTGGAAAGTAAATTCATGCCAAGAAAGAATCGGCAAATTCTATCGTGCAAAAGCTTGGCGGCAGTACCGAACCTAGGCATGCGTCGATCTTGATTACCTTGGAAGGGACAACCTTTTTGTCAAACATCTGTTTCTAATTGGTGGAGTGGGTCTGCCTTTGGTTCATGGATGTGAGCTTTTTGTTTAGTTTGTTTGCCATTGGTTCATTCGAGCTGCCTAGGAGCAGGACACACTATCTAAATTAAGATCCAACGGGTTCTAGGACAACCTGCAATTTTAATTTTTTGAGTGCTGAACCACATGATCACAGCTTGCGAGTAAGTATTGTATTTTGGTCAAGCCTAGCTCGTCACAAGATTCGGGAGGGTGGGTTTAGCCAAGTGCCCTATGTAAGCACGCCTACAAAGGCCCCAAGAAATAATACGGTAGCACCAACTTGCAGTACCGAATTCTAGTACTCTCTTTTAATTTTTTGTTTAGTTTGTTTGCCATTGGTTCATTCGAGCTGCCTAGGAGCAGGACACACTATCTAAATTAAGATCCAACGGGTTCTAGGACAACCTGCAATTTTAATTTTTTGAGTGCTGAACCACATGATCACAGCTTGCGAGTAAGTATTGTATTTTGGTCAAGCCTAGCTCGTCACAAGATTCGGGAGGGTGGGTTTAGCCAAGTGCCCTATGTAAGCACGCCTACAAAGGCCCCAAGAAATAATACGGTAGCACCAACTTGCAGTACCGAATTCTAGTACTCTCTTTTAATTTTTTGTTTAGTTTGTTTGCCATTGGTTCATTCGAGCTGCCTAGGAGCAGGACACACTATCTAAATTAAGATCCAACGGGTTCTAGGACAACCTGCAATTTTAATTTTTTGAGTGCTGAACCACATGATCACAGCTTGCGAGTAAGTATTGTATTTTGGTCAAGCCTAGCTCGTCACAAGATTCGGGAGGGTGGGTTTAGCCAAGTGCCCTATGTAAGCACGCCTACAAAGGCCCCAAGAAATAATACGGTAGTACCAACTTGCAGTACCGAATTCTAGTACTCTCTTCAATTCATATTAGTTGACTCAAATTTTTCTAGATTTGAATAGATCTAGACACTATTTAGTATATAAGTTTATATAAATTTTAACAAATTCAAATCAACTACTCCCTCAGTCCCATAATAGATGTCTCAACTTTATCAAAATTTGAATAAATTTATACACTATTTAGTATATAGATTTAAAAATATTTAAAAAACCTAAGACATCTATTCTTGGACGAAGGGAGTAATATATATGGGTCGGAGGAAGTACAAAATTCGTTTCTTCCCCGGAACATACCACCCTGCACTTGCAGCGACATAATCAATCATTGTCAAGTATAAGAATTCAACTTAAAATATGTAGTAGTACGATCGGTACTTCACTTGCACAGCTCATGATGCAACCGCTAGGAGAGAGAGAGAACCCAACATTTTTGAATTGATTTAGAGAGCATTTTGTAGTATAAGATCGATCTGTTGAAAAAGACAGGACTTGACCCAACCCATAATTCCGGCCACCGCCGCATGACGTGAGAGCCAGCCAACGAAAAGGCCACACCTGAGGGGCCCATGCTAGCATCAACCTAATGAAAAGAGTGATCAAAGTAACACAAATATCTCCACCCCAATTAACAGGCCCAAAGTGCTCCTGGCAGACTCCAGATAGTTGCCGGATAGTTGCGCGGCATCATCATTGCACTGCCTGGGCGAGCCATGAGTGCGCGGCGAGGCTTTAGCTTCACTATGTATAAACTTTTGTTAAACAGCTGCATACTCCCTCCGTCCGCAAATAAGTGTACTTCTAGCCTTGTCTTAAGTCAAACTTTACTATGTTTGACTAACTTTTTAGGATAACGTACCAACATCTATGACACTAAATTGATACCATTAGATTTATTTTTAAATCTAGTTTCATAATATGTCAATTTAATAAAATATATATTTTTATATTTCTCTATAAAGTTGGTCAAATTTAATTATCTTTGACTTAGGCAAAATCTAGATGTACACTTATTTGTGGACGGAGGGAGTAAGCGGTGGCATCAATCATGAATTTGGATCATACTTCAACATAACGAAAGACATACTGGAAAATGAAATTGCATATACACCACCCATGTTTTGTGCAATTAAATAGAGGATTCAAGTTGACCCAGCAAAGAGTAGAATGAAAAGTAGTAGAACAAGAAGAATATCTTTCCCTGGTGACTACATATATTGATCCCAAACCTGCTGGAAAAGAACCAATACCCATCGCTCAATTTACCAAAGTGGAGCATCAAATCTTCCATATGGCCTTTTCAATTTATTCATTCAAAGTTCCTATTCGTAAATTCTACATTTCTTTTGTGATGACATGGACATATAGCATATAGGGGCTAAAGTACTTGTCGGAAGCTATTATTTACGCCATAACATACTTCGGCGATTCAGACATCAATGTTTTTGTTTAAGGTAGTAAAAACTATTCTTTTATTTAAAACAAAAAAATGTCCTTGATGTGGAATATAATGCCACATAAGTAATTTGTCTCTTGTAGCTAAGCTAAGATACAACCTCACGTTCTCTCTTTATTAAATATAGTGCCGCATAAGCAATTTGTCTATCATACCGTGCTAAGAAACACCCATTGGAAAAGACCTCAGTTGTCCGTTGGGTCACCTATCGGAGTTACAATTCCCCATGTACGGTACATGATGTACCTATTCGTGGGCCAGCATCGCACTGTTTCCGAAAATGACGTAGGAGTATTATTTTGGAAAATGATTACCATCCCCCGGATGATCATCGTTCGGGTCGTCTACGTCGCGCCTATCGTCTTCAACCTTCCGCCCCCAGCGATGCCTCTGCCTCCTGATTTCCCGCGTTGCTCCCTCCTCCTGCTACACCCACGCTCCGCTCCGCCCGGACCCCGCCGCGTGCTGATCCGCGACACATCAGCCCACGCTGCTCCTCCGCCGGCGGGCGCCGCCTCCACGATGGGCCCCACGTGCTCCTTCCTCCCGCAACGCGGTGGACGAGGGCAGCTGCACCCATGCCGCGGCCCCCTTCGTTCTTCTCCGGCGAATCTACTGCCCCTCCTCCGCATCTAGGATGCCAGCATCGAGGACGAGAGGCCCGCTCCTCTACCTCCATGGCCTAGGGTTTCTCCATAGGCAGTCGAGCTTGCTTCCATGGGCATCTGACCTTGCTTCCATGGGTGGTCGTGGTTGCTGCCAGCGGTGACCAAATTTGCTTCCACGGGGCAGCCGAGCTTGCTTCCATGGGCAGCCTTGGTCGCTGCCATGGGCGGTCGTGGTTGCTGCTAGCGGCGGCCGTCCTGGCTTTTGCTATAAATTCTTCGACGATGTCTTCCGGCTAAATTCTCCGGCGATGTCTCCGACGAAGTAGGTTTTTGCTACATTAGGAGAACTTTGTTGCTATAACCGTCTTGTGGTTTTGCTACAACAGTGTCAATTATTTGCTACAAGGTCTTCTGTGAGAATCACCAGCGAGTTTTTCCGACAATGTCTCCTGCGAAGTCGGTTTTGCTACAGTAGCACAATTTTTTTTGCTACATGGTCTCCAGCGAGGTTTTTGGCGAGGTCTCCGGCGAGACGTCTTATTTCTGAAACGAACCTTTTTTTTTTGCTTCGAAAGCAAAAACCAGGACATATATAGCAAAAGCGGGATGTTTTGCAGCAAATGGACACGTGACAGTACAGAAAGCAGGACGATGGGAGCTCCCATCGTCCGGGGGACGCCTAGCATTTGCCTATTATTTTCTCAGTTTGTTGCAAATTAAGCTCTGTTTCTCCCATAAAAAAAAACAGACATTTGTACCGGTACACCCTCTACACGTGCACCGGACATCTGTGTGATATATATCCGGGCAGGCATTTGATGACGGCTACAAAGAGAGGTAGTGCGTCCCGACACGAAATGACGCGCGGGACCAGTTCATTTTCCGTGCGTGATGTCCGACACAGAGAGGTGCACGTTGCCTCATGAATTCCGTTGCTCCGCTCAGGCTCAGCTCGTCGATCGGAACAATTCGAGCTGTTACACCCACGTACTACCCGCATCATCACCAGCTGCAAAGGCTCTTTACTTTCGTAGCACGTCGCTCAAAGTTCACAAAGATCGTACGTCCGGCGGTCCAGCCGGACACGACGGCCGGCGGAATACTTTCACCACCGTGTGGCTCGCCACGCAGCGCCGTGGCAGCTTTGGCCGCAAGCGAAAACAACCTCGCCAAAGTAGCCTCCTTGATCCGATTCTTTATTTCTTCCCGGCCAGTGGAAGCATTCTGTTAGCAAACCAAACTTTTAAGAACACGTCCACTCGTTGTGTGTTATCAGGCCAAAATCTGATGCTATTTAACATGGGCGGATATAGTTTTTTGTCTGGAAACGTTCAGTTTTTCACTCGCGTTCTCAGTCCGAATTCCGAATTCCCGGGCGACGTCAACTCGGCGTGTTTCCGCCAAATTCGGCTCAAATTCGCCAGTTTTTGGCATAATTTGGCATAATATGAATATAAAACACTGTTCGATATAGTTCGGCATAAAATTAAACATAGTTCGGCATACACTAAAAATGCAACATATTTGGCTCCCGCTGCGGTCCTTTTTGAACACGAAATATGGGTCAAACTCCCGGATGACATGCACGATCTCGAGGAAGAGCTTCCGGCTTATCCTGAAACAACGCAGAAACACGGCCTCTTTGTGCAGCGGCTCGTCGGCGAAGTAGTCGGCGTACAACATGTAGTAGACCTCCATCCTCTGCCTTACTTTGCACTTTCGGCGACCCTTCGCCGAGCCTCCACACTTTGGCGCTGCATTTTGCATGTACACCCGGGTCAAAGAGGTGAGGATCTGCATGTGCTCTGCATCTTTGGAGGCTGCGGCGGCCTCTTCCTCCAGCAACAGGACGAACATCTCCTCGTCGTCGAAGTTCATGGCCGAACGGACAAAACGCCGAACACTTGGCTGGCGAGGTGGTGGGAGCTCGGAGCGAAACCGACCTACGGCGAAGGAGGGGCGGCGAAAGGTGGCCTAGACCATGGGGAAAGGGTGCGGCGATGGCGGAGGACCTATCTACAGGCGTGACTTTGGCTTGGCGTGGTGGAGCTTCGCTGACGAAGGCATGGCGACAGGGGTAGCTGGGGAAATCTCTTCGCCGCGGGCGAGACTAGTGGTAGTGGAAATGGGGTTGTCTCGCCGACAGGGTTGGTCCACCCGTGTTTTCGCTTCGTCCGGCGTTCACAGGGTGTTCTTAGTTCCCCGAGATTGTCGTAGGAACGCCGGATGAAAGTTGAGCTAAATCCGGACGAAATCGGCATCATAAAAATACGACTGGGCCATTTTTTGACATTCAAATGAAAATTTCTCACTGGGAACGAGCTCTTGGTATGAGTGGAGATGCTCTAACCGTTAGAGCTTAACCACCCTTAGCACGCCTGTTGTGTGCGTTCGAACAGATGCACTGCATGACACAGACAGCAAAGAGACAAACCTCAACAAAACAAGCCAGATGAGGACACCGCAAATCGCACGCTAGATCGCAACAATAGGAGAACTAAGTTAATTAGTAGTATTACTAGCAAATAATAAACTAGCTCTACTCCTAAGTACGCCTAACTAATCAGCGGCACCTTCACCTCGCATAATATGGCCACACAGCGACAGGCTGACAGTGACGAGTCAGCGCGATTAGCTGGTTAATTTCTACAGCAATAACAATCACATGGGTTGTCGCTGCTGCCGAGAGCTTTGCTCGGTTTGGGATTAGAACTAATCACCAGCCAAACAACGGATAAGAGCAGGGGGATTATATATACAAGTCTCCATTGGCCGGCCAGAGGTAGCTCGGAATCTCCTAGGAAAGTAAATTCTATCGTGCAAAAGCTTGATTACCTTGGAAGGGACAACCTTTTTGTCAAACATCTGTTTCTAATTGGAGTGGGGCTGCCCATCGATGTGAGCTTTCTGTTTAGTTTGTTTGCGATTGGTTCGTTTGAGCTGCCTAGGAGTCGCACACACTATCTAAATTAAGATCCAACGGGTTCTAGGACCACCTGCAATTTTATTTTTGGAGTGCTCAACCACATGATCATAGCTTGCGAGTTACTCCCTCTGTTTCAAAATATAAGATATTTTAGGTTTGTTAAGAAAACGTATCTATACTTCTTTTAGTGTCCATATTCACTTTAAACCTGAGTGAATCTACAACTAAAAGTAGTATTGATACATTTGCTTTATAAAGCTAAAATATCTTATATTTTGAAAGGGAGGGAGTAGTATTGTATTTTGGTCAAGCCTAGCTCGTCACAAGATTCGGAAAGGTGGGTTTAGCCAAGTGCCCACGCGATACAAACGCCCCAAGAAATAATACTACCATAGTACCAACTTGCAGTACCGAATTCTAGTACAGCACTAATATACTTGTACTATACGAAATTCATGAGGAAATAATTCGTTTCTTCGTCGGAGAACATTTATACCCGCCCCTGCACTTGCAGCGACATAATCAATCATCACCAACGAGTATAAGAATTCAACTTAAAATATGTACTAGTCCGATCGGTGCTTTACTTGCACAGCTCATGATGCAACAGCTGAGAGAGAGAGAGAGAGAGAGAGAGAGAGAGAGCCCAACATTTTTGAATTGATTTAGAGAGCATTTTGTAGTATAAGATCGATCTGTTGAAAAAGCCAGGACTTGACCGAACCCATAATTCCGGCCACCACCGCATGACGTGAGAACCAGCCAACGAAAAGGCCACACCTGAGGGACCCATGCTCGTATCAACCTAATGAAAAAGAGTGATCAAAGTAACACAAATATCTTGACCCCAATTAACAAGCCCAAAGTGCTCCTCACTGACACCAGATAGTTGCCGGATAGTTGCGTGGCATCATCATTGCACTGCCTGGGCGAGCCGTGAGTGCGCGGCGAGGATTCAGCTTCACTATGTATAAACTTTTGTTAAACAACCGCAGTAGCCGTGGCATCAATTATAAATTTGGATCATACTTAACAAAACGAAAGACATGCTAAATAATGAAATTTCTTATACACCACCCATGTTTTGTTTTATGCAATTAAATAGAGGATTCAAGTTGACCCGGCAAAGAGTAGAATGAAAAGTAGTAGAACAAGAAGAATATCTTTCCCTGATAACTACATGTTGATCCCAAACCTGCCGGAAAAGAACTAATACCCACCACTCGATTTACCAAGTGGGGCATCAAATCTTTCATATGGCCTTTTTGATTTATTCATTCTAAGTTCCTATTCGTAAATTTTACATTTCTTTTGTGATGAAATGGACATATAGCATATAGGGCTAAAGTACTTGTCGGAACAAAGTACTTGTCGGAACTATTATTTACGCCGTAATCGTACTTTGACGATTCAGACATCATATGTTTTAGTTTAAGGTAGAAAAAATTGCATGTCCGTGATGTGGAATACATGAATATAAATTTGTATGTGAAATTTTAACACGTGTCCACGATGCAGAATATATATTTTCAAATGTAATTTTTTTCATAGAAGGAGTGTTCTGCTACGAAGAAAAGGCACGCTGCAAAATGTAATGATTCCATTACACACGACCAAAGCTCTGCGCACTTGGGTCGATGGAAGACACTTTCTTTGTGCTTGTGGACCGTGCGGTACGATGTAGTATAAATCTATCGTGGTTGTCGTCGTTCTGGGCAAAGTAACGGAGCTAGCTCCCGGCCAGCCTCTTTCCCCCTTTGCAAGCAACTTGCTCGTGGGTGAGTGACATCAATCGATCGTACGTAGTGCAGACACGCGGTCGAAGCAACTTGGACAGGCCAGCCATAGGTGCTGTCGCCATGTCACTTGTCCGGTGGGTCACACCTATCGGGGTTCCAATTCCCCATGCACTCATCGTGGGGCATCACCGCACTGTTTCCAACGGTGACGTAGTAGACCCTTTGCCAGAAATTTTCGTGGAAAAAAAATAGTCAGTCGTATAATATTATAATTTTCAGTTTTGAGCTCTGTTTCTCCCACGAAAGTTAGAAGTACCGGTACTCCCCCCTACACGTGCACCAGCGGGTTGTGTTGTGTGTGGTGATATTTATTACAATTATATCCTGGCAGTCTTTTGACGACGGCTAGAAAATGCGATTCAACTGAAAGAGATATTGTGCGACATGACACGACACGACGCGCACGGAACCATGCGTCAGTTCATTTTCCGTGCATGATCTCCGACACAGAGGTGCCCGTTGCCTCCTGAACTCCGTTGCTCCGCTCAGCAGTCAGCTCGTCGGAACATTCGACACGGCCTGTCACGCACGAAGACGAAGGGACACCCACCACGTACTCCCCTGCATCGTCACTACCAGCTGCAAAGGCTCTTTACTTTCTAGCACGTCGCTCAAAGTTCAGAAAGCTGTACGCACCGGCGGTCCGGCCGGACACGTACGACGGCCGCCGGAATACTTTCTCACTGTCTGTGTGGCTCACCGCGCAGCGCCGTGGCAGCCTTGGCCGCGAGCGAAAACAACCTCGCATCTCTGATGATGCTGTCGAAAGAAGGCAAAAGGTAGCGGCTCGATACGATTCCTTCTTTCTTTCCCGGCCGGCCAGTTGAAGCATCCTGTTAATCCTCACACTCCTAATAACAACTTTTTAGAGAAAGGAAACCGTTGGAGACTGCTTAACCACCCTTGGCACGCCTGTTGTGTGAGTCGGAACAGATGCAGTGCATAATGCCACAGACAGCAAAGAGACAAAGCTGAAGAAAACAAGTCGGGTGAGGACGCCGCAAATCGCACGCTAGATCGCAACAATAGGAAAATTACGTTAAGTTAATTATTGCTAGTGCATAAACTAGCTACTGCTTATAACTAATTTACCTCGCGTATGGCCACACAGTGACAGGACTGACAGTGATGTCTGATTAACTGATTTCTACAGTCACATGGGTTTATCACCTCGGTCTGTGGTTAGAACTAATCACCAGCCAATGCTCGCTGTCGACCGCGGATAAGCGCAGGGGGATTAGACGGGTCGCCATTGGCCTGCTAGAGGTCGTAGCTCGGAATCTCCTAGGTGGCCTGGTGCCATGCCACGAGAGAAAGCGATCGATCTAGCACGGAAGCCTACACGTAGTACTACCTACGAATGCGTCGATCTCTGCAAATTCTATTGTGCAAAAGCTTGGCGGTAGTACCGAACCTAGGCATGCGTCGAGCTTGATTACCTCGGAAGGGACCTCTTTTTTGTCAAACATCTGTTTCTAATTGGAGTGGGGGTGCCATTGGTTCGTCCCATGCGAGTTTTTTTGTTTGTGATTGGTTCATTTGAGCTGCCTAGGTAGGAGTAGGACACACTATCTAAACTACTAAGATCCAACGGTTCTCGTGGACCACCTGAATTTTTTTGTATGATCACAACTTGCGACTATGGGTGGTATATTTAGGAAGCACGCGTACAAATGCCCCAAGAATAGTAGTAAATTACCAACTTGCAGTACCGAATTCAATACACTCCTATGAAATTCATGCGCAAATAATTCGCAACATACCCACGCTGCAGCGACATAATCAATCATCAGCAAGTACTCCGTATAAAAATCCAAGTTCACATATAACTAGTAGTACGATGTGCACAGCTAATGAACGCAACCGCCGCTAGCAGAGAGAACCCAACATTTTGAGCAGCGGTATAAGATCAGTTGAAGAAGACAAAGACTTGAGTGAACCCATTATTCCGGCCACCACCATCCACCGCATGCATGACGTGAGAGCCAGCCAACATAAAGGCCACACCGGACCGGCCGACCGGGGGCCCCATGCTGGCATCAACCTAATGAAAAAGAGTGATCAAAGTAGTAACACAAATATCTCCACCCCACTAAACAAGACCCTAAGCGCGCCCCTCACAGTCACAGATAGTTGCCAGATAGTTGAGCGGCATCATCATCGCACTATACCGGACTGAGCCGTGAGTGCGCGGCGAGGCTTCGCCTTGAGCTTTTGTTAAGCAGCTGCAGCAGCACAGAAGTGGTGGCGTCAATCATGAGCCCAACCGTCACTTCGTGTTTAATTAAGGTTGACCACTCACCCAACCCGGCCAGCCGCCGCCGTGATCTCCTCTAAAGTAGACCGTCGTGGCAGTTGGCCGGCACGATGTGCAGCCCACACGCTGAGCACCGGCGGTTCATTGTGTAATCATCTGTGGCCGAGTTCGCCGGACCGCGCGCGGGAGTGCGTGCCGCTGGTGGGCGCCGGAGACGGGAGTCCGGCGAGAAGGATGCATGGCCGTTGCAGAAGGACGTAGTACGCACGTGCGCGCTTACGAGACGACGGTCGGTGCTGCCGGCCGGCCGGCCGACGTACGCGTAGTCCGTGCAGCGGCCTGCTGACTGTGATCTACAGGAAACTGAAACCGCAGAGCCCAGATAGGGCGATACGTACGTACTTACCGGCCACTCCATATGCTTTTCTTCTGGCTGATCTCGGCAGTGTCGGCGTCGATCGAGTTTTTTTTTTTTTTGAAATTAGCGCAGGAGAGCTGCGTATTTCATCGATATACAGAGGGAAAGTTACAAGGAAAACTTTACCCATACACGTACCCACGGGTATAAATCTTTACCCATGCCCATATCTGACAGGTATCCATACCCGTTGGATACCCGACGAGTAGATCAATAGTACACAAGTTGTTTACAATTTTACATTAGTTAATATCATATTTGACAAAAAAAAAATAAGTATCTCTACTCAATAATAGGTAGGCGGGTACATAAAAATTATCAAAGTTTATAAATGCAATGTCATACTTGCCCCTAGGCTAATCAGCCGCATAGATTGAAACTCTACAGGTAAGTTTTACAAGTCAGCTTAAATGAGCAGGATATGAGTATACCCACGGGTATAACCCTATACCCGTGCCGTACCCGTGACTTACAGTAAGGGATGAGTATTATCCATGGGTATAAAAGTATGCTTATACCCTACCCATATGATTATGATACCCGTATTCATAAGTAAAATTGCCATCTTAGCATCTGACTGGACCATGACTCAAAAGCGCCGGTGACTGTAGAATAAAACTAACCGTTTGAGTAGTTCGTTCCATAGTATGGACTATAGACACGCGGTCGAAGCAACTTGCAGAGCCAGCAAGCGTACATAGTTTCGCGGTGTCAGTTGTCCGCTGGGTCAGCTATCGGGGTTCCAATTCCCCATGCACTCCGACAGTGACGTACTCCTTCGATTTTAAAATATAGTATGTTTTAGGTTTATAAAGAAGGTAAATTTAGATTTATTTTAGTATATAGGTTTATTTAACTTTGGGATGGAAATAAAAGAAGTGTAGATTTATTTTATTTATAAACCTAAAATATCTTATATTTTAAAATGGAGGGAGTGGTAGAGTCTGTGCCTGAAATTTTCGTGAGAAAAAAATAGTCCATCGTACAGTATTTTTTTTATCAGTTCGTTGCAGATTGAGCTGTGTTTCTCCCACGAAAAATAGAAGTACCTGTACCTGTACTCCCCCTACACGTGCACCAGGTCCAGACGTGTGTGTGTGCGGTGGTATTTATCCTGACAGGCTTTTGGCGACGGCTAGAAAGTGCGATTCAACTGAAAGAGATATATAGTGCGACCGACCCGACACGAGATGACACGACGCACGGAACCATGCGTCGATTCGTTCCGTGCGTGATCTCCGATACAGAGAGGTGCCCGTTGCCTCCTGAACTCCGTTGCTCCGCTCAGCTCGTCGATCGGAACATTCGACACGGCCGGTCACGCATCATCACCAGCTGCACTGCAAAGGCCCTTTACTTTCTGGCACATCGCTCAAAGTTCAGAAAAACTCTTTCGAGAAAGGAAACGGTTGGAGCTTAACCACCCTTCGCACGCCTGTTGTGTGAGTCGGAACAGGTGCAGTGCATGCCAGTATGCCACGGACAGCAAAGAGACAAACCTCAAGAAAACAAGTCAGGTGAGGACGCCGCAAATCTCACGCTAGATCGCTACATACAGGAGAATTAACTTACTCATTGCAAGCGCTTATACTCCCCCCCCCCCCCCCCCCCCCCCCCTCTGTCTCAATTTACTTTGTGTTTTACGTCAAACTTTATAAATTTTGACTAGAAAAATATAAACATCTAAAATATAAAATAAATATAATTAGACTCGCTATAAAACATATTTTTATATTATATGTAATAGATTTTATAAATATTGGTATTTTGTAGAATATGCTTGAAAAAAGTTTAATATGTTCGACTTTGACCAAACCTAGAATGCAAAGTAATTCAGAAATAGCATTTTTTGTTGGCTTCAGAGCTCTGGAGTCAGGTGAGCACTCCTTACGTCTACTTTAATCAGCTGTAGCTTTACCTCGCGTATGGCCACACAGCGACAGGCTGACAGTGAAGTCCGATTAACTGGTTTCTACAGTCACGTGGGTCTGTCACTAGAACCTCGGTCTGGGATTAGAACTAATCACCAGCCAATGCTCGTTGTCGACCACGGATAAGCCCAGGGCGATTAGACTGGTCGTCATTGGCCGGCCAGAGGTAGCTTAGAATCTCCTAAGTGGCCCGCCCGGCCGGGAAAGTAACAACTGATTCATGGCATGCCACGAGAGAAAGCGATCGATCTAGCACGGAGGCCTACACGTACCTACGGAGTATATTGTGCAAAAGCTTGGCGGCAGTACAGAACCTAGGTATGCGTAGATATTTGATGACCTCCTTTTTGTCATAAACATCTTGTAGTATTTTTTATTGAAGTGGGGCTGCCATTGGTTCATCGATGCGAGCTTTTTGTTTAGTTAGTTAGTTAGTTTGTGATTGGTTCATTTGAACAGCCTAGGAGTAGGACACACTATCTAAAGTGTACTAGCCAGTAAGGGCAGCCACAACGTTGTGCCAAAAGTAGTTCTATTTTAGCTTTTTGTCATTTGGAACTAGTTCCCAATGCTGCAACGGTAGTTCTAAATTAGAGGAAATAGGGAATCGGCGCAGCTCCATGGCTAAATTTGGCGATGGGATAAAAAAAAAATCATTCTATCCCATGCCTCCAGACTCTTGCATCTCGCGCTTGGGCTCGGAAGCCTCCGACGAAGCCGCACCTCAGGCGGCGGCACTGGCTGAGTTGCCTAAGAGATGCAGGGAGTTGGACGAGGGGCGCGCGTGCCGGCAGTGCGAGGCAGCAGAGAAGTCAAGGCCAAGGCGAGCGCGTGCCGCCGACGCGAGGCGGCGGAGAAGTCAAGCCAAAGAAGAGGCACGCGCCAAAGGACCCAGGGAACTCGGCAAGGAGCGGAAGAGCAGGTGCAGCATGTTCTCAAGCCTTGGCCAAGAACGCAAGGGAAGAATTGAGCTTTGAGGAGAAGGCAGCCGACGGGGATTTTTCTAGAAGAAGATAGGAGGCGGGGGAGATGAGATAGGTGAGGTGAGAGAGACGCGGTAGGAAATAAGAATTTTTTCTATGTGTTTTGTGTCAGTACGGGGACCCGCAAGACAGATATTTAGAACCAATAATGTTGTAGAGCTCTCGCTAAATTTGACGTCGTTGCCAAATAGCACCATGTGTCAGATTTGGCTATTTCAACGTTGGATCTAACGGTTCTAGGACCACCTGAAAATTGTAAAGTGTACTGAACCCCATGATCACAGCTTGCGAGTAGGTGTAGTGTTTAGCTCTACCCCGGCCCAGCACGGCACAAGATTCGGGGCGCGTGGGTTTAGCCAAGCGCCCTTCCAAAGCACGACTACAAGGGCAAATGGAAATAATTAGTTTCTTGAGCTCACATACACCTACCTGCAGCAAGCGAACACAATCATCGGCAAATATATAAATTGAAGTTGTAAAATAGTGCGATCGATCGGTACTTCACTTGCACAGCTCATGATCGCAACCGCTAGGAGAGAGAACCCAATATTTTTGTATTGATCTGGAGAGCATTTTGTAGTAGTATAAGATCTGTTGAAAAAGACATGACTTGACCGAACCCATTGTTGCAGCCACCACCCGCATGACGTGAGAGGTAGCCAACAAAAAGGCCACGCCGGAGAGGGCCCCATGCTCGCATCAACCTAATGAAAAAAAGAGTGTGCTCCTATCAAAGTAACACGAATATTTCCACCTCCAATAAACGAGGCCAGATAGTTGCCAGATAGTTGCGCGGCATCATCATTGCATTGCCGAGCGTGCTTGCATGAGTGCGCGGCCAGGCTCTCACACTTCGCAGCAAGCTTTTGTTAATCAGCAGCAGGAGAATCTAGCGGTGGCACGCATCAATCATGAACCCAACCGTCACTTCTTCGTGTTTAAGGTTGACCCCTCGCCGTGATCTCCTCTAAAGTAAACCGCCGTGGCAGCTGGCCGGCGTGCCGTATGTACGTCCCGTTGGCTAACCATCTGGGCCCGAGTCTGTAGGAGCGGCGCGCGGGTATGTGTGTCAGTGTGTGCGTGCCGCCGGGGACCGGAGTCCGGCGGCGTACACGATGACCGCTGCAGGTGGATGTACGTGCATATGAGACGACGGCGGGTCGTACACGCACGCCGTACGTGCAGCGACCTGCTGACGGCGTCTACAGGAAACTGAAACCGCACAGGACCGCAGAAGAGACAGGACAGCCAAGGCAGGGCGATGCATACGTACCGTACCTCACTATTTGGACCGTGCACACTGCTGTCACCGACTCGCGGTGTCTGACATGCATATTCCTCAAACAAGTCAAACCGTGTCTTCCCGCAAATCGCAGATCGGGTCCAAATCCGATTCATGAATGCGCCGTTGGAGTTGGTCTAAGACCATCCGAGAGGGAAGCAAATCGCACACGGACGTTTCGTTTCGAAATGCGGCTTCGTCCGCCGCTGTCCGCCTCTGCACCCAAACGGTAGTCCCATTTTGCCACCCCCTCGGAGGCAAGCGCCAGGAGATGACGAAGTCGACCTCGCAGTGGTGGCGTCTGGCGACGTCCACCTTGTTCGTCGATGTTGTTGCACAATTCTAGTTGAGGATCACCGACTTAGGTTCTGTCAAACGTTGTTCCGTGAACGAGGAGTTATAAGTTATAAAGGCAGAGTTCGAGTCAACTGAGAATCAAGCTGCATGATATGCATAACCAAGATGAGATTTTGCCCCTCCAGTCGGAGAGATATTCTCTTGGCCCTTCTCTTGAGATATGATTCGGAAAGTGTGGCCATGCGCGACTCAGTTAAGTGTTAACCGAGGCAATCGACTAAAAGTTAGTCGGATCAATCATTTATCTCAGACCGAAAAGAGAGTCGGAACTATTTAAGGGATGATGATTATTTGCCTATAGTTCGACAAGGTATATCGTGAGGTAAAAGGGACTCGGACGCAAGTCGTATTGGAAAGACATGTCGTCATGACTCTTTGGAACTTGGGAGAGCCGATACCGATTGATCGATTGCGAGTCGAACAATTGTATCCAAGTTGTCATGAGCCTGCGGGATCACACACTTAAGAGCGGGAGCAAGTCGTTTGCGTTGGACCCAAATAAGACACATACTGAGTCAGTGAGTTAGACTCGCAGTGACTCGTATAGGCTTTAGTAGATAGGCCATAAATAAGTGGAGCCCACTTCCACTCCCTATATATAGGGGTGCGGGATGCCCAAGGGGCGTGGTTAGACCACTCCATGCGTTCGAAACACTAGCCCCATTTAGTCCACCCGCAGTACCGAACCTAGAAGTCTGTCGTCGAAGCTCCTCCTCGTACGTGTGGAAACCGGCGGAGGTGTTGTACGATCAACTCTTGGACGATCGTGGGATTAGATTAGATCATGAGATATGCACTACATCAACTGACGCGCTTTATCGATAATCCGCAACCGCGCGTCTAGTGATAATCCTCGTGGCCTTCTACCTCACACTACTAGGAAAAGGCCTATCAGTGAAGCATCATTTTGGGACTTCTGTAGCCACTAGTGGAAACGAGGCTTTTCGAACCGGTGTTAAAGGGGGGACCGTACCAGCATGGCCCCTGCGGCAAAAAAGGAGCCCCCCTTTAACACCGGTTCATGCCACGAACCGGTGTTAAAGGACCCTGCAACAGTGGCCCGCGCAGCCCCCCTTTAACACCAGTTCGTGGCATGAACCGATGTTAAAGGGGGGGCTATATAAGACACCACCGCAGCCCACACACCCCACTCTTCCATTTTTTCACTATCTCATTTTGGAGCCTAGCAAGAGGGTGTGAAGAGTGCTAGTTTGTGTTTTTTTTTCATATGCACAAGAGGTGTTCGGTGAAATGCCCGAGAGCTCAAAATAAGTTTTCTCGTTGCTCTTTCCGTCTCGGTCGAGGTCGACAACTATCCTTTCATGTGTCATTGATGTACTATATATATAAATGGTCATCTCCCTATTAATTTTTGATATATACTACATATTAATGCAGATGAACCGGCAATGGATGTACGGTGACCGCCGCACTTCCGAGTACATTACAGGCCTCCAAAATTTCATCGTTGTGGCTAATGCAAACCGTGGTCACAATGGTTTTATGTGATGTCCGTGTGTTCACTATCAGAACAAGAAAGACTACTCAAATACCAGATTCATTCACGCCCACCTGCTTCGATCCAGTTTCATGCCCAGCTATAATTGTTGGACCAAGCACGGAGAAAAAGGGGTTGTGATGGAAGACAACGAAGAAGAAGAGGATGATGACAACTATCATAATATGTATCCTGAATATGATGATACTGCAACGGGGGTAGATAATGAAGATCAAGAGGGAGCAGATGGGCCCGCTGATGACGATCTTGGTCGGGCCATTACTGATGCAAAGGAAGAATGTGAAACTGAAAAGGAGAAGGAGAAGCTGGAGCAGATGTTAAAGGATCACAAAACATTGTTGTATCCAACTTGCGAAGATGGCCACAAAAAGCTAGGTACCACACTGGATTTGCTGCAATGGAAGGCAGAGAATGGTGTGACTGACAGCGCATTTTCAAAGTTGTTGGTAGAAATGAAGAATCTTCTTCCAAGAAATAATGAGTTGCCCGACATTACATACCAAGAAAAGAAGGTTGTCTGCCCTCTAGGATTAGACGTGCAGAAGATACATGCCTGCATTAATGACTGCATCCTCTACCGCGGTGAGAAGTACGAGAATTTGGATGCATGCCCGGTATGCACTGCACTGCGGTATAAGATCAGACGAGACGATCCTGGCGATGTTGAGGGCGAGGCCCCTAGGAAGAAGGTTCCCGCCAAGGTTATGTGGTATGCTCCTATAATACCACGGTTAAAACGTCTCTTCAGAAATAAAGAGCATGCCAAGTTGTTGCGATGGCACATGGAAGACCGTAAGAAAGACGCGATGTTGAGACACCCCGCTGATGGGTCACAGTGGAGAAAATTCGAGCGAGAGTACCCGGACTTCGCACGTGACACAAGGAACTTAAGGTTTGGTCTAAGTACAGACGACATGAATCCTTTTGGTGAGCAGAGCTGCAGTCACAGCACCTGGCCTGTGACTCTATGTATCTATAACCTTCCTCCTTGGTTGTGTATGAAGAGGAAGTTCATTATGATGCCAGTGCTCATCCAAGGCCCGAGGCAACCCGGAAACGACATTGATGTGTACCTAAGGCCATTAGTTGAAGAACTTTTATAGCTGTGGGCCAAACCAGGTGTACGTATGTGGGATGAGCACAAAGGGGAGCCATTTGACCTACGAGCATTGCTTTTCGTAACCATCAATGATTGGCCTGCTCTTAGTAACATTTCAGGACAGACAAACAAGGGATACAATGCATGCACACACTGCTTAGATGAGACTGAAAGTGTATAATTGGATAAATGTAAGAAGGTTGTGTACTTAGGGTATCGCCGATTTCTTCCGAACCTGCATCCAGTAAGAAAGAAAGGCAAGCATTTCAAACGTCTGGCAGAACCCCGGAGGAAGCCTGTCCTCCGTACCGGTGAGGAGGTATTTGGTATGGTTAAGGACCTAGAAGTAATCTTTGGGAAAGGTCCTGGCAGTCTATCTGTTCCGAATGACGATGCCGGACACGCGCCCATGTGGAAGAAGCAATCTATATTTTGGTACCTACCCTATTGGAAAGTCTTAGGGGTCCGCTCTTCAATCGACGTGATGCACGTGGCGAAGAATGTTTGCGTGAACCTGCTAGGCTTTCTAGGAGTGTATGGGAAGACAAAAGATACACCGGAAGCACGGCAGGACCAACAACATCTGAAAGCCCCTGAAGAGCCTATGCATCCCGAGAACGAGAAGGGTAAACGATGCCACTTAACTCCTGCCGGCTACGCTCTTACCAAAGCAGAGAAGGAAATCTTTTTTGAATGTCTGAGCAGTATCAAGGTCCCGTCTGGTTTCTCGTCGAATATAAAGGGAATAATAAATATGGCAGAGAAAAAATTCCAAAACCTGAAGTCTCATGACTGCCACGTGATTATGACATAATTGCTTCCGATTGCATTGAGAGGGCTTCTACCTGAAAATGTTCGAGTACCCATTGTGAAGCTACGTGCATTCCTCAATGCAATATCTCAGAAGGTAATCGATCCAGAAAGCCTACCAGGGTTACAAACAGATGTGGCCCAATGTCTTGTCAGCTTTGAGTTGGTGTTCCCACCATCCTTTTTCAATATTATGACGCATCTCCTGGTTCACCTAGTAGAAGAGATTGCCATTCTCGGTCCTGTATTTCTACACAATATGTTCCCCTTTGAGAGGTACATGGGAGTCTTAAAGAAATATGTTCATAATCGTGCTAGGCCAGAAGGAAGCATCTCCAAGGGCTATGTAACAGAGGAGGTCATTGAGTTATGTGTTGATTTTATTCCTGACCTTAAGGCGATTGGTGTTCCAGAATCACGACATGAGGGGATACTGCATGGAAAAGGCACCCTAGGATGTAAAGCAATGATATGTAGGGACGGACATTCTCTTAATCAAGCACACTACACGGTTTTACAAAGATCTATCTTGGTTGCCCCGTATATCAATGAACACAAGAATTTAATACGCCTCAAACACCCGGGGCAGTCTGATGAATGGATTATAAGTGAACACATGGCGAGTTTTGGCGGCTGGCTGCAAAGACTTCTCACGAATAACACCACTGTTGGGGATCAACAGTACTTGTTGTCCAGGACACCATCTTCGACTGTATGTACTTTCCAAGGGTACGAGATAAATGGGAATACATTTTACACGATAGGCCAAGATAAAAAGAGCACCAACCAAAATAGTGGTGTCCGCTTCGATGCAGCAGAAGACAATGGGCAGAAGACCACGTATTATGGGTTCATAGAGGAGATATGGGAACTTGACTATGGACCTAATTTTAAGGTCCCCTTGTTTCGATGCAAATGGGTCAAGCTAACAGGAGGAGGGGTTGAGGTAGACAAGAAGTACGGAATGACAACGGTGGATCTCAACAATCTTATGAAGGTAGACAAGAACTTAGACGAACCATTCGTCCTAGCCAATGATGTGGCTCAGGTTTTCTATGTGAAGGACATGTCCTCCAGACCAAAAAAAAGAAAAAAAATATGCAAACGAATACATCATATGATGAGCCAAAGCGTCACATAGTTCTTTCAGGGAAAATAAACATCGTGGGAATCGAGGATAAGACAGACATGTCAGAATATTATAATAAGTTTGATGAAATTCCGCCCTTCACAGTGAAAACTGACCCAAACATTCCGTTAAGTAAAGAAGATGCTCCATGGTTACGTCTGAAGCGATCATAAGGAAGGACATATGCCAATAAGTTCATGCTCATATTATGTAACTCTAGTTCATGTTTTTAATATTAATACATGTCTTGAGTGTTAGTCTTGTTTTGTGGATGGACCGGGACTATGAGAAGAAGTTGTCCCGATTCGTACTTACCATTAAGATCTGATCTCCAAACGTGCGCGGTCACATATTAGGGAGTGCCTCTATGACCAGTTTCTTGGAGATGCCGGAGGACTGGGCTCCGTCGGCATCTCCCTGAAACTGGCCGTAGTGGTGTCCCTGCTCTCGAAAACCATCTTGCAGCTTTGTAACTTCTCTAACTAGATCAATACACCTGGGAGCTAACTAATTTCACATATTAGGGAGTGCCTCTATGACCAGTTTCTCGGAGATGCCGGAGGACTGGGCTCCGTCGGCATCTCCCTGAAACTGGCCGTAGTGGTTTCCCTGCTCTCGAAAACCATCTTGGAGATGCCTCAAACTGGCTGGAGGACTGGACTCACAAGGATGCCTATTTATAGTACAATGCACCGTAGGGAGATTGAAAGTATCAGTCGTGAGGCACCCCAGAAAACAGTTCCCATGCTCGGAGAGCAGGAAAACCAATTATGCGCCCCGCTCCAAATGTTCGACACACGGGATGATCCTCCCGTAAATGATTACGAGGCAGATCTACAAAGAAAGACCAATGAGATGGGGATGAGTTACATTGCATACTTGAACATCATGGGAGACAACTTGCCCAAATGCGATGCCAACCCCATACAGCCATGGAAGTATGGGAAGAATCTCGTCAAGAAAGAGGAGCTCAAGAATCTACCAACAAAGATGCGAAAATTGCACAAGTGGTACCTTGATTTCTGCAAGACGAGAAAGGAAGAATGGATCACGACGCATATAAGAGATGAGATTTTCTTGTGCGGAGACGACGGGATCGACTTCAACATTCAAGACTTGCATTTTCTATTCAATCAGAAGGAACTCGACAAAGCTGCCATCAGCCTTTATTGTGTGTAAGTACTATTTCTGTAATTTATATCTCATCTCATTCACTTCATTAATTGCATGTATATATATATGCTCACCATATATGTATATACTATTATGCAGGAAAATGGTTATGGAATGCAGGAAAGGAGGCCCGTTTGACATTGGGTTCGTTGACCCAAATAGAGTTCATGAAGAAGTGGTAAGAACCAAACCCGGGCAAACATAAGATTACTTGCTAAGGTCTTTACTGAGACAACAAACCAAAAGGGAAATACTATTGCCTTACAACTTTTCGTGAGTACTGTTACCCTCTCTCTTGTACACATTCTATTTCGGCTTACTCGATGTTAAGTGTAACTCATGATGAGTTATGCGTGCGTAGGTTCCACTTTATTCTGCTAGTCATTCAACCCGACTCAGGAAAAGTCCTTGCCATGGACTCGTTACGAAAAGAAAAAGAGATATGGGCAGACTTTAGAGAGATGCTCCAGAGGTAATTTCAATCATATTATCGCACTAGATCGGCAACTTTCGTGACAACAAGTAATTAATTACTCCTTTATCCATTTTCTTTGCCGGACAGGGTTTGGAAAAGTTTCACGGGCAGGGCCGTGGGTGAATGGTCAGAAGAACTAAAATTTGTAGACCAAAATGTAAGTAATACTAGCTAGCTAGGTCTGCGTATCTCTTTGATTCTGCTTCCAATTCCATTATATCATGCTTTATTGATTATTATTTTGATTGAACTCTCTATTCTCGTAAAGTGTGCGCATCAGGGACACGGCAATAACTTATGTGGGTACTATGTTTGCGAGTTCATTCGCAACACGATATGTGCGACGGGCCAAGCCGCACTAGAACAACTTAGAGTAAGTAAACAAAGTCCACAACATTATTTTATTACCATCAATTGTGTTGAGTTTTATTCTTATATATATATTGACGGCCCATTCTTCATATATATTCAGATCGAACGGATGCGGGACCAACTCCAACCATTTGAACGCATACGAGCCATTCAAGAGGAATTGGCGGGGTTCATACTTGATGAGGTCGTCACGCCTGGCGGAGAACTCTTTAGATATCCACCAAAATGAACGATGACGATGTATGTGCCGATGACGATGTTTGTGTATAATAATAGTTGCTTAATTATTCATGTACTCGTATGTACCGATGACGATGTATGTGTATACCTCTCCCGATTGATCCCCCTCCCCCCTCCCGCAGAAATACGCCCAGAACGGGGCAGAGGCAGAACTCTGCTGTGGCAGAGATTTAGGATGTTTTCCTGCCGCGGCAGGAAAACGGCCTAAATCTATGTCGCGGCAGAAGAACCTTTATCCCCGGTTCCAGCCCCGAACCGGTGTTAAACGGGGGGGGGGGGGGGGGGGGGCTGAGGCCTGCGGCATCCCCACGTGCGCCACCCTTTAACACCGGTTCATATAAGAACCGGTGTTAAAGGCCCCCCCTCTAACACCGAACCCTCAACAACGGTTGTAGAACCGCTATTAGAGGGCCCTCCCAACCGGAGTTAAAGGGGGGGTCTCACTAGTGAGCGCATATGGTATACCGACTGTTATCTCGCCACTAAAGTGTAGTTCTGTGGCGCATATTGAAATGCGCCACAGAATTCTCAAAAACTTCTGTGGCGCATATAAATGCGCCACAGAAGTCCCGAACCAGATCTCAAACTTCTGTGGCGACAATATGCCCCACTGATGTTTTTTTCAATATTCAAAAAAAAACGGCCAGATCTGCCCGGAGTGGGAGGTTGGTGGAGGGTGGAGGAGGAAGGTCACTAGTGTAGGAGGAGTACGAGGAGTAGGAGGAAGGGTTGCCGGAGTAGGAGGCCGCCGATGTAGGTGGAGTAGGAGGGGAGGGGTCGCCATAGTAGGAGGGGTCGCCGGGGTAGAAGGAGAAGGAGGTCGTCGGTGGAAGAGGAGTAGTAGTAGTAGTAGTAGTAGTAGTAGTAGTAGTAGTAGTAGTAGTAGTAGTAGTAGTAGTAGTAGTAGTAGTAGTAGTAGTAGGAGGAGGAGGAGGAGGAGGAGTAGGAGTAGGAGGCGGTGGAGGAGGTGTCGCCGGAGGTGGTGGAGGCCATGGCCGAAGTAGGAGGAAGAGTTGGTCGGAGAGTGGATAAGGAGGAGGAGAAGGGGAGGAAGAGAAGTAGAGGAAGAAGGGGAGAAAGATAAGAAGAGGAGGAAGAGAAGGAGAGGGCGAAGCAGAGGAAGAGAAGAAGAGGAGGAAGAGAAGAAGGAGAGGAAGAGAAGAACTGGAGAAGAGTACACTACTAGGAAAACGGCTATAGGTAATCAGCACATCCGTGGCTCACATGGTTGAAGTGCCCCACGGCTAAAACAGGCGTGGCTCACCTGTGGGCAGTGCCCTACTAGTAACTAGAATAACCGTGGCGCACATGATTATAGTGCGCCACAGATGTGTGTGGGCCAGGGTCCTGTTGGCCGCACGCCAAACATCTATAGCGCACTAGGGTCATGTGCGCCACGGTTGTTAGTCTCATCTGTGGTGCACATGGGGGGTGTTGGAGATATGCCCAAGAGGCAATAATAAAGTGGGTTATTATCATATCTTCATACTTATGATAAATGTTTACATACCATGCTATAATTGTATTAACAGGAAACATTAATACTTGTGTGATTTGTAAACATAAAAGAGTCCCTAGTAAAGCCTCTTGTTAAACTAGCTTGTTGGTTAATATACGATCATGGTTTCCTGATCATGAACATAGAGATGTTATTAACAACAGGGTCATATCATTAGGAGAATGATGTGATGGACATACTCCTATAGATAAGCGTAGCATAAAGATCAAGTCATTTTAAATAGTTCAATTGCTATATGCTTTCTGATACATAGTAACCTAATTCCTTCGACCATGAGATCATGCATATCACCTTTGCCGGATGGATGCTTTGATGACATCAAACACCACACCGTAACTGGGTGGCTATAAAGGTGGCATTGAGTGTTCGGAAAGTATTGGTTGAGACACATGGATCAAGAGTGGGATTTGTCCATCCATATGACGGATAGATATACTCTGGGCCCTCTCGGTGTAATGTCATCCAATTAGCTTGCAAGCATGTGACTGGCTCACAAGGGATCACATATCACGGGAACGAGAAAAGAGTACTTATCGGTAACGAGGTTGAACTAGGTATGAAGAGATACCGACGATCAAAACCTCGGATAAGTAAACTATCGTGAGACAAAGGGAAATTGGTATCGTATGTAAGTGGTTCATTCGATCGCAAAGTAATCGTAGAAATATGTGGGAGCCATATGAATTTCCAGATTCCTCTATTGGTTATTTTTCGGAGAAGTGTCTCGATCATGTCCGCATAATTCACGAACCGTAGGGAGACACACTTAAGGATTCGACGTTGTTTGAGTAGTTATGGTATTATGAGAAAGAGACCGAATGTTGTTCGGAGTCTCGGATGGGATCCGGGATATCACGAGGTGATCCAGAATGGTCCGGAGAATAAGATTCATATAAGGAAAGTCCCGTTTCGGAGTTCGGGAATGATTCCGGTGTTTTCATCAGGAATGTTGTAGAAGGTTCCGGAATGTCCGGCACTCCGGGGGGGAAGGGGTACATGAATGTGTCATTACATATTGGAATGATTGCATCATGTAGTAAGTGTTCTTGCTGTTCCAAATAAAGGATTAAATTGAATCCTAAAACTGAAAAGTCAAATGGCCAGTTTGAAAGTCAAACGGCTAAAACAGGAAACTGTGGGAAACAAGCAAGAGGAGGTTGAAACCGACTTGGGGGAGGAGTCCCTCCTCTCCAAGCCGGCGCGCCACCCAAGGCCAACTTGGGGAGGGACTCCCTCCCCTTGGCCTCCCCTCCCACCTATAAAAGGAGGGGCAGGGCCTCCTCCTCTAGACACACAAGTTCCTATCCTCTAATCTAAATCCTAGCTCTAGACTCCGGTTTAGAGCCGTTTTGGTTTAGAGCTTCTAATTGCCCTAGCCTTCGGATTAGAGCCTTCTAATTGGTGTGTCTAAACCCTAGACCACAAAATAGTTCTCTCTCATACTCCACCATACTCGCTCCGGCTTAAGGCGAAGCCCTGCGA
Source organism: Avena atlantica (assembly GCA_910589765.1). Classification (NCBI taxonomy): domain Eukaryota; kingdom Viridiplantae; phylum Streptophyta; class Magnoliopsida; order Poales; family Poaceae; genus Avena; species Avena atlantica. Next base: position 513,917,391 of record OU342735.1, on the reverse strand, counting down.
GATCTCCCCTCTACTTCCGGTACCACGCCGTTGTGCTGCCGGAATCGCGAGGAGAGTGCTACAACCTCCGCTGCCTGCTGGAACAAGGGAGAGGAAGGTCTTCGTCGAGTACCGAACGTGTGACCGACTGCGGGAGCGCTGCCGGAACGCAGCGCCGGAAGGATCGTTTACGTGATCTTGAGATCGGAAGAGTACGACTACATCATCCACGAGAATCTGCTCTCGTTAACCGCTTTGGAATCTTCGAGGGTAAGTTATTCCATCGACTCGTTGCTACAATCTAGTAGATAGATCTTGGATTGTTTGTTTGTATGCGATAGAAAAAATTTGTTTTCCATGCTACGAACCCCTACAGTGGTATCAGAGCCGTGTCTATATGTAGATCTGTTGCACGAGTAGAACACAATGGTCATTGTGGGCGTTGATGCTTTTATTGTCGATTGCTTCTTGTGTACTTTGCATCTTGCGGTATGTTGGGATGAAGCGGCCCGGGCTAACCTTACATGACATCGTTCATGAGACTTGCTCCACGCTTGACATGCAACTTGTATTGCATAAGTGGCTTTGCGGGTGCCTGTTTCTCCTAGCATAGTTAAGATCCAATTTACAACGGGTGATTAACATTACTAGTATCAATGTTGTGGTTCTTATTCGTAAGTTAGAACGACACTTATTGAAAGCCCCAAACCACGTAAAATATGCAAAGAAAGTAGAGGCGTCTAACTTTGTTTTGCAGGGGTGTGCAGTGATGTGATATGGCCATGATTGTGATTATATTTGATGTATGCAATGTTCCTTATTGTAAGTCGGCAACCGGTAGGAGCCATATGGTTGTCTTTAATTTCTGTTAAGACCCGCGTGTCTATTCAAAGTAGTTGTAATAGTTGAAGCCGGTGGACGACAACCATGGAGAGGCGTCATTGACCTTGATGCAATGCCGGTGATGATGGAGATCATGTTCGTGCTTGAAGATGGAGATCAGAAGCACAAAGAAGAAAGGCCATATCATATCACATATTATGAATTGCATGTGATGTTAATCCTTTATGCATCTTGTATTGCTTAGTAGACGACGGTAGCATTATAAGATGATCCCTCATACACATGAATTTCAAGTCATAAAGTGTTCACCCTTAGTTAGCACCGTTGCTAAAGCTTGTTGTTTCGAAGCACCACGTGATGATCGGGTGTGTTAGATTCCGCAAGTGTATACAACGTGGGCAAGCCAGATTTGCTCATGCGGAAGCTAAGGTTTGATCTTGACGAGCCTAGCATGTACAGACATGGTCTCAGAACACGGATCACCGAAAGGTAAAGCATGAGTCATATAGTAGATATGATGAACATGTTGATTGTTCGCCATTGAAGCTACATCAACTCTCGTGATGATCGGTTTTGATGTGGTGGATTTGGTTCGTGTGATCACTAAAACAATGTGAGGGATGTTGTTTTGAGTGGGAGTTCACCTAGATTAATTTAATTATTAATTAGAACTCAATTTATCATAAATTAAATCAAAGTGAATTTGCATAGTTGTTGTAGTCATTGGCATCCGTTTACCACCTTGCGCTTAGTTATAATTGAGATGATAGAACTATAGAATTCTGGTTAGTTACTTTACGAACTGGTATCGTATTGTTTTGAAGTGTTAATCTAAAGTTTAAAAGTCCTATTGCAAACTTTCAGTAAGTTCCGGTTATTCCATGAAGTTTAATAATTGGTGTTAAAACAAGAGTGACAATTCCAAGTGTTAGTGTATAAGTATCATGTTTGTCTCCATGATTCTTGATATTCATAGGATTGTCTTAATATCAAGGTTATCTAGGATCTGAAAGAGTTGTTTCAGAAACCATGATGTGTGGAAGATATTGTGATATCTGAAACGAAGTTTTGGTTACAACATGATAGAGTATAATATGGCAAAAGTCATGTTCTCATATTTGATGAGAATTTGCAAAAGGTTGGAGACACTAGTTGTCCTAATCCTCCAAAAGGTTTTGGAGAGCAACATTATACTCGCGATTCACCGTTACAAGCTAAAAGTAGCTTGATCATGGATAAATCAATGATGAGGGTGAATATTTGATGTAAGTAAAATGTTTACTACACCAAGAGATTACTAAAGAAAGGAATTTGAAAGAACACCAAACATTTGATAATGGTGATCTACTTCAAAGTGCAACTCCAAATACATTGGTATTTAACTATACACGCTTTGGACTATGTGTCATATGTATGACTCCACTATTGATGTTGATAGATTCTTTCAGACTGAAAAGGAAATACTGAAAGAGAATCTCATAAATATATGGCAGAAAAGAAAAGACTAGAATTGTTCAGTTTAAGTATATAGATGATATACATGTTATGGCTATATTCTTTGCTTATTAAACAATGTGGTTCTTAAGTATTTGATACTGAATTTGTTGGTGTGAATCGTCATACGAAACAACATAATTCATGAACTACAATGGCCTAAGTAACTAGCAAAAGAATATGTGATGATGTTCATCGAGAACAAATAAAGGGTTATTGTGTTGATCGTTAAACATCAAAGCTTGCCTTCAAGATTTGTTTTATCAGGTATTATGAGAACAAAAGGGTTGTTCAAATAATTGCCATAATCTATAAAAGATGGATGATTCACAAATCTCGTTGGAGAAATCACATCCATAAAACTAGTGCTAAAAATGTCGAAAGACAAATTGATTGAAAGATCACTTAGGAAGTGACATCGCCATTTAAATTATATTGGAAAGAAAACATGAAGAAACTCCATGTGTATGGAATTTTGGAGTCTTTTGATTTTTAATCACATGACGCTTGTGAAACTTTCCTAAAGATATTTAAAACTTTGTTCATAGGCCAAAAGGGAACGAATGACTAGCCTATTGGAACTTGTACATATTGTTGTACGAAGTCCATTATGTGTAGGCAAGAGCGATGGATTTCAACTTCATATGCTTTCTCCGAAAATTTGAGTGAATATATGAATATTTATTTAATAAGGATGAAGTAAGAAATATTTGAAAAGTTCAAAGACTTTCAAGATGAAGTGCAAAATCATTGTAACAAGAATATAAACAGTTTATGATAAAGATCATAAAGGAAGATATTTGAGTTACAGAGTTTAGCATAATACCTAAGATTTAAGGAATCGTTCCGTGGATTTGCATTTCCCGAAACACCATAAGAGTATGGAGCGTTTGAGATATGTAATTAAACCTTGTTTGACATGGTAAGATCGAAGGTGTAATTCATAAAACTGCCATTGTATTTTAAAGATTAAAAGCTTTAGAGATTACCGTTTTTCCACTGAAAAGAGCTTCATCATAATCCGTTGAAATGACACCATATAAAGTTATGGTTTGGGATAAAACCCAAGTAGTCCTTTCTTAAACATTGGTATGCTATACATAAGAAAGATGTTTGCAACCAAAGTTGGATGAACCTGTCTTTGTTAAGTATTCCTCCATAACACCGGAGACAAAAGTGTTTGTCGCTTAGAACGTCAAGTTTCTTTGAGAAGGAATTTTTCGTGAAAAGTTAAGTGGGAGGACAATAGAACTTTGATAAGGTTAAAGGAACCTTAGCTATATGTGCAAAGTTGCGCAGCGCCGAAAAGTGTTCCGGAGGCAGCGACAATGCTCATGGCTCACGTGCCTCAAAGGTTGTGGTTACAATAGTCAAAGTTTCTATTGAAACAAGTAGGTCGGGTAAACAATCAAATACCAAGATTTGAGAGTTAAATCATTATTTGACAATAATGATCCGACTACGTGCAAAGAAGCGATGATGAGCCCTGACTCCGTCAAATGGCTTGAAGCCATAAAATCCGTGATAGTTCCATACACGAGAAATCAAGTTTTGAACTTGAAGGACCCTCGAGAAAGGTGTAAGACCTTACAGTTGTGTCTGGATCTATAAAGAAATAGACATGGATGTTTTACATCTATGAAATAGTCGACATGTTGGGAAAGAGTTCACAAAATGTTCAAAGGTTGACTATGATAAGATTTGATCTTTCATAGCGATATTTAGTCTAGACGGATTAATGTAGCAACCACTACATATAAATTTGTTATGTGGTAGTTGAATAAACAAAACAAGTTCTTCTAATAGAATTGTTACCTAGGACATGTGCGTAACACGGTCCATAGGGTTTTGTTAATTCAAAGGATGCTAAAATCATATGCAAACTTCAATGGTTAAAGTGAGCATCGCGGAGTTGGAATCTTCACTGTGATGAAACTATTAAAGGAGTTTAAAAGTTCATTAGAGACGATGAAGATGCTTGCATTTGCAAGAAATTAAGTGGGAGCGCTAAGATATGTTTCTAATACGTTATGTGGAAGACATATTGTTGATTGGAAATAATGTATCTTTTATTAACACATATTAAGAATTTCATCTCGATGAAAGACTTAGGCAAAACCCAAATATTAGGCATGAATAGACGCTAATATGGTTGTGCCAGAAGTACATAGACGAGATATTGAATGAGTTCAATATAGAAACTACAAGAAAGTTTCTTGTCGCACAGAAAGGATTGAATGAGTTCAATGTTGATGATATATTCAAGTGTATTGACATTTGGTAAGTGAAACAAGATTCAAGTATAGATTGATACTTGATCACAAAGAGTATTTATATCAATCATGCTGTGATGTGTACAAATCCAGATATGTCCTATGCTCTAAATGTTATGAGCATATACTAGAATGATTCATAAGATGATCATTTGGACAATAGTAAGGATATTCTTATGATCTTTTGGAAGAACTAAGAATATATTGTTTGTAGAAGTGACAAATAGATGGTTAGTTCATTGTAAAAGTACTACATTGATACTAGTTTTGTCGCAAAGTACAAATTAAGTTTATCTCAATCTAAACTAAGGGTGGCACAATATAATGGAAAGTAAGTTCCATAATGGATTTGGATGAGTTCTAAAGTTAAGACATTGTGACAGATACTACAACAAAAGGCTAAGTATATGACTGCTATTATAGCAGCTAAAGAGGGCATTTGGGTCAAGTAGTTTGTTATCAAACTAGGTGTAGTTCATAGCGGGATAATACTATGAAGATATATTGTACGACAATATTATCAACATGTTTTAACCCCAAAGAAGTAAAGGTCTCACCAAAGGACCAAATTTATACAAAGCCATCTCATTAGAGAATGAGTGATGCGTAGAGACGCAAATACATGCAATTACACACGAACCTGGAAGTGTCAGATCCGGAGATCAGTTGACCACTAGCGAACGTGTACTTACAACACCAGAAAGCCATAGGTGTTGAATACACAAAAGTTTGAAACTAGATTATTGACTCTAGTGCAAGTGGGAGACTGTTGGAGATATGCCCAGGAGGCAATAATAAAGTGGGTTATTATCATATCTTCATACTTATGATAAATGTTTACATACCATGCTATAATTGTATTAACAGGAAACATTAATACTTGTGTGATTTGTAAACATAAAAGAGTCCCTAGTAAAGCCTCTTGTTAAACTAGCTTGTTGGTTAATATATGATCATGGTTTCCTGATCATGAACATAGAGATGTTATTAACAATAGGGTCATATCATTAGGAGAATGATGTGATGTACATACTCCTATAGATAAGCGTAGCATAAAGATCAAGTCATTTTAAATAGTTCAATTGCTATATGCTTTCTGATACATAGTAACCTAATTCCTTCGACCATGAGATCATGCATATCACCTTTGCCGGATGGATGCTTTGATGACATCAAACACCACACCGTAACTAGGTGGCTATAAAGGTGGCATTGAGTGTTCGGAAAGTATTGGTTGAGACACATGGATCAAGAGTGGTATTTGTCCATCCATATGACGGATAGATATACTCTGGTCCCTCTCGGTGTAATGTCATCCAATTAGCTTGCAAGCATGTGACTGGCTCACAAGGGATCACATATCACGGGAACGAGAAAAGAGTACTTATTGGTAACGAGGTTGAACTAGGTATGAAGAGATACCGACAATCAAAACCTCGGATAAGTAAACTATCGTGAGACAAAGGGAAATTGGTATCGTATGTAAGTGGTTCATTCGATCACAAAGTAATCGTAGAAATATGTGGGATCCATATGAATTTCCAGATTCCTCTATTGGTTATTGTTCGGAGAAGTGTCTCGATCATGTCCGCATAATTCATGAACCGTAGGGAGACACACTTAAGGATTCGACGTTGTTTGAGTAGTTATGGTATTATGAGAAAGAGACCGAATGTTGTTCGGAGTCTCGGATGGGATCCGGGATATCACGAGGTGATCCGGAATGGTCCGGAGAATAAGATTCATATAAAGAAAGTCCCGTTTCGGAGTTCGGGAATGATTCCGGTGTTTTCATCAGGAATGTTGTAGAAGGTTCCGAAATGTCCGGCACTCCGGGGGGGAAGGGGTACATGAATATGTCATTACATATTGCAATGATTGCATCATGTACTAAGTGTTCTTGCTGTTCCAAATAAAGGATTAAATTGAATCCTAAAACTGAAAAGTCAAATGGCCAGTTTGAAAGTCAAACGGCTAAAACAGGAAACTGTGGGAAACAAGCAAGAGGAGGTTGAAACCGACTTGGGGGAGGAGTCCCTCCTCTCCAAGCCGGCGCGCCACCCAAGGCCGACTTGGGGAGGGACTCCCTCCCCTTGGCCGCCCCTCCCACCTATAAAAGGAGGGGCGGGGCCTCCTCCTCTAGACACACAAGTTCCTATCCTCTAATCTAAATCCTAGCTCTAGACTCCGGTTTAGAGCCATTTTGGTTTAGATCTTCTAATTGCCCTAGCCTTCGGATTAGAGCCTTCTAATTGGTGTGTCTAAACCCTAGACCACTAAATAGTTCTCTCTCATACTCCACCATACTCGCTCCGGCTTAAGGCGAAGCCCTGCGAGATCTCCCCTCTACTTCCGGTACCACGCCGTTGTGCTGCCGGAATCGCGAGGAGAGTGCTACAACCTCCGGTGCCTGCTGGAACAAGGGAGAGGAAGGTCTTCGTCGAGTACCGAACGTGTGACCGACTGCGGGAGCGCTGCCGGAACGCAGCGCCGGAAGGATCGTTTACGTGATCTTGAGATCGGAAGAGTACGACTACATCATCCACGAGAATCTGCTCTCGTTAACCGCTTTGGAATCTTCGAGGGTAAGTTATTCCATCGACTCGTTGCTACAATCTAGTAGATAGATCTTGGCTTGTTTGTTTGTATGCAATAGAAAATTTTTGTTTTCCATGCTACAAACCCCTACAGGGTGCGCTACGCCTAAGCGCACGCCCCCCTTTGCTGTGAAACGGCCACAAACTTCTGTGGCGCACTCGACCTAGTGCGCCACTGGGAGTAGGAACATCTGTGGCGCACATGGCCTAGTGCGCCACAGTTGTGTCTACTCCCTATGGCGCACTAGGGCCGTGTGCGCCACGGATGTGTCGATTTTTTTAGGACGGCACTTTATGTGCACATGTGTGACCACACATCCACCACCCCACACTTCACTTTCCCCTTCTTCTTCCTCCTTAGATCTAGTCGGGATCTTCTCCTTCCCACCTCAATTTCTCCACCCATTCACCATTTTTAGCATGTAAAACTTGCTTTGGATGTTACATAAGTAATAGAGGAGGTCTCCGGTCTCTCATCTCCTTCTCCGGTCGACGCGCGCACCTCTCCTTTCCATCTTTTCTCGCGATCGGTCTCTCATCTCGGTAAGTTGTCCATGTAAGGACGTGTTCATGTGTATATGGATGATGTGCTCATATGTATGTAGATGATCGATGCTCATGATGTGTGTATCTGGAGAGGATGGTCATATGTGTGTGTGTATATGGAGAGTATCGATGATTCTCATGCATGTGCGTATGGAGAGGATAATGATATGTTCATGTGTGTATGGATCGGTCTCGATCTCTCTCTCTTGTGTTTGTATGTGAACAAGTTGCCATTTGTTTTGCCAAAATGTTGATTCATTTCCATTTTGGCAAGACTTTGGCATTTCGCAAAGGTCCTAATTTTAGGATAGGTCATGCCGAAATTTTCTATCGACCATTGCATGCATGCATTCATTATGTGGTTCTAATAGATTTCAAAATTGTACTGTGTACACCGTGCAGGCAAAAATGGTCCGCATAATGAGCGAAGGCATTGTGGCTAGATTTTTGAAATGGGCGACGGCCGACATGATACGAAATAACAAGACAGATATAAGATGTCCGTGCAGAAGATGCAAACTCAACTGGGTGATCGACCCAGATTCCGTAAATCTGCAGGCGCACCTGCTCCGCCATGGTTTCATGGATGGATACACTCGTTGGATAAGCGATGACGTAGATGATGGAGACGGTGAAGGTGGCCAACATGACGATGATCATCATCACGACGAGAACGGGCGAGATGATGAAGAGTCTCCTGGAGATGGTGAAGGTGCGGAAGCAGACCGGGATGATGATGATCTAGATGCTGGAGGAGCAGACGACGATGGAACAACGTCAGGCTGGGTGCGACCCTTATATGCAAGAGCTGCTTCTCAAGCAGACGAGTAACGCTAGGGCTGCCGCTAGAGAGAAAGCCAAGCTTGCGTAACTTGAGAAAGACGCGGTTACTCCATTGTATGAAGGATGCAGGCCCGATGATACCCGATTGAATGTAATGCTCAAGGCTATGGAGATGAAGGCAAAGCACAAATTGAGCGACGCAAGCTTCGACGATATGATGGCATTCTGGCACGATCGTCTCCCGGAGGGGAACACATGTCCAACTAGTATCGAGGATGCCAAGAAAATCGTCTGTCCTCTCGATCTACCGCACGTTAGATATCACGTATGCATCAACGATTGCATCATTTATCGGGGAGAGGACGCGGAGAAAACCACATGTCCGGTGTGCGGCGTGAGTCGATACAAGAAAGGGAAGCAAGCACCTCGAAAAGTGGTATGGTACTTTCCTATCACTCCTCGTCTGCAGCGCTATTTCGCGGACCCTAAGGAAGCGAAGCTCATGCGAAGGCATGCGGAAAGGTAGAAGCCAGGAGATGATGATGACCCCGAAAAGGATGAGCTGCTGACGCACCCTTCATATGCTAACCAGTGGAAAGCATTGGACCTCGAATTCCCAGAATATGGTGGAGATTCGAGGAACATCAGGCTTGGTGCGAGCACCGATGGACTCAATCCGTTCGGTAGCCAGAGCAGCACGCACAGCACTTGGCCCGTGTTTGTATGGATGTACAACCTCCCTCCATGGTTGTGCATGAAGAAGAAGTACATACAAATGAGTATGCTAATTCAAGGGCCGAAACAACCTGGTACCGACATCAATCTGTATCTCGGGCTATTGAAAGAGGAGCTAGCCACGTTATGGGAATCTGGAGCCAATACTTACGACGCCGTCGTACAAGATTATTTCACTATGAGAGCCGCGTTGATCACTACGGTGCAAGACTATCCAGGTTGCGGGTATATTTCGGGGCAGGTTATCCAAGGATTCTGTGCATGCGTTAGGTGCATGGATAACACAAGCTATCTCCAACTAGAGAAAGATCCAGGGTCATCGAAAACCGTGTTCATGGCGCACCGGAGGTGGCTCGGCAAGAATGATCCATGGAGAAAACGTGGAGACCTGTTCGATGGCTAATCAGAGACCCGAGGAATCCCAGAGCATAGGAGCAGCGAAGAAGTGGAAGAGTTGCTGAAAAACTGGAAAGATTGTCCTAAGCATGGAAAGAAGCGAAAGAGGCAGCAACAAGACAAGCCGCTGATGAAGGTATGGAAAACAAGGTCTGTTTTCTGGGAGTTGCCATACTGGAAGTTTCTCCGCACGCCTCATAGCCTCGACATCATGCATATCACGAAAAACGTGTGCGAGAGTCTGGTCGCCACCATAATCAACATGCTAGATAGGACGAAAGATGGTCCGAAAGCAAGGCACGACCTGATATGCTTGGGTATCCGGAAGGAGCTTCACGGAGGACGCACTACTCCTGATGATCAGGAAGATGACGATGATCATGAGTCGGAGACGACACAAGGTCGTCGGAAGGGTAAAAAGTTCAAGAAGAACGAATAATACTGCCCTCCTTCTTGCTTCACTCTAAGCCAGGATGAGATCAAACAGTTTTTCAAGTGCCTTCTAGGAGTCAAATTTCCTTATGGCTACGCGGGCAAGATAAGCAGATACCTAGACGAGGCGAAGCAGAGGTTCAGTGGCATGAAGTCTCACGACTGTGCCGTGCTAATGACGCAGGTACTTCCGGTCGCACTAAGAGGGATAATGGACGAGCACGTCCGTGAACCGTTATTTGGCCTATGAAAGTTTTTCGACGTCATCTCTAGGAAGTCGATTGGCTTGAATTAGCTCGGAAGGCTACAGGAGGAGATCGTGGTGATACTATGTGAGCTTGAGGTCTACTTCCCACCCGCATTCTTCGACATTATGGTGCATCTGCTGGTCCATGTCGTGGAGGACATCATACAACTCGGGCCGATGTTCCTCCGCAGCATGATGGCGTTCGAAAGGATGAATGGACACATCAAAGGATACGTTCGCAACAGGTCCCGTCCAGATGGAAGCATAGCCAAGGGCTTTCTGGCCGAAGAGTGCATCTCTTTCTGCACGAATTATCTAGACATCGAGAACCCTTTCGGTCTTCCCGTCAACAGACACCTTGGCAAGCTCGACGGATCTGGTCACCGAGAGGGTCGTCGCATACTGCATGCAGACTTCGATTTTCGACGCGCAGACTTTGATCGAGCAAACCTCGTCGCGCTACAGCATTTAGAACTGGTCGATCCTTGGGTACAGAAGCACAAAAGGTTAATCGAGAAGAAGTACAGTGACCCCGGCATACAGAGGACGCAGGGAGAAATAATCAAAGAGCACAACTCAGATTTCACGCGTTGGTTTAGGCAGACGCTCCTTGATAATCCCCCGCGCTCGCATTCTTCTGACACGGAAAAGATCATATTCACCTTGTCGCAGGGACCGATGCAAAACCTGGTGACCTATCAGGCGTATGATATCAACGGCTACACATTCTACACGGAGGAAAAGGACAACAAGTGTGATTATCAGAACTCAGGCGTAACGTCAGAATTCTACACCGATGACAACGTGAAGGAAAGATTCTACGGAAGAATCGAGGAGATCTGGGAGCTCGACTACTGTGTAGAAAAGGTGCCGATGTTCCGTGTCAGATGGGCAAAGAGCGTCGAAAGAGATGACTGGTATTTCACAACCATGGTTATACCCGAAGCAGCCAAATCCAAGGCCGCCGGTGCAAACGTGGCCGCGAAAAATGAACCATGGGTACTGGCTACCAAAGTGGACCAATGTTTTTTCATTACCGACCCGACAAAGCCTAGCCGTGTTGTCATGAGGAGAGGAAAAAGAAACATCATCGGAATGGATGGAGTCGCCAACGAGCAAGACTTCGACCAGTACGGCGACCCAAAGATTGAAGATGATGACGACTACGATGCAACAACAAACATCACAAGAAGAAAAAGGACAACCCTACCCAAAAAAGGTAGACTGTTCGAAAGAAGAAACATTAAAGTGCCGGGGCTAAATTATTCAACCGCGACAAAGAAGGGAAAAAAGATTGTAAAACGCTAGCTCAAAAAATATTGTAAAACGCGTGGTCGAACAAGATTGTAATATTTATGGACAAATTATTATGACATATTTGAAGCATATTTAATTTGTACCACTTTTATGACATATATTATCACTTTTGGGCATTTTTGGAATATATAAAAGTATTTTAAAAACAAAACAAAACTTTTGTAGCATATATCACCACTTTTGGGTATTTTTTGGAACATTTAAAAGTATTTTTAAAATAAAAATGAAAAATGTGGGCACCAGGATTCGAACCTGGGTGCTAACAGGTTTAGAATAGACCAGTGGGCGGAACCAGTGGGGTAAGGCAGTGCTAGTGTTAGCAAAGGGGGTGGCAGCCCTCTTATCTAAGTAGTCGTACTCACTTAGGCGTAGCGCACCCTGGGCAAGTGCGCTACGGTTAAGTGAGTATGACTAGCAGTCAACAACTCCATCGTCCTTAGCCGCATATCCCATCCCCATCGTCCTCCAACACCGCAACTCTGACGACGCCACCGCCGCATCTCTGACGACGCCACCGCCGCCGCATCCCAGCCACGCCAGGAGGAGGAGGAGGAGGCCACCTTGCTCGTGCGCTCGAGGAGGAGGCCGTGCGCTCGAGGAGGAGGATCCCGCGCGCCCGTCGCTCGAGGAGGAGGAGGCCGCTGCTGCTCGAGGAGGAGGAGGCCGTGGAGGAGCCCGCCGTCGTCCTCATCTTAGAGGTGATCCTCGCCCCTCCCCTCTCTCCCTCTCTCGCCTCTCTCTGCATCCATTCCATCTTAGAGCCTCGCCGCTGCTGCTCGAGGTTAGGGTTCAGAGGATTAGGTTAGGGTTCAGAGGATTAGAGGTTAGGGTTCAGAGGATTAGGTTAGGGTTCAGAGGATTAGAGGTTAGGGTTCAGAGGAGTTCTTGTTCAGATGGTCTATGGCAAGCAGTGCAGTGGGTTTTGCTTAGTTCTTGTTCAGAGGGAATTTGATATTCAGTGGTTGTTTTCCTTTGTCAGTGACAAAATTTAGGTGACTTTTAATTAGTGCATTCTCTGATGGATCTGTAAATCCATTTACCCAGTGGCTGTAGAGTCATGTTCAGTTAAATTACCAAGAGCACATCACTGGAACCATTTGTTCAGAGTCATGTTCAGTTAAATTACCAATGCACAAGAACCATTTGTTCCTTTGATGCAGATGATGCTGTGAACTGCGATGATAAATGTAGCTTGTAGTCTAGGTTTAGGCACAACTGAAAGATGGATGGCAGCAGCAACTGAAAGATGCAGATGATGCTGTGAACTCCCTCTGTCCCCCCTCTCTGCTGTGAACCCTAGGTTTAGGCACAACTGAAAGATGGATGGCAGCAGCAACACAAAAGGCTGGGTCTGCTCTCTGTTAGCATGTAGCTTGTAGTTCTATTAGCATGTAGCTTGTAGTTCTTGTGTGTTTGCTCTCTGTTTCTGCTTGTAGTATTGTCCCTACTGTTGGTTTATATAGAAGTTGGGGGAGGGGTAATGGTAGATAGAGAGGAGGAGGGGGAGGAGGAGCAGAGAGAGTGGAACAGGACAACCAAACCAAAGAACAGAGAGCTATAGAGGTTTTCTATAGCTCTGAATTTTCTTTAGAGCATTGCAAAGAACAGAGAGCTATAGAGGTTTTCTATAGCTCTGAATTTTATTTAGAGCATTGCAAAGAACAATCCCTTCATTACTTAGCTCTGCCTAGGATGCAAAGGCTGAGGCTTTGATGATGTTTGTATACAAAAGCTATTGCTTGCTTATGAAACTATCCAATGATGATCTAGTACTCCATGTGAGTACAGAGCTGAGGATTTTCTACTGCCCCCTCTATTTTCTTTAAGATGCAATAGTAAGAACAGATGCAAGGACCATGTGCTGGTGAACCATGTGCTCTGGATTAGTGCTGAACCATGTGCTCTGGATTAGCTAGTAGTAAGAAAATATGCAAAAGTAGTTACACCTCACAGGAACTTGATCAACATCATAAATTCAGAACAGTAAAAAGGAACATATGATCATGCAAGGAATGGTTTTTAGTTACAGGTGTGGTTATTTCAAATGCAGTAATGATCTTGCTGTCATCACTTGGTCATTTCAAATGCAGTAATGGTCTTGCTGTCATCACTTGGTTATTTCAAATGCAGTAATGATCATGCAAGGAATGGTTTTTAGTTACACCTCACAGGAATGATGTCATCACTTGGTCATTCGCTTGCTGTCACTTGCTATAATGATCTTCTAGTATAGAACTTGGTCATTTGTTGTATTCTCATTTGCTTGCTGTCACTTGCTTAAATTGATAACAAAAGTATATATGGTTGTGGCACTGTGCTGGGACTGGATGGATGTGGTTGTGAAATGGTTTGTGCTTGTATATGAAGCGCTTTATTATGTCGTGTATGCAGGTTCTTGTATGAAACGAGTCACGATTTTTGCCGGAATGTTGATTAACTTCCGTTTCGGCAGAAATCGGGCACTCCTAGTTTAAGAAAATTAGCAAAGGTCATGCCGGATTTTTCCGTGCATTTAACCAATTATTTGTTTTTATTAGTGCAAAGATGTGTGACAACGACGAGGCTGGATGTTCTAAGCGCATCAGACCTCCGAATAAACAATTGACATTCTGGGAGGCGGCCCAGCGGCTAGAAGACGATGAAGAATACCATCCCCAGGAGAGCGAGGATGATGAGATGGAAGACGCGGAGTAAGAAGCCGAAGGAACGGCGGACGATGAAACCACTGATGGTGGCGAGGGCACAGGGAGTGGTAGCAACCCTCCTAAGAAGAAGAAGAAGCCGAAGGACCGGCGCCCGAACACGTTCGGCACGGTCAGGGAGGAAATTACCGAAGTGAGCCCATCAGGGGTTCCTTTGGAGCTCGCCCTTGTCGTCAAAGGGTACGGTGGGCAAGTGGCGGCGATCACCCGGACAACCATCTCGCTCAACACTGAGAATCTCCGGCATAAAGATAATGGCCACTTGCGCACACTCCTCTTCGAGAAGCTGCACGCCAGATACAAGTTCCCCGCTAAGTATCAGAACACAAATTATCATGGGAACGAAGTAAACAAATCCGCCCTCACAAAGATGAGCACCGCCCTAGCCAGCTGGAGAACCCGGATAAAGAAGAAGATCTATAAAGAAGGCAAAAGTCTCGAGGAGATCCAGAAGATTGACCCGCAGATCACCGAAGATCAGTTCCGGGAGTTCAAGGAGAGGTGTGAATCCGAAAGAGCCCTGGCCAATAGTAATCGGGGAAAGGTGCTGCAGGCGATGAATATAGGTCATCACCATCTCGGATCTGGTGGATACAGAACCGCGGAGGCCAAATGGAATAAGGAGGACGAAGAGTATAGATCCAAGGGGATAGAAAACCCCTTTGCTAAATTCGAACCCGGGCAGGTTCGAAACTTCATCAGGGCCCGTTACCATGTGGACCCAAAAACCAAACAACTCACCGCGGATCCTGCGGTGAAGGAATTCGAGGAAATGGTGGTAAGTATAATCTAATTACCGCGGATCAACACGACTGCAATCTAATCGATGATCTAAATGATTCACTGTTACTTCTTCTGCAGGAGGAGGAAATTGTTGCTAGTCATGGATCCCAGGGTTCCTCATCCCAGGGGTCGACGGCGGCCACCCGGTGGGATAACCCTTTTAACAGGGCGATGAACCGGGCCAAGAAAATAGAGCCGGTTACGAAGAAGCCGTCGTCGGCTGGCCGTCTGGCCGGCCTCGGCGGTAAGAATTAGGTGGATCATTTTGGTCCACCGCCGAGGACGCATATGGCACCGTCGGGAAGGAGCGAGGAGGAAAACCGAGAGGTTCAATAACTTAAGGCACAAGTGGCGCGGATCCCGCAGATCGTCCAAGACAACCTAGCAATCACCCTCACGTCCTTCCTGCCTACCTTGGTGGAGTCAATAGCGAACTGGAGTGTGGGTGGTCGAGTAGCGCCGTGCCTGATTCCAAGCATGGTCAGCAGCCACTAGAACAACGCGACACCGACGAATCAGGCGAACTACGTGTTCGTGACTCCGCCCGCTAGCACCGCGGCGCCGCAAGTGTTGGTGAGTCCCCCTGCCATCACCGTGGCGCCGGAGTACATGTTGGTGCCCCCCTCCCATCATCGTGGCGGCACCAGAGCTCCAAGGACCTGTCGGTAGGGAGAATACACCGGCGGCCAGCACCGCGCCATCAAGCAGCCCTTCCGTCTCTTGCACGCCCGTCGCCGTATGCGGTGCGTCGACATTAGCCGATCTCGACGCCATCACGGTAAACAAATTGCTTCAATTACCGCCTTTCATGCCATCTATTACTCTTATGGCATCTCGCTCTGACGACGCCGTACATGTTTTCCGCAGACGGATGTTCCTTGCACTCTCTTATGCTACGTGAACAACGAGCTAAGGGATGTTGCCAAGGGTACCATCGTTCAACCCTTGCAGCGCACGTTCCACTCAAAGCCGATGCCAGATAGCGTGCACAGGGTTAAAATTAGTCGGGTGCTAAGGGGCTTCGACGACCTGGAACCTCCCATTCAACCCCCAGAAGCGGATGAAGAAGAGCCATCTGTCCTCAGAAGTTGCTTCGGCTTATTCTTGCTATGGCCAAAGAGCATGATCCGTTCGGGGACGGCGGGGGCCATCACGCCACAAACAACATCACCGCCAGTCGTGCCAGCGACAAGCGGTGGCAAGGCCCCCTTACCGCCCTCGCCGTCACCTCCACGCGGTGGGTCGGATGATCATGTTGATGATATGCACATGGCGCAGGATCCGGCTGAGGACGACGAAGACTGGAATGATCACTTCTTCAGCACTCAGTTTGGCAACGAAGAAGACCTAGCTGGTGGCCCCACAGAGAAAGCCACTATCACCAAGCGTCTGTTTGGTTCTCAGGAGACGCCTCCAGCTTGCGCCTTTATAGAGCCAGCTGATAAAACCAACCGGCCCTTTATTCTAAGCCCTGACACACTACATAGGGCGGCCGGTGCTCAGATTGCGGTGCCTGCCCGCTCTCCAAAAGGGAAAAAAAGAGCAGGAAAAGAAAATCTAGCAGCTCGAGCCAGCCGGTGGCGTCAACAACTGCGAATTCGATCAGGTTTCGGGACGGGCCACCAAGACCCGAGGGAATTATGTGGAGGATTCATGTGGCGGGTGAGCCCATGCTACCTAAGAATTTGCGGAAGCTCGGCAGTTCGGAACTGCAGAGTGTGCATGACGGCGTGCTGACGATAGAGAGACGCCTTCTATCGGAGAAAGATCCCTCGCACCCGGTATTCGTGGTTAAGGTGCCACCAGGCTTGGGCTTTGTCGACAATGCCCCTGCGGATCTGTTCTTCCTGCGGTTCGACGACATCTTCAATATGTTCCACCTATACCCGCTGCACTATACCATGGTCTGTCTGTTTTCTCTCAGCCTGGCCATGCAGATCATTAGAGAGAACACACCGAGCATCGCTATAGTGGACCCCTACTACATGCGTGACGGCTGCTTGGGTTCCCCCGCTGAACGACGTATCGTGGCCTCGTACCTAAAAAGAATCCTCGTGGCGAACAAGACAAAGGAATACATTCTCGTGCCTTACTTTCCCGAGTAAGTCGTTATTCACTCGCCACCGTCGATTGGCTTTATTAGATCATCATCATTCTTTTTCCAACACATTCCATTTGAATTTTTTGCGCAGAGATGAACACTACAGGCTCATATCCTTATCGCCGAAGCATTCCCACACCACGTATTTCGACTCGGGGAGTCTAGAAAAGAAGAAAAACTACGACAAGATCAAGGAAGTTCTGGATGATGCTCTCACTGGCTTTGCCTCGACGGAAGGCACCACCTTCGTGCGTACGAAGGTCAAGTTCGGCAGGCACGTCTTCAACCACGTAACGGAGTTCCCCTGCGTGAAGCAGCCGGAAAACAGTAAGAAGGAAGCCTACTACGCACTCCATCACATGAGGGAGTTCCTACTTGACCAGCAAAATTCTACGCTGCCAGATCATCTCAAACAGTGGGCCGAAGCAAAGGCCAAGATCAATGATTCGGATATTAGACAAGAGATGTATCGCATCCAGCAGCAGTTTGGGGCAATCATCTTTCGTGATGTCATGACTTCGGGGGAGATCTTCTACGGAGGAAATATCCCGAATAACCGTGACATAGAAGATCGCCTAGAGATGCAGGGTGACTATAGGAAGTTCATGACGAGACAGGGCATCCTCCCGTTCCCTAAGCCGAGCCAGAAGGCTTGATGTTGGCCTAGTTGTAGTTACAAACTATAGATGACCTTTGTGTGTGTGTGTGTGGACGACAAGTGAACTTATTTTGCTTATTATTATATATCAATCAATGCTTGGTTTTTTTGCTTACTCTTTGGTCATTTGCTCAATTTGGTCCTTCTTTTTTTCCTTACTCTTTTTTCGAGAATAATGCCGATGATTGAAATGTCGTGGCACACTATATATGTGAATGTGCTATGATGGGACTGTGAGCCTTGTGATATGCACAGGTCCAGGTCTTGAGCATGCTACTTGGCTCACCGTTCCATCGTAGCATATTCCTGTGTCCAACGACCTATGTATATATATGAGGCATTCTTTTCAAGTTATTTTTGTCTTTTTCGAGAATATGCCGATGATTGAAATGTCGTGGCACAATATATATGTGAATGTGCTATGACGGGATAGTTAGCCTTGTGATATGCACAAGTCCAGGAATTGTGCATCCTACTTGGCTAACCGTTCCGTCATAGCATATTCCTGTGTCCAACGACCTAGCTAGTTATATATGAGGCATTCTTTTCGAGCTACTTTGGTCTTTTTAGAGAATAATGCCGATGATTGAAATATCGTGGCACACTATATATGTGAATGTGCTACGATGGGATTGTACGCCTTGTGCTATGCACAAGTCCAGGTGTTGTGCATCCTACTTGGCGTACGGTTCCATCGTAGCATATTCCTGTGTCCAACGACCTATGTATATATATGAGGCATGATTTTTGAGTTACTTTGGTCTTTTTCGAGAATAATGCCGATGATTGAAATGTCGTGGCACACTATATGTGAATGTGCTGCGATGGGATTGTTCGCCTTGTGCTATGCACAGGTCCAGGTGTTGTGCATCCTACTTGGCGAACAGTTCCATCATAGCATATTCCTGTGTCGAACAACCTAGTTATATATGAGGCATGCTTTTTGAGTTACTTTGGTCTTTTTCGAGAATAATGCCGATGATTGAAATATCGTGGCACACTATATGTGAATGTGCTGCGATGGGATTGTCCGCCTTGTGCTATGCATAGGTCCAGGTGTTGTGCATCCTACTTGGCGGACAGTTCCATCGTAGCATATTCCTGTGTCGAACAACCTAGTTATATATGAGGCATGCTTTTTGAGTTTGGTCTTTTTGATTTAGGAGTACTTTCTATAAGTGTATCTTCATATGCGACTTTAATTATATATGTTTTTTTTCAATAATCGGTTAATTATTATTGTCAACTTATAGATGACGTGGTACGTCGTGTACAAGGGACGGGTTCCTGGAGTCTACGATGATTGGGAAGACTGCCGGAGACAGGTGCACCGTTTCAGCAGCAATAGCTACAAAGGGTACAACACTATGGCGGAGGCGGAAGCTAGATACACGCGCTATCTAGCGGGAGTTAAGATAAGGAACCGGATGAAGACCTACACCTTCGTCGCGGCGATGATCATGCTTATCTTCTTTGGTTATTTATCCCGCGTTTGTGTCTAGCTAGCTAGTTTAGATGTCTAGGCGAGCTTCCGAGCTCTAACTTGTTCGATCGACACATGTATTCGCATGTCACCAACTACTACTTTGTAACATGATCGAAACAATGTAACTTAGACTATGTATTCATGTATGAGACTTATCTATATGTATTTGTTTCAATCTTGTTTTTCATATTGAGTATTTATATATATAATTGTATATCTTGTATCTGTGTGTGTATATCTGCTGTAATATTGTATATAATCTGTATTGCATATAATCTGGCTCGGAAATTAAAAAAAAACAAAAAATACATCTGTGGCGCACATGGTCTACCTTCTGTGGCGCACTACACCTAAAGCGCACTATGGAAGTTTAGTGGCGCACTAGATAGTGCGCCACAGAAGATCCCAGGGGTAGCGCACCATCCCAAACTTCTGTGGCGCACTAGGAGGTGCGCTACGCCTATCTCTACACAACCGTGGCGCACTAGGCAGTGCGCCACGGCTGAGAGATAGCCGTAGCGCAAGGCCCGTGGCGCACTGCTAGTGCGCCACGGATGGGCATTTCGGGTGCGCCACTAACAGCCTGTTTCCTAGTAGTGGTAAAGGGGAGCGGGATAAAAGGGAGGGGAGGGCACCATATAAATTCAAAATTTGAATCCCAACACTTCTGTGGCGCATATGTGAGAAATGCGCCATAGAAGTTTCTCCCACTTTTTTATTTTTTCGCAGGAAAAAATCTTCTTTCTGGCATGACTTTTTAATCTTTTCGAATTTGGGGAAGCTTTAAAACTTCAACGTCCTTCGGCCGTTTAAATCGAGTAGAAAATTTCGAGACGATCATTTTGGTATATTAAACTTTTTTCCGATATCGTATGCAAAAGTTACGGCCCTTTTACTGTCCCATGAACTTTTTTTGCAAAATACATCAAAATTCATGTTTTTCAATTTTCCCTACAACTATACCCCAAAATACAACTACATCTTCAAGGAATTATTTTTTTGATTTTTTTACCATTTTCATTTTTTTTACAAAAGATAAAAGACGATCCAAGGGCTCTGGTGAAATCTGGGTTTCCATGTTCTGTGGCGCATTTCTATATATGCGCCACAAAAGTTCCTCATTTTTTATGGTGCATATGGACATATGCGCCACATAAAGTGACGGAGCCCAATCCCGATGGTGGGTCCACCAAACTTCTATGACGCATTGTTTCCCTATATGCGCCATAGAAGTGTGAAGACTTCTGTGGCGCATTGCCTGAAATGCGCCACTGGAGTTTATCTGTGGCGCATGGTCACACATATACGCCACAGAAGATTTGTCTATCTATAGCTGGTTTCCTAGTAGTGTGAGCTAGATCTTGGGTTCACCATATAGGAAAAAAGTTTTTATCTCTGTGTGGCCCGAAAAATCCCCCCCTCAGGCCTAGATACTCCTCCTCCTCCTCGCCTCTGCCCCATCATTGGAACGGCCAGAGCTCGTCCCTTGGGACCGCCGCCACCCGCGGGGGCTTGATATGTTTACTGACGAGGGATAACCTTGGCAATGCCCATTGTGTTGGAGATATGCCCTAGAGGCAATAATAAAAGTAGTTATTATTATATCTTTGTGTTTATGATAAATGTTTACATTCATGCTATAATAGTATTAACCGGAAACATTAATACTTGTGTGATTTTTAAACTAAATTAGTGTCCCTGGTAAAGCCTCTTTATAATACTAGCTTGTTGGTTAATAAATGATCGTGGTTTCTCGATCATGAACATTGAGATGTTATTAACAACAAGATCATATCATTAGGAGAATGGTATGATGGACATACTCCTATAGATAAGCGTAGCATTAATATCAAGTCATTTCAATAGTTCGTTTGCTATAAGCTTTCTGATACATAGTAACCTAACTCCTTCGACCATGAGATCATGCTAATCACCATCACCGGAAGGATTATTTGATGACATCAAACACCACACTATAACTGGGTGGCTATAAAGGTGGCATTAAGTGTTCGGAAAGTATGTGTTGAGGCACATGGATCTAGAGTGAGATTTGTCCATCCATATGACAGATAGATATACTCTGGGCCCTCTCGGTGGAATGTCATCCAATTGGCTTGCAATCATGTGACTGGCTCACAAGGGATCACATATCATGGGAACGAGAAAAGAGTACTTATCGGTAACGAGGTTGAACTAGGTATGCAGAGATACCGACGATCAAACCTCGGATAAGTAAACTATCGCGATATAAAGGGAAATTGGTATCGTATGTAAGTAGTTCATCCGATCACAAAGTAATCGTTCAAATATGTGGGAGCCATATGAATTTCCAGATTCCTCTATTGCTATTGATCGGAGAAGTGTCTCGGTCATGTCCGCATAATTCATGAACCGTAGGGAGACACACTTAAGGATTCAATGTTGTTTAGTAGATATGGAATGTTAGTAGGGATACTGAATGTTGTTCGGATTCTCGGATGGGATCCGGGATATCACGAGGAGATCCGGAATGGTCCGGAGAATAAGATTCATATAAGGAAAGTCCGATTCCGGAGTTCGGGAATGATTTCGATGTTTTCATCGGAGAGGTTCTAGAAAGTTCTAGAAGGTTCACTGGACCGGATGGGGAATGGTCCATGAATATGTCATGGGTAAGTGGAATGATTGGATCATATCCTAGGTCACTTGGTTTGGGAATTTGCAGGAGAGAATTAAAGCTCTAAATTGAAAGTCAAACGGGAGGTTTGAAAAGTCAAACTGGAACAATGGTTTCCTAGTGGTAGAAGGAAAGAGTCCTTCCTTCAATCCAACTTGGGTTAGGGTTTGCATTCAAACTCTCCCCTCCCAAGGCTGACCCCACGCTCATAAATAGAGGGGGGTGCCCCAAACAACACAAGAGCCAGACCTCCCAACATCGTACGTCGCCGCCTAGCCGTCGCCGCCGCACCGCCGCCAGCCTCCTCGCGCCGCCGCCGCCTCCTCGCCGTCACCCTAGCCGCCTCCGACACCTCCTCCTCCTGTCGGCCTTCTAAACCTAGATCGCCGGAAAAACCCTAGATCCACCATAACTAGAACCGGTTTAGGCGAAGCCCTACGAGATTTTCCCTATACTTCCGACACCACGCCGTCGTGCTGCTGGAATCGCGAGGAAAGATATATAACCTCCACTGCCTTCTGGAACAAGGGAGAGGAAGGTCTTCATCGAGTACCGAACGTGTGAACGACTGCGGCAGCACTGTCGGAACGCAGCGCCGGAAGGACCGTCTACGCGATCTTGAGATCGGCAAGTGTACGACTACATCACCCACGAGAATCTGCTCTCGTTAATCGCTTTGGAATCTTCGATGGTGAGTACTCTAATCAACTCGTTGCTACAATCTAGTAGATAGATCTTGGATTGTTTGTGTGTATGCGGTAGAACTTTTTTGTTTTCCATGCTACGAACCCCTATAGTGGTATCAGAGCCAGGTTTATATGTAGATCTGTTGCACGAGTAGAACACAATGGTCATTGTGGGCGTTGATGTTTTTGTTGTCGATTGCTTCTTATGTACTTTGCATCTTGCGGGATGGTGGGATGAAGCAGCCCGGGCTAACCTTACATAACATCGTTCATGAGACTTGCTCCACGTTTGACATGCAACTTGCATTGCATAAGTGGCTTTGCGGGTGCCTGTTTCTCCCAACATAGTTAAGATTCAATTTACAACATGTGATTGACAATACTAGTATCAACGTTGTGGTTCTTGTTCGTAAGTTAGAACTACACTTATTGAAAACCCCAAACCACGTAAAACATGCAAAGAAAATTAGAGGCGTCTAACTTTGTTTTGCAGCGGTGTGCTGTGATGTGATATGGCCATGATTGTGATTATATATGATGTATGCAATGTTCCTTATTGTAAGTCGGCAACCCGCAGGAGCCACATGGTTGTCTTTCAATTCTGTTATGACCTACGTGTCTATTATTCAAAGTAGTTGTAATAGTTGATGTTGGTGGACGACAACCATGAAAAAGCACCATTGACCGTCACGCCATGCCGGTGATGATGGAAATCATGTTCGTGCTTGAAGATGGAGATCGGAAGCACAAGAAGAAAGGCCATATCATATCACATATTATGAATTGCATGTAATGTTAATCCTTTTATGCATCTTGTATTGCTTAGTTCGCGACGGTAGCATTATAAGATGATCCCTCAAGCACAAAAATATCAAGTTATAAAGTGTTCATCCTTAGTAAGCACTGTTACTAAATCTCGTTGTTTCGAAGCACCACGTGATGATCAGGTGCGTTAGATTCTGCGAGTGTATACAACGTGAGCAAGCCAGATTTGCTCATGCGGAAGCTAAGGTTTGATCTTGATGAGCCTAGCATGTATAGAATGGTCTCGGAACACGGATCACCGAAAGGTAAAGCATGAGTCATATAGTTGATATGATGAACATGTTGATTGTTCGCCATTGAAGCTACATCAACTCTCGTGATGAACGGTTTTGATGTGGTGGATTTGGTTCGTGTGATCACTAAAACAATGTGAGGGATATTTTTTTGAGTGGGAGTTCACCTAGATTAATTTAACTATTAATTAAAACTCAATTTGTCATAAACTTAGTATAAACTATTGCAAATATGTTGTAGATCAATGGCGGACCCTACCATCAATTTTAATGCGTTCCTAGAGAAAGAAAAGTTGAAAAACAATGGAAGCAACTTCGCGGATTGGTTCCGCAATTTGAGGATTGTCCTCAATGCTGGTAATTTGACATATGTGCTGGATGCACCGCTGGGTGACCCACCTGCAGCTGATGCTACCGATGAGGTAAAGAATGTTTTCCTTGCTCGGAAGAATCAGTACTCCATAGTTCAGTGTGCTATCTTGTATGGTTTGGAATTGGAGCATCATAAAAGGTTTGAGAACCATGACCCGCATGATATTGTCCGTGAATTCAAAATGATATTTGAGGCTCACGCGGCAGTTGAGAGTTATGAGGCTTCTGAAAAGTTCTTTAACTACAAGATGGAAGAGGGCATCTCCGTCAGTGAGCACGTGCTTAAGATGTCTGGGCACGCAAGCAAGCTTCAAAGCTTGGGTATAGTGATTCCTAATGCTTTGGGGATTCACCGTGTCCTCCAAACACTACCATCAAGTTAGAAGAACTTTGTGATGAAGTACAATATGCAAAACATGGACAAGTCGTTGTCTGAACTCTTCTCCATGTTAAAGTCTACGGAATTGGAGATCAAGAAAGAGCACCAAGTGTTGTTGGTCAATAAGACCACCAAATTCAAGAAGCAAGGCAAGTCTAAGAAAAAGGGAAACTTCAAGAAGGGCGGTAAGAAAGTTCACTACTAGGAAAACGGTCGTCTGTGGCGCACCTAAAAGGCCCATCCGTGGCGCACTAGTGGTGCGCCACGGGCCTTGCGCTACGGCTATCTCCTAGCCGTGGCGCACTGCCTGGTGCGCCACAGGTATGTCGAGATAGGCGTAGCGCACCTACTAGTGCGCCACGAATATGTTGGCAGGTGCGTTACGCCTTGGATCTTCTGTGGTGCACGTTGCAGTGTGCCACTAAGCTACGCAGGTGCGCTTTAGTTGTAGTGCGCCACAGAAGCTGTGCCATGTGCGCCACAAGTGTCTTTTTTTTTTAATTTCAGGGCCAGATGATATACAATACAGATTATATAGGCAGATATATACACAGATATAAGATATACAGTTATATATATATAAATACATAATTCACAAAACAAGATTGAAACAAATACATATAGATAAGTCTCATACATGAATACATAAGTTATACATTGTTTCGATCAAGTTACAAAGTAGTTAGTGACATGCGAATACATGTGTCAATCGAACAAGTTAGAGCTCGGAAGCTCGCCTAGACATCTAAACTAGCTAGACACAAACGCGGGATAAACAACCAAAGAAGATAACCGTGGCATCCCGCAAAACCACTACTAGAAAATCGCGTTGAATTTGTGCATTGCATCGTCATCATCATGCATTGTTTGCATAAAACTATTTCGCGAAGCCCGTTTTGTTTTCTAAAACGCCCCACCTTAATTATCGCGCAAACCCGGGTCACCGGAGTATTTTGTTTTGTCCGTTGTCAGTTTGCAAAAACGCTGGTTGAAATAATAATTTAATTAATTATTTTAGTGGGGGCAGTCGAACGGGCCGACCGACCCGAACGACCACCCCCAGAAAACTAAACGGTCCACCTACACCCGCCCCTCTAATTCCTAAAGCTACCAATCAAACTACCCAGCCCAACCCTCCACATCACCCCACCCAATCCCCACTTGCCACCTCACCTCCTCCCTCTCCGTCACCCACTCACACGCCGCCACGTCACTCCCTCACCCCCACTCCCTCTCTCCCCTCCCTCTCTCTCCCTCTCAGGCACACGCCACCCCCACACCCAACACACTCTCACACACACGCGCTACACGCACGCCCGGCCACCAACCGCCCTGGCCCACTCCCTGGCACCGACCGACAGCCCCGGCCCCACCCCTTCTTCATCCCGACGCCTCACACGCGCGTCGCCCCGCCACCGCAGCATCCTCCACCGCCTCGCCTGGCCGCAACCGCCCCCGCCGGCCTCGCGTGCGAGCGCGACCGCGCCCGCCGCCGTCGCCAGGACCACCGCCTCCCTCGCCAGCGAGCGCGCGCGCCTCCGCTCCCCTCCTCGCCGACGCCGCCTCGCCCGAGCCCGCCGTCCGCCCGCGTGCTCCGGCTGCGTCCCCGCGCCGCCGCTCTGCCCCGCCTCTGGCAGCCGCGCCCCCTCGCGCGCAGACCCTCGCCCGCCGCCCGCCGTGGCCCCGCCCTCCTCCAGCACCACACCCCGCGCCCGCGTGCCCCCGTCCCGGCCCCCCGCGCATCCCCGCCGCCTACCGCTCCGGCCCCGGCCGCGCTCGCCGCGCCGGCGAGCGTCCTCCCCAGGCCGCCTCCACCTCGCGCGACCCTCCCCGCCGGCGCCAGCGGCCGCCTCTCGCTCTGCTCCCTCCTCCTTCCGAACCGCCGCTGGCCACAACGCCCGTCTCCGACGCCCCCCGGTCCTCGTCGAGCCCGCCGCCGGTCAACCGCCGCCGTGCTCCCTCCGCCGTCCTCCATCGGCCCCGATCCCGCCTCCACCGACGCGCCAGACGCCCCGTCAAGGCTGCCGCCCATCTCGGGACGGGTGTGTTCGTGTTGGCTCCATGCAGTGACATCGACCACCTCAGATGGTGTGGTGGTGTCATGGTGATGTTGAGTACTTCGCCACGGATACGCCAAGTCTTCCTCATGAACCCCAAGATCGGTGGACGCCAAGACCCGCTCACGGAGTCCGTTTGTCGAGTCGAACCCGTGGAACCCCGAAAACTCCCCAAGATCCACGTTGCGGAACAACAAGGCCGATGGATTGGAGTCGACAAGATCTACCATCTAACGCCAAGCTCGCCTCCGTGGGACGCCAAGTTCGTCGAACCCCGAAGGTCGAACCCCGAGGACCGGACGCGACAAGGTCTACCTCACGGACACCAAGAACTTCCCCCCCCCGGACGCCAAGACCGACAACCTGACCGAAGACCCCGGATGCGCCAAGACCTACCACGCTAGCCGAGAACGATCCCGTCGAGACCGATCCCGTCGAACCCCCGGGCCAAGATCCGACGAACCCGTCGAACCCTGAGACCGACCCCGAACCCCGGAACCCCAAGTCCGTCGAGACCCCTCAATGTGTGAACCCTTTTCCGAGAACCCTATTTTATAACATAATAACCTTGTCGCATATTAAATTGTCATTCATCTCGCATGCATCTCATTGGTTTGGGGGCCTTATGCCGATTCACCTAATAATTAAATATGGGGCCCATATGCGGGCAAACCTAGCCTTATATTGGCCTCATTTAAATTGGTGTAGCGAACCTGGTACTATCTTCTGCCATGTTATGACAACATTTAAATTGCGGGGGTTCTAAACAACTTGAACCGTTTAAATAATGTCGGGACCCCGGTTCCTCTTAATATGACTTAATTGCACCGCATCTTTGCCATGTCATGCATCATATCATAAGCAGGCCGATCTTTTGCCGTAGCATTAAATATCGCATCCGGTGTTTCTTCTAGAGTTTTGCTTCTTCGCGGATAAGGCCGTTGAGTTGATGTGAGCTTCGCCCCGATCTTCGGATGAACCCTTCGGCAATGTTTTCAGGCGAGCATCTCCCCCTTTCTACCTATCTTACTTTTATAGTATTTACTTCCCTCCTGTTGATCTATTGCTATCTGTGTTGCGATGCTCTAGTTTTCCGTACCCGTGATATCCCTTGCAGCCCTATATTGCCTCGGACACATCCTATTACCTATTGTTTGGTAGATAGTTGGACTTGCGCGTCGTAGTCGCTTGCTCAAGTGCTGTTGCGTGTCGTCAAGTGCCACAGTTGTTGATGTATTGCCGCATGTTGATGTTGGAGATGATCATAGTTTTACTTGTCGTTCACTTTAATTTCTGTTTAACAACTAAAATTGAAGTAAGCAGAGGCATCGGTGGGTGATAGAAAATATTTGGTTTCCGAACGCCCACTTGTGTCCCGTAAGACCCCGAGTACTTGATACCTGTTCCTTGATTTATCGCGCTATCCACATACGGGGAGTATGGGCCCCCCTTAGCCAGAGCTTGATTCCGTCTTATTTCTTGGGGCCACAAACTAGTTTGAGGTTTTATTTACGATCCGGTACTTATGCCATGCTACTTATGTATTTAAATTGTGCGAGGAGCACACTGTACTGTTTAGGTAAGCGGAGTGATTACGCGGTATCGACAAGCCCAGCCACACTTTCGGGTTCCCAGTCGCTTACAGCCATTGACGCAAACCTTGAGTCCGTCTCGAAGCTTGCTTACTTCGTTGCGGTTCTACTCAATGGGGTGGCCCCCTGAAATATTTCTGAATCTTGTGATTGCTCTGTCGTGAAGACCTCGTTGGGTTTTGTTTTGGTTTTTCCGAGGTTGATCGTGTGTGTGTTGCTATTTGTGCACCCCGG
Organism: Avena atlantica; assembly: GCA_910589765.1. Classification (NCBI taxonomy): domain Eukaryota; kingdom Viridiplantae; phylum Streptophyta; class Magnoliopsida; order Poales; family Poaceae; genus Avena; species Avena atlantica. Next base: position 513,888,985 of record OU342735.1, on the reverse strand, counting down.
CCGGGTTAAAACTTTCTGAAAGCCGTGTCCGCGGTTATGGACGACTTGGAGCACAGTATCTCGAACATAGACAACTATAACTAAAGTTTACTGTTACAAATTGACTTGTATCTGATATGACTAGTAAATATTGCAACTACAACGGAATGGCTAAATAAAACTGCCAACAATTGCTTGTTTGGTTTGTCGCTTGCGACCATTGTACCTGACTAGTAAGTATTGCAACTACAACGGAATGGCTGAATAAAAGTACCAACAACTGCTGGGTTTTGGGTTTATCTCATGCTATCTGTATCTGATTAGTAAATTGTTGCAACTACAACAGAATGGTTAACTAAAAGTGCCCACTGCCTACTTTATCAGGATGATTATCTATACTTGACTAGTAATTGCTGCAACGATAACCGAATAAATAAAAATGCCAACTGTGTGAGTTCCTCGGTTGACTTCCTCGTTTGGTCTCGAGGGGGAAACGCCAGGATGGGTTTGTTTGATGATAGTATCAGGTTGGATCCAGATAGGTCTTTATTACCCCTCTCTGATAACCGTCAGCTGTATCGAGTCTCTGTAGGTTGTTTAGTGCATGCTGCCGCTGCCGCTCGGTCCACCATACCTATGTAGGCGAGGACCGCCGAATTCTAGTCTCGCCGTGTACTGGCCTCAGTACTGACGCTCCTCTTTTTCCTTTGCCCTTTGTCGGCACCCCTTTTGTTTAAGCAGGTTTTGAGATCGACGTCGTTAGCAGGGTTACCCTTCCGGCTTGGCCTGGGCAGGGTTATGGACGCCATTGGTTATTCTTCAGGGCTCTTAGCCCCATTTGCATCTTGTCCGTAGTCAGACGCTCTATCATTTTTAAGGTGATTTGCTTCTTTGTATATTATATTTGTGTTCTTGACTCATGGAGTCGCTGTTATATATATCTGTTCTGTGGGTCCCATCGAGGACTGTTGTGTAATGTTATTACTTCGTTTTCCACCCGCACGAAAGTGCCTGGTGGGCACCTTTGAATCGTTTCTATGCGGGTTTGGCGGGAATCGCTGAAACTTGCATAGGTCCAATTCTGAGGGTGTTACAATAAGCATGATCACCGCGACGAAGGTATAGGTCTTCATCCGGTTCCTCGTCCTAACTCCCGCTAGATAGCGCGTGTATCTAGCTTCCGCCTCCGCCATAGTGTTGTACCCTTTGTAGCTATTGCCACTGAAACGGTGCACCTGTCTCCGGCAATATTCCCAATCATCGTAAACTCTGGGAACCCGTCTCTTGTACACGACGTACCACGTCATCTACAAGTTGACAATAATAATTAACCGATGATTGAAAAAAAACATATATAATTAAAGTCGCATATGAAGATACACTTATGGAAAGTACTCCTAAATCAAAAAAGACCAAACTTAAAAAGCATGCCTCATATATAACTAGGTTGTTCGACACAGGAATATGCTACGATGGAACTGTCCGCCAAGTAGGATGCACAACACCTGAACCTGTGCATAGCACAAGGCGGACAATCCCATCGCAGCACAATCACATATAATGTGCCACGACATTTCAATCATCGGCATTATTCTCAAAAAAAGACCAAAGTAACTCGAAAAGAATGCCTCATATATAATTAGCTAGATCGTTGGACACAGGAATATGCTATGATGGAACCGTAAGCCAAGTAGGATGCACAATATCTGGACTTGTGCATAACACAAGGCTTACAATCCCATCACATCACATTCACATATATAGTGTGCCACGACATTTCAATCATCAGCTTTATTCTCGAAAAAGACCAAAGTAAATCAAAAAGAATGCCTCATATATATATATATATACATAGGCCGTTGGACACAGGAATATGCTACGATGAAACTGTGAGCCAAGTAGGATGCACAACACTTGGACTTGTGCATATCACAAGGCTCACAATCCCGTCGTAGCACATTCACATATATATTGTGCCACAAAATTTCAATCACCGGCATTATTCTCGAAAAAAGACTAATAAAGTAAGGAAAAAAAAGGACCAAAGAGTAAGCAAAAAAAACCAAGCATTGATTGATATATAATAATAATAAGCAAAAGAAGTAAGCGATGATTCATAAACCTAATAAGATAAGTATAGTAGCATGTACACTTGTCCACATACACACAAAGGTCATCTATAGTTTGTAACTACAACTAGGCCAACATCAAGCCTTCTGGCTCGGCTTAGGGAACATGAGGACGCCTTGTCTCGTCACGAACTTCCTATAGTCACCCTGCATCTCTAGGCGATCTTCTATGTCACGGTTATTCGAGATATTTCCTCCGTATAAGATCCCTCCGAAGTCATGACATCACGAAAGATGATTGCCCCAAACTGCTGCTGGATGCGATACATCTCTTGTCTAATATCTGAATCAGTGATCTTGTCCTTTGCTTCGGCCCACTGTTTGAGATGATCTGGCAGCGTAGAATTCTGCTGGTCAAGTAGGAACACCCTCATGTGTTGGAGTGCGTAGTAGGCTTCCTTCTTACCGTTTTCCGGCTGCTTCACGCAGGGTAAATCCGTTACGTGGTTGAAGACGTGCGTGCCGAATTTAACCTTCGTACGCACGAAGGTGGTGCCTTCCGTCGAGGCATAGCCAGTGAGAGCATCATCCAGAACTTCCTTGATCTTGTCGTAGTTTTTCTTCTTTTCTAGACTCCCCGAGTCGAAATACGTGGCGTGGGAATGCTTCAGCGATAAGGAGATGAGCGTGCAGTGTTCATCTCTGCGCAAAAAATTCAAATGGAATGTGTTGGAAAAAGAATGATGATAATCTAATAAAGCCAATCGACGGTGGCGAGTGAATAACGACTTACTCGGGAAAGTAAGGCACGAGAATGAATTCCTTTGTCTTGTTCGCCATGAGGATTATTTTTTAGGTACGAGGCCACGATACGTCGTTCAGTGGGGGAACCCAAGCAGCCGTCATGCATGTAGTAGGGGTCCACTATAGCGATGCCCGGTGTGTTCTCTCTAATGATCTGCATGGCCAGGATGAGAGAAAATAGGCGGACCATGGTATAGTGAAGCGGGTATAGGTGGAACATATTGAAGATGTCGTCGAACCGCGGGAAGAACAGATCCGCAGGGGCATTGTCGATGAATCCCAAGCCTGGTGGCACCTTAACCACGAATACCGGGTGCGAGGGATCTTTCTCCGATAGAAGGCGTCTCTCTATCATCAGCACGCCATCATGCACACTCTACAGTTCCAAACTGGCGAGCCTCCGCAAATTCTTAGTTAGCATGGGCTCACCCGCCACATGAATCCTCCACATAATACCCTCGGGTCTTGGTGGACCGTCCCAAAACCTGATCGGATTCGCAGTTGACGCCACCGGCTGGCTCGAGCTGCTAGATTTTCTTTTCCTGCCCTTTTTTCCTTTTGGAGAGCGGGCAGGCACCGCAATCTGAGCACCGGCCGCCTATGTAGTGTCTCAGGGCTTAGAATAAAGGGCCGGTTGGTTGTATCAGCTGGCTCTATAAAGGCGCAAGCTGGAGGCGTCTCCTGAGAACCAAACAGAGGCTTGGTGATAGTGGCTTTGTTTGTGGGGCCACCAGCTAGGTCTTCGTTGCTAAACTGAGTGTTGAAGAAGTGATCATTCCAGTCTTTGTCGTCCTCGGCTGGATCCTGCGCCATGTGCATATCATCAACATGATCATCTGACCCACCGCGTGGAGGTGACGGCGAGGGCGGTAAGGGGGCCTTGCCACCGCTTGTCGCTGGCACGACAGGCGGTGCTGTTGTCTGTGGCGTGATGGCCCCCGCCGTCCCCAAACGGATCATGCTCTTTGGCCATTGCAAGAATAAGCCGAAGCAACTTCTTAGGACAGCCGACTCATCTTCATCCGCTCCTGGGGGTTGAATGGGAGGTTGCAGGTCGTCGCAACCCCTTAGCACCCGACTAATTTTTACCATGTGCACGCTATCTGGCATCGGCCTTGAGTGGAACATGCGCTACAAGGGTTGAATGATGGTACCCTTGGCAACATCCCTCAGCTCGTTGTCCACGTAGCATAAGAGAGTGCAAGGAACATCCGTCTGCGGAAAACATGTACGGCGTCGTCAGAGATGCCATAAGAGTAATAGATGCGTGAAAGGAGGTAAAGCAATTTGTTTACCGTGATGGCGTCGAGATCGGCTAATGTCGAAGCACCGCATACAGCGACGGGTGTGCAAGAGACGGAAGGGCTGCTTGATGGCGCGGTGCTGGCCGCCGGTGTATTATCCCTACCGCCGGGTGCTTGGAGCTCCGGTGCCGCCGCGACGATGGCAGGGGGCTACCAACATGTACTTCGGTGCCGCGGTGATGGCAGGGGGAGTCACCAACACTTGCGGTGCCGTGGTGCTAGCGGGCGGAGTCACGAACACGTAGTTCGCCTGATTCGTCGGCGTCGCATTGTTCGAGTGGCTGCTGACCATGCTTGGAATCGGGCATGGCCCTACTTGACCACCCGCACTCCAGTTCGCTATTGACTCCACCAAGGTAGGCAGGAAGGGCGTGAGGGTGATTGCCAGGTTGTCTTGTACGATCTGCGGGATCCGTGCCACTCGTTCCTTAAGTTCTTGAACCTCGCGGTTTTCCTCCTCGCTCCTTATCGACGGCGCCACATGCATCCTCGGCGGTGGACCAAAATGATCCACCCAATTCTTACCCCCGAGGCCGGCCAGACGGCCAGCCGACGACAGCTTCTTCGTAACCGGCTCTATTTTCTTGGCCCGGTTCATCTCCCTGTTAAAAGGGTTATCCCACCGGGTGGCCGTCGTCGACCCCTGGGATGAGGAACCCTGGGATCCATGACTAGCAACAATTTCCTCCTCCTGCAGAAGAAGTAATAGTGAATTGTTTAGATCATCGATTAGAATGCAATCGAGTTGATCCACGGTAATAGATTACTTACCACAATTTCTCGAATTCCTTCATCGCAGGATCTGCGGTGAGTTGTTTGGTTTTTGGGTCCACATGGTAACGGGCCCTGATGATGTTTCGAACCTGCCCGGGTTCAAATTTCGCAAAGGGGTTTTCTATCCCCTTGGATTTATACTCTTCGTCCTCCTTATTCCATTTGGCATTCGCGGTTCTGTATCCACCAGATCCGAGATGGTGATGACCTATATTCATCGCCTGCAGCACCTTTCCCCGATTACTATTGGCCAGGGCTCTTTCCGATTCACACCTCTCCTTGAACTCCCCGAACTGATCTTCGGTGATCTGCGGGTCAATCTTCTGGATCTCCTCGAGACTTTTGCCTTCTTTATAGATCTTCTTCTTTATTCGGGTTCTCCAGTTGGCCAGGGCGGTGCTCACCTTTGTGAGGGCGGATTTGTTTACTTTGTTCCCATGATAATTTGTGTTCTGATACTTAGCGGGGAACTTGTATCTTGCGTGCAGCTTATCGAAGAGGAGTGTGCGCAAGCGGCCATTATCTTTATGCCGAAGATTCTCGGTGTTGATCGAGATGGTTGTCCGGGTGATCGCTGCCACTTGCCCACCGTACCCTTTGTCGACAAGGGTGGGCTCCAAAGGAACCCCTGATGGGCTCACTTCGGTAATTTCCTCCCTAACGGTGCCGACCGTGTTTGGGCGCCGTTCCTTCGGCTTCTTCTTCTTCTTAGGAGGATTGCTACCACTCCCTGTGTCCTCGGCGCCATCAGTGGTTTCATCACCCGTCGTTCCTTCGGCTTCTTCCTCCGCGTCTTCCATCTCATCATCCTCGCTCTCCGAAGAATGGTATTCTTCATCGTCTTATAGCCGCTGGGCCGCCTCCCAGAATGTCAATTGTTTATTCGGAGGTCTGAGTTCTCCTTCAGCGCTGATGCGCTTAGAACATCCAGCCTCGTCGTTGTCACACATATTTGCACTAATAAAAAACAAATAATTGGTTAAATGCACGGAAAAATCCGGCATGACCTTTGCTAATTTGTTTAAACTAGGAGTGCCCGATTTCTGCCGAAACGGAAGTTAATCAACATTCCGGCAAAAATCGGGACTCATTTCATACAAGAACCTGCATACACGACATAATAAAGTGCTTCGTACAAGCACAAGCACAATTTGAAGTGCTACAACAATAACAAAAATGAGAATACACCATAACCAAGTGCTTCTGATCATAACCAAGTGCTTCCAATCATACATATCATACAGCATAACCAAGTTCTTCTGATCATAACCAAGTGCACTTTAATGCTTGCTGTGATTTGCTGCAATCCTACAACATATAACTTAGAAGAACAAATGATACCAAGCAAGCAAATGACAGCAAGGAACTGACAGGAAGCAAATGACATCAAAGTTCCATTTTAAACAGATATTGAACTTGACATCAAGCAAATGAAAGCAAATAGAATTCATTTTTGGAACAACAAATATTTGCCGGAACAAATAAAACCTACAAAATTTACAAGCTAACCTACTGCAGCCTAAACAAAACCCAAAACCTACAAACTTGATAGCAAGCAAATGACAGCAGAAATAATTACGTGAACAAATAAAACCTACAAGCTAACCTACTGCAGCCTAAACAAAACACAAAATCTATCTCTCTATATATCTCATCATTTAAAGAAGTGATGATCTCATCAAACACCACCATATTTTCCTAGTTTAAGCGGCTAGGAATCATCTAGATATCATTTTGAATATCCTAATCTAGGATTTGGAATATCCAATCCTAAGGAAAATGCTTTATTTTTCTGTTTTTGAAACTGGAAACTAATGTTTTTTGTTGTTTCAAATGCAGTGTAAAATTCAAACCTACATGTAAAATTCAGACAAGCCAGTTTATGCATACTGAACACTTTTCTGCATACAAGATTCAGAAACTGTAGCTAGACACTAAATGCAAGGTTCAGAGAGTGCAGAGTTTAATCCAACACTTTCCAGTTTAATCCAACACTCTTAGGCTGCATTTGGCATTGTGGTAGATGATCATAATCCCACTTGTCCTGCCAACTTTTGCCTACAGTTTGGCTAGCCAAAAAAAATAGCAACTTGTTTTACACAACACTTTTGCCTACAGTTTGCCAACTTGTTCTGTTTCTTTCCTTAAGCAAGACATGAACCACAATAGCAACTTGTTCTACACAACACTAGGCTAACATTCAATCATGGGCTAACATTCAACCTCACTATCAACACAACAACCTCACTATCAACACAACAACCTCACTAGCCCTAATCTGACTATCAACACAGCAACACAACAACCTCACTAATAACACAGCAACACAACAACCTCACTATCAACCTCACTAGCCCTAATCTGAACCTAGCTAGTCACTGTCAACCTCACTATCAACACATCAGATTATATCAACTTCAATTTCAATCATGGGCTAACATTCAAGATTAATTTCCGAACCCTAGCTAGCTTCTTGTCGCCTGCAGAGTGAGGGCAAAGAGGGAGAGAGGGGAGGGACGACGCTAGCTAACCTGTAAGATGAGGACGACGATGGAGGGCAGACGACGACAAGCGAACGACGGCGGGCGGACGACGGCGACCTCCTCCTCCTCCTCGAACATGGGCGGCCTCCTCCTCCTCCTCCTCCTCCCCGGACACGCACGCGGGCCTCCTCCTCGTACGCGGGCGGGGCTCCTCCTCCACGGCCTCCTCCTCGAGCGGCACGTGCTGGGGGGATCGAGCGCGGCGGCGGCGGTGGCTGGCAGATCGAGCGCGGCGGGCAGATCGAGCGAGTGCTGGGATGAGATTGGTGAGAGAGCGGCGTGGCCCGCACACACGTGGATAAAGCCCATATAGGCGTAGCGCACTCCGAGCTAGTGCGCTACGCCTATCAGCTTCTAACGACTCTATAACATTACTGCATCACTGCTTCTAACAACTACACTAGCCTATCCCACTGGTTACGCCCACTGCTCTATTCTGAACCTATATGAGCATCTAGGTTCGAATCCCGGAGCCCACCTTTTTTATTTTTATTTTAAAAATACTTTTAAATGTTCCAAAAATGCACAAAAGTGGTAATATATGCCATATTTGTTTTGTTTTTATCTTATAAATACTTTCAAATGTTCCAAAAATGCCCAAAAGTGATAATATATGTCATAAAGTGGTACAAATAATATGATTCAAAGTATAACTAAATTTCATAATAATTTGTCCATAATAATATGAATCGGGCACGACCCTACTCGACCACCCGCACTTTACAATCTTTTTCGACCACGCGTTTTACAATATTTTTTGAGCTAACATTTAAAAGATTGTAAATCATGGGCTAACATTCAACCTCACTAGCCTGATAGGTCACAAGGTTTTGCATCGGTCCCTGCGACAAAGTGAATATGATCTTTTTCGTGTCAGAAGAATGCGATCACGGGGTATTATCAAGGAGCGTCTGTCTAAACCAACGCGTGAAATCTGAGTTGTGCTCTTTGATTATTTCTCCATGCATCCTCTGTATGCCTCGGTCACTGTACTTCTTCTCGATTAACCTTTTGTGCTTCTATACCCAAGGATCGACCAGTTCTAAATGTTGTAGCGCGACGAGGTTTGCTCGATCAAAGTCTGCGCGTCGAAAATCGAAGTCTTCATGCAGTATGCGACGACCCTCTCGGTGACCAGATCCGTCGAGCTTGCCAAGGTGCCTGTTGACGGGAAGACCGACAGGGTTCTCGATGTCTATATAATTCGTGCAGAAAGAGATGCACTCTTCGGCCAGAAAGCCCTTGGCTATGCTTCCATCTGGACGGTACCTGTTGTGAACGTATCCTTTGATGTGCACGTTCATCCTTTTGAACGCCATCATGCTGCGGAGGAACATCGACCCGAGTTGGACGATGTCCTCCACGACATGGACCAACAGATGCACCATAATGTTGAAGAATGCGGGTGGGAAGTATACCTCAAGCTCGCATAGTATCACCACGATCTCCTCCTGTAGCCTCCCGAGCTGATTCACGCCAATCGAATTCCTAGAGATGATGTCGAAAAACTTGCAGAGGCCAAATAACGTTTCACGGACGTTCTCGTCCATTATCCCTCTTAGTGCAACCGGAAGTACCTGCGTCATTAGCACGGCACAGTCGTGAGACTTCATGCCACTGAACCTTTGCTTCGCCTCGTCTAGGTATCTGCTTATCTTACCCGTGTAGCCGTAAGGAAATTTAACTCCTAGAAGGCACTTGAAAAACTGTTTGATCTCATCCTGGCTTAGAGCGAAGCAAGAAGGAGGGCAGTAATATTCGTTCTTCTTGAACTTTTTACCCTTCCGACGACCTTGTGTCGTCTCCAACTCATGATCATCGTCATATTCCTGATCACCAGGAGTAGTGCGTCCTCCGTGAAGCTCCTTCCAGATACCCATGAATATCAGGTCGTGCCTTGCTTTCGGACCATCTTTCGTCCTATCTAGCATGTTGATTATGGTAACTCCTAGAAAACAGACCTTGTTTTCGATACCTTCATCAGCGGTTTGTCTTGCTGCCTCTTTTGCTTCTTTCCAGGCATAGGACAATCTTTCCAGTTTTTCAGCAACTCTTCCACTTCTTCGCTGCTCCTACGCTCTGGGATTCCTCGGGTCTCGGATTTGCCATCGAACAGGTCTCCACGTTTCTCCATGGATCATTCTTGCTGAGCCACCTCCGGTGCGCCATGCACACAGTTTTCGAAGACCCTGGATCTTTCTCTACTTGGAGATAGCTTGTGTTATCCATGCACCTAACGCATGCGCAGAATCCTTGGATAACCTGCCCTGAGATATACCCACAACCTAGATAGTCTTGCACCATAGTGACCAACGCGGCTCTCATAGTGAAATAATCTTGTGCGACGGTATCATAAGTATTGTCTCCAGATTCTCATAACGTGGCTAGCTCCTCTTTCAACAGCCCGAGATACAGATTGATGTCGGTACCAGGTTGTTTCGGCCCTTGAATTAGCATACTCATTTGTATGTACTTCTTCTTCATGCACAACCATGGAGGGAGGTTGTACATCCATACAAACACGGGCCAAGTGCTGTGCGTGCTGCTCTGGCTACCGAACGGATTGAGTCCATCGGTGCTCGCACCAAGCCCGATGTTCCTCGAATCTCCACCGAATTCTGGGAATTAGAGGTCCAATGCTTTCCACTAGCTAGCATCTGAAGGGTGCGTCAGCAGTTCATCCTTTTCAGGGTCATCATCGTCATCTCCTGGCTTCTTCCTTTCCGCATGCCATCGCATGAGCTTCGCTTCCTTAGGGTCCGCGAAATAGCGCTGCAGACGAGGAGCGATAGGAAAGTACCATACCACTTTTCGAGGTGCTTTCTTCCCTTTCTTGTATCGACTCATGCCGCACACCGGACATGTGGTTTTCTCCGCGTCCTCGCCCCGATAAATGATGCAATCGTTGATGCATACATGATATCTAACATGCGGTAGATCGAGAGGACAGACGATTTTCTTGGCGTCCTCGATACTAGTTTGGACATGTATTCCCCTCCGGGAGACGATCGTGCCAGAATGTCATCATATCGTCGAAGCTTGCGTTGCTCAATTTGTGTTTTGCCTTTATCTCCATAGCCTTGAGCGTTACATTCAACCGGATATCATCGGGCCTGCATCCTTCATACAATTGAGTAACCGCATCTTTCTCAAGTTGCGCAAGCTTGGCTTTCTCTCTAGCGGCAGCCCTGGCGTTACTCGTCTGGTTGAGAAGCAGCTCTTGCACATAAGGGTCCCGCACCCAGCCTGACGTTGTTCCATCGTCATCTGCTCCTCCGGCATCTAGATCATCATCATCCTGGTCTGCTTCCGCACCTTCACCATCTCCAGGAGACTCTTCATCATCTCGCCCGTTCTCGCCGTGATGATGATCATAGTCATGTTGCCCACCTTCATCGTCTCCATCGTCTTCGTCATCGCTTATCCAACGTGTGTATCCATCCATGAAACCATGGCGGAGCAGGTGCGGCTGTAGATTCCCGGAATCTGGGTCGATCGCCGAGTTGAGTTTGCATCTTCTGCACGGACATCTTATATCCGTCTTGTTATTTCGTATCATGTCGGCCGTCGCACATTTCAAAAATCTAGCCACAATGCCTTCGCTCATTATGCGGACCATTTTTGCCTGCACGGTGTACACGGTACAATTAGAAGTCTATTAGAACCACATAATGAATGCATTCCTGCAATGGTCGATAGAAAATTTCGGTATGACCTATCCTAAAATTAGGACCTTTGCGAAATGCCAAAGTCTTGACAAAATGAAAATGAATCAACATTTTGGCAAAACAAATGGCAACTTGTTCACACACAAACACAAGAGAGAGAGACCGATCCATACACACATGAACATATCATTATCCTATCCATACACACATGCATGAGCATCATCGATACTCTCCATATACACACACATGACCATCGAGATCCTCTCCATACACACATCATGAGCATTGATCATCTACATACGTATGGGCATATCATCCATATACACATGAACACATCCTTACATGGACAACTTACCGAGATGAGAGAACGATCGCGAGAAGATGGAAAGGAGAGGTGCGCACGCGATACCGGAGAAGTAAAGATGAGAGACCGGAGAGCTTCCTCTATTACGTATGTAACATCCAAGGCAAGTTCTACATGCTAAAAATGGTGAATGAGTGGAGAAATTGAGGTGGGAAGGAGAAGGATCCCGACTAGATCTAAGGAGGAAGAAGAAGGGGAAAGTGAAGTGTGGGGTGGTGGATGATCACACATGTGCACAAAGGGGAGCTGCCAAAAAAAAGGGTCGCCACATCCGTGGCGCACGTGGCTCCAGTGCGCCACAGGGAATAATAACATCAGTGGTGCACATGCCATAGTGCGCCACGGATGTGTCTGCCCGTTTTACAGAGCAGAAGGGCATGCGCTTAGGCGTAGAGCACCCCCTCCATGTGCGCCACGATTGACACTAACAACCATAGAGCACTTACCCTATGTGCGCTACAGGTATCTGGCCTGCGGCTAGCAGGGCCCTTGCCCACACATATCGGTGGCGCACTATGACCATGTGCGCCACGGTTGTTCTAGTTACTACTAGGGCACTACCCATAGGTGAGCCACGCCTGTTTTAGCCGTGAGGCACTTCGACAATGTGAGCCACGGATGTGCTGATTACCTATAGCCATTTTCCTAGTAGTGAGTTACCGCACCGGTGAAGAAGACCAAGGATAGGCCTAAGCCTAATACTGAGTGTTTTTACTGCAAGGGAGAAGGTCACTAGAAGCGGAATTGCCCTAAGTACTTGGAGGATTTGAAGAACGGCAACATCAAGAAGAAAGGTATATCCGATATACATGTTATTGATGTGTATCTCACTAGTACTCGTAGTAGTGCCTGGGTATTTGATACTAGTTCAGTTGCTCACATTTGTAACTCGAAACAGGTGCTGCAGAATAGACGGAAACTAGCGAAGGGCAAGGTGATGATGCGCGTTGGAAATGGATCAAAGGTTGATGTGATCGCGGTCGGCACGCTACCTCTTCATCTACCATCGAGATTAGTTTTATACTTAAATAATTGTTATTTGGTGCCTGTGTTGAGGATGAACATCATATTCGGATCATGTTTATTGCGAGACGGTTAATTGTTTAATTCCGAGAATAATGGTTATTCGATTTATATGAGTAATATGTTTTATGCACATGCACCTTTGATAGATGGTCTATTCTTATTGAATCTCAATTGTGGAAATACACACATTAATAACATTGAAGCTAAACGTTTGAAATTGAGCGACAACTCGACCTATATGTGGCACTGTCGTCTTGGTCATATTGGAGTGAAGCGTATGAAGAAAATCCATTCCGATGGACTTCTTGAATCACTTGAAAGATGCGAAGCATTTCTAATGGGTAAAATGACTAAGACTCCATTTTCTGGTATGATGGAGCGAGCTACGGACTTATTGGAAATCAAACATACCGATGTGTGTGTGGCCCAATGAGTATATCATCGCGCGGTGGTTATCGTTATGTTCTTCTCTTCACGTATGATTTGAGTAGATATGGGTATATCTATTTCATGAAACATAAGTCCGAAACATTCAAGAAGTTTAAGGAATTTCAAAGTGAGGTAGAGAATCAACGTAACAAGAAGATTAAATTTCTACGATCTGATCGTGGAGGTGAATATCTAAGTTACGAGTTTGGCGAGCATTTGAAAAAACGCGGAATACTTTCACAATTGACACTGTCGGGAACACCACAACGTAATGGTGTGTCCAAATGTCGTAATCGAACTCTCTTAGATATGGTTCGTTCTATGATGTCAGTTACAGATTTACCACTATCGTTTTGGGGTTATGCATTAGAAACAGCCGCATTCACTTTAAATAGGGCACCATCTAAATCCGTTGAAACGACACCGTATGAATTATGGTTTGGGAAAAAACCTAAATTGTCGTTCCTTAAAGTTTGGGGTTGCGAAGCTTATATAAAGAAGTTAAAGCCCGACAAGCTTGAACCCAAAGCGGAAAAATGCGTCTTCATAGGGTACCCGAAGGAAACTATTGGGTATACCTTCTCTCATAGATCCGAGGGCAAAATCTTCGTTGCCAAGAATGGATCCTTTCTGGAGAAGGAGTTTCTCTCCAAAAAAGTGACTGGAAGGAAAGTAGAACAACACCGATGACCCTGCGACATATGAGGAAGCGATGATGAGCCCAGATTCCAATAAATGGCAAGAACCCATGAAATCCGAGATTGGATTCATGTACGGAAACCAAGTATGGACTTTGGTGGACTTACCGGATGGCCGGAAGGCTGTCGAGAACAAATGGATTTTCAAGAAGAAAACAGATGCTGATGGTAATGTTACTGTCTATAAATCTTGACTTGTCGCAAAAGGGTTTCGACAAATTCAAGGAGTTGACTATGATGAGACTTTCTCACCGGTAGCGAAGCTAAAGTTTGTGAGGATTTTGTTAGCAATCGCTGCATATTATGATTATGAGATATGGCACATGGATGTCAAAACAACATTCCTCAATGGATACATTGATGAAGAGTTTTATATGATGCAACCCAAAGGTTTTGTCGATCCTAAAGATGCTAACAAGGTATGCAAACTTCAATGATCCATTTATGGATTGAAGCAAGCATCCCGAAGTTGGAATCAACGTTTTGATAAGGTAATCAAAAGCTTTGGTTTTATACAAACTTATGGAGAAGCTTGTATTTACAAGAAAGTGAGTGGGAGCTCTGTAACATTCTTAATACTATATGTAGATGACATATTGTTGATTGGGAATGACGTAGACCTTCTTAATAGTGTCAAGGATTATTTGAATAATAGTTTTTCAATGAAAGATCTTGGCGAAGCAGTTTACATATTAGGCATAAATATTTATAGAGATAGATCGAGACGCCTAATATCATTGTCACAGAGTACATATTTGGACAAAGTTCAAAAGAGATTTGGAATGGAAGATAGCAAGAAAGGGTTCTTGCCCATGTTGCCCAATATGACCTTGAGTAAAACTCAAAGTCCTGCAACGACAGAAGATAGAGAAAGGATGAGTAAGACTCCCTATGCCTCAGCCATAGGATCTCTTATGTATGCCATGCTATGTACTATACAATCTAGTAGATAGATCTTGGCTTGTTTGTGTGCATGAGGTAGAATTTTTTGTTTCCCATGCTACGAACCCCTACACATTGTTATGTACTTAGGGTTTCGTGGAAAAGAGAGCGTTGGGGATTTCGTCGACTGATCAGATAAACAAGGTAGTCGATGAAGTCTGATTACAAAGTCGTCGATTCGCTAGTTGTGGTCTAGCTCACGGCGGATTGCTGGAAGACTACGATGCTCTCTCCATTGGGTTCTCCCAGCCTTTATATGAGAGGCTATGTCCTGGATGCTTAGCCGGAGAGTTTACAAGTTAATGTTTACAATGCAAACTCTATGTCGGTTCCTGAATATTCTTTAGCGGACAAAGAAAGTCTTTATTCCGTCGGTGCTTTTTGGACTTCGTTGGGCCTTCGTGGGCCATAAACTCTTATGTGCCTAGGATAACTAATCATAGGAGCCCGCTAGGCCATACCCATGTCAGTAGCCCCCGAGACTCTATCTGAATCATAGATTCAGGTCGAGTCTCAAAATTCTGTTTAGCTATTTTAGCCAAAGTTCTGTGTTGTAAGGAGTCGATCTTTTATAAGCTTTGTAGGGATTTCGTACAACGAGTCTGATGCATCCGACGTATCGGAACCAGTTAATTGCACTTGGGCAAAAACAATGTGAAACTACATAAAATTCAAGTCCCCAGGCTTGAACTCGGTTTTTGCTGGCGTAATTATGTTCGGGCTGCGGAGGTTTTATCGAATACTCAATCCCAGTCCTTTATGTTTCGAGTACACGATGCATCCATCAGTACTTTTCATCGTATCGCAGATACAGATAAATATTGGCAAAGCGTATTCGTGTGCGGTTACCAAGCCACGTCAGCATAACTCCTGGGGTTTTATCTTCATGTCGTGGACATGACATTCATACATGTTATCGCGGTGGACGCGGTCTAAGAGGATTTTATCGACTGTCTTGTTTGAATGTTAGAGTAGCTAAAGCTATCAGCCTCTTTAGTATTTTATCGGGTGCTCCCGATGGGAGTAACTGTATGAGGATATCAGTATGTAATACTCATAGGTCTGCTTCATAATATTTAACGGGTGCGCGACAGCGCTCCCGATGGGAGTAGCCCCTGAGGCATGAATTTTTTGATTCGAGTGTAGGCTCAAAACTTGTACTTTCCTCATGCTAAAAATGTCGACTCCGTAGTATTCTATGGGTACGCGACAGCGCTCCCAATGGGAGTATCCCTCGAGGCTATGTTGCGGTGCTTGCATCGGAGCATATGCTCAAAGTAGATCCTCCATCCGAGAAATGTACTATGTTGAATTTTATCGGGTGCGCGAAAACGCTTTCGATGGGAGTAGCCCCGAGTCTATGTTCGGGTGCATGCATCAAATTATAGACTCCATATTTTTATTCGGATGAGCTTGACTTCCTTGCTCAATTGACCACACATAACGTCACCGATGACGAAGATAGCAAGGACGAAGATATCGTGCCGCAGTTCTACCGATGGGACGTATCCTTGTGGGCCCCAATGTTCAGTGCATGCTGAAGCGTGGGCGACGTAGTGGTGCTACCGTTAACATGCGGTCCCACATCTAGCGCGAACATCGAGAAACCTCCCCTACATATATAAATCTGGCATCAATCGATATTTTTAAATATGCAGTTCCGTTTCTGGTGCATCCATGGTGCTAACTATTTTCATAATACAACACCGCAAAACACGTTTGCAGTACGCAGGTCTCGTACTACAAGCCCAAGGAGTATCTGCTAGAGATAGTCTTACCGGCCGGCCTCTTTCACCATTTGCAAGCAGTTTCTCGGGGTTGAGTGACATCGATCGATCCTATGGAGTGCGCACACGCGGTCGAAGCAACTTGGTCGGGCCACCGTACGTGGTGTCACTCGGGGTTCCAATTCCCCATGCACCAATCGTGGGGCATCTCCGCACAGTTACCGAAAGTGACGTAGTTTTTTTTTAACAGAGAATGGATGCTGACGCACCCGAATATATTACAGCTCAAAAACATTGTACATCACGTATTACAAACCCAATTTGCCGTATCGTATAGATAGCAGCCAAGATTGGGCATAACTGGCTGTTATGAGCTGGGTTCCTGCAAGAACAAGTAGGCTCAGATCCTATTGATCTTCTTGCCTGTTGAGCACAGTTGTGAGCTACCCCATTAACTTCACTTTTGATATGGAAGATGGATCCTAGAAGAGGGTGAGCAAGTTTCTGGTATTCTATTATTTGTCTTCTAATTTCCCATATCATGTTATTATCAGATGCCCCCTGAGCAGCAGCTGCCTTTGCCAAAGAGAGATTGTCAGTGAAGAAAATGGGTCCTGTGAGTTTCAGAGCATCGGCAACAGATGCAGCAAGAACCATAGCCTGGGCTTCAGCCTGCAAAGGGGAAGGCACATCTTCTTTGGATGCCAGAATGAAAACATCAGTCCTTTCTTTACCCTGCAAAGATTCAAAAAAATAAATGCCAATTCCAGCCGAGACAGCCCAAGCTCCATGATGCTTAAGCGTCCTCGTTTTGCGTGTTTTTTCTTTGATCAAGAATTACTCTAAATACGTAAAGAGTTTTGGTATGAAACTAGTATCACTAGAAAGTATTTTTCAATACGAATCCAACGATACTAATTATGTACAATATAATCAAGATTTTGTTGTTCAATTCTTTTGGTCAAACTTTGCTTTGGAAAGCGTGTGCGACTTAGGCCCTGAAACGGAGGTAGTAGTATAGTAGAGCCATTTCTTGAAATTTTCAGTGGAATAAACAAGTGCGTAGGAGTAGTAGCCAGCACTCCCTTCCGTCAAATAACTAATTTATGTTTGATTAAATTTGAATGTATCTACACATATATTATGTTAGTGTAGTAAAAAATTTCGTATATAGACAAACTTTAATCAGTTATTTTTAGACGGAGAAAGTATTATTTTCTTAGTTCGTTGCAAATTAACCTCGACTGTTCCTCGCACGAAAAAGAGACAGACATTAGGAAAACGATACTGCTCCCCAAGGGGATACGGTGAATTTATCTTCCTGGCCATGCGCCTCGTGCTGCCTTATCCGTTCAACTCATCTCCTCCTCTCGTTGAATCACGCCCCCGACGCGTCTTTCCACGGCAGCTGCTCACTCGCTGGCCAGACTATTCCCTCGCTGGCCTCGCGGCCAGACTACTCCCTCGCCGGCCACGCGGCCAGACTACTCCCTCGCCGGCATGCCGCCCAGGCTCCTACGCCGTCGTGTTCGTACCTGCGCCGCCTCGCCATAGCTTGCGCGCTTGCATCTTGCGCCGCCCGCCTGTAGCTCGCGCCGCCGCGGCCCGCCCCTGTAGCTTGTGCCTCCTCGCCGCCTCCCTTCCCCAACATCTCCCTGCCGGTGTCAAGGACGATGATATCCTCGTCCAGTAGGCCGCCGCCCTCCTCCAATGGCATCGGGTAGAGAACCGACGAGATTTTTCGACGGCCGCGGTGCTCCGCCTCTGCTCCACCCCGCCCTACAACTCCCGCCACCATGGACCAAGTCGTCGCCAGTGGACTGTTGTGCGCCGCCCACAGCTTGTCACCGCGCCTTGGACCGTTGCCTCCTCACGAGTTTTGCTACATACGGTATCGGGCATTGCTACATGCGGTGCCACGTTTTGCTATATGCGGTCGGTAGTGATGCTACAAACTTTGTGTTGGGTTTGCCACGCTACGTGCTGCCGACGGTGGCACTGCGAACCTCCGGCGATGCTACGATGCTACGGCGTAGTACTGCCCCAGACATTAGTACCGGTACTCCCCCCTACACGTGCACCGGACATGTGTGTGATAAAGCCGGGCAGGCTTTTGACGACTGCTAGAAAGGACGATTCAACAGAAAGAGAGGTCGAGCGTCGGTTCATTTTCCGTGCGTGATCTCCGACAAACAGGTGCCCGCTGCCTCCTGAATTCCGTTGCCCCGTTCAGCTCGTCGATCGGAACAATTCGACACGGCGCTGTCACGCACCACGTACCGCGCATCATCACCTGCTGCAAAGGCTCTTTGCTTTCTGGCACTTCGCTCAAAGTTCAGAAAGACGTACGCACTGCCCGGCGGTCCGGCGGGACACGACGGCCGGCGGAATACTTTTAGTCCTACTTTGTGGCTCGCTGTCAATGAAGGAGCAGAATTGCCTCCTTGATCTGATTCCCTTCTTAATTTCCTCCCGGCCAGTGGAAGCATCCTGTTAAGAAACCGTTAGGGCTTAACCACCCCTCGCACGCCTGCTGTGTGAGTCTGAACAGATGCAGTGCACAATGTCACGGACAGCAAAGAGACAAAAGCTCAGGAAAACAACTCAGGTGAGGACGCCACAAATCGCACGCTAGATCGCAACTAGTATAGGAGAACTAAGTTAGTTATTAGTAAAAATTAGCAGCTCCGACGTACGCCTAACTAATCAGCGGCAGCTTTACCTCGCATATGGCCACACAGCGACAGGGTGACAGCGACACCCCCGCGATTAACTGGTTTCTAACCCGTCATCACATGGGTCTGTCACCTCCGTTTGGTATTAGAACTAATCGACCAGACAGTGCTCGCTGTCGACCACGGATAAGAGCAGGGGGCGGGATTAGACGGGTCTCTATTGGGCTGAGGTAGCTCTGAATCTACTAGGTGTCCCGCCCGGCCGGCAAGGAAAACAACCGATTCATGTCGAAATAGCCTTTCGTCCCACTTTATAAATAAAGGACACATGTGAGATTGTTGCTGGCCAAACAGCACAACACCAAAGAAAGAGACACCACACGATACATGACGCTAGGACGAGCCACGCCCAAAAAAAAAAATGAAAGAAGCGGCGAATCGACGAGACTAGAGTGACCCGCCACCGTTGTGCCCTCCAGAAGAGTTCCACCACGTTTCTTTTTAGATCGACAGGGACTTTTCGTCCCCGGTTCCATTGATAACATCAACGAAACCTGAAGAAAATTCTTAGGTCCAAACAACAAAGAGAGCTACGAATTTAGAGGTCCAAACTGCTAAAGCAGAGCAACTAGAACAGCAGAAGTTTCATACAAAAGGAAGCACCAGCTAGATGTAAACTACAGGGAGGGGAAGGGAAGACAACAGCTGCCAGAGTGGAAGTCGGCGTTGTCCAGGTCTCCTGCGCTGCAACCCTTTTGCTCGCCGGCGACGACAGGTCTTGAGGGGCATTCCTTTCAGCTTTTGCATCCTTATTCAGCCACTCGTCATTGCAAAGGGCGAGACTAGATTTTGGGAGAGGTAGGTGCAGAACCTCTCCACCTCCTCCAGGATCTCTTCCTTGAAAATCAGTCTCCAGTGCTTTACTAAAGCCAAGACCTTTCTTAGAATCTGATGCAAGTTAATCCAAGGGGACCATTAAAGATCATATCATTCCTAAATTTCCAGAGACATCATAAGACAGCAGAACAAACTGAGTTCAGAACTGTATGTTTGTTATTTGCAATCCAATTTTTAGCTACATACAGGTAATCATTTCCAACAGAAATATTAAAAAACTGGAAATGATACTCCAAACCTGTTTGGCAACTAAGCACTGAAAAAAGAGGTGGTTAATAGACTCATCCTCAGTACAAAAAATGCAGTCCTCGGGTTTATTCAGGTGTCTCTTTTTAAGGTTATCTCTAGTCATTAGTTTGTTATGAGCTAGAAGCCAAAGAAATATATGGACTCTAGGAGGAATATGCAACTGCCACACAGCAGGGATATAAATGGGAGTGACAACCCCAAAATTTATGATAGCATAGAGGAAAGTAGTAGAATAAACCCCTTTGCTTTCATACTGCCAAATCAAAGCATCGGTATTAGTGTTAAAAGAGAGCTTAGAAGCAATTGCCTCAATCTCATACCATTGAGCTAACATGGCACTATTAAAGTTTCTCCTAAAAGTAAGTCTAAGGGGATAACCATCCCAAATTTGTTGAACAGTTTTATTTTGCTCATTGCAGATAACATAAATTTCAAAAAATTGGACAGACAAGGGAGATGTCCCAAACCAGGTGTCCTCCCAAAACCTGACTTGAGCCCCATCCCCAATTTGCCATCTATATCCAAATTTGATACTATTAACAACCCAAAGGACCCCTTTCCAGAACTGGGAGACCCCTGTCTGTTTACTACGTGTTGTATCTTTTATGTACGACCGAATCATCTATCTCGTAAAATCCCTGATGTAAGTGACACTCGAACTAAATTACTTGGAACAATCACATCGTTCTGTCCGCCTTTTCTCCCCACCATTCAACTCGTCATGTTGTCAGATTTCATTGAAAACACAGCTTCTTTTTCTATCCCCCTGAGTGTCTTATTGCTAAGCTTGTTAATAGGTATTTTCTAACATCTTAAAATGGCTTACCTAACTGAAGTATACTTGTTAGTAATAAATAGAATTGTCAGGCTTGACAGTGAACACTTCCAACCCGACCAAGCGTTTACTTGACACATACATGTGAATATACCACTTCAAACCTGACCAAGCGTTTACTTGACGATGTGTTTGGCTCAATTTATTCCTTTGAAATTCTTAAGTGAAAATCTTGTTTGTGCTCTATATCTTGTGGCTTGTCTAGGCTGTGATTTGACAAGGCATCACATATTTTTGGAGGAACTTTTGGTATTTACTAAGACATATCAGTTGATGTTCCATCTAGACTAAAGAAACACTCAAGTACCACTCCGGCTTCAACGAGCTACAACTACTATAAGTCACGTTCACACCTCGATGTTGGATCTATATTTGCTTACCCGAATACCTACTTGTGGAAAATGCTTTTTTCAGTCTCCAAGGTATACAAAAAAGAATCGTGAGAATATATTCACAAATTTTACAAAAATACATATATTTAGAAATATATATGCTACTTATAAAGTTTACATGCAAGACATCTTGCTGTAACTGACAAAGTTATTGAAAACAATTCTGGATCCTTTTTCTCCTATCTTTGATAGCAAGTAGCTTTTTAGTGTTAAGCTTTTCGCCATTGAAGGTGATTATCTTGTGCGGACAAATTAGTCACATAAGTTTTAGAAAGCTCATTGTTGTTATTTTATTGTGGTTTTATTACAAAACCAGAAACTGAAACTTGTCCTTTTAGGTTGTTAATGTACACCAACAAACTCACTCAAAAGGAAGCTGATGCGCTGAGTGCTGCAAGCATGATGTCCTCACATGTGCTTTACTATTTTCTCCTGTTAATTTTATTTTTGTCTTGTGAGATGTTTGTTTCTCTGCGGTATTCATGCAACTTGTCTACGTCCGCTCTTTCTTATATGGCTACTATGGAGTGCTTCATCTTTAGACCACTTCCAAAGGTGTAGTGTAGGAAGTTCCTTGCTTCTCTGCATTGTCATTGGCAATGTACTTCTCTTTTCCCTGAAAATGCACATTGCAATTCAGAGTCCATGGGTGGTAGTTATGCATCAACTGTGAGGAATATTTGAGAGTACTATGTTTCATTACAGTTAAGGGGGTATTTAATTTTCAACTCTCCAGCATCCATTATTTGCTGATGTATATATTATTATATTATGCAATGGAAGAAACTATTGGCAATGGTCACACTTGCAGACTTATTATATTACTCAACAGTGCTTCATCATTATGTAAATATAATGCATGGTCAAATAGTATTGAATATCCATCTCAAATACAACCTGCTTGCTAAGTTTTTCCTATGAGCACTTGTCCATGTCAAGTACTACTATATGCTCTTATAGATAATAGATATAGTTGAGTGGTGTTTTAAAAAGTTTAGAACTGAATATCCATGTCCACACCTAATCTCAATGTTTAGGACTGATGTGGTGCTTGCTCTTTATGTACATGCCTGGCTTGCTTGCTTACTTTGTGAGAGGGTGGATAGTTTGCATTTAACCATTTCATTTTATGGTCAACTGTGAGCAGATACCGTCAGGACGATCTGCGTCCATTTCACATGTACTTCGAGGAGGATGGAGGGCTCAACCTGGTGGCTATGCTGCAGAGAAGTGGTACTGGTGCGACGCACTCACTCTCGGGTTCACCACCGATGACTCCGGAGTCGGCACCCACTGATATCTTCGGAGAGGCTGACGGCGTCCTCGCCACCGCCATCGGCGTCCTTCTGCTAGGCCAGGACATTCTTGAGCAGGTATGACCAGATTCTCGCTCTGCTCCACTCTCCTTTGAGGAAGGCGATTTTTTTTTTGCAAATTACTACACCTAGGAGATACCATGTTCGTAAATGTCGCTGGAGTCAGTAGTGATCTGTAGTTGATTAATGTTGCATATCAAACTGGAATAATGATGTTTAGTAATTGTGATTTGTTTGCTTAGTTAGTATGTGTTGCATATCAAACTGGAATATCCAAGCCAACCGTGGCCTCTGGATGTTCTTCATCTTCAAGGCCTATCGGGTGATTAAACTACCGCACCTGCCACTCTGACCTCCATTGTCTTCTTTATCTCCAGTATGCATCGGTTGGAAATTTTATGTAATTCAATAGAAATTGGCCAAAAGCAATGTAAACTGTCAGGATAACTCTGTTTTAGTTGCCAGTGATGCTTGCGATGCAATTTAGATTTAGTAGCCAGAATAACAGTCGCTCCTTTTGTTTTGCAGTGTGGAGTACAGTGCATGTACATGTAGCACTCCTATTAATTTGACTGTGACAATGTTGCCCTCAAGGAATTTTCAAAGTAAGTACAATGTTGTATGTGTCCTCGATTACTAAAGCACAATGTTCTGAAGTCGATATTTTCTGAAATGTGTTTGTTTCTTTTCCCTAGGTTCTTCAAGGAATCGAGCGAGAGGAAAGGGAGAGCACGCCAAGAAGCCCATGTTGTACAAGGTATCATTGAGTTCTTAACCCTTGAGTTGATATACCATTATATCATGAGTGCTAGCTAGAAACTGACTCACGATGATTGGTGTATGCGAGTTTCTTTATAGTGGGTATTCTTGTCTGGATGAGAGATGTGTCTGCTTGTGACTATTGCGTAGTGTAGACTTTGTTTATACATATACAGTGGATAGGAAGGAAATGTTATTTTTTGCCAGATTACTTAGCTAGGGAAAGTAACAATAGTTCAATGGAAGATAGGGTAAAGTAGGTGTATGCAAAGCTAACCGGTCGGGATCTGAACATGGCCTGATCGAACAGATGTTAGTTTATTTAGCTGGTCATTTGTTTGCTTCCAAAAATTGGTTATAAGATGGTCATCAGTGACCTTCTCATAATGTCCGATTGGTGTTGTGTTTGAATTTTGCGAAGGTGTTATTTAAAATATATATGAATAGATGAGAGGAAAATGAAACAATCGGAAATGAAGTAGCAACTAGTTAATTATCTGAACCTAGCTTGTGATATATGAAAAAAATTGATGGCTACATTCACATTCCTCCTTTATTTTAACTTGATATCTCTTGTGGTTTTAGCAATTGGGTTGGCTCTAGTCTACTTCAAGATAGCAAATAGTCGTTAAATATGAAAAACAATTAAAGCTTGGCAATAGGTGTTATTGTCCTACTTTTTTGGAACTGTCTGCATATATGTTTACTGATGGTTTTGTTCTAATTACATCCCAGTTCGGCTGGAGTGGATGATCTTGAGAAGTGAAGCATCAGAAACAACCCACTTATAATTTAGAAGGGTAGAAAATTGATGTCCATGAATTGTACCCTCCATTTGAGTGGCTAACCAGCAGCGGCACTCAGTCTGGTCTAAGGGCTTCACATGCTTTTGTTTTGGTTAATGAACTGCTGACTTTTCTTGGACGTGCAATCGTGTTGCAGCACAAATAATGCATGTTTACTTCTGTTATTTAGCACAATTATTCAGAAGGAGCTTATGTGTTCTTATGAAGCAATTGGCTGTAGTTTATATCCTCTGAGCAATAGTGTCACTAAAGGGATTTAGGAGTACTATGGAAAATGCCCCTAAATACATTTAGAGGCATTTCTTTTAGTATCGCTAAAGGGTTTTAGAGTCATTCCTTACAGTGCCACTAAAGAGCTTTAGGGGCATTTCTCTTAGTGCCACTAAAGGGCTTTATGGGTATTTCTCTTAGTGGCATTATGGAAAATGCTCCTAAATATATTTAGAGGCATTTCTCTTAACGTCGCTAAAGGGTTTTAGGCGATTTAGGGGCATTTCTCATACTGCCTCTAAAGGGTTTTAGGGGCATCTCTCTTAGTGCCACTAAATCGATTTAGGGACATTTCTCATAGTGCCGCTAAATCGATTTAGGAGCATTTCTCTTAGTGCCACTAAAAGGGTTTAGGGGCATTTCTCTTAATGCCACTAAAGGGCTTTAGGGGCGTTTTAGTGGCATTTCTCTTAGTGTCACTAAAGGTTTTAGAGGTATTTCACTTAAAGTGCCCCTAAAACTTTTAGGGACATGGGTATTAGTGTCATATTTCAAAGTGTCTCTAAAACCCTTTAGGGGCATTTTGATCACGTATAGAGTGCCCCAAAATGACTACCGTGATGTAGTGAGAGGTAGCTCGGAATCTCCTAGGTGTCCCTCCCGGCATGGAAAGCAACGGATTCATGTCACGAGAGAAAGTGATCGATCTGGCTGCGAGAGCGCGGAGGCCTACACTACACGTACTACGTACGAATGCGTCGATGTCTGCAATTTCTATTGTCGAAAGGCCTGCTGGCGGCAGCAATACCGAACCTAGGCATGCGTCGATCTTGATTAGTAGTACCTTGGAAGGGACCTCCTTTTTGTCAAACATCTGCTTCTAATTAGAGTGTGGGCTGCCATAGGTTCATCGGTGTTGCCTTTTTTTGTTTATTATGTCTGCGATCGGTTCGCTTCAGCTTCCTAAGAGTAGACACCCTATCTAAATTAAGATCCAACGGTTCTAGGACCACCTGGAAATTTTGAAGTACTAAACCCCATGATTACACCTTGCGAGTAGGGGTAGTATTTAACCCAACACGTCAGAAGATTCGTGAGGGTGGGATTAGCCAAGTGCCCTATGAAAGCACCCCTACAAAGGCCCCAAGAAATAATAGTACTGTACCAACTTGCAGTACCACAACACAGAGAATTACTATAATGTAACTCCTATGAAATTTCGTGCGGAAAAAATTCATCAGCGACATAATCATCAGCAAGTAAAAACATATAGTAATAGTACATGAAGACATGAACCGCAACCGCTACGACTACGAGAGAGAAGCCAACAATTTCATATTGATCATTTAGAGAGCATTTTGTATATAAGATATGTCGAAAAATACGGGACTTGACCGAACCCATTATTCTGGCCACCACCGCTTACGTGACGTCAGAGCCAGCCACCCAGAGGCTCTGAATCCAATAAAAAGGCCACACCGGACCCATGCAATAAACCAAGTACCAGTGATGATCAAAGCAAAAGAGCTTAGCACAAATATCTCCACCCCAATAAACAAACCCAAATCCCTCCTCACGCTTGATCAAACAAATTAACAGAAAAACGAGTCAGACTCCAGATAGTTGCGCAGCATCATCGTTGCACTGCCGGGCGAGCCGTGAGTGCGCGGCGAGGCCAGAAGCAGAAGCGGTGGCATCAATCATGAGCCAGCAGCCGCCGTGATCTCCTCTAAAGTAGACCGCCGTGGCAGCTGGTCGGCATGATGTGCATGCAGCCCACACGCTGCGCACCGGCCGGCTGTTCACCGCGTTCTACTCAATACATGCATGCTGCGTTTGTTGGACCGCGAGAGGACGGGAGTCCGGCGAGAACGATGCGTGGCCGTTGCACAAGGACGTACGAGACGACGGCCGGTGCTGCCGGTGCCGGATGGACGTACGCACAGGCCGTACGTGCAGCGGCCTGCTGACGGCGTCTACAGGAAACTGAAACCGCCCAGGACACGAGACAGCATAGCTAGTCCGGTAGGGCGAGACGTACATACCCCCAGTGATCACAGCTCGCGAGCAGGCGCACAAAGGCAAATGGAATTTAGCCAAGTACCAATTTGCAGAGTACCACAGAAAAATTCTACTCGCTCTGTTTCAAAATATAGGATTTTTTAGCTTGTAAAAGTAGTGTATTTAGATGTCGTGAAAGGAGTGTATCTAGAATCTATACACCGAAAATCTAGATACACTTCTTTCATAAAAATAAAACATGTTATTTTAAAGGCGGTACTAGGCGTCCCCTTGGGATTTTGTGGTTTTATCCCGGGTCCCAACCAACCACATGTCCTCTATTTTCTGTCAGAATCCCTCTTTTGCTACAAATCATACCAATATTGCTACAAAACGTCCGTTCGACTCAGAAATAGAAAAAAAGACTATCCCTTGCCAGAGACCTCGTCGGAGACACCGTAGCAAAAAATATACTGATGTAGCAAAACCTATTCGCCGGAGACTCGTCGGACACTTCGTAGCAAAAAAATTATGGTAATGTAGCAAAATGGGAGAACAATTGTAGCAAATAATTGTAGCAAACAATTGTAGCAAAAGTAGTGTATCTACATGTTAGAAATGGACCGACTCGTACGGAATTCATGCGGAAATAATACGTTTCTTCGTCAAAACATACCCACCATGCATGCGGCGTCATGATGATCAATCATCGGCAAGTACTCCCTCTGTCACGGTTTGAAGGGTGTTTTACAGAAGCCATGCATTTCGAAAAACCCTCTCTTCCTAGACACGCTAGACTTAAATACATCATTAATGCCTTTTTTTTTTCCCACTTCTTACTCCATGCAGTCAAGAAATTAATTCTTGCATGCAACTCCACCAATGCATGTGTCTAAACTACTCGTTTTCATTGATTAATTACCTTTAATAGGGCGCCGAGTAATTAATAGACGCTTGTTTTTGGCACAAATTTAGCCCAATCAACTTTCACCTAGTTCCAACAATCTCTCTAAAACGTCCTCCAAGCCGTGACGGAGGGAGTACTATAAAAATTCAGGTTAAAATATACTACGATCGGTCCGTACTTCACCTGCACAGCTCATGAACGCAACCGGCCGCTAGGAGAAAGAGAGAGAACCCATCTTTCTTTTTTCCAAACGCAACATAATTTCGTACTACCGGAGTATTGATTCAGAGAGCCGAAGCAGCAGCATTTTTGTAAGATCTGTTGAAAAGGATAGGACTTGACCGAACCCATTATCGCGGGCACCGCCGCGTGACGCGAGAGCTCCGAAGCCAACAAAAAGGCCACAGCACCGGGTCACATGCTTGAGTCAACCTATAATCAAAGGCTTTGAAAAGACGGCGTAGTTAGCACAAATACTTATCTCCTTTACAATAAACAAGCCCAAAGCGCCCCTCACAGACTCCAGATAGTTGCGCGGCTGTAAGAGCATCTCCATTCATGTTTTCAGTCGGCCGTTCGTTCAGTTCCGTTTCCAGCACACACACCGATTTTGACTGAATTTGACCCAATTTTTGTCTGACGTTTCTAAGCCGATTTCATGGTGCTGGGAACCATCTCAGAAAGCCGGACTCAGAGGAATCAGCGAAAAATAAACAGCTCTGTTTATGGCCCCGCCCCGTCAGCGACTGAAAGCCAAGTCGTCGTTATCCCTTCCCCTCGGCTCCTGCGACGAACCGTCGGGCATTGACTGCCAGTCTCGTCGACCACGTGTCGTCTTAATGACGCGCCACCGTCGGCCCGCTTTTTCTCCGTCTCGCGTTTTCCCACCGACGTCGTTACACCCTCAAGGCTCCCTATTCGCCGCTTATTTCCGTTATAAAAGTCGGCGCCCTCGCCGGTTCACATGTTACACTCTCAGGGCTTGTTTGATTTATAGGAATTGCATAGGAATTGTGTAGGATTTGAATCCTATGGAAATTTTTCCTATGTTAGTGTTTGATTCATAGGAACATATCCTATAGGAATTAATCCTACAATTCCTATAGGAAAACAACATTAGGTCACACCTCATGGAAAAATTCCTTTGCCACATCAAACAAGATCCCTCTTCCTATAGGATTCACGTTGGCATGACATATCAATCCTATGGTTTTCCTATTCCTATACTTTTCCTATCCTATGAATCAAACAAGCCCTCAAGCCTCCCCATTCCTAACATATTTTTTTAATGATTTAGAGATCCAAATCAGCAGCACCGGCCGTTTACGGTGTACTACATGCTCGCGGGGGGACCGGAGTCCGGCGTAAACGATGGCCGGTGCAGGTGGACGTACGTACTACGTACGTGCATATGAGACGACGGCTGGTGCATGCTGCATGCCGGCCGACGTGCGCGCTGGCCGTACCGGGCCGTGCAGCGGCCTGCTGACGCCGTCTACAGGAAACTGAAACCGCTCAGGACCCACCCAGACGAGACAGCAGAGCCAGGACAGGGCAGGGCGATACGTACGTACCGCCAGTAGTGGTCAGTTCGCGTTTTGGCCCTGCCGACGGCCAAGAGACGAGATATATACTACTCCCTCTGTTTCAAATTACTCCGCGCGTACGCTTATCTAGGTGGCCTAGTATTCTTTCATTTTTCATCAAAAAATTCTTAGAATTTTTGGTATACGTAGTACATATTTCATACTATCTATTTCAAAAATTCGAGGATTTTTTTGAATGAAAAATGAGGGAGTACTAGTTCACCTACGTATGCGCGCCGGCGGAGTAATTTGAAACAGAGGGAGTATATATGTTTTTCTTCCGGATGCTCTTGGCCGTGTCGGCGTCGATCGAGATTTCATGCATATAGGGCGCGTTTGGTTCCCGGCCACAGTTTGCCAAACCAAACTTTGGCAGCCACAAGTTGTTTGGCTTGTGTTTGATTTTTGCCATACTTATAGTTTGTCACACTTCATTAATTATGTGGCTCATTTGTCATAGAGTTAATTTTTTGCCAACTTTTGCCAAAGTTTGGCTTCCAATTTGTTAGCCATACTTTGTGGCTGCCATACTTTACCAAACTTTGGCTTGGCAAACTACGGCTAGGAACCAAACAGACCCATAATCTCCTTCATCTTCTGTGCGGGGTGCGATGAGGCCACGAATCCTTATTCCCGCAGGACCCAAAACGAGCTCCAAAAGTAGGCGGAGAATATCTATATATAAGTGGGGGAATATATATTCCCCTGTAGCGATTATATTCCAATCCTGCAGTATTCCTCTTTATGGAAAAGTACATTCTATATTGTTCGCCAGATACTAGCCGGGGAGGAAGATCGACGAACCAATCAATCATTCGCGTTGACGCCAAAGCGTGTTCTGATGATTCTGCGGGCCGGGTCTTTCTTCCTCCTCCTCCTCCTCCTCGCAATAATTCCGGTGGTTTTGGGGGGCTTTGATTTCCCAACTGTTTGTGCCGGGGCATTGTATATTCCACAAACCTGCAATTTATCTTTTCTTTTATCTGGCAAGGTAACCGCCAAGCGCCAAGGTACCTGGCTTGTCCATCTGATGTTTTCTTAACCTTGTTGACGGAGAAAAACAACACTGCTACGTACTAGCTTAGGATTCAGAGGTAGTATTGCCGCAGGATTCAGATAACTTCTTTCGTGAGGTAGAATATGATTCAGAGGTTAGAGCACAGATTTTGCAGTGTGCAGCATTTTCTTTCGAAGGAGTGAAAGGATTGTGATCCATTGACATGGGCTGTTCTAACAAAGACCGGGAAATATCTAGGATGAAATGCTGAACTTTTTTGTGTGGAGGGAGAACGGACGTAGCTTTTTTTGAGGGAAAAGAATTTACATTTTTTTTTTGAAGATAGGGAAAGGACTTACATAATTGTGTGGCACAAGGCCAATTAGTCAATTTGTAGGCTAAGTGTACTTTTGTTTGACATCTTAACACCTCCATATTCGTCTGAAATCAAGGTTAGATCATCAATCCAAGTTTGAATGTAGGACCTGCACCACTGGCTTTAACACCTATCCACACGTTATGAATGTAGGACATGCACCACTGGCTCTCGGGCCTCAGAACGCATAGAGCAATTCTGCCCGGCCCATGGAGCAAGACACCACGGTGCAATGTGTCCTCTCGTGCTGTCCGGGCCGACGGAAAGCTAGCCCAAATTTATTGTTGAAATGGGTCGGCACGAACCAGACCAGACCAGGTAGCTTCGTCATTTGGGTCACAACGCTAGACATCGTCCGTGTCGGTTCGGACACATTTGGATAATCTGTGTGGTCGGTTCGATGGAGATGCCATAGATAAACCGTTAGAACATAGCTGTCCGTAGCATGCACGCCTGTTGTGTGAGTGGAGCAAATGCAGTGTATCCTCCGGTGCATGCATGGCATATGAACAGCAAGAGAAGAGAAACAAGACATGAAAAGACACCGCAATCGCACGCTAGATCGCAACTGGGACAAGCAGGAAATTAATTAATCAGCGGCACCTTTACCTCGCGCATGTATATATGGCCACACATCAGCAACAGATACATACTGACAGCGATCGATGTACTTCCACCGGTTATTACTTTTAATTTAGCTTGACCTGTCACATGGTTTGCGACTTGGCTTGTGAATCGGGATATGTATTAGATAAAGAAAAGAAATAGAGTCGATGATGCTAGCTTGGCTTGCTGTCGACTACGGATAAGCTAGCAGAGGGTCGAGCTCACAAGCTAGCTGGGAATCTAGTCCATGGTGGCCCGTCGGGGAAACAAGAATCTACTACCGCAACAAACGGAAGATTCTGGCGACGAAAGTGAAAGCAATTGGGTGTGAGTGACCGGCATGCGTCTCGCGAGGCCCCGCTGCGTGCGTGCAGTCACGAAAGCACGGCTGCGTCACACGCACGATCGATCGCAACTCGCAAGCCAGGCTTGTGCTTTCAGCAAGTGGGTGTGTGGCGACCGATTGGACAGTGGGATCGATCGGACGACATGCATGCGTGATGCATCTTATCGAATGATTGCATTGGAAGCACCATAAAGTATACATCATCTTGTTAGGCGTACTGTATTCTGTTAGGATTGGTTCATGTGAGAGCTTTGTTTTGTTGCGACTGTCTTGACCAAATACCTTCTGCCTCACGCCTCAGCCAGCAACGCAAAAAGCGAGTAGTCCAGACTCCAGCAGATAGTTGCCGGATTAATTGTTAATTGCGCGGCATCATCATCATCATTGCATTAACGTAAGTGCGCGGCGAGGCTCATTAGTAAGCTTTTGTTAGCACCAGCAGCGACCTGCGGCTAGCGTCAATCATGAAGACATGAACCATCACGTCGAGTTTAAGGTTGACCACTCACCGGTCACCCGGCCCCGGCCGCCGTGATCTCCTCTAAAGTAATCCGCACGCGACCCGGCCACTCGCACGGCACTAACCTACCAAGGCAGCGCTGCCGTGGCAGCTGGCTGGCCGGCACGATGTGGAGTCCACACCGCCTGTGTACGTGCAGATCATCGAAGGAGCGCTCGGTTGACGTGGGTGTGTGTGTGCCGCCGGGGTCCGGAGTATGCACGATACGACGGCCGGTGCCGCCGGCAGCCGTGCAGCGGACTGCTGATGGTGTCGACAGGGAACTGAAACCGCGCAGTACAGCACATGATCGAGCCAGCAGATGAACCAGCTAGGGTGGAAGTACTGGCAAGCACAGGAGCAAGAAAAATATGACGCCGTTTGCCTCTGGTTACCATGGACAACCCAAGCGGCCAAGCGACGACGTACCTGGTGTACGACTCCTACCTGCTGGCCTGCGTGCAACATATGCCAAGTAGTTCTAGGTGCAAAGAACACACAATAATATAAATATAAAATAAGATTGATGCAGGGTGTATGGTGTAACGGAAATTTCTATTAATACTAGCTTAATGATCGTGTGCTACCATGGACTAGTGAACACACATATAGCTTTTTTTTAGGATAATGAACATACATTTTTTTTTGAGGGGTGGGTAACGAACATACATATAGCTGACTTAGTGGACACTGGCGGAGCTACTTAGGCACCAAACTCGGCCCGTGGCCCGCCTAGGATTTCGGCCGAAAACATTGTTTACTGGGCTCATTATCAATTTGTCTCTTCGTGTGCTTTTGTTTTTGAGAGACTCTTCGTGTGCTTTGAGCTTTGAGCTGGCCGATCGATCAGGCTTTTGATTTTGAAAATATATTTTTCAAAATCTGAACTATTCTAATTCCAAACAATTTTTAAATTTAAATAGTTTTTGAATTTAAAAAATTGTAATTTGAACATTTTCAAATATAAATAAAATTCGAATCTAATTTCTTTAAAAAACATAACTATAAAATAAAAAAGAAAATCATATGAAGTTACGATAAAAATAAAACACAAAAGAAAAAAACATAAAAAGGAGAAGCAGAACGGCAAACTGGACCGGCCCATACCTCCTGCAAGGTGTGCAGCAGCGTGCGGTATGCGCCGACCTGACTAGCATATAGGATTCCGGCGACTGTATGACGATTACGAGCATGCGAGGTTATTTAACCAGGTCATTTCAAAGTTGTGGTTCATGACAAAGCAAGATTAGATCTGCCTCGGCAACATGCAATGACATTGCCAAGTTTTGGTTGGCAACTAACTGAATACTGATGCCGGTATATCGTTTGAGACCCGGATGGGTGGAGCAGGAGGGATCGCAAGATTGCCAACCGGCTTCATTGGAGCGTGGAGCAAACCGTACCTAGGTATTACAAATCCTCTAATTGCTGAAGCTATGGCGCTAAGGGACGGTGTTATAGCTCCGGGGATTCTCGTGTTTGGTACTAGAAGTTGACTGCATGGAGATCGTTAATCTATGGGACTCGCGCGCTGCTTCGTGTCTGAAGTTGAGGGGCTAGCCACCTCTTTTTTAGCCTTTTTTATTCAACGTGTAAAGAGAACAACCAATCTGTCGGCTCATCTGCTTGCACACAGGAGATCAACAGCTGTTGGATGGACTCAGTACCTAGTTTCCTCACTACGTGCTGTCAAGCCCATAGTGCAGGAGTGTTTGAGTTTGAATAAAGTCCAGGGACTTAAACACAAAATAAGTGGTATTCAAGAAACTACATACGCATGCATGTATGGTTGAGTCTGCTTGTGCTGCTCTGGCCGTCTGGTCGAACAACTGGCTGACGCGGAGAAGGTATCGAGTGCACCGGGGATTGTGGTACATTTGGTGCACCTAACTCCGGTACACAAATTTCTAAGCTTTAAAAATATTGTTTTAAAAATTCTATGCATTCATAATATTCTGATCTAACATATCACAAAGTTTCAAATCAAAATTCACAACACAACTCAAGAAATAAAAAAGACAAATCGAACAATAAACAGTGTCAAAATGCAACGTTGGATGGAAAGATTGTCTTATTATCCCTCTAGATTGGAAATTTGTTTTTTTTGTTTCTTGAGCTGTGTTATGAATTTTGATTTGAAACTTTACCACATGTTATATCTGAGTATTATGTATGCATAGAATTTTTCAAATAACTTTTTTGAAGCTGAAAGATTTGTGTACCAGAGTTGGGTGCACCCGGTGTGCATAGATTACCCGGGTGCACTGGATACGTTCTCGACTGGCGCGGTGCTTCGGACATAGAACCATGGCCACAAAGAGGTTAAAAAGATAACAGAATATACATATCAACAAAGTGTTTAAAAAGGCAGCATAGATTGAATAGGGCTGAAAGTCCTAGTAAATCAGCTTGAAAGATTCAACTAGAATCACAACTATCACTACTAATTACTATTACCTCTCACCTAATCTTTTATTTGGCGGGACTTTCAATAATAATCACTCCAATTATTAATGGATTACACTATAAAGAACATCATTTTAGCGCCTTGGACCAAATCATGACTACAAAGGAACATAAATTAGACTAAGAGGAACAAAAAAGGCTACAAGCCAAAAATGCTAGCTCCTGTTATGTTTGACCACTACTACATTGTTATGTGATGCAAATCACAATTTTAAGTTACTCTAAAATGCTAGTTCCTGTTGTACTATTTTTTAATATGAAACTAGTAGATCCTTTGGAGTAATGTAAGGTGAACTCAAAATTCCATGGACTTACACTAGTAGAAAACAGGCCTTTAGTCCAGACTGTTAGTCCCGGTTCTGTTACAAACCGGGACTAATTCCCTGGTCCGAACAACTAGAAATGGCCGCAGTGCCCGGCCGCCACTAGTCCCGATTCAAATGGATCTTTAGTCCCGGTTCGTGTAACAAACCAGGACTAATATCCATACGTTAGGTTGGGACCGGCGTCAGACCCTTTAGTCCCGGTTTGTTACACGAATTGAGACTAAAGATGAACCATTAGTCCTGGTTCAATTTATAAACCGGGACTATTGTCCCTACTATATCTTCTTCCTCCCATGTCCGAGCCATTTCAAGTTGTTGGTGGCGTCTCCCTCTGTTCTTCCCTCAAGCTCGAATTTATGCCATTTTTTCAAGATTTGTCAAGATTTTTTTGGCTCCACATCTATCCAAGGGTTCTAAAAGGTTAGCAACTTCATCCTTTTATCTTTCATTGCTAGTTTAGCTCATTTAATGTTCTAGAAATGGAGTGATTTGTGGGTTTATTAGTTTGGTAGTAATTTTGCAATTATTAACATGAGATGTGGATTCTATATATCTTGTATTAATGTAATAAAATCCAAACTAAATTATCATTTTCAATATGTGGATTCTATCTATATCTGGTTTGGCACATAGCTAGTCTCGAAATTCATTTGATTCATAAAAGCACATAGATATACATAATTTCATCCTATCTATATCTTGGTTTGGCACATAGTCTTGAAATTTATTTGATTCATAGATGCACCATGCCACCATCCAGCAACAATATTCCCTTCTTCTTCTACCTTCCTTTAGCAAACTCATAAATTGTAATAAAAATAGGGTTAATTCACAAAAGCCATTGTAACAAAAATAAGAACCAAAACTATAAAGATCAAGTATTATAGGGCCTCATACTTATGTTGGACACAAAAATCACAGGGACGGCATGAGCGAGCCTAGTAGGATGCCCAATATATGTCTTGTGCATATCACAAGGCTCGCTCACACCGCCCCTAGGATCACATCCTAAATAAAGGCGCTGACGATGGCTCAGCTGATTGTTGAGCTTAGTTGGGAGACTCCAAGAGGAAGGTATGATGAGCACATCATCATGTTTTTCCCTCAGTAAGAAACCAAGGTTATCGAACCGGTAGGAGGAAGGAAACGATTCAAAGATGTTGCTAGCAACTGGAAACCTGCACAACACAAACTCAAAACATTGCCCCAACGAATAGTGAGATTGTCAATCTCACCGGGTTGCTGAAAACAAAGGATTAACTGTATGCTATGGAAGGTAATAGTGGTTTGCAGAAAGTAAAAATTAACATTGGAATATGTATCAATGGTAAAGATTGTATCGGGGTCCATAGTTCACTAGAGGCGTTCTCTTTAAGACAAACAAACATGGCATGCTGGGTAAACAAATTACATCAGGGCAATTGACAGGACAGAGCAAGGCATAACAATGCAATACTAGACATTCATGATCCTATGAGATTTAATTGGACAATACAACAAGATACATAGACCGCCATCCAACTGCATCTATGACTAGTAATCCACCTTGAGGTTATCATCCGACCCCCCTACAGTATTAAGTTGCAAGCGGATAACTACTTTAAGCAAAGTGTGTAAGGTAAACAATCCATTTGTTCCATGAACAAGAGACCGTTGTTTTCTCCCTAGTAACAACAACACATCTACAACCTTAGAGATTTTTGTCACTTCCCTTAGATTAGATAGATGCATGAACCCACTATCGAGCATAAATACCCTCTCTTGGAGTCACTAGCATCTACTTGGCCAAGATAGCTACTAGAAACGGAGAGCATGCAAGATCACAAACAATACAGACATGATAGAATCAATAAAACAAAACCATTAATCAATCTGACATAGTAATCTCAATATCCATCGTATCCCCACAAACACAACATGCATGGTTACAAATAGATGATCTTGATCATGAACGGAGCTCACAAGATCTAAAAATGGTAGCTCAAAGGAGGAGATACAACCATCTAGCTACTACATGGATCTGTAGTCCAAGGTGGAACTACTCACGCTTCATACAGGAGGCTGGCATGATGATGAAGAAGGCATCCGGTATGATCTCCGCTCCAGCAGGGTGCCAGGAAGAGCTTCAGACCCCCCAATCTAGGTACGATGGTGGCGGCGTCTATAGACTGTTTCATGAAAGATTCATCGGGTACTTAGGGTTTTGGTATCGGGGGTCTTTATAGGCTAAGAGGCGAGGCAGGGGGCACCCAGGGTGGCTGCACCCTCCCAGGCACGGGCCCAGCCTGGCCGCGCGGCTAGGGGTGTGGCCCCCTGGTAGCTCCCTTCTGTCTCGTACTCTGGCTCCGTGTTCCCCACGGTAAAATATTGACTTTGGATTTTGTCCCGTCCAATTCCGAGAATATTGATTATCTGCCTTTTCTGGAACCAAAAACAGAAGAAAACAGGCAACTAGCACTGTGACATCTTGTTAATAGATTAGTACCAGAAAAGATATAAAAACACCTCAAAGTGTAGACAAAGCAAAGCAAAGTAGATACTAAACAAGCATGGATCAAACCATTTTCAAGCATCCCCAAGCTTAACTCATGCTCGTCCTCGAGTAGGTAAGTGATAAAAAGAATAATTTTTGAGGTGTGTCGGGGGGATAACTCCCGGTAGGGTCACGAGAGGTGAAACATAGCGCAGCTTGGCTAGCTCCATGTAAAGAAAGAACCAGGCCGGGTAAGAACGACCAGGTAAGAGAAGCATGAACGGCTGACATACTAACTATGTCGGCCCGCATAAGACAAAGTGGTATTTCTTGCAGGAACCGACGAGCCGAGTCTACCGAGGAAGGGCCGAGTCAAGTAGGACGCGTGGCACCTTTCCGAGTAAGGTTCAGGAGGGCGACGCCGGGTGACACAAATGGAGCCGGGTGATGCTGGGTGACACAACAGGAGCCGGGTGACGCCCAAAGCATACACTGACATACAAAGTTACAGTGTGACGCCAAAAGGAACATGAAGCAGCGTACCAGAAGACCGTTAGCTGTCAAGCTTTATGTATTGGGCCATTGGGATTAGGGCAAGCCCATGACCCGTCCCACATCGTAGGGACCAAGACCCAAACAGTAAACCCTAGAACCCAAAGGGGTATTAGCTAGCTAGCACTGCCTATATAAGGGATGGCATAGATGTAGTAGGGGGAGGTTGGACCAGGTAGTGAACTAGTGCACTGAACCCTAGTAGATACAGCTCAAGGAGCACTTGTAATCTTTGGGTATCAATCAAATTGCTAAGTCTGGAGTGTTCTTCTTGTTCTTCGTGCATGGCTCGACCGTGCACTCCCTCCCCCGTGACCACAAGCACCCATTCGGCCCCCAACTTAAGCCTACCCATGGCATCTGTCGTGCCACCACCACGACAAGGTGACATGCACCATCAAAATCAAGATCAAACCATTTCCAAGCATTGAAAGCTGGGATCAAAGAACTCTAAACATGAGCATGAAAGATTGAGTTCTAACAGTAAGACAAAGTAACTATGCATGCAACATGAAAGGTTACAAACAAAGATCATGAATAACAATGCATTGAAAGACATTTGTTTGTTTCACATATAGAAAACATAGCATAGTGGCATTCAGTTTGTCCCTCATGGAGTAGCAAATAAATGCATAGGACACCTTCAAAGTTCATAAGAGTGACTAGATACAAATAGTTCAAGAACAAGCAATATTAACAATATGAATCAATCAATAAGTTTTGGGACAATGCACATAGAACTAAGAATGGCAACTATGCTCTCTTAACTGGTGCCTAAGGATAGAAAGTGGAGACTCAATATAATGGTGGAAGAAAGGCCCTTCAGAAAGGGAAGCAGGGATTTCAAGTCTCAAAAAGAGCTTCCAAAAATTATGGTACTTGTTAGCTTTCAGCTCTCATTGCCCTTATCATAAGCATCTTGAAGTGATTAAGGTTAAAGTGAACAAACTATGGAGTATATGCTTGACAAAGTATAAGTTGGAAATCTCATGTCCCTTGAATACGAGGGCCGCTCCTCATGCTACTCAACTTTAGTCACCTGTAAGTTCTTGTCATAGTAAGTACATGTGTATCTTAGAGAACCGCCAACAGGATACCCTTACACATGATACAGGAGTTATCCTATAATCAAAATGACAAGGCAAGCAGACAATGAGCATCTCAGCAATCTTCTTATTTACCATGGGAAAATGGTGCTTTTTCTCTCTTTCCTCTTTTCAATATGTCACTTTTTTATATGAAGAAAGCTTCATAGATTGCTCACTATGGTGATGATGCAAGTTTCCACCATGATTAGGCATGGCTTAGGCTAGCGGCCCGGGTGTTTCTCTAACACACATACATAACTCCATGGACTTACAATCTCCCCTTTTATTTTACACCGATGACATCCATAGACAAAAGAGCATGATATCAACTGTGTACAAAGTACAAGTGCAATGTTGAAAGCGTTCTCCGTGACAGCACGGTTCTGCTAATTCCAACGTATAAGTGCAAGCATATACAACATAGATGACACAATGGTTCAAGTTTATTAGGGGCAAGAAAATAAAGTGTGCCATCAAGTTTGTGAGAGATTTAATCACTAAGTTTTCACATAACAAAAAGACTTTTTAATTGGAAGGTAGATGAAAACAAGAATATACTTGGAATGGTGTAACACACCATGCATAGGAATTTATAGTGGACACTTTGGAATAACTTGGTTTCTTGGGTGTTGGATGCATGAGTAGAGCTTAATCATACAAGTGGAGGCTAGCAAAAGGCTGGGAGCGACCAACTAAGAGAGCAATAATGGACATAATCATGCAGAGCAACAAAACATTACTAATCAAGGCATAAAGTGGTACTACAAGTAAAGAACTAAATAATCATAGAGGCTATGGCGACTTGTTCATAGTCATTACATGGTGTAAGCATGTGCCAAGTCAACCCAAACAAAGCATCAAAGGAGAATACCACAATACTATGCTTTTGTATACTAAAACAACGCATGATTCCTTCAAGGCACATTAAGCAATCTGAAGTGTTTGGAACAAGTCACGCTACAACAATAATCACTAAGCATAAATTCAAAACAACATCTAGCATGACATGCTAAAGTCTAAGTCATAGTCAAAGCAAGCTCCTCTTGTACTAGTCAAGCAAGAACTTTGTACTCCTCTCCAACACCAATCAACTTATTTGAAACAATACAGCGAAAACGGGGGTCCAACCACTTTATTCAAGCAAACTAACAACAAAAATGAAAACAAAGACGCTCCAAGAACAATACAACTTGTGCATGAAACAATAAAAACGAAGTGTCTAGAAAGACCTGAGATTTTCATTGATGAAGAAGGGGAGGCCTTGGGCATCCCCAAGCTTTGACGCTTGTACCTCTTGAATATTTATTGGGGTGACACGTGGTGGCATCCCTAAGCTTGAGCTTTTTTCCATTCTTTATCTCATTACATCATTCTTTCTCTACACCTGAAAATTTTCCTTCATATAAAACTTCACACAATCTTCATTAGCAACATTAGTGTATTCAAAATATAATAGACCTTTGGGGTTTAGTTGTAAAACAGAAAAACTTTCACGAAAAATGCAAGCTACTGTAGCAATTCCCTCAAAAAGCTAAATTTCCCAAAAAGAACCCCAAAAGGAATCAATAAGAAGCAAATGCAAATAATGACAGAAATCTGTCAAAACAGACCAACAGGTAGAAACCGATTTTTTAGAAGATGTTCTGTTGCTCAAATCAAAAAGTGTTAAACTGACGAAAGTTAGCTAACGTATTGGTGGATTTAATTAGAAAATTATAGCTCAATATGACTTACAGAGATTTTACAAGAATTTTTACGGTGGATCACAAAAATCTATTTCGGGACAACAACTCCCCAAATCTTACTTCCCTCTCATTAGAGGTTATTCTTGGCATAAAAAGCAAATAAAAAGGATCAGGAGAGTTCATTACAGAGGTAATAACTTCCAAGACTCAAGAAAACTTTTGGGTTATCTTTCAATAAGTACTTTTCTTTAAGGCCTTTAAGTTAGGCAAAAGAAGCAAGAATCAAGTATTTTCAAATGAAGAAGCATTAAGATCAATACTCGAAATCTCTTGAACTAGGAAATGTAGGGTTCGCAGCATAGAAAACAAAAAATTTCCTATGATGTGAACTATGTACCAAGATCTATCTATTAGATACAAACAACGGGCGTATGTATATCCGTAGAGAACATACCCTTGAAGACCGATAAAGCTTAACGAGTTCAACTCGTGGTTGATGTAGACGATCTCTTGCCGATCTCAAGATCGAGAGGAAGTCCTAGCGCCGCAAATCAGCAGCGCATCCGTGCTCACACACACGTTCGAGGCACCGAGCAACCTCCGCCTCCTCGCTCCAGCGATGCAGCGGAAGCACAACTCTTTCTTGCCGAATAGCCACCGGGAACATGTATCTCGCTAGTCCGAGACCATGGGGGATAAATTCTAGAGGGGGAGAGAGATCCTTCACGAGGAGGTGTGAGTGAGAAGTGAGAATAGGGGTGCCTTTTATAGGAGGAGGGGGGCACCCAAGGGGGTGGCCGCCGGCCATGGGGGCTGCCCCCTCCCCTCCTTCATTCATGTGGGTGGACACTCCACTCACAAAAATCCATTCATATCCCTCCACTCAAAATCCCACTCAAACTTTCCATTAAATTTCCACCAAATTTAATGCAAACTCTCATTAAATAAAACTCTTTTATTTTATTCAGAATTTGGTCAATTACTTTAATGACAAAAATTCACAAATAACCCCTTGCTAGAATTCTATTTCACATGCATAACCACTTTATGCAATTTCACCCGAAAACCTGTTTCGGTATCTAGTGAAATAAATTCCTGCGCTTGTTCATTCTTTCGGCATGAAACTTTTGCTCCAATTGGATGTCGGTGTCTCTTAAGTGTGTCACCCTACGGTTCGTGAATAATGCGGACATGATCGAGACCCCTCTCAGATCAATAATCAGAAGCGGGATCTGGAGACCCATACTGACTCCCACACATTCAACGATGACTTTCTTGTGATCGTCGGAACCTTTTACGCTAGTATCTTAATCCCTTTGTTTCACGATATATTACATGTCCGAGATTCGATCATCGGTATCTCCATACCTAGTTCGATCTCGTTACTGACATGCACTCTTTTCTCGTTCCCGTGATATAACATTCTAGTGATCAAATCACTTGCTTGCAAGCTAATCAATGTGATATCACCGAGAGGGTCCAGAGTATATCTATCCGTCATCGGGATGAACAAATTCCACTCTCGATCCATGAGCCTCAACATAACACTTTATTAGTTCTGAATCCATCTTTATAATCACCCTGTTACGGTGTGACGTTTGATGTTATCAAGAAACTCTTCCGGTGTTAGTGATTGACATGATCTCATGGTCTAAGGATTAGGATCACTTCGTAAGTTGTTATAGCAATATAAACTCAATGACTTTGATCGTAATGCTATACTTCGGATGAATGTTCATCACACCATTACACCAATGTTGTGATCCCGTTATTAACAACATCCAATGTCCATGATCAGGAAACCTTGATCATCTTGTTAATCAACGAGCTAGTTTATGAGAGAGGCATAACTAGGAACTTTATGTTTGTTTATTAAACGCACATGTATTAATGTTTCCATATTAATACAATTATAGCATCAAAATAAACATCTATCATATATTTGGAATACACATAATAAACACTTTATTATTGCCTCTCAGGGCATATTCCCTTCAGTCTCCCACTTGCACTAGAGACAATAATCTAGTTACATAGTGATAAATCTAACACCCATCGAGTTCTGGTGTTGATCATGTTTTGCTCTAGGGAGAGTTTTAGTCAACGGATCTGCTACATTGAGATCCATATGTACTTCACAAATCTTTATATCTCCATCCTTGACATGCTCGCGGATGGAGTGAAACCGGCGCTTAATATGCTTGGAATGCTTGTGAGACCTTGGCTCTTTGGCATTGGCAATGGCACCATTGTTGTCACAATAGATCACCATTGGGTCCAACACATTTGCAACCACTCCTAGTTCGGATATAAACTTCTTCATCCAAACTGCTTCCTGAGCCGCTTCTGAAGCAGTAACATATTTGGCCTTCGTTGTTGATCCCGCTACCACAGTTTGTTTGGAGCTCCTCCAACTAACCGCTCCGCCATTCATGAGAAATACGTATCCGGATTGAGACTTAGAGTCATCCAGATCGGTGTCAAAGCTAGCGTCAACATAACACTTATCGACGAGCTCTTCTTCACCTGCGTATAC
Source organism: Avena atlantica (assembly GCA_910589765.1). Classification (NCBI taxonomy): domain Eukaryota; kingdom Viridiplantae; phylum Streptophyta; class Magnoliopsida; order Poales; family Poaceae; genus Avena; species Avena atlantica. The sequence goes on along the minus strand of OU342735.1, from coordinate 513,846,075 downwards.
AAGAAGCATATCCTTAGTTCTTCGTAAGTACTTAAGGATATTCTTGACCGCTATCCAGTGTTCCGAACCTGGATCCGATTGGTACGTACTAGTCTGAAGGGAATATGCCCTGAGAGGCAATAATAAAGTGTTTATTATGTGTATTCCAAGTATATGATAGATGTTTATTTTGCATGCTATAATTGTATTAATACGGAAACGTTAATACATGTGTATTTAATAAACAAACAGAAAGTTCCTAGTTATGCCTCTCTCATAAACTAGCTCGTTGATTAACAAGATGATCAAGGTTTCCTGATCATGGACATTGGATGTTGTTAATAACGGGATCACAACATTAGTGTAATGATGTGATGAACACTCATCCGAAGTATAGCATTACGATCAAAGTCATTGAGTTTATATTGCTATAACAACTTACGAAGTGATCCTAATCCTTAGACCATGAGATCATGTCAATCACTAACACCGGAAGAGTTTCTTGATAACATCAAACATCACACCGTAACAGGGTGATTATAAAGATGGATTCATAACTAATAAAGTGTTATGTTGAGGCTCATGGATCAAGAGTGGAATTTGTTCATCCCGATGACGGATAGATATACTCTGGGCCCTCTCGGTGATATCACATTGATTAGCTTGCAAGCAAGTGATTTGATCACTAGAATGTTATATCACGGGAACGAGAAAAGAGTGCATGTCGGTAACGAGATCAAACTAGGTATGGAGATACCGATGATCGAATCTCGGACATGTAATATATCGTGAAACAAAGGGATTAAGATACTAGCGTAAAAGGTTCCGACGATCACAAGAAAGTCATCGTTGAATGTGTGGGAGTCAGTATGGGTCTCCAGATCCCGCTTCTGATTATTGATCCGAGAGGGGTCTCGATCATGTCCGCATTATTCACGAACCGTAGGGTGACACACTTAAGAGACACCGACATCCAATTGGAGCAAAAGTTTCATGCCGAAAAGAAAAGGAAAGCGCAGGAATTTATTTCACTAGACACCGAAACTGTTTCGGTTGAAATTGCTGAAACTGGTTCTGCATGTGAAATGGAATACTAGCAAGGGGTTTTATGTGAATGTTTGTTAATTAAAGTAATTAACAAAATTCTGAATAAATAAATAAAAGAGTTTTATTTAAATGAGAGCTTGCATTAAATTTGGTGGAAATTTAATGCATGTGAGTGGATTTTTGAGTGGAGGCTTTTTAATGGGAGTGGAGGCTTTTCATTTTGAGTGGGAGCTCCACCCACATGAATGTGGAAGAGGTGGGGGCAGGCCCATGGCTGGGCGCCATGCCCCTTGGGTGCCCCCCCTCTCCCCTATAAAAGGCCCCCCTCTCCTCCTCTCACAACACACCTCCTCGTGAAGGATCTCTCTCCCCCTCTAGAATTTATCCCCCATGGTCTCGGACTAGCGAGATACATGTTCCCGGTGGCTATTCGGCAAGAAAGAGTTGTGCTTCCGCTGCATCGCTGGAGCGAGGAGGCGGAGGTTGCTCGGTGCCTCGAACGTGTGTGCGAGCACGGATGCGCTGCTGATTTGCGGCGCTAGGACTTCCTCTCGATCTTGAGATCGGCAAGAGATCGTCTACATCAACCACGAGTTGAACTCATTAAGCTTTGTCGGTCTTCAAGGGTATGTTCTCTACGGATATACATCCGCCCGTTGTTTGTATCTAGTAGATGGATCTTGGTATATAGTTCACATCGTAGGAAAATTTTTGTTTTCTATGGCCATAACCCTACAGTGGTATCAGAGCCGGATCTATGCGTAGATACTTTACACGGGTAGTACACATATGAGTATGTGGGCGATGATGATCATGTTGTTGCTCCTTTGTTGTAATTTTGGATATTGGTGGCATAGTGGGATGAAGCGGCCCGGACAAACTTTACATGTCCTCGCACATGAGACCTGTTCCACGCTTGACATGCAACTAGTTTGCATAAGTGGCTAGCGGGTGTCTGTCTCTCCTACTATAGTCAATATCTATTTTGCAAGCGAGTTGTCAACAATTTGATTATCCTCGTTGTGGTTCATGTTCGTAGGTAAGAACGGTTCTATCTCGAAAGCCCTAAGCCACGTAAAACTTGCAATGGATAAATTAGAGGCGTCTAGTTTAGATTGTTGCTGGGCTAGTGTTATGATATGGTAGTGTTGTAAGTAGAAGTATGAGATGATACTCTTACAACACACATAGCGTGTAAAATCTATAGACCTTGGATTTACACATATAGGTATGATAGTGATCATACCACGATGCACATGATAGAGATCATCTGCGGGAACCATATAATTTCACTAATAAACATATGATGTTTGATTACATCTTATATTGCTTGTTTAGCGCTTTGTTAAGCATAATAAGATGATCCCTCATTTAAATATCAAGATAAGAATGTGTTCTTCCTTTAGTATGCACCGATTATGTTTTCGTCGCTCCAAGACATCACGTGATGATCGGGTGTTCTTGGATCCACGACCATATTTCGGGTGTAAAACAGTTACACACGCAAATACTAAGGTTCTAACTTGGCGAGCCTAGCATGTACAGACATGGCCTCGGAACACAGACCGAAAGGTTAAGCATGAGTCATATAGTTGATATGATGCCCATTTGATGCTCGCCTTTGAAGCTATACCGACTCACGTGATGATCGGAATTGGTGTAGTGGATTTGGTTCATGTAATCACCAAAAGGACACGAGGGATGTCGCTTTTGAGTGGGAGTTCATTCGTAATATAGATTAGTTGAACTCGATCTATCATACACTTAGTCTAAACTTTACAAATTCTGTTGTAGATGGCACCACCTGCTTTTAATTTCAATGCGTTCATGGAGAAAGAGAAACTAGCAACGAACGGTAGCAACTTTACTGAATGGGCCATGAATTTGAGGATTCTCCTCTCTGCTGCACAAAAGCAATATGTGCTAGAAGCGCCGTTAGGCCCCCCACCTTTTGATGATGCCCCTGACGAGGAGAAGAATGTCTATCAGACTCGTCAGGAGGACCACAACTTAGTTCATTGCGGCATATTGTATGGGCTAGAGCCGGAACTTCGAAAGCGTTTCGAAAACGGCAATGCATTTGATACAATGGGTGAGTTGAAAATGATTTTCGACACACATGCTGCTGTAGAGAGCTACGATGCTTCAGAAAAGTTCTTTAGCTGCATGATGGAAGAGCACAGCTCCGTTAGTGAGCATGTACTCAAGATGTCGGGTTACGCTGATAAGCTTGTGTCCTTGGGAATATCGATTCCCATTGACTTAGGCATCCATCGTGTTCTGCAGTCTCTGCCACCTAGCTATAAGAGCTTTGTGATGAACTATAATATGCAAGGCATGAAGAAGTCTCTCCCCGAGCTTCTGTCAATGCTTAAAACTGCAGAAGTGGAGATCAAAAAGGAACATCAAGTGTTGATGATCAATAGGAACACTGGTTTCAAGAAAGACAAGAAGGGAAAACGGAAGGGAAGTAAGGGCGGCAAGCCGGTTGCCGCACCTGAAAAGAAACCCCGAGTTGGACCTAAGTCTGATTCCGAGTGCTGCTATTGTAAGGGGACTGGCCATTGGAAGCACAACTGCCCCAAGTATCTGGCAGACAAGAAGGCCGGCAAGGCAAACAAAGGTATATATGATATACATGTTATTGATGTGTACTTGACTAGTGCTCGCAGTAGCACCTGGGTATTTGATACCGGTTCAGTTGCTAATATTTGTAACTCGAATCAGGGGCTGCGGAACAAGCGACCGCTAGCAAGGGGTGAGGTCAAGATGCGTGTCGGCAATGGATCAAACGTTGATGTAATCGCCGTCGGAACGCTGCCTCTCCACTTACCGTCGGGATTAGTCATAAACTTAAATAAATGTTATCTGGTGCCTGCACTGAGCATGAACATTGTATCTGGATCATGTTTGATGCAAAGTGGTTATTCATTTAAATCTTAGAACAATGGTTGTTCCATTTATATGAATGAAATATTTTATGGTCATGCACCGATGATGAATGGTTTATTTCTATTAGATCTCGATGATAATGTTACACATATTCATAATGTTGATGCTAAAAGGATTAAACTTAATGATGATATATCCGCATATATGTGGCACTGCCGTCTAGGTCATATTGGCGTTAAACGCATGAAGAAGCTCCATTCGGATGGACTTTTGGAATCACTTGATTATGAATCATTTGATACATGTGAGCCATGCCTTATGGGCAAGATGACTAGAACGCCGTTTTCCGGTTCAATGGAACGGGCGACAGATTTATTGGAAATCATACATTCTGATGTATGTGGTCCAATGAGTGTGTCGGCGCGAGGTGGATATCGTTATATTGTTACTTTCACGGATGATTTGAGTAGATACGGTTATATCTACTTGATGAAACACAAGTCTGAAACCTTTGAAAAGTTCAAGGAATTTCAGAATGAAGTGGAAAATCATCGTAATAGAAAGATCAAATTTCTACGGTCCGACCGTGGAGGTGAGTATCTAAGTTACGAGTTTAGCACTCACATGAAAGAGTGTGGAATTGTTTCACAACTCACACCTGCCGGAACACCACAACGAAATGGTGTGTCGGAACGTCGTAATCGTACTTTATTAGATATGGTTCGATCTATGATGTCTCTGACAGACTTGCCGTTGTCATTTTGGGGTTATGCACTAGAAACTGCTGCATTCACTTTAAATCGGGCACCATCTAAATCCGTTGAAAAGACACCGTATGAATTGTGGTTTGGAAACAAACCTAAGCTGTCATTTCTTAAAGTTTGGGAATGCGATGTTTATGTGAAGAAACTTCAACCGGATAAACTCGAACCCAAAGCGGAAAAATGCGTCTTCATAGGATACCCTAAAGAAACTATTGGGTATTCCTTCTATCACAGATCCGAGGGCAAGGTTTTTGTTGCCAAGAATGGATCCTTTCTAGAGAAAGAGTTTCTCGCGAAAGGTGTGAGTAGTCGGAAGGTAGAACTCGAAGAGGTTGTGGAACCTTCTCTTCAAAGTATGGCGAGTAGCGCAGCGCCGGAAGTTGTTCCGGAGTTGGCTCCACCTGTTGAAGAGGGAACTAATGATAATGATCATGAAACTCCAAAAGAGAGTACTACCGAACCTCGCAGGTCAAACAGGACGCGTGCAGTTCCCGAGCTGTATGGAAATCCTGTCATGAATTTCATGGTTGATGAAAATGATGACCCTGTGACGTATGAAGAAGCGATGATGAGACCAGATTCCAACAAATGGTTAGAAGCCATGAAATCCGAGATGGAATCCATGTATGAAAATCAAGTTTGGAACTTGGTGGAATTACCTCACGACCGAAAGGCCGTGGAGAACAAATGGATTTTCAAAAGGAAAACTGATGCTCATGGTAATGTGACCATCTATAAAGCTCGACTTGTCGCAAAGGGGTTTCGACAAATTCAAGGAGTTGACTACGATGAGACTTTCTCTCCCGTAGCGATGCTAAAGTCAGTTAGGATTATGTTAGCAATTGCTGCATATTTCGATTATGAAATATGGCAGATGGATGTCAAAACCGCGTTTCTCAATGGTAATATTGAAGAAGAGTTGTATATGATACAACCAAAGGGTTTTGTCTATCCTAAGGATGCTAACAAGGTGTGCAAGCTTCAGCGATCCATCTATGGATTGAAGCAAGCATCACGAAGTTGGAATCTCCGCTTTGATGAGGTGATCAAAGAGTTTGGATTTGTCCAAACTTATGGAGAAGCTTGTATTTACAAGAAAGTGAGTGGGAGCAATGTGGCATTTCTGATATTATATGTGGATGACATATTATTGATCGGAAATGATAAAGAACTTTTAAACAGTGTTAAAAGTTATCTAAACAGCAAATTTTCAATGAAGGACCTAGGTGAAGCGTCATACATATTAGGCATAAAGATCTATAGAGATAGATCTAGGCGCCTAATAGGGCTATCGCAAAGTACATACCTTGATAAGATTTTAAAGAAGTTTAAAATGGACGGAAGTAAGAAGGGGTTCTTACCTATGTTGCAAGGCAAGACATTGAGTAAGACTCAAAGTCCGGCTTCGGCGGAAGAAAGAGAGATAATGGACAAAGTCCCCTATGCTTCAGCCATAGGCTCTATAATGTACGCCATGCTATGTACAAGACCGGATGTGGCACATGCTATTAGTTTGACTAGTAGGTACCAATCGGATCCAGGTTCGGAACACTGGATAGCGGTCAAGAATATCCTTAAGTACTTACGAAGAACTAAGGATATGTTTCTTGTATACGGAGGTGAAGAAGAGCTCGTCGCTAAGTGTTATGTCGATGCTAGCTTTGACACCGATCTGGATGACTCTAAGTCTCAATCCGGATACGTATTTCTCATGAATGGCGGAGCGGTTAGTTGGAGGAGTTCCAAACAACCTGTGGTAGCGGGATCAACAACGGAGGCCGAATATGTTGCTGCTTCAGAAGCGGCTCAGGAAGCAGTTTGGATGAAGGAGTTCATATCCGAACTAGGAGTTGTGGCAAACGCGTTGGACCCAATGGTGATCTATTGTGACAACAATGGTGCCATTGCCAATGCCAAAGAGCCAAGGTCTCACAAGCATTCCAAGCGTATTAAGCGCCGGTTTCACTCCATCCGCGAGCATGTCAAGGATGGAGATATAAAGATTTGTAAAGTACATACGGATCTCAATGTAGCAGATCCGTTGACTAAAACTCTCCCTAGAGCAAAACATGATCAACACCAGAACTCAATGGGTGTTAGATTTATCACTATGTAACTAGATTATTGTCTCTAGTGCAAGTGGGAGACTGAAGGGAATATGCCCTGAGAGGCAATAATAAAGTGTTTATTATGTGTATTCCAAGTATATGATAGATGTTTATTTTGCATGCTATAATTGTATTAATACGGAAACGTTAATACATGTGTGTTTAATAAACAAACAGAAAGTTCCTAGTTATGCCTCTCTCATAAACTAGCTCGTTGATTAACAAGATGATCAAGGTTTCCTGATCATGGACATTGGATGTTGTTAATAACGGGATCACAACATTAGTGTAATGATGTGATGAACACTCATCCGAAGTATAGCATTACGATCAAAGTCATTGAGTTTATATTGCTATAACAACTTACGAAGTGATCCTAATCCTTAGACCATGAGATCATGTCAATCACTAACACCGGAAGAGTTTCTTGATAACATCAAACGTCACACCGTAACAGGGTGATTATAAAGATGGATTCAGAACTAATAAAGTGTTATGTTGAGGCTCATGGATCAAGAGTGGAATTTGTTCATCCCGATGACGGATAGATATACTCTGGGCCCTCTCGGTGATATCACATTGATTAGCTTGCAAGCAAGTGATTTGATCACTAGAATGTTATATCACGGGAACGAGAAAAGAGTGCATGTCGGTAACGAGATCAAACTAGGTATGGAGATACCGATGATCGAATCTCGGACATGTAATATATCGTGAAACAAAGGGATTAAGATACTAGCGTAAAAGGTTCCGACGATCACAAGAAAGTCATCGTTGAATGTGTGGGAGTCAGTATGGGTCTCCAGATCCCGCTTCTGATTATTGATCCGAGAGGGGTCTCGATCATGTCCGCATTATTCACGAACCGTAGGGTGACACACTTAAGAGACACCGACATCCAATTGGAGCAAAAGTTTCATGCCGAAAAGAAAAGGAAAGCGCAGGAATTTATTTCACTAGACACCGAAACTGTTTCGGTTGAAATTGCTGAAACTGGTTCTGCATGTGAAATGGAATACTAGCAAGGGGTTTTATGTGAATGTTTGTTAATTAAAGTAATTAACAAAATTCTGAATAAATAAATAAAAGAGTTTTATTTAAATGAGAGCTTGCATTAAATTTGGTGGAAATTTAATGCATGTGAGTGGATTTTTGAGTGGAGGCTTTTTAATGGGAGTGGAGGCTTTTCATTTTGAGTGGGAGCTCCACCCACATGAACGTGGAAGAGGTGGGGGCAGCCCCATGGCTGGGCGCCATGCCCCTTGGGTGCCCCCCTCTCCCCTATAAAAGGCCCCCCTCTCCTCCTCTCACAACACACCTCCTCGTGAAGGATCTCTCTCCTCCTCTAGAATTTATCCCCCATGGTCTCGGACTAGCGAGATACATGTTCCCGGTGGCTATTCGGCAAGAAAGAGTTGTGCTTCCGCTGCATCGCTGGAGCGAGGAGGCGGAGGTTGCTCGGTGCCTCGAATGTGTGTGCGAGCACGGATGCGCTGCTGATTTGCGGCGCTAGGACTTCCTCTCGATCTTGAGATCGGCAAGAGATCGTCTACATCAACCACGAGTTGAACTCGTTAAGCTTTGTCGGTCTTCAAGGGTATGTTCTCTACGGATATACATCCGCCCGTTGTTTGTATCTAGTAGATGGATCTTGGTATATAGTTCACATCATAGGAAAATTTTTGTTTTCTATGCTGCGAACCCTACATAGTCAAACTAATATCATGTGCCACATCCGGTCTTGTACATAGGATGGCGTACATTATAGAGCCTATGGCCGAAGCATAGGGGACCTTGTCCATTATCTCTCTTTCTTCCGCCGAAGCCGGACTTTGAGTCTTACTCAATGTCTTGCCTTGCAACATAGGTAAGAACCCCTTCTTACTTCCTTCCATTTTAAACTTCTTTAAAATCTTATCAAGGTATGTACTTTGCGATAGCCCAATTAGGCGTCTAGATCTATCTCTATAGATCTTTATGCCCAATATGTATGACGCTTCACCTAGGTCCTTCATTGAAAATGTGCTGTTTGGATAACTTTTAACACTGTTTAAAAGATCTATATCATTTCCGATCAATAATATGTCATCCACGTATAATATCAGAAATGCCACATTGCTCCCACTCACTTTCTTGTAAATACAAGCTTCTCCATAAGTTTGGACAAATCCAAACTCTTTGATCACCTCATCAAAGCGGAGATTCCAACTTCGTGATGCTTGCTTCAATCCATAGATGGATCGCTGAAGCTTGCACACCTTGTTAGCATCCTGAGGATAGACAAAACCCTTTGGTTGTATCATATACAACTCTTCTTCAATATTACCATTGAGTAACGCGGTTTTGTCATCCATCTGCCATATCTCATAATCGTAATATGCAGCAATTGCTAACATAATCCTAACTGACTTTAGCATCGCTACGCGAGAGAATGTCTCATCGTAGTCAACTCCTTGAATTTTTCGAAACCCCTTTGCGACAAGTCGAGCTTTATAGATGGTCACATTACCATGAGCATCAGTTTTTGTTTTGAAAATCCATTTGTTCTCCACGGCCTTTCGGTCGTGAGGTAATTCCACCAAGTTCCAAACTTGATTTTGATACATGGATTTCATCTCGGATTTCATGGCTTCTAACCATTTTTTGGAATCCGGGCTCATCATCGCTTCTTCATACGTCGCAGGGTCATCATTTTCATCAACCATGAAATTCATGACAGGATTTCCATATAGCTCGGGAGCTGCACGCGCCCTGCTAGACCTGCGAGGTTCGGTAGTACTCTCTTTCGGAGTTTCATGATCATTATCATTAGTTCCTTCTTCAACAGGTGAAGCCAACTCCGGAACAACTTCCGGTGCTGCGCTACTCGCTATACTTAGAAGAGAAGGTTCAATAACCTCTTCGAGTTCTACCTTCCGACTACTCACAACTTTCGCGAAAAACTCTTTCTCTAGAAAGGATCCATTCTTGGCAACAAAAACCTTGCCCTCGGATCTGTGATAGAAGGAATACCAATAGTTTCCTTAGGGTATCCTATGAAGACGCATTTTTCCGCTTTGGGTTCGAGTTTATCTGGTTGAAGTTTCTTCACATAAACATCTCATCCCCAAACTTTAAGAAATGACAGCTTAGGTTTGTTTCCAAACCACAATTCATACGGTGTCTTTTCAACGGATTTAGATGGTGCCCGATTTAAAGTGAATGCAGCAGTTTCTAATGCATAACTCCAAAATGACAACGGCAAGTCCGTCAGAGACATCATAGATCGAACCATATCTAATAAAGTACGATTACAACGTTCCGACACACCATTTCGATGTGGTGTTCCGGTAGGTGTGAGTTGTGAAACAATTTCACACTCTTTCATGTGAGTGCTAAACTCGTAACTTAGATACTCACCTCCACGGTCGGACCGTAGAAATTTGATCTTTCTATTACGATGATTTTCCACTTCATTCTGAAATTCCTTGAACTTTTCAAAGGTTTCAGACTTGTGTTTCATCAAGTAGATATAACCGTATATACTCAAATCATCCGTGAAAGTAACAAAATAACGATATCCACCTCGCGCCGACACACTCATTGGACCACATACATCAGAATGTATGATTTCCAATAAATCTGTCGCCCGTTCCATTGAACCAGAAAACGGCGTTCTAGTCATCTTGCCCATAAGGCATGGCTCACATGTATCAAATGATTCAAAATCAAGTGATTCCAAAAGTCCATCCAAATGGAGCTTCTTCATTCGTTTAACGCCAATATGACCTAGACGGCAGTGCCACATGTATGCGGATATATCATCATTAAGTTTAATTCTTTTAGCATCAACATTATGAATATGTGTAACATTATCATCGAGATCTAATATAAATAAACCATTCATCATCGGTGCATGACCATAAAATATTTCATTCATATAAATAGAACAACCATTGTTCTCGGATTTAAATGAATAACCACTTCGCATCAAACACGATCTAGATACAATGTTCATGCTCAGTGCAGACACCGGATAACAATTATTCAAGTTTATAACTAATCCTGATGGCAAATGGGGAGGTAGCGTTCCGACGGCGATCACATCAACGCTTGATCCATTGCCGACACGCATCTTAACCTCACCCCTTGCTAGTGGTCGCTTGTTCCGCAGCCCCTGATTCGAGTTATAAATATTAGCAACTGAACCGGTATCAAATACCCAGGTGCTACTGCGAGCACTAGTCAAGTACACATCAATAACATGTATATCATACACTACTGCAGAATAGGCTATCAGTGACTGGCTTAAAATGCCCATTAGTGACAGACAAAGCGCCTGTCACTAATAACTAGTCGCTGGTATGAGGTTACTAGTGACAGGCAAGTGTCTGTCACTAGTAAGTATACTAGTGACAAGCAATTACGTGTGGTTGTCACTAGTATATGTGTACTAATGACAGCCAAAAGAGATGCATGTCGCTGGTTGCGATCGAAGCTGTAGCATTGTTGGGTTTCATAGTGACAAACCTATTATCATGCCCGTCACTGGTTTGAATTTAGGTAATAAAATATTTTTTTCACAAATATTCCAGATAGCACAATAGAATGTTATAAAAGATTAAATACATTTTCCATGAATATTTTAGATAGCAAAATAATATGTTCCACAAATGATACATTCACATAACCCAATATGACATAATATTTGCATAGATGACACACTAGATAACACACTAGCATAAGAACCTGTAATCTATCATAGACTAATGATGCATAGTTTCTTCATTCGCTATCTAGCAAGCAGTTCGAAATCCAAAGAATAGCACCACCACAATATATGTATTATGGTCATATACATAGCTGCAAGTTTCTTTCACTGTTCTACATTTTCATCATCTTGTTGAGGTGTAAATTCTTTCATTACATCGTCTTTGTATGTGCCTGAATGGCGCAGATATTGATAACATGCTTAACCTGTACAAATAAAGAAATGAGCATATAAATGTATATAACTGTGAGCAATTACACCACGTGGATAAACACATGTTGGAGAATAAAGATATTCTATATAAAAAATCAAATAGTGGTACTCCCTCGACCCATATTAGTTGACTTGAATTGGTCTAGATTCATATGTATGTAGACATGTTTTAGGGCTATTTACATCCGAATCTAGACAAATTTGAATCAACTAATATGGTTCAGAGGGAGTATAAAAACCAACTTTCTCTATTATCCTTGTCCCTAAATTTAGAAGAGTGGACTTAGAAACAAGGAGGTAAATCATGCAAAGGTATGTAGGTAAGAGTACAAAAATATTTTTAAGAAAACATAGAATAACGAACGACATCAAGGAATGGAGATAGTCTATACAGGTTCATATATTTAAGATGGAAGTTCTAAAATGTTTACTAGTTCATTTTGTTTTTGTGTGTGAGTTATGCGATCACAGGAAAATGATTTTAAGGTTCATACCTGCAGAATTTGGTGTTTAGATCAAACCACCTTGACTAAACTAGCTAGCAGATCACCGGTTCTTCCATCAAACCTACAAAATGTACGACAACATAATCATTCTTGGTTTGACCTAAATTACCTCGATCATACAAACTGCACAAGTCTCTTAGGACATAATAAAAACATGTAAATTTTGTAGCTTCACAAATCCTGATTAGGAAAAGACAAAACAAATTAAATCTTCATATCGCTACTGTCCATACATGAAATTATAAATAATTTACCTTGCCAATGAGACAGTGCACCAAATCTTCACTAAAAACAATAATTTAGAATGTCCTTATATTTGAATGGTCATCAAATATTCTAGACATCATGTACATTTATAAAACAGAATAAATGGATATGACTTCTCTTAACCATATTAGTTGACTTGAATTGGTCTAGATTCATATGTATGTAGACATGTTTTAGGGCTATTTACATCCGAATCTAGACAAATTTGAATCAACTAATATGGTTCAGAGGGAGTATAAAAACCAACTTTCTCTATTATCCTTGTCCCTAAATTTATGTGGCATCCCGCAAAACCACTACTAGAAAATCGCGTTGTTTTTGTGCATTGCATCCTCATGACCGCATGCTCATATCATCATGCCACATTGCATTTGAGCATCATCATCATCTTGCATTTGTTTGCATAAAACTATTTTGGAAAAAGCCTGGTTTTGTTTTCTAAACGCCCCGTCTTTTATTCAAACGCCAAACCCGGGTCTCCGGATTATTTTGTTTTGGCTGCTACCGGTTTGCAAACGGCCCGTTTAAAACAGATAAAATGTTTTATTATTTTAGTAGGGGCAGTCGAACGGGCCGATTCGACCCGAACGACCACCCCAGAAATTATAATCGGTCCAACCTAAATCCTAAAGCTACCAGATAACCTACCCAGCCCTCCTCTCCACCTCACCCCACCCAATCGGTGCTCGACACCTCAGCTATCCCTCCCCCTTCCACCAATCACCACCCGCCACATCAGCCCACCACATCCCCACCTAATCCCTCTCCCTCTCAGCTCACCGCCAGCCCCATCCCAACTCCCACCTCGCACACTCCCTACCCCTCTCACTGCCACCCTGGGCCCGCGGCCACTCCCTCCCACACCTCGCGTGACCCCCTGGCCACGCCCTGCCCCGCCCCTGGGCCCCCCGCCACACGCGCGCGCGCAGCCACGCTCCCCTCACGCGCAGCCACGCTCCCCCCACGCGCCTCCACACGCTCCCGCCGCGGCCCTCACGCGGTCAACCGCCGACCCGCGGGACCCGCCTTCCCCTTCCCCGCACGCGTCTTCCCCCCCCGCCTCCGGCCGTTCCCCCTCGGCGCGCCGCTCGCCCCAGTCCCCGCTCCCCTCCGCTCCTCGTCGTCCCTCCTCTCCCCACCTCGCCGCTCCACCCGCTCTCCGGCGCCTCCGACGACGCCCGCTCCACCAACCTCGCCGCCGGTGCCCGCGCAAGCCGCCTCCGCCCCTCCGCTGAGCTCCGCCCACAGCCGCCGTGGCCCCTCCCCGCGCCCGCTCGCCGGCTCTCCCCGCGCATGCCACCCTCAAGCCTCCGCCTCGCCTGGGCCGCACCCGTGCCGGCGAGCTCCGCCGCCCGTCCCGCGCTCGCCCCGGTGCCAACCCGCCACCGAGCACGCGTCCGCGCCGCCGACCCCCACCTCCGGCCGCCTCTCCTCGCTCCGCCTCCGACCGAGCCCCTCCGCCCGCCGCCAATCATCCTCCGCCACCACCGGCAGCATCACGGGCCGCCCTCGACCACCCGCTCGAGCTATCGCTCGGACCCGACGCCGTCCTCCTCGCCTGGTGCCGGCCCTGTAAACCTCCGCTTCCTCTTCCTCCCATGACCCCATGTCCATCGCCACCTCGCCTTCTGTGAGCCAGGACCGAGCACCGCCACCCCCCCAGGCGCCCTCCTCCCCTCGAGCAGCGTCATCCGCCGCTGTGACCCGCGTCCCTGACCCCTCTCCGTCCGCTCCCTGCCGCCGGCCAGGGCGTCCTCCGCAACCTCCGAGCGGTTGTCTCAGGATGTTCCTCTGCCACCAACGGTGAGCACTTCGCCGTTCCCCACGCGCACCTTCCTCGCCAGGATGCTTTCGTCCGTGTGCCTCTTTGCAAAGCACTGGACCATCTGTCGGCTTCGCGTGCGTCCTCGTGCACCCGGCGTTTTCCTGTTGTTTACAGGTTATCTGTTTGTGTATTCGTGTGAACAAGTTCTCAGAGTCACACGAAGAATCCCTGACGTGGCCGTCTGAATGTTAAGATCTTCGTCATGGACCATCAAGCTCTACCTCATGGATCGATGGCGCGATGCTCTCCTCCTGGATTCGGAAGCCCGATTCCGGTGATCCGAAGGCCACGTCAAGACCCGGGTCCGAAGACCGCCAAGATAACCGTCGAACCCCGTGGAACGGCATGACCTTCTTCACAGTTGCGACAAGTACTCCTTTCCGGATGCGATGCTCGAGAACCCGGACACCAAGGTCGTCGATGCGTATACGACAAGTGCTTCATCCTGAACGCCATGACCGTCGACTTGAACCGAAGACCCCGGATGCGCCAAGGTCTACTCTGTAGCCGAGAACGCTCCCGTCGGAACCGAACCCCGTCGAACCCTGGACCCTGAGACCGACCCCGAACCCCGGAACCCCAAGACCGTCGAGACCCCTCAATGTGTGACCCTTACCCGAGAACCCTATTTTATAATTTGCCAACTATATAAATTGTTGCACATTAAATCATTCATCTCGCATGCATATTTGTGTGGTTTGGGGGCCTTATGCCGACTCACCTCTAATTAAATATGGGACCCATATGCGGGCAAATCTAGTCTCATATTGGCCTCATTTAAATTGGTGTAGCAAACCGGTAACTTCTCTTGCCTTGTTATTACAACATTTAATTTGCGGGGTAGCTTAATAACTTGAACCACCTAATTAATTGTCGGGACCCCGGTTCCGCTTAATCTTGCCTAATTGCACCGCACCTTTGCCATGTCATGCATCATACATGCATCATGCCGATCTTCTGCCGTTGTATTAAATATCGCACCCGGTGTTTATTCTAGCGTTTTGCTTCTTCGCGGATAAGGCCGTTGAGTTGATGCGAGTGTCGACCCGATTTTCGGTTGAACCTTCGACAACGTTGTCAGGCGAGCATCTCCCCCTTTCTACCTATCTTACTTTTATAGTATTTATTCCCTCCTGTTGATCTACTGCTATCTGTGTTGCGATGCTCTAGTTTTCGTACCCGTGATATCCCTTGCAGCCTTACATTGCCATGGCCACCTCCTATTACCTGTTGTTTGGTAGATAGCTGGACTTGCGCGTCGTAGTCGCTTGCTCAAGTGCCGCTGCGTGTCGTCAAGTGCCACAGTTGATAATGTAATGCCGCATGTTGGTGTTGGAGATGATCATAGTTTTACTTATCGTTCACTTTAATTCCTGTTTAACAACTAAAATTGAAGTAAGCAGAGGCATCGGTGGGTGATAGATAATATTTGGTTTCCGAACGCCCACTTGTGTCCCGTAGGACCCCGAGTACTTGATACCTGTTCCTTGATTTATCGCGCTATCCACATCCGGGAGGTATAAGGGACCCCCCCTGAGCCAGAGCTTGATTCAGTCTTATTTCTTGGGGCCACAAACTAGTTTGAGGTTTTATTTACTATCCTGTACTTATGCCATGCTACTTCTGTATTTACGATTGTGCGAGGAGCATATTGTACTGTTTAGGATCGTGGCACGATTCCGCGGTGTCGACAAGCCCAGCCACACTTTCGGGTTCCCAGTCGTTCACAGTCGTCCCCATAACCTTAAGTCCGTCTCGGAGCCGGCCGGCTTCGTTGCGGGTTCTACTTTAAGGGGTGGCCCCCTGAAATATTTCTGAATCCTGTGATTGCTTTGTCGTGAAAGCCTCGTTGGGTTTTGATTTGGTTTTTCCGAGGTTGATCGAGTGTGTGTTGCTATTGGTGCACCCCGGCCGGGTAAAACTTTCTGAAAGCCGTGTCCGCGGTTATGGACGACTTGGAGCACAGTATCTCGACCATAGACAAGCATAACTAAAGTTTACTGCTATAAATTTGACTTTATACTGACTAGTAATCAGCTTCACTATAACGGAATGGCTAAATAATACTGCCCACAATTGTTTGTTTGGAGTGTCGCTTGCGACCATTGTATCTGACTAGTAATTATGGCAACTACAACGGAATGGCCGAATAAAAGTACCAACAACTGCTGGGTTTTTGGATTATCTCATGCTAATTGTATCTGATTAGTAATTGTTGCAACTACAACGGAATGATTAACTAAAAGTGCCCACTGCTTATTTTATCAGGATGATTATCCAAATCTGACTAGTAATTGCTGCAACGATAACTGAATAAATAAAACTGCCAACTGTGTGAGTTCCTCGGTTGACTTCCTCATTTGGCCTCGAGGGGGAAACACCAGGATGGGTTTGTTTGGTGTTAGCTTCAGGTTGGTTCCGAATAGGTCCTTCTTACCCCTCTCTGATTGCCGCCAGTTGTATCGAGTCTCTATAGGTTGTTCAGTGCATGCTGCCGCTGCCGCTTCAGTCCACCATACCTATGTAGGCGAGGACCGCCGAATTCTAGTCTCGCCGTGTACTGGCCTCAGTACTGACGCTCCTCTTTTTCCTTTGCCCTTTGTCGGCACCCCTTTTGTTTAAGCAGGTTTTGAGATCGACGTCGTTAGCAGGGTTACCCTTCCGGCTTGGCCTGGGCAGGGTTATGGACGCCATTGGTTATTCTTCAGGGCTCTTAGCCCCATTTGCATCTTGTCCGTAGTCGGACGCTCTATCATTTTCAAGGTGATTGGATCTTTGTATATTATATCAGTATTCTTGACTCATGGAGTCGTGTTGTATATATCTGTTTTGTGGGTCCCATCGAGGACTGTTGTGTAATGTTATTACTTCGTTTTCCACCCGCACGGAAGTGCCTGGTGGGCACCTTTGAATCGTTTCTATGCGGGTTTGGCGGGAATCGCTGAAACTTGCATAGGGTCGATTCTGAGGGTGTTACAGAGTGGTATCAGAGCTCAGCAGTTGCGATACCCCACAAGTCCAGCCTGTAGGATAACCTAGCTAACGGCCGAAGTAGAGTGTCAAAACTATTTCTCGAAATCGGTTGGATAGTTCTGATTAGGTCTGATTTTACTCCTTACCCCTCTGCTGCTCTCCTCTTACCTCTACGTGTTTTGAATCCGCTCTCGTCCCTCTCTTCGAGTCCAGGATTTCTCGTGGTTGGGTTCCGTCGTACCTTCAGGGTTTCGCTTCCTCCTTTGATCACGGTGTTCTACCATCCGGACTTCATGCTATCTGAGTGATCCGTCTGCTGTGGTCCCATTCTTTGTTCCTTGCTTGTGCCTTCCGGTGCTATCTGACGCGACGACATCATCTACGCCCGATCCGATGCAGAGTCTGCATCACTCCTTTGTGTCCGAACCTCGCTTGACGAGATCTTCAGTCTGATTCCGAGAGTTGGTTGCATAATCCGCCTATTCGTGTGCAGAGTAATGGTTTGGGTGCGCGATGGACTGATCACCATCCGACTACTCTTATCATTCGTTCTTGTACATCGAATCAGTGGATCCAGCAATATTACTCCGTCCACGGAAGCTAGAGGTGGCTTTATTTGTTGATGCCTCTACCTTCGACCTTTCTGTTCCCGGAGTGTTCTCCCGACGATCACGGACAACGACCTCATTGTTAGTGGTGTCGCGAGGATCTGCACGAAGCGAGAAGACGCAGTTCGCCGACCTCCCTTCCGGTACCACGAGGCGGATCTCGAGGGCGAGATCCATTGTTAGTGGTGTCGAATTGTGGCATCCCGCAAAAACCACTACTAGAAAATCGCGTTGTTTTTGTGCATTGCATCCTCATGACCACATGCTCATGTCATCATGCCACATTGCATTTGAGCATCGTCATCATCTTGCATTTGTTTGCATAAAACTATTTTGGAAAAAGCCTGGTTTTGTTTTCTAAACGCCCCGTCTTTTATTCAAACGCCAAACCCGGGTCTCCGGATTATTTTGTTTTGGCTGCTACCGGTTTGCAAACGGCCCGTCTAAAACAGATAAAATGTTTTATTATTTTAGTAGGGGCAGTCGAACGGGCCGATTCGACCCGAACGACCACCCCAGAAATTATAATCGGTCCAACCTAAATCCTAAAGCTACCAGATAACCTACCCAGCCCTCCTCTCCACCTCACCCCACCCAATCGGTGCTCGACACCTCAGCTATCCCTCCCCCTTCCACCAATCACCACCCGCCAGATCAGCCCACCACATCCCCACCTAATCCCTCTCCCTCTCAGCTCACCGCCAGCCCCACCCCAACTCCCACCTCGCACACTCCCTACCCCTCTCACTGCCACCCTGGGCCCGCGGCCACTCCCTCCCACACCCCGCGTGACCCCCTGGCCACGCCCTGCCCCGCCCCTGGGCCCCACACACACACGCGCGCGCGCAGCCACGCTCCCCTCACGCGCAGCCACGCTCCCCCCACGCGCCTCCACACGCTCCCGCCGCGGCCCTCACGCGGTCAACCGCCGACCCGCGGGACCCGCCTTCCCCTTCCCCGCACGCGTCTTCCCCCCGCCTCCGGCTGTTCCCCCTCGGCGCGCCGCTCGCCCCAGTCCCCGCTCCCCTCCGCTCCTCGCCGTCCCTCCTCTCCCCACCTCGCCGCTCCACCCGCTCTCCGGCGCCTCCGACGACGCCCGCTCCACCAACCTCGCCGCCGGTGCCCGCGCAAGCCGCCTCCGCCCCTCCGCTGAGCTCCGCCCACAGCCGCCGCGGCCCCTCCCCGCGCCCGCTCGCCGGCTCTCCCCGCGCATGCCACCCTCAAGCCTCCGCCTCGCCTGGGCCGCACCCGCGCCGGCGAGCTCCGCCGCCCGTCCCGCGCTCGCCCCGGCGCCAACCCGCCACCGAGCACGCGTCCGCGCCGCCGACCCCCACCTCCGGCCGCCTCTCCTCGCTCCGCCTCCGACCGAGCCCCTCCGCCCGCCGCCAATCATCCTCCGCCGCCACCGGCAGCATCACGGGCCGCCCTCGACCACCCGCTCGAGCTATCGCTCGGACCCGACGCCGTCCTCCTCGCCTGGTGCCGGCCCTGTAAACCTCCGCTTCCCCTTCCTCCCGTGACCCCATGTCCATCGCCACCTCGCCTTCTGTGAGCCAGGACCGAGCACCGCCACCCCCCCAGGCGCCCTCCTCCCCTCGAGCAGCGTCATTCGCCGCTGTGACCCGCGTCCCTGACCCCTCTCCGTCCGCTCCCTGCCGCCGGCCAGGGCGTCCTCCGCAACCTCCAGCGGTTGTCTCAGGATGTTCCTCTGCCACCAACGGTGAGCACTTCGCCGTTCCCCACGCGCACCTTCCTCGCCAGGATGCTTTCGTCCGTGTGCCTCTTTGCAAAGCACTGGACCATCTGTCGGCTTCGCGTGCGTCCTCGTGCACCCGGCGTTTTCCTGTTGTTTACAGGTTATCTGTTTGTGTATTCGTGTGAACAAGTTCTCAGAGGCACACGAAGAATCCCTGACGTGGCCGTCTGAATGTTAAGATCTTCGTCATGGACCATCAAGCTCTACCTCATGGATCGATGGCGCGATGCTCTCCTCCTGGATTCGGAAGCCCGATTCCGGTGATCCGAAGGCCACGTCAAGACCCGGGTCCGAAGACCGCCAAGATAACCGTCGAACCCCGTGGAACGGCATGACCTTCTTCACAGTTGCGACAAGTACTCCTTCCCGGATGCGATGCTCGAGAACCCGGACACCAAGGTCGTCGATGCGTATACGACAAGTGCTTCATCCTGAACGCCATGACCGTCGACTTGAACCGAAGACCCCGGATGCGCCAAGGTCTACTCTGTAGCCGAGAACGCTCCCGTCGGAACTGAACCCTGTCGAACCCTGGACCCTGAGACCGACCCCGAACCCCGGAACCCCAAGACCGTCGAGACCCCTCAATGTGTGACCCTTACCCGAGAACCCTATTTTATAATTTGCCAACTATATAAATTGTTGCACATTAAATCATTCATCTCGCATGCATATTTGTGTGGTTTGGGGGCCTTATGCCGACTCACCTCTAATTAAATATGGGGCCCATATGCGGGCAAATCTAGTCTCATATTGGCCTCATTTAAATTGGTGTAGCAAACCGGTAACTTCTCTTGCCTTGTTATTACAACATTTAATTTGCGGGGTAGCTTAATAACTTGAACCACCTAATTAATTGTCGGGACCCCGGTTCCGCTTAATCTTGCCTAATTGCACCGCACTTTTGCCATGTCATGCATCATACATGCATCATGCCGATCTTCTGCCGTTGTATTAAATATCGCACCCGGTGTTTATTCTAGCGTTTTGCTTCTTCGCGGATAAGGCCGTTGAGTTGATGCGAGTGTCGACCCGATCTTCGGTTGAACCTTCGACAATGTTGTCAGGCGAGCATCTCCCCCTTTCTACCTATCTTACTTTTATAGTATTTATTCCCTCCTGTTGATCTACTGCTATCTGTGTTGCGATGCTCTAGTTTTCGTACCCGTGATATCCCTTGCAGCCTTACATTGCCATGGCCACCTCCTATTACCTGTTGTTTGGTAGATAGCTGGACTTGCGCGTCGTAGTCGCTTGCTCAAGTGCCGCTGCGTGTCGTCAAGTGCCACAGTTGATAATGTAATGCCACATGTTGGTGTTGGAGATGATCATAGTTTTACTTATCGTTCACTTTAATTCCTGTTTAACAACTAAAATTGAAGTAAGCAGAGGCATCGGTGGGTGATAGATAATATTTGGTTTCCGAACGCCCACTTGTGTCCCGTAGGACCCCGAGTACTTGATACCTGTTCCTTGATTTATCGCGCTATCCACATCCGGGAGGTATATGGGACCCCCCTGAGCCAGAGCTTGATTCAGTCTTATTTCTTGGGGCCACAAACTACTTTGAGGTTTTATTTACTATCCTGTACTTATGCCATGCTACTTCTGTATTTACGATTGTGCGAGGAGCACACTGTACTGTTTAGGATCGTGGCACGATTCCGCGGTGTCGACAAGCCCAGCCACACTTTCGGGTTCCCAGTCGTTCACAGCCGTCCCCACAACCTTAAGTCCGTCTCGGAGCCGGCCGGCTTCGTTGCGGGTTCTACTTTAAGGGGTGGCCCCCTGAAATATTTCTGAATCCTGTGATTGCTTTGTCGTGAAAGCCTCGTTGGGTTTTGATTTGGTTTTTCCGAGGTTGATCGAGTGTGTGTTGCTATTGGTGCACCCCGGCCGGGTAAAACTTTCTGAAAGCCGTGTCCGCGGTTATGGACGACTTGGAGCACAGTATCTCGACCATAGACAAGCATAACTAAAGTTTACTGCTATAAATTTGACTTTATACTGACTAGTAATCATCTTCACTATAACGGAATGACTAAATAATACTGCCCACAATTGTTTGTTTGGAGTGTCGCTTGCGACCATTGTATCTGACTAGTAATTATGGCAACTACAACGGAATGGCCGAATAAAAGTACCAACAACTGCTGGGTTTTTGGATTATCTCATGCTAATTGTATCTGATTAGTAATTGTTGCAACTACAACGGAATGATTAACTAAAAGTGCACACTGCTTATTTTATCAGGATGATTATCCAAATCTGACTAGTAATTGCTGCAACGATAACTGAATAAATAAAACTGCCAACTGTGTGAGTTCCTCGGTTGACTTCCTCGTTTGGCCTCGAGGGGGAAACACCAGGATGGGTTTGTTTGGTGTTAGCTTCAGGTTGGTTCCGAATAGGTCCTTCTTACCCCCCATCTGATTGCCGCCAGTTGTATCGAGTCTCTATAGGTTGTTCAGTGCATGCTGCCGCTGCCGCTTCAGTCCACCATACCTATGTAGGCGAGGACCGCCGAATTCTAGTCTCGCCGTGTACTGGCCTCAGTACTGACGCTCCTCTTTTTCCTTTGCCCTTTGTCGGCACCCCTTTTGTTTAAGCAGGTTTTGAGATCGACGTCGTTAGCAGGGTTACCCTTCCGGCTTGGCCTGGGCAGGGTTATGGACGCCATTGGTTATTCTTCAGGGCTCTTAGCCCCATTTGCATCTTGTCCGTAGTCGGACGCTCTATCATTTTCAAGGTGATTGGATCTTTGTATATTATATCAGCATTCTTGACTCATGGAGTCGTGTTGTATATATCTGTTTTGTGGGTCCCATCGAGGACTGTTGTGTAATGTTATTACTTCGTTTTCCACCCGCACGGAAGTGCCTGGTGGGCACCTTTGAATCGTTTCTATGCGGGTTTGGCGGGAATCGCTGAAACTTGCATAGGGTCGATTCTGAGGGTGTTACAATTTAGAAGAGTGGACTTAGAAACAAGGAGGTAAATCATGCAAAGGTATGTAGGTAAGAGTACAAAAATATTTTTAAGAAAACATAGAATAACGAACGACATCAAGGAATGGAGATAGTCTAAACAGGTTCATATATTTAAGATGGAAGTTCTAAAATGTTTACTAGTTCATTTTGTTTTTGTGTGTGAGGTATGCGATCACAGGAAAATGATTTTAAGGTTCATACCTGCAGAATTTGGTGTTTAGATCAAACCACCTTGACTAAACTAGCTAGATGATCACCGATTCTTCCATCAAACCTACAAAATGTACGACAACATAATCATTCTTGGTTTGACCTAAATTACCTCGATCATACAAACTGCACAAGTCTCTTAGGACATAATAAAAACATGTAAATTTTGTAGCTTCACAAATCCTGATTAGGAAAAGACAAAACAAATTAAATCTTCATATCGCTATTGTCCATACATGAAATTATAAATAATTTACCTTGCCAATGAGACAGTGCACCAAATCTTCACTAAAAACAATAATTTAGAATGTCCTTATATTTGAATGGTCATCAAATATTCTAGACATCATGTACATTTATAAAACAGAATAAATGGATATGACTTCTCTTAACCCCAACGGAGCTCCTAGGAAGAAATTGATATGATATCCTCACATAATGATATACAGTATATACATATATATATATTCTCGGTGCAGCTGCAAAGTTAGAACTGCGTGATATATAGGTCTAGTCAAATAGTCAATGGCAGACTCAGTCTACACCAAGATTGCTAAATCAATTGAAAGTTAGAAATTAAAGGATTATCAGAAGTTCTTTGGAAAATAGATCTTTATATTAGAACTAATATGGTCTGCATCAACTTAAAATTCCTAAGAAAATATTCTCACACACATCACAATGTCTGCATTTCACCACAATACAAATAAATAGTACATACTAAAATGTACATGGCTCTTGGATTATTTATTCCACCCATAATTACAATTGGAGTAAAATGTCATGTGAATCCTTTGGTTTATATTTAGACATCCTTGAAGCCATTTAGACATACAACATATTCAACTTGTAAAGCTCAAGTATGTCACACTGACACGGCTCGCTTAAATTTTGCATTGCCAACAGTATTAAATGATTAGAAGATAAATTAAGCACTAATTATATGCCCTACTATAAACTATATTGGAAAATTTGCAAAGTTGGTAGAAGTTAACTAACAAATGTATAGGAGAATATTTCAAAGTCTAGGGATCGTACCTTTGCTTAATGTTGAGAGACATACTATGCAGATAACCCAAGATTTAGTATAGATTTATAAGAAAGGAATCCTCGTATAAACATGGGGTGATGGAAAAACAACTATAACCGAATAAAGAATACTGTGTGGTGACAATATTCCATCAAAAGAACACATCAAAATTTAGATGCATGACTACTAAGTATTCTAACAAAAGTTTCTGCTTAGGCTTCCAAACTGCAGAACTGAAAAGTAGAGTTCACAACTATAGGACATTACCAAAGAATTTGGCAAACACCATCGATGCCTTCCATACTACCCTCCTAGCGTGTTTTACGTCCTGCAAAATCGCAAATGAGGAGCCGTAGAACAATTCAGACTGCAGGTAAGCTAAGAAACCACGTAGCATCATCGGAGGGCAGTGGACTGACAGTTGCTCGTCGCTACTGATCCAAAGCAAGGAGTCTCCGCCGGTAGGTTCCTGCGCGCCCGCCCCCTCTGCCGGCAAGCAAACTACCATGTCCCCGCCACCACATGGCTCCCCTGCCCTCCACGGCGGACCTTCTCACCTGCATGCCCCACCATCGCCCGGGAGAAGCACGCCCGGGCCTACTCGGTCGGTGGTTAGCCGACGCAACAGGGGCCACTACTCGATCCTCCATCCAGGCTTCACGCATCGCATCTCGGCTCCAGAGGTGCGAGGAGGGCTTACATCGGTGGTGGGAGGTGGCGGGGGCACGGGGCAGCGACGGGATCCCGATCTGGGCAGAGGAACCTCCACCCTCCTATCACCTAAAGGAGGGTCTGCGGGGCTGCGTCGATCACCGGAGGAAGGTGTGCGGGGATGCGCCGGTCGGCGAGGAAGGTGCGCGGAGGCCACTCCGGTCGCTGGAGGGAATGAATGCGGTGGCCGCGCCGGTCATCGTCGGAGGGTGCGCAGGGGCAGCGGTCGTCGTTGGAAGGAGTGGCGGGAGGGGCGCGTCGGTCATAAGAGGAGTGTGTGCGGCGGCGGCGGCCGTCACCGGCACGAGGGGTAGGGGCGTTGTCTGTCTCGTGGTGGCGTTTGCCGTTTTTATCGGGAGGTGGGGTAAGGAATCCCGAGCAGTTTTTTTCCTTTCCTCTCGGAACCAGGCGCTTGGAGCATTTTCTGACTTGATTGCTTGACTTACCGATGTCCTGGTAGGTAATTACTTACAGTATATCTCTGAACGGACAGGAGAATAGACTATGATGAATAGTTAAACAGAGGAGACCTAACCCGGTGGATATATTACTTATACGGTTATAAGATCGGGAGATAATTCTATCGCATCCTCTTGGTCATTTTAGATTAGGTAGTACTTACTCCGTTTTAAAATATAATATATTTTATATTTTGTAAAATGAATAAATTTAGAAATATTTTAATGTGTAGATTTAGAGTGAAATTACATACTAAAAGAAGGTTGGATACATTTATTTTATAAAAACTAAAACATCTTAGTAGTTGAAAAATACAGCTTTTACCTGATTTAAAAGAAATTTACCGGTTAAAAATTACTTTCACGAGATTCAAAACGTGTTCATTTGTTTGAGAAAAGTTCATTTAAAGCGGCATGTATGAGCATGCAAAATGCTAGTGACTGACACATTTTGAGTCTGTCACTGATCATAGCATTACTAGTGACAGATATTTATAGGTGTCTGTCACTAAGTAAATTTTTCATTCAGTTGGTCTCCACAAAAAATACTAGTGACAGTTACTTTTATACGCCTGTCACTAGTGTTTTCTACTAGTGACAGGCTTATTTTTGCCTGTCACTGGTAATACTTACTAGTGACAAGCATGGTTTTGCCTGTCACTAATCACTTGGAGGCTATAAGCTTTTCTGCAGTAGTGATATATACCTTTGTTTACCTTGCCTTCCTTCTTGTCTGCCAAATACTTGGGGCAGTTGCGCTTCCACTGGCCAGTCCCCTTACAATAGTAGCACTCGGTATCAGACTTAGGTCCAACTCGGGGTTTCTTTTCAGGCACGGCAACCGGCTTGCCGCCCTTACTTCCCTTTCGTTGTTCCTTCTTGTCTTTCTTGAAACCATTGTTCCTATTGATCATCAACACTCTATGTTCCTTTTTGATCTCCACTTCTGCAGTTTTAAGCATTGACAGAAGCTCGGGGAGAGACTTCTTCATGCCTTGCATATTATAGTTCATCACAAAGCTCTTATAGCTAGGTGGCAGAGACTGCAACGATGGATGCCTAAGTCAATGGGAATCGTTATTCCCAAGGACACAAGCTTATCGGCGTAACCCGACATCTTGAGTACATGCTCACTAACGGAGCTGTGCTCTTCCATCATGCAGCTAAAGAACTTTTCTGAAGCGTTGTAGCTCTCTACAGCAGCATGTGTGTCGAAAATCATTTTCAACTCACCCATTGTATCAAATGCATTGCCGTTTTCGAAACGCTTTCGAAGTTCCGGCTCTAGCCCATACAATATGCCGCAATGAACTAAGTTGTGGTCCTCCTGACGAGTCTGATAGACATTCTTCTCCTCGTCAGGGGCATCCTCAAAGGGTGGGGGGCCTAGCGGTGCTTCTAGCACATATTGCTTTTGTACAGCAGAGAGGAGAATCCTCAAATTCATGGCCCATTCGATAAAGTTGCTACTGTTCGTTGCAAGTTTCTCTTTCTCCATGAACACATTGAAATTAAAAGCAGGTGGTGCCATCTACAATAGAATTTGTAAAGTTTAGACTAAGTTTATGATAGAATGAGTTCAACTAATCCATATTACGGATGAACTCCCACTCAAAAACGACATCCCTCGTGCCTTTTTGGTGATTACATGAACCAAATCCACTACACCAAGTCCGATCATCATGTGAGTCGGTATAGCTTCAAAGGCGAGCATCAAATGGGCATCATATCTACTATATGACTCATGCTTAACCTTTCGGTCCGTGTTCCGAGGCCATGTCTGTACATGCTAGGCTCGCCAAGTTAGAACCTTAGTATTCACGTGTGTAACTGTTTTACACCCGAAATATGGTCGTGGATCCAAGAACACCCGATCATCACGTGATGTCTTGGAGTGACGAAAACATAATCGGTGCATACTAAAGGAAGAACACATTCTTATCTTGATATTTAAAGGAGGTATCATCTTATTATGCTAACAAAGCGCTAAACAAGCAATATAAGATGCTCTCACACATCATATGTTTATTAGTGAAATGATATGGTTCCCGCATATGATCTCTATCATGTGCACCGTGGTATGATCACTATCATACCTATATGTGTAAATCCAAGGTCTATGGAGATTACACGTTATTTATGTTGTAAGAGTATCATCTCATACTTCTACTTACAACATCACCATATCATAACACTAGCCCAGTAACAATCTAAACTACACGCCTCTAATTTATCCATTGCAAGTTTTACGTGGCTTAGGGCTTTCGAGATAGAACCGTTCTTACCTACGAACATGAACCACAACGAGGATAACCAAATTGTTGACAACTCGTTGCAAAAGAGATATTGACTATAGTAGGAGAGACAGACACCCGCTAGCCACTTATGCAAACTAGTTGCATGTCAAGCGTGGAACATGTCTCATGTGCGAGGACATGTAAAGTTTGTCCGGGCCGCTTCATCCCACTATACCACCAATATCCAAAATTACAACTAAGGAGCAACAACATGATCATCATCGCCCACATACTCATATGTGTACTACCCGTGTAAAGCACCTACGTATAGATCCGGCTCTGATACCACTGTAGGGTTCGCAACATAGAAAACAAAAAATTTCCTACGATGTGAACTATGTACCAAGATCTATCTATTACATATAAACAACAGGCGGATGTATATCCATAGAGAACATACCCTTGAAGACCGACAAAGCTTAACGAGTTCAACTCGTGGTTGATGTAGACGATCTCTTGCCGATCTCAAGATCGAGAGGAAGTCCTAGCGCCGCAAATCAGTAGCGCATCCATGCTCGCACACACGTACGAGGCACCGAGCAACCTCTGCCTCCTCGCTCCAGCGATGCAGCGGAAGCACAACTCTTTCTTGCCGAATAGCCACCGGTAACATGTATCTCGCTAGTCCGAGACCATGGGGGATAAATTCTAGAGGGGGAGAGAGATCCTTCATGAGGAGGTGTGAGTGAGAAGTGAGAAGAGGGGTACCTTTTATAGGAGGAGGGGGGGCACCCAAGGGGGTGGCCGCCGGCCATGGGGGCTGCCCCCTCCCCTCCTTCATTCATGTGGGTGGACACTCCACTCACAAAAACCCATTCATATCCCTCCACTCAAAATCCCACTCAAACTTGCCATTAAATTTCCACCAAATTTAATGCAAACTCTCATTAAATAAAACTCTTTTATTTTATTCAGAATTTTGTCAATTACTTTAATAAGGACAAACATTCACAAATAACCCCTTGCTAGAATTCTATTTCACATGCATAACCACTTTATGCAATTTCACCCAAAAACCTGTTTCGGTATTTAGTGAAATAAATTCCTGCGCTTGTTCATTCTTTCGGCATGAAA
Organism: Avena atlantica; assembly: GCA_910589765.1. Taxonomy (NCBI): domain Eukaryota; kingdom Viridiplantae; phylum Streptophyta; class Magnoliopsida; order Poales; family Poaceae; genus Avena; species Avena atlantica. The sequence goes on along the minus strand of OU342735.1, from coordinate 513,817,617 downwards.
CTTTTGCTCCAATTGGATGTCGGTGTCTCTTAAGTGTGTCACCCTAAGGTTCGTGAATAATGCGAACATGATCGAGACCCCTCTCGGATCAATAATCAGAAGCGAGATCTGGAGACCCATACTGACTCCCACACATTCAACGATGACTTTCTTGTGATCGTCGGAACCTTTTACGCTAGTATCTTAATCCCTTTGTTTCACTATATATTACATGTCCGATATTCGATCATCGGTATCTCCATACCTAGTTTGATCTCGTTACTGACATGCACTCTTTTCTCGTTCCCGTGATATAACATTCTAGTGATCAAATCACTTGCTTGCAAGCTAATCAATGTGATATCACCGAGAGGGCCCAGAGTATATATATCCGTCATCAGGATGAACAAATTCCACTCTCGATCCATGAGCCTCAACATAACACTTTATTAGTTCTAAATCCATCTTTATAATCACCCTGTTACGGTGTGACGTTTGATGTTATCAAGAAACTCTCCCGGTGTTAGTGATTGACATGATCTCATGGTATAAGGATTAGGATCACTTCGTAAGTTGTTATAGCAATATAAACTCAATGACTTTGATCATAATGCTATACTTCGGATGAATGTTCATCACACCATTACACTAATGTTGTGATCCCGTTATTAACAACATCCAATGTCCATGATCAGGAAACCTTGATCATCTTGTTAATCAACGAGCTAGTTTATGAGAGAGGCATAACTAGGAACATTCTGTTTGTTTATTAAACACACATGTATTAATGTTTCCGTATTAATACAATTATAGCATGCAAAATAAACATCTATCATATATTTGGAATACACATAATAAACACTTTATTATTGCCTCTCAGGGCATATTCCCTTCAAGAAATGTATCTCATACAAATGAGTTTTAGAGGATCCTTTCTCATCTTTCTTAGGTTCACTACTTTCGTCAAATGGGTTTTCAGAAACAATCCAATCAAAATTCTTTTCGAAGGCCTCATGCATTCCTACAAGTTTAAAAGGTATGAGTATCTTAATTTCCTCTCTGGGTTTGGTTTTATCTAAAGTACCAATAACATATACACATGAGCCTAGCATATTAAAATGTTTAAATACCTTTTTGGATTCCTTAGCAACATCATTGAACTCTTTTAGTAAAGTTTCTAGGATAAAATCTCTCTTTTCAACATCCTCTTCTTCTTTTAGTTTAAGAAACAAAATTTGCATCATGGGGTTAAGGTTAACAAACCTAGCCTCCAACATGTGAACTAAAGAAGCTGCAGCAATTTCATAATTAGGAGCAAGTTATGCTAAGGATCTATCCTCAATATCCTCATGTTTGCTAACATGATTAAAGAATTCTTTAATATTTTCTTTCCCAATTATAGAGACACTACCTATTGAAAGGTCTTTCAGGGTGAACTTGGGAATCAACATGGTGAACTAGAGCAAGGTGACAACTAGAGTTGAAACTCATTTTTTTGTGTTTTTGATAAGAGAAAGCAAACCATACTAACTAATTTTTTTGGATTTTTTGATAAAAAGAGGCAAACAAAACGAAGCAAAACAAAAACAAAGTAAAGATAAAGGTTGTGAAGGACTGATACACCCAATTTGCATCACCATTCTATATCATAATCTACCTCTATTCATTGATAATTGTCTTATTATGAGGTATTACTTATGGCTTTTGATCTGTTTATGCATGTTGGATGATTCTTGGAGGATGGACTGCCGGAGTCTGGATTCTGATGGAAAAGAAGGCGTTTTGATGCAATTTCACAAAGATCAGAAAAATACGAGAAACATATGGGAAAATTATATTTTTCCAGAAGACTGAGGAAGCCAGAAGGAGGGACGAAGAAGGGCCACAGGGGGCCCACACCCCCTAGGCGCGGGCCCACCCTAGGCCGAGCCTAGGGCAGGTGTGGCCCACCTGCCCGGCTCCCGACTCCGCCCCTTCGCCTATATCTTCCCTATGAAACCCTAAGGCTAGGAGAGCGACTGTGTGTGTGGGGGGGTCACCCCCGGATAGGCCAACCGGACAAGATATAAGGCACCAACACGCCAGCTGGTTGAGGGAAGCCGGACGACGAAACCCCAAGACAGATCAGGAGGAAGAACAAACCAAGAACCGATTGGCAAACCAGCCAGCCGAACAAGAACCAACGACAAGACGGTCAGCCGGCTGGATCAAGTCAACCAGCCAGAGTAAGACAGACCAGGAGTCAACCGGCAGAAAGACCAGTCGGATGAAGCAAGAAAGAGCAGAAGAATGGCCGGATGGATCAGGCCACCCGGCTAGATCACCCTAGCTGGCCACTTAGGACATGCAAAGTACATGTGACGTAGAGCACAACGCTACACAACCCTGGCGGACGGAAGGACAAACCCGGTGCCAGAGGAGCCGGGCCGTACCCGTGCTGGGTGGGAACAGGAGTCGCCGCCCGTGTCGGCCGGGGGCGGCCTCCACTATTTTCGTGTCGGACGGGGGCGGCCTCCATCGTCTCCGTGCCGGTCGGGGGGCGCGACACTATACCAGACGTCAGGAAGGCAAAATACTGTAGCGGAATAGTCGGTTGGGCCTGCCTATGGGACCCGCCAGTCGGTAGCATCTCTGCCCATGCTGGCTCGGCCTATATAAGGGGCGTCAAGGGCACCGTAGCGAGGGTTGGACTCTGCTTAGTGACTAGCCAGACTAGATACAACTCGAGGAGCCTTGTAGCCCTTAGTGTTCATCCTTATAGTCAGATTGGCAGGAGTAGGAGTTTTACCTCAACCCGAGGGCTCCAAAACTGGGTATTTCTTGTGTCCCGACGCTTGCTTGTACCCAATCCTGCCTATGGACGCTGTCGCACGCTTCCCTGCTTGCTCCCACACCTCTATCTAGTCTTCTTAGACTCTGTCGTCTCCATACCGACAATAGTTGGCGCCCACCATGGGGCAAAGATGGTGGCGACCGGAGTGACATTCCACACGGGACCCCGCACTTCGTCCGGCGAGCGTGTGGCTTCCGGCCTCGTACTCATTCTCGGCAAGTTCAACCGCGTTATCGACAACGCTAGCTGCTTTGTCGGATCCAGCTTCCCGGCAGGCGGATCCATCATGCTATTTGGCAATCTACTCGTCTACGTCGCCACCGTGCCGGAGCGTTTACCTCGGGAGATCGTCTCTTTCGTCGAGCTGCTGCCCTCGGCCGGCAGCGTGCTCGCTGCGCACGGTGCCGTAGATGTGATGATGGCCGGCTCAAGCAACAGTCGTCGTCCTCCCCTTGAGCGCGGGGTCGACCAGGCCGCCCCATCTACTCTGGTGCGTGAAAAAGGCGCGGTATACGAGGTTATCGAGGAACTCCTAAGGCCAGTGCACTCCGGGGATGACCCGGAGATGGCCATGGCCAAGATCGAGGCGGCGCGTGAGTGTCTGCTCCAGCAGGAACGGGGCTTAGCCTCCACCAAGTACCGGATGGAGAGCAATATCCGCGAGTATAATCGTGCACACGTCCTCACCCCGGATAACGAGGATCCTAGCCGGCTAGGCTCCGTGCAGCACCGCGGGGGAGAGCTGGGCGCCCTCTTCGAGCATGATCTTGAGCCGGCTTCCCGCACTTACTTCCCTCCGCCCGCCTATGACACTGCGGTCAAGAATGTCCGAGTGGCACGAGCCGTCGCGGAGGACCTACCTCACCTGGAGGGAGAGGAAATGCTGCGCTAGTTCCAGCGAGTGCAGCACCTGTTGCGCGTCGCCGACGAGCAGGATGAGGCCGCTCGCGTCACGCACGAGGCAGGAGCTGGTCCCCGTGGGAACCACACGGCTAGAAATAGTCGGGGAGGACCCCGCCAGACCGAGTGCTCCGCATCCCCGGGTCAGCAACCCCCGCGCTCCGAGCATCGGCAATCTGGCAGCAACCAGCCTCGCGGCAAGCAGGGCGCCACAAGCCACCCGCAACTGGATGTCCAGCACCCACCTCCACCCCCTCCACCATCCCGCCTCACTGGACGGGTGGGGACGCCCAATCCGGTTGAGCCGGACGCACGCGCCCGCATCGACCTCTTGATGGAGGCTCGCATCACTGAGAAAGAGGATGCAATTGGCCCAGTGTGCTTCGGGCCACGCATCCGGAAAGAGCCCTTTCCTGACAAATTCTCCATGCCCCGGGACACTCCCAAGTACGATAGCAACATGAAGCCGGAAGACTGGCTAACCGACTACATTACCACAGTCGGAATTGCCCATTGTAACAAGCGTGTGGCGGTTCGCTACATCCCGCTCATGCTGACCGGCTCGGCCAGGACTTGGCTCAATAGCCTCGCTCCCAACAGCATCAACGCCTGGTCGGATTTCGAGAAAGTCTTCATCCGGAACTTCAACGGCACGTACAAGCGGCCCGGCAGGTCTCGCGATCTTTCCCTGTGCGTCTAGGGAGACCGCGAGTCAGATTGTGCGTACCTCGCCCGGTGGACCGTGCTGCGCAACTCCTGCGAAGGGGTGGTGGAGAACCAAGCAATTGGTTTCTTCATCGAAGGGTGCCACGAGGGCACGATGTTGCGCCACTGGCTGTTGTGCGATGAGCCCAAGACCATGGCGAAGCTGATGACCGTTGCCAACCAGTATGCTACGGCGGACGCGGCAATGAAGAAGACCCTCCGAGTAAATGCTACCATGGGGTATCCTTGGAGCACCTTCGCAGGCCCAGCATCACCCCCTCTCCAGAATCCGAGTCCATCACCTGGCCCTTTGCGGTCTTGGGGTTGGACATGGTCAGCCCCTTTAAGCGAGCCCGAGCCGGCATGACCCAGCTGCTGGTGGCGGTGGATAAGTTCACCAAGTGGATCGAGGCAAAGCCGATCCGGAAGTTGGACGGGGCCACAGTCGACACCTTCTTCCGCGACATCAGCATCCGGTTCGGCTACCCCCATAGCATCATCACCGATAACAACACGAACTTCGCCAAGGGGGCCTTCGCCCGGTTCTGCCACAACAAAGGGATCCGACTGGACCTCGCATCCGTCGCGCACCCGCAGTCCAACGGGCAGGTGGAAAGGACCAACGACTTGGTGCTAGCTGGAATCAAGCCCTGGCTGATCGAGCCACTGGAGCGATCACCCGATTGCTGGATCGAGGAGCTGCCGGATGTAGTGTGGAGCCTACGCACTACCCCGATTAGATCAACCGGCTTCACCCCGTTCTTCCTCACCTATGGCTCAGAGGCAATTCTCGCGGCGGACATCGAGTTCGACTCACTCCGCAAGCTCCTTTACACGGAGAAGGAGAACTAGGAAGCAATGGAGGATAGCGTGGACCTCCTCGAGGAGGACCGCGAGCTGGCCTTGTCCAGATCGGCCATCTACCAGCAAGGGCTGCACCGTTATCACTCCAGTCGCATCCGGCCAGTCGCGTTCTAGGAAGGCGACCTGGTGCTCCGGCTGATTCAAGATACAAAGGGCATGCACAAGCTGTCCCCTCCGTGGGAGGGCCCCTTCATCATCAATAAAGCGTTGCACAACAACTACTACTACCTCATCGACGCGCAGCAGCCGCGCCAGAACAAGATGGACAAGTCGGATGAGGAGACCGAGCGACCATGGAACGCGGACCTTCTTCGACCATTTTACACCTAGTCGCAAAAATCAGTGTATGTATCCGGATCCCTGAATGAATGAAAGTTATGGAACCCCGGCTGATGCTCGGGGGCTCCCTACCGGATAGTCAAATTGTCGTTCTTATCCGATTAAATTCCTGCAATGATTTTTCCGGCTTCCGTCGACCCCTACCCGGGGACTCGCCGGTTGGCCCGCCCTGCCAATTCTGTAAACCGACTGAGTAGTGTGCGATGATGCCAGAGGCCCACTCTTTGTCTCAGCTACAGACCGCAACCCGGCTGTCCGGCTAGCAAGAGGAAAAGCCCGAGGGCATCCCACACGAAAAACGGTGAAGGATGCGTCAGATCGGGCGACATTGTCCAGGCTAAGGCGCGTGTTAGAGCGCTTTAGCCGGTCAATCTCGCGCTGCGCGCAAACCATGACGGTGTTGGAATTATGCCCTAGAGGCAATAATAAAGATGTTATTATTATAATTCTTGTTCATGACAAAGTTTATATTCCATGCTAGAATTGTATTAAGCGGAAACTTTAATACTTGTGTGGTTTATGAACAACACCGTGTCCCTAGTACGCCTCTATGGACTAGCTTATTGATTAATGATGGTTAAGGTTTCCTAACCATAGACATGAGTTGTCGATTAATAATGAGATCACATCATTGGGAGAATGGTATGATGGACAGACCCAAATCAAGCAGAGCAATTAGATCGTGTCATCGTGTTCATCTTTGCGAAGCTTTTTCTTATGTCAAATATTGTATTCCTTAGACCATGAGATAATGCAACTCCCTGGTATCGGAAGAAAGCTTTGAGGTCATCAAACGTCATCCTATGAGAGGGTGATCATAAAGGTGTCTCTCAGGTGATCGGAAAGTACTTGTTGGGTTGTATGTATCGAGATGGGATTTGTCCCTCCCAAGTCGGAGAGATATACTTCGGGCCCACTCGGTAATCGGTATCAACACCTCTTGCAAGCACGTGGTTAAGGAGTTAATCACAAAGTGATATCGGATTACGGAACGACTAAAGTACTTGCTGTGAACGAGATTGAACTAGGTATGCCGATGCCGACGATCGAATCTCGGGCAAGTAAAATATCGCGTGACGAAGGGAATATGTATATGGGATTAATTGAATCCTGGCATCGTGGTTCATCCGATATGATCATCGATGAGTATGTGGGAGTCAATATGGGTTTCCAGACCCCGCTGTTGATTATTGATAGAAGATCATATCTGCATATTCTCGAACCCGCAGGGTCACACACTTAACGTGTCTCGACGCTAGGATAGAATGGATGATTGGTTTATGAGTTTTTGTTCGGAGTCTCGGATGGGATCGGAGACATCACGAGAGGTTCCAGAATGGTCCGGAGAATAAGATTCATAAAAGGCAAAGCAGTTTTTGGAGTTCGGAAGTGTTTCACATTGTTCGGTATTGTAACGGAAGCTTCTAGAACCTTCCGGAGTGGGACCAACATGGCCCCACTTGTTGGGAGGGGGCGTGGGACTACGAGGGAGTGCCCTGGCTGCATTGGACCAGGGGCACAAGGCCCCATAGGCCCAGCCGTCCAAGCCCTAGGGGAAACCCTAGGAAAAGCTTCTAGAAGGAGGGGGGAACTTGCGCCCCACTCCCCCTTGGCCGCCGGCACTAGGCTTGGAGGAGGGGCAAGGGGCAGCCGCCCAGCCCTCTATATAAAGAGGGCTGGGGGCGCACCCTCCCCACACACCTCCTCAATCCCTAGCCGCCCTGCTGCCCTCCTCTCTCTCCCTCTAGACTGCGCGTAGGCGAATCCCTGCCGCAGAAACTCTCCACCGTTTGCACCACGCCGTCGTGTTGTAGATCCAACCTATCTCTCCACCCCACTTGCTGGACCGAGGAAGGAGGAGACGTCGAGGTGCCGTACATGTGCATCTCTCGGAGTCATCGCCACTGGCGGTGTAGGATCGGATCAGATCGCGAGGAGGAGAAGCGAGTACGACATAATCAACCACGTTCCGTCGAACGTTCCACTGTGCGAATATTCAAGGGTATGAAGATCTCATATACCCCCTCCTCGTTGTTTGCATCTCCTAGATTAGATCTTGGCTTACCCGTTCGCATCCGTAGAATTTTTTTGATTTACTATGCTGTGAAACCCTTCAGACGGCTGCCGGAGAAGGGAAAGAACACAAATGCGAAAGCCAGAAGCAGAGCAAAAAGGGAAAGAAGCGCATGAGAGAAAGGCTGAGAAACTTACTTCGCACGATCCCGCGTGTCGCTGCCACCTGCTTGGTGGCTTCCTCGTTAGCGCCGGCTAGCGTTGCCCGGAGCTGCTTCACCTCCGCCAGCCCGACCTCGAGGTTGACCTCAAGGGTTTGCAGAGAAGCCCCTGCCTCCGCCGGCAGAGGTGCCAGCGGGCCGGCTAGAGTAGACAGGGCGTCGCGGGATGGCCGCTTGCCACTGCTCGGTCGCCTCGTCGTCGGAGTCCACGTTCTCGATGACGACTGTATCCTTGCATGCGCCCGAACTCCCCGCGCTGGCTGATGAGCCCCCACCTGGGCTAGAAGCTGCATCTGGCTGGCTCACCGCACTCTCGGGCGCGGCAGGAGTCGGCTGGACCGTGGCCACCGGCTCTGGCGGGGGCATCGTCGCGGTCGGAGGAGGCGGGGCAGCCACTGAGGGGGCAATCGGCGGAGGAGGAAGGTCACGGGGCGGTGAGGCGGAAGGGGCGCTGCGAGCCGGGCTCGTCGCAAAGGAGAGAATAGCGCTACAAAGGGATAACAAGATCAGAACAAAACCAAGACCAAGGACGGACGCAGAAAAAGAAATGAACAAGGAGAAAAGGCAGAGGACTTACCCCTGCACCATAGGCGCCGATCTCTTCCGTCCACACGTGGTTCGGCCAGGGAACGAAGGGACTCCCGCTCCCTGGCTGCGCTTGGGTGCCGGCTCCTCGGTTGCGGTGGCGCTGCTGTAGGTGCCTTCGCCGGCACGCTTTCGGGCGGGCTCGGGCGCGGCGGTGCTATCGCTCTCCTCCGGCTTGGGGCCGTGCGGGTCCTCCACCGCTTCGTCACCCCAGCTGGGAAAGAAGCCCTCCTCGACGTTCGAGCCCTCGCCGCTATTCCGGCGCGGGTGCGACTCGGAAAGGTCGGACACGAAGACCTGGAGGGGCACGTCACCCTCCTCCCGGATGATGTAGGGGAACATCTGCGCAAAAAATATGCAAGTCAGACCGGATAAGGAAGCTAGCCGGACAACGCGAGAACAAAAAAAGGAAAAAGAAGCGAACAAGTATACTCACCCGGGGCGCACGATTCTCGAGCGTGTAAGGAGCGATGCCAAACTTCCAATTGGAAGTGATCTTCTCCTTCATGATCATCCAGATCCACTCGTAGAGGTTGGCGAAGGAAGGGTCACGACAGGAGAGCCGGGTGGGGTCGAGCCGCCCGGAGTAGTAGCACATCTTGTGTGCTCGTTGCTGCAGGGGCATCATAAGACGGCTGGCCCAGCTCAGCGTCACATAAACGCCGGTTAGACCAGCCATCATCAACCCTCTCATTCGGTGGAGGAGCATGTCCGACTCCGCCTTGGAGCCGAAGACATTCTCCTCCCAGTGCACCCGGCTGGACTCGGTGTCCTGGAAGGCCGGGAGGTTCAGCCGGTCCTCTGATCCCAAGTTCCGTACATAGAAGTACGTCTGCTGCCATAGTTTGACAGTGTCATGCAGTTTGAACTTGGGGTAGCCGGTCTGCGACCGGCAATAGATCGAGGCACCGCCGCAGGCCACCAGCGGACCCTTGGCGAACTGCACTTGGGAACGAATTAGGAAGAGGTGGCAGAACAGCTCGAGATCTGGTTGGATCCCGAGATAGCACTCGCAAAAGGCAACAAAGTGGGCCAAAATGCCGATTGCGTTTGGCCCGTGATGGTGGAGGCGAAGATCAAAGTGGGCGAGAAAGGATAAGAAAAAGGCGCTGGCCAGAAAGGCCAGGCCACACACAAGATGCGCAAGAAAGACTACTCGCTCGCCGGCTTGCGGAGCCGGCGAGATCTCATCGGCCGGGGCCAGGCGGACCCCGACCTCACCGGCAGTCGGAAGGAGGCGCGACCGCCGGTACTTCTCCACCTGCGCCTCCATGACGAAGGAGACGCACCAGGCTCCCCTGCTCTCTGCCATGGCATTAGCGGCAGGGTGCGGCGGAGACAAGGAAGAAGAAAGGAAGGACGGCGGTGGAGCGACGGAAGAGTGACATTTGCCCATCGCTCTGGCGGGAAAAGGGCTAGCGGTGCTTGCGGAGGGGGCGGCGCGAGCTTGTCGCCGGCATGGAGGAAGAGCGGAGGCAGAAGAGGGAGAGGGTTGCAACGTCAAAGGCGAGAAGCACAAGGGCAAGTGACCAGTGGGGGCGGAGTGGCGCCTCGGCCTCTACTTAAAGGGGCCAGGGAGGCAAACAGTCGGCCTGCCACGTGGCGTCCCCCCTCGGCTCCAACGGCCTTCGGATCTTTGTGGCCACGCATCGCGCGCAGAAGATCCCAGCGCGGGAGGTGAGGCACCGGTGCCAGTTCCCGAGGAGACAACCGACACGACCCCACAACGCACGTCCCCCCACAACCATCATAATGCGTGGCTGACGTCAGTGATGACGCAGTCGGGCAGCTCAACCGCCAAATTCAACCGGGAAAATTTTCAAGACTGCGTTCCTCAATGGAAACATTGATGAAGAGTTGTATATGATGCAACCCAAAGGTTTTGTCAATCCTAAGGATGTTGATAAAGTGTGCAAACTTCAGCGTTCCATTTATGGACTGAAGCAAGCATCTCGGAGTTGGAACCTTCATTTTGATCAAGTGATCAAGAGCTTTGGATTTATTCCAAATTGCTATGAAGCTTGTATCTACAATAAAGTGAGTGGGAGCTCAGTGACATTTCTAGTACTATATGTGGATGACATATTGATTATTGGAAATGACATTGACATGCTTAACGATGTGAAGAGTTATTTGAACAAATGTTTTCCAATGAAAGACCTAGGGGAAGCTGCTTATATATTGGGCATCAAAATCTATAGAGATAGACAAAGACGCCTGATAGCTTTAAGCCAAAGTATATATCTAGAAAAATTTCTGAAAAGGTTCAGAATGGATAAGGCAAAGAAAGGTTCAGTGCCTATGTTGTCAGGTAAGATATTGAGCAAGGCTCAGTGTCCAGCTACGGTAAACGATAGAGAAGCTATGAGCAAAGTGCCTTATGCCTCGGCCATAGGTTCTATCATGTATGCCATGCTGTGTACTAGACCGGATGTGTCCAATGCTCTTAGTTTCACGAGCAGATACCAAAGTGATCCAGGAGTGGAACACTGGACAGCCGTGAAGAACATCCTAAAGTACTTAAATAGTGTTGGAGATATGCCCTAGAGGCAATAATAAATGTGGTTATTGTTATATCTTCATGTTTATGATAAATGTTTACATTCATGCTATAATAGTATTAACAAGGAAACATTGATACTTGTGTGATTTGTAAACTTAATTTGAAGTCCCTAGTATAGCCTCTATACTTCACTAGCTTGTTGGTTGATAGATGATTGTGGTTTCCCTATCATGAACATTGAGATGTTATCAACAACAAGATCATATCGTTAGGAGAATGATATGGTGGACATACTCCTATAGATAAGCGTAGCATAAAGATCAAGTCATTTCATTAGTTCAATTGCTATATGCTTTCTGATACATAGTAACCTAATTCCTTCGACCATGAGATCATGCATATCACCTTTACCGGATGGATGCTTTGATGACATCAAACACCACACCGTAACTGGGTGGTTATAAAGGTGGCATTGAGTGTTCGGAAAGTTTTGGTTGAGACACATGGATCAAGAGTGGGATTTGTCCATCCACATGACGGATAGATATACTCTGGGCCCTCTCGGTGGAATGTCATCCAATTAGCTTGCAAGCATGTGACTTGGTCACAAGGGATCACATATCACGGGAACGAGAAAAGAGTACTTATCAGTAACGAGGTTGAACTAGGTATGCAGAGATACCGACGATCATAACCTCGGATAAGTAACATATCGTGAGACAAAGGGAAATTGGTATCGTATGTAAGTGGTTCATTCGATCGCAAAGTAATCGTAGAAATATGTGGGAGCCATATGAATTTCCAGATTCCTCTATTGGTTATTGTTCGGAGAAGTGTCTCGATCATGTCCGCATAATTCACGAACCGTAGGGAGACACACTTAAGGATTCGACGTTGTTTGAGTAGTTATGGTATTATGAGAAAGAGACCGAATGTTGTTCGGAGTCTCGGATGGGATCCGGGATATCACGAGGTGATCCGGAATGGTCCGGAGAATAAGATTCATATAAGGAAAGTCCCGTTTCGGAGTTGCGGAATGATTCCGGTGTTTTCATCGGGAATGTTCTAGAAGGTTCTGGATTGTCCGGCACTCCGGGGGGGGGGGGGGGAGGGGTACATGAATGTGTCATTACTTATTGGAATGATTGCATCATGTACTAAGTGTTCTTGCTGTCCCAAATAAAGGATTAAATTGAATCCTAAAACAGAAAAGTCAAATGTCCAGTTTGAAAGTCAAACTGCCAAAACAAGAAACTGTGGGAAACAAGCAAGAGGAGTTGGAATCAACCTGGAGGAGGAGTAGGACTCCTCCAGGCCGGCGCCCAGCCCAAGGCCGAGTTGGGGAGGGACTCCCTCCCTCCCCTGGCGCGCCAAGACCCCCCTCCCATAAAAGGAGGGGCAGGGCTCCTCCTAGAGACACACAACTTTCACCTCTAGATCTCCGGTTTAGAGCCGTTTTGGATTAGAGCTTCTAATTGCTTTAGCCAATGGTTTAGAGCCTTCTAATTGGTTTAGAGCCTTCTAATTGGTGTGTCTAATTACTAGACCACTAATAGCCTCTCTCATAAGCTCCACCATACTCGCACCGGCTTAAGGCGAAGCCCTGCGGGATCTCCCCTCTACTTCCGGTACCACGCCGTTGTGCTGCCGGAATCGCGAGGAGAGTGCTACAACCTCCGCTGCCTGCTGGAACAAGGGAGAGGAAGGTCTTCGTCGAGTACCGAACGTGTGACCGACTACGGGAGCGCTGCCGGAACGTGGCGCCGGAAGGATCGTCTACACGATCTTGAGATCGGAAAGAGTACGACTACATCACCCACGAGAATCCGCTCTCGTTAAACGCTTTGGAATCTTCGAGGGTAAGTTATACCATCGACTCGTTGCTACAATCTAGTAGATAGATCTTGGCTTGTTTGTTTGTATGCGATAGAAAATTTTTGTTTTCCATGCTACGAACCCCTACAGTGGTATCAGAGCCGTGTCTATATGTAGATCTGTTGCACGAGTAGAACACAATGGTCATTGTGGGCGTTGATGCTTTTATTGTCGATTGCTTCTTGTGTACTTTGCATCTTGCGGTATGTTGGGATGAAGCGGCCCGGGCTAACCTTACATGACATCGTTCATGAGACTTGCTCCACGCATGACATGCAACTTGTATTGCATAAGTGGCTTTGCGGGTGCCTGTTTCTCCTAGCATAGTAAAGATCCAATACACAACGGGTGATTAACAATACTTGTGTCAACGTTGTGGTTCATGTTCGTAAGTTAGAACGACACTTATTGAAAGCCCCAAACCACGTAAAATATGCAAAGAAAGTAGAGGCGTCTAACTTTGTTTTGCAGGGGTGTGCAGTGATGTGATATGGCCATGATTGTGATTATATTTGATGTATGCAATGTTCCTTATTGTAAGTCGGCAACCGGCAGGAGCCATATGGTTGTCTTTAATTTATGTTAAGACCCGCGTGTCTATTCAAAGTAGTTGTAATAGTTGAAGCCGGTGGACGACAACCATGGAGAGGCGTCATTGACCTTGATGCAATGCCGGTGATGATGGAGATCATGTTCGTGCTTGAAGATGGAGATCAAAGCACAAAGAAGAAAGGCCATATCATATCACATATATATTGAATTGCATGTGATGTTAATCCTTTATGCATCTTGTATTGCTTAGTAGACGACGGTAGCATTATAAGATGATCCCTCATGCACATGAATTTCAAGTCATAAAGTGTTCACCCTTAGTTAGCACCGTTGCTAAAGCTTGTTGTTTTGAAGCACCACGTGATGATCGGGTGTGTTAGATTCCGCAAGTGTATACAACGTGGGCAAGCCAGATTTGCTCATGCGGAAACTAAGGTTTGATCTTGACGAGCCTAGCATGTACAGACATGGTCTCGGAACACGGATCACCGAAAGGTAAAGCATGAATCATATAGTAGATATGATGAACATGATGATTGTTCGCCATTGAAACTATATCAACTCTCGTGATGATCGGTGTTGATGTGGTGGATTTGGTTCGTGTGATCACTAAAACAATGTGAGGGATGTTGTTTTGAGTGGGAGTTCACCTAGTTTAATTACATTAATTAATTTGAACTCAATTTATCATAAACTTAGTCTAAACTATTGCAAATATGTTGTAGATCAATGGCAGCCCCTACCATCAATTTTAATGCGTTCCTAGAGAAAGAAAAGTTGAAAAACAATGGAAGCAACTTCGCGGATTGGTTCCGCAATTTGAGGATTGTCCTCACAGCTGGTAATTTGACCTATGTGCTGGATGCACCGCTAGGTGACCCACCTGCAGCTGATGCTCCCGATGAAGTAAATAATGTTTACCTCGCTCGGAAGAATCAGTACTCCATAGTTCAGTGTGCTATCTTGTATGGTTTGGAATCGGAGCTTCAGAAAAGGTTTGAGGATTCAGACCCATATGATATTGTCGAGGATCTCAAATTGATTTTTGAGACTCATGCGGCAATTGAAAGCTATGAAGCTTCTGAAAAGTTCTTTAACTGCAAGATGGAAGAAGGCAGCTCCGTCAGTGAGCATGTGCTTAAGATGTCAGGGCACGCAAACAAACTTCAAAGCTTGGGTATAGTGATTCCTAATGCTTTGGGGATTTACCGTGTCCTCCAATCACTACCACCAAGTTACAAGAACTTTGTGATGAACTACAACATGCAGAACATGAACAAGACGTTGCCAGAACTCTTTGCCATGTTGAAATCTGCAGAAGTGGAGATCAAGAAAGAGCACCAAGTGTTGTTGGTCAATAAGACCACCAAATTCAAGAAAGGCAAGTCTAAGCAAAAGGGACACTTCAAGAAGGGTGGTAAGAAAGCTACCACGCCGACGAAGAAGACCAGGGCTGGACCTAAGCCTGATACTGAGTGCTTTTACTGCAAGGGAGAAGGTCACTGGAAGCGGAATTGCCCAAAGTACTTGGCGGATTTGAAGAACGGCAACATCAAGAAGAAAGGTATATCTGATATACATGTTATTGATGTGTATCTCACTAGTACTCGTAGTAGTGCCTGGGTATTTGATACTGGTTCGGTTGCTCATATTTGTAACTCGAAACAGGTGCTGCAGAATAAACGGAAGCTAGTGAAGAACGAGGTGACGATGCGCGTGGGAAACGGATCAAAGGTTGATGTGATCGCGGTCGGGACGCTACCCCTTCATCTACCATCGGGATTAGTTTTATACTTAAATAATTGTTATTTGGTGCCTGCGTTGAGCATGAACATTATATCGGGATCTTGTTTATTGCGAGACGGTTACTTGTTTAAATCCGAGAATAATGGTTGTTCTATTTATATGAGTAATATGTTTTATGCACATGCACCTTTGATAGATGGTCTATTCTTATTGAATCTCGATAGTGGAAATACACATATCAACAACATTGAGGCTAAACGTTTGAAATCAAGCGATAATTCGACCTATATGTGGCACTGTCGTCTTGGTCACATCGGAGTGAAACGTATGAAGAAACTCCATTCCGATGGACTTCTTGAATCACTTGATTTTGAATCACTTGAAAGATGCGAAGCATGTCTGATGGGAAAAATGACTAAGACTCCATTTTCTGGTATGATGGAGCGAGCTACGGACTTATTGGAAATCATACATACCGATGTGTGTGGTCCAATGAGTGTAGCATCGCGCGGTGGTTATCGTTATGTTCTTACCTTCACGGATGACTTGAGTAGATATGGGTATATCTATTTCATGAAACATAAGTCCGAAACTTTCGAGAAGTTTAAGGAGTTTCAAAGTGAGGTAGAGAATCAACGTAACAAGAAGATTAAATTTCTACGTTCTGATCGTGGAGGTGAATATCTAAGTTACGAGTTTGGCGAGCATTTAAAGAAATGCGGAATACTTTCACAATTGACACCGCCGGGAACACCACAGCGTAATGGTGTGTCCGAACGTCGTAATCGAACTCTCTTAGATATGGTTCGTTCTATGATGTCACTTACAGATTTACCGCTATCATTTTGGGGTTATGCATTAGAAACAGCCGCATTCACTTTAAATAGGGCACCGTCTAAATCCGTTGAAACGACACCGTATGAATTATGGTTTGGGAAGAAACCTAAATTGTCGTTCCTTAAAGTTTGGGGATGCGAAGCCTATGTAAAGAAGTTACAGTCGGACAAGCTTGAACCCAAAGCGGAAAAATGCGTCTTCATAGGATACCCGAAGGAAACTATTGGGTATACCTTCTATCATAGATCCGAAGGCAAAATCTTTGTTGCCAAGAATGGATCCTTTCTAGAGAAGGAATTTCTCTCGAAAGAAGTGACTGGAAGGAAGGTAGAAATCGACGAGGTTGTCGAACCTTCTCTCGAAATTGCGAGTAGCGCAGCACCGGAAGAAGTTCCTGTGGTGCCTGCATCAATAAGAGAGGAAGCTAATGATGGTGATCATGAAACTTCGGTTGAAGTTGCTATAGAGCCTCGGAGGTCAACGAGAACTCGTACCACTCCAGATTGGTATGATTCCGTTATGAATGTCATGTTGGTGGACAACACCGATGACCCCGAGACATATGAGGAAGCGATGATGAGCCCAGATTCCAATAAATGGCAAGAAGCCATGAAATCCGAGATTGGATCCATGTACGAAAACCAAGTATGGACTTTGGTGGACTTACCGGATGGCCGGAAGGCTGTCGAGAACAAATGGATTTTCAAGAAGAAAACAGATGCTGATGGTAATGTTACTGTCTATAAAGCTCGACTTGTCGCAAAAGGGTTTCGACAAATTCAAGGAGTTGACTACGATGAGACTTTCTCACCGGTAGCGAAGCTAAAGTCTGTGAGGATTATGTTAGCAATTGCTGCATATTATGATTATGAGATATGGCAGATGGATGTCAAAACAGCATTCCTCAATGGAGACATTGATGAAGAGTTGTATATGATGCAACCCAAAGGTTTTGTCGATCCTAAAGATGCTAACAAGGTATGTAAACTTCAACGGTCCATCTATGGATTGAAGCAAGCATCCCGAAGTTGGAATCAACGTTTTGATAAGGTAATCAAAAGTTTTGGTTTTATACAAACTTATGGAGAAGCTTGTATTTACAAGAAAGTGAGTGGGAGCTCTGTAGCATTCTTAATACTATATGTGGATGACATATTGTTGATTGGGAATGATGTAGACCTTCTTAATAGTGTCAAGGAATATTTGAATAATAGTTTTTCAATGAAAGATCTTGGCGAAGCAGCTTACATATTAGGCATAAAGATTTATAGAGATAGATCGAAACTCCAAATATCATTGTCACAGAGTACATATTTGGACAAAGTTCTAAAGAGGTTTGGAATGGAAGAAAGCAAGAAAGGGTTCTTGCCCATGTTGCCCAATACGACCTTGAGTAAAACTCAAAGTCCGACATCGGCAGAAGATAGAGAAAGGATGAGTAAGACTCCCTATGCCTCAGCCATAGGATCACTAATGTATGCCATGCTATGTACTAGACCCGACATTGCATATGCTGTTAGTTTAACTAGCAGATATCAAAGTGATCCAGGAGTGGATCATTGGACAGCGGTCAAAAACATCCTTAAGTACTTGAGAAGAACTAAGGATATGGTTCTTTCTTATGGAGGTGATGAGCAACTCGTTGTTAATGGTTACACCGATGCTAGTTGGAACACAGATCCGGATGATTCTAAGTCACAATCCGGATACGTATTTATTTTGAATGGTGCAGCAGTTAGCTGGAGGAGTGCAAAGCAAAGCGTTGTGGCGAGATCTTCAACTGAATCGGAATACATGGCTGCTTCGGAGGCTTCACAAGAAGCGATATGGATGAAAGAGTTCATTACAGAGCTGGGTGTGGTTCCTAGTGCGCTGGACCCAATGTCTATCTACTGTGATAACATGGGCGCCATAGCCAATGCGCAAGAACCAAGGTCACACAAGAAGCTGAAGCATATCAAGCTACGTTTTCACGCTATTCGAGAACATATCCAGGATGGGGATATAAAGATTTGCAAAGTACACACAGATCTGAATGTGGCGGATCCGTTGACTAAACCTCTCCCGAGGGCAAAACATGACCAACACCAAACTGCCATGGGTGTTCGGTATATTACCATGTAATCTAGATTAGATGACTCTAGTGCAAGTGGGAGACTGTTGGAGATATGCCCTAGAGGCAATAATAAATGTGGTTATTGTTATATCTTCGTGTTTATGATAAATGTTTACATTCATGCTATAATAGTATTAACAAGGAAACATTGATACTTGTGTGATTTGTAAACTTAATTTGAAGTCCCTAGTATAGCCTCTATACTTCACTAGCTTGTTGGTTGATAGATGATTGTGGTTTCCCTATCATGAACATTGAGATGTTATCAACAACAAGATCATATCGTTAGGAGAATGATATGGTGGACATACTCCTATAGATAAGCGTAGCATAAAGATCAAGTCATTTCATTAGTTCAATTGCTATATGCTTTCTGATACATAGTAACCTAATTCCTTCGACCATGACATCATGCATATCACCTTTACCGGATGGATGCTTTGATGACATCAAACACCACACCGTAACTGGGTGGTTATAAAGGTGGCATTGAGTGTTCGGAAAGTTTTGGTTGAGACACATGGATCAAGAGTGGGATTTGTCCATCCACATGACGGATAGATATACTCTGGGCCCTCTCGGTGGAATGTCATCCAATTAGCTTGCAAGCATGTGACTTGGTCACAAGGGATCACATATCACGGGAACGAGAAAAGAGTACTTATCAGTAACGAGGTTGAACTAGGTATGCAGAGATACCGACGATCATAACCTCGGATAAGTAACATATCATGAGACAAAGGGAAATTGGTATCGTATGTAAGTGGTTCATTCGATCGCAAAGTAATCGTAGAAATATGTGGGAGCCATATGAATTTCCAGATTCCTCTATTGGTTATTGTTCGGAGAAGTGTCTCGATCATGTCCGCATAATTCACGAACCGTAGGGAGACACACTTAAGGATTCGACGTTGTTTGAGTAGTTATGGTATTATGAGAAAGAGACCGAATGTTGTTCGGAGTCTCGGATGGGATCCGGGATATCACGAGGTGATCCGGAATGGTCCGGAGAATAAGATTCATATAAGGAAAGTCCCGTTTCGGAGTTGCGGAATGATTCCGGTGTTTTCATCGGGAATGTTCTAGAAGGTTCCGGATTGTCCGGCACTCCGGGGGGGGGGGGAAGGGGTACATGAATGTGTCATTACTTATTGGAATGATTGCATCATGTACTAAGTGTTCTTGCTGTCCCAAATAAAGGATTAAATTGAATCCTAAAACAGAAAAGTCAAATGTCCAGTTTGAAAGTCAAACTGCCAAAACAAGAAACTGTGGGAAACAAGCAAGAGGAGTTGGAATCAACCTGGAGGAGGAGTAGGACTCCTCCAGGCCGGCGCCCAGCCCAAGGCCGAGTTGGGGAGGGACTCCCTCCCTCCCCTGGCGCGCCAAGACCCCCCTCCCATAAAAGGAGGGGCAGGGCTCCTCCTAGAGACACACAACTTTCACCTCTAGATCTCCGGTTTAGAGCCGTTTTGGATTAGAGCTTCTAATTGCTTTAGCCAACGGTTTAGAGCCTTCTAATTGGTTTAGAGCCTTCTAATTGGTGTGTCTAATTACTAGACCACTAATAGCCTCTCTCATAAGCTCCACCATACTCGCACCGGCTTAAGGCGAAGCCCTGCGGGATCTCCCCTCTACTTCCGGTACCACGCCATTGTGCTGCCGGAATCGCGAGGAGAGTGCTACAACCTCCGCTGCCTGCTGGAACAAGGGAGAGGAAGGTCTTCGTCGAGTACCGAACGTGTGACCGACTACGGGAGCGCTGCCGGAACGTGGCGCCGGAAGGATCGTCTACACGATCTTGAGATCGGAAAGAGTACGACTACATCACCCACGAGAATCCACTCTCGTTAAACGCTTTGGAATCTTCGAGGGTAAGTTATACCATCGACTCGTTGCTACAATCTAGTAGATAGATCTTGGCTTGTTTGTTTGTATGCGATAGAAAATTTTTGTTTTCCATGCTACGAACCCCTACAAATAGGACTAAAGAAATGTTCTTAGTCTATGGAGGTGATGAACAGCTCGTCGTAAAAGGTTACGTCGATGCTAGTTTTGACACCGGATAGGATGATTCTAAATCTTAGACAGGATACGTTTATATTTTGAATTGAGGAGCTGTGAGCTAGAGAAGCTGCAAGCAAAGCGTGATCGGAAGATGTACAGTAGAAGCGGAATACATGGCTGCTGCAGAAGCGTCAAGTGAAGGAGTTTGGATCAAGAACTTCATCACTGAGCTTGGTGTGGTTCCAAGTGCCTTGGACGCAGTGGAGATATTGTGTGACAACACTGGCGCCATAGCACTGGCTAAGGAACCAAGATATCATCCAAAGACCAAGCACATCAACCGCAAGTTTCATATAATTTGAGATTATATAACAGATGGAGATCTGAAGATTAGCAAAGTACATACGGATCTGAATGTCGCAGATCCGTTGACTAAACCTCTTCCACGAGCAAAACATGATCAGCACCTTAGTGCCATGGGTGTTAGATTGTTGCTAGATGTAAACTAGATTATTGACTCTAGTGCAAGTGGGAGACTGTTGGAATTATGCCCTAGAGGCAATGATAAAGATGTTATTATTATAATTCTTGTTCATGATAAAGTTTATATTCCATGCTAGAATTGTATTAAGCGGAAACTTTAATACTTGTGTGGTTTATGAACAACACCGTGTCCCTAGTATGCCTCTATGGACTAGCTTATTGATTAATGATGGTTAAGGTTTCCTAACCATAGACATGAGTTGTCGATTAATAATGAGATCACATCATTGGGAGAATGGTATGATGGACATACCCAAATCAAGCAGAGCAATTAGATCGTGTCATCGTGTTCATCTTTGCGAAGCTTTTTCTTATGTCAAATATTGTATTCCTTAGACCATGAGATAATGCAACTCCCTGGTATCGGAAGAAAGCTTTGAGGTCATCAAACGTCATCCTATGAGAGGGTGATCATAAAGGTGTCTCTCAGGTGATCGAAAAGTACTTGTTGGGTTGTATGTATCGAGATGGGATTTGTCCCTCCCAAGTCGGAGAGATATACTTCGGGCCCACTCGGTAATCGATATCAACACCGCTTGCAAGCACGTGGTTAAGGAGTTAATCACAAAGTGATATCGGATTACGGAACGACTAAAGTACTTGCTGTGAACGAGATTGAACTAGGTATGCCGATGCCGACGATCGAATCTCGGGCAAGTAAAATATCGCGTGACGAAGGGAATATGTATATGAGATTAATTGAATCCTGGCATCGTGGTTGATCCGATATGATCATCGATGAGTATGTGGGAGTCAATATGGGTTTCCAGACCCTGCTATTGATTATTGATAGAAGATCATGTCTGCATATTCTCGAACCCGCAGGGTCACACACTTAACGTGTCTCGACGCTAGGATAGAATGGATGATTGGTTTATGAGTTTTTTTCGGAGTCTCGGATAGTATCCGGGACATCACAAGAGGTTCCAGAATGGTCCGGAGAATAAGATTCATATAAGGCAAAGCAGTTTTTGGAGTTCGGAAGTGTTTCGGATTGTTCGGTATTGTACCGGAAGCTTCTAGAACCTTTCGGAGTGGGACCAACGTGGCCCCACTTGTCGGGAGGGGGCATGGGCCTACGAGGGAGTGCCCTGGACGCATTGGGACAGGGGCACAAGGCCCCATAGGCCCAGTCGGCCAAGCCCTAGGGGAAACTCTAGGGAGAGCTTCTAGAAGGAGGGGCAAAACTTGCCCCCCACTCCTCCCCCTTGGTCGCCGGCCCTAGGCTTGGAGGAGGGGCAAGGGGCAGCCGCCCACCCCTCTATATAAAGAGGTGGGGGCGCACCCTTCCCACACACCTCCTCAAGCCCTAGCCACCCTGCTGCCCTCCTCTCTCTCTCCCTCCCGACTGCGCGTAGGCGAAGCCCTGCCGCAGAAACTCTCCACCGTTTGCACCACACCATCTTGTTGTAGATCCAACCTATCTCTCCACCCCACTTGCTGGACCGAGGAAGGAGGAGACGTCGAGGTGCCATACGTGTGCATCTCTCGGAGGCATCGCCACTTGCGGTGTTGGATCGGATCGGATCGCGAGGAGGAGAAGCGAGTACGACTACATCAACCATGTTCTGTCGAACGTTTCGCTGTGTGAATCTTCAAGGGTATGAAGATCTCATCTTGTCAACACCCGGATTTTTCAATCCTAGATCCCTGTTATGCCATACATCGCAATCCCAGGATTACCATTTTTGCGAGACATAACAGAATTGGATACCATAGTACATCATCCATTACAAACGATACAAAGTTCTTACACAAATAGGGATCTCATGATCCAGTTCTTAATACAACATCAAGCAGCAGAATACGTAATAATAACGGTAGCGTAGGCGAAGCTCCATCTTCGGGGTCACAGGCAATGCTGACGATGGGAGATGATCCTAGTTGCCGTAACCTTCCTGGGGTCCATCTTCCAGGTACTCCTCTTCATAGTATGGCCATGGGAATAGCCAGGGACAAAGCCATGAGTACTCTTTAAGTACTCGCAAACTAATACTAACAGGTAAAAGGGGTTTTTGGATAATAGGACACTAGGCTCTAGGGTTGTTTTGCCAAAAGCCAGGTTTATCTCTACTAGGTTCCAAAGCTAGTCACAATTTTATAACTCCTAAATGGGATCTTGTAATCCAGGTCACAACTCTGTTGTGTTCAAGTCAAAGTCTCACTTCATTTCACAGGTCATTTTGAAAAGTCTAACGGTGGAACAGTATGGCCACTCCAACTGTCCATAACCGCGGACGTGGCTATTCGAATAGTTTGACACTCTGCAGAGATTGTACACTTTCACCACAACATTCGATACATCCGTCAGGAACAAATCCTGAATTCACCATACTCAGTATGCGGATAATCAATCCTAACCTTTCAATTACACGCCCTAGTATAAGCACCTCTCCTGTGAGTTTGGCCTCCCAACCATGACCACGGTCATCTTGGGTACTGCATAGGTGGACAATCTTCACAAGGTAGCCTCAGCTCAGACCTTGGCCGGGAGGGAACTAATACTAAGGGGTATAAGATTCCAGTCAAGCCCTACCCAATATTCGGGTATTGTGGTTGTACGATAAAATTGGAATGGTATCGCATCCAGACAACCATCAGTTTTAAAAAGGGCTAAGGCTCCTGCCTCAACATTTTTATCACCAGAATCATCAAGTGTTTGGAAACACATGTCCAAAACATTTCAATAGAATGATCCATCATTCCAAGGTTTTCATAACCATTTTTCCACCAAGTATTCCCATCTAAAGTTGATCAAGTTTTATGCTTAGCACTAGCATCTACAGGTGGGGGTGGTACTAACACTACTAGGAAAATGGTCGTCTGTGGCGCACCTAAAAGGCCCAT
The DNA here is from genome assembly GCA_910589765.1 of Avena atlantica. NCBI lineage: Eukaryota > Viridiplantae > Streptophyta > Magnoliopsida > Poales > Poaceae > Avena > Avena atlantica. The sequence goes on along the minus strand of OU342735.1, from coordinate 513,794,152 downwards.
CCGTGGCGCACCTGCAGTGCGCCACGGGCCTTGCGCTACGGCTATCTCTCAGCTGTGGCGCACTGCCTAGTGCGCCACGGTTGTGTAGAGATAGGCGTAGCGCACCCCCTAGTGTGCCACAGAAGTTTGGCGTGGTGCGCTACTCCTTGGATCTTCTGTGGCGCACTACCTAGTGCGCCACTAAACATCCATGGTGCGCTTTAGGTATAGTGCGCCACAGAAGGTAGACCATGTGCGCCACAGATGTATTTTTTGTTTTTTTTTAATTTCCAAGCCAGATTATATGCAATACAGATTATATACAATATTACAGCAGATATACACACACAGATACAAGATATACAATTATATATATAAATACTCGATATGAAAAACAAGATTGAAACAAATACATATAGATAAGTCTCATACATGAATACATAGTCCAAGTTACATTGTTTTGATCATGTTACTAAGTAGTAGTTGGTGACATGCGAATACATGTGTCGATCGAACAAGTTAGAGCTCGGAAGCTCGCCTAGACATCTAAACTAGCTAGCTAGACACAAACGCGGGATAAATAACCAAAGAAGATAAGCATGATCACCGCCGCGACGAAGGTGTAGGTCTTCATCCGGTTCCTTGTCCTAACTCCCGCTAGATAACGCGTGTATCTATCTTCCGCCTCCGCCATAGTGTTGTACCCTTTGTAGCTATTGCCGCTGAAACGGTGCACCTGTCTCCGGCAGTCTTCCCAATCATCGTAGACTCCGGGAACCCGTCCCTTGTACACGACGTACCACGTCATCTACAAGTTGACAATAATAACTAACCGGTGATTGAAAAAACATGTATAATTAAAGTCGCATATGAAGATACACTTATAGAAAGTACTCTTAAATCAAAAAGAGCAAACTCAAAAAGCATGCCTCATATATAACTAGCTAGGTCGTTGGACACAGGAATATGCTTATGACGGGACTGTTAGCCAAGTAGGATGCACAATTCCTGGACTTTTGCATATCACAAGGCTAACAATCCCGTCATAGCACATTCACATATATATTGTGCCACGACATTTCAATCATCGGCATATTCTCGAAAAAGACAAAAATAACTCGAAAAGCATGCCTCATATATAACTAGCTAGGTTGTTGGACACAGGAATATGCTTATGACGGGACTGTTAGCCAAGTAGGATGCACAATTCCTGGACTTGTGCATATCACAAGGCTAACAATCCCGTCATAGCACATTCACATATATATTGTGCCACGACATTTCAATCATCGGCATATTCTCGAAAAAGACAAAAATAACTCGAAAAGCATGCCTCATATATAACTAGCTAGGTCGTTGGACACAGGAATATGCTTATGACGGGACTGTTAGCCAAGTAGGATGCACAATTCCTAGACTTGTGCATATCACAAGGCTAACAATCCCGTCATAGCACATTCACATATATATTGTGCCACGACATTTCAATCATCGGCATATTCTCGAAAAAGACAAAAATAACTCGAAAAGCATGCCTCATATATAACTAGCTAGGTCGTTGGACACAGGAATTGCTTATGACGGGACTGTTAGCCAAGTAGGATGCACAATTCCTGGACTTGTGCATATCACAAGGCTAACAATCCCGTCATAGCACATTCACATATATATTGTGCCACGACATTTCAATCATCGGCATATTCTCGAAAAAGACAAAAATAACTCACACTTGTCGTCCGAGAACCAAAGAGTAAGCAAAAAAACAAAGTAAGCGGTGATTCATAAACCTAATAAGATAAGTACACTTGTCGTCCACACACACACAAAGGTCATCTATAGTTTGCAACTACAACTAGACCAACATCAAGCCTTCTGGCTCGGCTTAGGGAACGGGAGGATGCCCTGCCTCGTCATGAACTTCCTATAGTCACCCTGCATCTCTAGGCGATCTTCTATGTCACGGTTATTCGGGATATTTCCTCCGTAGAAGATCCCCCCCGAAGTCATGACATCGCGAAAGATGATTGCCCCAAACTGCTGCTGGATGCGATACATCTCTTGTCTAATATCCGAATCATTGATCTTGGCCTTTGCTTCGGCCCACTGTTTGAGATGATCTGGCAGCGTAGAATTCTGCTGGTCAAGTAGGAACGCCCTCATGTGATGGAGTGCGTAGTAGGCTTCCTTCTTACTGTTTTCCGGCTGCTTCACGCAGGGGAACTCTGTTACGTGGTTGAAGTGCCTGCCGAACTTGACCTTCTTACGCACGAAGCTGGTGCCTTCCGTCGAGGCAAAGCCAGTGAGAGCATCATCCAGAACTTCCTTGATCTTGTCGTAGTTTTTCTTCTTTTCTCCAGCTGGCCAGGGCGGTGCTCATCTTTGTGAGGGCGGATTTGTTTACTTCGTTCCCATGATAATTTGTGTTCTGATACTTAGCGGGGAACTTGTATCTTGCGTGCAGCTTCTCGAAGAGTAGTGTGCGCAAGTGGCCATTATCTTTATGCCGGAGATTCTCGGTGTTGATCGAGATGGTTGTCCGGGTGATCGCCGCCACTTGCCCACCGTACCCTTTGACGACAAGGGCGGGCTCCAAAGGAACCCCTGATGGGCTCACTTCGGTAATTTCCTCCCTGACCGTGCCGACCGTGTTCGGGCGCCGGTCCTTCGGCTTCTTCTTCTTAGGAGGGTTGCTACCACTCCCTGTGCCCTCGCCGCCATCAGTGGTTTCATCGTCCGCCGTTCCTTCGGCTTCTTCCTCCGCGTCTTCCATCTCATCATCCTCGCTCTCCGAAGGATGGTATTCTTCATCGTCTTCTAGACGCTGGGCCGCCTCCCATAATGTCAATTGTTTATTCGGAGGTCTGAGTTCTCCTTCAGCGCTGATGCGCTTAGAACATCCAGCCTCGTCGTTGTCACACATCTTTGCACTAATAAAAAACAAATAATTGGTTAAATGCACGGAAAAATCCGGCATGACCTTTGCTAATTTTCTTAAACTAGGAGTGCCCGATTTCTGCCGAAACGGAAGTTAATCAACATTCCGGCAAAAATCGGGAATCATTTCATACAAGAACCTGCATTCAAAAAGAACAAGTTCCATTCCTGGTTTTCCATAAGGACCAAACCACAGAAGCAACACCTACTGCTACCAAACTTCACAGAATAAAATGGCACCATGTTCGAATGTTTTCAGGAATATATTATTACAGAACACTAAAAGGCACACTTGTTGGGCAATGACTGTAGATTATGAATAAAAGGAAACATAAAAGCAAAAGGTCCTTAAATTTGGCATTCCATCCCTGGATCCATCTATCTATTCCTTGGCCACTCAGCGAATGCAAAATGTAAAGCAGATATTTCTCAGAACTTGCTAATAGATTTTTAAGTCCAAAGAAAGAAGTTACCATCTGAACCAAAAGGTACTCAAACAACATTAGTGCCTAAACTGTGCTGGCATTCATATATAAAATTTTCAGCAGTTTCATAAACCAAGGAAATTAAGTTCAGAACATAAACAGGCGAGTGCCTTCAAATCAGGTAAGTAACCAATGTTCTATGAATTGTTAAATTTATTTCATCAGAAAAAGAGAAGTGGCAGTGTAAAATATGACAAACCTTATCTTCAATTCTCAATTTTTCAAGATAACCTAAAATATGACAAACCATATGTACCCACACATTAATATTTCTATCAAATAAAATCAAGGAAAATGACTCCTAAAGTAATCTGCCTAAGTCTTGGTCTAATTCGTTCGCCAGTTTCTGCATCTTCTTCAGTAAAATTCTAGAGTTTTATCTCAAATTTGGGGAGAGACCTACTGAACCCTAACCATGGCCTGCAGAGAGAGGGGAGAGAGAGGGAGAGAGGGAGAGAGGGAGAGAGGGAGAGAGGGGAGAGGCGATGCTCACCTCTGACGGGCGGACGACGACGGGCGAACGACGGAGTGCGACGACGGAGTGCGACGACGGCGGCCTCCACCTCCTGAGACGCGGCGGCTGCCCCTCCTCGGACACGGGCCTCCTCCTGAGACGCGGGCCTCCTCCTGAGACGCGGGCCTCCTCCTGAGACGCGGGGAGCCCTCCTCCTCCTCAGACGCGGCGGCGGCGGATCGAGAGCGGCGGCGGCAGATCGTGCTCGATTGGGCTGAGAGATGGAGAGATGGGGATGAGAAGTGAGCGGGGACGGGAAGAAGAAGAGGAGGCACGCGCTGTTATAACTAAACGGCCTTTAGTCCCGGTTCGTGGCTCCAACCGGGACTAAAGGTGCATACGTCCCGGTTGGAGCCACCAACCGGGACCTATAGTCCAATTTTCAGCAGCTGAAGGGGCGCGCACGCAGGGGGCTCTTTCGTCCCGGTTGGTGGCTCCAACCGGGACGTATTCCCCTGTTTTCAAATTTTTTCAGTTATTTTCTCTCTGTTCCCGCCTTATTTTTTATTTTGGGGTTTAAATTTGTAATGTTTTTTAAATGATAATTACTTTGGAATTTAGAAAAACTTTAAACATAAAAGGTGTTTGGATTTGAATAACTAATTCGAAACCATTTTCTGTTTTGAAAAATAATTAATGTAACCATTTAAACTACGAACCATTTAAAATTAATAATGAAATAACTTATATTTTTTAAATATTAATTTGGAATTTAGAAAAACTTTAAACATAAGAAGTGTATGGATTTGAATAAATAATCCAAAACCAATTTATATTTTTAAAAAATAATTAATGTAACCATTTAAAATTAATTAACTTATATTTTTGCATATTAATTTGGAATTTAGAAAAACTTTAAACATAAAAAGTGTTTGGATTTGAATAAATAATTCAAAACCATTTTCTGTTTTAAAAAACAATTAATGTAACCATTTAAAATATGAACCATTTACAATTAAAAATGAATTAACTTATATTTTTTAATATCAATTTGGAATTTAGAAAAGCTTTAAACATAAGAAGTGTATGGATTTGAATAAATAATCCAAAACCATTTTCTATTTCTAAAAAATAATTAATGTAACCTTTTAAAATGAATTAACTTATATTTTTGAATATTAATTTGGAATTTAGAAAAACTTTAAACATAAGAAGTGTATTGATTTTTGAATATTTTTGAGATGAACCGGTTGGGCTAGCGTTTACAATATTACAATCTTTTTTGACCACGCGTTTACAATATTTTAAACAAAATACTTTGTTCATGAATATTACAATCTTTTTTGACCACGCGTTTACAATATTTTTTGAGCTAGCGTTTTACAATCTTTTTTCCCTTCTTTCTCGCGGTTGAATAATTTAGCCCCGGCACTTTAATGTTTCTTCTTTCGAACGGGCTACCTTTTTTGGGTAGGGTTGTCCTTTTTCTTCTTGTGATGTATGTTGCTGCATCGTAGTCGTCGTCATCTTCAATCTTTGGATCGCCGTACTGGTCGAAGTCTTGCTCGTTGGCGACTCCATCCATTCCGATGATGTTTCTTTTTCCTCTCCTCACGACAACACGGCTAGGCTTTGTCGGGTCGGTAATGAAAAAACATTGGTCCACTTTGGTAGCCAGTACCCACGGTTCATTTTTCGCGGCCACGTTTGCACCGGCGGCCTTGGATTTGGCTGCTTCGGGTATAACCATGGTTGTGAAATACCGGTCTTCTCTTTCGACGCTCTTTGCCCATCTGACACGGAACATCGGCACCTTTTCTCCACAGTAGTCCAGCTCCCAGATCTCCTCGATTCTTCCGTAGAATCTTTCCTTCACGTTGTCATCGGTGTAGAATTCCGACGTTACGCCTGAGTTCTGATAATCACACTTGTTGTCCTTTTCCTCCGTGTAGAATGTGTAGCCGTTGATATCATACGCCTGATAGGTCACCAGGTTTTGCATCGGTCCCTGCGACAAGGTGAATATGATCTTTTCCGTGTCAGAAGAATGCGAGCGCGGGGGATTATCAAGGAGCGTCTGCCTAAACCAACGCGTGAAATCTGAGTTGTGCTCTTTGATTATTTCTCCCTGCGTCCTCTGTATGCCCCGGTCACTGTACTTCTTCTCGATTAAACTTTTGTGCTTCTGTACCCAAGGATCGACCAGTTCTAAATGCTGTAGCGCGACGAGGTTTGCTCGATCAAAGTCTGCGTGTCGAAAATCGAAGTCTGCATGCAGTATGCGACGACCCTCTCGGTGACCAGATCTGTCGAGCTTGCCAAGGTGTCTGTTGACGGGAAGACCGACAGGGTTCTCGATGTCTAGATAATTCGTGCAGAAAGAGATGCACTCTTCGGCCAGAAAGCCCTTGGCTATGCTTCCATCTGGACGGGACCTGTTGCGAACGTATCCTTTGATGTGTCCGTTCATCCTTTCGAACGCCATCATGCTGCGGAGAAACATCGGCCCGAGTTGTACGATGTCCTCCACGACATGGACCAGCAGATGCACCATAATGTCGAAGAATGCGGGTGGGAAGTAGACCTCAAGCTCACATAGTATCACCACGATCTCCTCCTGTAGCCTTCCGAGCTGATTCAAGCCAATCGACTTCCTAGAGATGACGTCGAAAAACTTGCATAGGCCAAATAACGTTTCACGGACGTGCTCGTCCATTATCCCTCTTAGTGCGACCGGAAGTACCTGCGTCATTAGCACGGCACAGTCGTGAGACTTCATGCCACTGAACCTCTGCTTCGCCTCGTCTAGGTATCTGCTTATCTTGCCCGCGTAGCCGTAAGGAAATTTGACTCCTAGAAGGCACTTGAAAAACTGTTTGATCTCATCCTGGCTTAGAGTGAAGCAAGAAGGAGGGCAGTAATATTCGTTCTTCTTGAACTTTTTACCCTTCCGACGACCTTGTGTCGTCTCCGACTCATGATCATCGTCATCTTCCTGATCATCAGGAGTAGTGCGTCCTCCATGAAGCTCCTTCCGGATACCCAAGCATATCAGGTCGTGCCTTGCTTTCGGACCATCTTTCGTCCTATCTGGCATGTTGATTATGGTGGCGACCAGACTCTCGCACACGTTTTTCGTGATATGCATGATGTCGAGGCTATGAGGCGTGCGGAGAAACTTCCAGTATGGCAACTCCCAGAAAACAGACCTTGTTTTCCATACCTTCATCAGCGGCTTGTCTTGTTGCTGCCTCTTTCGCTTCTTTCCAGGCTTAGGACAATCTTTCCAGTTTTTCAGCAACTCTTCCACTTCTTCGCTGCTCCTACGCTCTGGGATTCCTCGGGTCTCTGATTTGCCATCGAACAGGTCTCCACGTTTTCTCCATGGATCATTCTTGCCGAGCCACCTCCGGTGCGCCATGAACACGGTTTTCGATGACCCTGGATCTTTCTCTAGTTGGAGATAGCTTGTGTTATCCATGCACCTAACGCATGCGTAGAATCCTTGGATAACCTGCCCCGAGATATACCCGCAACCTGGATAGTCTTGCACCGTAGTGACCAACGCGGCTCTCATAGTGAAATAATCTTGTGCGACAGCGTCGTAAGTATTGGCTCCAGATTCCCATAACGTGGCTAGCTCCTCTTTCAACAGCCCGAGATACAGATTGATGTCGGTACCAGGTTGTTTCGGCCCTTGAATTAGCATACTCATTTGTATGTACTTCTTATTCATGCACAGCCATGGAGGGAGGTTATACATCCATACAAACACGGGCCAAGTGTTGTGCGTGCTGCTCTGGCTTCCGAACGGATTGAGTCCATCGGTGCTCGCACCAAGCCTGATGTTCCTCGAATCTCCACCGAATTCTGGGAATTCGAGGTCCAATGCTTTCCACTGGCTAGCATCTGAAGGGTGCGTCAGCAGCTCATCCTTTTCGGGGTCATCATCGTCATCTCCTGGCTTCTTCCTTTCCGCATGCCATCGCATGAGCTTCGCTTCCTTAGGGTCCGCGAAATAGCGCTACAGACGAGGAGTGATAGGAAAGTACCATACCACTTTTCGAGGTGCTTTCTTCCCTTTCTTGTATCGACTCACGCCGCACACCGGACATGTGGTTTTCTCCGCGTCCTCGCCCCGATAAATGATGCAATCGTTGATGCATACGTGATATCTAACATGCGGTAGATCGAGAGGACAGACGATTTTCTTGGCATCCTCGATACTAGTTGGACATGTGTTCCCCTCCGGGAGACGATCGTGCCAGAATGCCATCATATCGTCGAAGCTTGCGTCGCTCAATTTGTGCTTTGCCTTCATCTCCATAGCCTTGAGCGTTACATTCAACCGGGTATCATCGGGCCTGCATCCTTCATACAATGGAGTAACCGCGTCTTTCTCAAGTTGCGCAAGCTTGGCTTTCTCTCTAGCGGCAGCCCTGGCGTTACTCGTCTGCTTGAGAAGCAGCTCTTGCACATAAGGGTCCCGCACCCAGCCTGACGTTGTTCCATCGTCGTCTGCTCCTCCGGCATCTAGATCATCATCATCCCGGTCTGCTTCCGCACCTTCACCATCTCCAGGAGACTCTTCATCATCTCGCCCGTTCTCGCCGTGATGATGATCATCGTCATGTTGGCCACCTTCTTCACCGTCTCCATCATCTACGCCATCGCTTATCCAACGAGTGTATCCATCCATGAAACCATGGCGGAGCAGGTGCGCCTGCAGATTCCCGGAATCTGGGTCGATCACCTAGTTGAGTTTGCATCTTCTACACGGACATCTTATATCTGTCTTGTTATTTCGTATCATGTCGGCCGTCGCACATTTCAAAAATCTAGCCACAATGCCTTCGCTCATTATGCGGACCATTTTTGCCTGCACGATGTACACGGTACAATTTTGAAGTCTATTAGAACCACATAATGAATGCATGCATGCAATGGTCGATAGAAAATTTCGGCATGACCTATCCTAAAATTAGGACCTTTGCGAAATGCCAAAGTCTTGCCAAAATGGAAATGAATCAACATTTTGGCAAAACAAATGGCAACTTGTTCACATACAAACACAAGAGAGAGAGAGACCGATCCATACACACATGAACATATCATTATCCTCTCCATACACACATGCATGAGCATCATCGATACTCTCCATATACACACACATATGACCATCGATCCTCTCCACACATACACACATCATGAGCATCGATCATCTACATACATATGAGCACATGCATCATCCATATACACATGAACACATCCTTACATGGACAACTTACCGAGATGAGAGACCGATCGCGAGAAAGATGGAAAGGAGAGGTGCGCGCGTCGACCGGAGAAGGAGATGAGATACCGGAGACCTCCTCTATTACTTATGTAACATCCAAAGCAAGTTTTACATGCTAAAAATGGTGAATGGGTGGAGAAATTGAGGTGGGAAGGAGAAGATCCCGAGTAGATCTAAGGAGGAAGAAGAAGGGGAAAGTGAAGTGTGGGGTGGTGATGTGTGGTCACACATGTGCACATAAAGTGATGTCCTAAAAAAATCGACACATCCGTGGCGCACACGGCCTTAGTGCGCCACAGAGAGTAGAAACAACTGTGGCGCACTAGGCCATGTGCGCCACAGATGTTCCTACTCCCAGTGGCGCACTAGGCCGAGTGCGCCACAGAAGTGTGTGGCCGTTTCACAGCAGAGGGGAGCGTGCGCTTAGGCGTAGCGCACCCCCCCCATGTGCGCCACAGATGAGACTAACAACCGTGGCGCACATGACCGTAGTGCGCTACAGATGTTTGGCGTGCGGCCAACAGGCCCCTGGCCCACACACATCTGTGGCGCACTATAGTCATGTGCGCCACGGTTGTTCTAGTTACTAGTAGGGCACTGCCCACTGGTGAGCCACGCCTGTTTTAGCCGTGGGGCACTTCAACCATGTGAGCCACGGATGTGTTGATTACCTATAGCCGTTTTCCTAGTAGTGTAATGAGGGGTGGTAACTAGTGGGGTTTCAACTGAGTACAACCTTATATCTTAGGCTGATATCAAGGTTTCTAGCTTAGGCCAAATTTTATGCTCTTTATGCAACCTTCAGCACAACTGTCTAGTATCTACCAAACTCTTAGGTAGCCTCTAAGTAAGCTTTGATAAAGAAATAAAGTAAGAAGCTTGCCATAAAACTAGGATTGGTTTAACAAGTAGGTAGGATCACAGGTATGGGTTTGTGGCATCAGTAGGGTATCTTGCAAGTGTTAGCTTGCATCAATATCAGTATAAGCTTGCATAGGTATAGTATCTTGCAAGTGTTAGCTTGCCTTGTGCAGAGCAGTGGTTGAGGTTCTCCTCGGCTTCCTCTTCGTAGTATCCTCCTTCCTCCTCGTAGTATCCTTGGTCGGTACTAGCGTCTATGAATAAGTACGAGGTACACAATCACCAAACAATACTTAACTACTTGCAATCATTACACACAAGGGTCCTATGGATGATCTAGCATCATACCTAACATTACAAGATTAAGGCTTGACTTAATTTCTTTTATTTTTAGAAAAGTAATTTCTACTCATTGAAAACTACTTAAGATTTAATATTCTCCAAACCAAATATGGGATCATGTTGACACATGTCATCACCACATATTGTAGTCCATGGGAATGTGATTTAAAGTGGTGTCACAATTTAATAAGGTTTTACCCTTTTATTTTAATTAATTAAAGTGGCTAGAAATGCTTATGTAGCATTCTTTTATTCCTTGAACATTATTTCTGCAAGTAAACCTATATATTTTTATATATTCTGAAAGGTATGGTTAAATATGATTTTTGAGAGTTGGAATCAACTCAAAAGCTTTTATGGTTTAAATTTGAAAAATGTTTGAATGCAGAAAAGCTTCTGCCTTGTTATTTTTGCTATGGGTGATTTACAGATCCAAATGACTTGAATCCAACGGGCTTGGATTAAGCATTCACAGATCTTTCCAACAAAATTGGTTTCATACAATTTGGTGCACTGAATCGATCTGGGTTGATTTTTGAAGTTGGGTGCTCAAGTGTGTTTGAAAAGAAATAGAAAAGTTTTAATTTGAATTGCTGGGCTGCGCGGGAAATTATAACGGGCCGGCCTGCTAAGCACAGGGCTCCCGCGGGCTGCTTAAGTGGGTGTCCCCACTCGTCAGTGACACGGGGCTGGGCGAAGCGGTATGGGGCAACGTGGATCGTTCGATCTAGTTCTAATCTAACGGCTGAGGGTCATCGTCGATGCGAGACAGCTCCGGCGAGAATGAAACCTAGCGCGGCCAGTGAGGGGTGCTGGGGGCTTACCGGGGTACGGGCGAGGGTCGGAGAGGCGGGCGAATGACGAAGTCGACGACGGCGAACCTCCTGGTACTGGTGGCTTCTCCTGGGGCGGCTCCAATCGCTGGCTCCCTTCTTCTCCGGCAGCGGCAGGCTCCAGTGAAATTCCGGCGAGGTGGTGCTCAGCTTGCTCTAAGAATGGTGTGGCACGGTCAGTGAGGAGAGGGGAGTAAGATGGTGTGAAGAAATTGTGCGGGGGTGGCCTCTATTTATAGTCGAGCGAGGGGACCGTCGGGGCGCACGGTGAGCTCGTCGGGGGCGACGTTACAGGCGGCTAAAGGCATGGGCAAGGGTAGGGGACGGTGCTATGTCTCCTGGCGATGCTCAACGACATGGTCGCGAGGCATGGGGCGGTTTGGTTTGGTCTGGAACGGGCGGTGCTCTGCGCGGCAGAGGCGGCGTCTTCGACGGCGGGCGGTGGCTGTATGGCACGGGGCGGCAAACGGGGATGTCTGGCGGTCTCCTGGGTCGGTGGTGATCGTGTGTGCACACGGCGAGGGCGGCGCGCGGTCTGTGGATGCTGGTCGAGGATGGCGCGCTGGCGCACGCTCGGCATGGTCTGGGCACGGCTTGTGCGCGTGGTCCAGGGCTTGGCAACGCTCGCGGCTGGGACAGGCAGTGGCGGTGGACGGTGGGCTGCCTCCCAGACATGCTGGCTAGTCTTGCTGCTGCTCCTAGCTTGCTGTCCACAATGGGGTGACATGGGGGTGCTCGGGTGTTCACCATTAATGGCAATGGCAAGCTCACAGGGGTGCTAGTGTTGGGCTAATCTTTCTAGATGATCTACTGAGGTGTGTGTGAGCTAACTAGGAAACAAGTTAGGCAAGAATCACTGCACACTATAGTGTTTGATGTTTTGTTTGATTTGTGTCTGCAACCTGTTTGATGAAATGGCCGCATGAAATCAAGTTTTGAATTTTGAAATGATTTTTGGTGGGTTTGCTAGATTGGTGCCGGTGAGTCTACAGATGCTTGGGTTTTGAAAGTTGAGCTTGTTTGAGTGGGTTTTGAAAAAGTGGGATCTTCCCATATGAAGAAGATTCAATTTTGAATTGTCATTTAAACTATGCATTTGAAAGTTTCTGGATGATCACAAAGTGGGACTTGATACCTTGTTATGAGTACATTCAAGGGGTGCAAAGATCCAGAAAAGTTTCTGTTAGGTTTTGAAAGTTTGAGACAGCCAAAGTAGGCATGGGAGTTAAATTGGTCAAAATGACCATTCACTTAATATATTTGTTTTGATTTACTTGTCTTTAGGAAAAGTGTGGGAAATGTTTTAGATGATGTTTATTTCACCTAAGAAACATTTTACAAGCAATGGATCACACAAACAAGGTGGTTTTTAAAGAACTTAAAAATCCATACATTTACATATGCATGCATTCATGGGTTTACTTAGAAAAGTTTTTGTTAGCCCTAAACTTGATGATTAGTGTTTTGATGATCTAAGTTTGATATTTTTGGGATGTTACACATCTACCCCCCCCCCCCTCGTTGTTTGCATCTCCTAGATTAGATCTTGGCTTCCCCGTTCGCATCCGTAATTTTTTTTTGATTTACTATGCTGCGAAACCCTTCAGTGGTATTAGAGCTAGATCTATGCGTAGATGTGTTTCACGAGTAGAACGCAACATGCTTGTTGCGGGCGTTGATGTTTTCTGTTGCAAGCCTCTTGTTTGTGTACTTCTTATGACGCGGGATAGTGAGATCGAAGCGGTCCAGGCCAACTTTACGCGACCTCGTTCGCGAGACCGGCTCCGCACTTGACGTGTGGCTTGTTCCACACATGCGGCTGGTGGATGCCATTTTCTCTCACTATAGTTGTCATGGGATTTACACCGGAGTTTGGCAACCATAATATCACCGTTGTGGCTTTCCGTAGGTAAGAATCGTTCTTAGCTTGTTACTCCCATAAGCCACGTAAAACATGCAACAACAAAGTAGAGGCGTCTAACTTGTTTTTTGCAGGGAGTGTTTCTGTGATATGGTATGGCCCAAGATGTGATGTGTATGTTGTATGCAATGATCATGTTTTGTAATGTTTCACGACTTGCATGTCGATGAGTACACAACCGGCAGGAGCCATATGGTTGTCTTTATAATTGTGTATGACCTGTGTGTCAACTTCTTATACGCCATGTAATAGCCTTACTTTATTGCTAAGTAGTTAGCAATAGTTGTAGTTGCTATTCGTGGTGGAGGCAATCATGGTGGAGTGATGGAGATCATTGCGCGGAGAATGGCTATACCATGTCACATAAAATTATATGTATGTGATGTTTATCCTTTTATGTATCTTATTATGCTTAGATCGCGACAGTAGCATTATAAGATGATTCCACACTTAAAGATCAAGATAAACTGTGTTCTCCCCATGTATGCACCGTTGCGAAAGTTCGTCGTGTTCAATCATCACGTGATGATCGGGTGCTATAAACTCTACGTTCACATACAACGGGTGCAAGCCAGTTTTGCACACGCGGAAATACTTGGGTTTGACTTGACGAGCCTAGCATGTACAGACATGGCCTCGGAACACACGAACCGAAAGGTTAAGCATGAGTCATATGAATGATATGATCGACACTTTGTTGCCCACCATTGAAACCACATCTCTTCTCGTGAAGATCGGATTAGGTGTGGTGAATTTGGATCGTGTTCACTAAACAACTTGAGGGATGTTGAATTTAGTGGGAGTTCATCTAGTAATATGATTAAGTTGAACTAGTTATCATGAACATAGTCTAAATTGTACTTGCAAATTTTGTAGATCAAATGGCTAAGTCTAACTTCAACTTCAACGTTTTTGCTGAGAAAGAAAAGCTTAAGAACAATGGGTCTAACTTCACCAACTGGTTCCGCAATCTCAGAATCATTCTCTCTGGCGGACAAAAGGACTATGTCCTTGAGAAAGCGCTAGGTGACGCCCCTGCTGTAGATGCACCGGCTGATGAGAAAGTTGTTTATCAGTCGCGCAAAGATGATTATGGTGTGATTAAGAGCACCATGTTGTTTGCTATGGAATCGGACCTTCAAAATCGTTTTGAAGATTTCCCCGGGCCCTTTGAGATCCTTGAGGAACTAAAAACTATGTTTCAGAATCATGCCCGTTCTGAGAGATATGAGATCTCTGAGAAATTCTTTAACTGCAAGATGGAGGAAGGGAGTTCCGTTAGTGAGCACGCCATTAAGATGTCGGACTACACTCAACACCTTGAGCAACTAGACTGCAAGATTCCAGAGGAGCTCAAGATTGATAGAGTTCTGCAATCACTCCCTCCTAGCTACAAAGGTTTTGTAGTTACTCATAATCAGATTGGTTCCACTGATACGATCACCGAGCTCTTCGCTAAGCTGAAAGCTGCGGAGGTGGACATCAAGAAAGATAATCATGTGTTGATGGTCAACAAGCCCCCCAGCTTTAAGAAAGGTAAGGGTGCAAATAATCCCTTCAAGAAGGGCAGCGGCAAGCGCGTTGCCCCTGCTGAGAAGAAGCTCAAGTCTGGACCTAAGCCGGACACTGAGTGCTTCTATTGCAAGGACAAGGGTCACTGGAAGCGCAACTGTCCGAAGTACTTATCTGACAAGAAGGCTGGAACCATCAAAGGTATATTTGATATACATGTTATTGATGTTTTCCTTACTAGCCCTCGTTGTAGTGCATGGGTATTTGATATTGGTTCAGTTGCTAATATTTGTAACTCGAAACAGGAGCTACAGAATAGACGACGGCTAGCAAGGGATGAGGTGACGATGCGCGTTGGCAACGGATCAAGAGTTGATGTGATGGCCGTCGGCACGCTCTCCTTAGTTTTACCTTCGGGATTAGTTTTAAACCTAAATAAATGTTATTATGTACCTGCGTTGAGCATGAACATTATATCTGGATCGTGTTTATTGCAAGACGGTTATTCATTTAAATTGGAGAATAATGGTTGTTCTATTTATATGAGTAAGATCTTTTATGGTCATGCACCTGCTTTGAATGGTTTATTTCTTCTGAATCTCGAAAGAGATGAAACACACATCCATAACATTGAGGCTAAGAGGTGCAAGGTAGATAGTGATAATACTACTGAACATCGCAGGTCGACAAGATCGTGTGCCCCTCCTGAGTAGTACGGCAACCCTGTCTTAACTGTCCTGTTAGTAGATGACAGTGAACCTGCGAACTATGAGGAAGCGATGATGAGCCCAGACTCTGAGAAATGGCTAGAGGCCATGAAATCCGAATTGGGATCCATGAGCGAAAACCAAGTATGGACTTTGGTGGACCCTCCTAGCGACCGAAAGGCCGTTGAGTGCAAATGGATTTTCAAGAACAAAATGGACGCGGATGGTAATGTTACTGTCTATAAAGCACGGCTTGTCGCGAAAGGTTTTCGACAAGTTCAAGGTGTTGACTACGATGAGACTTTCTCTCCCGTAGCGATGTTTAAGTGCATTCGGATTTTATTAGCAATTGCTGCGTTTCATGATTATGAAATATGGCAAATGGATGTCAAGACTGCGTTCCTCAATGGAAACATTGATGAAGAGTTGTATATGATGCAAACCGAAGGTTTTGTCAATCCTAAGGATGCTGATAAAGTGTGCAAACTTCAGCGTTCCATTTATGGACTGAAGCAAGCATCTCGGAGTTGGAACCTTCGTTTTGATCAAGTGATCAAGAGCTTTGGATTTGTTCCAAATTGCTACGAAGCTTGTATCTACAAGAAAGTGAGTGGGAGCTCAGTGACATTTCTAGTACTATATGTGGATGACATATTGATTATTGGAAATGACATTGACATGCTTAACGATGTGAAGAGTTATTTGAACAAGTGTTTTTCAATGAAATACCTAGGGGAAGCTGCTTATATATTGGGCATCAAAATCTATAGAGATAGACAAAGACGCCTGATAGATTTAAGCCAAAGTATATATCTAGAAAAATTTCTGAAAAGGTTCAGAATGGATAAGGAAAAGAAAGGTTCAGTGCCTATGTTGTCAGGTAAGATATTGAGCAAGGCTCAGTGTCCAGCTACGGTAAACGATAGAGAAGCTATGAGCAAAGTGCCTTATGCCTCGGCCATAGGTTCTATCATGTATGCCATGCTGTGTACTAGACCGGATGTGTCCAATGCTCTTAGTTTGACGAGCAGATACCAAAGTGATCCAGGAGTGTAACACTGGACAACCGTGAAGAACATCCTAAAGTACTTAAATAGGACTAAAGAAATGTTCTTAGTGTATGGAGGTGATGAACAGCTCGTCGTAAAAGTTTACGTCGATGCTAGTTTTGACACCGGATAGGATGATTCTAAATCTCAGACAGGATACGTTTATATTTTGAATGGAGGAGCTGTGAGCTGGAGAAGCTGCAAGCAAAGCGTGATCGCAGGATGTACAGTAGAAGCGGAATACATGGCTGCTGCAGAAGCGTCAAGTGAAGGAGTTTGGATCAAGAACTTCATCACTAAGCTTGGTGTGGTTCCAAGTGCCTTGGACCCACTGGAGATATTGTGTGACAACACTGGCGCCATAGCATTGGCTAAGGAACCAAGATATCATCCAAAGACCAAGCACATCAACCGCAAGTTTCATATAATTCGAGATTATATAACAGATGGAGATCTGAAGATTAGCAAAGTACATCCAGATCTGAATGTCGCAGATCCGTTGACTAAACCTCTTCCACGAGCAAAACATGATCAGCACCTTAGTGCCATGGGTGTTAGATTGTTGCCAGATGTAAACTAGATTATTGACTCTAGCGCAAGTGGGAGACTGTTGTAATTATGCCCTAGAGGCAATAATAAAGATGTTATTATTATAATTCTTGTTCATGATAAAGTTTATATTCCATGCTAGAATTGTATTAAGCGGAAACTTTAATACTTGCGTGGTTTATGAACAACACCGTGTCCCTAGTATGCCTCTATGGACTAGCTTATTAATTAATGATGGTTAAGGTTTCCTAACCATAGACTTGAGTTGTCGATTAATAATGAGATCACATCATTGGGAGAATGGTATGATGGACAGACCCAAATCAAGCAGAGCAATTAGATCGTGTCATCGTGTTCATCTTTGCGAAGCTTTTTCTTATGTCAAATATTGTATTCCTTAGACCATGAGATAATGCAACTCCCTGGTATCGGAAGAAAGCTTTGAGGTCATCAAACGTCATCCTATGAGAGGGTGATCATAAAGGTGTCTCTCAGGTGATCGGAAAGTACTTGTTGGGTTGTATGTATCGAGATGGGATTTGTCCCTCCCAAGTCGGAGAGATATACTTCGGGCCCACTCGGTAATCGATATCAACACCGCTTGCAAGCACGTGGTTAAGGAGTTAATCACAAAGTGATATCGGATTACGGAACGACTAAAGTACTTGTTGTGAACGAGATTGAACTAGGTATGCCGATGCCGACGATCGAATCTCGGGCAAGTAAAATATCGCGTGACGAAGGGAATATGTATATGGGATTAATTGAATCCTGGCATCTTGGTTCATCCGATATGATCATCGATGAGTATGTGGGAGTCAATATGGGTTTCCAAACCCCGCTGTTGATTATTGATAGAAGATCATATCTGCATATTCTCGATCCCGCAGGGTCACACACTTAACGTGTCTCGACGCTAGGATAGAATGGATGATTGGTTTATGAGTTTTTGTTCGGAGTCTCGTATGGGATCGGAGACATCACGAGAGGTTCCGTAATGGTCCGGAGAATAAGATTCATATAAGGCAAAGCAGTTTTTGGAGTTCGGAAGTGTTTCACATTGTTCGGTATTATACCGGAAGCTTCTAGAACCTTCCGGAGTGGGACCAACATGGCCCCACTTGTTGGGAGGGGGCGTGGTCCTACGAGGGAGTGCCCTGGCCGCATTGGACCAGGGGCACAAGGCCCCATAGGCCCAGCCGGCCAAGCCCTAGGGGAAACCCTAGGGAGAGCTTCTAGAAGGAGGGGGGAACTTGTCCCCCACTCCCCCCCTTGGCCGCCGGCCCTAGGCTAGGAGGAGGGGAAAGGGGCAGCCGCCCACCCCTCTATATAAAGAGGGTTGGGGGCGCACCCTCCCCACACACCTCCTCAATCCCTAGCCGCCCTGCTGCCCTCCTCTCTCTCTCTCCCTCCAGACTGCGCGTAGGCGAAGCCTTACCGCAGAAACTCTCCACCGTTTGCACCACGCCGTTGTGTTGTAGATCCAACCTATCTCTCCACCCCACTTGCTGGACCGAGGAAGGAGGAGACGTCGAGGTGTCGTACATGTGCATCTCACGGAGGCATCGCCACTTGCGGTGTTGGATCGGATCGGATCGCGAGGAGGAGAAGCGAGTACGACTACATCAACCACGTTCCGTCGAACGTTCTGCTGTGCGAATATTCAAGGGTATGAAGATCTCATATACCCCCTCCTCGTTGTTTGCATCTCCTAGATTATATCTTGGCTTCCCTGTTCGCATTCGTAGAATTTTTTTGATTTACTATGCTGTGAAACCCTTCAGACGGCTGCCGGAGAAGGGAAAGAACACAAATGCGAAAGCCAGAAGCAGAGCAAAAAGGGAAAGAAGCGCATGAGAGAAAGGCTGAGAAACTTACTTCGCACAGTCCCGCGTGCCGCTGCCAGCTACTTGGTGGCTTCCTCATTAGCGCCGGCTAGCGTTGCCCGGAGCTGCTTCACCTCCGCCAGCCCGACCTCGAGGTTGACCTCAAGGGTTTGCAGAGAAGCCCCTGCCTCCGCTGGCAGAGGTGCCAGCGGGCCGGCTAGAGTAGCCAGGGCGTCACGGATGGCCGCTTGCCACTGCTCGGTCGCCTCGTCGTCGGAGTCCACGTTCTCGATGACGACTGTATCCTTGCATGCGCCCGAACTCCCCGCGCCGGCTGATGAGCCCCCACCTGGGCTAGAAGCCGCATCTGGCTGGCTCACCGCACTCTCGGGCACGGCAGGAGTCGGCTGGACCGTGGCCACCGGCTCTGGCGGGGGCATCGTCGTGGTCGGAGGAGGCGGGGCGGCCACTGAGGGGGCAACCGGCGGAGGAGGAAGGTCACGGGGCGGTGAGGCGGAAGGGGCGCTGCGAGCCGGGCTCGTCGCAAAGGAGAGAATAGCGCTACAAAGGGAGAACAAGATCAGAACAAAACCAAGACCAAGGACGGACGCAGAAAAAGAAATGAACAAGGAGAAAAGGCAGAGGACTTACCCTTGAACCATAGGCGCCGATCTCTTTCGTCCACACGTGGTTCGGCCAGGGAACGAGGGGACTCCCGCTCCCCGGCTGCGCTTGGGTGCCGGCTCCTCGGTTGCGGCGGCGCTGCTGTAGGTGCCTTCGCCGGCACGCTTCCGGGCGGGCTCGGGCGCGGCGGTGCTATCGCTCTCCTCCGGCTTGGGGCCGTGCGGGTCCTCCACCACTTCCTCACCCCAGCTGGGAAAGAAGCCCTCCTCGACGTTCGAGCCCTCGCCGCTATTCCGGCGCGGGAGCGGCTCGGAAAGGTCGGACACGAAGACCTGGAGGGGCGCGTCACCCTCCTCCCGGATGATGCAGGGGAACATCTGCGCAGAAAAGATGCAAGTCAGACCGGATAAGGAAGCTAGCCGGACAACGCGAGAACAAAAAAAAGGAAAAAGAAGTGAACAAGTATACTCACCCGGGGCGCGCGATTCTCGCGCGTGTAAGGAGCGACGCCAAACTTCCAATTGGAAGTGATCTTCTCCTTCATGATCATCCAGATCCACTCGCAGAGGTTGGCGAAGGAAGGGTCACGGCGGGAGAGCCGGGTGGGGTCGAGCCGCCCGGAGTAGTAGCACATCTTGTGTGCTTGTTGCTGTAGGGGCATTATAAGACGGCTGGCCCAGCTCAGCGTCATGCGACGCCGGTTAGACCAGCCGTCACCAACCCTCTCATTCGGTGGAGGAGCGTGTATGACTCCGCCTTGGAGCCGTAGACCTTCTCCTCCCAGTGCACCCGGCTGGACTCGGTGTCCTGGAAGGCCGGGAGGTTCAGCCGGTCCTCTGATCCCAAGTTCCGTACATAGAAGTACGTCTGCTGCCATAGTTTAACCGTGTCATGCAGTTTGAACTTGGGGTAGCCGGTCTGCGACCGGCTATAGATCGAGGCACCGCCGCAGGCCACCAGCGGACCCTTGGCGAACTGCACTTGGGAACGAATTAGGAAGAGGTGGCAGAACAGCTCGAGATCCGGTTGGATCCCGAGATAGCACTCGCAAAAGGCAACAAAGTGGGCCAAAATGCCGATTGTGTTTGGCCCGAGATGTTGGAGGCAAAGATCAAAGTGGGCGAGAAAGGATAAGAAAAAGGCGCTGGCCAGAAAGGCCAGGCCACACACAAGATGCGCAAGAAAGACTACTCACTCGCCGGCTTGCGGAGCCGGCGAGATCTCATCGGCCGAGGCCAGGCGGACCCCGACCTCGCCGGCAGTCGGCAGGAGGCGCGACCGCCGGTACTTATCCACCTGCGCCTTCATGACGAAGGAGACGCACCAGGCTCCCCTGCTCTCTGCCATGGCATTAGCGGCAGGGTGCGGCGGAGACAAGGAAGAAGAAAGGAAGGACGGCGGTGGAGCGACGGAAGAGTGACATTTGCCCATCGCTCTGGCGGGCAAAGGGCTAGCGGTGCTTGTGGAGGAGGCGGCGCGAGCTCGTCGCCGGCGTGGAGGAAGAGCGGAGGCAGAAGAGGGAGAGGGTTGCGACGTCAAAGGCGAGAAGGACAAGGGCAAGTGACCAGTGTGGGCGGAGCGGCTCCTCGGCCTCTACTTAAAGGCAAACAGTCGGCCTGCCACGTGGCGGCCCCCCTCGGCTCCAACGGCCTTCGGATCCTTTGTGGCCACGCATCGCGCGCAGAAGATCCCAGCGCGGGAGGCGAGGCACCGGTGCCAGTTCCCAAGGATACAACCGACACGACCCCACAACGCACGTCCCCCCAAAACCATCATAACGCGTGGCCGACGTCAGTGATGACGCAGTCGGGCAGCTCAACCGCCAAATTCAACCGGGAAATTTTTCAAAAATCTAGCTTTTGAGCCCGCGCACATTTCGCCTAAGGGTGGAATATACGCGCGCTCGGGGGCTAGTGTCAGGGGGGTCACCCCCGGATAGGCCAACCAGACAAGATACAAGGCACCAACACGTCAGCCGGCTGAGGGCAGCCGGACGACGAAACCCCAAGACAGATCAGGAGGAAGAACAGACCAAGACCCGGCTGGCAAACCAGCAAGCCGGACAAGAAGCAATGGCAAGACGACCAGCCGGCTGGATCAAGTCAACCAGCCGGAGTAAGACAGACCAGGAATCAACCGACAGAAAGTCCAGCCGGATGAAGCAAGAAAGAGCAGAAAATGGCCGGATGGATCAGGCCACCCGGCCCACGAAGGCCAGTCGGCTAGATCACCCTATCCGGCCACTCAGGACAGGCAAAGTACAAGTGACGAAGAGCACAGCGCTACACAACCCTGGCGGACGGAAGGACAGACCTGCTGCCGGAGGAGCCGGGCCGTACCCGTGCTGGGCGGGAACCGGATTCGCCGCCCATGTCGTCCGGGGGCGGCCTCCACTATTTTCCGTGTCGGCCGGGGGCGGCTGCCATCGTCTCCGTGCTGGACGGGAGGCGCGGTACTGTACCAGACGTCAAGAAGGTAGAATACTATACCGGAATAGTCGGTTGGGCCCGCCTGTGGGACCCACCAGTCGGTAGCATCTCTGCCCATGCCGCCTCGGCCTATATAAGGGGCGGCAAGGGCACCGTAGTGAGAGTTGGACTCTGCTCAGTGACTAGCCAGACCAGATACAGCTCGAGGAGCCTTGTAGCCCTTAGTGTTCATAGTTATAGTCAGATTGGCAGGAGTAGGAGTTTTACCTCAACCCGAGGGCTTCGAACCTCGGTATTTCTTGTGTCCCCAACGCTTGCTTGTACCTAATCCCGCATGTGGACGCTGTCGCACGCTTCCCTGCTATCTCCCACACCTCTATCTAGTCTTCTTAGACTCTATCGTTTCCATACCGACGACAGCGAACACAGATAGATTTTCGCCGCCTCTGTGGGGCGGAAAACACCGAGAGAGAAAGATCTCTCCAGTAGACAGATTTTTGCCGGGTAAATTCCTTCCCGGAGAGGGGAGATCGTCGCCATCAACACCATCGTCAAGCTAGGCTTCATCGGGATCACCATCATCATCATCCACACCATCATCTCCACCAGCACCATCATCACCACTCCGTCCTGCTGTAACAATTGTGTTGGATATTGCTTTAGTTCTCAGGGGAAACTTTCCCGGTGTTAATTACTATTGTAGTTAATGCTTGTGAGTGGAACCATTGGATTATTGTTTATGTTCAGATTGTTATCCATTACCATATCATCTTTGATCTTGATCCATATGATGTCTTGTGAGTAGTTCGTCTAGTTCTTGAGGACATGGGAGAAGTCATGTTGTTAGTAGTGGATTTGTGTTGAGTTATTATTCAATGGTTTAGTATTTAAGTTGTGGTGCTATTCTTCTAGTGGTGTCATGTGAACGTCGACTACATGATACTTCACCATTTATGGGCCTAGGGGAATGCATTGTGTATTCGGATACTAATCATGGGGTTGCTAGAGTGATAGAAACCTGAACCCCTGTTAGGACACCTTTGCACAAGGGAGCGTAGGATCTCAGAGTTTAAGGCTGTGGTTAGATTTATATCTTAATTACTTTCCTGTAGTTGCGGATGCTTGCAGGGGGTTTAATCACAAGTATGTATTAGTACAAGTAAGGTCGGTATGTTAGCACAGGTTCACCCACACAACACTTACAACACCAGAGAAGAGTACTCAGCTATTTGAAGCGAAAGCACTTGACAGAATTCCCATGTGTCCTCGAGAACGTTTGGTCCTTATAAGTATTTCCACCGGCTTTTCCTTTGCTAAGAAAGGATTGGGCCACTTGCTGCAGTTGTTCGTTGTCTTTATTACTTGCACCTTGTGTCGTTGCTTTATCAGAAAATCCCTAAAAATCTATTTGCTAAGTATTTACAGAGATTTCCTGCTCCATACCACTAGTCAACACCTTCTTCTCCTCGTTGGGATCGACACTCCTATTTATCAAAAGTACTACGATACACCCCCTATACTTGTGGGTCATCAAGACTATTTTATGGCGTTGTTGCCAGGGAGTGAAGCGCTATTGAAGAGTGGAACTGGTAAAGGAAACTTCTACTATGAGTATTGATTTTTGTTTCTGTTTGTTACTTTGTTTCCAATATGGATAACCCACTTGTTTTCTCTTTGGGAAAACTATTACCACTGTTAGGATAGTAGATGAACCACCACCTGTTGAGATAGATCCTTTTAAGATACCTACAAGTATTGTTGATCGTGTTATGGATAATTATTATTTAGGGGATGGAACTGTTCATCCTGGTGATCACTTGCTTTTTATCCATGAATTATACGGGTTGTTTAAGTGTGCAGGTATCACAACTGAATAGGTGAAGAAGAAGTTACTCTCTATATCCTTGAAAGGGAAAGCTGAAGAATGGTATAAGTTGCTGAAGAATGGACAATCCATGGAATGGGAGGAGATGGCATCTCTCTTTTATTCTAAATTCTATCCTCCCGGTGAGATTCATAAGGATAGAAATCTGATATATAACTTTTGGCCTCGTGATGGAGAGAGAACAGCTCAAGCTTGGGGGAGATTGAAGTTACTAATGCTTAAATGTCCTATTCATGAACTCCCTAACAATATTATTATCAATAATTTTTATGCTAGGCTTTCTCTTCATGATAAAGATTTACTAGATGCTTCTTGTGCTGGATCATTCACACGTATGAAGGAAGAAGCTAAATGGGATCTACTAGACCGTATTCAAGAGAACACTGAAGCTTGGGAGAATGACAAAGGAAGAAAGTCAAGTATAAACTATGATTATGAATGAATAAGATCTTTTATGGGAACTGGCGACTTTTGTGATATTAGTAATGAGTATGGTATTGACTCTCAAGTTCTTGCAAAATGTTTTAAGGCCTTTGCCTCTTACATATAAATTCCCAAGAAGGAGTGGGACAATTACCATGCTCCTTATAAAGACATTGCTACCCATGTTCCTGCTAGCATATAAGTTTGTGCTGTTGATCCTATTTTGCATGAACCTTATGTTGAGAAAATCCTTTTACCTACTAAGGTAAAGTAACATTCTATCATAGCTAATGTGGTTAGCAAAAGTGCAAAGAAAGCTATGGAACCTGATGAGCAAATAAATGTTGAACCTGTGGTAGCTATCGTGAAAGATCTTGTCACTAGAAATATAGAGGATGAGCATATTGTTTTCTGTGAAGATGCTTCTAATATTGTCTCTCATCCTAGAAAAGATAATGTCCCTGTGCTTTTTGTTAAAATTGGTGATCATTGCTATTATGGTTTATGTGATATTGGTGCTAGTTCTAAGTGCCATTCCTTATGAGCTTTACAGGGAAATTATGCAAGAAATTGGTCCTTGTGAGATTGAGGACATTGATGTGGTTATTCACCTTGCTAATAGAGGGACAGTCTGTCCCATTAGCATTGTAAGAGATGTGGAGGTTCCTTGTGGTAAGATTAAATATCCAGCTGATTTTCTGGTACTTGGTTCTGAAGCTAGTAAAACCTATCCTATAATTTTTGGTAGACCCTTCTTGAATACATGTGGGGCTATCATAGATTGTAGGAAGTAAATTTTTTTGAATAAGTTTGATGGAGAGTCTTATGAGTTCAATTTTTCCAGATTTTCTAAAACTCCTTATGAAAATGAATTGTCTAATGAGGATTTCAAGGTTGAACAAATTTTTGCTATTTTTCTTGCTCCTAACAATGCCTTGTAACAATTTATGGAAGATCATGAAAGTGATGTCTTCATGAAGGAAAGAAATGAGATTGACGAGGGTTTTATTCGTCAGCCTGAGCAACTTAAGCATAATCTACCTGTGGAAGATTTGGGTACCACACTACCACCTAAAGGGGACCCTGTTTTCAAATTAAAACCTTTACCTGATGATCTTAAATATGCTTATATTGATGATAATAAAGTATATCCTGTTATTATTAGTTCTAAAATTTCAGGAAAGGAAGAAGAGAGGTTATTGGAAATACTGAAGAAACACCGAGGAGCTATGGGCTATACTCTTGATGATCTAAAAGGGATTTCTCCTACTATATGTCAGCATGCTATTAATATAGAACCTGATGCAAAACCAGTTGTTGGGCACCAACACCGTCTAAATCCTAAGATGAAGAATGTGGTAAGAAATGAGGTATTAAAACTCCCTGATGCTGGTATTATTTACCCTATTGCTGATACCCAATGGGTTAGCCATGTTCATTGTGTTCCCAAGAAAGGGGGAATAACCATTGTGCCTAATGAAAATAATGAGCTTATACCCCAAAGAGTAGTGGTTGGGTATAGGATGTGCATTGATTTTAGAAAGGTTAATAAAGTTACTAAGAAAGATCATTATCCTTTGCCCTTTATTGATCAAATGCTTGAGAGGTTGTCCAAAAGGCTCATTTTTGTTTTCTTGATGGTTATTCTGGGTTTTCTCAAATTTCTGTGAAAGCAAAAGACCAAGAGAAAACCACTTTCACTTGTACTTATGGTACTTATGCTTATAGGCGTATGCCTTTTGGTTTATGTA
This sequence comes from Avena atlantica, assembly GCA_910589765.1. Lineage (NCBI taxonomy): Eukaryota > Viridiplantae > Streptophyta > Magnoliopsida > Poales > Poaceae > Avena > Avena atlantica. The sequence goes on along the minus strand of OU342735.1, from coordinate 513,768,292 downwards.
ATGCTCCTGCTACCTTTCAGAGATGTATGTCTGCTATTTTTCATGGTTTTTGTGAAGAAATTGTGGAGGTTTTCATGGACGATTTCACCGTCTATGGAACTTCTTTTGATAACTGTTTGCACAACCTTGATAAATTTTTGCAGAGATGTGAAGAAACCAACCTTGTTCTTAATTGGTAGAAATGCCACTTCATGGTTAATGAAGGGATTGTTCTTGGACACAAGATCTCTAAAGGAGGCATTGAAGTTCACAAAGCCAAAATTGAAGCAATTAAGAAGATGCCTTGCCCTAGAGATATAAAAGGTATTCATAGTATCCTGGGTCATGCTGGTTTCTATAGGAGGTTTATTAAAGATTTCTCCAAAATTTCAAAGCCCCTTACCAATCTTCTTCAAAAAGATGTCCCTTTTGTTTTTGATGATGATTGTAAGGAAGCTTTTGAAACTTTGAAGAAAGCTTTGACTACTGCTCCTATTGTTCAACCACCTGATTGGAGTTTACCTTTTGAGATTATGTGTGATGCTAGTGATTTTGCTGTGGGTGCTGTCCTTGGGCAACGTATTGATAAGAAGTTGAATGTTATTCATTATGCTAGCAAGACTCTAAATGCTGCTCAAAAGAATTATGCTACTACTGAAAAAGAGTTCTTAGCTGTAATCTTTGCCTGTGATAAGTTTAGACCCTATATTGTTGATTCAAAGGTCACCATTCATACTGATAATGCTGCTATTAAGTACCTTATGACAAAGAAGGACGCTAAGCCTAGGCTTATTAGATGGGTATTGATTTTACAAGAGTTTGATCTGCATATTGTAGATAGGAAAGTGCTGAAAATCCTGTTGCTGACAATTTATCTCGTTTGGAAAACATTTCTTTTGACCCCTTGCCTGTTAATGATAGTTTTCCAAATGAGCAGTTGCCTGAAATAAGGGTAAGTCCGCATGAGAGTCCTTGGTATGCTGATTATGCTAACTTTATTGTTTTCAAGTATTTGCCTCCAACCTTTATAGTCCAGCAAAGAAGAAAATTCTTTTATGACCTAAGGCATTACTTTTGGGATGACCCGCATTTATATAAAGAAGGAGTGGATGGTATTATGCGAAGATGTGTTCCAGAATTTGAACAACAAGAGATATTGAGAAAATGTCATGGCAGTGCTTATGGAGGACATCATGCTGGGGACAGGACTGCACAAAAGGTTTTACAATCTGGATTTTATTGGCCTACCCTTTTCAAGGATGCAAGGAAGTTTGTCTTATCATGTGATGAATGTCAACGAGTTGGTAACATTTCTAGATGCAATGAAATGCCTATGAATTATTCTCTTATTATTGAACCCTTTGATTGTTGGGGATTTGACTTATGGGTCCTTTTCCTCCTTCAAAAGGGTATACTCACATTCTTGTTGCTGTTGACTATGTTACAAAGTGGGTAGAAGCCATACCTACAAACAGCGCTGATGGTAAGATCTCTTTAAAAATGCTTAAGGATGTTATTTTTCCTAGGTTTGGTGTGCCTAGATATCTCATGACTGATGGAGGCTCTCATTTTATTCATGGTTTTTTTAGAAAAAACCCGCACTAAGTATGATGTAAACCATAGAATGGATTCAGCTTATCACCCCCAAACCAGTGGGCAAGTAGAACTCTCCAATAAGGAAATTAAATCTATCTTGCAAAAGACTGTTAATTGATCTAGGAAAAAATGGGCCAAAAAGTTGAATGACGCTTTATGGGCTTATAGAACTGCTTATAAAAATCCTATGGGGATGTCTCCTTACAAAATGGTCTATGGGAAATCTTGTCACTTGCCTTTAGAATTAGAACACAAAGCTTATTGGGAAGTGAAAGAGTTGAATAGATATTTTAAACTTGCTGGTGAGAAAATATTGCTTGGCATGAGTACCTTAGATGAGTGGAGAAGTGAAGCTTACGAAAATGCTAGACTCTTTAATGAAAAAATAAAAATATGGCATGATAGGAGGATTCTCAAAAGGGAATTCCATGTTGGTGAGAAAGTTCTTTTGTATAGGTCTCGTCTCAGATTTTTTGCAGGGAAACTACTCTAAAAATGGGAAGGACCTTTTGTTATTGAGGAAGTATATCATTCAGGTGCTATCAAAATATCTTCTTTGAAGGACAACACTACACAGGTGATGAATGGCCAAAGGCTCAAACATTATATTTCTAGATATTCATATAATGAAGATGTTGACATTATTCAAATTGTGACTCCAAAAGAATTTATTAGGAACCAAACTCCAGAATCTGCAGAGTTCGTCTTTGAATAGGTAAAAGTGGTGAAAACAGAAGGTTCGTGAAAGCCTAATCTTTTTATATTCTTGATGATTTTATTACATACGGAAGGCTACGAAACGAAACAGATACCGGGGTGGCCAAACCCACCCCAGGTGTGGGCCACAGCTGGCCACGCCTGGAGGGGGTGTGAGCCCCCGAGCTCTTTCTCCGCCTCGTTTTCATACCAATACCTTCCTTATGCTTTGAAACTTCGTAATATATAACCCCCCGGATCCCTTGAGGTTCGTGCATCGTGTTCTCGTCGTGTTTTCGTTTCAATCTGTTTCTGTCAGGAAATCTTCTCAAGTTTAGAGCACCATGGTCTCCGCCAACGACAAAGGCAAGAAGCCCGTGGAGGATATAAAGTTGGAAGAACAAACCGCCGCAGGGACAAGGGAAAGGAAACCTACTTTTGTAGGGGAAATTAACACTGGATGTGCTTTTTCTCGTAACATGCAGGGGATCATAGCCTCCGTTCCATACTTCAGATCCTACCCTTAGGCGGTGGAAGCCCTTCGAACAACTGACAAGTTTTGTGATAAGTATCGTGCTTTGAGTATGAAGGTGGATATGCTTCAAGAGGAGAATAACAGGCTTCGTAACATGCTGGAGGATTTTTCTGACCCTCAACAAGAGAACACCACCACCGAAGGAGTAATTCATCATCAGGTTTGGCATTCCCTTGGCTTGTTCCAAGCTTGGGGGAGTGTCGCGGTATCACATCATTATCTTTTACCTTTTTAGTGGATTCGTATCTTTGGTAGAGAAGTTATCTTATAGGTTGGTTTGCATTGTGGAAGTATCTCTCCTTTAGTTGATTATCTATGTATCCCTTGGGGTGAGTGCCTTTACGGAATATTAATGAGAAGTCTCATCTTTTACTTTTTGCACTTCTTATTTTAGTTTGCAATTTCTATTATATGATTGATCTTGTTGACCAGTATTGGCATAACTTTGGGAGCATCAAGTAAATCTAAATTGGTTTTGGCAAACCGAGCTCTGGTCAGTAGCAACACTTTTTGAGGTTTGAAAGGAAAAGAGAAAAGCTTACAGGTATTTTGTATCATTTATTTTTCTTTCTTGATTAGCTCCTAAGCTTAGTATTCTTTATTTAAGATTTTTTGTGCCTTCAAGGAAGATTGCATGTTTGGCTTTATCACTTGTAGGTTTGCTTGTTTCTTTTAACTCTTTTGATTGCTACCTAGCCTTGCTAGCCAAAAACCTGTTTTGAGAAGGCATACTTCTCATGCTTCCAACCCCTTTGAACCAAAACCTGTGCCATTTGTGTCCACCATATCTACCTATTAGCATTTTCTATTCCAAGCAAATTCTCAAGCTTCATCTATCTTTCAAATTAAAAAGTATTTTGTTATGTGAAAACTAGTTAGTAAAGGTCTCACGAACTTGATGGCACACCTTATTTTCTTGCCCCTAATAGACTTGAACCATTGTGTCATCGAAGTTGTATATGCTTGCATCTATATGTTGGAATTAGCAGAACCGTGCTGTCACGGGGAACGCTTTCAACATTGCACATGTACATTGTACACAGTTGATATCATGCTCGTTTGTTTGCGGATGTCGTCGGTGTGAAATAAAGAGGGAGATTGTAAGTCCATGGAGTGATGTATGTGTGTTAGAGAAACGCCTAGGCCGCTAGCCTAAGCCATGCCTAATAATGGTGGAAACTACAGCATCACCATAATGAGCATTCTGTGAAGCATCCTCAAAAAACGCTATGCACATAGTAAATAAAAAGATCGCTGAGATGCTTATTGTCTGCTTGCCTTGTCATTTTGGTTATGGGATAGCTCCTGTACCATGTGCAAGGGGTACCCCGTTGGCGGTTCTTTATGATACACATGTACTTACAATGATAAGAACTTACCGGTTACCAAATTTGAGTACCATGAGGAGCGGCCCTCGTACTCAAGGGACATGAGATTGCCAACTTATATTTCGTCAAGCATATACTCCATCCTTGTTCACTTTAACCTTAATCATCTCAAGATGCCTATGATAGGGGCAATGAGGGCTCAAAGCTAGTAAGTACCATAATCTTTTGGAATCTCTTTATGACTTGAAATCCCTGCTTCCCTCTAAGAAGGGACCTTTCTCCTATTTCTAAGTTGAGTCACAAACCTACTTACTCTCTATCTCCAGCAAGCATTTGAGTTGTTGTGTTGCAAGCATTCATATGGTGATTTATTCAATCATGTTCTTTATCTTCCTTGTTTGCACAAGACTCTTATCTATTGAGTATTGCTTTGAAAGTATTCTTTGTCAAAACCTTTTTGAGAAAAGAGAACTCCTATTTTAAAACTTCTTCAAAAGCTTTATTTGTGAAACTGTTTGCCAGCTGTTCTCTGACCAAGAACAAAGTTTGCCAATTCCAATTATGATTTATCTTTATGTATCTCTATTGTGACTCATGTACTTGTTGCAAGCTAAGTTATATAATGGTGAGTTGCTTTCTTCTATGAGTTGTGTAATGGTAAGTGTGATGCTTCTTGTTCGTATTCTTTTATCAACACTTCACTCCATAAACATGTGGACATGCTTACTGAGCTTAGTTTTTTCTTGGGGACAAGCGAAGGTCTAAGCTTGGGGGGAGTTGATACGTCCAATTTGCATCACCATTTTATATCATAATTTGCCTCTATTCATTGATATGTGTCTTATTATGAGGTGTTATTTATGTCTTTTCCTCTGTTTTTGCATGTTGGATGATTCTTGGAGGATGGAATGCCGGAGTCAGGTTTCTGATGGAAAAAAGAGGTGTTTTGATGCAATTTCGTGAAGATCAGAAAAATACCAAAAAAAATAGTGGAAAATTATATTTTCCCAGAAGACGAAGGAAGCCAGAAGGGGAGGCGTAGCTGGGCCACAGGGGGCCCACAAACCACTAGGCGCAGGTCCCCCCCTGGGTCGCGCCTAGGGCAGGTGTGGCCTACCTGGCCGGCCTCCGACTCCGCCCTCTCACCTATATCTTCCTCTCAGAACCCTAATACCAGGGGAGCAACCACAGAAAGATTTCCGCCGCCTCTGTGGGGCGGAAAACATCGAGAGAGAAAGAGCTCTCCAGCAGATAGATTTATGCCGGGGAAATTCCTTCCCGGAGAGGGGAGATCGTCGCCATCAACACCATCATCAAGCTAGGATTCATCGGGATCATCATCATCCACACCATCATCTCCACCAGCACCATCATCACCACTCCATCCCGATGTAACAGTTGTGTTGGATCTTGCATTAGTTCTTAGGGGAACTTTCCCGGTGTTAATTACTATTGTAGTTGATGTTTGTGAGTGGAACCATTGGATTATTATTTATGTTCAGATTGTTATCCATTACCATATCATCTTTGATCTTGATCCATATGATGTCTTGTGAGTAGTTCGTCTAGTTCTTGAGGACATGGGAGAAGTCATGTTGTTAGTAGTGGATTTGTGTTGAGTTATTATTCAATGGTTTAGTATTTAAGTTGTGGTTCTATTCTTCTAGTGGTGTCATGTGAATATCGACTACATGATACTTCACCATTTCTGGTCCTAGGGGAATGCATTGTGTATTTGTCTACTAATCGTGGGGTTGCCGGAGTGACGGAAACCTGAACCCCCATTAGGACACCTTTGCACAAGGGAGTGTAGGATCTCAGAGTTTAAGGTTGTGGTTAGGTTTATATATTAATTACTTTCCTATAGTTGCGGATGCTTACAGGGGGTTTAATCACAAGTATGTATTAGTCCAAGTAAGGTCGGTATGTTAGCACAGGTTCACCCACACAACACTTACAACACCAAAGAAGAGTACTCAGCTATTTGAGGCGAAAGCACTTGACAGAATTCCCATGTGTCCTCGAGAACGTTTGGTCCTTATAAGTATTTACACCGGCTTGTTCTTTGCTAAGAAAGGATTGGGCCACTTGCTGCAGTTGTTCGTTGTCTTTACTACTTGCACCTTGTTTTGTTGCTTTATCAGAAAACCCCTAAAAATATGTTTACTAAGTATTTACAGAGATTTCCTGCTCCATACCACTAGTCAACACCTTCTGCTCCTCATTGGGATCGACACTCCTATTTATGGAAAGTACTACGATACATACCTATACTTGTGGGTCATCAAAGATCACAAACAAAACAGACATGATAGAATCAATAAGATAAAACCATTAATCAATCTGACATAGTAATCTCAATATCCATCGGATCCCCGCAAACACAACATGCATGATTACAAATAGATGATCTTGATCATGAACGGAGCTCACAAGATCTAAACATGGTAGCACAAAGGAGGAGATACAACCATCTAGGTACTACATGGACCCGTAGTCCAAGTTGAACTACTCACGCTTCATACGGAGGCTGGCATGATGATGAAGAAGGCCTCCGGGATGCTCTCCCCTTCGGCAGGGTGCCGGGAAGAGCTTTAGATATCCCTGATCTAGGGATGATGGTGGCAGCGGCTACGGACTGTTTCGTGGAAGATTGATCGGGTACTTAGGGTTTTGGTATCGGGGGGTCTTTATAGGCAAAGAGGCGAGGCAGGGGGCACCCAGGGTGGCCGCACCCCCCAGGCGCGAGCCCAGCCTGGCCGCGTGGCCAGGGGTGTGGCCCCCTGGTGGCTCCCCTCCGTCTCGTACTCTAGCTCCATGTTCCCCATGGTAAAATATTGACTTTGGCTTTTGTCCCGTCCAATTCCGAGCATATTGATTTTCTGCCTTTTCTAGAACCAAAAACAGAAGAAAATAGGCAACTGGCACTATGGCATCTTGTTAGTAGGTTAGTACCAGAAAACATATAAAAACACCTCAAAGTGTAGACAAATAAAAGCAAAGTAGATACTAAACAAGCATGGATCATCAAAAATTATAGATACGTTTACGACATATCAGGCACACATATATAGTTGCACCCTAGCATTTTAATCACCGGCCATTGCAACACGCAAGAACCAAAAACATAAACACACCGGGGAGCTAACAAATTTCACATATTAGGGAGTGCCTCTATGGCGAGCTCCTCGAAGATGTCTGAGGACGGAATCCTAAGACATCTTCGAGAAGCTCCGCCGTAGTGGTGTCACTGCTCTCGCACACCATCTTGCAGTTTATAATTTCTCTAGCTAGATCGATACGCTGGGGGAGCTAACTAATTTCACATATTAGGGAGTCCTCTATGGAGAGCTCCTCGAAGATGTCTGAGGACGGGATCCTAAGACATCTTCGAGAAGCTTCTCCGTAGTGGTGTCCCTACTCCCGCACACCATCTTGCTTGTAGTTGTTAACTTCGTAAGGATGCCTATTTATCGATTAAGCATCACAACATAGTGTCGACACTCGCCCCTGTCATTGTGTCTCCACCCACCGAAATAGTGTCGCCACTCACTAGTATAGTGCCGCCACTCATGACATAGTGTCGGCATTCACCCATGTATCTGTGTCGCCACCTACCGAATACTGTCGTCACCCACGTTTAGTCCCAGTTGGAGTCTCCTTTAGTACCGGTTGGAGACGCCATCTATGACTAAACGGGCTCACGCTGGCCCCAGCCTGCTGATGGATATGAAATATAGCCATCTACACTCACATTTAAACTTGATATTATTCATATATTTGATGAAATATCTCTCTAAATCCTTCCACTAATGTCTAATGATCAAAGGGGTATGTCGTTTAGTTGGATGCACAGATAATGACGTTTGGTGATGGGAATCACTACATTAAAGTCAAAGATACGAGATTTCCAACAAACCAAAGAAACCTGGAGCCGTGAAGTGGAGGCAGTGCCTTTAACAACCAACTATACGAGTGGAATAAAATTCCCGCCATATAGTTCCGGCCGTATAGTTGGCACTGACATCGTCGGGTCAAACAGAACAACTTCGTGAAGGGACCCCTATATAAAGAGGCTTCGGGCGACGAGAAAAACCCTTTTTTCGACCTCAACTCTTCCTGCTACCAGAAGCCACCACGCCGGAGGAATAGATCTAGATCTAATCTCCAAACCCTTCTCCACCACCATAGCCATATTCCAACACTTGTAATAGTAGATCTCATTTCTAATTGGTGGCATTGTAAGACTATTTGCTATCAATCTCATGATTTCTATTACAATGTTTTTGGTTGTTGATTTCATCTCTATGTGTGAGTAATTCTCCTTGGGCTAAGGGCTTCGGCCTAGCCATGTAGCTTTTGTGCATGTTATTTATCATAGATGGGATCATGTATTAGTTTGTATGACATGATTATTGTACCCTCTCTTGCCTCAATCTAAGGACTTGTCACGTACCCAAGACCCCAAGGATTGATCCAGGTATAGGGAGTGTGAGTGATGACTGATCTGCAGGTTGGGAACCCCAGTGATAGAAGGGATAGTACGGATGTATGTGAGGGATTTACTTGGGATTACCAACGCTAAACAACTTTTACCAAATCTTACAGAGTCTTACTGATGTCTTGGAATCTCTACCAAAAAGTAAGGACTTGTTGTTTTTATTGCTATATTAAAATAATTAAGTAGTTAACTGATGCATGTATACATAAACTTTACATGGCTAGGCCGAAGAGAGGAGATGCGGAGAGGGTAAAAATTCATAAAAATGCGGATATGGAGTGCAAATGAATGTTATGCTGAAATGCAAAATTGGGATGTTACACAGTAATTCCTCGATATCTTGGGGAGAAGAGATTTTACAACACACCAAACTAGATCGAAGGTAATCAGTAAACAAGAGGTATTCAATGGAAGTATAATAGTATCATATTAATGAAATTAAGTGCTCCAAATTAAAACAAATCATATACAATAAAACTTCCCATACGCGGTTTAAACACTAATTGAATTAAGTACAAACTTTTAATGCTCATAAAAATGAGATAGTTTAAGGATTAAAAGGTATGGATTGAAAATATTCCTACGTCCCATTAATCATATTAGGCAAGACTTAATGATTCCACAAAAATAAAATAACCTGTCATTATTGCACAAAATATATTCTAAAATTAGAGAGGTAGATAAAGGGAACCCAATCAAACTATGCCTACATTCAAACTAGCCAAATAGACGAAGGGCCTAAATTATCTAAACTATAATTTCCAACTAAATCAAAACTTGGTACGTTTAGATGAGAAAGGACCTTATTATCAAAAAGAGAGCAATAAATGGCAGAAAGAGGGTAGTAATCCACTTCCAACACTAGTGGGGGGACTTGGAAATCCAATTCCCCTATATATATGATGCACCCACCCAACCCCGATCACCATCTAGTACAACTCTCGTTCCTACATATTTCTCTCTCTCTCTCTCTCCTCTATCCTCTCCTTGCTTAGCTTCCTCGTCGCAAGATATTGCCATTCACGCTTTGGGTAGCTATGGCGGCCCAGATGCAGCTCAACACTCTCGTGGCCAACATGTTCGCCACAGTGAGGACTTCACTAGTTCTATTGCAATTTGTGTGGAATTTTAGTCTCTCCAAATTTGTGGATGAGTAATATTGTTGGGGCATTTGATATTTTTTCTTTCATTTATTTGGTGGGTTAGGGTTTGTTGGACGACCAATTCCAACAATTGCAGATGATCCAGGCCAGGAGTGCCCCTGGCTTCATTGCTGAGATTGTCACAATCTTCTGCAAGGATGGTGGGCGAGACATTGACGAGCTTGCCAGGATTTTGTAAGTGTGCTTCTTATTATAGCTCTCTCCCTAGTCATCTTCTATGTGATCAGATGTTTGATTGTTTGCATGGGGATTCGGTTTTTATGTGTGTAGGAAGAGGCCACGTGTGGACTTCAAGGAGGTGGGTAATATTTTGTTTAAGCTCATGGGGAGTAGTGCAAGGTGAGGCTCTTTTCTTCCTTCATCATATCGTGTTAATATGTGTTTCTTAAATATTATAGGAGTGATGGTTGTTATCGGTGGCACAAATTGGGTATTAGATCCCTATATAGTAGAAGGATTTAGATTCTTCGTAAGGAGTCTGGTCCTCTTGGGGGGGGGGGGTAATTATCATTGCTTGATCGTTATAGCGTCTTATAAGTAGATCGCATGAACGCGGCCCATTTCCCGCATTGATTGGATGACTGAAGAGTGTAGATTGGCGTTGTTCTACTATGAGTGTTGGTTTTGATCAATATTGTGAGGTATGAGTTCTGTTTTTGCCTTTTAGTAATCACTTTTGCTCCGGTGTCCTCCCCCTTACTTTAGACTCACGAAAATAAAAACACAAAGACGGCCAGGATTGGCCGATGTCTCTTCCTGCACTCCGTGCCAAAGGGGTATCGGTCAATCCTAGCCCTCGATCTATTTTAAATTTTGTGGTTTTAAAAGAAGGAGAGGACACCGAAGCACACCTCTTTAGTGATTTATCGTGTACATCTAACAAACTTGATCTGCCCCGTACACATTGATGGTATATTTAGATTAACTTGGGGAGAAGATGAGATCCGTTTGGATATTGTATTGTTTCCTTATTTACATCCAACAAACATTTGTCATCTTAGACACTACAAAGTGTTTTGTCGTTATAGATATGATAAAACATTGGATGGTTTACTATTTTATTTCTAACATCCGACAAACACTTTTGTCATTGTACCTGTTTATGCTTTGGATTTGACAAATACGAGCCTGTTCACACAAATCGACAACGCATGGAGTAGCACTCCAAATTATTCTGTGTTAAGTGGTTCTTCCAATTAGTTGTTTAGGGGTTGACATCTATTTCTCCATTGTAGTGTTTTGAACTATGTGGGATAGTTCAGCATGATATACATTTTATTTTGGATAAAAAATAGGAAATATTTTATGGTGTCGGCAGTTTCTTGCGATGGAAGAGGTTCAAAAATCATTACATTTGCATTTTCACCCAAAAGATTGGTTAGGGTTTAACATTACATATTTATAGGAATACAAAATTATTATAGAAACTATATGCTTATAAACTAATATTGTTATGCCTAGGAACTATGGTTATTATGCACAAACCATCATATTGCCTAATCAATTTTGATTCAATTATGTTTGTGGTATCCATGTGGTTCTTATGCATTGGAAGTTTGTAAACCAGTGTGTCTACAAGTCTTTGCTTACCCAAGGTTTCTTAAATACTTTTATTTAATAGACTAGTTAACCCATGTTGATAACATAGTGCTATATTTGTATTTGGATGGGATGAAGTGAAATGAAAGATCTACAATGCTCTTTTCACCCAGTAACACAATTTGGTAATACTTTCCTAATTTCCTACTATTGCATGTTGTAGTATTGGTGCTCGGAGAGTGAATAACAGTTGTATTCAGTTCAGAGAGTTCTATGAGGAGAAGAATAGATATGGGTTAGTATTTTGTATAATTATATCACTTTATTGTGTTTTATATCATTGTATTACTGAAATATTTATACTTAATGTGGCCTAATGTGATCCACTCATATATAATAACACATTCACATATTATTAGTGTTATCAGAGTATGTATTGATGCAATTGCATGCTCACTGCTAAACTTATTCGGTCTTTACATACATAAACATAAACATTTGGTTGACTCTACTAAGCTTGTTGGTTTAGAATGTTATAGTTCTAGTATAGTTTTCTAGTCAATACTATACTTTAAATGTTATATTAAATGTAGGAAACTATTATATGCATGTTTTCAAATTACACTCAGAATTAAATAGTTGGGTCTTCTTTGTAGTATTGGTAGGATGCCACACTTATTATACCATTCAGATCTTTACAAAGGAAACTAAGTTTTGACATCCACTCTAAATATTGCACAACTATCCAGTAAATAAGCTGGTAAATTGTTGTTGTTTCAGTCTACCAAGTAATGCTACCTTTAAACGTGTATTTTCCAAAACAAAGGCGTTGTTCCATTGTTACAATAATCCCGCAGGGCAAAAAAAATATAGGAACAAATTGTAGCGGTCATGAGCAATTATTAGTCATTCTTAACATCTCCTTTCATGAGATGTTAATGGAAAGGGGTTTCCCTAAACATTTTTCCTTACCAGGTGCCTAAAGACATTGGATGTTGTGAGGAATGAATTCTTTGATCTGCGCATCAAGTTTCAGACCATGCTTCAGGTATTATTTTTTTGTGAGCTCATGTCAAACTTTATAGCACTATAGTAAACCATAGTAGCCATATTCAAAGAAAATATTTTTTATTTTAGAGTTTGGTTGATATGAGAAATCACAAACTAGACAAAAGATAAGACGCTAATGGAATGGATACAACTAGTTTGTTGCATAACAACAAACGAAAAGTATGTTAATGGAATGAATGGAGTTAGTTGACTACGTGATTTTATATTACTAGTAGTGTATGCGGAAGGTAAAAAAGCATGTACGTGCCATCTTTATGTGTTGTTTGAAGTGCTAAATTGTGATGTGTACTTAAAGGCACCACTTGGTGCAAGAAGTAACTTGAAATCTTTGAAATCTGCATTGAAAATCTTTTTGACTAATAACTATTTTCTGTATATCTCATCTCTAAATCTTAGCTCCATGTTGCTCTAAGAGGTCACCAGAATCTTGGCCTTTCAACTTCTCAGAAACATTGTTACACTTCATGCAACTCACATGTTCTTATGTTTTCGAGTGCAGCTGGAGCAACAGATCTGGACCTTCTATCCTAAGCAGTAAGTTGGAGCAACAAAGTGGGAGCCATATGCTCTAACGACATTGCTGCCTTATAAATCACAGATATGCTCAACTTAGCTTTTATCTTGGAGTTTGTTTTGCTTTTGTGAGGTCTTATAGCTGCTTAGTAGCATGCTAGTCATTTTAGTATCGTTGATGTCTCTGTGCTACCGTCGGTTGGTAGTGCCGTTTTGAATTCTCGGTGGTCAAACAGTAGTCATTCGTCGTTGGTTTGTGGATCAATCAGTGGTTAATGTGGTTTCTCAGTTATATCCACTTGGTCTAGAATAGAAAATCAGCGCAATCTTGACAGAGTCGTTCCTCGTCAGTTGGTGGATCGGTTGTGGTTGTATGTTGTGGAGAGCATTGTGATGAAATTATAATACCAAGTTACGTTTTGAAGAATTGTGCATACGATGATATAATTGCTCAGCTGAAGTTATCTTCTATTCAATCTCATGTGCAATATCCCGAAAACCACAAATGGAACCTGAGCTCCATATGGACTGCCTTTTTGAAAAATTCGAAAAACCTCCTTTTTCATTTCAAAAAAGTCAAAAAGGTGTGCAAGCACATATGGATGTTTACCATGTATGCATAAAGCTTCATTAAATTATATGTTCCTATCTACCATATATACACAAAAAAGACAAATACAAGGTCCAAAAATGATTTTTAAATGGCTAATTAGAGCCATGTTTTTTGTGATTTCACGCCGTGCAAAGTACAAAAAAAAATTCAATGAAATTGCCCACATTCATAGAACTCATATCCACGTAGTACCTCTAAAAAAATCAGATTTTCTTTAAAACTTCTAAGTCATTGAAAAAATTTGCACTCCATGGAGCCCGAGAACCATATGTCTACTCTAGTGTGATATCACATTATTTCAAGATTTCACATCTGAGGTCTCTTGGGAGTGCGAAACATCAAGCCGGTTCTGTTCCGTTCAAAAAAAAAAATCAAGCCGGTTCTGTGATAACTATTCTAAAAAAGTTCAATACCGAGAGGAGATGAGGTAACATTCTCAACAACTTGTGGCCAAGCAAGAGAAACTGGGATGCTTTCTTTACAAAGTTTTACTGTCATCGGCTTCTTCAGCTCATCATATATATCTGATGTTTCATCCCCTCCTCTGTATACCTTCTACGACACATTCGGAAAACCAGGAGTAAGGTTTTGCCCTCCACTCATAAGTTGAACACTGAACAAAGAACCATGTGCAGACTGTTATATGTTGATCCAAATTCTACAAAGTATGGGCCAACTTCTGACGAGTGGAGCGAGACCCATCGCCGGAGGCTTGGACCGAGTGTGTAAGCCGCCGGTTGGGCCGAGTACGGTACGGATCGTCGAAGACCTAGGTTTCCACCGATATATAAACCCCTTGTAAGCTGCCGGTTGGGATGAGTTGCATCTGTGAAATCCCCGGCGTTTGTAAACACTCCTCGATATAGTGAAGTTTCGTTGGCTGGCGTCCGTGGTTTTTTCCTCTCCTTGTTGGAGAGGTTTTTCCACGTTAAATCGGTGTTTCCTTGCTGTGTTTTTCGTTTTCGTTCTTCGTTATCTTCTTGTGTTGTAACACAGACCATAATTTGCAGGTAAGTGTTGGACAGATTGGAAGACCGTGATCAAACTGCTAACATATGGAGGATCTTTTCATGTTATATCTTTCTCTGATGCATCTGACATCCGGCTTCATCTTATATCACAGCAATCATCCCTTATGCCAAGTTTCAGCTTGCTCCGTTGTTAGCTCTGTGGAACTTCCTGTTTCTCTTACCGTGTGACAAGAAACGTGATTTACCTTTCCTGTTTCACGTCGTTTCAACCGCAGTTCTTCATGATTTAATTCTGACCGTCTCCTTTGGTTCGACAATACTAGATGACGACTTTTATCTTTCTCGGACGATTTCCAGTTATCAAAATTATTCATTATTAGCAACCGATGAACATTTTCTAAGACGTACATTGACATGACATCTACTCTCACTAGTGAGAAAAAATTTATGTGAGCGGTGAATGCAAATTAACAAAAATTTCCCTGGGCAGTCCCTTAAGAATAAATATGATGTTGTGATAGGTTTCTTACACTACTAAAGAAGTTGGACGAACAAGCAGTAATGGCCAATTGTTTGCTTCTTTTGTTAAGGTATATCACTGAACAGGTAGCAAAGCATATCAGTCGATAGTTTAGCCAATCTGGATGCTGCTGTCTGTGTATAAGTAAATATATATATATGATGATAGATTCAGCAGATCTAGACAATTCAACCAGGCTCAGGTTCAGAATCTACTTGATGCATACATATACACGATACATACCCAGGCTCAGGTTCAGAATCTCAAGAGCCACTGTCAATGATTGCCGCTATTCTACTAAGATCTATTCACAAGCCATTTCTGTGTCAAAGCTGGTCAAGCAGATGGCAAAAGCCTGGAAGGCCGACAGCGGGTACCGGTAGTCCATAGTGAAGGTATCCTTGGAGACTTTACCGAATTGCAGGATCACGGTGTCGTGGTCGGATGATGAAAACGGACTGGCAGGACGTGGCTGTGAAGGCAGCTCAGAAACAGCTGCTCCTGTAGCTGGCGGCGCCGGGGCAGCAGCTACCAGCTGGAAGTTTTTGATCGAGGCCACCGTGACGCGCCCATGGAAGTTGAGGCACCATTGCTGCAGCTCCTTGTGCCACCTTGGTGCTTTGTTCCCAAGAACCAAGGGCATCTCCTTGTCCCCAGCATCGCCGTCTTGCAGGCCAAACTCAGAGAAGCGACAACTGCCAACGTCTGTGGAATGATGTGCAATGGAGAAGGAACTTGTGGTTGTGCGGAAGGACTCCTCGAATAACCGAGGGAGCAGCTCCTTAGGTTGGCCAGGCACAATGCCGTCAAGATCTAGTGCTGATGTTGGGATGGAATGCATATTGCATTGCATCTGCCTTGGCCCACAGAGGCCCAGCACATTCTCCTCATACTTAACCTGAGCAATGGGGTAGCTACCTGTCTTAACTTTTGGGGAAACTTTCCTAGAGAAGAAACCCCTGCTGTTCCTTTCCTGCAAGTGAAGTATCCGAGCACTGTATGGTGGCTGCGTATCATAGATGATATATTTGGTGCGAAAGAAATTTGACCTGCAGTACCCTCATGTGTTAGAATTGTATGCACACAACTCCGACAAGGTCAAATGAAGATTGTTGTCAAGGAGACTTTACCTCAACCTTCCAATGTAGCCACTACTTGATCGGCAAATATTTTTCGAATCCATAGAAATGGCGTAGTCAGTGTAGACCATTCGTCGACTCCTTTTAGCTGATAGTAGGAACTTCCCCTTATCGTCAATCATATCTGCAAGATGCAATCAAAAGGTTTAGCGTACTGTGCATTTCGCTCTTCCCATTGTAAAATGCTACTATTTAAATCTCTATTATTTCCTAACGTAATAGCGCATTTCTACTATTTCACTGTGGTTGTTGAAGGGTTCGTTATAAAGTATTTAATATTTAGTACCTTTAAAGCTACTATTTGCCTGCCACTTTTCTACTTTAAAGCTGCGGGAAAGAAGAAAAATGGCAAGCAGACAGTACCAGGGATATTCCATTATATGGTTTTACTGAAGTGATATGCACGGATCGCTGCGATCTTCACATGAAAACATGTTGATTTTTCTTTATTCCCGACTTGTGTGTGGCATGAGCATATCTATTAGATAATATGCTAGCTACAAATGCTGCTAGTAGCACAATGGTAAAAAGCATCGCAATTAAATTAACCTACCAGGGGTAAGGGACAGGTAGAGATGATAAGTTAGCTTTGACTTGTCCCTTTTTATGAAACATTTGGTTAATCCATCTCGAGGTCCAGGCTGTACACAAGAAATTGACCCAAGTGTTAAGAGCTAATGAAGTAGCATATATCTCTACCAGCAAAGCTAGATAATTTAATGAAAATACAGGGGAAAAATTTAATATAGAATACAAACCAATTCCGAGTTTTAGTATTAAGAGGCTAAAATGGGATGGTAACTGGAAAACTAACATGGCATGCAAAAGGTTTAACCCTCAACATCGAGGGCCAACCTAGCAGGATTTCACGAAACTCAAGCTAAATACAGACTGAACTCACTCATTACCTGCTTAAGAGATACCGGAAGCAAGAACTTTCCACAAAATTCTGGATTCCTCACTATACCCTTGCACATACCCCTCCAAGTTGTACAAACGGAAGCGCAAGCAACAACATCCTTACGAGATGGCCAATTGATGCCATCTTGCTTCAACCTTTTCAACACACCCCGGAGTAATTCAGGAGGAAGGGTAGCCCAACTACTTTGCTGAGTAACCTCAAGACTATCCTGCAGCTGATCTGAAGGGTCCAGAGATTTCTCTCTATGATGACCCAAGAGGACTTGGATGCTTGCATTTTTCCTCCTTGGTAAGTTTCCAAAGCTCTCCCTGAAATCACGAACTATGCTTTGCAAAGTCATCCTTAGATTTGTTGCAAGTCTGAAGTAACCAACTGCGGCACTCGACCTGCAATTCATAATTAGCACTGTGTTCAGAACCTTGTGACATAATTTTATTTTGGCTCTTAAGTTAACCACGCTCATGAGTCATTGTCTGTATCAATAAGAACATACCGCCATGTGGAGATGTAAGGGTGACTATGGTGTCAGTCAAGGCAAACAGAGATTATAAAACTGCCACTTGACTAATCTCAGCTTGCCTAGGGCCAGTGGACAATCAATTAATTAGTTTTTTTTTTGTATACTTGATACAACCATGGACAAACGGGGAACTGTTTATTACTGCATGACATCTATGACCAGCAGAACTTGGTTCCAGGCCCTAGTATGTGTGCTGTGGCTAAACGAGTACGAGTACGTTAACGCCTCATGTTGACGCTGGTGCTTAGCACAGTAGTATATTCAACTTGACAACAGAAATCTTTGCAAGAATCTAACAAGCGGTGGAGTGGGGGAAAAAGGGAGTCGTCTCCCTAGAAAATATATAAAATGGAGGCTCCTTTGTCCAAATCAAGCAAAAAAAAAAGTCCATCTCTCGAAACAAGGAACAACTGCAAGTTTTACTTCACAAAAAAAAAACTGCTCAAAAGCAGCTCAAGCTAGATGCATCAGTTAGCTAGACGCAAAACCAAGGCTGGGTGAGAGAGGGCAGTTGGCATGAAAAGGGGGGAAAAGCTCAGCACTGATAGATCTCAAACTGGACGGCCAATGCCCCGAACTCAGAGCCCCACGAAGGAGAACTCCGCTCCTGCCCTGCTTGAACAACAAGATCCCCAAAATTTCGCAAGAGAGAGATCTCCTCAGACTCAGAGACACGAAATTCAGCTTTACCTCGGAGAAGCCCCGGCTTCTCCCCACGCAAGAACCAGGATCGAGCGATCTCCGAAGCGGGGTGGTTGCCAGTGAAGCGGGTGGAGGGCGCAGTGATGGACTGGTGTCTCTGGTGGTGACTAGTAGAGATCCATCGATCGGATTTGGGGAGACGGCACTGAGAGATTCCTCCAACCTTTTTCCTTTCGGATATATTTTGAGACGTTCCATCGATATTTTTCTTCTACGGCGACATATTTTTTTCCGAGCATAATCTTACGTGGAGGGCCAGAGAGTTGTTGAATTTTTTGTTTTGACTAGCAAAAAACTGTCCGTGCGTTGCATCTGAAAAAAAGCCGTCTTATGAAACTCTTTTTCTTGAATATTTGTAGGCCAGCTAGTGGGACAAAATGAATTTTTGATCAAATCCACATAAAACTTTTTATGTACAACATAAGATCGAAATTGCGTAAGTGGAAATTCTTCGAACACTTAGAAAAAATCAGACTAAACATGTTACCAAACATCTTCTGCCGAGTTGGTGCCTATGTGGTCACTTTCGCTGAGACAACACATCTAAGAAAAATCGCTCATAACTCACCGTTGGTCGAGCCAACACGCATCTAGTGGAACTTGGTCGATCTATTCTGAAATGGACTAAGACGTCTAGCGAGCTGATGCATATATCCTCAAGCATTCACCTGCTTTGCCTTGGCCTTGTCCTAAAACATTTGCACACCGTACACGGCACCCTTCTCTTATCTCCCTGCCATATCTGGAAGAATAGTGGATCGAGAGATCAAGGAAAAGATGGGGAGCCCGAGAGAAGAGAGATAGAGATTGAAAGAGCCAGGGGAACGACGCCAACAGTCTCAACGAGCCCGGTGCATGTGATAGAAATTGGTGGGACGCATTATAAGAGAGCGAGGTGGGACTAATTAGAATCCAACGGAAAATTAGCAGGGCATGGTGCGGAAGGAATTGAACCGGGCCGTACATGTGATGGATAAAGAATTGAGGAAGTAGGGATCTGCTGGATGTGAGTCCGGTGTGGCTTGTAGAAAGCAACGAACCAGTACTTAGAGCAAACGATGGCAACATACTAATATGTGGTTTGGTGAAAAGGTAAAACGATCTAGAAAAATATTAGATCGAAAGAAACATTTTATTACTTATTATTAGATATAGAAGAGCGAGAGAGCTACTACCGCTGAAACCTCGTTTCTAAGTCGCGGAGGTTGTCCATATTGACATTCTGTCACGCTACAATATTTTCTAGTTTTTTCGGTTATGCCCGGACATCCTCTTCCTCCTTGCACTACCTCGCTCGCTCACTCCGTCGCCTGTCCACTCCTCACCAACCGTACCGCCCCCTCTCGCCCGCTTCGCTGTGGGGTTTATCCCACCATGTTCCTTTAAAAAAACATGCACGTGAACACATCTAGCTAGCTAAAACTCCGCGCATGCAACTATCTAGCTCATCCACTTTCTCTTTTTTCCGGTATTCTCTCCACTGAACTAGAATACTAACATTTCACAAGATTAATAAGCTAACACCATAAATCCATTTAGCTCAGTTAGGTTCGGTAGAAGGATCATGAATGAAGATAACAATCATTCCACCGAAATGCTCGGCTCCCGCATCGCTCTGCTTTAGGGAGACTCGAGAGTCGGGACTAGCCTCTCTAGCCCCTCACATCCCCTTTATTCTCCCTCGACGCTGCCAGAGGTGACCGCTGAGAAGATCGCGTGTGGCCGCCGAGGAAGGTGACGGCAAGGTTTTTGCTGCTTTGCTGCTTGCGCGGAGAGCTCTGGCATCTTGGGCGGCCTCCTCACATGGTGAGGGAGGCAGTGATCTAGCGGAAGGAGCAATGGGCAGGAGGCGCTAGCCGATGCTAGTGGCCTTCCTTCTCGGCGTGGGGGAAGTACTGTGTTGAGGTGGTGATTAGGGATCGCGGCATGGGTATGCATGTGAAAACAAAGCAAAGATAGGAATAAGAAATTAGGAGCACAAATTCAGACGAACTCGTTAAATCTTGAAATGATAACAAATAGGCAAGTGTTATGCGTCCCCTGGACGATGGGGGAGCTCTCATCGACCTGCTTCCCGTGCTGACACGTGTCCATTTGCTGCAAATATCCCGTATTTGCTACATATGTCTCTGCTTTTGCTTTTGAAGCAAAAAAAGAGATTCGTTTCAGAAATAGAACGTCTTGCCGGAGACCTCACCAAAGACCATGCAGCAAAAAAATTATGCTAATGTAGCAAAACCGACTTCGCCGGATACATCGTCGGAAAAACTCGCTGGTGATTCTCGCCGGAGACCTTGTAGCAAATAGTTGACACTGTTGTAGTAAAACCACAAGACGGTTGTAGCAACAAAGTTCTTCTAATGTAGCAAAAAACCTATTTTGCCGGAGACATCGCCGGAGAATTTAGCTGGAATATCTCGTCGGAGAACTTGTAGCAAAAAAATTATGGTATTATAGCAAAACAAAAAAAACAGAGATAGCAAAAAAATATCAATGTAGCAAAACCATTTTGATATGTAGCAAATTCCCATCCCAGCAATTCTCTAAAATGCAAAATTCCAGAGTAGCAAAATCCAGGGGCCTTGATAGCAACAACCAAAGCCTTCGGTAGCAAATCCACTCATTGTCGGCAGCAAAAATCCATCGCAGTAGGTAGCGTGCATGGGAGTGTCCTCGTCGGAGGTATGAGAGAAGGAGCAGCTGAACTGCTTTCGGCGAGGCCCTTGTCGGAGAAGAGCCTCGTCGTCCTGGCAGCAGAAGTGGGGCGAGCCCGTCGTCCTCGATGCCGGTCCGGAGGTTAGATGGAGGAGCAGCAGGGCGACGCCTGGAGGGCGGTGTTGGCCGGCAGCGGGCGGCGGCGGCGGGCGGCAGGGACGGCCAGTGGAGCAAGGCAGCAAGCCCCGTTGGAGATTTGGATCCTCGCTGGTTTTCTACAGAGACAAGATTCACGAAGAGGAGGACGAAAGAATGCGATAAGGTGGGCCACGACTGGTCACGTGCAGCGCGTTGTCGACCCGGACGATGGCATCGTCCGGGGGGTTGCGATCCTTTTCCTAACAAATACAAGGAATAGATCAACGCATATGGTTCGGCATGAAGGACGTGATGACACGAGTTGCACTATAGGACGCGTGCGCTACGCCGAGGGCAAAAAGCCGTCGCCGTAGGCTAAAATGCCCTCGGCGTATGATACGCCGACGGCTGCCCTCGGCATAGCCTCCTCGGCAAAGGAATCCCTCGGCGGAGCACATAGAGGCCGTCAGCATATGCTACGCCCTCGGCGTAGCGGCCGTCGGCATAGTTGTCGATAGTTTGCACAAACATTTTAAAAAAGTATATAAAAAAAATATTAATTTTTTTTCTCAATTTTTGAATCTTTGAATTGTTTAACTCGTTAATCTCTCACTTTGAACATTTTTAACACTAACATTTAATTAAATTGCAGTCTTGGTCGAACTTCTCGGTAGGTCACTCATCCTAATACTACTTCAGCTCCAGCACGCTTAACTTCCTCGTTCCTTCAGAATTTGTTTCCGCAAAGTAATTCATACATTGTTGTCAATACTATGATATCAATCCTATTAACCCTTATATCAACATGTGAAAGAACATTTCTTAATCTCTAGTGTTTTGTGTGTTAGATAACAATACCAAGGATCATTTAATGTGTGTTGAAGTGTTGCAGCTCTATTTGAGAATAAAGGGAAAAGAACTCTGCCTGTGGGGGCGGATAATCCGGCCCCACCAGGGGCGGATAATGGGCCCCTCCCTTTGCCCAAGCAGGCGCAAGCCCCAGAAGGGGGGCGGAATTTTGGCCGGATTTCCAGCCCCGCCGGATAATCCGCCCCTCAGGGGGCCGGATAATCCGCCCCTCCTGCTCATCGCCAAGGCGCAAGCCCCAGAGAGGGGGCGGAGTGTTGGCCGGACTTTCCGGCCTGGCCAGATAATCCGACCCTCAGGGGGGCCGGATTATCCGCCCCCCAAGAACTTCACCAAGCTTCACCAAGGCGCAAGCCCCAGAGAGGGGGCGGAGTTTCCCCCGGAGAATCTGCCCTTGGGGCGGAGTTTTCCCAGGGGGCGGATAATCTGCCCCCAAAGTTGTGCAACAGCCAGATCTGGGGAGGGGGTATTTAAGCCAGCCATCCCCCTCCTGCCAGAACTCTTGATTCATCTCGAAAAAGAACAGATCAGATCTGAAAGCTTCATCCAAGAGTGCTCCACCTAGATCCACCCAAAGGCCCCAACCCTTGGGGAATCGAAGGAGGAGAACTCGATCTTCATCATCAGCAATCAAGCGCTTCATCTCCTCTCCATTCATTTGGAGAACCTCCGATCTAGTATTTCTTGCAAATATCTAGATCCTCGTTTTTGTTTATATTGATAAACCTTGTTCTTGTGGCAGCTTGTTGTCATCTCGGGATCCCCCAATTCGGTTGTGAGTGTGTGCCCCGATAGTGTTGTAAAAGGCACCGGTTCCCGCCTCGAAGGGATCCAATAGTGGAGAAGGTGGATCAGGCCTCTCGTGGCGAGATCCATCGGAGAATAGGGTGAGGCCTATTGTGGCGTGGTGGTCTTAGAACCGCCCACCCCTCCAACGCAGATGTACTTCCCTTAACAAGGAAGGAACTGCGGTAAAACAAATCCCTGTGTCTCCGCGTGCTCCACTACGGTTTCCTCGCTCCTCTTTTACGTGCTTAGTAGTTAGGGTTACATATAGGGAAATTCTCGTAGTTGCATATCTAGAGAATTTACTTTGTGTCAAGCCTAAAATTGAAAAAGTATTAAAAATTGGTTAGCACCTATTCACCCCCCCTCTAGGTGCCCATACGATCCATTTCAATTGGTATCAGAGCCTTGGCTCTTATTTCGGGCTTAACCGCCTAAGAGAAGTATGGGTTCCAAGGGAGATGGGAGTGATGCTCCGGAGGTAGTCACCATGAACGATCTCAAGACGTTGGAAACAACCTTGGTGAGTTCAATGGAGGCTAAGATGGAAGAGATGCGTCAATTGATAATGCGTCTCTCCACATCCGCAGCATCACCTCCATCTAACTCTGAGGATACCACTCCGCAATCCAAGGAAACGGGTAAAACTGTTTCCAAAGATAACGAAGTGGTAGGTGATGATACTAGCAAGAGCTCCTCCTCGAAAAAGGATAGCGGTAAGGATGGATACAATGAGGTTTCTCATGTGTATTCCCCTGACCCGCCTATTCCTCACCCACATATACATAATAGGGGTGATCCACCCAAACTTTCAGCATCTACTTTCTCTCAATGGCAACTTTTGATGAAATCTCATGTGTGCAGTTCCTCCATAGAGTTGTGGAAGATCATCGAAAATGGTCTTCATGTTGGAAATCCTAACAATCTCACAAGAAGAGAAGTGGTCGATAGCCAACTCAATGCTACAGCTCTACACATGATACAACTTGGTGTGGGTGAAAAAAGACATGCCACACATTCAGCATCTTAGCACAGCTAAAGAAGCTTGGGATGCTCTCACCGAGCTCTTCATCGGAAATGAAAGTATGAGAAGTAATAGATATGATGCCTTGAGCAATGAAGCTGAAGGATTTTATATGCTGGATGGAGAAGACCACGAGGACATGTATAGGAGGCTCAAGGCAATAGCCACAACCTTCAGAAACCAAAGTGCAGCTCATGTTGATGATGCTTGGATCAATCGCAAGTATGTCAGTGCTCTTATGCCATTTGAGCCCACAGATTTGAAAAGTCTCCAAGGTAGGCATAACTATCACCTCATGTCATCCAATGAGGTAATGCAAGAACTGTCCGCCTTCAAAGTGGCTGCCAAGAATGCCGAAGATGCTCGTGCTCGAGCTATGGGGATGCAAAAGGGGGTCAACATGGCTTTGAAGACTAGTGTGATTGATCATGATGAATATGTGGTAGAAGGTCTGGACTGTCCCGAAGATATAAAAAGGATCCACGGACAATACTTGGCTCTTTATACAAGAAACTTTTGGAAAGATCCAGCCAAGGCTAAAGCTGAACTAGATCGCAAGAGTGGAGCCTATGGAATAAAAGAAAATGGTCCTAAGCTGAGAACATGCTTTAATTGTGGTGACCGGTTGCACTTCGTAGATGAGTGTCCATATCAAAGTAGAGAGGATAATGGAGGAAGACTCATTTTCAAGGACAAATCAAAAGCTCCACGTAAGAAACAGTTTGTAAAGAATAATGCTCCTTTCAAGAAGCAACCAAAGATTGTTCTAGTGGCTCAAGAAGAATATTCATCGGGGAGTGAAGATGAGGATGAGGGCGATAGCTCTCAAGAGGTGGCTGCTATAGCCACCACATCTACATCAACATCTCTCTTCGACTCTCCGAACGAAAACATCATCAACAAGAATGCTACTTGCCTCATGGCAAGAAGCTCCGAGGTAACTTCTTCTAACTCTTCTTTTCCCAAGACTATGATAGACATGGATGATCCTGCTAGTCTTAAGGTTAAAGAAGAGATTATTGCTTTGGATTATTTCTATACTAACCTGCAAGGTGAGCACAAAGTTCGTTTTGAGGCACTTATGGATCAACTGGCCCAAAACGAAGCACTCCTCGAAGAAAAGGGCAGAATTGAAAGGGAGGATGCAATGGAAATTGCATCCCTAAAAAATGCTCTTGAAGAAGAAGAAGAAGCTCGGGTCTCTCTTGAAGAGAGGCTTGAGTCTATGGAAGAGTCACATGAAGAAATTGTGACTAAACTTGTTAAGGAACGTGACAATGCTGTCACCAAGGCAAAGAAGTTAAAGAAGGAAAGGATTGACTTTGGGGCTGCTCATGATAGACTCTCCGAGGAATTGGAGAAACTTGACAATGCTCACAAGGCGTTGAAAAACGAGTTCTTTATTCTCAATGAGTCACATGATCAGCTTCGAAGTCGATTGGCCAAATATGATACTCCTAGCTCGTCCAACTCAACATATAGTAACAAGAAAAATGCTAGTGTGGAAAAAGGAGTGATCAAGGACATCACTACAAAGGACAAAGGTGTGCTTGATGAAGTCCTTGGCAAGCAAAGGTCAAATCATGGTAAAGAGGGACTTAGGTATGTCACCAAGTCCAAGAAGAAGAAAACCAAGAAGAACAAGACCAAGAATGTGCAATTAAAGACAAGCACTGCTGAGAAGGTTGTCACAAAAGAGAAGACTAATAATATTGGTTTTGCAGGGTCTCACAATCCGAATTATGAACTCTTTTGTGATGACTATGGCGATGTTTATGCTTATTATGTTGGTCCTTTTGATGAATATATTGCTTGGTCTATTTGGGTCCCAAAGACCCTTGTTACTAACATGAAAGGACCCATTGAAAAATGGGTACCTAAAACCAAGAAGTAATTTTCTTGCAGGGCTATGCTTCCGGTGGGTCGAAATGGGTGCTGGATAGTGGATGCACTAGTCATATGACCGGAAGCAAGGAGATCATCACGGAGATGCGTCCAAATCTTGATAATATCACAGTCTCCTATGGTGATAAGTCTAAATCTCAGGTATTGGGTCTTGGCAAGGTTGTGGTTGTCCACGATATCTCTCTCGTGGACGTCATGCTTGTTGAGACCCTTGGCTACAATCTTCTTTCTGTTCGTGCCCTTGGAAAGATGGGTTTTGCTGTTTTTATCGATGATGATTTGGTGGTACTCTTATGGAGCAAGTCTCTAAAGGTCGCTTTCGTTGGATACGTCGAAAATGACCTGTATGTGGTGGACTTCTCGAGGAAAACCACTTCGGGTCTGATGTGTCTATTCAGAAAGGCCGACGTGGGCTGGCTATGGAATCGTCGTTTAGCCCATGTCAACATGAGAACTTTGCAAAGTCTCCAAAAGGGTGGCCACATACTTGGACTAAAAGACAATGTCTCTTTTGCCAAAGATCGTGTTTGCAGGGCTTGTGTTGAAGGAAAAATGCATGATTCTCCCCACAAGAGGAAGACCATTGTGTCATCAAAGAGGATCTTGGAATTACTTCATGTGGATTTATTTGGTCCTCCTTCTCATGCAAGTCTTGGTGGGAAGAAATATTGCTTGGTCATCGTCGATGATTACTCAAGATATACATGGGTATATTTCTTCAAGCTGAAAAGTGAGACTCAACAAACTGTAATCGACTTTGCCAATGAAGTTCAACGTCAACACAATGTTCCCATCTTGGCAATTAGAAGTGACAATGGCACAGAATTCAAGAACTACACTTTAAACGAGTTTCTTAGCGAAGAGGGGATTAGACACCAATATTCCGCTGCGTACACCCCTCAACAAAATGGTGTAGCCGAGAGGAAGAACCGGACTTTGATGGATATGGCAAGATCTATGCTAGCTGAATTCAAGTCTCCTTATAATTTTTGGGCTGAAACCATATCCACTGCTTGTCACTCATCAAACCGGCTCTACCTTCGGAAGATCTTGGACAAGACCCCATATGAAATACTTACCGGTAACAAACCCAACATCTCATACTTCAGGGTATTCGGGTGTAAGTGTTTCTTTCTTATTAAAGGTGTCCGTTTGTCAAAATTTGAATCCAAGGCTTTAGAAGGTATTTTTGTTGGTTACGGTGCCGAATCCCACACTTATAGAGTCTACAACAAGCTCACTGGGATTGTTGTAGAATCTTGTAGTGTGGAGTTCGATGAAAATAACGGCTCCTTTGTAGGGCAAGTTGATGTTTGTGATGCAGATGTTGAAATACCCCAAGATGCCATAAGAAGAATGGGCGTGGGATTTTTCCGCCCCATTGAGGAACCCCTTGTGGCGGATCGGGAAGGACAATGCTACACACATGTGGAGCCCTCATCTACACAAGATCAACAAGCTCCTACTGTTGAAGACAATCCTGCACCAACACCACAATCTGCTGAAGACCATCTGTCCACTGGACAAGCTGGTAGTCCCAGGCCGGACTATCCGCCCCCTCCAAGGGGCGGACAATCCACCCCTAGCACTCCAACTCGTTCCAGGGGATCCGAAGGAGAAATCAACATATCTGAAGCTCCCAGGCCGGATTCTCCGCCCCCCAGGGGCGGAGTATCTGGCCCTGGGTCTCCAACTCCAGTTAGGCTTTCTCAGGAAGATGGTTCTCGTACTTCACCTCCCAGGCCGGATAGTCCGGCCCCTCCAAGGGGCGGATTATCCGGGCCTGAAGAAAATGTTCAGCAACAATCTTCTGGCAGTAACGGTGACCAAGATCAAGGGCAGGGCAGTAATCAAGACAAGGATACAACTATTGAATCCACTCCTCCTAGAAACAATAAGGACATTGAGGCTCGTCGCAAGGCTCGTGCTGATCGGAACCTTGAACTAAGAGGTCACACTCTTGACAAGGTTGTTGGTGATCTACGACGAAGGGTATCCACTAGAAGAGAGCTTGCAAGCTTCTGTGATCATCAAGCCCACATTTCCATGGTTGAACCGAAGAAGGTTTTTGATGCTCTTGAAGACCCCGATTGGGTTGTTGCAATGCATGAAGAATTAAACAACTTCGAACGCAAAAAATTTTGGAAGCTCGTAGAAAAGCCAAAGGATTGCCGCAATGTTATCGGCACCAAGTGGATCTTCAAGAACAAACAGGATGAAAATGGCATTATTTTGAGGAATAAAGCACGACTCGTGGCTCAAGGATTCTCTCAAGTAGAAGGAATTGATTTTGGCGAGACCTACGCTCCTGTGGCTCGCCTTGAGTCCATCCGTATCCTTCTTGCATATGCAGCCCATCATAATTTTAAATTACAACAAATGGATGTTAAGAGCGCTTTCCTTAATGGTCCTCTACATGAGTTAGTATACGTCAAGCAGCCCCCGGGGTTTGAGGACCCCAAATTTCCGAACCATGTCTACAAACTCTATAAGGCGCTCTATGGCCTTAAACAAGCCCCACGTGCGTGGT
Organism: Avena atlantica; assembly: GCA_910589765.1. Lineage (NCBI taxonomy): Eukaryota > Viridiplantae > Streptophyta > Magnoliopsida > Poales > Poaceae > Avena > Avena atlantica. Next base: position 513,740,079 of record OU342735.1, on the reverse strand, counting down.
ATGAGCACCTTAAAGAGCTTTTGCTAGACCGTGGATTCGAAGTTGGGCAAATCGATCCCACTCTTTTTACTAAGAAGGTTAATGGGGAGCTTTTTGTATGCCAACTTTATGTAGATGACATTATTTTTGGCTCTACTAACCAAGCTTTTAACGATGAATTTTTGAAGCTTATGACTGACAGGTTTGAGATGTCCATGATGGGTGAGCTCAGGTTCTTTCTTGGATTTGAGATCAAACAACTTAGAGAGGGAACCTTTATTAATCAAGCTAAGTACATCCAAGACATGCTTAAAAGGTTCAAGATGACGGATCTAAATGGCGTTGCTACCCCTATGCAAACAAAGTGTCATCTTGAGCTCAATCCCAAGGGTAAAGACGTGGATCAAAAGGTATACCGATCCATGATCGGCTCTCTCCTTTACCTTTGCGCATCTAGGCCCGATATCGTGTTAAGTGTAGGAGTGTGTGCAAGGTACCAAGCCGCTCCTAAAGAAAGCCACTTAGTGGCAGTCAAGCGAATCTTCCGATATTTGGTTCATTCCCCAAATTTTGGGTTATGGTATCCCAAGGGTTCGAGTTTCTCTCTATGTGGTTACACTGATTCAGACTGGGCTGGTGACAAAGATGATAGGAAATCAACCTCTGGTGCATGCCAATTCTTGGGCAGGTCTCTAGTGTGTTGGTCATCAAAGAAACAGAAATGTATTTCACTCTCAACCGCCGAAGCTGAATATGTTGCTGCTGCAAGTGCTTGTACTCAATTGTTATGGATGAGGCAAACTTTAAAGGAATATGGTGTCAATTGTGACAAAGTGCCTCTTTTATGCGACAATGAAAGTGCTATCAAAATTGCTTACAATCCCGTGCAGCATACAAGAACAAAACATATAGAGATTCGCAACCACTTTATTCGGGATCATGTAGCTCGTGGAGATATTGCTCTATCCTTCGTGAGCACAAAGAACCAACTTGCTGATATTTTCACGAAGCCCCTTGGTGAAGCAAGATTTTGTTATTTGAGGAATGAGCTAAATATCATAGATTCAAGGAGCTTGGCTTGACTACCCTTGCACACTCACTTGCTCTTATTCATGTATTTGGTTTAGATGCGGGCATAGACATAGGGGGAGTGTGGTCCTAATTGATTGGGCCAACCCTCCCCCATAATGCCGAAAGCAAGTAAAATCATTTCCCTTAATATCATTTTGTGATATGTGGGTCATCGATGAGCATTGGTTTTGAACTCAAGATACATCTTCGCGGTGTCATGCCATGCGCTCCAACATGGTGGCTTCGGCCACCGCCCTCTTCCTCGAGAAGAGTTGGTTTTTCATGGGTCTCGTTGGATTTTCTTGCATTTCTTTTGTTCTTATGGAAAACACACTCAAATTTGGCTTTTGATTGATTTGATTCTTGCAAATTTGGGTGTGAATTCTGAGTGATCTCCAGGGGCGTTAGCATCGCTCTTCTTCCTTTTTGGTGTTTCGGTGCCAAAGGGGGAGAAGTAGTTCTATTAGGTCTCGTGGATTTGCAAGGGTCGGGCACAAGCTATTCAATTTTAGTCGTTTTTATTTGCTTGCTTGTGCCTTTTCTAGCGTGAACTTGTTTGCTTTTTGTGGTTGTTTGGGTAAGACTATGTCGTACTCCACAGTTTGGTACTATGTTTGGTATTCATGGATTTCTGGATTTATCTATCATGGACCCCATGGAATTCTGGAATTATGGAGCATATTTGATGGCATATGGATTCATGGGATTATCTATGTATGCCTTGGCTATATATTCCGGTGGTATGACATTTTTTCCCAAACCTTAAAGTAGTGTTCTACCTAGTGTGTGTATTTGTATTCAAATGCAAATCTTAAATATGCACACATCTAGGGGGAGCGTCTTTCACTATTTAAGGTGGCTTTTGCCGGTTTTATTGCAAATCCTAGTATTGTCATCTAACACCAAAAAGGGGGAGATTGAAAGAACATTTCTTAATCCCTAGTGTTTTGTGTGTAAGATAACAATACCAAGGATCATTTAATGTGTGTTGAAGTGTTGCAGCTCTATTTGAGAATAAAGGGAAAAGAACTCTGCCTGTGGGGGCGGATAATCCGCCCCTCCCTTTGCCCAAGCAGGCGCAAGCCCCAGAAGGGGGGCGGAATTTTGGCCAGATTTTCCGGCCCCGCCGGATAATCCGCCCCTCAGGGGGCCGGATAATCCGCCCCCTGCTCATCGCCAAGGCGCAAGCCCTAGAGAGGGGGCGGAGTGTTGGCCGGACTTTCCGGCCTGGCCGGATAATCCGCCCCTCAGGGGGGCCGGATTATCCGCCCCCCAAGAACTTCACCAAGCTTCACCAAGGCGCAAGCCCCAGAGAGGGGGCGGAGTTTCCCCCGGAGAATCCGCCCTTGGGGCGGAGTTTTCCCAGGGGGCGGATAATCCGCCCCCAAAGTTGTGCAACGGCCAGATCTAGGGAGGGGGTATTTAAGCCAGCCATCCCCCTTCTGCCAGAACTCTTGATTCATCTCGAAAAAGAACAGATCAGATCTGAAAGCTTCATCCAAGAGTGCTCCACCAAGATCCATCCAAAGGCCCCATCCCATCCCTTGGGGAATCGAAGGAGGAGAACTCGATCTTCATCATCAACAATCAAGCGCTTCATCTCCTCTCCATTCATTTGGAGAACCTCCGATCTAGTATTTCTTGCAAATATCTAGATCCTCATTTTTGTTTATATTGATAAACCTTGTTCTTGTGGCAGCTTGTTGTCATCTCGGGAGCCCCCAATTCGGTTGTGGGTGTGTGCCCCGATAGTGTTGTAAAAGTCACCGGTTCCCGCCTCGAAGGGATCCAATAGTGGAGAAGGTGGATCAGGACTCTCGTGGCGAGATCCATCGGAGAATAGGGTGAGGCCTATTGTGGCGTGGTGGTCTTAGAACCGCCCACCCCTCCAACGCAGATGTACTTCCCTTAACAAGGAAGGAACCGCGGTAAAACAAATCCCTGTGTCTCCGCGTGCTCCACTACGGTTTCCTCGCTCCTATTTTACGTGCTTAGTAGTTAGGGTTACATATAGGGAAATTCTCGTAGTTGCATATCTAGAGAATTTACTTTGTGTCAAGCCTAAAATTGAAAAAGTATTAAAAATTGGTTAGCACCTATTCGCCCCCCCCCCTCTAGGTGCCCATACGATCCATTTCAACATGTCACATGTTTGTATTTTTTGAAATTACAAACAATTATTTAATTAAACATTAATGAATAAGTAAAAATATTACTGAAATTCAAATAAAAATATAATAATTTTACTTTTTGTATTTTTCTATTTAATATGGAATAATTAATATCTTTAAAGCTGTAAATTGGAATTTAACAAATAATATGTCTAAATTGATCAGAAAAATAATAGGAATCCAAATATGATATCCATATCAACTAATCACAAACCCTCCATTTTTGAATTATCTATTTGGTGGTTGCTTTAGAAAATTCCCTTTTTGCGCTCGGATAATGAAAAATGGCTTTTTGGTGCGATGAAAAGGAAAATTTGCATTGTATCTTTGATAAAATAGCATATTTTGAATCTAAAAATGATTTTTTTAAAATAACATGATTATCGGATCATGTACCTGTAGTTCATATCTGACCCACTTCCTACCGATTCAGCAGGAATTTGTCTTTTTCACCAGAGATGGACGGAAAGGTTTCGGATCCCCCTGTTGGGACATTCTCCATATAAGGTGGTATATTATTTTTGTAAAATGTGGTGGTAGCATTTTGAATTAGTCATTTGGTGGTTGCTTCACAAAACCGTCCTTTTTTTGTGCTCGGAAATGGAAAATGGGTTTTTGGTGCGACGAAAAGGAAAACTCCCTCCTGCAACATTGTTCGCCATCCCATGATGCATGTGTATGCACAATATGGGCACATTATCACAAACTATGCCTTAATTCTAGCCCTAACATTGGTCATTTGTCCCGAAAGCCAAGAAACCTCGAATGAGATAGGTCATTTTGTGAAGGTTTTTGAGACATAATCAATATATCAAGTTTGATATTTTTACTTATAACTATGTCACATAATATGACACCACGCGAAGGTTTCGCATTGTTTCGATCGTTTTTGAGATTTTTATGCCCGTTTTAAACTATCGTCAAACTTTGTCGAACGGCGGGCATGAAAATTCTTAGCTCGGGGCCGAGCCTCGCTAAACTTGCATTATATGTTAGATAAAATAGCATATTGTGAACCTAAAAATGATTTTTGTAAAAAAACATGAGCATCGGATCATGTACCTATAGTTCATATCTGACCCACTTCTTGCCGATTCGGCACGAATTTGTCTTTTTCACTAGAGGTGGACGAAAAGGTTTCGGATCCCCCTGTTGAGACATTGTACATATAAGGTGGTATAGTATTTTTTTTAAATGTGGTGGTATCATTTTGAATTATCCATTTGGTGGTTGCTTCACAAAACCGTCCGTTTTTTGTGCTCGGAAAATGGGAAATGGCTTTTTGGTGCGACAAAAAGAAAAACTTCCTCCTGCAACATTGTTCGCCATCCCATAATGCATGTATATGCATAATATGGGCACATTATCACAAACTATGCCTTGATTCTAGCCATAATATTGGTCATTTGACCCGAAAGCCAAGAAACCTCGAATGAGATAGGTCATTTTGTGAAGGTTTTTTTGAGACATAATCAATATATCAAGTTTGATATTTTTACTTATAACTATGTCACATAATATGACACCACGCGAAAGGTTTCACATTGTTTCGATCTTTTTGAATTTTTTATGCCCATTTTAAACTATCGTCAAACTTTGTCGAACTGCGGGCATGAAGATTCTTAGCTCGGGACCGAGCCTCGCTAAACTTGCATTGGATCTTTGATAAAATAGCATATTGTGAACCTAAAAATGATTTTTGTAAAAAAACATGAGCATCGGATCATGTACCTGTAGTTCATATCTGACCCACTTCCTACCGATTCAGCAGGAATTTTTCTTTTTCACCAAAGGTGGACGGAAAGGTTTCGGATCCCCCTGTTGGGACATTATCCATATAAGGTGGTGTATTATTTTTTTCAAATGTGGTGGTAGTATTTTGAATTAGTCATTTGGTGGTTGCTTCACAAAACCGTCCGTTTTTATGTTTGGAAAATGGAAAATGGCTTTTTGGTGCGACAAAAAGGAAAGCTTCCTCCTGCAACATTGTTCGTCATCCCATGATGCACATGTATGCACAATATGGGCATATTATCATAAACTATGCCTTGATTCTAGCCATAAAATTGGTCATTTGACCCGAAAGCCAAGAAACCTCGAATGAGATAGGTCATTTTATGAAGGTTTTTTTAGACATAATCAATATATCAAGTTTGATATTTTTACTTATAACTATGTCACATAATATGACACCACGCGAAGGTTTCGCATTGTTTCGATCGTTTTTGAATTTTTTATGCCCGTTGTAAACTATCGTCAAACTTTGTCAAACGGCGGACATGAAGATTCTTAGCTCGGGGCCGAGCCTCGCTAAACTTGCATTGAGTTTTTGATAAAATAGCATATTGTGAACCTAAAAATGATTTTTGTAAAAAAACATGAGCATCGGATCATGTACCTGTAGTTCATATCTGACCCACTTCCTGCCGATTCGGCAGGAATTTTTCTTTTTCACCAAAGGTGGACGGAAAGGTTTCGGATCCCCCTGTTGGGACATTGTCCATATAAGGTGGTCTATTATTTTTGTAAAATATGGTGGTAGTATTTTGAATTAGCCATTTGGTGGTTGCTTCACAAAACCGTCCGTTTTTTATACTCGGAAAATGGAAAATACCTTTTTGGTGCGACCAAAAGGAAAGCTTCCTCCTGCAACATTGTTCTCCATCCTATGATGCACATGTATGCACAATATGGGCATATTATCACAAACTATGTCTTGATTCTAGCCATAACATTGGTCATTTGACCCGAAAGCCAAGAAACCTCGAACGAGATAGGTCATTTTGTGAAGGTTTCTTTGAGACATAATCAATATACCAAGTTTGATATTTTTCCTTATAACTATGTCACATAATATAACACCACGCGAAGGTTTCGCATTGTTTCGATCATTTTTGAATTTTTTATGCCCGTTTTAAACTATATATAATATTTTATGTTTTACTTAATTTTTATTTACAAATGTGTAATATTTGAGTGTAGATAGATAGGTATTATTTTTCTGCAAATTTTGATATATTATTTGTATTTTTCCGAATTAGAATGATTTAGTTATGATTTTTCAAAATTTAATGAGATACATAGGATATGCCGATGGCAATTGTACGCCGACGGCTGCTTGGCGGGGCTGGCCTAGACGATGGCTACGCCGACGGCCCCGACGTTTGGCCGTCGACGTAGCGACCGGCCGTCGGCGTAGCTTCCCATTCCCGTAGTGTTGCTGCCTTTTTCTCAGAAGTACGTACGTATATCGTTTGTGGGAATTGAATCCCTCTCTATATTGTAAACATACATTTACGATTTTATTAATGATAATTTCGTAAGTAAGAACATACAACAAGACAACAAGCCATATATATACACACACAAGGTAAACACACGCCACACCACACATATCAATAGCCATCCCACGCCATCAGATTCTCCTGCATCCGTTCACCTCGGACAGCCGGGGCCTCATCAGCTGCTGCAGTACGGGCTGACGGCGAAGGTGCCAACCGGGAACGACTTGGATATCACGCCGGCGTCGAACTTGAGGTCGTCGCCGTCACGGTCAACTCCAGTGATGCCGACCCGCGTCACAGCGACGTTCACGCTCACCCCTTGCAGCTCGCCAATCACCATGTTCTTGATGCTCCCGTGTATCGTGCTCTCGTACCGGAGTTTGAAGCTGGAGACGTCGATCTCGCACTCGCTGGGGAGGAACACGTCGAAGGAGCCGTCTGAGTTGAGGGTATAGTTCTGCACGCCCTCCGGGAGGATGCCCGGCGGGAAGTCGTAGTCCGCCAGCATCTCGTATACCGTCGGAGTTGCCCTTGCCCTGGAGGAGGTGCTCTTAGTGCGGATGGCGGAAGAGGCCATGAAGGAGGCAGCCACAACGAGGACGAGGAGGAGGAGCTGGTTCTTGGCCATGGCTGCTGCTTGTGATATCTGTATGTACGGGTTGATATTTGTTGATCGTGGATGCTTATCAATGCAGTCTAGCCTCCAATATATAGGTTTATCTGGAGGGCACTGTACGGCACATCAGGACAAGCTTAGAGATAACGCACTCCTATACGGTACGGCTTAGATTAGCTAACATAATCAACACAAAAGTAACGGCTTAGATACGTTGCAGGAGTATGTATTTGCAGGAAACCATAATTTATCTCTGAAGGCAAAAGTTAATTCGGATACAGGACCTGAGACGGCACGCTTCCAATGGCACTTCCCATACGGATACGGAACAGAATGGTGATATGAGGTGACCGAATTATTTTTTGCCCAATATGTCAGACACTTAACTTGAGTTACAATAAGGAAGAAAACAAGATGCACAACATGACTTCGAGTTACAATAAGGAAGAAAACAAGAGGCTAACATAAATTTCTATATGAACTTTACATGCATTTCAAATACCTAGACTTCGGGTCGATAATTAACAATGGTTCATTACTCTATAGCGGAGGCCATGTATACTGGAGCCCAATGAGCAAAGATATACGTGTCGAAGATTGTTGTTTACACGGTGCCAAAAGAGAGTCGGATCGCGGAACACAATTCACATCAAAATTCGAGGAACAAATACAAGCACCAGACACGAAGCTAGAGTTCAGCATGACTTTTCATCCATAGATTTTTGAAGGTTAGACTAAGGAAAAGGATATGGATCACCGGCGGATACTGTGAATCCATCCTCCGGGTCGCGCGTGCAAGGCACCGCATCAAACCTCGCTAAGAAGGAGGGCCCATATTATCTCTTTAGGAAAAACTTTATCTTCCTTCGTGAACCAGGCGTGCGGCTGCCAAATCCCGTCGGAGCCACCATACAAGCCTGCGCCGCCGCCGCCGGACTTCGCCCCCACCGCCGCCGTGTTGGACTTCGCCGCCGTCGTGCTGCCCTTGAGGAGGAAGGGAAGGCAGTCTGCGCATGGTCGTCCGTGTCATGCTGCTCCACCTACGCCTCCACCCCGCACCAACGAACAAGCGCCGCCGGTGATGGAGACGCCATGGCCACCGTCCCAGGGCACCCCGCTTCTCCCCCTCCACCGCGCACCAGCACCAGCCCGTCGCCGGAGATGGAGGGCACTCGCCATGCCTTGTCCCATCCGATGGAGCTTCACCATGGACATCGCTGTTCCTCGAGGCCACCCGCCATGGACGCCGCCCGAGGGAGTCCGCTGCTCCGCCTCCACCACCCCGACGCAGCTACGTACGACGTCAACGACTGCTACATGGGGCCGCCTGGGGCCAATGGCGACGCTATGTGCGCTCGAAGGCAGTGCTACAAGCCGTGTCGACGTTTGCTACATGCGTCCGGTGTCGATGCTACCTACGGCTTCTGATGTTGCTACCTGCGACGAGGAGTGCTGCTACATTCAGCGAGAGACTCTGCTACACAAGGCGACCGGCCCTGCTACATACAGCTTTTGGTGTTGCTACCTGCGGCGAGCGGCGCTGCTACATGGCATTTTTTTCTTACAAGTTTTTGCTCCAGCGATGTCTCCGGCGAAGTCAGCTTTTGCTACATTAGTATAATTATTTTGCTATATCTGTTTTCTGAGTTTGCTACAATAGCGCAAACTTCTTGCTACGAGGTCTCCGGCGAGATCTCCGGCGAAATTCTCCGGCGAGTCTAAGACGGAGTCAGTTTTGCTACATTAGCACAAATATTATGCTACATAGTCTCCGGCGAGGTCTCCGGTGAAGTCTCCGATGAGATATGTCTTTTTTATTTGTCTCGTGGACGAACCGTTTTCTGCTACAATGTAGCAAAAGCGGGGCAAATGTAGCAAAAGCGGGATTTTGAATCAAAAAGAGAACACGTGGTTGGCTGGGGACCCGGGGATGAAAACCACAAATCCTTCGGGGGACGCCTAGCACTGTCCTTAGACTAAAACGCAGGGGAACCAACAAGACAAGAAAGTTGTGCTCGCAGGGGCTAGGTTGTTCATGCTAGTTTTTTTTCTTATTTTGGGTAATTCATTTTTTTTGGACTATGATTTTTTTTTTGCAGGTGTTAAGTATGACTAAGGAACATGGTGCGGTGGCGTAACCATGATGCAAAGAAATTGTATTTCTCTCCATAGGTGTAGTATTGAAGTTCGAATCATCGTGAACTTTCTTTCATTCATAGCAACTTTTCTTAGAAAGTAGATATCATCATAACTTTTTGTCGATGCATAGAAGCTTTACTTGAAACAACCGTCTGCAAAAGAAGCATAACTTTTTGCAGAGTGATGAAGAGAACCATGGAAGCCAACCTATAATTGCACTTAATCATGTAACTAAGCATGATAAAAAACTTGAAACAACCAAGGATTCAGTATCATAGGAACACGATGGTTATGTACAACAGTTATGAATAAACATAGAGGCTGGACAATAGATAGAGTTCAAAACCGTCAAGAAAATAAAGTTAGAATTTTAGGCTCTGAATCTCAGTTACCAATACATTTATGCATTTTTATTTGAGAGGTGCCTCTAAACGGTCAGTGCTTATCTTTGCGAATGATATTCACATCTAAATTTATGTGGTAAGACAATGATATACAATTACATAGCAGAGATGATGGTGAAATAGCCCTTGAGCTGGAGTATCTGACCAAAACTCGTTACAAAGGGTGGACTGCGGGATTGTGGCTAAGGACAATGATCGGCTTGGATATTTAACTGGGCCTTGAACCAAGGAAGTTTGAATGGGAAGGCATATCCTATTATGCACTCGGACTTAAGATCATTTGTGGGAAAAGTAGTGTCACTCTTGAGAGTGTATGAAACATGACATGTTACTCCGTATCCTAGGAAAGGATTGCGAACACCGCGGAAGACTGGCGGACATAAATTTTCTAAAACTAAAACTTACCTTTTCTAAGAAACCGATTTTAGAGACAACTCATAAGCCCAGGATACTGTAGATAGTGCATCAAACAACTACCTTAAAACTTGCTGAGTACGCTCACACTCAACCGTACCATTTTAAAACCCTTACTTAGGTACATCAAAGACAGATGACTCATCCACTAGAGAAGAATCAACCGAGGAAGAGGTTTTCTACGAGAAATCTGATCTCTAGGTAGCATTGAAGGTGTAGATTATGGAATAGAATTTGGATGAAGACGTAGAACTCGAGGAGTAAGATTGCAGGCATAGGATAGTCAGGCTAGATCCGAAGTGGAGAACTCTGGCAAGGGAAAACACGGCTCCTTATCCCCCGTGTTCTCTCTCTCCCCTATACCCCCTCCTATACCAGATCGTTGAAGGTAAACCTACTCCCAAATCCTGTAAATCTTCCTGTAAGAGTGGTTACATCCAGAAGGTGTTTGGTTCAGTGAGTGGTAATGGTAATGGTAAGGGAATAAGATCACACTGAGATCAGTGGTGTAAACAACAATTCACCGATTTGTTTAGTCCGTGCTAGTAACGGTCTCCAGTTACCTGACTATGCTAACTCTACCTGCAGAATCCAACAATGGTCACACCGCCTGAACAAGAAGAAAATTTAATCTAAACAGAGAAGGGGTCAGCTGAGGTGGCTGCTGCTCCTCTCATGTAGCGTCTAAGGGGAAGATGGCAGCCATGTGACGCCACTGACGGAGGGGAGATGGGGTGGGGAGGATGTGTTGTACCGTCGCCGGTGGTTGTACTCTGCGGAGGAAGGATAGGCTGCAACACGGAGGGGATCGGGAAAATGGGGGGGTGGGCTGCCACACCGCTGATTCAGGGAAGATGGGGCGGCAGGGGGTGTTGTAGCGCCGCCAGCGGCTGTACTCGACGAAGCAGGGATAGGTAGGAATCAGGAGGAGATTAGGAACGGGTCGCGTGACTCGCGAGAACGTGAAGGGGTCGCTCGTGGTACCATAGTTTGTTGCCGGTGGGGGCTGACTGGTAATGAAATTGTACAACGATGTAATCTGATTACGTGGTACTCCAACCAAACAGAAACTAACTAATTGAGATCCCCATGTTATCGAGTTACATTACAAAAACGGGAACCAAACACGTCCCCAATAAGATTGTAACGCATCCGTCCGTAGAATGCATTATTATGTAAAAAAAAAGTACCAGTAGATGTAGCATTAACTGCTCCACATCCACCTGTGTTGCAGATCCATCCTTTATATCGGGCAAGTAGCTTTATTAGCAAAAAAAGAAAGAATTTGTCCAGGGTATGACAAATGAGCCGTTGGAAGCGGTTGTTGAGACAAGCACAACATGTCACCAAATCCCACAACCACACTGACATGTCCTTATGACAGACAATGGGGCTCGGAATTAAGAAATTGTGACGGAGAACTAGGCGTGTTCCACGCGATGGCTGGCATGTGACCCACCTCTCTGTCTACGCAAGGATTCCATTCCAGGGACCAACGGTGACCACCAGCCCCGCCTGCCTCTTGGGGAAAAAAAGCCAGTAAAACAAGCCGGTCGCTGGTCCTGCATTTCGGATCCTCCCTAATACTACAACTTCAGTCTACTATTGCGCACAGGACCTCGTCAGACTGACATGGGCTCGACAGCAGCAGCGGTGCCGGAGGTGGCGCTGCCGTCGGGCAACGCCAGGCCGATGCCGGCGATCGGCATGGGAACGTCCAAGTACCCGCTGGTGCACGAGACCACGAGGGACGCCGTGCTGGCGGCCATGGAGGTGGGCTTCCGCCACTTCGACACGGCCGCCCTGTACGGGTCGGAGCCGCCGCTGGGCGAGGCCGTGGCGGAGGGAGTGCGGCGCGGGCTGGTGGCGTCCCGGGAGGAGGTGTTCATCACGTCCAAGCTCTGGTGCACGCGGTGCCACCCGGGCCTCGTGCTCCCCTCCCTCCGGGAAAGCCTCCAGTAAGTAGTATGCATGCTTCTTCGTGCGTCAATTTTCTTGGCCATTCATGGTGCGGATGATGATTGTGCAGGAAGCTGCAGGTGGAGTACGTGGACCTGTACCTGATCCACCTGCCGGTGAGCCTGAAGCCCGGGCCAACGGCGTTCCCGGCGAAGCGAGAGGACGCCGTGCCGTTCGACTTCGAGGGCGTGTGGCGGGGCATGGAGGAGTGCCACCGCCTCGGGCTCGCCAAGGCCATCGGCGTCAGTAACTTCACCACGGGGCACCTAGACAAGATCCTGGCGGCTGCCACTGTCCCACCTGCGGTGAACCAGGCAAGCTACGCTACCAGAGTATCCAAGAACACTGATCTTGGTAGCATTGTTGGAAGTACTGGCACTCAGTCTTCCCTGGGTGTGATGATCCATCTGCAGGTCGAGATGAACCCGGCGTGGCAGCAGAGGAAGCTGAGGGCGTACTGCGCAGAGAAGGGCATCCACGTCGCGGCGTACTCGCCGTTGGGTGGGCAGAGATGGTCCGGGTCGGAGGGCAACGCCGTGCTGGAATCGGAGGTGCTCGCGGAGATTGCCAAGGCTAGGGGAAAGAGCATCGCACAGGTACGTACACCCGCAGATACTAGATAGCTGGATCCAAGAGCATAATGCAATCCTCCACATGAGGTGTGACGGTAGCTGAGGATCCCCTCTTCTTCTCCAGGTAGCACTGAGGTGGATCTATGAGCAAGGAGTGAGCCCCATCGTGAAGAGCTTCAGCAAGGAGAGGCTCAAACAGAACCTTGACATCTTCGACTGGGAGCTCACCGACGACGACCGCGCCAAGATCGCCCAGTTTCCACAGAAGAAGATCGTCAAAACCGCCGACGGGATTTTCTCGACGGAGGGGGAGTTCACTTCAGTTGACCTTGCAGACATCGAAATTCTCGAGGAGTAGCACGTGTTCGGTGCTGCATCATTGTATGCTTGCTGTAAACTCCGTAACGAGTGAGAATAAATAATTTCATTCTGTTATTCATCTTCTAAGCGCAATTATTCCTACTGTACTTTGATTGGATTTAATTTGGTAGAGAACATTGTGAGCTGCCGTTGCCAGTATTCCCAATTAAGTACTACGATGTATTATTGGAACCAGGGTGGACAAACAAGCAGATCGGTTCGGTAAGGATTTGTCTGTTAAAAGACTCGATCGGCTCACTAAACGTTGGAGTACTATCGTTGATAATCTATTACTCTCTTGTCTCGAATTAGATGTCCAAGATTTGTTAAATAATTTGATGTTGTTATTCCTATTCCATGCACAATTCCTATTTTGATTGAATTTAATTTGCTAGAGAACATTTTGAGCTGTCGTTGCCAGTATTCCCAATTAAGTACGATGTATTATTGGAACTAGGGGGTGACTCACAAGCAGATTGGTTCCGTTTAGGATTTGTCCGTATCCTTGATAATCTATTACTTAAAAGCTCGCGCGCGCCGTGAGTGCTCGTTAATTAAGTTCTCTTGAACTTTAAATTGTTTCCCCTTCCCATTTTTTCTTACTCCCTCCAATCCAAAGTATTAATGGACTTAGATTTTTTAAGATCAAGATACATCAGAATCTGAAAACAGATCGAACCGGTAAGTACGTGCTCCCAGGAGGCCAAGGCGGCGGCTCAAAAAACCTATCTAGGGTTCCTTCCCTCCGCCAGTGACGCCGTCGGTCTGTTCCGCCGTCGATGGCCTTAGGGCCTTAGAGGTGTGGTGGACCGCGGTCTTTCGCCGGCGGAAGGTTTTTGTTCTTCGATTAGGCTGTTTTTTCGTGTCTTTTTCTGGATGTTGAGGCGACGGCTACATCCTGAAGTCAGAATAAAGTCCTTCGCGCTCTATCCTCGCTCCGGTGGTGCTCCTAGCAGTGACGGAGGACGCGTGGAGTCTTGTGTCCGGCTGATCTCCTGGGATCTAGTCGTTTTTCGTGTTAATTTCAGGTCAGTCTCTTCAAATCTATTGATGTCATCTTTGGCGATGGTTGCTGCTTTAGTGCGCTGGTTCTTTGGGACCTTAGCACGACGACTTCCCGTCTGTCTACTACAACAAGCTCTACTACGACAAGCTTTGCCTGACTCCAGTGATAGAGGGGCGAGGACAGCGGCGCGCCTTCAGCTCGTGCTATTGTTTGTAGTTTTCACTAGGTGGTCTATCGACCTATTTGTAATTTTTATTACTTTTAAGCCTGTTTGTACTACTGTTGATGATTATTAATAGATCGGTGGAATTTTCGCAAAAAAAAGATACATCCGAATCTAGAAAAACCTAAGCCTATTAATTCTTTTATATCAATTTTTTCTTAATGTGAGGAGGCGGAGGAATTTGGATAGAGATAAGATAATAAGATGGGTTCTAAATAAATAACACGGAACTAGTAGGATTGGTAAATTAGCAAGCTTAATGAACTACAAACAAATACCAGCTTTGCAGTGCATACTGCAAAGCTGTGGTGACCTTCCTCGTTTCCAAATAAAAAAACAAGTCAAGCTAACAAGTGCTCGCAGCATTTCGACCTTATTTTTCACCCCCATCTACAACGCTCGTATTTCTACAACGTCCATCACTCCTACTGCGATACACCATGCTTTTAGTCACCTTATGAAGAACAAGGCACATGCCGCAGGTATCTTGCCATGACCCCTTATCGCAGGATGAGATGGTTCTTGGCCTTCCCTGAACAAGCACTTCTTGTGAGGAGCCAGATCACAGGTGGTGCTTGTGGTGTTGGTGGTTGTGGTGCTATTAATGATGATGACGACTGTGTTTATGTTTTGGAGTAGCTAGGATTGATGAAAAATGATGTTAAATATGTATGTTTTGCGAGATGATATTCAGTAATAACCCTCGGTTGATGAACGTGTGCTGTATAACGAGCAGTTGTTTGTGAACTCGTACTGCAGCACTAACGTCGGCAACTGTTACATAATCTAATACTACTATATTAATCGTTCGTCTTACACAATTATCTGAGACACATTTATTGTTATGTTCTTGTGATGGGTAAGCTCACGACATAGACCAAGAGGTAACACTGCTAAACATAATACATGTAAAGAAACGACTAGTATTTAGCCAAAACACAAATTTCAGGCAACTAAATACCTAGGGCTTGGCGTCTCCTTATGCAAAGTCCAGGTGTAATGTTTAAATCTTTTAAGTAACAAAACATCTTTTATCAAAAAAGCTAACTATTATAAATATCAGCTATAGAGAAATGACTCTTGTTTGGCCTTGCTGTTAATAAGTTAAGTTGCTCTTTTCTCTAGGCCGCAAAGTGCAACGAAAGTTGCTCTTTTCTCTTCTCCAGGAAGATCCTGGTTTTTAGTCCTGGTTTGTAGTATTTGGTGAGAGTTTTAATTTGGTGTCCTCTCCTCCCAAACTTAAAAAAAACGAAAACATTAGTACTGCCAGATTAGCTGAAGCACACCTCATTTGGAGGTGGTTGTGTGCCTTCGCTTGTGTCCACACCCAGTACCACCATTCTATCTTGAAACCCCACGCGCTGTCCTCCCTCGAACCAGTCAATAGTACTATCACGTAGTTGAGAGAGCAGCAGTTAGAGATGGCGCCAATGGTGGACGCTGAGGCCCCCTTGCTTGCCGGCACGGACGCGGACGACCAGGAGGAGGAGGTGCCGCTGGCCGGCGTCTCCGACTTCCGCGGCCGCCCGGTCCGCCGCAGCACCTCCGGCGGCTGGCGTTCCGCCCTCTTCGTCGTCGGTACGTTCCCCAATTTGCTGAGCAACAACCGTTACATATCTCATCCCCTGCTAATACATGCCACACGCCACGAACACGATGTATCGGCCTGGCTGCAGTGCTGGAGGTCTCCGGCAGCTTCGCCCTCTTCGGCGTCTCCGGGAACCTCATCACCTACCTCACCGGCCCGCTCGGCCAGTCGAACGCGGCGGCGGCGGCCGCCGTCAATAGGTGGTCGGGCACGGCCAGCCTGATGCCGCTGCTGGGCGCCTTCCTCGCCGATTCTTTCCTGGGGCGGTACCGCTCCATCATCCTCGCCTACACCCTCTACATCCTGGTAATTAACTCACGCTCAATTTCGCAGTCTCCCATCTTGTCTCCGACCAGAGTGGTACAAGCTGGAGCTGTCCCACATGGTGACAGGTCGATCTCCAACGATGTTTTTTTAATCGTCAACGATGTTGATAGCCGACGTTCAGCTTTTTACCATGGTGATTACTACTCCGGCCCCAACTCGGTACGTAGCCGGTTGCACGCGGAACACGATGCTGACTAGGATGGAAGATGACGTGCTCGAAGATTTCTCATTTAGCATTTTACCTACCAACTAGTACAGTTAATTGTTTGTTTCAGATTTCAGAGTGGTCCTTTCCATCAGTGGATCATATAGGCAAGATGTCGTTTTCCGCACATTATAGTAGTATAGTAGTATCTTAATTAGCAGCATGTTTACATCCAGAGGTTGTAACCGAGTGTGCAGGGGCGAGACGTCTAGGTATTTTATCATTCCACAAAAAGCAACATGACATCACATCTTTTTAAGAGCTCAAATGCCCAAATTTAGACGGTATTCTGCAATTAAATTTAGTTGTTCGACCTGTTCGAAACAGAGCCAAATCATAGAGAGAAATGTGTTACTCCCGCCAAAAATTAATAATATTTATGTTGTTATGAATTCAATAGGATTATCGAAACACATCTATTTTTTTCTGATGATCTATATTACATAATAATATTTTTTTCCAATGATCCATGTTGTAGGATTTATTGTATAGGGTTGTCCAAATGCTAAGTGTTTTCCAAGTTTCTGATAGACCAACAACAATACATATATGAGGCGGAATTTAAGAATTACGAGAAAATGCCTTGACATGTTTGAGGCAGAGCCAATAATTATCTCAGTTTCTGCAATGATCCATGTTGTTACCAATTCAATATTTTCAGATTTTTATTAGTGTTCTGCAAACTTTGACCAATATAATTGCACGTGTGCATGTAGGGGTACGGTATGATCACTGTAGCGTCCACGGTCCTGGTCAAGCCCTCATCGCCATCCGACGGCATTGACAACTCTCCCAAGCCTTCGTCGCTGCATGTGGCCTTCTTCTACGTGTCGCTCTACCTCATCGCCGTCGCACAGGGCGCAGACAAGCCATGCGGCCTCGCCTTCGCTGCCGACCAGTTCGACCCTGATCACCCCAAGGAGCGCGCGTCCCGCAGCTCCCTCTTCAACTGGTGGTTCTTCTCGATGTCCGTCGGCATCCTCGTCGCCATCGCCGGGGTCAGCTACATCCAGGAGAACGTCGGGTGGGGATTCGGATTCGGCTCACTCTGCGCCATCACGCTGTGCACCTTCGCCGTCTTCCTCGCCGGCACCCCCACCTACCGCCTCTACACGCCCACCCCCGGAGCCGAGATCCCCTTCGCACGACTCCTCCGTAGCCTCGCCGCGCTGGCCAGGAGCTCGACCTTCGTGAAGAGACACCACCGCCAATGCGAGGAGGAAGACAAAGACGCCGCTGCCCAATCCGAGATGGCACGTGGGTTGCTACGGCTGGTGCCGATCTGGGCAGCGTGCCTGGCATACGGCGTGGTGTACGCGCAAGTCATGACACTCTTCAACAAGCAAGGCCGCACCATGGACCGCCGCGTCTTCGGCGGCCTGGAGCTACCGCCGGCGGCCCTGCAGACGCTCGGAGCGGCGTCCGTCCTGACCTTCGTGCCCATCTACGACCATTTACTGGTCCCCGCACTGCGGCGCGCGACAGGAAACCCGTCAGGACTGACGCTGCTGCAGCGTGTGGGCACTGGCATGGCCGTCTCCCTGGCCGCGGTGTCCTTCGCGGCGCTGGTGGAGGCCCAGCGTCTGGAGATCGCGTCCATGCACGGCCTGGTGGACGAGCCTGGGGCGACGGTGCCGATGAGCTGCGCGTGGCTGGTGCCGCAGTACGCGATGATGGGGGTGGCGGATGTGTTCGCCCTGGTCGGCATGCAGGAGTTCTTCTACGACCAGATGCCCGGCGAGCTGCGTAGCCTGGGGCTGGCGCTGTACCTTAGCATCACCGGCATCGGCGGGTTCATCAGCAGCACCCTCATCTCCTTCATCGACCGTGTCACGGGTAGCGGCGGCGGCGACAGCTGGTTCGCGGACAACCTCAACCGCGCCCACCTTGACTACTTCTACTGGCTGCTCGCCGGCATCAGCGCTACCGAGCTCCTGCTCTACCTCTGGTTGGCTAGATCCTATGTCTATAACAACAACTATAAGAGGACTACCTAAGCTCCAAGGATGATCCCGCCAGGTCTTGACTGACGACACATAATTGTTGCATTCCCCAATAGTCCAAAAAACCCATGAAATCTGCTAGTACCGTTATCCTGCTACAGTGCTACAGGAGGACGAATTTCCCAGTCCACGAATTGCAAAACGTTAAGAAACCTCCTGCTGCATGGAGATTGTAAATCGGAGTGGAGGTGGACCACCATGTTTAATGGAGGCTTAAGAGGAGGAGGAAATTAAAGAGAAGGGAAAGAGGGGACATGAGCCTTTAGGCGTCGGTGGGCTAACCAACGCTGAAGGCGTCAAATAGGGTTTGTCGGATACTTTTGCCTGGTCCAAGCTTCGGCTGTTGTTGGTATTACTATTATCACGTTGTGTTTTGTGTTTGAGTGATGCCAAATGTATATACACTCGTGGGCCTTTCATTCTCTGCGGTGTTTTGAAAATTAACTAGTAACACTACAAGTTCTTGGACAAAAAATATCCCTTCCCGGGGCGTTTGTGCGGGCAGCTCCGGAGGGCAACGATCCTTAGAAAAAAACCACTAGATCCCGGCCGCCCAGGCCGCTGACGTCACCGGTGCCGGCCGTGGTGGCGGACGCCCGGACGCCGAAGACGGAGGGCGTGGAGAGGCTGGCGGCCTAGGGGTCGCGCGGGGAGGCATCGCGGTCGTCGGCGGGTGCTGCTCTGAGGGGCAAGCAAGGTGCTAACGTTGGATGGCCGTGGTGTGCAACAGAGGCAGGTGGTTGTGCAGGAGACGCGCAGCAACGCGAGGTGGATGTTTGGGCCCGATCTGGGTCCATACGGGCCGCCAAGAAGATACGCATGGAGGGCCCTGCTGGCGTGGGTTCTGGTTAGCGCGGCGGAGGTGAAGGCGGCCAGCAGGGCTGCCTGTTTAGGAGGGGATGTGGGTGCAGGTGTCTACTCCTGGTGCGGATGGCGGCTGACTGCCTGATCTGGACAGTGGCCAGCGTGGGCGGCCAGGTACCCGGTGCAGTGCGGATGGGACAAGCATGAGCGGTCGTGGAGGCAGAAGATGAAGAGCCTGGCCTAACTTTGCTGCGGTGTGGAGTTCGGTGAGGTGCTGGTTGAAGGGAGATGAATGGCGCTGCGTTGGACGGGCGTTGCATCCTCCTGCCCAATTGCGGTAACGTGGAAGATGGAGGACTGATTGCATGTCAGACTGGCAGATGGTTGAGGCGTTCAACGCCTCCCTTTTTGTTGACAGGAGTTGGCCTCTCATCGATGGTTTGTCTGGCTTTTTTGCTTCGGTTGACATGTTCTAGTGGATGGTGGTGGGGCTGACATTTGGGCTAGGAGAAATCCCTACGTAGTTATGGATGAGGCGACGCCTGTAGGTGTCTTCACCTTCTTGAAGGTGTCGTCTAGGCCCTTTTCGTCATGCCCCCTCCTATGCAATGGGGAAAACCCTAGACACAGCTCGTTGGTTCAGGCAGTGGCGGCGCTACGATGTCGTTCCCTCCTTGGAGGAACTGTACGGGTTGCACGAGGAGTCTCATGGTGATAGTCGGGGTCGAGGTTGGCAACTACTTTGAGCGAGGGCCTCTAGGGCGCTATGTACACTACACCATCTCTTTGGCGACACTCTCCGCGGTTTTGGTTGGGTCCTGCCTCCCACTCGCCACTACTTCTTCTAGGCGTCAAGGGTGGGTTGTACGTTGACACGTGTTATCTTTGAGTTAGGGTGGTACTCCCGAGTTGCTTGCTTCGGTTATGAAGCGGTCTAGTGGCGTTGTGTCCTAGGCTCTTGCCCTCTTGGCTGGGACTAGCCAAGGCGAGTCCTTGTTGTGTGATTTTTTGGTTTGTGCGTTGTAAGTCAGAAGGCATATTCTGTATGGTTTTTGGGTCCGATTTCCCTTATAAACTACACGAATCTTCTATATGTTCAATGAATATAGGAGTTCTTCTGCTAACATTAAAAAAAATAACTAGTGGCTTAACCAATTATGTTTTCTTTATCTATTGTAGGCTCTACTAATTAAATAGTGGTTTAATTCATCCACTTACTAATTAAGCAAAGGCCTAATTAATTTTTTTCCTCTAGTAAGTGGATGATCTAAATAAGATCAAATGTGGTATTTAGTTCCTACTAGTCATTTATTACCAATAGAGAACTATTTAAATTCAAATATGAGCTTATTTGTAAATAGGAATTTAGATCAATTAGAGGAATTGATTAATCTTTCTTTGTTACCTAAATTATTCGATCAAATGCTGCCTTATGTCTCTCCATTGTTTGGATCAAATCATGATGCATTGTTCCTTGTTGTTGGCTTGAGAAATGATGCCTCGGTTGACCCAAGTTGATCTTGTTGACCCAAGTATGATACACCTATCTATCATGCTGTCTAAGATTTAGATTGATCCCTCAAGTCATAGTTTTGGAGATTAAGCAAAGTTCTTACTTTCCATTAGTTATGTTTCAGGACAAAAAGATACCACATCATTGATGACGACAAATAATTTAATCATCACAAAACATTCATTTTGCCATTAGTGTCTATTCTACATGGAAAGAAGAAGACTAAGAACTTGTTTAGGAATTTCTTTTATATTTTATTGTAATTATTGTTTCATTTCTTTTATACTTTATAACATGTAATAATTTATGTCTATTTTTTCATTGATGGTGTTACGACAGCAGGATGACGCAAGTGCCATAGGTGGCGGTGCTGCTGCAAAAGTTGGCACATGCTGCCACACCGAACTTTATCTTCGGGCGACCGTGGTGAATGCGGAGCTACGCCAAAATATTTTGTGCGAGAGATTATGGAAGAGAAAAAAATAGAGACGGGTAATTTCTGTGTACATTACGAAACCCAAGCGAGGAGATGAAACTGACAAGATTGGGGCCTACCCTTGTAAGAAGGGATGCACACATATTCTCAACAATATAAGGGCATGTACAATGGTTGATAAGACCGTCTTATCATAATTTCGCCATATAATTTAGATATAACACTAAAACATGATATACAATGAGTTATTTTTTGTCTTGTCTAAAACACTAAAACAAGCAAACACCAAAAAGCAGGTTCAAGTTCAAATAGGTAAACTTCAGTTCAAACAAGCAAACAACAGATTTGTTGCTTCCATGTTGCCATGATGATCATGGCTCACTAATATGTCCAAAACGTATCTACTTTTCCAAACACTTTTGCTATTGTTTCTCCTCTAAACTTGTGTGATTTGGATACAACTAACACGGACTGACACTGTTTTCAGCAGAATTACCTTGGTGTCTACTTTTTGTGCAGAAAATTAACTTTCAGAAAAAATCCCGAAAAATATGCCAAAAATCTTATTTACCAAAAGACTCACGGAGACAGAAGATGAGACGGAGGAGGGCCACGAGGGGCCCATACCCCTAGCCACACGGGCCAGCCCAGGCCGCGCCTGGGAGGAGTGTGGCCACCTCGGGCACCTCCTCGGCCTCCCTCTTCGCCTATAAGAAGCCTCCTGACCTAAAAATCGAGGGGTTTCGACATTTTTCCAAAAATAGTTCTGTTGCGCCGCCACCACCAGAAACCGCGATTCGGAACTAGAAAATCCGTTCTAGCACCCTGCCGGGACGGGGGTTTGGAGGAGATCATCGCCATCATCATCACCAACGCCTCTCCATCAACCATCCATGTTTCCCCCATCCATGAGTGAGTAATCCCCCGCTGTAGGCTATGGGGATGGTAGAGATTGGATGAGTTATATCATGTAATCGAATAAGATTGTTAGGGCATGGTGCCAAGTATCTTTATTAGTGCTATTTGACTTTGTTGCAACTTGATGTGATTAATGCTTGTCACTAGGGCCCGAGTGCCATGATCTCAGATCTGAACTTATTATTGATTCATGATGATGGTATTTTTATGATCTTATCTGCAAGTTGTGTACACATATCATTGTCCGGAACCAAAGGCCCCGAAGTGACAGAAATTGGGACAGCCGGAGGGGATGGCTGTGATATGAGGATCATGTGTGTTCACGGAGTGTTAATGCTTTGCTCTGGTACTCAATTAAAAGGAGTACCTTAATTTCCAGTAAATTCCCTTGAGGCCCCGCTGCAACGGGCTGGCAGGACAAAAGATGTTGTGCAAGTTCTTATTGCAAGCACGTATGACTATATATGGAACACATGCCTATGATTGTTTAGTACTTGGATGCTTTATATTATTTATCATCAAATACCATAGATCTTGAAGTTATATGAATAGTCTCATCCATGCAACGCCCGTCCATCCATCCCTATGCCTACCGCACTCATATCCTACTGTTTGCTACTATTGTTACTGTAGGGGTTCGTAGCATGGAAAACAAAAAATTTCTATCGCATACAAACAAACAAGCCAAGATCTATCTACTAGATTGTAGCAACGAGTCGATGGAATAACTTACCCTCGAAGATTCCAAAGCGTTTAACGAGAGCGGATTCTCGTGGGTGATGTAGTCGTACTCTCCCCGATCTCAAGATCGTGTAGACGATCCTTCCGGCGCCACGTTCCGGTAGCGCTCCCGCAGTCGGTCACACGTTCTGTACTCGACGAAGACCTTCCTCTCCCTTGTTCCAGCAGGCAGCAAAGGTTGTAGCACTCTCCTCGCGATTCCGGCAGCACAACGGCGTGGTACCGGAAGTAGAGGGGAAATCCCGCAGGGCTTCGCCTTAAGCCGGTGCGAGTATGGTGGAGCTTATGAGAGAGGCTATTAGTGGTCTAGTAATTAGACACACCAATTAGAAGGCTCTAAACCAATTAGAAGGCTCTAAACCGTAGGCTAAAGCAATTAGAAGCTCTAAACCAAAACTGCTCTAAACCGGAGATTTAGAGGTGGAAACTTGTGTGTCTAGAGGAGGGGGCCTTGCCCCTCCTTTTATAGGTGGGGAGGCGCGGCCAGGGGAGGGGAGTCCCTCCCCAAGTCGGCCTTGGGTGGCATGCCGGCTTGGGGAGGAGACTCCTCCCTCAAGTCGGTTCCCAACTCCTCTTGCTTGTTTCCCACAGTTTCTTGTTTTAGCTGTTTGACTTTCAAACTGGACATTTGACTTTTCTGTTTTAGGATTCAATTTAATCCTTTATTTGGGACAGCAAGAACACTTAGTACATGATGCAATCATTCCAATATGTAATGACACATTCATGTACCCCTTCCCCCCCGGAGTGCCGGACAATCCGGAACCTTCTAGAACATTCCCGATGAAAACACCGGAATCATTCCCGAACTCTGAAACGGGACTTTCCTTATATGAATCTTATTCTCCGGACCATTCCGGATCACCTCGTGATATCTCGGATCCCATCCGAGACTCCGAACAACATTCGGTCTCTTTCTCATAATACCATAACTACTCAAACAACGTCGAATCCTTAAGTGTGTCTCCCTACGGTTCGTGAATTATGCGGACATGATCGAGACACTTCTCCGAACAATAACCAATAGAGGAATCTGGAAATTCATATGGCTCCCACATATTTATACGATTACTTTGCGATCGAATGAACCACTTACATACGGTACCAATTTCCCTTTGTCCCACGATATGTTACTTATCCGAGGTTATGATCGTCGGTATCTCTGCATACCTAGTTCAACCTCGTTACTGATAAGTACTCTTTTCTCGTTCCCGTGATATGTGATCCCTTGTGACCAAGTCACATGCTTGCAAGCTAATTGGATGACATTCCACCGAGAGGGCCCAGAGTATATCTATCCGTCATGTGGATGGACAAATCTCACTCTTGATCCATGTGTCTCAACCAATACTTTCCGAACACTCAATGCCACCTTTATAACCACCCAGTTACGGTGTGGTGTTTGATGTCATCAAAGCATCCATCCGGTAAAGGTGATATGCATGATCTCATGGTCGAAGGAATTAGGTTACTATGTATCAGAAAGCATATAGCAATTGAACTATTGAAATGACTTGATCTTTATGCTACGCTTATCTATAGGAGTATGTCCACCATATCATTCTCCTAACGATATGATCTTGTTGTTGATAACATCTCAATGTTCATGATAGGGAAACCACAATCATTAATCAACCAACAAGCTAGTGAAGTATAGAGGCTATACTAGGGACTTCAAATTAAGTTTACAAATCACACAAGTATCAATGTTTCCTTGTTAATACTATTATAGCATGAATGTAAACATTTATCATAAACACAAAGATATAATAATAACTACATTTATTATTGCCTCTAGGGCATATCTCCAATAGTCTCCCACTTGCACTAGAGTCATCTAATCTAGATTACATGGTAATATACCGAACACCCATGGCAGTTTGGTGTTGGTCATGTTTTGCCCTCGGGAGAGGTTTAGTCAACGGATCCGCCACATTCAGATCTGTGTGTACTTTGCAAATCTTTATATCCCCATCCTGGATATGTTCTCGAATAGCGTGAAAACGTAGCTTGATATGCTTCAGCTTCTTGTGTGACCTTGGTTCTTGCGCATTGGCTATGGCGCCCATGTTATCACAGTAGATAGACATTGGGTCCAGCGCACTAGGAACCACACCCAGCTCTGTAATGAACTCTTTCATCCATATCGCTTCTTGTGAAGCCTCCGAAGCAGCCATGTATTCCGATTCAGTTGAAGATCTCGCCACAACGCTTTGCTTTGCACTCCTCCAGCTAACTGCTGCACCATTCAAAATAAATACGTATCCGGATTGTGATTTAGAATCATCCGAATCTGTGTTCCAACTAGCATCGGTGTAACCATTAACAATGAGCTTTTCATCACCTCCATAAGAAAGAACCATATCCTTAGTTCTTCTCAAGTACTTAAGGATGTTTTTGACCGCTGTCCAATGATCCACTCCTGGATCACTTTGATATCTGCTAGTTAAACTAACAGCATATGCAATGTCGGGTCTAGTACATAGCATGGCATACATTAGTGATCCTATGGCTGAGGCATAGGGAGTCTTACTCATCCTTTCTCTATCTTCTGCCGATGTCGGACTTTGAGTTTTACTCAAGGTCGTATTGGGCAACATGGGCAAGAACCCTTTCTTGCTTTCTTCCATTCCAAACCTCTTTAGAACTTTGTCCAAATATGTACTCTGTGACAATGATATTTGGAGTTTCGATCTATCTCTATAAATCTTTATGCCTAATATGTAAGCTGCTTCGCCAAGATCTTTCATTGAAAAACTATTATTCAAATATTCCTTGACACTATTAAGAAGGTCTACATCATTCCCAATCAACAATATGTCATCCACATATAGTATTAAGAATGCTACAGAGCTCCCACTCACTTTCTTGTAAATACAAGCTTCTCCATAAGTTTGTATAAAACCAAAACTTTTGATTACCTTATCAAAACGTTGATTCCAACTTCGGGATGCTTGCTTCAATCCATAGATGGACCGTTGAAGTTTACATACCTTGTTATCATCTTTAGGATCGACAAAACCTTTGGGTTGCATCATATACAACTCTTCATCAATGTCTCCATTGAGGAATGCTGTTTTGACATCCATCTGCCATATCTCATAATCATAATATGCAGCGATTGCTAACATAATCCTCACAGACTTTAGCTTCGCTACCGGTGAGAAAGTCTCATCGTAGTCAACTCCTTGAATTTGTCGAAACCCTTTTGCGACAAGTCGAGCTTTATAGACAGTAACATTACCATCAGCATCTGTTTTCTTCTTGAAAATCCATTTGTTCTCGACAGCCTTCCGGCCATCCGGTAAGTCCACCAAAGTCCATACTTGGTTTTCGTACATGGATCCAATCTCGGATTTCATGGCTTCTTGCCATTTATTGGAATCTGGGCTCATCATCGCTTCCTCATATGTCTCGGGGTCATCGGTGTTGTCCACCAACATGACATTCATAACGGAATCATACCAATCTGGAGTGGTACGAGTTCTCGTTGACCTCCGAGGCTCTATAGCAACTTCAACCGAAGTTTCATGATCACCATCATTAGCTTCCTCTCTTATTGATGCAGGCACCACAGGAACTTCTTCCGGTGCTGCGCTACTCGCAATTTCGAGAGAAGGTTCGACAACCTCGTCGAGTTCTACCTTCCTTCCAGTCACTTCTTTCGAGAGAAATTCCTTCTCTAGAAAGGATCCATTCTTGGCAACAAAGATTTTGCCTTCGGATCTATGATAGAAGGTATACCCAATAGTTTCCTTCGGGTATCCTATGAAGACGCATTTTTCCGCTTTGGGTTCAAGCTTGTCCGGCTGTAACTTCTTTACATAGGCTTCGCATCCCCAAACTTTAAGGAACGACAATTTAGGTTTCTTCCCAAACCATAATTCATACGGTGTCGTTTCAACGGATTTAGACGGTGCCCTATTTAAAGTGAATGCGGCTGTTTCTAATGCATAACCCCAAAATGATAGCGGTAAATCTGTAAGTGACATCATAGAACGAACCATATCTAAGAGAGTTCGATTACGACGTTCGGACACAACATTACGCTGTGGTGTTCCCGGCGGTGTCAATTGTGAAAGTATTCCGCATTTCTTTAAATGCTCGCCAAACTCGTAACTTAGATATTCACCTCCACGATCAGAACGTAGAAATTTAATCTTCTTGTTACGTTGATTCTCTACCTCACTTTGAAACTCCTTAAACTTCTCGAAAGTTTCGTACTTATGTTTCATGAAATAGATATACCCATATCTACTCAAGTCATCCGTGAAGGTAAGAACATAACGATAACCACCGCGCGATGCTACACTCATTGGACCACACACATCGGTATGTATGATTTCCAATAAGTCCGTAGCTCGCTCCATCATACCAGAAAATGGAGTCTTAGTCATTTTTCCCATCAGACATGCTTCGCATCTTTCAAGTGATTCAAAATCAAGTGATTCAAGAAGTCCATCGGAATGGAGTTTCTTCATACGTTTCACTCCGATGTGACCAAGACGACAGTGCCACATATAGGTCGAATTATCGCTTGATTTCAAACGTTTAGCCTCAATGTTGTTGATATGTGTATTTCCACTATCGAGATTCAATAAGAATAGACCATCTATCAAAGGTGCATGTGCATAAAACATATTACTCATATAAATAGAACAACCATTATTCTCGGATTTAAACAAGTAACCGTCTCGCAATAAACAAGATCCCGATATAATGTTCATGCTCAACGCAGGCACAAAATAACAATTATTTAAGTATAAAACTAATCCCGATGGTAGATGAAGGGGTAGCGTCCCGACCGCGATCACATCAACCTTTGATCCGTTTCCCACGCGCATCGTCACCTCGTTCTTCACTAGCTTCCGTTTATTCTGCAGCACCTGTTTCGAGTTACAAATATGAGCAACCGAACCAGTATCAAATACCCAGGCACTACTACGAGTACTAGTGAGATACACATCAATAACATGTATATCAGATATACCTTTCTTATTGATGTTGCCGTTCTTCAAATCCGCCAAGTACTTTGGGCAATTCCGCTTCCAGTGACCTTCTCCCTTGCAGTAAAATCACTCAGTATCAGGCTTGGGTCCAGCCTTGGTCTTCTTCGCCGGCGTAGTAACTTTCTTACTACCCTTCTTGAAGTGTCCCTTTGGCTTAGACTTGCCTTTCTTGAATTTGGTGGTCTTATTGACCAACAACACTTGGTGCTCTTTCTTGATCTCCACTTCTGCAGATTTCAACATGGCAAAGAGTTCTGGCAATGTCTTGTTCATGTTCTGCATGTTGTAGTTCATCACAAAGTTCTTGTAACTTGGTGGTAGTGATTGGAGGACACGGTAAATCCCCAAAGCATTAGGAATCACTATACCCAAGCTTTGAAGTTTGTTTGCGTGCCCAGACATCTTAAGCACATGCTCACTGACGGAGCTGCCCTCTTCCATCTTGCAGTTAAAGAACTTTTCAGAAGCCTCATAGCTTTCAATTGCCGCATGAGTCTCAAAAATCAATTTGAGATCCTCGACAATATCATATGGGTCTGAATCCTCAAACCTTTTCTGAAGCTCCGATTCCAAACCATACAAGATAGCACACTGAACTATGGAGTACTGATTCTTCCGAGCGAGGTAAACATTCTTTACTTCATCGGGAGCATCAGCTGCAGGTGGGTCACCCAGCGGTGCATCCAGCACATAGGTCAAATTACCAGCTGTGAGGACAATCCTCAAATTGCGGAACCAATCCGCGAAGTTGCTTCCATTGTTTTTCAACTTTTCTTTCTCTAGGAACGCATTAAAATTGATGGTAGGGGCTGCCATTGATCTACAACATATTTGCAATAGTTTAGACTAAGTTTATGACAAATTGAGTTCAAATTAATTAATGTAATTAAACTAGGTGAACTCCCACTCAAAACAATATCCCTCACATTGTTTTAGTGATCACACGAACCAAATCCACTACATCAACACCGATCATCACGAGAGTTGATATAGTTTCAATGGCGAACAATCGTCATGTTCATCATATCTACTATATGATTCATGCTTTACCTTTCGGTGATCCGTGTTCCGAGACCATGTCTGTACATGCTAGGCTCGTCAAGATCAAACCTTAGTTTCCGCATGAGCAAATCTGGCTTGCTCACGTTGTATACACTTGCGGAATCTAACACACCCGATCATCACGTGGTGCTTCGAAACAACAAGCTTTAGCAACGGTGCTGACTAAGGGTGAACACTTTATGACTTGAAATTCATGTGCATGAGGGATCATCTTATAATGCTATCGTCGTCTACTAAGCAATACAAGATGCATAAAGGATTAACATCACATGCAATTCAATATATATGTGATATGATATGGCCTTTCTTCTTTGTGCTTCCGATCTCCATCTTCAAGCACGAACATGATCTCCATCATCACCGGCATTGCATCAAGGTCAATGACGCTACTCCATGGTTGTCGTCCACCGGCTTCAACTATTACAACTACTTTGAATAGACACGCGGGTCTTAACATAAATTAAAGACAACCATATGGCTCCTGCCGGTTGCCGACTTACAATAAGGAACATTGCATACATCAAATATAATCACAATCATGGCCATATCACATCACTGCACACCCCTGCAAAACAAAGTTAGACGCCTCTACTTTCTTTGCATATTTTACGTGGTTTGGGGCTTTCAAAAAGTGTCGTTCTAACTTACGAACAAGGACCACAACATTGATACTAGTATTGTTAATCACCCGTTGTAAATTGGATCTTAACTATGCTAGGAGAAACAGGCACCCGCAAAGCCACTTATGCAATACAAGTTGCATGTCAAGCGTGGAGCAAGTCTCATGAACGATGTCATGTAAGGTTAGCCCGGGCCGCTTCATCCCAACATACCGCAAGATGCAAAGTACACAAGAAGCAATCGACAATAAAGCATCAACGCCCACAATGACCATTGTCTTCTACTCGTGCAACAGATCTACATATAGACACGACTCTGATACCACTATAGGGGTTCGTAGCATGGAAAACAAAAAATTTCTATCGCATACAAACAAACAAGCCAAGATCTATCTACTAGATTGTAGCAACGAGTCGATGGAATAACTTACCCTCGAAGATTCCAAAGCGTTTAACGAGAGCGGATTCTCGTGGGTGATGTAGTCGTACTCTCCCCGATCTCAAGATCGTGTAGACGATCCTTCCGGCGCCACGTTCCGGCAGCGCTCCCGCAGTCGGTCACACGTTCGGTACTCGACGAAGACCTTCCTCTCCCTTGTTCCAGCAGGCAACGGAGGTTGTAGCACTCTCCTCGCGATTCCGGCAGCACAACGGCGTGGTACCGGAAGTAGAGGGGAAATCCCGCAGGGCTTCGCCTTAAGCCGGTGCGAGTATGGTGGAGCTTATGAGAGAGGCTATTAGTGGTCTAGTAATTAGACACACCAATTAGAAGGCTCTAAACCAATTAGAAGGCTCTAAACCGCAGGCTAAAGCAATTAGAAGCTCTAAACCAAAACGGCTCTAAACCGGAGATTTAGAGGTGGAAACTTGTGTGTCTAGAGGAGGGGGCCTTGCCCCTCCTTTTATAGGTGGGGAGGCGCGGCCAGGGGAGGGGATTCCCTCCCCAAGTCGGCCTTGGGTGGCGCGCCGGCTTGGGGAGGAGACTCCTCCCTCAAGTCGGTTCCCAACTCCTTTTGCTTGTTTCCCACAGTTTCTTGTTTTAGCCGTTTGACTTTCAAACTGGACATTTGACTTTTCTGTTTTAGGATTCAATTTAATCCTTTATTTGGGACAGCAAGAACACTTAGTACATGATGCAATCATTCCAATATGTAATGACACATTCATGTACCCCTTCCCCCCCGGAGTGCCGGACAATCCGGAACCTTCTAGAACATTCCCGATGAAAACACTTGAATCATTCCCGAACTCTGAAACGGGACTTTCCTTATATGAATCTTATTCTCCGGACCATTCCGGATCACCTCGTGATATCTCGGATCCCATCCGAGACTCCGAACAACATTCGGTCTCTTTCTCATAATACCATAACTACTCAAACAACGTCGAATCCTTAAGTGTGTCTCCCTACGGTTCGTGAATTATGCGGACATGATCGAGACACTTCTCCGAACAATAACCAATAGAGGAATCTGGAAATTCATATGGCTCCCACATATTTCTACGATTACTTTGCGATCGAATGAACCACTTACATACGATACCAATTTCCCTTTGTCTCGCGATATGTTACTTATCGGAGGTTATGATCGTCGGTATCTCTGCATACCTAGTTCAACCTCGTTACTGATAAGTACTCTTTTCTCGTTCCCGTGATATGTGATCCCTTGTGACCAAGTCACATGCTTGCAAGCTAATTGGATGACATTCCACCGAGAGGGCCCAGAGTATATCTATCCGTCATGTGGATGGACAAATCCCACTCTTGATCCATGTGTCTCAACCAATACTTTCCGAACACTCAATGCCACCTTTATAACCACCCAGTTACGGTGTGGTGTTTGATGTCATCAAAGCATCCATCCGGTAAAGGTGATATGCATGATCTCATGGTCGAAGGAATTAGGTTACTATGTATCAGAAAGCATATAGCAATTGAACTATTGAAATGACTTGATCTTTATGCTACGCTTATCTATAGGAGTATGTCCACCATATCATTCTCCTAACGATATGATCTTGTTGTTGATAACATCTCAATGTTCATGATAGGGAAACCACAATCATTAATCAACCAACAAGCTAGTGAAGTATAGAGGCTATACTAGGGACTTCAAATTAAGTTTACAAATCACACAAGTATCAATGTTTCCTTGTTAATACTATTAAGCATGAATGTAAACATTTATCATAAACACAAAGATATAATAATAACTACATTTATTATTGCCTCTAGGGCATATCTCCAACAGTTACTACTGCCTTTGTTTTACTGCTGTTGTTACTTTGCTATTGCTACTCAAAATTGTTGCTACTGATAAACTACTATGATCAAGACTATTTCCATGTGCAGCTGAATTGACAACTCAGTTATTAAGGCTTATAAGTATTTTTGGCTCTCCTTGTGTCGAATCAATAAATTGGGTAATACTACCCTCGAAGACTGTTGCAATCCCCTATACTTGTGGGTCATCACTCACGATCACTCCTTATACATGTAGTTGTTGATAGTCACCACATCCATATCATCCTCATCATCATCTTAATCATGGTACTCATGTCCATCCTCCTTGTCGAACTCAAACTCTTCATAATGAAGATCTCATGCCCTTTTACTCCTGCGAAGTTCCAGCTACTCACTTGCTCCCATGGCATCTCCAACCACATCCCAAGGTATGCCATCATCCATCTCATCCCTAAACACCACTAAAGCATGATCCTCCCATCCCTCATAGAAGAAACCATGTGCTTCGGATGCATCAGAAGTGAGCATCACATCTATGTTCTTCCTCTCCTTGATCCTTCTCCTCTTGGACAACAACCTTGAGTTGAACTGGATCATCACAAGATCATCAAGGTGATATATGGTAAGGCAATTTCTCCTCTTAGTGTGGATCTGTAAGTGACAAGATTAAGGATGGAACTATACTACAATAGTATAGCATATATTCCTATCACAAATTCACAATTAACAAGATAAGAACATAAATTAGTAAGTGTATGAACTAACCGACTCATAGCAGCTCCAATTTCTCTCACAACCAGAAGCACTAGATGTCAAAGAAGGATCCTAATAGCCAACTTCTGTAAATCAGGTGTCGCACCTCCATACACTCTCCACCAAGCCACTAGAAAAATGAAAGTCAAGGCTCAAGAGTTAGCTATCAAATCCATCCATAGATATGATCATATGAATAAAAAAATGCAAATTTGAAGTGGAACTAACCAGGATTGTAGTCAAAGTTTTGACACGTCCTTGCTAGCTTCTTTCCATGTTCCCTGCTCTCTTTTGGAACAAAGGAAAACAATAGTTGACAACTTGGTCTTGCATGATGTCATCTCCATGAAAGAAGGTCTCCACACACTCCATAAAACCTATTGTGACCTTTGCTGACTCAAATATGCTCTCATATTGATAGCTATAGCTCATACGAATGAGCTTTCCACTATGAGTGCCTTATTCTCTGATGATGTTAAGATGCGCAAGTACTTGTTACTAAAATCTTCCCTTTTTCACTAAAAGGAGAAGCTAAAGCTTGGTTTAATAGATTACCTCCTCGATCCATAGATAGACCTGATTGTTCGATTGCTACTTTCTTTCAGAAATATTTTCCTCCTAGTGCTAGACATGCTGCTTTGTAGAAACTTTTTGATTTTAAACAGGGAGAAGAGGAGAAATTTCCTAAGTCATGGACAAGGTTCTGTGCCTTGATTCATGCACATCCTAAATGTCCATTGCCTAAAAGTGAGCTTCTTGATATTTATTATAATGGACTAACTGATGATTCTAGGACATACCTAGATAGCTTTGCTGATTGTGTTTTCAGGAAAAGAAATCCTGTAGAAGCTGGAGAATTAATGGATAAAATAAGCAAGAATTATGATGATTGAACTTCAACTGAGCTAATTACACGTGAGCCAACTATACCTGAACCAATTGTGCCTGAACCAACTCCAACACCAACACCAAAGAAGAGGGGAATGATTGAACCAATTGTGACAAAAGAAGCTAAGAAATGTCTTAAGGAGAAAGGTATTAGATCGGAATATGTGAAGAATCTACCTCCTATAGAAGAATTATGTAAGCCAATTCCCCACTCATCTACTGTTGAGGTACACTCTCTCCAACACTTTGATGAAGGTGATATTCCCTATGGTAAACCTCCTGATCAATGCTTAGAGGAACTTGATATTTTTATTGTTAAACAAGGTAATTTTAATAAACAAGTTCAGAATCATTTATTGGAAAACTCTAGAGCTATGAATGAGTTAAAAGATATTGTAGAAAGAACTGCTAATGATGTTAAAATGCTTGTTAAACACTTCCAAATGGTTCAAACCCAAATTGATCAACTTGCTAAGGTACAAAAAGATATGCTAGTTAATGTTTCTGCAGATAAACATGCTTATGGAATTAGAACTAGGAGTGGTACAGCCACTCAAGATCCTTTATATCCTGAAGGACATCCTAAAATAATTGAGCAGGATTCTCAACAAGCTGAAAATAGTGGTAGTCCCCATAAGAGAAAGAAAAAGAAACATAAAACAGTTGAGGAACCTCTTGAACCTACTGTAGATCAAATAGTATATCTATATCTGATGCTGAAACTAAAAGTGTGTAACATCCCAAAAATATTAATCAAGATTATTAAGTTCCAATCACCCAAGTTTAGGGATAACAAAATCTTTTGTTATTAAAGTCAATATGACTGCATGTGTGTGTGTGATGAATGCATGAATGCTTGTATTGCCATGTTTGATTTCTATGAATGGCAAGGATTGGTTGAAAGATGAAAACACCACCATCTAAATCATTTCCAAGCAGAATTAAATGAAGAGAAAATAAAAAATAAGATATATGAGCAAATGGTCATTTTGGCCAAAATTGTTCACTAGACCACTTTGAGTGTTTCTAGTCCAAGTTTTATAACAGAAACAAATCCAATTCTTTTTACCCCTTGCTAGATCAAGTAAAAGTGAACCCAAGCCCACTTTGCAAACCAATAGAAACAGATTTCAAATCTATTCAAATGACAATTCAAAACTGAATCAAGTGTAGGTACTAAGATCACCATTTCTCAAAAACCACTCAAACCAGTTCACCTTGCCAAACCAAAGCAGCCAGATACTACCAAGCATGTGACTAGTACACTCGTCAAAATTCATACAAAAATTCCAAACTAAATTTCTTTCGGCCATTTTGTCAAACACTTGGCAGACACAAATCAAACTGCCTAACTTATACTGTTTGGAGCAGTGTTTGATCAAACAATCTTCCTCAAACCACTCCCTTTGTATCCCCTAGTGACCACACCTGCATTGATCAACCTAGCCCTCTACCCCTTTGCACCATGTCGTGCCACCCGAGCCCCCCTTGCCAGCTGACCATGGCTAGCTAGCAGGAGGCACCGCCTCGCCCGTTCACCGTGTACAGGAGGCAGATGACCGTCCACCACCATCCCATGTCCATCCCTCGCATGCATCCAGGCCCTCGACCACCAAGAACACACCGCGTCCACTGTCTCTGCGCCATGCCGAGAGCACGCCACAGCGCCGCGCCTCGCCTCCGCCGCCCATGCCTACAATCACCACGACACCAGCAACCCCCCAAACATCCATGTTCACCGCCGTGCGACCCGTAGCCACTGTGCGTCGTCAAAATTGTTGTCGGTGCCGCTTAGAGCACCAGCCCATTCCGACCAACCTCGATCGCCCCTTGCCGCGCCATTAAGTCCTTGAGCATCGCCAGGAGACCGCGCACTGGCCTACACCCTCCTCCATGCCATTAGCTCGATGTACCATCGACCCCGTCAAGCTCTGCCCCATGCCACACTGCCTCTCTCGCTCATCTATAAAAGGAGGCCTCCCCAGCCTCAATTCGCCACACCATCCCACTCCCCACCTCTCACAGAGCACCACTGACCCTTTCCCGGAGCAAGGAGAGCTCTGCATCACCGGAATTTCACCGGAGTCTGCCGTGGAGGAGGAGAAGTGGAGCCGTTGATTGGAGCCGCCCTAGGAGCCGTCGTTGAAATGGATCGTATGGGCACCTAGAGGGGGGGTGAATAGGTGCTAACCAATTTTTAATACTTTTTCAATTTTAGGCTTGACACAAAGTAAATTCTCTAGATATGCAACTACGAGAATTTCCCTATATGTAACCCTAACTACTAAGCACGTAAAAGAGGAGCGAGGAAACCGTAGTGGAGCACGCGGAGACACAGGGATTTGTTTTACCGCAGTTCCTTCCTTGTTAAGGGAAGTACATCTGCGTTGGAGGGGTGGGCGGTTCTAAGACCACCACGCCACAATAGGCCTCACCCTATTCTCCGATGGATCTCGCCACGAGAGGCCTGATACACCTTCTCCACTATTGGATCCCTTCGAGGCGGGAACCGGTGCCTTTTACAACACTATCGGGGCACACACCCACAACCGAATTGGGGGCTCCCGAGATGACAACAAGCTGCCACAAGAACAAGGTTTATCAATATAAACAAAAATGAGGATCTAGATATTTGCAAGAAATACTAGATCGGAGGTTCTCCAAATGAATGGAGAGGAGATGAAGCGCTTGATTGCTGATGATGAAGATCGAGTTCTCCTCCTTCGATTCCCCAAGGGATGGGGCATTTGGGTGGATCTAGGTGGAGCACTCTTGGATGAAGCTTTCAGATCAGATTTGTTCTTTTTCGAGATGAATCAAGAGTTCTGGCAGGAGGGGGATGGCTGGCTTAAATACCCCCTCCCCAGATCTGGCCATTGCACAACTTTGGGGGCGGATTATCCGCCCCC
Source organism: Avena atlantica (assembly GCA_910589765.1). Lineage (NCBI taxonomy): Eukaryota > Viridiplantae > Streptophyta > Magnoliopsida > Poales > Poaceae > Avena > Avena atlantica. Next base: position 513,703,860 of record OU342735.1, on the reverse strand, counting down.
CACTTGGGGCGGATTATCCGCCCCCTGGGAAAACTCTGCCCCAAGGGCGGATTCTCCGGGGGAAACTCCGCCCCCTCTCTGGGGCTTGCGCCTTGGTGAAGCTTGGTGAAGTTCTTGGGGGCGGATAATCCGGCCCCCCTGAGGGGCGGATAATCCGGCCAGACCGGAAAGTCCGGGCAAAGCTCCACCCCCTCTCTGGGGCTTGCGCCTTGGCGATGAGCAGGGGGGCGGATTATCCGGCCCCCCTGAGGGGCGGATTATCCGGCGGGGCCGGAAAATCCGTCCAAAATTTCTCCCCCTTCTCGGGCTTGCGCCTGCTTGGGCAAAGGGAGGGGCGGATTATCCGCCCCCTGGTGGGGCCGGATTATACACCCCCAAAGGCAGAGTCATTTTCCCTTTGTTCTCAAATAGAGCTGCAACACTTCAACACACATTAATTGATCCTTGGTATTGTTATCTAACACACAAAACACTAGGGATTAAGAAATGTTCTTTCAGTCGTGACCACCGTTCGAACCGTCGTCGTCAACAACATCGTTCGCCCCCAACGCTGACCCTAGCTAGAGCCCTGGTAAGCCTCACACGACCCCCACCGCCGTGTTAGGGTTTAGTCTCGTCGGTGCTGCCCGACAGAGACGACACACCCCAGCCGTATGATCTAATCTAATCGCACGACCCAGGTTGAGACTTACCGCTTCGCGTAGCTAGAGCCGTTGACGCGTGGGACCGCTCTGTAAGCAGCCCGCTGCGCGCGTGCTGTGCAGTTGGGCCGGCCCATTTAGCTCTCCCGCGCGTAGCCTAGGAATTCAAACGATCATTTTTCAATTTAGTTCAAACCTAGTTCTATCAGTAGATTCAAAAATCAATTCAGAGAGTTTTACTGAACCAAATAGCATGAAACCAATTTTTTAAGAAAGGTATTGAAATTTTTAATCCAAGCCCCTTGGATTCAAACCATTTAAAATTATAGATCACCTATGGTAAAAATAACAAGGCAAAGACTTTTCTGCATTCAAACATTTTTCAAAAATCAACCATAAATGCTTTTGAGTTGATTCCAACTCTCAAAAATCACATTTGACAAGATCTTTCTGAATATGTAAAAATATCTAGGTTTACTTGCAGTAATAATGGACAAGTATTAAAATAATGCCCCATAGGCATTTCTAGTTACTTTAATTAGTTAAAATAATAATGTTAAACCTTATTAAATTGTGACACCACTTTAAATCACATTCCCGGGTATTAAAATATGTGGTGATGGCATGTGTCAACATGATCCCATACTTTAATTGGAGAATATTAAATCTTAAGTAGTTTTTAATGAGTAGAAATTACTTTTCTAAATTAAGATAAATAAGACTAAGTCTTTATTTCATGTGATGATTGTGATGATGCTAGATCATCTAGTGTGAACCTCTGTGTGCTAAATAGAAGTAGTTAAGTATTGTTTGGTGATTATGTACCTCATATTTATTTATAGATGCTAGTACCGACCAAGGATACGAAGAGGAAGGAGACTACTACGAAGAAGAAGGAGAAGAGAACTTTAATCACTTCACTACTCAAGGCAAGCTACACTATGCAAGCTAATACTTGCACTTTGCAAGCTAGATAACCTATGCAATGCATTAGGCATGCTTTGGTTATGCAACCTTGATTATACCAAATCTCAGTTTTACTTGTAAGCTTTGTTATTTTATTTATTTATCAAAATTCTTTATTTACTTTTACTTGGTCACTTGTGAATTTTGGAAAGATATTATAGGTAGCATAAAGAGCATAAAACTTGGCCTAAGTTAGTTAGAACTTGATGTCATACTGAGGCATGAGATCTAGATTTGGATAAGTCACACTTCATTAGCATCCCTCATTAGTGATTACCCCCAACTTTAGTGGCTAGTGATAAGCATAAAACTTGATCACTTTAGATGGGAATTGAAAGTACCGACTTGATACGACTAGAGGGGGGGTGAATAGGCGTCTACCAATTTTAATTTGTTTCCCACTTTTAGGCTCAACAAGAAAGGAAGTTATCTAGAGATGCAACTAAGTGAACAACCTAAATGCAAGAAAACGAGCACCAACCACAAAAACAGTAAATAGCAAGGAGTAAAGGAGGGGAACGAAGTAACCGGCGAGGGGACACGGAGATGTAATTCCCGTAGTTCACTCCCAAGGAGCTAAGTCTACGTTGGAGAGGTGTCGGGGCCACACAAGGTCACCCGAGCGCCACAAAGGCCTCACCTTCTTCTCCGGTGAGCTCCCCCACAAAGGAGGCCTCACAATCCACTAACCGGTGACCTTGAAGGCGCCAACCGAAACCTTTACACCAAGGTTGAGGGGGAGGCTCCACAACTCAATTGGAGGCCCTCAACGACACCTCGAAGCTTTACAACACATGCCTCAGCTCCGGGGATGCCCTACACCGTCTAGGGTTCCAAGAAACCCAAGAGCAACAAGATCCACAAAGGATGGGTGGGGGAAATCAATTCTTCTTTGGTGGAAGTGTAGATCTAGGTCACCTCCCTCACCTCTCAAAAGATCAGGTCATTTGAGTGGCTAGAGAGAGAGATCTAGTGAGGTGAAGCTCAAGCATTAATGGAGGAGAGAGAAAAATTCGAGAGGGAGTGGGAGGAAGAAGGGGGGTGCCTTAAATAGGCCCCCCCACGCTGAACCGTTACAGCCTCCCCGCGACCTCATCGGAAGTTCTGGTGAGGGGCCGGAAGTTCCGCCCAGCCTGGCTCCAACGGTCATCAGACCGTTGACGCCCGCTCCAGAAGCGCAACTGGAAGTTCCGGTCAAAACGGACCGGAAGTTCTGGTGAACTTCCGAGCAAGTTCCGACCAGGTTTCGGCTAAATAGCACACTTCTAAACAGAAGGTTACTGAGCCTTCACCGGAACTTGGGGCGGAACAAGGGGCGGAACTTTTGGGTCGCGAAGCGAGTCTGACCGGAAGTTCCGGCGTTCAGGCGGAAGTTTCGCTCAAGAACTTTTGGCAGGACAAGTTCCGATGCAAGTTCCGGCCAAGTTCCGGCAAATAGCACACTTCAAAACAGAAGGTTACTGAACCGCCACCGGAACTTGGGCGGAACTAGCGTCGGAACAAACTGTAGAACAGCCCGCAGAAAAAGTTTGAGCGGAACTTCCGGCCTATGACCGGAAGTTCTGGTGAGACACAAAAGGCCCCAACAGAACATGAATACGCTCTCTCTCTCACGGGATAATGGGATGGCTGTGGCGGTGCATATAGGTTTGTGCAAGAACAAGTGATTTCCCACAGCCTTCCAACATGGACCCCCTCTTAATAGTACGGTGACCTAAAAACAACAGCCGGAAAGAAACTAGGAGAAGACTAAAAGGCCACCGTCTTCAAAAGATCACAAGAGAGCATCCAACACAATAGAATGAAACAACAACGACGTTTCCCCTGAAACTCAAGAGCACGGTTAAAAACAAGGTTGGGATTGTCAGTTTAACACCAAAAACATCATGGGAAGATATGGTCCTTTCAATCTCCCCCTTTTTGGTGTTAGATGACAATCCCACATATTTGCATAGAAACAAAGCAATCTTTGCAATGGACGGGGCAAGATCCCCTTGTATGTGTGCAAGGTAGAGAGAAGACCTCTAAGGACAGGACTAGCACACATACACGGAGGCTCCCCCTAACAATTGCAAAGATAGCACAAGTGCAAGGTACAAAAAGGGATAGAGATGATACCAGAACCAACTAAATGTGGTGGAGACAAACGGAGTAATAATAACAATAAGAGCAATGAGGCTCCACCACCATAGCAACAGCTCAAGAGATGACAGCAAGATACCACACACACGACAAGGTATAAGATACCACATAGTAGATACCACATACTCTCAAACATAACATACCACATGGTCCACAAGCACACATAAGTTCACGGACATAAAACCACAAGCACACAAATAAACTAGAGAGTTCGCGAGTAAGAAAAGATCAAAGGTAAGAACAGGCTCGCGACTCATCCCATGCAAATCCCGTAGACAACCTAATAGACATCTTTCTCCCCCTTTGGCATCGAGACACCAAAAAGGAAGAAGATATCAATCTACTCGTCCCAGCCATGAGAAGGGGGAGGAGGAGAAGACTCAGGCGGACCAGTGACCTCCTCCTCAGACTCATCTTCGGACCAGTTGCAGTTGTTGTGAATCCAATCCTCCTTGGGAGCAGTGACAGAGCTAGAGACCGGTGAGCAAGGAATGTTGAGGGCTGCCATGATGGCCTTCTGGCGCTGAATATTGTGACGCTGATCAACATAAGCCTGATACTCGCGGTCTTGCAGAAAGCAGAAAGTTTTCTTCACTTTCCCAAGCAGCTTCTTTGCCCAAGATGGCTGCCTCTGGAGAGAAGGACCACCAGCACTAGAGCCACCAGGAGCAGAGGAGGGACCACTAGCAACATCTTGAGCCTTCTTGAGAGCAGCTTCTTTTTCTTCCTGAGAACGAGGCTTCTGGTGCTTACTCACACGGAACTTTTTCTCTTCATGAATGGTGATGTTGTCTTGAGGGAAGGGGTTGCCAGTCTTCTCGAGCCACTTGTGATTGATGAGAGTCTGAATGTAGGGAGCATAGATGCAGGAGCGCTTTTCAATGAGAGCCGCCCACATATCTGAGTAGATGAAGTGCATAACATCCATTGACCTGTCAGTGTCTCGGCGAAGATGAGTCTGATGCATGAGGTCAACCTGATATCCATGAAACTGATCAAAGTTGCCAGCCTTGGGAAGATGGTGTTCAAGTACACCCTGCGCATGATGTCATAAACTGGCAGCAGATGATTCACAAACCCAACAGACCCCCACCCTTCAATGTAGAGAGGCTCCAGGACCTCAGGATCAGCAGCTACAGGACCATGAACACGCCAACCATTTGCCCCGCGGCCAGGCTGAATGGGATAGCCAAGAAGCTCAGCAAACTCAGCCCAAGTAGCGGTAAGAAGCACGTCTCTGGTCATCCACTTCATCTCACCTTCAGTAGAGGACTGCATGTGAAGATACAGAGTAGAGTAGAACTGAGCAATAGCAGTCACATCAAAGTTCTGACGGTGCTCCATGAGGGGAATCAGCCCAAACTTCTTGTAGATATCAAGAGCCTCTCCAAAGTAAACTTGCTTCTCTTCCATGTGAGGCACATTGATGTACTTCTGAGGAGTAACCACGAACTTCTTCTTTGATGCATAAATTTCCTCATAAATCTGTTCCTGACGGCAGGTGTGAAAATGAGGGTCCAAGCAAAGACGATCACGAGGCACGAGGTAGGGATCCGTAGCCCTGAATGCAGAGGAAGCCTTCTGAGTCCACTTGGAAATCTTGGCTTTGGTCATGTCTGGCCCAGCAGCAGTGGCCTTTTGAGCAAGAGCAGGCCTCTTCCCTGCAGCAGCAGCACGGCGAGCAGCAGCAGCCTTCTGGCGAGAAGTCTGAGCGGTCGGACGCACAACCTCAGCATCGTCCTCATCAATCTCAGGAGGAATGTCAGCGGATGGTCGGCGGGCACGCTTGCCTTGGCGAGTATCTCCTTCCCCTGAGAAGAAAGCATAAGAATAGGGAGGGAATGTGGGATAAGTGCACAAGTTCGGAAGAGGAAACAAAAGAAATAGATTGGAAAAATACAAACAGAAAAAGTTGCATTGTGGCCGGAACTTCCGCTGAATCGCCGGAACTTCCGGTGAAAATGGTCCACCGGAAGTTCCGGTCGTGGCTCACCGGAAGTTCCGGTGAGGCCACGAACTGACGTTTCCAAACAGTAGTTCACTAGATGTAGATCTAAAAAACCACAAGTTCACAGATTTTTCTAGTATGTATTGGACCAATCTACTCTAGCATGATACCCTAGACCTACCAAGATCTTCCAACAAGTTCTAGCCAAAGAACTAGCCTAGACAAGGTGTGCCCTAACTCAAGCCATGGTGAGAGCAAGATCTCCATTAATGGAGGGAGTTGAGGGCAAATACTGGAGTCCATGGCGGAAGATCGAGGTGGGGAAGGATCCCATGGAGCAGATCTGCGGAGGAGAGGTTGGAGACGAAGGGGCCGGAGCTCCTTCGTGGAGAAGTCCTGGCCGGCGGCGCTCCAGATAGAAGATGGGTCTTGGGGAAAAAAGGAAGAAGATCCCGTTTTCCCCCAGGGCCCAGCTTATATAGGACAGGGAGCACCACCGGAAGTTCCAGTCAGGGACCGGAACTTCCGGGTCAGACTGACCGGAAGTTCCGCTGACGCCAGGAAGACCATCTCAGGATAGGACAACAAGGAAGAACTTGTGCAGGGAATAGAGAGGGCTTGAGGTAAGGAAAGGCTTAGGATAGATAGCTCAAACTGTGAAGAACCAAAACCAACAAAAACCAAGAAAAACAAAAAAAAAGGTCAAAGAACCAAATAAAAACGAGTCGGTGGCCGAAGCCACCTTATATAAGAGTAAATGGCTTGACACCGCGAAGATATATCTTGGGTTCATTACCAACACTCATCATGAAGCTCAAATGGTCTCCTTTGGAGACAATAGAGTATGAAAACTTTAATGTGCGCATAATAGGGATAGTGTTTATTCATAAGAGGAACTACACTCCCCCTAAATCCATGCCTACATCCAAACAAGATACACATTGAGACACGGGTAGGTGTGCAAGGGCTCAAGCAACATTGCTCGAATCAATGATATTTAGCTCATGCCTTAACTCTCGGAACCTTGCTTCATCAAGAGGCTTCGTGAAAAGATCCGCAAGATGTGCCTTGGTGGGAACATACTCCAAAGAAATGTCTCCTCTAGCAACATGGTCCCGAATGAAATGATGACGAATCTCAATGTGCTTGGTCCGGTTGTGTTGCACGGGATTGTGAGCAATAGCAATGGCACTCTCATTGTCGCAAAGAAGAGGCACCTTGTCAAAAGATAGTCCAAGATCCTTCAAGGTTTGCTTCATCCATAGCAATTGAGCACAGCAGCTTGCGGCAGAGATGTACTCAGCTTCGGCAGTGGACATCGACACACAGTTTTGCTTCTTCGAGGACCAACAAACCAAAGATCGTCCGAGAAACTGACAAGCTTCGGAGGTTGACTTTCTTCCCACTTTGTCACCAGCCCAGTCCGAGTGCGTGTAACCAATGATATCAAAGCTGGCTCCCTTGGGGTACCACAACCCAAAGTTTGGGGTATGAACTAAATATCGAAAGATCCTCTTGACAGCCACCATGTGACTTTCCTTTGGTGCGGCTTGAAATCTTGCACACATACCCACACTCAACATAATATCCGGTCGGGATGCACAAAGATAGAGCAAAGAACCAATCATCGAACGATAGAGTTTTTGATCCACCTCCTTACCCTTGGGATCGAGATCAAGATTAACCTTAGTTGGCGTGGGAGTCTTGGCACCTTTGACTTGATCAAACTTGAACTTCTTGAGCATGTCTTGGATGTACTTGGCTTGGTTGATGAAAGTCCCTTTCCTCAATTGTTTGACTTCAAATCCAAGGAAAAACTTCAACTCCCCCATCATGGACATCTTGAAGCGGTCGGTCATGAGCTTGGCAAAAACCTCATTAAAAGTTTTGTTAATAGACCCAAAGATAATGTCATCTACATAGATTTGGCATACGAACAAGTGACCTCCAACTTTCTTAGTAAAAAGAGTGGGATCAATGAGGCCCACTTCGAAGCCACGGTCTAACAAGAGCTCCCTAAGGCAATCATACCACGCACGTGGGGCTTGCTTGAGGCCATAGAGTGCCTTATTGAGCTTGTAGACATGGTTCGGAAAAAGTGGATCCTCGAAGCCCGGATGTTGCTTGACGTATACCAACTCTTTCAAAGGACCATTAAGAAAAGCACTCTTAACATCCATTTGATACAATTTAAAGTTATGATGGGTAGCAAAGGCAAGAAGCATACGAATGGATTCAAGGCGAGAAACGGGGGCGTAAGTCTCACCGTAGTCGATGCCCTCAACTTGTGAGTATCCTTGGGCAACTAACCTTGCCTTGTTGCGCACGACAATTCCATTCGCATCGCACTTCTTGAAGACCCACTTGGTTCCAATGACGTTTTGACAGTCTTTAGGCCGCTCAACCAATGTACAAACATTGTTCCTCTTGAAGTTTTGAAGTTCCTCGTTCATAGCATCAAGCCAATCATCATCTTCAAGAGCTTCGAAGGCTTTCTGTGATTCCACAAGAGAGATAAACGCATGGTGAGAGCAAAAGTAAGCTAGTTGCCTCCTAGTAGTGGAACCTTTATTGAAATCTCCATAGACATTATCAAGGGTATGGCCATCTCGAACAAGCTTGGCGAGACGATAGGCTTGACGACGGGCTTGTGCTTCAATTCGAGATTCTTGAGCTACCACTTGGTCATTTCCACCAATTGAGCCGCCCCCTTGACTATAAGCACGAACACGAGGGTCATCTTCATCAATTTCCACTTCGAGGGAGTCATCACTTGGAGAGGATCATTGAGGATCATTGACTTGCTCTTGATCTCGACGAGCTTGACCTTGGGAAGAAGCCCCATCTTGGGGAGGAGGATGAGGTTGATGAAGAGCTTGTTCGTGGGAGGTGCCTTGAGGAGGAGCCCCATCGTGGGGAGGTTGATGTTGTTGATGAAGAGATTGTTCTTTAGAGCTTGGAGAGTCATGAGCATGGGAAGCTTCGGAAGATCTTGAGGGAGCTTGTGCCAAGAAAGTAGGTCCTTGAGGTGCAAGATGATATTGTGAGAGTGAGGGCTCCACTTGAGTAGAGCTTGGTCCTTCTCCTTCGTCCATAAGGGGATCCTCAATGGGAAGGTGGAAACCCACACCCATTCTTCCTATGGCCTTGGGAGGAATTTCATCACTTGGATCACAAACACCATCTTGCCTAACAAGAGACTCATGATTTTCATCGAACTTCACGTTGCTCGTCTCTTCAACTCTTCCATTGGCTTTGTTGTAGACTCTATAAGCATGGGACTGATTTGAGTAACCAACGAAAATTCCTTCTTGAGCCTTGGATTCAAACTTTGACAACCGAACTCCTTTCTTGAGGATGTAGCACTTGCACCCAAACACCCTAAAGTAGCTAACATTAGGCTTTTTCCCGGTGAGAAGTTCATAGGGGGTCTTGTTCTTATTCTTGCGGAGATAAAGCCGGTTGGTTGCATGGCAAGCGATGGAGATGGACTCGGACCAAAAATTGTATGGAGACTTGAACTCAGCTAGCATAGACCGAGCCGCATCCATAAAAGTGCGATTCTTTCTTTCGGCAACACCGTTTTGTTGAGGGGTGTAGGGAGTGGAGTATTGATGCTTGATTCCTTCATCACTGAGAAACTCATCCAAGGTATAGTTTTTGAACTCGGTGCCATTGTCACTTAGAATTGAGAGAATAGTTGCATTGTGCTTTCGTTGAACCTCATTAGCAAAGTCAATGACGGTTTGTTGAGTCTCACTCTTGTACTTGAAAAAGAACACCCAAGTGTATCTTGAGAAATCATCCACAATAACCAAGCAATACTTCTTGCCTCCAAGGCTATCATGAGAGGGAGGACCAAAGAGATCCATATGCAAGAGCTCCAAACATCTCTCGGTAGTGATTTGATTGAGCGCTTTGTGAGGAGTTTCATGCATCTTCCCTTCAATACAAGCCCTGCAAACACGATCTTTGGCAAAAGAAACATCGTTAATTCCAAGGATGTGGCCCTCGGAGTGAAGTCTTTGCAAAGTCCTCATGTTAACATGGGCTAGGCGGCGATGCCACAACCAGCCCTTGTCGGATTTAGCATAGAGACATAGAGCATGAGGAGTAGTGGTCCCTGAAAAGTCCACCACATACAAGTCATGTTCCACATATCCTACAAAAGCCACCTTGAGAGACTTGCTCCACATGAGGACCACGGAATGAGAATTAAAGAAAGAAGAAAGACCCATAAGAGCAAGAGCACGAACTGAGAGTAAGTTGTAACCAAGAGTTTTGACAAGCATGACGTCAACCAAGGATACATCCGGGGTTACCACCACTTTGCCAAAACCCAAAACCTGAGAGCTTGTTTTGTCACCGTAGGAGACCATGGTGTTGGCAATATTGGGTCTCAATTCGGTCATGATAGACTTGCTTCCGGTCATATGACTCGTGGCACCACTATCAAGCACCCATTTTGATCCGCCGGAAGCATAGTCCTACAAGAAAATCAAGCCTTGGTTTTAGGTACCCATTTTGCAATGGGTCCCCTTTTGTTAGTGACAAGAACCTTTGGCACCCAAATGGCCCAATGATAATCATGCGTGTAAGATGTCCCCACATATCTAGCATATACATGACCATCATAAGATTTGCAAAGAATATAAGAGGGATTGTTCTTTCCGGCAAAGTTGTCACTTTGCAAGAGGGTTAGGCCATTTGGTACTCCTTGGGCCATGCCCTTGTTCTTTTTCTTCTTGTTGTTGTTCTTCTTCTTCTTAGTCTTGGCAAGTTGATCCTTCAAAACCTTGACCTCCTCTATGAGATGCTCATGCTTGCAACAAGGGTTAGGAGAGCTAGACAAGTCTATAATTTGCACAGCGGAAGACTTAGAAAGATCACAAGTTAATTGAGTTTGAAGCTGTTCATGAGCCTCAAAAAGACTTGAGAATTTACTCTCCAAGGCTTTGTGTTCCTCTTTGAGTTTCTCAAGATCCTTTTGAGTCCTATCATGACCACCCACAAACTCAGCATTTTCTTTCTTGAGAACCTTAATCAAAGCAAGAGCATGGTCACGTTCTTTAATTGTAGAGGTCAAAGTGTTGTTATGATCATCTACAAGATTAGACACATTTTCTTCGAGATTAATTCTCATATTTTGTTCATCCTCAAGACTTTGAGTGAGAGAGGCAATTTCATCGGCGACATCTCTTTCATTTTTACTTAGCAAGTCAAGAAGTTCTTCCTTTTCATCTAAGGCATCTCTAGCATTTTCAAGTTGTGCAAGTAAGGACTCAAAGCAGTTTTTAGTTTCTTCATCTAAGGTAGCAACAAATTCACACATGACAATCATCTCTTTCTTCACCTCTAGACCAACAAGATCAAGAGAGGAAGGCTCACTAGAGATAGGTTGAGGAGTGGGTTTCGGTGATACCTCGGTGGCCTTGGCCATGAAGCACTTTTGGTTGGAGGAGATGACATTTTCATTTGGCGAGTCGAAGAGGGATAGACGTGGAGTTGAGGTAGTGGCAATAGCAGCAACCCCCACAATCTCTCCACCATGAACTTCATCATCATCATCTTCATCCGTGCCCGAAAGGTATTCTTCATGGACCACAATTGCTCGTTCCTTGTTAGTGGCGTTCTTGACGGTGTAGTTCTTGTTTAAGGGATGAGGAGGTCTTGACTTGACCTTGCGAATGAGACGACCACCATTGTCTTCACGGTTCTCAAAGGGACACTTGGCCACGAGGTGACTCTTGTCGTTGCAATTGTAGCATGACCTTGCTTTGGGAGACTTGTTGGGTGAGTTGAATCTTGAGTTGTCCCTTGATCTTGACTTGAATTCGGACTTGTTCCAAAAGGCCCTTGAAGCGAGAGCAAGATGTTCGTTGAAGGCACATTTGAGCTTCTTGAGACCACTCACTTGATGTATCATCATCATCAACTTCAATAGCCTTGGCCTTCAAAGCAAGGTTCACTTTTGTTGATCCAATGGCTCTAGCTCGAGCGGACTCCGCATTCTTCTTAGCAATAGTCATGGCAATTACTTCACTCAAGACTTCTTGGGAGGTCATTAAGTGAAAGTTGGTTCTTCCCTTGATAGAGTTGAGCTTTTGTTCTTCAAATGGGAGAAGAGCTTGAATGAACTTCCTCTTCATAAACTTGTCATCAACATAGTGAGCCCCGAGGTCCCTCATAGTGGAACAAAGGACCTTAAGGCGCCTATACATGTCTTCAGGGGTCTCATCATCTTGCATTGCGAAACCATCACACTCGTTGTTGATCTCATCAAATTTGGAGCTTTGGATGCTAGCATTCCCAACAAAGAGCTCGGTGAGTTGATCTCAAGCTCCCTTGGCAGTGTCAAATTGGCGAATGTGAGCAAAATACTTTGGATTCAAAGCCTTTTGAATCATTCCCAAAGCTGTAGCATTGAGTTGCTTGTCCACCACTTCACCTTGTGTCAACCTCTTTGGGTCAAATGGAGAGAATCCATCCTCCACAATCCTCATTAACTCAATGGATGAGCTGGAAATATGTGAGCGCATTAGATATTGCCAATTGGCGAAATTAGACGTATCTAGCATGGGTGGTGCTCCTTGAGGTATAATGTGTGGCATGGGAATGGGTGGATCCGGGGTGTACTTTGGCGGTGGGGGTACCGCCGAGTAGTCCTTTCCTCCATTATCCCCTTTGGAAGTTGGGTTCTCGGGCTCCTCGATGTTCTCACTTGGAACCTTGGTAGAGGTTTGAGCAACAAAACCAAGTCCCAAGTGAGTGGTGGCAGCCGCGGGAGTTACCCCGGGGGCGGACACCGTAATGGTGGGAGGAGCCTCGTTGGATTGGGGTGTGTCAATAGCAACCATGGGGTTTGGCTTGAGAGACTGCAAGAGAGTCATCATTTCCTCGAACTTGGACATCATGGATGACTCCAATTGCTTGAGGTCATCCATAGTGGCCAAGTTCTTGGCTTTTTCAGTTTCACTACCCCCTTCGTCGGCCATAGTCTCTTAGGCGGTAAAGCCCGAAGTAAGAGCCTGGGCTCTGATACCAATTGAAAGTACCGACTTGATACGACTAGAGGGGGGTGAATAGGCGTCTACCAATTTTAATTTGTTTCTCACTTTTAGGCTCAACAAGAAAGGAAGTTATCTAGAGATGCAACTAAGTGAACAACCTAAATGCAAGAAAACGAGCACCAACCACAAAAACAGTAAATAGCAAGGAGTAAAGGAGGGGAACGAAGTAACCGGCGAGGGGACACGGAGATGTAATTCCCGTAGTTCACTCCCAAGGAGCTACGTCAACTTTGGAGAGGTGTCGGGGCCACACAAGGTCACCCGAGCGCCACAAAGGCCTCACCTTCTTCTCCGGTGAGCTCCCCCACAAAGGAGGCCTCACAATCCACTAACCGGTGACCTTGAAGGCGCCAACAGAAACCTTTACACCAAGATTGAGGGGGAGGCTCCACAACTCAATTGGAGGCCCTCAACGACACCTCGAAGCTTTACAACACATGCCTCAGCTCCGGGGATGCCCTACACCGTCTAGGGTTCCAAGAAACCCAAGAGCAACAAGATCCACAAAGGATGGGTGGGGGAAATCAATTCTTCTTTGGTGGAAGTGTAGATCTAGGTCACCTCCCTCACCTCTCAAAAGATCAGGTCATTTGAGTGGCTAGAGAGAGAGATCTAGTGAGGTGAAGCTCAAGCATTAATGGAGGAGAGAGAAAAATTCGAGAGGGAGTGGGAGGAAGAAGGGGGGTGCCTTAAATAGGCCCCCCCACGCTGAACCGTTACAGCCTCCCCGCGACCTCATCGGAAGTTCCGGTGAGGGGCCGGAAGTTCCGCCCAGCCTGGCTCCAACGGTCATCAGACCGTTGACGCCCGCTCCAGAAGCGCAACCGGAAGTTCCGGTCAAAATGGACCGGAAGTTCCGGTGAACTTCCGAGCAAGTTCCGACCAGGTTCCGGCTAAATAGCACACTTCTAAACAGAAGGTTACTGAGCCTTCACCGGAACTTGGGGCGGAACTTTTGGGTCGCGAAGCGAGTCTGACCGGAAGTTCCGGCGTTCAGGCAGAAGTTCCGCTCAAGAACTTTTGGCAGGACAAGTTCCGGCCAAGTTCCGGCAAATAGCACACTTCAAAACAGAAGGTTACTGAACCGCCACCGGAACTTGGGCGGAACTAGCATCAGAACAAACTGTAGAACAACCCGTAGAAAAAGTTTGAGCGGAACTTTCGGCCTATGACCGGAAGTTCCGGTGAGACACAAAAGGCCCCAACAGAACAGGAACACGCTCTCTCTCACGGGATAATGGGATGGCTGTGGCGGTGCATATAGGTTTGTGCAAGAACAAGTGATTTCCCACAACCTTCCAACATGGACCCCCTCTTAATAGTACGGTGACCTAAAAACAACAGCCGAAAAGAAACTAGGAGAAGACTAAAAGGCCACCGTCTTCAAAAGATCACAAGAGAGCACCCAACACAATAGAATGAAACAACAACGACGTTTCCCCTGAAACTCAAGAGCACAGTTAAAAACAAGGTTGGGATTGTCAGTTTAACACCAAAAACATCATGGAAAGATATAGTCCTTTCAGGAATACTTGGTGAAAATGATTATGAAAACCTTGGAATGATGAGTCATTCTAATGAAATGTTTTGACATGTGTTATGAACACCAGATGATTTGATGATGAAAATGTTGAGGCATGAGCCTTAGCCCTTTATAAAACTGATGGTTGGGTTCGGATGTGATACCATTCCAATTTTACCGTACAACCACAATACCCAAATTTGGGTAGGGCTTGACTGGAAGTTTATATATCTTAGTATGGGTTCCCTTGGGGAAGAGGTTTGAGCTGAGGCTACCTCGTGATGATTGTCCACCTGTGCAGTTCCCAAGATGACAGATGGTCATGGTTGGGAGACCGAACTCATAGGGGAGGTGCCTATACTAGGGTGTGTAATTGAAAGGTTAGGATTGATTATCCGCATACTGAGAATGGTGATTCTGGATTGTTCCTGACGAATGTATCGAATGTTGTGGTGAAAGTGTACCACCTCTGCAGAGTGTCAAACTATTCGAATAGTCGCATCCGAGTTTATGGATAGTTGGAGTGGCAATACTGTTCCGTCATCAGATGTTTTTAAAATGACTTGTGAATTGAATCATGACTTTGACTTGACCACAACAGGGTTGTGATATGAAAAACTAAGCTCCCACTTAGGTGTTGTAAAACATTAAGTTATTTTTCTTTACTTCTAAACTCAGTTAGAATTAAACCTGGATTTTTGCAAAACAACCTAGAGCTTAGGTTCCTACTCAAACTACTTACTTGTTAGTATTAGTTTGTGAGTACTCATGGCTTTGTCCCTGGCTATTCCTATGGCCAGACTATGAGTAGGACTACCAGGATGATGGACAACATGAAGTCTATGACAACTAGGATCATCTCCCATCGTCAGCATTGCCTATGACCCTGAAGATGGAGCTTCGACCACGCTACCCTTATTATTCCGCTGCATTGATTGTATTAATATTGGATCATGTGATCCTTTATTTGTAAGACCTTTATTATGGTTTGTAATGGATGATGAACTATGGTACCAATCTGTTATGTCTCGCAAAAATGGTAATCCTGGGATTGCGATGTATGGCATAACAGGCATCTGGGATTAAAAACCGGGTGTTGACAAAGTGGCATTGATAAAAATGATGCTCCTGATAAGGAAGAAGTTGAGGAAGAACCTGAGAAGCACACTAAGAACACTAGGTACACTAAGGACGATTTTATTGTTAATAAACATGGTAGTGAAAGAGAACCTTGGGTGCAGAAACCTATGCCTTTTCCCAATAAGAAACACAAGTCAAAGGAGGAAGAACACTATAACAAGTTTTGTGAGTGGATGAAACCTTTATTTTTGCAAATTCCTTTGACTGATGCTATTAAGTTGTCTACTTATTCAAAGTATATGAAGGATATTGTCTCTAATAAAACAAAGATTCCTAATGAGGAAATTTCTACTTTGCATGCTAATTATTCCTTCAATGGTAAGGTTCCAAAGAAACTTGGTGATCCAGGTATTCCAACTATTCCTTTCTCTATTAAAAATAATTATGTTAGAACTGCTTTGTGTGATTTGGGAGCTGGATTTAGTGTTATGTCTTTTTCTCTCTACAAGAGACTCCAGCTAGAAAAGTTGATACCAACTGATGTATCTTTGCAAATGGTTCATAAGTCTACTACTATTCCTATTGGTATATGTGAGGATGTTCCTATTAAAGTGACTCATAATTGCTTGGTTTTAATTGATTTTGTTGTGCTTGAGATGCCTGAATATGATAATATGTCTATTATTCTTCGGAGACCTTTTCTTAATACTACAGGTGTTGTCATCAATTGTAATCAAGGAAAGGTAACTTTTAATATTAATGACAAAGAACATACTGTCTATTTTCCCAAGAAGATTAATAAGAGCTATGGCCTGAATTCCATTGAAAATATTGAGGGCATCAAAGTTGGAGAAATATATTGTCCCATTCCACAAGAAAGTTTTGAAACTATTGTGATTGGGACTATTGCTATCAAGTTTGAGGTAACATAATCATTTTGTGAATTGCAAAGTTTTGTTTCATATAAGATTGTTTTGGTAACAAGACTTGATCAACCTTGTTGGCAAAGGGATTTTAATGAACAAAACAATGCTTTCACAATGGTTATACTTGCTCACTTTTATTTTTTCCCCTCTCCAGTATTTGCTCTTCCTATTTTTAGCTTTAGTTTTGCTAGTTGTTTGCTTGTTAGAGTGTCTTAAAACTTTTGTAGTTTTGGTTTTGGTTTGCCTTTTGCTTCTTCTAAAAAAAAAATTTCTGCGAGAAAATCAATTTTCATAGCCTGAAAATTGGCCAAAAAAAAGTTTCCCAAAAAATTCCAAAAAAATCATATTATTTTTTCCTCGAAAAAAGGGGCAGAAGGGCACCTCGATTGGCCCAGAGGGACCCACCAGGCCATCACACCCCCTAGTGGCGGGCGCATAGGGCGCTCCTGGCCTGGGTGGGGCCCACCTATGGCCCTCCAAGTTGTCTCCTTCCAGCCACTTCTTTCTCTCTCCCGAAAAACACCAGAAAACTTTCTCAAGCTTGAGTTCCTACTGTTCTTGCTCCCGATTTTCGATCTCCTTGCTCAGCCTATCTTTGGTACTAATTTTTGGAGGGATTGCTCTCCAGTATGTGCCTCCTCCGCTTGTCCAATTAGATTTTTGATTGGTAGATTGTATCTTGAGTATTTTGCTACTGTAGGTGACAGGTTGTGTGAGATTGCATGCTTGTTCTATGATTAGAGATTTCATTTGATGCATGTTTATCCCTCTAGCAAGTTCCTATAGTAGTTCCTCGTGATTTATCAACTTGGAAATCACTTGGTTTGGTGTTTGTCTAAAAAATTCAGAAAAGGGGTCATGGACAATCACACCTTTGGAGAAGTGTTTGAGAGTGATGCGCCTAGGAGGACAAGGCCTTCGAGATCATCCTCCTGAGCTAGGCCATCATACAATGAGGATCTTATTACGCCGCGCTTTGGCAACGAGGGAGATGAGGGGGATGCGCACCCTTCTACCTTCCCTTGTTTTACCTTTTTGCAAGCTGCAGGGATTCTCAATGATTTTCTAACTCTGGTTCGGAGGGTTGGACTAGCTGATTATATACAGGATGAGAGTGATCAATATGCTATGCTCACCAAAACTTTTGTGGAGAGTTTCTCTTTCACTAACAACCCTTTCAGGACAGATATGTCATTCAAAATCTATGATTGGCCTATCACCATGACATTGAAGAAATTTCGCGAAATTTTGGGTATTGGCATGGCTGGGACGGTGAAGAATATTCAAGCTCGACCCGCTGATTTGTTGGAGCTCTACCATGGGGTAACGAGTGATGATGACCGCATAGCCCAGCGCGGGAAGATAAGAAATATTCAACTCCCAGCTATCAAATATTTTGCTTATTATCTTGCCACTAGTATTCTTGGTAGGGAGAACGCTAGCAATATTTCCAACTATCATTTGGCCTTTCTAGTTGCTGCACTCAACAATGAAACCAGGTATAATCTTTGTTCTCTCATTGCTCGTGGCCTAGCTGCTAAAGGGCCCATTTATGGGGTATTATTGTTGCACGTGTAGTTGCTGCCTTAGAACTTTCTGTTGATCCAAATGATACAATTTTGGCTCCTCAGAGGCTTGATCTTGCTACCATGAAAGCGCATCAGTTTGTCACTACTAGCTCTACCCTCGAGAGTTTGGTTTATAGGATGATGTTTACTGATGGGGAAGAGAGGGAAATTCCTTTGCCACAAACCACTTTGTTCAGTATTTTTAGGGGACCTTGGTCATGCTCCAAGGAGGAGATGGACGATCAGCTGCACATTCGTGGATTCCACGCACACTACCAGGGGGACTAGGACGAAGGGGCCTCTTCGTCACATTACGGAGGCGTACCTTCTTGGCCAGGCTGGGATTAAGCCCCACTTAGGCCAAAAGCCTAAGCTTGGGGTGAGGTATACCGACATTAAACTCATCTATATATCATGTTTCGTTGGTTCTTTGTATATCCATGTTTCACTTTTTTGTTTTTTGTTTTTGCTTTCCCAAAACACAAACAAAGACCAAAAATATTTTTGTTGTTTCTCTTGGTCTGTTTCTTTGATTTTTAGATTTGGTTTGCCTTAAGAAAAATCCAAAAAGATTTTGCTTTGTTTGTTTTTTTCTTTTAGTGTTTGCTTTAAAAATCGAAAACACCAAAAATATTTGTTGTTCTTCTTTGGTTTTGTGAAGTTCGTTGCAGGGTTCAGCGGTCCTTAGTGGATTTTGGTTTCATGTTATTATTCAAGCCACACAAGTGAAGGGCAATGATGAAGATTATGACAACTTGAGGTGTGATAAGAGGCTGGTAATAAACTCTATTTGTTTTCATTTTTGTAGATATACTCATCATTGTGGGCATGCTTAGTCTGTTCATGTAAGGTGTATGTTATTTATGGATGCTTAGTAGTTCTTGCTCTCTTATGATTAGCTCCAGCTTGCTAATAGTTTGTAGCATATCATATGAATGTTTCCTTGCATTGTTCTATTCATAACTTGGTATGACATTGTGGTATCCGCCTCTGATTGTTTCATTTGAATTGACTTAGAACAGGCTCACGCATGCATAAGACTGAACCAAGTCACTTAAGCCTCGATTATTTATTTTGCCTCAGAGTTCTTGTATCACTTTCATGCAATAATTAGTCTTGTTTTGTTGCAAGCATGATTATGATAGTTATTGATCTCTCGTTTGTCGCTCCCTCTCTATTGCTAGCCTTCACCTACACTGAGTATGAGCTCTACTCGTGCTTCCAACTCCCCAAAACCAATATTGTCAAAAGTGTCCACCATACCTACCTACTAGCATCGTTTTCTATTCCATGCATATTCATTATGCCTTGTTTTCTTCCAAATAAAATGTTTGCTTGTTATGAGAAAGTTAGTTAGTAAAGCTCTCACGAACTTGATGGCACACTTTATTTCTTGCACCAAAGCTCAACATTTCCAAAGGCTTCTTTGATCTCCTTCTTTCCCTTTGCAACCTCTCCATACACAAACCCCATAGATGGTTGCACATCACCATCAACCAAGCGCAACACTCTCACCAAGGGTTCGAACACCTTAATTCATAGGTGAACACCCTTCTAAAAGGCACTTCTCATAATTGTCGCGGTTGCATCCTTCCCTTTGTTCTTCACAACCTTGATCGTCTCCCACTTCCCGTACACCACCATCCTCCTTAGCGCACTAGCCGCTTAAGCCATGCTTTGCAAAGTGAGAACTGAGAAGAAAATCTGGTTACTCCTGGTCTTATGATTTTCCCCTTCTCGGTGAAGGATATCATGCATTCCAAAGTGTTGTGGTGACCATACACAGAAATGGTGACAGCCTTGGCTTGGTCAAGTATCTTCTTGAACTTAGGCAAGGTGCCAATCCCTTGCAGCATCAAATTGATAGTGTGTGTTGCACAAGAGCTCCACAAGATGTTTGGCTTCTCACTTTCGAAAGATCCCTGGCTCCCATGTTATTTGATGCATTGTTAGTCACAACCTACACCACATTTTCAACAACCAATACGTCAATTTCCTTGTAAACTAGATCAAAGATCATCTCACTTGTGTATGATACATCTGATTCCTCCTTGGACTTGAGGAAGGTAACACCTTTAGCACAATGGGTGACCAGATTCATGATGCTTCTCCTCTTCTGATCAGTCCAAGCATCAGCCATCAAAGAGCAGCCATTTTTCATCATCTCCTCCTCGCGGTCCTTGAGGAAAACTTGGTTCTTGCATACGTAGCCTTCAACAAGGGCTCGCGTAGAGCATACTGAGTAGGTGGTACTAGACCATGGCCAAATTGACCAATAACCTAACACATCTGCTTGAACTCATCATTGTCAATTGAGTTGAATGGTATAGCTACAAATTAAAAATAGTGGGAAAACTGTTAGGATAGACAACAAACAAATGAACAAATGAAGAATCATTGAATCAAACAACAAAACAAGCTGCAAATTGAGTTGCTTACCATGTGTGTACATCCATCTTGCAATATACTTATGTGCTTAAAGTGTTCTTTCATCCCATTTAGCCTGGTCAATCTTCATTTTCTATAGTCTTGTTGCTCCTGTCAAATTGGGGTCAATAGCGTGTATCCACTTATCTATAGGACCTATGGCATGAGGCTCTGAGCTACCAATGCAAGTAACTTCTTTGTCATCGTATCCTTGGTGAGTGGATGATCCATTGATAGTGACAGACTCTCTCACTTCCTTCTCATTGCTTCTTTGATGTTGTTGCTTGGAAAGCTTTTAGGCAGGCTTATCTAGCTTCTTCTAGACATTTCTTGCACTTGATCACCACACTTGTGTTATATGCAATGTGTTGCTTTAGCCGATAAATGTCTCCAATGCTGATATGGTTGCAGAATTCGCACTTCGCTCCCATTGTATTGAGAGGATCAACAATCTCTCCATAGTTCCATCACATGTCATCTGACTTCCTCTTAAGAGCATTTGCATTCTCTGTTGTTGTTGCCGTCACAGCTGCAGCTTCAACATCATCATCATTCTCCATCTCCTATTGACAATAACACAACAAAATTACAATGGAGCAAGAGCAATGTACAACATAATCTCCTATGTGGTAGCTATCCAACTAATCAAGCATTAAAGCAATATGACTATGAGTTATGAAGTATGAACTAGACTATAATATAAACATGCAAATTTACTGCTTATTGAGAGCAAGTGAGCATGAGTGCATGACAATCTCCTTGCCAACTAATAAAGCAATCTAACTTTGAACTGAACTCTGAACAAGCACACATGATAATCTAGTGCTTATTGAAATATGAAGTCTGAATATGAACTCTGATATAAAATCACACATATAGATGTCAACAATATGTTCACCTCAGATCTCATAATATAACATACAAATAAACCTCAAATCTGAAGTGATGATTTCTGAATAAGAACTATGAAGTAATAATAGATCAAGAAAGTAGAAGGACAAAAATTCACCTCAACATGGAGGACGCAAGGAGCAGACACCGGAGATGGCCGGAGGCGTGGACAGGGAGTCATGTCGAGTTCCTTGTAGCCGGAGGCGAAGAACACATGAGAGGTGAGGGTGTGAGGTGCATGCGCTCCTTGAAGCTAGAGGCGAGGTGTTGTTCCGCCGGCAGAAGGGAGGAGGACAAGGATCCCCGCTGCCACCAAGTAACTGTAACATCCCAGGATTAGCACCTAGAATTAGAGAGGACACATGTGTGTGCATTGCATTCATGCATTAGAAAATCCGAGAAATTTTCACGCAAAACTAAAGAAGTTATAGAGGGATCGAGATCTCTCTTGTTCTGATGGAAACATCAGAGCAAGTGCGATGGATTTCGACATGACCTCTACTATAACTTTTGTGTTTGGGGAAGAGAAAAATTCAAAGTTGAATATTCAATTGATAAATTTGAATTCTAAAAGAATTTGAAATAGAATAATAACTGGAAAGTAAATTGTAATAATAAATAAAAGGTGAACTCTTATTTATGATTAAGATACAGTATTTACAATTATCTAAGTATACAAGATAATTGAAATTCAAACACAAAAGGAAAACAATTTACAATAAGAATTGAGTTCATAATTATAAACAAGATATGAATATTACAAGAATTTAGATTACAAATAGAAAGAAAAATTAAGCTTTATTAATATTATATTACATTGTCTTTACAAACGAATTATAAAACAAATAACTTTATTAAATAAGATACAACCATATAATGTCTTTACATTATTCAAACAAAAAAGAAATTACAATAATAATTAAAAGAAAGAAAAAAATCTAAACTAAATCTGGTATCTTTTCATCCTCTTTTATATCTGCAAAACTAAACTAGTAGTAAATAAAAGAGGGGGTTAGTTTGGTTAGTATTGCTCTCAGGTACACAGTGTGATGCACTGTGATGTTCATCACTGAGCAGTAATTGGGGCCAAAGTAGAATCTATTTTTATCAGTAAATTTGGCCTCAGACTGTGTGCATCACTGGCCTGAGAGAGGGGCAAGTTTCACCAAGTAGAGGAATATCCAAAACAGGGATAAATATCAGAATGAGCCGAGCTCACCACACCATCAAGTTTCATTTATGGAAACTTGCACCCAAAAGGACCCACTTGACAGCAGCTCACACGCCACATGCAATTGATGTGTTGTCAACACATCAGGGAAGGTACCAACTATAGAAAAGGAACACCAGCTGTACCAGTACCGCTACTACGTTCTTTCCACACACACCATCAGACCAACAGCTCCTCTACTAGCCATGAATACCAACAATAACATCATTTGTTCTTAACAATTTTCTTTTAAGAACACATAGATCCATCCACCACATCATTAGCTCTGGTTGCTAGATAAGCCATCCAGGAGAAGATCAAGATCAAGCCAGGAGCTGGGAGGAGCAGATCAAGCAACATGATCACCAAAGGAGAAATTGGTAAACATAGTTGCAAAGGGGAGGAGGCAAGAAGTACTAGTAGCAGATGATTTAACTCATCCTCACAATAACAACAGTGAGTAAGTATCATGTCCAACTTTAACATCTGTTCTTATCAAAGTAGTCCATACAAACACAAACAGTGTTTTTGAAAAAGGGAATACTCTCAGTGTTGCATATAAATGATATGCAAAATTCATCACAGAGTAGATTTTGTCAAGACAAACAATAACTGTTCTTGTTATCTAATTGTGCCTCAGCCTTTGCATCCTTGGCAGGGACAAATTGTAGCAGATCATGCTGTTTGGATCTACTGTTGTGCACACTCCACATGGGAGGCACCACAACAGCAGATCTACTAGTAGCAGAAACTACTAAGTTGTTTAACACAAAACATCAAGTACCAAATCTGTTCTTATTTATATCAATGCCTCAGCCTTTTGCATCACTGGCCAGAGAATTTCAGGTCATTAGCCATATATAAATCATCTTAAGTAAATGGTTCCATTTCCATCTATACAAGTACTGGAGTACAACATATCATGCTAGTTAGAAAATCACTATGCACACTCAAATTTGAGGCACCACAGTGACATCTACACTAACATAAGCCACTACTTTATCTTGTCACATCATTTTCCTATCAGATGTTCTAGGAATTAGGTATGTAGATTGTTTCATTGTAGAAAAAGTTCTATAAAACAGATCATCAGAAAACCAAACACTAGCAATTCACCAAAATTCAGCAACTAAAAGCTTGTCAAATTCACTCTGTTTGCATGTCATATTAGAATGAACATGAGATAATAAAAACCAACAGAGTCTAGGTTTCCCAAAATTTACCATCAGTTCGTGTTTATCGAGTGACACCCAATAACATGTCTTTAAACATGACTAATAGAGAACTAATTAGTAGAGACAATTGTTAACCAGAAATTGCCACAACAATGGTTTAGGCTTTAGGAATCTGACTATTGGGGACAGAGTAATTAACTCAATCAGGAGTAGCACATGTTCAAGAGCACTACCTGACCACAAATAATTCCTAGAACTAGTAGATATATTTCTAGACCCAAATAAAATTAGTACCACAGATAAATTCCAAGATCTCCATAACCTAAATCTGTAGATGCATTGGCGCGAAGGCTGGTCACAGAGGAAATTACCTAAACCAGAGGCGTGGTCGATGCATCAGGGGCATCATAGATGAACTAGGCAAGGAGACTGATGCCGGGGTTGCGTCAGCTGCACCATCCCACTGGTGTCGAGGTGGTGGTGGGGATACGGCACATCCTTGCAACCACAACACCAAGACGTCACCACCATAGTGAGGCAACACAACGACACATCCATGGGCGACGGGGTTGCGGCCCAAGCTGCCGTCCCTCTAGCGTTGGAGTACAGTGTGAAACCTGGTGGATCAATTGAAAACTAAGGAAAGGTCAGTCATAGTAGTAGTAGCAGCGACGACACCACCGAAGAGCAAGCACTAGGGTGCAGGTGCCGAGCCAACGATCGTGGGGTTAGGGTTTCGGTCGAGCACGCTCGCAAGGGCGTGGACCAACCAAATCAATGATTGCGAAAAGAAGAGGAGGAGATGGCAAGGCATCGCCGGCGAGCAGCTCCGCCAGATGTGGTCGATGGCGGCCGGAATAGCGGCAGGCGGCGACGTCCTCATTGGGAGCAGAAGGGGATGAGGAAGAGAGGTCGTGCGCGTGAGTGTGCGTGGATGAGAGGAATGAGAGAGAGGGGGTGTTGGGCTAGGAATAGCCCAACTGGATGGGCCTAGGTGGGCCGAATTGGCCTAAGGGCCAGATTATCCTATACACCTAGTTCAATTAGCAAAGAAATAAAAAAAGGTAATATACATTGATTATAAATTACCACAATAACTTTAATAATATTCAAACGTGAAACAAATGTAGGAAAATACTAAAAATATAATTAATATGCATAAATAATCACAAAAATAATATTTATCTAAGAAAAATATAAAACCACTTGATTAAACTAAATGAATACCACTAATTTATTAAAGGCACTAGAGTTCTCTGTAAATTAAAATAATATAAGAAGATTTACTAAAAACTAATAAAAATCATTTTCATGAATAAAAATATATCTACTATTTTATAAAAATACTAACTTAAGTATTTTATAAATGAAATTTGAAGAAAGTATTTAAAGACATTTAATCCTTTATGGAATTTTATAAACATAAGAATAAACTTAAAAATTAATTGAATAATCATTTTTGAGGTCTTGAATAAATATATTACATTAGAAAAATAATAAATACACTATTAGAAAAGTTTTTAATATTTTAAAGTAATAAATCCTTGTCTATTACCTGTTTTAAAAATTCTTTAAAAACATTTCTTAAATAAGAAATAATTATATCTCTCTAGAAATATTAAAACCTTAAAATCTAATTACTAAAGTTCTAGACCATAACTAAGATTTATAATAAAACTTAAGAATAAATCATTAACTTTATAATACTCTTTTAAACCCTAAATCAAAATTCAAAACCACAATATTTAAAATAATTTTATACATTATTCACCAATATTAAAAAGGAATGATCTTAATATCTAAATAATAATTAATATGACTTTAAATCTAACATATTAACAACATCATCCAAATTATGCTTTCATTAAATAGTTGCACGTTATTTTCATAATAGCAAAACAAATTTAATCTAAGCATTCATTTAAAAGTAAATTGAATAATTCCACACCTTAGTCATACTTATCATAAATCCAAAACTTGAGAATAATCAAAACAAATTACACCTTAAGTTTATTTATTTTTTAAAGTTAACTTTAGTCTTAAAAGCTTATAAACATCATGTCTAATAAACTACTTATGTTTCTATAGTTAACTTTGGTATATTTAAATTAAGACATAAAGCATCTCAAGTCCATACTAATCAATCAAACACCAAAAGACATTGATCACGTTCTATTAACAATAAAGATTGTTTAAACCTTAGAAAAGAAATATTTTCTTCAAATTTTATTCTTTTTGCCACTTCAAACAATAATCTTATAATAAGTTCTTCAATTCTTAACAAATCAATCCCAAGGATGTTTATCAATAGTCACCAAATGACAATTAACCATAAATCACATTATTGTATACTTTACTTGTATATTTTGAATTGTTAACACTTAAGCTCCTTTATAAATGTGAGACCCTGACGCATGGCTCAATAGGATTGATAGAAAACCCATACCAACAAGTTGCAACTTCTTTTTCGAAAGCTCATTTGAAAAAACTCTAAGGTAAAGCGTGCTTGTCCTAGAGCAATTCTAGGATGGGTGACCGACCGGGAAGTGGGTACCGGGTGCGCACGAGTGAGGACAAAGTGCGCATAAAAGACTAGTGTTGGTCTGTGGGGTTAGTCTAGAGATCCTATTGAGCTGCCAGAAGTGACAGCCGTCGGTCCGGAGTGACCGGGGGTGTTAAAAGTGGTATCAGAGACGACCCTCGCGGTTACATGGGTGTGTGCAGATTAGTGGCGGACATGTGTAGCATGGCGCATGTGGCCCGGAGTGGACACGGCATGGCAATGTGCCGGCACTGGACGCACAAACGTGTGCCAAGAGGGGCGTTCCTGGCTTGTGGTTGATCGACGAGGACGTCGATCTTCTAAGGGTGGGTGTATGTGAGACCCTGGCGCATGGCTCAATAGGATTGATAGGAAACCCATACCAACAAGTTGCAACTTCTTTTCTGGAAGCTCATTCGAAAAGAACTCTAAGGTTAAGCGTGCTTGGCATAGAGCAATTCTAGGATGGGTGACCGACCGGGAAGTGGGTACCGGGTGCGCACGAGTGAGGACAAAGTGCGCAGAAAAGACTAGTGTTGGTATGTGGGGTTAGTCTAGAGATCCTATTGAGCTGCCAGAAGTGACATCCGTCGGTCCGGAGTGACCGGGGTGTTACAATAAAGGTCATTACTTATAAAGTAAAATTTTAAGATAAATCAACTCTTAAAAGAATTACCTAAACTCACTTCACTCAAAAGTATTAGGGATTCACTTTGGGAGTTTTACAAAATGCATATCACTACTTATGCATAACTGCATCTTGCTACTTTAAACATTAGTCCTTACCGGACCAATGATGCAGTTTTCAGATATTGGATCTTATGTCGTCTCGAAGACTATGAGTGCATAATCTTGCAATCACAAATGGCAAGTTCACACTTGCTCATGTCCTTTGATTATTTTCTGTAAAGTATTTTACAAATCCAGTGTTGTCATCACCTGCATTTCAAAAGGGTCAGAAAACACTATTTTCGTAACAATATGATTATAGGTTATTTACCATGATGTAATAACCTATTATGAAAGTTCCAATGGTAAAGGAACATATTATCTAGGACTTAATAACCAATGTTGCCAGTGATTCCTGTGTCGTATATTACGCGTTAACCATGAGATTTGGAATGGGACAAAGAAGTCAGCTGGATCGGCTCCCTTTCGCATGCATTAGACACTGTTCTGGGCATTTGTAAGTTGCATATTGTGGGTATAGCTGTTTTATACAGGAAAAAGTCTACTGTGGATCTAGGCTTACAAAAGACAGATTTATAGTGTTAATGGTTGTTGTGTGTATCCAACTAAGGTATAACCGTTTTATACACGGAAAGGTCTACCTTGAGTTTAGGCATACAACAATTGTGGTGTATGCGGGGTCACGGAGAAGGACAATGATTGGCTTGGATCTTAGTCTGGGCCTCATACCAAGGAAGTATGAACGGATTGGCCGCTCGGATGTGCAACAAAGCTAAGATCTCTCATGGGTAAAGTGACGCACCTCTGCAGAGTGTAAGAACTGTAACTTGTTACTCCCTGTTCCGGGAAGGAGCTATGAACGCGGCGGGAAAGGAACTCCATGAAATTTCTGGTAAACCCGTGAAGGCTGACGGGCATAGCTTTTCAGAATAAAAGCAACCTTTGAAGAAATATTTATAAAAACTTGCATTGCCTATGACCCATGGTCTGTGGCTATAGATATAGTGCATCAAACACTCCTTTATAATGAACTTGCTGAGTACACTCGTACTCAACGTATCTTCTTAACCCTTGCTAGATTTTGAAGCCAATACAGACGATGTCTACATCAAGTTATGCTCCAGGAATCATCATCAAAAGCTAAAGCTCTTCAATAAAGTCAAGAAAGTCAACATATACATCAACTCAAGTGAAGACGAAGTTACTAATTAGATAGGAATATAATCTCTATCCATAGAACCTATTTCTGTAGTGTATTGCAATAGCAGCAATGCCAGACCAATAATTCAGATACTAGTCTTATTAGTATGATAGTTTTTGAGTTGTTTATTTCTGATTTTCTTTGTAAGAAGTTTCTTTCTCTCTCTTTAACCTAGAGTGTTCTCTGAATCTTATATAAAGAGTTGAGTTGTAACCTATAGTCATGTCTTGGACCTACTGTGTTTCTATTGTACCACTCCAAGGGATGTAATACTAGTGAATTGTGTTTCATTGGTGTTATGTCAACGACTATAGTGTACTATATCATGCAGTGGTATGCTGGGTCACCGCAGTAACCCAAATCCCACTTGTTTCCTTTCTCCTAACCCTAGCCAGAAGGGGTTGTTTTCCCTCCTCTTATGTTTGCTCATCTCTCCTCCACAACAACCATCATCCTTTGTGGTATTGATCCCACGGACGTCGAGGCGGAGAATCCGGGCACGGGATCCTCCGGAGACGCCGCATGTCTTATATTGTTCATCTCGAGTACATCCAAACTTTTTTCAAAATTTTGTAAACTTGCAAATATGATTTTCGATTTTTCAAAATTAAGTACAGTATACTTCGCCATGCTCCCGCACTCGCTGGATCGATTCGAGACAGGAAATGCAATCCCCCCGTAGGAGGGGCCCCTGGCACCATCTATGCCCTCCATATGTTGGAGATTCGTGCTAACATTTTTACAGAACACCCCTTCCACCTTAGTTTTTGAGACCATCACAATTTTGCTTCTTGGCCCCTACTGTTTTCATGTTTTATACATGTTTTGTCGCTATATAAAACCCTACCCATCTTACATAGAGAAAATATTATTTATTTTTTACAAATCTTGAGTTCATGGTTTAAGAGAAGCTTAACAATTTTTATAAACGTTTCTGTCCAGATTTAAGAATAAAACAAAAAAAGTTATTCATAAATCTTGAGTTCACGTTTTCATATAGGATTTACTGAATCTGCTCCATAGATTAAACATGGTTTTATATAGGACTCATCAAATAATCATACACAAATATTAAAAAAACTAATCATACATACAAGATCCAACAAAACTTCAAAGATTCATACAAGTTTTAGTAGATTATTACACATATGATTTAGTCTAGATATAATCAAGATCAAACAACAGTTTCATACATGTGTCACCTGTCAAGATAAAACAAGTAGTCTCATGACATTAATCTGATATTAAGAATCATTTAAGGAATCATACACATTTCATCCATGAACATAATTTGTAAAGAGGAAATACACGTTTATCCATGAACTAGATATGGTTATTTTCCGTACACGTTTCCAACATCAATTTTTTAAATATTCATCCAAACAAGAAACTTAAATCAAGATCCAAGCATGAATAAAAAGAAAGGATCCAAACGTGAACAAAATCCATACAAGATCCGTGTCAAAAACTTAATAATACATAGCAGATTCACACTATTGTCATACAAATCCATGCAAGATCCGTGTCATACAAATCCATACAATATATGAGAATGATACTATTTCCATACACTTGACATTATAATAGAGAGATTCAACCACGAATTTGATCCAAACAAAATATTTAACCACAAACTGGATCCAAGCATGAAGAAAAACAAAAAGGAAAAGGAGGGGCCCCAGATCCATGGCCGCGCGACGAAGCTGCGTAGGTGTGTCAGCCGCGCTTGGAGGCCGTCATCGATGGGACTCGCCCGGGGCTGCGGAGGTGTGCCGGCCGACGTTGGGGCTAGGAGGCCAGATCTGCGCCGCCGTGGAGGCTCCCCACTCAGTGCTCGTGCAGGCCGAAGCTCATGGTGGCGCTGGGGATGTGAGGCAAGGTGTTGCAGAGCGTGGCGGCGCTGGGGAGGGAAGGCGTGGTGGCGCTAGGGAGGGGAGGCGTCGTCGCTGGGAGGAGAGGAAAGGTGTGGTCGTGCTGAGGAGGGATAGCGTCGGCATAGGAAGGGAAGAGCTATTAGGGTTAGGTGGGCAGGGGCGTGACCGCGTGGGCTGCGGGTTGGGGTGGGATGGTCATCCTCTCCACTGGACCGCGGGTAAAATACAAAAAAGAAGAAAAGCTTAAATGCAAACCTGCTATAGACGATGACTACGTTGACGTTGCACGGATCTCCAACATGCTAGGCCCAACTTATGCCGGAGAAATCACTTTGATTCGAGCCACCTTTTCCCCTTTTGAACTTAATCACTCCCGTGAGCCGCAATAAGAAAAGTAAATATAAACGTCAACCATCTGTCTCGGACCTTTTTATGCTGCTGCTGCCGGCGCTGCTCTTTCCCCGTCGTCGTCTCCGGCGACTCTAGCTCCAGCTCCACAAGAGAGGGAGGGGGATGGCGGCGTCGGCGGTGCTGGCAGTCCTGCTGGCATCAGCGCTGGCGGGGGCCGCGGCCGGCGGCGACATCGTTCACCAGGACGACCAGGCCCCCAAGATCCCCGGCTGCTCCAACGACTTCGTCCTCGTTCGTAACCCGCTCCTATATCGTTCTCTTCCTATTCATGTCTTCAGATTCCGATTTCCCGCGCCCAATTGTTTCTCCCAGCTAGTAAAATTCTTGTTCCTCTCTTAAATTGCTACCTAGGGTTAGTAAGCCAAATGAACTCCACCTGGTGGGGAATTGAAATTGAACTGGATTTGATTGCCAATTGATTCATGGATGCACGCATAGGATATGATACAGTTGGACTGACTATCTGTACTTGCACGAATAGTAGCGCAAGTTCACCTTCCATTTCGCTTATCTACTATGCCAAAACTCAAGTCTAGTACATGCTACACACTCCATTCTACTATTTCTCTGCTAAACCCTGCCATTCAATTCTATGGTTCAAGGTCAAAGTGCAGAGCTGGGTCAATGGCAAAGAGGAAGACGAGTACGTCGGCGTCGGTGCCCGCTTCGGTCCCAAGATAGTGTCCAAGGAGAAATATGCAAACCGGACTCAGCTCACCTTGGCAGACCCGATCGAGTGCTGTGATCCTCCAAAACAAAAGGTTAATTTGTCCTCCCAGATTAGCCGGCACCTGTTTTCTGTCTGCCTGCAGTGCACGCGGTAATCACTCGCAGCTTCCTTTATTTCTAGGTTTCTGGAGGCCTCCTTCTAGTCAAGAGGGGAAAATGCAAGTTCACGAAGAAAGCAAAGCTCGCGGAAGCGGCGGGTGCTTCTGGTATACTCATCATAAATCATGGCACCGGTACGTCGTCTTTTGGTTTATGGGTTTACAGCATTGCTTGTTTCATGTAAGTTCGATCCTAGCCATGATTCTTATTGTGCATCGACCCTGCAGAGCTATACAAGATGGTCTGTGAAAAGAACGAGACAGAGCTTGATATACACATACCTGCGGTTCTTTTGCCACAAGATGCAGGCCTCGCTTTACACACACTTCTTACAGATGGTGATAAAGGTAAACCCCTGGCTCATTGTGACGTTGTGGCCCCCTAACATTTTGATTTTTGTGTGGAATATCAGTACTTGCTTTTGTTCTGGTTTTGCTTTTATCTTAACTTGGGTTATGGTTATCTGTTCTACCTAAAATAACTTTCTGACATATCTTTGTATCTTTCCGTAGTTTCTGTGCAGCTATACTCTCCAGATCGTCCTGTAGTCGATACTGCGGAGGTGTTTCTTTGGCTCATGGCTGTCGGCACGGTCCTTTGTGCGTCATACTGGTCAGCATGGAGCGCTAGAGAAGCCATTAGCGAACAGGAGAAGCTCCTGAAGGTTCTGGGCTGTTAATTCCGTTATGATTAGTTTCTGATACTTAAACTATGGGACTGACAAGTGCACTTACTGTGAAGGATGGCCACGAAGTCTCAGTGAATGTTGATGGCGGAGGTTCTAGTGGCATAGTAGATATCAACGTGATATCAGCGATAATGTTCGTTGTGATTGCATCATGCTTCTTAATAATGCTTTACAAGCTAATGTCTACCTGGTTTGTTGAGCTACTGGTGGTAATCTTCTGCATCGGCGGCGTTGAGGTGCAATTTTTATCTGACTAAGCTTTTGCCATAGTTATAATAAAACGATGCTACTGAAACACTAAATAATGTCAGCTGCTCCGAGTCTATTCATGGTACTGTTATATAATATGACCGGTAGGATAATCTGTCTCTACTACAGTTGACCACCAATGTGGTTTTTCCATCGATTGGTACATAAGCTGCTATTTTAGCTTATCCCATGCTGTTTTCTAGTCCTTGAACTAATGCCTCTTGTTTATGCAGGGTCTGCAAACATGCTTGGTGGCTCTATTATCAAGGTACACTAGAGTTGCTTTGGGAGTTTCTCTTGCATTATCGTTCTGGAACATTTCCAACCACCCTTTTGTTGGTTTATTTACTGCTCCCTCCAGTCCATATTAATGGCCTCAACTTTATCTAGATTCATATGTATCTAGTTAAGTATTTAGACTAGATGCATTCGTATCTAGAAAAAGTTGAGGCCATTAATATGGACCGTGGGAGTATTAGTTTGTTACCGATTCTTCTTTTCTTGCAGCGAGTTTGTTACTGACTCAAAGTAATGGAATATTTCAGATGGTTTAGACCTGCTGCGGAATCATTTGTAAAAGTACCGTTCTTTGGCGCTGTTTCATACCTTACGCTGGCAGTATCCCCATTTTGCGTCGTGTTTGCTGTTTTATGGGCTGTTTATCGTCAGTATGCCTATGCTTGGATTGGGCAAGATATCCTTGTGAGTGCAACTAGCTGTATAGTATTACATGATTTTTAATGTAATTGCGATATCAATTGGTATCTGACTTTGTACTTTCAGGGTATTGCACTGATAGTTACTGTTATCCAAATTGTCAGAGTACCTAACCTTAAGGTAATGTGACTGCTCTTGACTCTGAGGAATGATTTACATAGTGTTCAGCTTTGGTACGAGTTTCCTTTACAACTTCTTTTGGTACGTGGTTTGTTTACCTTTTGGCCATGATCAGGTCGGTTCAGTTCTTCTCAGCTGTGCTTTCTTGTACGACATCTTCTGGGTATTCATCTCCAAGAGGTGGTTTCATGAGAGTGTGATGATTGCGGTAGGTATTACTGAAGGGCTGTTATGATATCTGGTGGCGTCATATCTAGTCTTGCTAGTTATGTTGGTGCTGTTTTCATAGGTTGCGCGTGGTGATAAGACCGATGAAGATGGTGTGCCCATGTTGCTGAAAATCCCACGTATGTTTGATCCATGGGGTGGATACAGTATCATCGGCTTTGGTGACATCCTTCTTCCTGGGCTGGTAGTTGCATTTGCTTTGAGGTGAGTTTGTTAAAAGGGTTCGGTCCCTCTTTCTTCATGTGAGCAAGAGCAGGCACGCAAGAGTTGCTATTTACAACATGCCGCAGTGTGTGCTATTTATGTGTGTTACCAAGCTCAGCATCTAGTTTTCATTTAAATTTCCGGCAGATATGATTGGGCCGCCAAGAAAAGCTTGCGATCTGGTTACTTTCTGTGGTCAGCGTTGGCCTATGGTACTGGTAAGCGATCTACGCATATCTTTACTATTGTATCTAGTGATCAGAATAGTGGAGTTTTTTGCCCATCGCGTACAATCTTTATATTTTCTGCCATTTGACTTGCTGGAACATTTGGCCAACTCCAGGGCTTCTTATTACATACGTCGCGTTGAACCTTATGGACGGGCACGGCCAACCCGCTCTTCTCTACATTGTGCCTTTCACACTGGGTAATCAGAAGCTAGCACCATCTATCTGTATCTATCACTTGGATGTACACTGATTAATAAGGTAGCTAATTGATTTGGTTAATCTAGGCACGTTGATATCGCTGGGTTGGAAGAGAAGGGAGCTGCAGAACCTGTGGTTCAAGGGTGAGCCAGAGAGGGTGTGCACTCACATGCATATGATGACAATGCAGCCTCCTCAGGCCAAGGATGTATCATCAGGGTCATCTTCCTCTTAGATTAGGTAGATAGATTCCTGGTGCTGCTGGCTTGGCTGCACTGTAACTGTAACTGCACTTGCACTCGTAGGAGAGGAAGTACTCGTAGTATCTGATCTATGTATTCTGAACATGTGTGTTGCTGGTAAATAAATGTACCGTGTCGCACGCGTTCCTAGGCTGGCTGTTTGATGCTACCTGTACTGTAATCCTAGTCCCTTGTAATGGAAATAAGTACATAGTTAACTCCCTGTCCAAGAATGAGAGATTGGTTCACGAACCAGCTGTTTTTTGGGCGAATTTTCCTCGAGCACTAGAAGGATAACACCAACCTCTGTACATAGAGGGGATGTACACTTCATAGAAAAAAGTAGTGGAGTGAGAATAATCAAAGTAGTAGAGTGAGAATGATCAAAGGTTAACCGTGTCCTTGATTGTTAGAAGAAACGGCTGGGGTTTGTTGCAGGAGTAGTTGAGTTGCTCTTCACCAGGACTGAGTTGCTCTTCACCAGGACTGAGTTGCTCTACATCTTGAAGGTTAGTTCAAGTTTAATCTGTTTCTCTCTTTACACCTAGGTAATTAAGTTTCTTCCTTCTTTTTCTTCTCTGTCATACTTAAATTCCACATTTACCTTTGTTATTACAGTAAAGTAATGGTGATGGTGCTGGATGAATTCACATACTACATGGGGCAGTTGCTCGCGCAGGTAGCAGCAGATGAGGTGGGGACGATGCTGGCTGGCTCTAGTGAGATCGGCAAGATAAGTGACAAGCTTCTGGACCTCAAGAACTTCCTCGCTGACGCCGATAGGAAGAATGACAACAACAACGAGAGCGTCCGGGAGTGGGTGGGGCATGTATGAAGTTACTGACATCCTCGACCTCTGCCATCTCAAGGCGAGGGAGCACGGGTCATCCTACATAGATGCAGAGTGTTTCAATCTCTTGCTCTTCTACATTCTGAGCAAAGTCTTTGAACTGGCAGGACAAGCAGGGATTCTAGAACCCCTTCATCAATATGGGATCAAACACAGGCTCTCACTTTATGCAGATGATGAAGTGCTATTCATCAAGCCCAGCTTCGCAGAAATCACGGTTGTTCAACAAATCATGAATCTCTCTGGGGATGCTTCGGGGCCAGTTACAAATCCAGCAAAAAGCGGCATAATTCCTATTCGGTTTCAGGGTCCTCTGGATAATTTGCTTCAGATCTTTCCTTCTACGGTGCAGCAATTCCCTTGCAGATACCTTGGATTGGTCAAGTCTCCTGTTTCGGCTGCGTATACAGCCGCTAATTGATGCAAGGCCATTTGCCCACCTGGAAGTCTGGTTTGCTGAAGAGAGGAGGTCGTCTTCCTCGACTAGATCTGTTCTCCAATCAACAATAATGTTCCATATGTTGTCCTCATCCGAAAGTTGTGCAAGAAGTTTCTTTTGGAAGGCGAGATGCCGGTGTCCAAGCAGAGAGAAGACCTTTGCTGTGCCGCAACGTGATGTATTATCGGAGATGGAAGAAAAATCATTTTCTCGTAAGGACGGCTAGCTGGCTGGAAAGCAGTGCGATTGCGCCGGACCTGTGAAATCTCTGTTAGTAAAACTGCACCTGAACAGAACGCTGGTGGATGCCTTGCAAAACAATAACTGGATTGAAAATATAAAAGGCCAGCTGACCATCCCAGCATTGGATTGCCACTTGTGGTAGCGTGTCTGTAATGTTCAACACCGATCAAGCACATGATTTTTTTATGGAAGTTCAGTGCAAATGTAGGGTTCGCATCCAAATCAGCCTATGCAGCTCTGCTTCCTGGCGAGACGCTGTTCCCGGGTGCAGAGGAACTATAGGCTATAGTCAGTCTTAAGAAATTTCTGTTGGACCTCCGATCGACTAACACCTAGAGGACTTCAACGGCAGCCGATCTGCCCACTTTGCAATCAAGAACCTGAAACAGTCCAACACCTTATGATCATGTGCCTGTATATGCAAGAGAAACTTGGTACTCAACGCTAGCAGCTGAAGATCTTCAGTCACTCACGCCGAATGCCAACTGCACAATTCAGGAATGGTGGACATCGGCATGTGCTTTGATCCCTAAGGTAAAAAGAGGCCGGACCCAATACGTTAATAACACTGGGGCTGCGACATCTTTGGCTCAACCGTAACAGCAGGGTTCTCGACGAGGTGGCACATCTATCTATCTATATATGGTGTGGTAAGGAGGCAAATTACAGTAACAGTCGCAACTCATCCAGCACGCTAATGATTGCAATTGAGATTTTCTAGTTAGGGGTGAGGTTGCAACTGAGAATTTTTAATTACAAACGGGGTTCCAAGTGAGTTACAACTCGGGCTGCAACTAAGAGTACATGACATCACCTGACTAAGAATTAACTTAATTCTTCATTCGACTAAGAATTCGGCACTCCCCATGCTAACAATACGGACAAAAATGCTATCACTAAGCTCTCTATTCGTTCACACTGAAAACACACTCAACATGATTTTCAGAATAAAAATCAGAGAAGACGGTTTCTTCATGCCAACTTCACGCGTACTTACACGGTATCAACAAGAAAAAATTAAAATGTTGGCCAATATATCTCAAAAGGCACGACCTTCCAACGGTCAACCCGGCCGCAAAACGTCAGCTCCGTCATCCTCCCAGACTCAAGATCAACTGCGTACAAGCACATACTGTTGTCCCTAACGAGCAACGTGCCACACCTCTCTCCAACAAGTGTCAGGTGCGCCGCTTCTCCTTGAATCCACGGCGTCCTCGGCTCGGGTGGTTTAAGCTCGACGACACGACTAAGGATCCATCCTCCTCCTGTAGGACCACCACCATCTCCCCTCCCTGGGTGGTGGTCATGCCGCCGCACAAATATATTTACCGCCAACCCCGGCCTTTGCAGGAAAAGCAACGATAGCGTACCGTCGGCGGCGACGCTAAGCTGCGGTTCATCGCAGGTTTCAGGGGAAAAGTTCTCGGTGAGGATGTCGACCTTCGTTACGGTGACATGGCTGGTCTCGACGTCCACGCCAACGGTATACACGCCATCACGCCAGGAGCTAATAAGCCAGTGCGCCATGCCGCCGCGGCACACGACGGCGTTGGGGTGCTTGAGCGGACGAGGGACGTCATGGAGCTTCGGTCCGTGCAAAACACTCCTATCCGTTTCCGAACGAGAAACCCGGAGAGGAACGACGACGATGGCGACGTGTGGTCTAGCCTGCGCGCTTCGGCTACGAGGCGGCTCCATCGCTTGCACGTCGAGGCGCAGCGGAAGAGGGCGGCCACGTCGTCCTCGTTGAAGAGGCGCAAGAGTATCTCGTGGATCACGTCATCCGGGAGCGACATTGGATCTTGGATCTTCTTGGTCAGGTCCAAACTCAGTGGCGATCGATCGGAGGAGCCTCAAGTACATGTAATAAATACTATGTATACACGTAGGTTTGTACTCTTCGTCGAACTCGTGTCCGAAAGCTTCACGAACTCAAGATTTGAATTTTACTACTCTACCAGTCAATCGGACTGATCTCAACTTTCATTCAATCACAATTGTAAACAGATATGGATTCAGCTTGTCAATACCAACGCATACTTCTTTTTACATGCATGCCACCGCATAGTTGCTATCATTGTAAATGAACCGTACAGTACACTATATTTGGACTGCTTTTGGAGAAACTAACCGGACCAAGAATGAGGCTAATACTAACCTCGTGTTTCATCTTCACGAGAAACATAATAATTTGCCCAACAATTTCTTGAAATGAACAACAATTCCAAGAAGATGCTTTTTTCCAGTGAAGTTTTCACGTGCATCTACGATACTACCAAACCGGGAACTTTAGAATATCGGCCAGTCCATCTCAAAAGGCACAACCTTTGTGCGGCTAATCTGACGATACTCCTGCATCATTCCTGTTTTTTGGTTGTCCCCGAGGACACCACCTTTCTCTCAAAAAAAAAAGTTCAGGTACATCGCTTCTGCTTCAATCTGGAATGCTTAGGTAGTTCGCTCCACAAACTGCTGAACAGGTCCTTTACATATAAATAAGAGAAGGAATCTGTCTCATTCAATTTACAACATATCGGTGCCTGACCATGAACTACAGGCATCTAAATTATATCGTCCTAGTTACCTACCCAGCACACCAATGAGATCGCCTGAAATCGGGTAACCAGCTGCAGCGAAATGAACAGCAACAGTGCATGCCACATTGTATATCCGAGGGTTCTACTGCCAAGCTAGTATCATTGAAGTGAATCTCAGAGATTCAAGGGATGCGCTGTCGGGGTTCGCACGTTTAGCGCGTGAACCCCTTTGATTTCTCGGTCCTGACGTTTTCATGAGAAGAACTGCTCGAGGCTTGGAGAATTAAATACATTGATAGAGAGTTGTCCTCCTTCCACCGAGGAAACGAATAGTTGGCACCGGATGAACCGCTGGTAGCAAAAGAAAAGGAAAGCACCATGTGAGATGTACATAATCCGAACACAGACATCTGTCCCAAGGGAAAATGAAGAAGCAAGATAACGTACAGAGAGTTGTGAAATTATGTCAAGGCTTGTGTCGATGTGGAAATCCGACTCCAACTGCCGAACAAACGAAGTTCGGCCAACTTCACTGCTGCAAAAGAGTACCTGCAAATATGCATGTTTTTTCACTAAATAATAGATGTAGGTTATCAAAATAGATAAAAGTATTATACATCCCAAACAATAATGTGTTCAATAAACACTAGGAGAAAATATGCTGCTGCTAACCAGACATTAGAGTAAATATTGAGCCTGTTTTGCAAATTGATACGGTGTTCAGCTAGGAACTTTCCATGCATATGTACCAGCTACCAGCCACATAGTCAAAATAAAAGTTCTACTACCATATATCCATATGACATGTTATTCATTCTATTGACAACCTTTATCCAATCAAGCAATGTTTTTTTGGCAAAAAAACAGAAGAGGGGTCATCCATTAATATAACATTATTCGCCACAACACTGAAATGATATGTGATAGAGGAACACAACGAGAAAAGGAAAACAAATGAATTTGGGTAATAAAAAAGGGGATCTGAGGCACGCTTATCACCTTTTCTTTAATCAAACCACCAGTCTTGAAAAGCCCGGCATTCTCCAGGGCCATAAGAGCATTCTCCTGTAGAAACATATCACTCAAAGTCACATTTAAGAACTCTTAACTTGAAATGCAGATACACAAGTTCTCCATTATAAACTATACATAATAAATGCAAGGATGCACTGTGAAATTTATACCTCACTCTTGTCATCAAGTACAGTTTCCATCAGATAAAAATCACAGTATTTGGATATCTCCAGTAGTAGTTCCACTACTGAGGGCTTAACAGTGGCTTGTTTCTGCGTCAAGGAGACAGGGCAGTTAGCAGAAATTATGCGAGGGATGAATACCTGAAGCGCATAGAAATTGAACCTGAAGTTCCTCAGGAGATTTCTCCTCAAAAACAACACCAATTAGTTGGCAAGTGACCTGCATAAACAATATTTATGAATTCTATAAAAACTATTATGAAACCATATACATATTGTACTTATTTCAAGTACCACCAATAGTAAGGAAGACTCTTTAAGTGTGTCAACTTATATCATTATGGGTGTAGGTGTGCCAGTGGCAGGGCGGCTTCAGGACAGCAATAAGAGTTGAGCGGCTTGAGCCTAGCACCTAAGCCGGGCTATTAGGATGGAAGATGGGCTGCCTAATTTATACTCAACCTTACTTCAAAAGGCTGGTCCTGTGAATATGTTGTTTGGTTGGTTGAGTATGAGTTGGCTAGCATCCCAGGAGTTGAGAAAAAGTATTAGTGCAAACATGTAGTACTACATTCATTGCCTTCATTTATCTTATTACTGTTAACATACTTCACTATACACCGACCTAACTAGATTACAGATATGAATAAGTATCTAATCTACAAAGAGTCACATCTAGATGGATGGACATCTCCAGCAACCCTGGCCCCGAAAACTCCTGAAGGAATATTCCATCTGGCCAGCCATGTTAACTTATCCGCCCAGTCAACCGAACAACTGCATTTTGCATCCTATGGGCCTGTCCCTCTAAACCAGGGTCCTGGGCAACCAATCACACTCTATAGTATTCTCTGCATTTTTCCTGTAGTCTCATATGGTAAATTATTTAAAGCATTTCACTACTGACATGGTTGAACTACCAAGTAACGTTGTCCTGTCCATTAGGGACCATAGCAAGAGAAATTTCCATGTGGAATGCATGTGAGTACATAATATTGATGTAACAGCCCCGATATCAACAGCCCTAAGTTATGAGTACGGAAAGTGTAACAGCCCTGAGATCAGCAACCCTGAAATCAGCCATCCACCTATGCGAAGACTGCCCCTTCTCCATAGCGATATGGAATAATGTAAAGGTCTGGACGGGCGACGCGATGCCGGCAAGCCATGACGGCGCATCTTTCAGCGACATCTCTGAATGGTGGTATGATATGATCAGGACAAAATCCAAGGAGAAAAAGCGTCGTCTAAGTGGAAACCTCTTGTACACCCTGTGGAACATCTGGAAGGAGCGTAACCGCCACATTTTTCAGGGTGTCCAAATGATGCACATCGAGGTTGCCTCCATGGTCTTCGAAGATATCAGGCAGAGGTCTATGGGCTTTCGAGTAGCAACGCCAACCGTTGGCATCGGCTAGTGAGGTCAGGTGTTTTTGAGTCCTAGGTTTTTTGCCGATTTCCCTTAAAAAATGCCTCCTTATACAGTCTGCCACTACTTTCGTCTTAATGAAAAGGAGTGCTCCTGCCAGTTTCTCGAAAGAAAAAAATGTACCCAACATAGTGCTTTAATAAATGTTATATTCCCTGATTTACAGCAAATGGTGGTTGATAGGTAGGGCCAAATGCATTTGACA
The DNA here is from genome assembly GCA_910589765.1 of Avena atlantica. NCBI lineage: Eukaryota > Viridiplantae > Streptophyta > Magnoliopsida > Poales > Poaceae > Avena > Avena atlantica. Next base: position 513,662,973 of record OU342735.1, on the reverse strand, counting down.
TCAGTGTCGTTTCTTAGATCCTAGACGTTACCTTCACATAAAATTACTAAACGTGAACTCCAACAGCAAACATTATGGTCCAGAATATAATTACAGCATTATTGATAGCACAAGCATTAGTATTTTTCTGTCTGTTCATTGTCGCTCACCACCATCTCTATTGCGCCAATGTAAGTTTCATACATATCTAATGGAGGCACTGGGTTAGAGGAAGAGAACATACCCTTCTGCACCCGCTGAGCCGGCTCGCCACGATTTGCCGCGTTGTCAGCTGCCAGAGACGAAGCAAACTTCCTGTCAGCAATGGAGACCCACACACACACACACATCCAACAATGCCAGAGAATAGAAAGCACTAGACAAACACGAAGCAGGGACGCACACGCACCTTCCCAGAGTCGCCCGCAGGCTCGGCAGCGGGCGCGGCGGAACCGGCCTGGGGTCGCTTGGGGGCAGCGGGCCGGCGGGGCCGCGCGGGCGAGGAGGAGCGCAGGAACTTCCACGCGAACACGACGGCGATGGCGAAGCCCGCGACGGCGCCGAACGATCCCGCGCTCTGCTTAGAGGTGAAACTAGGGTTAGGGTTTGCGCGCGGGGATGGATTGGGCGGGGCGGAAAAGCAGGGGTGGTCAGCCTGGTTACCTTGTGTCGGAAGAGGATGTCGACGAGGTCTGAGATCCGGCGGTTGAGGGCGCGGGCGACGCGGCGCACCAGCGAGACGGCGTCCAGCTCGGCGGCGGCGAGGCCCGGCATTGCGAGGGGGGCTACGTGGTGTGGGAGGCGGTGGATCGGGTGGGGGATCGCCGGATTGGTAGGGGAGGAGTCCGGGAAAGCACGGGCGGAGTCGTGTGTGCGAGGAGACCGGGGCCAGCGCAGCGAGGCGCGACGACTGGGAGAGCACCTGTGCTTATCTTCTTCGCAGAGCTAGGAAGGAAGAGCGGTCAAGTCCCCTCCTCTGTATTCTGAAAATCCTAAAAGTGCATTTCGAAATATTTTTAAAATCTGAAAACTATATGTTGGGTCACTCTACGAATCTGCAAAGGCCAATGAGAAAGGATATTTGTTTGTGGACTGCACGAGGAAAACATGACAGAATACTACTTACTCAATTCACAAAAACAAAATACTTACTTATTTCGTTTGAAAATAAGTCAAAGATTTGGTCTAGGTAGTATCTAGATTACTCAACGCCTAGAACAGCCAACTCGTGGCTAGGTTTACTACAAGCCCCGCAGAAAAATTAGCAAAGACGAAAAACAAACTCTACATACATGAGGCCATCCATCCTACTATAAGATTCGTGCAAGCGCTTTCCATAAATTACAAAAACACCCTGATCCATACCTATTTCGTGTTAGTAAATCCCTCCCCTTTTACGGAACATACCCCCTTCAATCATTTTTTCTGCACATTGATCCATGCATCTTTGTTGTGTACTTGACGATGGAATAATTTCACAGCTAAGTTTGGATCATGGTTAACCATTTTGTGGTGCAATATAGATGTAATATAAAACGAACATCGGACATCTAGATTGGTTTCCTAGAACAATCTGAACATGGAGAATGTTCACCAAAAATGATACATATTGAAATTTGACCCAACAAATCTCATTTCCATAATATTCAGAAATTAGATATTTTCACGAGAACAAATCAACATACAGATGAGAAAAAATTTCATACAACATCCCAACAAACAATCAGATCTAGGAACATGTGCCAAAGAGTAGGATCTGAATTCAGAAATATTCGGAGGAAACTACAGAGTACATGAATAAACCTGGATCGAATTGACCTAGGTTAGGTAGAGCAAATCCGATTAAAAAAAGGAAGATCAAATTGGCCTTCAGGTCGTTGCCTCAATTCCTGCCGCCGGCCAGTATCTCTCTTCTAGACGTCTACGCCAATGAGTTGAGGCCCTCCTTCCTGCCTACGAGTCGCCGCCTCACCTCGCCTTCCCGTATGCTTCTTCTTCGCGGCCGGCCACCGCGGACCGAAGAGGGAGCATGGGTGAGAACGGATCAGGTGATTGGATCGCGGGGATTGTTCGTTGGGACAAAAACGAGAGGATGAAGGGAGAGGTGGGGTAAATGGATGGGTTCGACTGTGGAGAGAAGGTGTACAAGGTACACTTTGTTCCTATAGGGGAGAGGAATTGCACATGTCAAGGTTCTGGATGTAAATATGCTCGCACAAATCTTTGGACAATATGGTATGTAAGATAAGACAGAGACACCCACAACTACGTAGGTTTATTACAAGCCCCGCAGAAAAATCAGCAAAGGCCATACGAAGAAGGAACTTTGCGTGGAAAAACTAGGGACTTAGACACGTCATAAGAATGTGACACAATCACATGCATTAACTCCATGCAATCAGTGGAGAAAATCACACGGGGTCATAGTTAAAATGCACTTGTAGGTCGATGAGGGGGGTCATGACCCTCTTCCTCCACCTACTCATAGTAAATAACATATTCCCTCCATTCTAAAAATAACACTCCATTCAATTCATAATAAGTGTCGATGATTTAGTGCAACTTTGTACTAAATCAGCGACACTTATTATAGATCGGAGGTATTACAAATTTATCTAGATTTATATGTATCTAGATACATTTTAGAAGGTGTTTGGTTCAGTTAGTGGTAACGATAACGGTAAGGGAATGAGGTAACGCTGGGATTAGTGGTGTAAACAATAATTCAAGGATTTGTTTGGTTCGTGCTAGTAATGATATCCAACTACATTATGGTATTTGGTTTGTCAATGTTATCTGAGGACAACTCTACCTGTAGAATCCAACAAAGGGTGACACGATGAACAAGAAGAAAATCTAATCATAGCATATATAGATCAGGAGGAGAGATGGTGTAAGGCTGGGAAGAGGAGGAGCGCGTCACTCACCAGAGGATGACTAACGCTGGTATAGGGATCTGGAGGAGCACTACCTGAAACTGAGAAGGGGATCAGCTGCGGTGGCTGCTGCTCCTGGCATGGCACCTCTACGAGGAGGCCGCTGCAGGGAAGATATGGCCGGGCCACTGGTGGCTGTACTCGGCGGAGGAGGGGGTGGGTAGGAGGAGACCAGGAATAGGACAGGGTTGCGAGCAAACACGGTATCATCATTTTTTACCGGTGGGGACTGACGGGTAAGGGGCTTAAACTACAGTGCAATCCGTTTAGGGGATTCGTTTACGGGAAAAGTGAACCAAACAAAATTATGGGCATCAAATTGCTCTGTAATCGGATTACGGCCGGAGAAGCGCGGACATGTTCTTAGTATATAGATACATATAAATTTCGAACTTTTTTTTCATGACGGAGGAAATAGCACACAAGATCTTTTATGCATCAACAACCTCAAGCTTATATGCACACAAAATTTAGAACTTATAATAATGCTCCATAAGTAATAAATTGTTTTGAATTGTCATATTAATCACAAGACCTTCATGGACTTTTAGGTCTCATGAAAGATTTTTCTTTGTGAGATCTTCTCTTTAAAGGCAATGCTTTCTACATGTATCAATTTCCTCGGAAACCCATAGTAGACATTGAATTAATTTACCAAGGTAGTAAGTGGGCAGGGATGAGAGTTCCAGATTGACCATTTAAACTTACTAGCATAATTTAAAAGTAATAAGTTGTTGGAGATATGCCCTAGAGGCAATAATAAATGTAGTTATTATTATATCTTTGTGTTTATGATAAATGTTTACATTCATGCTATAACAGTATTAACCAGAAACATTAATACTTGTGTGATTTGTAAACTAAATTAGAGTCCCTAGTAAAGCCTCTTCATAATACTAGCTTGTTGATTAATAGATGATCATGGTTTCTTGATCATGAACATTTGAGATGTTGTTAATAACAAGATCATATCATTAGAAGAATGGTATGGTGGACATACTCCTATAGATAAGCGTAGCATAAACATCAAGTCATTTTAAATAGTTCAATTGCTATAATCTTTCTGATACATAGTAACCTAATTCCTTCAACCATGAGATCATGCTTATCACCATTACCTGAAGGATGCTTTGATGACATCAAACACCACACCGTAACTGGGTGGCTATAAAGGTGGCATTGAGTGTTCGGAAAGTATGGGTTGAGACACATGAATCAAGAGTGGGATTTGTCCATCCATATGACGGATAGATATACTCTGGGCCCTCTCGGTGGAATGTCATCCAATTAGCTTGCAAGCATGTGACTGGCTCACAAGGGATCACATACCACGGGAACAAGAAAAGAGTACTTATCGGTAACGAGGTTGAACTAGGTATGCAGAGATACCGACGATCAAAAACTCAGATAAGTAAACTATCATGAGACAAAGGGAAATTAGGTATCGTATGTAAGTGGTTCATTCGATCGCAAAGTAATCGTAGAAATATGTGGGAGCCATATGAATTTCCAGATTCCTCTATTGGTTATTGTTCGGAGAAGTGTCTCGATCATGTCCGCATAATTCATGAACCGTAGGGAGACACACTTAAGGATTCGATGTTGTTGAGTAGTTATGGAATGATGAGTAAGAGACTGAATGTTGTTCGGAGTCTCGGATAGGATCCGGGATATCACGAGGAGATCCGGAATGGTCCGGAGAATAATATTCATATAAGGAAAGTCCTATTTCGGAGTTGGGGAATGATTCCGGTGTTTTCATCGGGAATGTTCTAGAAGGTTCCAGAAGGTCCGGCACTCCGGAGGGGAAGGGTGCATGAATGTGTCATGACAATGTGGAATGGTTGCATCATGTACTAGGTATCATGGATGGGAAAACTAAAGGGAGAAATCAAATCCTAGTTTGAAAAGTAAAACGCCATTTTGAAAAGTCAAACGACAGTTTTGCTTGGTGGAGGGAGAGTAGGAAACCTACTTGGGGAGGAGTTCCTCTCCCTCCACCCGCCGACCAAGGAGGCCGACTTGGGGGAGGACTCCCTCCCCCTTGGCCGCGCCCTCCCACCTATATCTGCCCCTCTTCCCTACACCTAACACCACCCAACCCTAGCCCTAGCCGCCGGCCACCACAAGTCGCCGCCGCCCTAGGGTTTCCTCCTAGCCGCCGAGTTGGGGATCTCCCCAAGCCCTAGCCGTCGTCCAAGCTTCCTCCCTTGGTGCCTCTAAACCCTAGATCGCCAAGGCCTCTCTCGTAGTCTACCATACTCGCTCCGGCTTAAGGAGAAGCCCTGCGAGATCTCCCCTCTACTTCCGGTACCACGCCGTCGTGCTGCCGAAATCGCGAGGAGAGTGCTACAACCTCCGATGCCTATTGGAACAAGGGAGAGGAAGGTCTTCATCGAGTACCGAACGTGTGACCGACTGCGGAAGCGCTGCCGGAACGCAGCGCCGGAAGGATCGTCTACGCGACTTGAGATCGGCAAGAGTACGACTACATCACCCACGAGAATCTGCTCTCGTTAACCGCTTTGGAATCTTCGAGGGTGAGTTCCTTTATCGACTCGTTGCTACAATCTAGTAGATAGATCTTGTCTTGTTTGTTTGCATGCGGTAGATTTTTTTGTTTTCCATGCTACGAACCCCTATAGTGGTATCAGATCCGTGTCTATATGTAGATCTGTTGCACGAGTAGAACACAATGGTCATTGTGGGCGGTGGTGCTTTTATTATCAATTGCTTATTGTGTACTTTGCATCTTGCGGTATGATGGGATGAAGCGGCCCGGGATAACCTTACATGACATCGTTCATGAGACTTGCTCCACGCTCAACATGCAACTTGTATTGCATAAGTGGCTCTGCGGGTGTCTGTCTCTCCCTTTATAGTATATATCCAATTTACAACGGACACTTGATAGTTCAAACATCAAAGTTGTGGTTCTTGTTCGTAAGTTAGATCGACACTTATTGAAAGCCCCAAACCATGTAAAATGTGCAAAGAAAATTAGAGGCGTCTAACTTTGTTTTGCAGGGGTGTGCTGTGATGTGATATGGCCATGATTGTGATTATATTTGATGTATGCAATGTTCCTTATTGTAAGTTGGCAACCGGCAGGAGCCATATGGTTGTATTTAATTTCTGTTAAGACCCGCGTGTCTATTCAAAGTAGTTGTAATAGTTGGAGCTGGTGGACGACAACCATGAAACGGCGCCATTGACCTTGACGCTATGCCGGTGATGATGGAGATCATGTTCGTGCTTGAAGATGGAGATCGGAAGCACAAGAAGAAAGGCCATATCATATCACATATTATGAATTGCATGTGATGTTAATCCTTTATGCATATTGTATTGCTTAGTTAACGACGGTAGCATTATAAGATGATCCCTCATGCACATAAATTTCAAGTTTTAAAGTGTTCATCCTTAGTAAGAACCGTTGCTAAAGCTTGTTGTTTCGAAGCACCACGTGATGATCAGGTGTGTTAGATTCTGCAAGTGTATACAACGTGAGCAAGCCAGATTTGCTCATGCGGAAGCTAAGGTTTGATCTTGACAAGCCTAGCATGTACATACATGGTCTCGGAACACGGATTACCGAAAGGTAAAGCATGAGTCATATAGTAGATATGATGAACATGTCGATTGTTCGTCACTGAAGCTACATCAACTCTCGTGATGATCGGTTTTGATGTGGTGGATTTGGTTCGTGTGATCACTAAAACAATGTGAGGGATATTGTTTTTAGTGGGAGTTCACCTAGATTAATTTAACTATTAATTAGAACTCAATTTGTCATAAACTTAGTCTAAACTATTGCAAATATATTGTAGATCAATGGCGGCTCCTACCATCAATTTTAATGCGTTCCTAGAGAAAGAAAAGTTGAAAAACAATGGAAGCAACTTCGCGGATTGGTTCTGCAATTTGAGGATTGTCCTCAATGCTGGTAATTTGACCTATGTGTTGGATGCACCGCTGGGTGACCCGCCTGCAGCTGATACTACCGATGAAGTAAAGAAAGTTTACCTCACTCGGAAGAATCAGTACTCCACAGCTCAGTGTGCTATCTTGTATGGTTTGGAATCGGAGCTTAAGAAAAGGTTTGAGAACCATGACCCACATGATATTGTCCGTGAACTCAAAATGATATTTGATGCTCACGCGGAAGTTGAGAGTTATGAGGCTTCTGAAAAGTTCTTTAACTGCAAGATGGAAGAGGGCAGCTCCATCAGTGAGCATGTGCTTAAGATGTCTGGGCACGCAAACAAACTCCAAAGTTTGGGTATAGTGATTCCTAATGCTTTGGGGATTTACCGTGTCCTCCAATCACTGCCACCGTTACAAGAACTTTGTGATGAACTATAATATGCAAAACATGAACAAGACGTTGCCAGAAATCTTCTCCATGTTGAAATCTGCAGAAGTGGAGATCAAGAAAGAGCATCAAGTGTTGTTGGTCAATAAGACCACCAAATTCAAGAAAGGCAAGTCTATGCAAAAGGGAAACTTCAAGAAGGGTGGTAAGAAAGTTGCTGCACCGGCGAAGAAGACCAAGACTGGACCTAAGCTTGATACTGAGTGCTTTTACTGCAAGGGAGAGGGTCACTCGAAGCGGAATTGCCCAAAGTACTTGGCGGATTTGAAGAACGGCAACATCAAGAAGAAAGGTATATCCGATATACATGTTATTGATGTGTATCTCACTAGTACTCGTAGTAGTGCCTGGGTATTTGATACTGGTTCGGTTGCTCATATTTGTAACTCGAAACAGGTACTGCAAAATAAACGGAAACTAGCGAAGAACGAGGTGACGATGCGCGTTGGAAATGGATCAAAGGTTGATGTGATCGCGGTCGGCACGCTACCTCTTTATCTACCATCGGGATTAGTTTTATACTTAAATAATTGTTATTTGGTGCCTGCGTTGAGCATGAACATTATATCGGGATCTTGTTTATTGCGAGACGGTTACTTGTTTAAGTCCGAGAATAATGGTTGTTCGATTTATATGAGTAATATGTTTTATGCACATGCACCTTTGATAGATGGTCTATTCTTATTGAATCTCGATAGTGGAAATATACATATTAATAACATTGAAGCTAAACGTTTGAAATTGAGCGATAACTCGACCTATATGTGGCACTGTCGTCTTGGTCACATTGGAGTGAAGCGTATGAAGAAACTCCATTCCGATGGACTTCTTGAATCACTTGATTTCGAATCTCTTGAAAGACGCGAAGCATGTCTGATGGGTAAAATGACTAAGACTCCATTTTCTGGTATGATGGAGCGAGCTACGGACTTATTGGAAATCATACATACTGATGTATGTGGTCCAATGAGTGTAGCATCGCGCGGTGGTTATCGTTATGTTCTTACCTTCACGGATGACTTGAGTAGATATGGGTATATCTATTTCATGAAACATAAGTCCGAAACGTTCGAGAAGTTTAAGGAATTTCAAAGTGAGGTGGAGAATCAACATAACAAGAAGATTAAATTTCTACGTTCTGATCGTGGAGGTGAATATCTAAGTTACAAGTTTGGCGAGCATTTAAAGAAATACGGAATACTTTCACAATTGACACCGCCGGGAACACCACAGCGTAATGGTGTGTCCGAACGTCGTAATCGAACTCTCTTAGATATGGTTCGTTCTATGATGTCACTTACAGATTTACCGCTATCATTTTGGGGTTATGCATTAGAAACAGCCGCATTCACTTTAAATAGGGCACTATCTAAATCCATTGAAACGACACCGTATGAATTATGGTTTGGGAAGAAACCTAGATTGTCGTTCCTTAAAGTTTGGGGTTGCGAAGCCTATGCAAAGAAGTTACAACCGGACAAGCTTGAACCCAAAGCGGAAAAATGCGTCTTCATAGGATACCCGAAGGAAACTATTGGGTATACCTTCTATCATAGACCCGAAGGCAAAATCTTCGTTGCCAAGAATGGATCCTTTCTAGAGAAGGAATTTCTCTCGAAAGAAGTGACTGGAAGGAAAGTAGAACTTGACGAGGCTGTTGAACCTTCTCTCGAACTTGCGAGTAGCGCAGCACCGGAAGAAGTTCCCGTGGCGCCTACACCAATAAGAGAGGAAGCTAATGATGATGACCATGAAACTTCGGTTGAAGTTGCTACAGAACCTCGCAGGTCAACGAGAACTCGTACCACTCCTGATTGGTATGATCCCGTTATGAGTGTCATGTTGGTGGATAACACCGATGACCCCGCGACATATGAGGAAGCGACGATGAGCCCAGATTCCAATAAATGGCAAGACGCCATGAAATCCGAAATTGGATCCATGTACGAAAATCAAGTATGGACTTTGGTGGACTTACCGGATGGCCGGAAGGCTATCGAGAACAAATGGCTTTTCAAGAAGAAAACAGATGCTGATGGTAATGTTATTGTCTATAAAGCTCGACTTGTCGCAAAAGGTTTTCGACAAATTCAAGGAGTTGACTACGATAAGACTTTCTCACCAGTAGCGAAGCTAAAGTCTGTGAGGATTATGTTAGCAATCGTTGCATATTACAATTATGAGATATGGCAGATGGATGTCAAAACGACGTTCCTCAATGGAGACATTGATGAAGAGTTGTATATGATGCAACCCAAAGGTTTTGTCAATCCTAAAGATGCTAACAAGGTATGCAAACTTCAACGGTCCATATATGGGTTGAAGCAAGCATCCCGAATTTGGAATCAACGTTTTGATAAGGTAATCAAAAGTTTTGGTTTTATACAAACTTATGGAGAAGCTTGTATTTACAAGAAAGTGAATGGGAGCTCTGTAGCATTCTTAATACTATATGTAGATGACATATTGTTGATTGGGAATGATGTGGACCTTCTTAATAGTGTCAAGGAATATTTGAATAATAGTTTTTCAATGAAAGATCTTGGCGAAGCAGCTTACATATTAGGCATAAAGATTTATAGAGATAGATCGAGACGCCTAATATCATTGTTACAAAGTACATATTTGGACAAAGTTCTAAAGAGGTTTGGAATGGAAGATAACAAGAAAGGGTTCTTGCCCATGTTGCCCAATACGACGTTGAGTAAAACTCAAAGTCCAGCAACGGCAGAAGATAGAGAAAGGATGAGTAAGACTCCCTATGCCTCAGCCATAGGATCTCTAATGTATGCCATGTTATGTACTAGACCCGACATTGCATATGTTGTTAGTTTAACTAGCAGATATCAAAGTGATCCAGGAGTGGATCATTGGACAACGGTCAAAAACATCCTTAAGTACTTGAGAAGAACTAAGGATATGGTTCTTTCTTATGGAGGTGATGAACAACTCGTTGTTAATGGTTACACCGATGCTAGTTGGAACACCGATCCAGATGATTCTAAATATCAATCTGGATACGTATTTACTTTGAATGGTGCAGCAGTTAGCTGGAGGAGTGCAAAGCAAAGCGTTGTGGCGAGATCTTCAACTGAATCGGAATACATAGCTGCTTCGGAGGCTTCACAAGAAGCGATATGGATGAAGGAGTTCATTACAGAGCTTGGTGTGGTTCCAAGTGCGCTGGACCCAATGTCTATCTACTGTGATAACATGGGCGCCATAGCCAATGCGCAAGAACCAAGGTCACTCAAAAAGCTGAAGCACATCAAGCTGCGTTTTCACGCTATTCGAGAACATGTCCAAGATGGTGACATAAAGATTTGCAAAGTACACACAGATCTGAATGTGGCGGATCCGTTGACTAAACCTCTCCCGAGGGCAAAACATGACCAACACCAAACTGCCATGGGTGTTCGGTATATTACCATGTAATCTAGATTAGTTGACTCTAGTGCAAGTGGGAGACTATTGGAGATATGCCCTAGAGGCAATAATAAATGTAGTTATTATTATATCTTTGTGTTTATGATAATTGTTTACATTCATGCTATAACAGTATTAACCAGAAACATTAATACTTGTGTGATTTGTAAACTAAATTAGAGTCCCTAGTAAAGCCTCTTCATAATACTAGCTTGTTGATTAATAGATGATCATGGTTTATTGATCATGAACACTTGATATGTTGTTAATAACAAGATCATATCATTAGGAGAATGGTATGGTGGACATACTCCTATAGATAAGCGTAGCATAAAGATCAAGTCATTTTAAATAGTTCAATTGCTATAATCTTTCTGATACATAGTAACCTAATTCCTTCGACCATGAGATCATGCTTATCAGCATCACCGGAAGGATGCTTTGATTACATCAAACACCACACCGTAACTAGGTGGCATTGAGTGTTCGGAAAGTATGGGTTGAGACACATGAATCAAGAGTGGGATTTGTCCATCCATATGACGGATAGATATACTCTGGGCCCTCTCGGTGGAATGTCATCCAATTAGCTTGCAAGCATGTGACTGGCTCACAAGGGATCACATACCACGGGAACGAGAAAAGAGTACTTATCGGTAACGAGGTTGAACTAGGTATGCAGAGATATCGACGATCAAAACCTCGGATAAGTAAACTATCGTGAGACAAAGGGAAATTGGTATCGTATGTAAGTGGTTCATTCGATCGCAAAGTAATCGTAGAAATATGTGGGAGCCATATGAATTTCCAGATTCCTCTATTGGTTATTGTTCGGAGAAGTGTCTCGATCATGTCCGCATAATTCACGAACCGTAGGGAGACACACTTAAGGATTCGATGTTGTTGAGTAGTTGTGGAATGATGAGTAAGAGACTTAATGTTGTTCGGAGTCTCGGATAGGATCCGGGATATCACGAGGAGATACGGAATGGTCCAGAGAATAAGATTCATATAATGAAAGTCCTATTTCGGAGTTGGGGAATGATTCTGGTGTTTTCATCGGGAATGTTCTAGAAGGTTTCGGAAGGTCCGGCACTCCTGAGGGGAAGGGTACATGAATGTGTCATGACAATGTGGAATGGTTGCATCATGTACTAGGTATCATGGCTGGGCAAAATAAAGGGAGAAATCAAATCCTAGTTTGAAAAGTCAAACGCCAATTTGAAAAGTCAAACGACAGTTTTGCTTGGTGGAGGGAGAGTAGGAAACCTACTTGGGGAGGACCTACTTGGGGAGGAGTTCCTCTCCCTCCACCCACCGGCCAAGGAGGCCGACTTGGGGGAGGACTCCCTCCCCCTTGTCCGCGCCCTCCCACCTATATCTGCCCCTCTTCCCTACACCTAACACCACCCAAACCCTAGCCCTAGCCGTCGGCCACCACAAGTCGCCGCCGCCCTAGGGTTTCCTCCTAGCCGCCGAGTTGGGTATCTCCCCAAGCCCTAGTCGCCGTCCAAGCTTCCTTCCTTGGTGCCTCTAAACCCTAGATAGCAAAGGCCTCTCTCATAGTCCACCATACTCGCTCCGGCTTAAGGCGAAGCCCTGCGAGATCTCCCCTCTACTTCCGGTACCACGCCGTCGTGCTGCTGGAATCGCGAGGAGAGTGCTACAACCTCCGCTGCCTGCTGGAACAAGGGAGAGGAAGGTCTTCATCGAGTACCGAACGTGTGACCGACTGCGGAAGCGCTGCCGGAACACAGCGCCGGAAGGATCGTCTACGCGATCTTGAGATCGGCAAGAGTACGACTATATCACCCACGAGAATCTGCTCTCTTAACCGCTTTGGAATCTTCGAGGGTGAGTTTCTTTATCGACTCGTTGCTACAATCTAGTAGATAGATCTTGACTTGTTTGTTTGCATGCGGTAGAAATTTTTTGTATTCCATGCTACGAACCCCTACATAAGTGAGCCTAGATTACTTGGTTACAGAAGTGGATGTACAACCCAGTCACCCAGGTTTAATTTCTTACGATTGCGGATTTGAATTCTTATTATTTCAAAAATAAAATTGTTATAGAGGCTTCTTCTACCGCATTCCTTAAAAAAAACATAAATGAGAAATAGTGAACATCTAGGTAGTATTCTCTGAACACTTAGGCCCCGTTTGGTTTACAGGAAAAACGAAGGAATCTTGGAGGTTCTATTTCCTTTGGAATTTTTCCCTTTGGTGTTTTTCGGTTCGAAAGATTCCATAGGAAAGTTTGGATTTCCCGTACTTTTTACGGGTAGAGAAACATTTGGTCAGATCAAAGGAAACTGAGGGAGGAAAGCTCTAGCACTAGGCCCGATGCATGCATGGACCTGCCATCGACACCACATGCATACACATCATGCATTAGTTTCATTTTTTATTAGGCTATCAATGGACTAGGTTCTTTTTTCCTGGGTTTCCTCTGGAATTTTCGCCTGTGGTCCGAACGGTTTGGATTTACCCAATCCTATGTTTTGAAATCCCTTAGTTTCTCAGTTGCCACAAAACTCAATTCCCGTGCAGTTTATTTATCCTTTGTTTTTGGTTCCTTTACTCCGAACGCTTTGTTTTTGGTTCCTTTACTCCGAACGCAGCTTGAGGAATAGAGCATAGCAATTTTGTTTTTGTCGTTGTTTTAGTGGTGGTCAAAGGCAACCCTAAATAAGTTAAGGGCAAAGCTCCAAACTGTCATTACAAAGCTTACGTAAGCATACAAGATTTAAAGGGTATCTGAATATGAAGGATACATGGGCGGCCTTGATCCACTAATGCAACGATGGTCCTATGGGGCGATGGTTTTGGGTGGCGAGTTGGAGCTGCGGGGGGCAGCGAGCTTGTCGACTCAAGTGGTTCGTCTTCGGGTAACGCGAAGTTTGGTCTAGTTACTATGCTGCGGAGGTGACCCTGGATTCAACACGACTTTCGAGGACTATGAGTGGTCAATTGGGTAGCCGGGGCTATGCAACAATTGTGTCGTGTGGGGTTGTGACTGGTGTGTGTCTTTTGTGCCGAGAGTTGGGGGGTGGGGTGGGTGGGTGGGAGGGTAGGGTAAAGGGCAGCCCCAAAGTCGGAGGTGTGCGTTTGGTGACCTAGTGTCATGTGGATGATGGATTACATCGCTTGTGCGTTTTTAGCCCGGTTTTCCTTATATACGTGATAATGTATGGTTTAATCGGGCGACAGATATCAATTCCTTAAGCTAATAAAAAGTTTAGGGTTCCTTTGATTCAAAGCAATACCATAGGGGTTTTGTAGATTTTTCATCATTTGAAAATTTCTCTATGTGAACCGTTTGATTCGTAGTATTGAAATCTTTAGCAATGCATAAGAACTTTCCTACATGATTACAATGCACTATATTTGTAATAATTTTTTCATCCATTCAAACATAATCCTGCAATTCCTTTATTTTTCCTATGAGTAAAAAGCTTCTTGAAGAAATTTTCTGTATGGTCCAAATCGTGTTGGACTCAACTGTAATCCTATGATTTTACTAGTTCTATGTTATAATAATCATGTGAACCAAAGATGCTCTTAGAAAGATTTAGCATGAATTCGACTACTCACACTGTTGCAGAAAAGATATCACAAATTTATCTAGCCACGCAAAAAAACTAAGACACGCAATGTATTTAGACGTGTTTTCCTTCTTTTCTAGACGGAGGGAATACAATGTTTTCTTTTGATCGACTATAACATGATATGTAAGTTTAATTCTCGAGCATGGTCTAGTGAGTTAATAGCATAAAACTACCACATTTCGGCCGAATGTTGGAATAACCATCACTTTATAAAAAAATCGCAAAAACCACCACTTTTCGACAGATTTTTTGCAATTCACGCTAAAACGGGATTAAGATCCAATTGACACCAAAACTGACAGTAGGACCCACCCGTCGGGCTGACGTGGCGACGCGGATTAACCGTGCTGACTGCTATTTTGCATGCAGGTCCTCGAGTTCCGCAAGAAAATTATACACGGGTCCTCGCGCCTCTCAGTTTTTTTTTTAAAACCTATTTATTTGAAACGTTCGTAACTTTTGAATACGGATTCAAATGGAAAAACTTTTAATACGAAAAGTGCTAAAAAATGTTTGAATATAAAATTGGTTCACTATTTTCAGATACCTAAAATATGCAAACAATTAAAAATGCTTCTATTAATAATGCAAACTTTAAAAATTCATAACTTTAGTTATATGACTCCGAATAATATAAATAATATGTCTAAATTTATTATAAAATCCAACCAATCCATTTATGACATCCTTCATGCATGTATCAGATCCGTTTCTTGTTGATGTTATAATCGGATTGATATTGATATATATATATGTACGTATAAAACAATCTACCATTATAAACTTTAAATATTTATAACTTTTGTTATATAACTCAAAATAATATAAATAATATGTCTAAATTTATTAGAAAAAATCAACCAATCCATTTTTGACATGCATTATGCATGAATCACATCCATTTATTTTAGATGTTATGATCCATTGATATCGGTATATATAATATGTCTATACTTATTAGAAAAATCAAACGTATCTATTTCTAACATCCTTTATGCATGTATCTGATCCACTTCTCTTGGATGTTATAATCGATTAATATTGGTATATGTATGTATGTACAAAACAATGTCCTTATAGTACTAGCATGTGTAACATTATTCTTGAATATGTATTTGAATCGGTAATTGTATACAAGCGTGACGTCTCCTATGTGCCGCGCGCTAGGTATCGGTTCGTCGGTCCATCTTGATCGAAAGAGTATATATACATGAGCATGATGCATTATTTTTAAAATGTGCGGGCTGCAAACTAAACAGGTGACATGTGCACAACGTCGAGGACATGACTCGGGTGATGAATTCTTTGTTTACATGTACACGCATGATAACTTTCTTTAGACCGTACGTACATGCTCTAACTACGCAAATCAATAGTTTATTTGTTGATCTATATAGACCGGACATACGTGATCTAAATATAAATCGATAGTCTATCGATCTATATGTACCTGCCGGCCTCAACATATATACATGTACATATCAGTCACGTATGGCGTAGCATGCAAAAAAATAGAAAGGGGCTCTAAGATAGGTTGTATTTGTACGTACATATATACCGATATCAATGGATCATAACATCTAAAATAAACGGATGTGATTCATGCATAATGAATGTAAAAAATGGATTGGTTGATTTTTTCTAATAAATTTAGACATATTATTTATATTATTTTGAGTTATATAACAAAAGTTATAAATATTTAAAGTTTATAATGGTAGACTGTTTTGTACGTATATATATATATATATATATATATATATATATATATGCATATATATCAATATCAATCGATTATAACATCAACAAAAAAGAATCTGATACATGCATGAAGGATGTCATAAATGAATTGGTTGGATTTTTATAATAAATTTAGACATATTATTTATATTATTCGGAGTCATATAACTAAAGTTATAAATTTTTAAAGTTTGCATTATTAATAGAAGCATTTTTAATTGTTTGCATATTTTAGGTATCTGAAAATAGTGAACCAATTTTATATTCAAAATATTCAAACATTTTTGAGCACTTTTCGTATTAAAAGTTTTTCCATTTGAATCCGTATTCAAAAGTTACCAACATTTCAAATAAATAGTTTTTTTTAATAAACTGGGAGGCGTTAGGACCCGTGTATAATTTTCTTGCGGAACTCAAAGACCTGCATGCAAAATAGCGGTCAGCACGGTTGACCCGCGTCGCCACGTCAGCCCGACGGGTGGGTCCTACTATCAGTTTTGGTGTCAATTGGATCTTAATCCCGTTTTAGCGTGAATTGCGAAAAATCTGTCAAAAAATAGTGTTTTTTATGATTTTTTTTATAAAATAGTGGTTATTCAAACATTTGGACCGAAATATGATAGTTTTATGCTATTAACTCTGGTATATCAGAACTTGTCGACGGTGCGGTCGGTCGCTGACTCGCTGTGCTGCGAAATGAGACTCACGATTCAACCAGGCCACCGCGCGCGCGTGACGCTCCACCGATGCCACCGATCGTGCCGCTCCTCGGTTTCCACCCGCTGGAGCCGGCGCTCGCCGCCGCGGCTGACGCGCTGCACCGCTCCTGCCCCCGCTCCCCGCGCCGCGCCGTCCTCCGCCGCGCGCGCGCGCTGCACGCGCTCCTCGTGGTCTCCTCCGCGCCCTCCGCGCCGTGGCCCACCACATTCGTCGTCAACCAGCTCCTCGCCCTCTACGCCCGCCTCTCCGCCCTCCCCGACGCGCTCGCGCTCCTCCGCTCCACGCGCCGCCCCTCCGTCGTCTCCTTCAACACCGTCCTCTCGGCGCTCTCCCGCGGGACCGCGCGCAACGCGCCGCACGCCTTCCGCCTCTTCGGCGAGCTGCACGCGTCCGGGCTCCGCCCCACCGCGCCCAGCCTCTGCGCCGTCCTCCGCGCCGCCAGCGCGTTGCGTGATGGCCGTGCTGGGGCAGCGGCGCACGCGCAGTCCACGACGCTCGGCTTCCTCGCCAGCGACATCGTGCCAACCGCTCTGCTGCAGATGTATTCCGAGTGCGGGGCGCCGCCGGACGCCAACCAGGTGTTCGACGAAATGGCGACGCGGGACGTGGTGGCCTGGAACTGCGCGATGCACTGCAACGTGCGGTATGGGTACCTTGAACGTGCTCTTGCGCAGTTTCGTGAGATGGTGAGGGGTGGACTGGCGCCCACAAAGAGCACGCTCTCGTCGGCGCTGAGTGGATGTGCACGCGCTGGGGATATCCGAGGGGGGCGTGTGCTGCATGGATGGGTGGTGAAGTTGGAGGAACTTGATCCTGATACTCCGTTGCAGAACGCGCTGCTCGGCATGTACTCCGGCTGTGGTGATCTGGACACTGCTTTGTGTGTGTTTGACAGGATTGAGACACCTGACTTGGTGTCATGGAATACTCTGATTTCTGGGTTTTCTGGTGCTGGGGATGGATGGAATGCTATGGATGCTTTCGTACGGTTCAAGAACGTGCCGTTTGGTGAACCGGTTGCCCCTGATGATTATACATTTGCAGCTGTAGTGTCCGCTGCTGCTGCTTTACCTGCAATGTATAGTGGAATGCCAATTCATGCTCAAGTGGTCAAATCTGGGTTTGAGAGCAGTGTCTTTGTAGGGAATACACTGATCAATATGTATTTTACAAATGACAAGGCAGAGTCAGCACGAGTTTTGTTTGACTCCCTTCCCGAGAAAGATGTAATTATGTGGACCGAGATGGTGGCGGGCCACTCTTCGTTGGGTGAAGGTGAACTGGCATTGAAATATTTCATTAGCATGCTTCAGGAAGGGTACAAGGTTGACAGCTTCTCTCTCAGCAGTGCTTTGAACTCCACGGCAGAGCTTGCAGGTCTTAAACAAGGAGAGATGCTCCATGCTCAAGTGGTAAAAAGTGGTTACGAAGGGAATATATGTGCCTCAGGAAGCCTACTTGACATGTATGCGAAAAATGGTGCTCTTGGGGGCGCCTATTTGGTGTTCTGTACCACACGAAAGCGAGACCTGAAGTGTTGGAATTCCATGATAGGGGGATACGGCAATTATGGGAATTCAGAAATGGCATTTAAGCTATTTGGTGAGATGATTCGTGATGAGCTGCAGCCTGACCATGTAACTTACATCTCCCTCCTTTCCGCATGCAGCCACTGTGGACTAGTTGAGAAAGGAAAGTTTTATTGGTTTTGTATGATCACTGATGGTATTATGCCAGGGTTCAAGCACTACAGTAGCATGGTGAGTTTGTTGGGTAGGGCAGGTTTGTTGGCAGAAGCACTTGATTTGCTGATGAAATCCCCATTTGCCAAGAGATGTCCTGAGCTATGGAGAATTCTGCTTAGCTCTTGTGTAGCATTAAAAGATTTCTCCATTGGTGTTCATGCTGCTGAACAGGCACTAGAGCAAGACCCAGATGACATGTCAACACATATATTGCTTTCTAACCTTTATGCTGCTGCAGGGAAATGGGACATAGTAGCTGAAATTAGGAGAAAAATCAGAGGGATGGTGGTTGAGAAGGAACCAGGACTGAGCTGGATTGAGATTAAAAATATGGTTCATGTGTTCTCTGCGGATGATGAATTCCACACCCAGATAGATGACTGTCGTGGCGAGTTGCTTAGACTTAAGGGAAACATGGAATTGTTGGATAATTCTGAAAATGAATTGCTGTCAAGTGGCTAACTTGCCATGAACAGAATTTCAGTTAAAGAGCATTTGACTTGCATTTCTTTGAGGACTGATGGTTCATAAAACCCTGGCGTGAGCTTTTTTAAGCTTAAAAATATGATTCTGGTCTTCTCTGCAGTGCTGATGGTTGGAAAGGACCCAATGGTTGAAAATATAGTGTGAAAATGAGTTGTTGCCAAATGGCGAAGTTGCCATGAACAGAATTCAGTTAAAAGTAAATTTGACTGCTTTCCATTGTCCTGGCTAGTAAACTGATTTATTGTACTCCCTCCGGTCCATATTAATGGCCTCAACCCGGTGGGAGTAAGATTTTGAGTAAGAGTTGAGCAAAAGAAATGAGGTTTATATATATGAACACAATCTCAATTTAAGGTTCCAACTTAGCACTGTTAGGCGTTAGCACTATATCTCAACCAATGCTATGTTGCTACGATGTCTCTTGCATTAATGTCTGTTTGATTCTGTTTCAGTCTGATCAGTAGCAAAGTTTCGAGCTACAGGTATTTCTAGAACAGTGGTACCTAAAAGCCCAGTGTTGCCCTCTTTTGGTGTTTCAGAGAAATTGATGTTGCTTGTTGACTATCTATTTTGACAAGGACTTCTCGAGTTTAAAGGTTTTTCTAGGTGTGCTGGTTGCTTCTACGATAGACATGGACTGATGAATATTGAAAATTACTAGGCAAAGTATCCCAGAGCTTACACTGGAATTGTTTCTAATAGAACAGCAAATTGTTCAGCTTTAACTAATGTCATGATGTTCCCGAGTTACCTGTCCCAGTTAAGCGCTCCTAATCAGGTAAGCTACCCAAGGTCTGATATTCCTTCCTTTTGTTAGTGAAAGCATGGCATTTAGACTTTGATTCATTAATTGTTTTTCTTTGGTTTCAGCAAGACATGATTTTACATACCCTCATAAATTCGCATCCCCGAGGATTTGAACTCACATGTTGGGTTTGTACTTTGTACATCCACTCTCCCAACCAGTCGAGCTAGGCTCGGTAAGGACATCACTTCTTGGCTGCTGGTTGGGAGAAGTTTGCTCCAGTTCCAAGTGGTGGTACTGGTGGTGTTGCCGTTCCCACAGCTTCTCTTGCCAGTTCTTGTGTTGCTCCTCCAGCTAGAAAAAATGGAAGCTCATTGCGAAGGAGGATAGTGATGATGTGAGAACACTGTTCTCAGCTTTGCCCCTTTTACTAGCTTCCGTCACCTGCTATAATAAAAATATCATCAGAACTTGTGGATTTGAGCATGATAGCTGGTGTACAGCGTTATTTTTCCTGGCAATTTGGACATTTTTTGTAGCAGATCTTGTGATAGGCAAGGAATATTTTCTTAATTTTCAAGCGAACACACATATGTTATAGAAAATGAATGTGAAGCGGAAGAACAGAACTGAGATTTTTTTTGCACCTCTTATCAAAGATATTTCATACGGTTTGAAGAAAAGAAGCTAAGTTGCTCCAAGAGTTTATGGCATATTAGGTTTAGAATTTGAGGTTATTATAGGTTATTATGGCATCAGCCCTTTTTCTAAAACTTCAGTTCAGTAAAATGCAGAGTCTTTTTCGTGTTAAAAAATAAGCAGTTTCGGATAGGCACAATTTAATAATCCACTAGGAAAAGCTTGTACTGTCTCTGATCTTTTAGAGTTGATGTGAGACTCTGTTATTCACCTTTTATCGATCAGTCTCTCTCTGGTTAGTTTTTTCAGTTCCTATGAAGGCGCTTGACAAGAGCTGTTATACGCATAGGTTATAATTTTTTAGCGATGTCTGCAAGCTCCGTTTCAGAATAAGATTTGGAATGGGATTAATGTTCACAATAGTTTGAGAAGCTAAAATGGCATGTCCACAACTTATTTAGGACAAGATTGTGCTCCATTTGGTATATATATAACAACTTTACAGAGAAGGATGTTGAGGGGTATTTCCTTTGCATACTCCGAATATTTTCTTCAGTGGAAGTTGATGAGCAGACCTGACCAAGGATTACAGAAATGTAGGATTGTCCATGATAAGTTAGTGTCTATTTACCAACACCTGTGTTTTCTCATGGATTATCTGCTCTTCCTATGTTAAAGCCCTGAAAAGCAGATATAAGAAGTGAACACATAATGCTTACTGTTTTATACTCCAACCGCAGTTAACATGGCATTTGGATCAGCAACCTTCCATCGATTAGAGCAAGCTTTGCCTATTCTTTGCTGATTTCTGTTTGTTCTTTCTAGGTATGATTTGCTTATTTGTATATGTTGCTTATCTTTTTCGTGGCCGATCACCAGATTAATGTTGAGTTGCCATTGTCTTCAGATTTTTTCAGTGTCTTAAAAATGTAAGTGAATTTCTCTCTATTCTTTTTTTTTACATGCTTCCACTGTCTGTTTCTTTTTAATAACTTTCTTTGGTTGTTTTTCTTTAAGCCGTCACCTCTTATATGTTGCGAAAGTCACTATTAAAATAAAATAGTTGCAAAGTTTTAATTTACTATTAAAATAAAATAGTTCCAAAGTTTTAATTTACTGAGTTCTTCTAATTGGGTAATAATATCGACCCAAAATTGCTCCCTTGATACAATATGAGTAGTTTGCTTGTGCTCATGTTTAGAAAGGAATCATAATCTAGCTATAAATCACGTCTTAATTGCTAGAAGATGAATTGCTTAAACATGTAAGTGATAAGTAAAATTCAAGGAATATTCTTGCCGGTTAAGAACTTTGTCCAGTTCAGGTGTGATAAGGCAATGTTTCATATTTGTATGGATCTTACATAGTTCAGCACACATCCATGTCATATATAGCTATATATGCACCAGGCGGAGGAAATTTAGGAATTTGATATTTATCCGCATTAAAGTAGCAGATACTTGTTTATACGGCAAAGACTCTAAATTAACCTCAAGATTAGTTGCACCATTTAACTTAGGTAGCTAATGGTGATATTTTTTAGGATAATGGGCATACTGCACACAACTAAATATACAAAGCTAAAACAAAGTATGTACAGAATGCACTACGGGAAGCAGCAATCGCATAGAGCATGAAAATCGTGATCTGTAACTATCAAATCCTACACAAGAAGAAGCCTGCGCTGGAAGTCTTCGAACAGGTATGCAGCCTCTGATGCTGTTGCCAAAATCAGCTCAACGACATGTCGCATGTGGGGTTTTCACCCGAGTTTGAGGTGGGAAGAAGACCTCAATGATGCCTGCCAAGTCGCGCACTTGTGTCATCAGTGCCGGCTTTCATCTCCCTATGACTTTTGCCTGGTGTTCATCTTCCTGTGACTACCAGCCGCAGTGCCTGCGTCATCACAGATTTGGCAGCCTAGAGGGCACTACAGTTTAGATCCGTAAAAAAACTCTGGATCTGAAGCTGCCGGCCCGATGACCTCTTGCTTAGGACCATGCCCAGGGGGGCCTCTGGTTGAGACACCCGAAATTCAATCCACCACAGATCGAACTCGGGTCACACGGTCATGTCTAGCCACTGAGCCACAATTTGGTCCTCACTATTTCCGCTAAAAAAAAATTCGGTCCTCACTATTCAACTTATTGTCAGCCCAGATAATCCTGGTGTATTCATTTGGAAGAATCTACTACTGACATGACCCTAATTACTGAAAGATAGGTAAAATAAACGAAAATATTCTTCTCCGCGTTATTGAGAGGGGCCCTTTATATAGTAGACAAGACTTGACCAGAAGCAAGTAAATCTATTCAAACTCTAATGCGATTTCTAACTGACAGGACTCCTTTCTAACAAAGTTTCTTAATCAACTAGGACTCAAAGTTTGATTGTCTGGCCCACATAACATTCGTACTGCATCGTTTGTTAGGGTACTGGTGGACCCATCCAGAATAAATAGTCATCTTCTCATAGAGTGCCATAGGACTTACACTGTGTCAGAGTCAATTGTTAGGGAACTCTGAAAATACTTGGAAGGGACGGCTTTATTAAAATATAATCTGTTTTGACTAAGTCAGGTTTTTTTGTGTGGTAGTGGTTGTGGGGGTGGGGGTGGGGATGAGGGTGGGGTTGGGTGGAAGCCATAATTATCCACAAAACAGGGAAATGATACTGAAACTGTCTTTAAGTAAAGAATACACTGTCCATTGCCATTGACTTCAAGGACAACAGCCGAGAAAGTTTGCTGTTAAGCTTCAAACTGAACAATTTATTTCTTTTCCAATTAGAGCCTCCTTCCCAGACCGCTTTCTCAGTTTATCTTCCCTTGTCTTGCTTTCTGGACAAGGATACCACCAAGGCAACTGGTTTGGTCTTTCATTATTTTTGATTGCTCTTGCGGTTGCTATTTGTCTTTCGTGTGTTCTTTATGATTGAACTCATTTAACCTTGCAAGAAAGGTGAGTTTAGTGTCTTTAGCCCAAAATTTCAACCAAGTGCTTCCAAATTGTTCATGCTTCTAAAGAGGTATTTTCTAATATTGTTGCCGCCTCTCATAGAAGATGTGAGGCTATGACTAATCTTCCTCATCTACTTTCTGCTCCACGTACATGGCAGTCACTCCCTGAACAAAACATGCAACCCCACTGATCTGGAGGCACTTCTTGCTTTTTTCAATGGCTTGGACAGGAAGGGAATCAGCCTCGTTGGATGGGGTCCAAGAGACACAACGTGCTGTTCCTAGACCGGTGTCTCTTGTGATCTTGGGAGGGTTGTCGGGTTAGATCTCTCCAACAAGAGCCTCCATGGAGGCATCTCCTCCACAATCACCTCGCTTGATGGACTCGTGACTCTAAACCTCTCCCACAACTATCTCAACGCCCAGCCACCGGAGGGGCTTGGACGATTAGCAAGGCTGCAGATGCTCGACCTCAGTGTGAACATGCTCTCTGGCACGTTCACGGCGAGTGAAGATGGTTTCCAGGCGATTAAACTAGTGAATGTCTCCTTCAACCAATTCACTGGACCACACCCTGTGTTCCCCGCCGCGATGAACCTAACAGTTCTCGATATATCTAGCAATGGATTCTCTGGTGGCATCAACACCACGGCACTCTGCGTTGCACCAGTCTGGCTTCAGCCAGTGTAGGATGCTCACTGAGCTCTCTATTGACCGCAGTGGTCTTATTGGAACCTCCCCAGCAGTTTGTACACGATATCTCAGTTGAGGAGGCTGGTCTTACAAGAAAATCAGCTCTCTGGTAGTCTCAGTGCAGACCTGGGTAACTTCTCTCAGCTCATGCATATTGACCTGTCATATAACATGTTCACGGGCGTCATCCCTGATGTGTTTGGGGGTTTGAGGAGTCTGGAGTTCTTAAACTTGGCCTCAAATTCATTCAGTGGCAAAATGCCCGCTTCCCTGTCGAGCTGCCCAATGCTGAGGGTGATCAACCTTAGGAACAACTCGCTGTCAGGGGAGATCACCATTGACTTCAACTTACTGCCAAGGCTGAACATTCTGGATGCAGGTAGCAACATGCTGACTGGTGGTATACCTCCTGGTCTCATGTGGTGCACCGAGTTGAGGATGCTGAACTTTGCAAGGAACAAGCTTGGGGGGAAGTTACCAGAGAGCTTTAAGAAATTGCGATCCCTGTCGCACTTCTCGCTTGCCCAGAATGGCTTCACCAACTTGTCATCGGCATTGCAAGTCTTGCAACACTTGCCCAACCTGACGAGCTTGGTGCTTACTAAGAACTTCCATGGTGGCAAGGCAATGCCAACGGATGACATCTGTGGTTTCAAGAGTTTGCAGGTGCTTGTCCTGGCAAATTGTGCACTCTCAGGCACGATTCAGCCTTGGTTGCAAAGTTTGGAGAGCCTCAGAGTGCTGGACATTTCATGGAACAAGTTGAATGGAAAGATCCCACCATGGTTAGGCAATCTAAATAATCTCTTCTACCTCGACCTGTCAAACAACTCATTTATTGGGGAGCTTCCTCATAGCTTTACACAGATGAAGAGTTTAATTTCAAGTAATTATCTGAGTGAGGATGCATCAATGCTGGACTTCCCATTATTTCTGAAGAAAAAATCAACTGACAAAGGTTTGCAGTACAACCATGTCAGCAGCTCCCACCATCGCTGATCCTCTCTAATAACTTGCTTGTTGGGCCAGTCCTGCCTGGCCTTGGCCATCTTGTGGATCTTCATGTACTGGACTTGAGCTGGAACAACTTCTCAGGACACATTCCTGACGAGTTGTCAAACATGTCGAGCCTGGAAGTTTAGAATTTTGCCCACAATGATCTCAATGGGAGTATACCATCATCTCTAACGAAGCTGAATTTCCTCTCGAAGTTTGATTTGTCATACTCCCTCCGATCCATATTAGTTGACTTCAATTTGAATGTATTTGGACATGTTTTTGTGATAGATACATCTAAATTGGAGTCAACTAATATGGGTCGGAGGGAGTACAACAATTTGACTGGAGATATTCCAACAGGGGGTCAGTTTTCCACATTCACGGATGAGAGTTTTGTGGGCAATGCTGCGCTCTGCCTTCTTCGAGATGGCTCCTGCTCTAGAAAGGCTCCATTTCTTGAAACAGGAAATGAGCACCGAGGTAGCTTGGATACTACAATACCCGTGATGACATACATCTACGTGGAAATGGGATTCACTTTTGGGCTTTTGACTGTCTGGAACGTACTATTTTTCGCAAGGGCTTGGAGGGCTGTGTATTTTCTGACGGTTGATAAGCTCTTTGATACAATATATGTCATGAACAAACTCAGATGAATATGTGAGGATAAAGTTCATCCTTGAAACAAGTCAGCCCAGAGTGCAAATGTTGTTCACTTCACATGTTGTCTCCTTTTCTCAGCTTACAGTTTCTTCCTTGCTTCTGCGTCAGGTGTCATTAGCTGAATATATTTAGCAGAAGGAGACCGTGTGGTTAGATTTGAATTCCCTTTCATGTTGGCAACAAAATTGTTTGTGACTATTGCATTGATAGAACAAAATAAACAACTGTATGGTGGATGGTGATCTGAAAACTGTTCCCTGTCCGTCGTGTAAAGCAGTACAATCTATTGCCCCCTTGTCTCAGATTGTTCGGGTATTGATCAAAGATGTAATGCAGGCAACATTTCTTTCTGGAACTGTTATAAATATAAGTTTTGTTAGGGAATGTTGTAAATGTATAGGTCAGTTTGAAGTCAAATGAAACCGGGCCTGCTTTTCTCAACCCAAAAAAAATTTATATGTACAACTTCCTCTGAAAGATCTTACATTTTACACCATGGTACATTGACATGTTCTTTGACAGGCTATATGGCATAACAATGGTGATCCTGAACAAACCCAGAAGGAAATCGAAGAACAAAGTCCACCCTTGAACACCAGGCCATGGTCCTCGTTCGTGGGGTTTGAGTTGTAGATGGCACATTGTGTTGAACTATTTTACTATGCTATCGAGCTATATTTTTTATTGAAAAAGGAAATACCTAAATGTTCTGTGTTGATTTTTTAGTGTTTCATAGAAATTGATGTTGCTCGTTGAGTAGATTATTTTGACTCAGTTTTCTTGAGTTCACAGATTAATCATTTTTCAGGTGCGCTGGTTGCTTCTAGAAAAGACATGAACTGATGAATATTAAAGGACATAGGGCAGAGCTTACTTTTGAATTGTTCTAACAGAAGAAAATAATGTTCAGCGTAACTAAGGGCATGGGCCAGGCAGTTATCTGTGCAGCTGTGCCAGTTAAGCCCTTCCAATCATGGAAGCTGCCTGAGATCCAAATATTCATTTGTTAGTGAAATCATGGCATTTAGACTTTGATTCATTAACTAGTTTTCTTTAGTTTCAGAACTTAGTACATATGATTTTATATACCCTCATCATGTCAACTAAATAATCCTGAAGTTTTAGTTTAGTGAGCTTTATTATTGGGTAACTGTATTGATCCCTCATTGCTCTCTTAATACAGTTTCGTAGTTTGCTCGTGCTGATGCTGCATCTATATTTATATATGAATCACATCTTAATTGCTAGATGTAGTTTAGATATGAATTATGGTTTAATTGCTAGCTGATGGACTGCCAAAAAAGTAAGGCGATAACCTTGTTGCCAGTTCTTTTTTGAGCTGAAAATCCTTGTTGACAGTTACGAACTGTCATGTGGGGCATGCCATGTGGGTGCAGGAGGAAAGCCACAGCTGCACCAGGTCAGGGAGAAGCAGTAGGAGGGGACATTTAGCCCTTATAAGGAATATCCAGATGGGAAGTTGTATGGTTAGAGCTACGTTGTTTCCCACGTTGGTTTTGCCTTAGGCCCAAGTTGATCTATTAGGCATGAAAGCATAGGGCTCTGTGTCTCAGGCATGCCGAAGTTACAGACTGTCCCCCGGCGACCACCCCTACAGCCTGCGATCTAATCCACCGGACTTTGTGCAGTTCATATTTGTATGGATATTCCACAATCCATTATCCTCATACGTCTTTCGAATAGCTATACATTCACCAGGTGGAGGAAAATAGGAATTTGATATGGTCCACACTTAAGTAGGAGAAAGTACTTGTTTACTTGACAAAAATCCTCCAAATTCAACTTTCACATTAGTTTCAGTATTTAACTTAGTTAGCTATATAATAATGGTGATATGTAATTTGCATTTTTCAGTTTATTGTTCCACCCAAATAAATCCAGGCGTAGTTTTATGGTACTGAAAGTTGTAGAAATAACTGAATCCTTCAGGAGTGCCATAGGACTTCCATTGGGTTGCTGAGTCAGTTGTTAGGGAAACTCAGGGAAAATACTAGGAAGGAACAAGTTATAATAAACTAATCTAGTTTGACTAAGTCAGTTTTCGGGCTTGGTGGGTAGGTGGTAGGTTGGTATATGTATGCAAGCTGTCTTTTAAGTAAAGAATACACTGTCCATGGCCGTTGACTTCGAGAACAGCAACTGAGAGAATTAGCTGTTAAGCTTCAAATTGAACTATTTGGTGCTGTCCCTTTCTGTTTCCAATTAGAGCCTCTTCTCCCAGACCACTTTCTTGGTTAAGTTCCTTCATTATGCTTTCTGGACAAGGATCTGCCAAGGCAACAGGTTTGTTCTTCCTTCTTTTGGAGTGCCCTTGCAATTGCTATTGTCATGTTTGTGTGTTCTTGATGCTTGTATTCATGCAGCTTTGCAAGAGAGGCTCAAATTTAGCCCAAGATTCCAGAGTCCTTCCAAATTGTTCGTGCCCTTCAGAAATATTTTCTAATTTCGCTGCTGCCTCTCACTGAAAATGGGTGGCTACTACTGCTTATTCCACTTCTTGCTCGTCTGCTTTCTTCTCAGCATACATGGCAGCCACTCCATGAACCAAACATGCAACCCCACTGATCTGGAGGCGCTTCTTGCTTTTTCCAATGGCTTGGACTGGAAGGGTGGCAGGGTTGTCGGATGGGGTCCCAATGACACCGCATGTTGTTCCTGGACTGGCATCTCCTGCGAATTTGGGAGGGTTATCAGGTTGGATCTCTCCAACAGGAGCCTCCATGGCTTCATTTCCTCCGCTATCACCTTGCTTGATGGCCTCGTGACTCTAAACCTCTCCCGCAACTCTCTCCATGGACAGCTGCCTGAGGGTCTCGGTCAGTTAGGAAGGCTCCGGATGCTTGACCTCAGCATTAACATGCTCTCCGGCATGTTCCAGGTGAGTGAAGGTGGCTTCCCGGTGATTGAGGTGGTGAATGTCTCCTGCAACCAATTCAAGGGGCCACACCTTGCGTTCCCCGACGCGATGAACCTGACGGTTCTTGATATCTCAAGCAACGCTTTCTCTGGTGTCATCAACACCACTGCCCTCTGTATTACGCCGGTCAGGGTCCTGCAATTTTCTAGGAATGAGTTCACTGGTGAGGTCCCTGCCGGCTTTGGCAGGTGCAGGATGCTTACTGATCTCTCTATTGGCGGCAGTGGCCTTACTGGGAACCTCCCCAGCGACCTGTACACTATATCGAGGTTGAAGAAGCTAACCTTACAAGAAAATCAGCTTTCTGGTAGTCTCAGCGAGAACCTGGGTAACTTCTCTCAGCTTATGCACATTGACCTGTCATATAACATGTTCAGTGGCGTCATCCCTGATGTGTTTGGGGCTTTGAAGAGGCTGGAGTTCTTAAACTTTGCCACAAATCTGTTGAGTGGCACATTGCCCGCTTCCCTGTCGAGCTGCCCAATGCTGAGGGTGATCAACCTAAGGAACAACTCGCTGTCAGGTGAGATTGCCATTGACTTCAACATGCTACCAAGGCTGAACGTTTTGGATGCAGGGACCAACAGTCTGAGTGGTCATATACCGCCAGGTCTAATGTGGTGCACCGAGTTGAGGACACTGAACCTTGCAAGGAACAGGCTTGATGGGGAGATTCCAGAGAGCTTTAAGAATTTGCGGTCCCTGTCACGCGTCTCGCTTGCTGGCAATGGCTTCAGAAACTTGTCATCGGCGTTGCGAATCTTGCAGCACCTGCCCAATTTGATTAGCTTGGTGCTTACCAAGAATTTTGGTGGTGGTGAGACAATGCCAATGAGCGGCCTCAGTGGGTTCAAGAGCTTGCAGGTGCTTGTCCTGGCAAACTGTGCACTCTCGGGCTTTGGAGAGCCTCAGAGTGCTGGACATTTCGTGGAACAAGTTGAATGGAAAGATTCCACCATGGTTAGGCAATCTGAATAATCTCTTCTACATTGACCTATCAAACAATTCGTTTAGTGGGGAACTTCCCGAGAGCTTTACACGGATGAAGAGTTTAACTTCAAGTACTTATTCGATAGAGCATGCATCAACAGAGGATTTCCCATTATTTATCAAGAAGAGTTCAGCTGGCAAAAGTTTACAGTACAACCATTTTGGTGGCTTCCCGCCGGTGCTGATCCTCTCAAATAACTTGCTTGTTGGGCCAGTCTTGCCTGGCCTTGGCCACCTTGTGCGGCTTCATGTACTGGACTTGAGCTGTAACAATTTCTCAGGGTGCATTCCTGACGAGTTGTCAAACATGTTGAGCCTGGAAGTGCTGAATTTTTCCCACAATGATCTCAATGGGAGCATACCATCATCTCTATCGAAGCTGAGTTTCCTCTCCCAGTTTGATGTGTCATACAACAACCTCACTGGGGATATCCCAACAGGGGCCCAATTTTCCACATTCAGTAATGAGGGTTTTATGGGCAATGCTGCACTCTGTCTTCTTCGTAATGCCCCCTGCTCCGCAAAGGCTCTACCTATAGGAACAGGAAATGACGGCACAAATACTGTATCCGTAACGCCCGCGATGATGTACATCACTGTGGAAGCGGGATTCGCTTTTGGGCTTTTGACTGTCTGGAATGTATTGTTTTTTGCAAGGGCTTGGATGTCTGCCTATTTTATGGCGGTTGATAGGTTCTTCGATATGCTATATGTCATAACAATGGTGAATGTGAACAAGCTCAGAAGAAAATGGGAGGATCAAAATCATCCTTAAAGCAAGTCAGGCATGGCTCTTTGCAGGTTCTAGCATTGGTGTGTGCAAGTGTTCTTTACTTCATATACCGTCTCCTCTTTGTCAGTTTGCAGTACCTTCCTTGCTTCCGCGTCAGAGTTTATAGCATAAAACCACCACATTTGTGTAAAAATTTCGAAAAACCACCAGTTTACGTTTGAATCGCATAAAACCACCACCCTACTGCTGATTTTTTGCAATGTGCGCTAACTGGCCGATTCAGGCGATTGGCGCTGGATCTGACAGGCGGGACCCACTAGTCAGGCACGTCCGTTAACGACCGTTAACGGCTTGTCTGTGTAGGGGTAGATTTCAGTTACGGCCCCGTGCTTCCCCTCGTCCTGACCCCCCACCCCCGATGGCGGCGAGTACACCCGGCGGCGGCGACCCTCTCGTCGGCGACGACCCTCTCGGCGGCGTCCCTCCCGTGGGCGGCGACCCTCTCGGCGGTGGAGAATTCGATTCGTCCGTCGAGGACATGGATTGGAGGAGCGGCGGGTACGAATCAGGAGACGGCACGCGGTCGCCGGCACATGGTGCGGCGGCGGCTCTAGCGCGTGCGGTCCTAGCATCACCGGCGAAGAGCAGCCACCGGTGGGGATCTTCCTTTGGAGGCGTTGAGTGAGTTTCCTTTCCTCTCTCTTCTTCTTCCTCTCCCCTGTTATTTCTAGATCACTGCTATGCATAGAAAAGGGTTGACTAGATTTTAGGGCTATGAAATTAGTATTGTTAGCACATCTTAATCATTGGAAATCACTACTGTAGTGATTACATTATCCCCTGTTTCTTTAATTTCTCATATCCCATATTGTCTTTGGTAACTGAATGTATTTCTGTAATTGTCTTTATTTAGTTTGGACGATGACATCTGGGACATCAGGTTTAATATCCCTGGTGAAGATAATTTAGAGAGGACCTTGAGCTTATCTGATATCACTGTAATGAATCTGAGAGCACTGATTGAAGGACATGGGTATGATTACAAAGATACAATCTACTATGTTAGAGAAAAAGGAAAAGGAATAGAGGGAATGGAAGCATTGGACAACATGTCAAAGATTGATCAGATGATAGAAATGTATGACAGTTGCAAAGTGTTGAACTTGACAGTCATCAAGCACAACTCTGATATTCCTGCTGGACTGAACCAGAATCATTTGGAAGCTGATCTGGCACTAAATGATGCCTTTCTCTCTGTTGACAAGGATGGAGTGACACACATTAGTGATGATGAAGAAGAAGTGTTCTACCCTGTTGCTGTTGACACTTCAGATGCACTCTTTGTTGGCCCTCAACAGAGTTTTAATATGGACAAGGGAAAGAATCCAGTGCTATATGATGATGAAGATCTGTTCTACCCTGTTGCTGTTGACATTTCAGATGCACTCTTTGTTGGCACTCAACAGAGCTGTAATATGGACAAGGGCAAGAATCCAATGCCATATGAGTCTGTTCAGGTAGATGTGCTTGATGATAACATAGCAGTTGCAGAGGAGCTTGATCTGATGAAGAAATTGAGGAGGCAAAGGACAGAAGAAGATCCTGAAAATGTGCTGATTAAGGACCTACTTAGATAGCAGAAGAGGAAGAGAGAAGACCCAGATCACATTGAAGGGGAAACAGATGTAGAAGAGATATATGAAGAAGATGAAGAATTAGAAGAAGATGAAGCCCATAAAGTTGATTTTTTGCCAGAAAAGGTAGTGCCAAAGAGAGCAGGCCCTACTGGCAGATCACATTATGAACCAGACCCAGTAGAGGCAGATTTCTTTGTGCCATCAGGTGATGAGGAGTTCAGTCCTGATGAATTAGCTGACAGTGATGATGATGGATTTGTAGAGAAATTTTCTTTGCCAAGTGGGAACAAGAGGAGGCTGAAGAAGCTTAAGAAGAGGATTTGGTATGATGAGATGAGGGCAGATGCACATGAGCAGTTTGCTTTGAAAGTTTGCTTCAGGGATGTCTATCAGTTTAGAATTGCTCTTAGGAATTTCCATGTAGCTCAACTAAGAAACTTTGCATATCACAGAAACAATCCAGATAGAATCATTGCATGGTGCAGTGAGAGAGCAGCTGAATACAAGGGGAAATGTTCTATTGACCGTGCTACTGAATACAAGGGTTGTCCCTTTGTAACACCCTCAGAATCGACCCTATGCAAGTTTCAGCGATTCCCGCCAAACCCGCATAGAAACGATTCAAAGGTGCCCACCAGGCACTTTCGTGCGGGTGGAAAACGAAGTAATAACATTACACAACAGTCCTCGATGGGACCCACATGACAGATATATACAACAGCGACTCAAAGAGTCAAGAATACAGATATAATATACAAAGATCCAAATCACCTGTAAAATGATAGAGCGTCCGACTACGGACAAGATGCAAACGGGGCTGAGAGCCCTGAAGAATAACCAATGGCGTCCATAACCCTGCCCAGGCCAAGCCGGAAGGGTAACCCTGCTAACGACGTCGATCTCAAAACCTGCTTAAAACAAAAGGGGTGCCGACAAAGGGCAAAGGAAAAAGAGGAGCGTCAGTACTGAGGCCAGTACACGGCGAGACTAGAATTCGGCGGTCCTCGCCTACATAGGTATGGTGGACTGAAGCGGCAGCGGCAGCATGCACTAGTACAACCTATAGAGACTCGATACAACTGGCGTCAATCAGAGAGGGGTAAGAAAGACCTATCCGGATCCAACCTGAAGCTAACACCAAACAAACCCATCCTGGTGTTCCCCCCCTCGAGACCAAACGAGGAAGTCAACCGAGGAACTCACACAGTTGGCAGTTTTATTTATTCAGTTATCGTTGCAGCAATTACTAGTCAGATTTGGATAATCCTCCGGATAAAATAAGCAGTGGGCACTTTTAGCTAATCATTCCGTTGTAGTTACAACACTTACTAATCAGATACAGATAGTATGAGATAACCCAAAACCCAGCAGTTGTTGGTACTTTTATTCAGCCATTCCGTTGTAGTTGCAATACTTACTAGTCAGATACAACTGTCGCAAGCGACACTCCAAACAAGCAATTGTGGGC
Source organism: Avena atlantica (assembly GCA_910589765.1). Classification (NCBI taxonomy): domain Eukaryota; kingdom Viridiplantae; phylum Streptophyta; class Magnoliopsida; order Poales; family Poaceae; genus Avena; species Avena atlantica. Next base: position 513,629,492 of record OU342735.1, on the reverse strand, counting down.
AGTATTAATTAGCCATTCCATTATAGTGAAGCTGATTACTAGTCATTATAAAGTCAAATTTATAACAGTAAACTTTAGTTATGCTTGTCTATGGTCGAGATACTGTGCTCCAAGTCGTCCATATCCGCGGACACGGCTTTCAGAAAGTTTTACCCGGCCGGGGTGCACCAATAGCAACACACACTCGATCAACCTCGGAAAAACCAAATCAAAACCCAACGAGGCCTTCACGACAAAGCAATCACAGGATTCAGAAATATTTCAGGGGGCCACCCCTTAAAGTAGAACCCGCAACGAAGCCGGCCGGCTCCGAGACGGACTTAAGGTTGTGGGGACGGCTGTGAACGACTGGGAACCCGAAAGTGTGGCTGGGCTTGTCGACACCGCGGAATCGTGCCACGATCCTAAACAGTACAGTGTGCTCCTCGCACAATTTAAATACATAAGTAGCATGGCATAAGTACGGGATCGTAAATAAAACCTCAAACTAGTTTGTGGCCCCAAGAAATAAGACTGAATCAAGCTCTGGCTCAGGGGGGTCCCATATACCTCCCGAATGTGGATAGCGCGATAATTCAAGGAACAGGTATCAAGTACTCGGGGTCCTACGGGACACAAGTGGGCGTCCGGAAACCAAACATTATCTATCACCCACCGATGCCTCTGCTTATTTCAATTTTAGTTGTTAAGCAGGAATTAAAGTGAGCGATAAGTAAAACTATGATCATCTCCAACATCAACATGCAGCAATACAGCAACAACTGTGGCACTTGACAACACGCAACAACACTTAAGCAAGCGACTACGACGCGCAAGTCCAACTATCTACCAAACAACAGGTAATAGGATGTGTCCAGGGCAATATAAGGCTGCAAGGGATATCACAGGTACGGAAACTAGAGCATCGCAACACAGATAGCAATAGATCAACAGGAGGGAATAAAGACTATAAAAGTAAGATAGGTAGAAAGGGGGAGACGCTCGCCTGAAAACATTGCCGAAGTTTCATCTGAAGATCGGGGCGAAGCTCACATCAACTCAACGGCTTTATCCGCGAAGAAGCAAAACACTAGAAGAAACACCGGATGCAATATTTAATACAACGGCAGAAGATCGGCATGATGCATGTATGATGCATGACATGGCAAAGGTGCGATGCAACTAGGCAAGATTAAGCGGAACCGGGGTCCCGACAATTAATTAGATGGTTCAAGTTGTTTATCTACCCCGCAAATTAAATGTTGTTTTAGCATGGCAAAAGATAGCACCGGCTCGCTACACAAATTTAAATGAGGCCATTATAAGACTAGATTTGTCCGCATATGGGCCCCATATTTAATTATTAGGTGAATCGGCATAAGGCCCCCAAACCACACAAATATGCATGCAAGTATGACAATTCAATATGCAACAAGTGGGATTATATTATAAAATAGGGTTTCGGGAAGGGGTTCACACATTAGGGGGTCTCGACGAACTTGGGGTTCCGAGGTTCGGGGTCGGTCTCAGGGTCCAGGGTTCGGCGGATCCTGGTCCGGGGTTCGACGGGATCGGTCTCGACGTCTTTGGGTCCGGGAACAGCTTCGGAATCCGTGAGTCGATCTTGGCGCTCGATGTCCGTGAGGGAGTCCCTGGGGTCCAGGATGGAGATCTTGTCGGTGGCCTTACAACACGGTGCAGATCTTGGCGTGCCAGCAGTTGAGAAGAACTTGAATCGCTATTTGTCGGTCTCGGCGAACTTGGCGTTCCGGCATCTCCGAGGGTTCGATGGGATCTGTCTTCGGGGTTTGAATTTTGGGTCCGCTTCGAGGCATTGGATCCGAGGGTCCTGGCATCGAGAGGTAGATCTTGAGGGACCGGCGTCACCGCCTCTAGTACGAGCCTTCGGTGTACCATGTTGTAGCTCTATGGCTCCGAGTTCCTTGATCCGTGAAGGCTAGGTGGCGCGCACGTCGATGCCAGCGGACACGGGGAAAGACGGCGGGCTCGGGGCCGCAGCGGAGGAAGAGGTCCCGCAGGCGGTTGGTCACGGCGGCCTGCAGAGCACACGGTCGGCTCGGGGCGAGGTAGATGCAGGCCGGCGGGGATGGAACTCTGCGGCGCGCTCGACGTGGGGCCCGCGGCCAGCGAGGAAGCGGGGCTCGAGAAGGCTCTGGCGGCCTGCGGCCGGAGAGGAAGAAGCCCGCAGCGGCAGGGACGAGGGGGCCCGACAGCGAGGCGAGGGGACGGGAGCCCGCGGTGAGGGGAGCGGGGCGAGCCGGGGAAGAAGAACAGGGGAGGAGAGGGAGGTGGGGCGAGCGGGTGCGGGTGGGGCCGGGGCAGACGGGACCGGGGCCAGGGGTGGGGTTGTCGGTGGGGGGGATCGGGTGCGTGCGTGGGTTGTGTTGCCCTGTGTGTGTGGTGAGAGAGGGTTGAGAGGAGAGAGAGGAGGTTGAGTGACGTGGCGGCGTCTGGTAGGCTAGGGGGAGGGGAGAGGGGGAGGTGGCAGGTTGCTATTGGAGGGAGTGATGTGGAGGGGAGGGCTGGGTAGGTTAGTTGGTAGCTGTAGGATTAATAGGGTGGGCCGTTTTATTTTCCTGGGGTGGTCGTTCGGGTCATTTCGGCCCGTTCGACTGCCCCACTAAAATAATTTAAACTTTATTTACTTTAAATGCACCGTTTGCAAACCGATAGTGGACAACAAAATATTCCGGCGACCCGGGTTTGAATTTGAAAACAGGACGGGGTGTTTCAGAAAACAAAACAGACTTTGCGAAAAATAGTTTTAAGCAAACAACGCATGATGATGTCGATGCAATGCACAAATTCAACGCGATTTTCTAGTAGTGGTTTTGCGGGATGCCACACCCTTCTTCATTTCAGCTTCTACAATTGGCCATGAGAAAACTTTTTGTATTAGAAAGTTAAATAGTGTGCACACATGTATTCCACATGGAGAGAATACTAGGGTAACAATTGATTGGTTGGCTTTGCACTCTGAGCAAGCAGTGAGAACTAATCCTAACACTTGTGTTGACACACTGATTGACAATGCAAAGCAAAAGTTTGGAGTTGAGGTGCCAAGGAGCAAGGCCTATAGGGCAAGGATTAAAGCTTTCAGATCTGTCATGGGTGATCAAAATAAGCAGTACACAAGATTGAGGGACTATCTACAAGCAATCTTAGACACTAATCCAGGCAGTAGATGTGTTGTCACCACCAAGGAACTGGTGGAGCACCCTAGTCCCAATCCAAGATTTCATGGTCTTTTCATATGTTTGAATGCTTCAAAGGAAGGGTTCTTAAATGGATGCAGGCCTTTTATAGGTAGAATTACTATTGACTACTATTGCATCTTTTTTAATTATGTTTGCAATGCAGCTACAAAGTGTGAATAATTATTTGCTTGTCATGCATTTGACACAAATTGCAAGACTGATCTGGTTGTAAACAATCTTTCTGAAGTGTTTAACAAAATGATACTGGATGTGAGGGGTAAGCCTATAAGGACAATGCTTGATGGAATCAAAGACAAGCTCATGGTTAAGTATAGTAAGATTAGGCAGAAAACAGAAACAACCAGGTGGGAAATTACTCCTTTCTATGCTGAGAAGTTAGAGGAGGCAAAGAAACATGACAGGGAATGCAAAACAAAAAATGCTGACATAGGTCTGTGGCAAGTTAGCACTAAGGGGACAAATGTACATGCAGTTGATTTGAGAGCCAGGACTTGTGGATGCAAAGCATGGGATCTCACTGGCATCCCATGCAACCATGCAATCTCTGTTATCTCCAAAATCAAGCAACACCCAGAAGATTATGTACATGACTTCTTCAAAAAGGACATGTACAGAGAAGCATTCAAGCATGTAATATACCCTGTCCCTGGACCTGATGAGTGGCCTAAGACAGATACTAGGGACATTGATCCACCTGTGTTTAGGGAGAAGCCAGGAAGGAAGCAAACAGTTAGAAGGAAAGGTGTCCATGAGGTGCCTGCACCTAGGGATAGCTCAAGGATGGGGAGTATCACATGTAGCAACTGCAAATTAGTTGGCCATAGGTTTCCTTCATGTCCTATGCAGTTAAAGCCAGAATTGCAACTTAGAAAAAATAAACACCAAGTATGCTTCATATGGTTTCCTTCATGTCCTATGTTTGTACATCTTGTATACTTCCTATATTTCTTGTACACTAAAATGTTTTCTGCAGTCAAACAGGGAAACCATCACTACAGGACCATCATCTTCTACAGCACCAAGGGCTTCTCCAGCACCAAGGGCTCCAGCACCATCATCTTCTACAGCATCAAGGGCTCCAGCACCAAGGGCTCCAGGACCATCATCTTCTACAGCACCAAGGGCTCCAGCACCAAGGGCTCCAGGACCATCATCTTCTACAGCACCAAGGGCTTCTCCAGCACCAAGGGCTCCAGGACCATCATCTTCTACAGCATCAAGGGCTTCTCCAGCTGGAAGGCCTTTCTTTGCACCAAGGACTAGTGGAAGAGAGCCCAAACTAACCCATAGGATGCAAGGATACCTCAATGCAGGGAAGAACAGCAGCTACAAAGGCTCTAGAATCTCAAAGAAGTGATGGCATATGCTGTTTGTGCCTTTGAAACTATGCATGTTTCATCAATGTGTGTAAGACTACGTTTTTCTGGTTGGTGTAAGACTATGTTGTTCTGGTTGGTGTAAAACTATCTACTGGATCCATATTTGTGTAAGACTATGTTGTTCTATGACTATGTTTGTTTAAAACTATCTGGTGGATCCATACATCATTGTTTATGCTTTACATGTTTGTGTATCCATATAGCATCTGGTGGATCCATAGCATCTATAGATAACATGTACTTAGAATTCAACACAGGTACTTAGAATTCAAACATAGCATATAGATAACATCTGGTGGAAACATAGCATTCAACACAGGTACTTAGAATTCAACACACATAGTTCACACACTGCTCAGAACTCAAACACATGTACTTAGAACTCAACAAACATTACACAAACCAGGAAGCTAAATAGATAAACTACATGCTCCAGCTAAACACAGGTACAATACATATCACTCATCACACAGTTCCTTTATCTTCTTCACCTTCTTCTTCAGACCATCAGTGAAATTGAACAGATCATACAGGACATGCTCCAGCTTGTTTTCCTCTGCCTTCAATGCCACCTTTTCCTCATCCCATTTTCTTTGCCTCACCTTCATAATGTCTGCTTGAGATTTCTGCACATGCTTTAGCATAATCACTTCTTTCTTCAAAGCTTCTAGTTCAACCTTTAGCTCATCTCTTTCCTTCACCACAAGCACAACATCCTCCTCACCAGACTGAATTATTTTATAATTCTCCTTCACCACCTTTTTCTCTGTTTGTTCCATGAACTTGCACACATCATCTAACAGGGTGTGGTGCTTCTTCTCTATCTTAGTTTTCTCATCAGATAGCTGCTGCACCAGTTTTGCATTGTCAATCCTGTCTTCAATCCTAAGCCTGTTGGCTTCAAAGTACATGTGCCACAACCTATCTAAAGAATTCTTCATTGTGTCTGGCCACTCTTCTTCATCAACCCATGACACAAAACCACAATTCATAACTTCCTATAAAAAATGTAACTGCAATCAGTTAATAACATTGGACTGCTATATCCAACAATACAGAAGCAAGCTAACTATATATCCAAGAAAGATAATATATATCCAGAAGATAATATATACAGAAACAATACAAAAGCAAGCTAAATTTATATACTAGCATATCCAGATTTTATATACTAGCATATCCAAATATATATCCAAGCAAGCTAATATATATCCAAGCTACTGCAATATATATCCAATTTTCTGGTCTGCTATATGTACTTTTCTGGTCTGCTAACCCTATCTAATTTTCATATATGAAAAAAATGAGAGAAGAAACATCAGTTCAATTCAGTACAACTCACATTCCCTATCTGACACATGTAAAACCTTCTTCCAGTGTTGATCCCTTCAAAGGCGACACACTGCTGTGGCACCAATCCATGCTCACGACATTTCACCGAGCATTCCACTGCAATCCCATGAAACCGGGGGTCGTAGCAGGTGTCTGGTGCATAGTCCAGAGCTACGAAGTGCTAAACGAATAGAAATTGCAAAGAAATGAGTTCAAATCCAAAAAAATCGAAGCCAATTCGGAAACCCTAACCCTAACCCTAGAATTGGGGAACTTACCCCTAGCGGAGAAGTGCTCGACGACTCGCCATCATTCCAACTGGGCATGGCCGGAGTTCGCGGATGGTCCGCCGGCGGCGATGGCGATGCGGCGGCGGCGACAGGTGTGGAGCTCAACGACGCGGGCAGGGTTGGGTTCATTCGGGCTTGAAACTGCCCAGGTCGGGGTCCAGCGTCGAGTTCTATGGAAAGAAGAGTGGGGCCCACTATTTCCGTTAACGGTCGTTAACGGACGTGCCTGACTAGTGGGTCCTGCCTGTCAGATCCAGCGTCAATCGCCCTGAATCGGCCAGTTAGCGCACATTGCAAAAAATCAGCAGTAGGGTGGTGGTTTTATGCGATTCAAACGTAAACTGGTGGTTTTTCGAAATTTTTGCACAAATATGGTGGTTTTATGCTATAAACTCTCCGCGTCAGGTGCCATTTGCTGGACAGATTTAGTAGCAGGAGTCATGTTGTCAGATTTGAGTTTCCCTTCATGTTGTTGACAATATTGGTTGTGAAAATGCATTGATACAGTAAAATTGTGAACTGTTTGGCTAACCTGAGGACTGTCCATTCTCAGCTTGTTTGGGCATCGCCCAAAGATGAGTTTTTCGGTTTCTTGCCATTGAATCTTTTTATTTCCAGTTTCTCTTGAGTAATTCTGGAAGAACTGTCTTGGGTAGCTTGGCTACAGGAAACACGATTTTTGTATAAAGTTATTCAAGGGTTGATTTTACTCTGTGTGACTGTTTTGTAGGCTACTTCCAGCTTTTGGCAGGTTAGCTCTTTGCATTTTAGCAAGGCTTTCAGTCCTGACGTGTTGGCTAAATAAAAGATGTACTCGGTATTTGTTAACACATTTTACTTTCAAATTTTTATGCTTCTGCAGGAAAATGGGATATGCTGTAGCTGAGTTTAGCAAAAAGTGTTGATCCGTAGACTGCTACATCTACGGACAGGTTTTACGGAAAACACTTATGGACACACGACGGACTGCTCACACGTAATTCCATAGGTTTATTTCCGTAAGAAACTTTCCATATGTTTAGCATTATTGGTATCTTAGGCAGGGGATAAAATTTCAGCCAACCAACTCAAGCCATGTTCCGTAGACTTCCGTAAGCCAACCAGTCCATAACTCTAGTACTCCCTCTGTTTTAAAATAAAGATGTTCTAGATTTGTGAAAGAAGTATATCTAGACTTTTTTTAGCGTTTAGATTCATAGTAAACCTATGTTAAAAGGGGTCTAGATATATTTATTTGATAAAGTTAAAACATCTTATATTTTAAAACAGAGATAGTATTATCTATCTACTAATTTACAGAACGGTAGGTTCGTCCTGAAAGTTTTTGGTTCCGATTTTTCGCTGGACGTATTTGCCCCTGATGGTTCGGTGGTATTACACAGCTTGCCACCGCCAAGTAACCCCGTACGTTTTTTTTTGACTGGATAAGGTTCAACCTCGTTGCTGCGACGCCGAGTGCCCCTGTTCCCTTTTGTCTCTCCCCTTCGTCTGACTGCTCCCCGACTCCGCCCGTTGACCCGCATCGCCCCTCCCTCCGTTGACGAGACGCCCTTCGCCCCTGTCCCAACCTAGAGCCTCCGATGGCGGACAACTTGGTGGCCAGTCTTGGTGAGCTTCACGCCATAGGAGGCCCAACCATCGCCCCGGCTTCCCTGCGGGGCTGCTGTAGTCCCCGCCGACCCGGCGAGGGAAGCCGGGGGCCATCTCCATTTTCCGTTGAAACTCTGCTCCGCGCTCGCACACGCCGCCGATGGCCCCTGAGTCCCCGTCGCCGAAGGATCGGGATATCGAGCCGCCGCCGGACGAAGCTCCCGTTGGGATCTCGCCCGTCGCTGGATGGATCTTCCGTTCTTTTTTACTCTGCACCCACCTCTGATCAGGGACACGACACAAGGTGGCAGGTGGCAGGCGGCAGGTCGGTCTTCGGGAATCCGTCTGGTCTTCGCCGCGAATCTATGCGGAATGAGGCGGTGAGTTCCTCACCGCGAGGAATAGTTCTGGGGTGGCCGCGGATTGTTGCTGGCGGCAGAGGTGATTTCCATAGAAGGAGACAGAGAGGACGCGTCCTTCGCGACCGGCGTGGAGGACCAGCGCAGCAGGTGGTGGACATGATAAACTGCGGGAAGAAGGCGAGCCTGGTGGCGGGCACGTCCTCACGTAGGTGTTGGGGCTCACCGCCGTCGTGTACAAAAAGCAGCAGGCCAACATCTGTGATAGATGAATTTCTCCTTCTCTTTAGCAGTTCAGCTAGCTACGGAGAACTGAAAACTAATTGCAGTATGTGCTTGCTCTTGATGGTTGTCAGGTTCTTGGTGGCTAAAGCGCGGGCTAAGCAGACATGGAGAACTCAGCAATAGCCATGGAGACAGCAAAGGCAGGCCACCACCGAAGGTTAGTATTCACATTCAGCAATCTTTTTATCATGGTGTTGGCCAAAAAAAAATTTTAGCAATTCTTCAGAGTTTAGGACACGTTGTATTTTGTTATATTTTTCAGAGATGATATCTGGTAAAAAAAAGATTGTTAGATGATATGGATATGCAGGATGATTCTAACTATTTTGATCAATATTTATATTTTGTTTTCATGTAAGTCTTATATCTATTTGGTTATATTACCAAAACTATATATTATGCAAGTTCCTTTCTTTTTGAAAGAAATATGGAGACGAATACCAATGTTGACTGTTGTACTTGCTGATAAGGACGTTGGTGGAGGGGCTGGGTTTGCAGCAATGGGGATGAAGAGAGGTTGGCTATTCTTATAGATCTCAAATGTCCACTAACCTTGGCGTCAGAGGCAGAGGATTCCGGCCAGCGATTCACCAAGAGATGATGCAATTTGGGAATTTCCTTTCCCCTGCTCGATGCGGTGCTCCATGACAGGGCCCTGCGTCCCTGGACTCGGCTTATTTATTTCAGCTGGCTAGGATAGCAAAAGTAATACGGCCCACAACTTTTACCGGCCATGTGAAACCAACATGACGAATGAGCTGGCAAAAATATGTGTTGGGTCTACATGGGAATACTCACCTAAAAAACTGTTGATATGTCAAAAAAAACTAAGAAAGGATGTATAGATAGAAATATATACTCCCTCCGTCTTAAAATAGATGTCTTACATTTATCAAAATTTAAATGAATATATACACTAATTAGTATATAGATTCATCTAAAATTAAAAAAATCTAAGACATCTATTCTAGGACGGAGGTAATAGTTCTCTAGAAATGTAATGTACAAACATGCATTGTATCTAGAAAACGACGCAAAGAGAGAACAAAAACAATTATGACTCAATTACATTCCGAACAATTGTGTACATGGCCACATTAAAAAAATACATCTAGAGAAAGCGTCACAAAGCACAGAGCCATATTAACTTGAGCCCGCTCCCTTTTCGAGAGTCCCAAGAGCACACCAGTCGCAAGCATCGCCAAGGACATTGCCATCTAGAGAAACGATGAGGGTACGGGGTCGACGAAGGAGATGAATTTGTTTGTCTTCAACACCGTATATTTGTCCCATCAAGAAAAAAATAGTTTGCAATGATAAAGTTTTATATGGTTGGCCTAACATATTTTTTAAAATAATCCGTAGCAACGCACGGGTATTATGCTAAACAAAGAATTTAGCTAAACACAAAATCTATTATTTTTCTTCTTCAGTTTTCCTATAATTTTTATAACTTTTGGAACATCACTGCACACGAAGTGAGATCACACATACATACTCATAATAACATTGCTTAGAACCACATGTGTCTACACGTTTATAAAATATTACGATACTTGACCCGTAGCAACGCACGGGTATTTAGCTAGTTGATCTTTAATCGACCACGCCCTGACCAGCCAGGCGCAGGTATCACCTTGCCGCAGCTCCCTATCCCACCCCTTCCACATCTGATGAAAGCCCTCGGCTTTTCGATCGTCGGATCTGGGTATCCGAGTTGGGTTGTAATTCGATTGGGTGGTTTCTCCGCTTCGGATACCAACACAGGATATGCTAACCCCGAGTTCCCTCTTCATCATATACGTACAGGAGATTTCGTCGAGCCAGGGTATGCTGTACTTAGGTCACTATGTCAAAGCGCAAGAGCGAGAGCTGCAGCGCCGCCACAAACCCCCCGCCGGCGAAGCGGCAGCAACAACAACACCTGTACCTAGTGCTGGATGACTGGGAGGATGGCTACAGCGTCCACAAGGTGGACGTCAGCGCCTTCGACTCCGACGCCGGCGCCAATGACGACCTGCTGCGGCCAAAGCCTTTCGCCTAGCCGCCGGTGGCCCGCTTCGGCGCCGTGCACGGGAACTCGCACGCCTTCCTCGCCCACGGCACCAAGATCGTCGCCATGAAGCCCCCCGACATCAACCCCGCCATCCCGGCCTTCGACACGGCCACGTCGGCCGTGGTCACCCTGCCGTGGCCGAGTTTCCGCATGAACTACGGGCGGGCCATCCTCATCTCCATCGGCGGCAGGATCTTCCTGTTCATCAACGACACGCACTACCTCGGAGACCCGCCCCCGCCGCCGCCGCCGCGGAGAATGAACGGAGGCGGGCACCTCTACCAGCCGCGCGTGCAGGAGCCGTGGGTCTGGACCGCCGTCGGCACGCCGCAGGCGCGCCTGCCGTTCACGGCAAGCAGCAGCTACTGCCACGCCCTGCACCCGGACGGCCGCACCCTGGTCGTGTCCGCCAGCAAGTGGGCCCACGAGCTGAAGGAGGGGACCTTCTCCTTCGACACCGAGCGTCTCGAGTGGACGTGCCACGGCAGCTGGAAGCTGCCTTTCTCCGGCCGAGCATACTACCTCGCCGAGCTGGACGCGTGGGTCGGCCTCTGCCGCCACAAGGGCGGCACGGGACACCTCTGCTCCTCCGACGTCCTGCCCGTCGGCGCCGGCGGGCCCACGACCCTCCCGCGGTGGAAGCTCGGGGACGAGAGGCTCTTCGACAGGGAGTCGCCGCTGCACCTGGGCGCCAGGCTCGTGCACATGGGCGGCACCAGGTTCTGCGTCGTGGAGTACACCTGGCACGAGGACGACGACGACATACGTCGCACGGGCGAGCATACGGGGCTGTACGTCGGGCCTCCGCGCGTCGTGGTCCGCATGACCACGTTTGGTGTCAAGCACGGCGGCGAGGAGGACGGGGAGCTGCGTCTCGAGGCGGCACGAGCACGCAGCTGCAACATTTTCAGGCGACCACATGGTTTTCAGGATACACGCCCTGTGGCGTTCTGGATCTAGGCTAGTTTGAAGCATGCATCGTGAAAAATGGAGTGCATTGTTTTGGCATGCATGGCAATTAAGCGATTGCAGTGTGCCATGTGGCAGGAAGAGTTAGCTTCGTCGACTTGCAGAATTGCTATGCATGTTCATCAGCTTCAGATATATTACAAACAGGAAGACAACACATATTATACAAAAGAAAAGTAGGACCAAAACTTTCTCTAAACTTCACCCATCAGCCAAAATAGTCGTAAGTAACATAACAGGAGCGACAGAAGCCAGAAGCAATGGATGAAGCTGGAATCAACAGGAGCGAGAAGTACAGAAAACAAATGAATGTATTCGGCATGGAGAGCACTACTGTTAATTGCATCCGGATCTAATTACTTGATTTCATATAGATAAACTAAATGTGTTGGAGACATCAGACACACCTGTTAACTCCTGCACGTACAGCACCCATGTTTGCTAGCAGAACTACAGAGTGACTTGTTCATCATTAGGATTTTATAGTCTAACATAACTAACTCCTGACCTGGTTAATTGTTTAGTTGCTTCTGCTTGACATCACATCAGTCCTTCTTAGCTCCAAGTTAGCTTTGTCAACCAGCATAAATTTGAGTGCATTCCACTCGGCTTCAGCTATATTACCAAGTGGAAGACAACACACATCGTATAAAAGCAGAATACGATCAAAACCGGCCGTTCTTTCAACTTCACCCCTTAGAGGAACCTACCTGTCCAGTTCCTACAGAATTACATAAACAACAACGACTATCAGTCTATCACCACCAAGAGGGTTTCTTTCTAAGCAAGATGCACCAATAAATTTCCGTAGAAAAAACCGAATTCAAATCAGAGCATAGGCCTCCCTCCTAAGCAAGAATTTAAATGGAATTTGAATATCAAAGTACCAAGGAGGGCCTACAGAACCTAGCTGATATGTATGGATGCTGTCTGGCGCTACATCCTACGGCCGTGTTCGGAACCTAGGGTAGAAAAACAAAAGAATAGTGGAAAACGAAGGAATAGAAAAGTTACAGATGTGTAAAACTTAGGATTAGAAAACAAAGGAAAAAAGGCTATGGCTACCGTTCGAAATATAGGAAGAGAGAAGAGACCACTGACATGGATCAGATTGATTAAAACGAGTAAATTGCAGGAAGCTATCATAATTCGGGTTGTCAGAACGAATCAGTACCAACATTCGTAATTTTTGCTCGTCAGTACCAATTCTGAGTCACAGCGTTGCGAATCGCACTAATTCATGGCTAAGAGCATTTTGACAGCAAAACTGATAGTTAGGACCCGCTTGTAAGAGCTGACTTGGCAGCCCACGTGAAGAACGAGCTCAGGTGGAGGTAGGGACCGCATGTCATCCACCCATCTTAATTCCCCTCCCCCTTCCTCACGTAGTCACGTCTCCATTAGGCCCGTTCGACCCCTCCATGGGATTCCCCTGGCCGCCGTATGCCCTGCCTCCTCTTACCCACCAGTCGGCGGTCTCCCCTAGCCGCCGCCGTACGCCCCGCCCTCCTTCCACACCAGCCCGACGACACGAGCGTGGAGCCATCCCCCGGCGTGCACCCGCCGGAGCCCATGACGGAAGCAATGAAGAGTGGCGGGCACGTACAACTCGAGCTGTTGCCGGCCTTGGTGTAGAGCCCGAGGGAGGGGCACGGTCACGGAAGGTCACAGTCGCTGTCGGGCGCCACGAAATCGCTGCCGAGGAGTTCGACGCAGCCAGTACGGGGCGGAGGTGCTCGCTGGGGCCACATCGGCATGGGCGTCGTGGCGACGGTGGAAGGCAGACGACAGTGGCAGGGGCGAGGAGACGGGAGCAGAACATGGCTCGCAGAGGTGGACGACACGGGGACACGCACGACAACGACAGTGAGATGGCGGTCGGCTTCTGGAAAGCGGAGAAAGAGGCGGAGAGAGGTCCGGGGAACGGCGACGCTCGTGAGACCTGCGGCATGAGGAGAGGCGAGCAGCCACAGTGACTGGCGGCCAGAGCAGGCAGAGAGAGGGGACAAGACAAAGAGGACGCAGTCTCACAAGTGAGCCTCACGTCCATCTCAGCTCATCCTTCATCGTGGCAATTTTTGTTGACTAGTCCGCTCTGTTAGGTGGGTCCCACTTGTCAGTCAACACGTTAAAATGCTATCAGATAAAAATTAGTGTGGTTTGCAACATTATGTCCCAAACTTGGTGCTGACTTGCAAAAGTTATGAATGTTGGTACCGAGTCGGAAGTGGTGCCTGAATTGTGATAGTTATCTGTAATTTACTTGATTAAAATACTGAGAGCTGTCAGGCTTGCATGCTACTTTGTTGATCCGAGGCACCACTTTTCCCTTGGTTCACCTATACCGGGTCCACCAGTGGCGGATCCAGGATTTTACGCTAGGGTGGGGCAACTAATTTTTTTCCCAGTATCACAAATATAACAAAGGACAATGTACATGTATTAAGCATACTATATATAAAGGCACGTCAGAAATAGATTTATAAAGTCTCACAAGTAGCATAAATTCAATGATTATATGTCAAATTTGCATATAGAAATATAACATACCATAGCTATTTTAAAGACCACTACAATACTACTATTTCTTTTTATTCTTCTCAGGATAACGTTTTCTCATGGCCATGAAAGTCTCAACTATATCATCATCGTTTATCTTGATAAAAGTATCCCTCTCAATGAATGTGACCAGACAATCATCCAGAAGACCATCACCCATCTTATTCCTCAACTTATGCTTCACTAAATTCATTGCAGAGAACACTCTTTCAACACTTGCCGTCGCCACCGGTAGAAGCAGTACCAATTTGAGAAGAGAGTAGACCAGATCGTGAACAATATGTCTCTTTGTTTCAACAAGTTTGACCGATAGCTCAACAAGATTCTTTAGACCTTTGAAGTTTTCATCTTTTCTCATGTCATCAATGTAGTTAACAAGTTGTGTCTCAAGTCTTATCAGATCAACCTTGAAAATATTAGTAGGATAAAATTCAGCAAGTCTGCGTACCTTTTTTGCATCAAAAGAAGCAAATGAGTTGACAGGATTCAAGGCTACCATACAACCAAGTAACTCCATGTTGACCTCATCAAATCGACTGTCAAGCTCTTGACTAATTTTATCAATGACACCAATGTATACTTCTCTTCTGAAATGATCATCATTTGTTTGATCTGAAGAAAACCAAGCAACAGCAACTAGGACTAGCTGGAGTTGATGTGCAAAGCAATGAACATAATAAGCAGAAGGTGAATCTTTCATGATCAAAGTTTTCAGTCCTTTAATCTCTCCTTTCATGTTACTAGCTCCGTCATAACCTTGTCCACGGATTTGAGTGGGAGTCAAATGGTGATGACTAAGTAAACCATAAATTGCATCCTTAAGTGACAAAGAAGTAGTATCACCTACATGAACAACTCCAAGAAAATGCTCCTTTGGCCTTCCCACTTTATCTACATAACGCAAGCAAATAGCTAGTTGTTCCTTATGCGATATATCACTACTCTCATCAGCAAGAATTGCATAATTATCATCACCAAGTTCTTCTATAATTTCCTTCCTCGTGTGTATGGCACAACATTCAATAATTTGCTTCTGTATCTCAGGGGAAGTCAAGGTACAATTACCTGGAGCATTTTTCAAAACCAATTTATTCACTTCTTCATTATTTGCTGCAAGCCATTCCAGAAGCTCAAGAAAGTTCCCTCTATTGTGAGAATCATCCTTTTCATCATGTCCACGGAATGCCAATCCTTGACCCAGGAGAAATCTCAAGCATCTAAGAGAATAAAGCAACCTGAGCTTGTAAAGACGTAGTTCCTCGTGGTTTACCTTGACAATAAGATTATCAACTGCCGTATTGGGATTCACAAATAAGTTATATCTCTCCTGAGCATGATTGTGTACACTTGTTACACCACCCACATGTTTGTCAAGTGCATCATCCCTATTCCAATTTCTCCAACCACCATCAACAAAAAACCCGGTACCCTTTCCCTTGCTTTTTTTCTCTTTGAACAAGTAGCATACGAAGCAAAATGCAGCATCCTTCTTGATACTATATTCAAGCCAATTATACCTCTCAAACCAAAGAATACTAAAATGCCGATCTTTACCTCCAATATTCCTTGATTCAAACCGATGTGCATATGGTCGACATGGACCTTTAAGGATGTATGATCTCCGAACTGCATCCTGATCATTAACATTATAGCTTGCAATGGGTAATCTTTCTCCTGGATCATGTGGAAGACGATTAATATCATACACTTGTGGTGGTGGCGGCGGTGGCGGCGACGGTGGTGGCGGTGGTGGCGACGATGAGAGCGGTGGTGGCGATGTTGTATCTTTAGGTGGAACTACAATTTGCCATTCGGCAGCCGTCGAGGCAGAAGATGCGATCTTCTTTGCTTCATGCTTCTGAAAAAGTGATGCAATGTCCGAGTTCCTCTTCTTCATGTTTCCGTCAGTCTGCAATGCAAAAAACACAGCTGATTTATCAATTCCCTAATTACAGTGAATCAGTTTTCTGTATCACAATCAATATAGAACAGTTAGAGAAGAGAAGAAAAAGAGACAAATTTATTTTTCTACTAATGGATCGACACAGAATAAAAAATAAAAGCTGATTCAAAGTTACCGCTAATTTTACTCTTCTATTCTGAATAAACTATTCACAATTAAAATACTCCCTCCGACCCAAATTAGTTGACTTAGATTTGTCTAGATTCAAATGTATCTAGTCTTATTTTAGACTAGATACCTTCAAATCTAGACAAAACCAAGTCAACTAATTTAGATCGAAGGAAGTACAACTAGGGAAGAGAAAGAGGCATGTAGCTTAGCTAACAGGGTGAAACCTCACCTGATCGGCCGATTGATTAGCAGATCGGAAATTGTTGAAGCTCCGGCTGCAGACTCTCTATGAACGGAATCAACAGTCTAACAATCAAGCAGCTCTCGCAACAGATTTTATTTTAAGGAGGATTGAATCGAGATTGATCAGGACTCTGGACTCGGCTCGGGGAATCGTGAAACACAGTTTGTGCCGTCTACGGCTTAACAGAACTAGACGAATTGAGAAACGTGTGTCTGCTTTCCACGCCTGGGCCAGGCCTATCCCATTATGTTTAGACAATATGTATTAGGCTAACAAGCCAAATTTTAGGGTGGTCCACGCCCCACCCTTACACCCTACTAGCTCCGCCCATGGGGTCCACTCACTTTAGACTATTGTGTTAACCACTGGTTATCTAGTCCAACACAGTCTGTAGTTTTCTAGGACCTACGTGAAAAAATCCATGTCTGGGTAGATATTCAGTTTCCCCTAAAAAGTAAAGGAAAGGTTTCATTTACTAAGGCTGGTCATAGTGGGTGTCTCAACATTTGTCGAGGTGTAATCCTCACAAAGAACAACCTTATAAAACGCAATTGGCATAGAAGTAAAAAATGTGTCTTCGCCACTATCAAACACTCATTCTCCGAGTCCAAAATTGCTAGATCTATATGGTTAGTCATCTAGATAGGTTCTACCTTATACCCACACTGCAGTGTTGCTAATATTTTTGGCGGTAGGCTAAATGGTATGGATCATAGGTTTAAACTACATATAAGTGTGCGAGTGTTTGTCGTTATTTGATCGCTATGGCTATGTAGGAATGACAATGTTTTTAATGATAAAAATTCTTCTCTCATACAAGTTATCTACCGGTGCACAACTGCTCTTCGTTCATGGTTGTCTTTACAATATGTGGAGGATCGTGACCTTTTTATGTGGATGTCTACACGGTTGAAGGATATGACAAGAAATATTTTTATCCAACATGGATTGCTGCGTAATGGTCCGCCATCACCTTAGGTGCTCTAGCAGTTTCTATAATGATTACTTGCATTACACCTTATTTATTTTCTCAATTACGACTTTTGGATTTGAGCACATGTGTGCATCCTTGTTATGGATATGCCAGATGTAATGCTTAAAATTTTAAGTAATAAAGCGTTCTCTTACTATCGTCTTCCTTTTCAGAAATGTCCCTCGGCTAGTTTTTTTATAAAGGGAGTATACTAATACCAATACGATACTAATTACACCCGGCCTCTGCAACAAATTTTTTAGAGCAACATCAAGGATGCACACAGCCGAAAGAACAATAGAAGAAGAAAAATAAAACAAAGTCCGTCGAAGCGATTAGAGACTCGCATCAGAAAGAGCAGTATCGATGACACCTAAACTCTAGAAAGGTTCTCCAAAATGATGGCTCCGGAAAGTTAACAGTGCAGAAACACTATCGACATCCGGTCTAACCATCATAGTCAAATCCTGAGTTATCACCCTGGAGAAGGTCTAATCCCAAAGAATCCCTTTAACAAGGGAACGACTAGGAAGCCACCATCTCTAGACTCAACCACAAGGCTGGACCGAAGGTTTTCACCCCGAGAATATAGACAAGAAAAAATGAAGTGACAATGTCACCATTCCCACTCGCCACTGATGCAAAACGTTGATCGTTCAACACTCGTGTTTCTCCTGATCCGCTGCAAGAACTCCCTGTAATCTTCAGTTCAAAGCCATAATCCCCGAAACAACACCTTGGATATCGCGACATCGAAAGTGCCCAGGCGGATCCAAGGTGGACGGGTCTGCTGGTATAGTTGGATACGACATCGACACAACTGATCGCACTCCACGGCAATGTCAGAGCAGACATATTAGCTCGTGGCTCTGTGTACCACAGTCTTGATCCGGCGGTGATGACAGAGCAGACGTATTAGCCCATGGCTCTATGTACCACCGTCTTAATCTGGCGGCGATGTTATAGCAGGAGAACTAGCCCATGGCCATGTGTACCACAGTCTTGTTCCGACGGCGATGTCAGAGCAGGTGAATTAGCCCATGGCTCTGTGTACCACAACCTTGATGGCGCCTGCAGATCCGTGTTTGGCCATCCCTGTCTCTTGCACCGATCTTCATGTCGTCGCCACCCACAATGGTGTCACAATGCTCGGTGGCTGGTGCCATTCCGATGCGGGACTCCATCGAGAGAAGTACAACTAGCCAGAGATTCACATCCCGTACCACACCAAAACTGAGTCGACGATGCAGGATCGGCTCGCGTCGACGTCGTTGGCATCGTGGTGCTAGCTGGTGGAGACTCACAATGGTCAATCCGTGTGAATCCTACCAAGATAATGGTGTTTTTGGTGGATCCCGGTTTGATCTAGTTGGCATGGTGGCACGCACTGGTGGAGTTCCTCACGCGAGGCCAGCCCAATGAGAGCGATCCCGGATAGCTTGATGGCAGAGCACCCACAGTTTGGAGTTGTGCTAAACCTCCAGCTCTAGAACAAACGACGGCGGCGATTGTGAACGCTAGGGACGAAGGAAAAACAGGAGAAAAAAGGGGGCACCCCACCGTTGCCGTTCGCCATAGGCCTCCTCCGGTGGCGACAGGGCGAACGAGGCTATGGTGATTGGATTCTTGGGCGGCGGCAGGGGGACCTCCAGAGTCGTCTTGGAGGCGACCCGGGAGGTTATGGGTTAGGTGTCAGCTGCGGGGTCATGGAGTGCGGGGTTAAAAAGGTTGTCATACTTTTTGGTGTGTTGCTTTAAGAGCTATGCATGCCATAGTTTTCTGGCACACATGAACTATTGTGCCTCCCGAAAAGTAAGGAACAACACGCCAAGGAGTAGCTTTTGATCATTATAGAATTATAGTACTCTACCAAGGATCAACATGACAATCTGCATGGAACTTTATTATACCCGCGTGGGCATTCTTTCCGAAAATGACGTTTTCATTGTAAATAGTAAGTATACATAAATTTTAAAATGTTACTCATTATTGTGAAATCTGACAATAGGCAAACAATAAAGAAGAAAATAAAGAGATCAAATTAACATTGTTTCATGGCCAATATCATAGTACATTTTCACGACATTGCAAAATCACTATGGCAATTTCATACCTTTTTACTTTCAGCCAAGGTGCACCCTATTTTATTTATTCAAAACACTCGATCACTAACAACATAGGTGTCAGATTCAGGAATTAACACAACCATTTACCCTCACCTCATCGTACAATGTAATGTTAAATTTTGGTGTTGAACCAATAATAAGCAAGCGTGGAGATTATTAGAGCGTCCGGACAGTCTTTGTGCAAAAGTCTTGCTAGACAGATATAGCAAAGGAGGTGATATTTTATCAGCATCTTGTCCACAAGGTGCTTCGGAAACTTGGATGGCAATTATAAAAGGTCACGAACTTCTGAAAAACGGCCTTATTCGGAGAATTGGGGATGGCCGGAAGTCCGAAATCTGGCATGATCCATGGATCGAGGGAACTTTGTCGAGAAAACCTTTGGGGAGAGCGTCGGAGGAGCCGGCCCTTTTTGTATCTGATCTATTTATAGAAGGGTCGAACCAGTGGGATGTAGAAAAGGTGCAGAGGATCTTTTTCCCATTAGATTCTGCTGCTATTTTGAGTATGCCCCGACCACGAACTGATCAGGAGGATTTCTGGGCATGGGTGTGGGAAAAGTCTGCTATGTATACGGTAAAGTCTGCGTATCGAGAAATAGTATTGCAGGGAGGTTTACCTGAACCAGCAGGAAGTTCTTCGGATGCGGATGAAAAAACTTGGAAAGCTCTTTGGAAATTACGTGTGATGCCGAAGATAAGGGTGTTTTGGTGGCGGGTGGTGAAGAATTTGCTGCCATGTGCTTCAGAGCTGAGGAGGCGACACATTAAAGAAGTGAGTTCCTGTCCGTTGTGTGGACATGAGAATGAGACCTTGTACCGTGCGTTGATTGAGTGTGAGCATGCAAAATCTTTTTGGAGAGCAGCACAAGGATTTTTTGAACTAAAGCTACCTCGGTTCCATCCAGTTACTTGGTCCCGGGATGTGCTAGACACTAAATTACTAGACAAGAGGGATGCATCGATAGCAGTGTCGGTCATGTGGACAATCCGGGGGAGTAGGAATAGCTACAATCATGGGGAGGTGAAATACCAGTCTCTAAAGTCGATGGACTTGGTGGATGAGCTGGTCAAGGCCATTGATATACCTTTACCGGAGGTTGTTGTTGTTGGGGTACATGCGAGTCAAAAATGGAGGAGGCCCGAGCAGGGGTGGATGAAACTAAATTGCGACGACGCACTCAATCCGCGAGAAAATGTAGCGGGAGCATGGGTGGTCGTGCGAGATAATACAGGGGAGTTTGTGCTAGTGGAGTGTCGGCGGTATGAGCATATTGTGGATCCTGGCATTGCAGAGCTCTTAGCATGTCGTGATGCCGTTTTTCTGGCACGAGCGAGGGGATGGACTCGTATTGTGCTGGAGACAGACTACCAACTCCTTGTTAACGGGTGGAACGAATGAAAGGTGCAGCGATCAGCGTTGGATCAGGTCCTGCGGGAGATGAAAGCTATTGTCTCCGATTTACAGGGTTTTAAGTTTTGTTTTTCTAGAAGAGAGGCCAATACTGCGGCACATGCGTGTGCTCGTGCTGCTCTCTCAATTGTATCTTTAGATATAACTTTTGAGTTTAACCCTGACTTTCTGATTGAGCATGTTTAGTTAGATATTTTGTCGTCATTTGAATAAAAGCCTGGCAGCGAAACTTAAAAAACAGAAGAAGATAACAATAGAAGTAACAAACAAAAATAGCAAGATTGATGCAGCTTCACACTCTCCCCTTGTATATACGAAACATAGATACATTACGTGTTGCGGTATTATTGTGTTGGCAAAATAAATTAGACTATTAAATAGATGAAAGTTAATTGATAAAGATAAATATTGACCGACACTTTTTTAGATGAACACGATTGACTACACATGACTAGGAGTACAACTAACGGAAGATAATAAGAAAATTTAGTTACCCTGGTCGTCAGAGCATCTCCACTACCATTTCTATAAGGCCATTCTTAGGGCGTTTTTTATTTGGATTTACACAAATAGGCCTAGTAGCGATCCCAGGAGGCGTTCCCGCCGTGTATCATTGCTTTCTATTATATCATCTTTGAATCTATATAGATCAATACATTTACCATATCTTAAGTGAATTTGTTCAGAAGAATGTTAGGTTCTATTTACTTTGGTTAGAGAGTAAATCTTTACAGACCGAGAACAGTTAAAATATTTTTAAACCTTAATATGTCATTTAATAAAATGAAGCTAGTCTCCTTATAATTCCCAACATGCTGCCCCTAAATCTTTTGAAATTCATATCTCCGAATGACAAGCTAACAATGTCACCATTTATTTGCTCGTTATTTTGATAGGCCTCACAAGCATTTAGGGTGAAAATATCCAAAAGCGAGTAAGGTATACTACATGGTGTACATTGTTCATTCTTTCATTGTTATGCTATTAAAGCATAGGAATAAATAGTGCAAAACTAGTGCTTAAGGACATATATTTGTGAATGAGTGAGTTTTTGACACGTATCACCTGGATATCACAAGAGATAATTCTAGAGCGCATAAATATGTGTCCTTAATTACATGATTGTACAAATGCTTGAACATCATGTCTATCTAACTCCAAAAGAAAAAGATTCCGAGGCCCATCTTATAAAAGCGTTGCCTCCCCTAGAGATGCAAGCTAGATATGTCTATTCATGTTTATGCTGAATTTATTTTTCTGCCCCCTTTTTAAAGAAAAGTGGCGACGTAAGGTAGCAGCGGCAGCATATTAGTGTTACGATTCTGTCATCCCACCGCCCTTTCTCTTATACATGCAAATAATGACATCACGCGAGATTCTTTCAATTCTTAATTTTGAGAAGTTATATTTCTTCAACCGCTAATCTAATTGGCATTCTGTTTTTAGCATCACGATGGGATCTTGACAAGTTTTGGCAAAAAGAAATTACCGTTAATTGCTATATCACATATCAAATTATGCACTGTTTAGTTCTAGATTAAAATACACATCTATCCGTTTCCAGGTTTGGATATGTCATCTATATTGATGCAAGGTTCGTGAGACTACGATTTTTTGGAATGATATTATCTCTTAGTTGTTAGTTCTTGGTACACCACACTCTCTAACTATGTACTTTCCCCGTCTAAAAATATAAAACGTTTTAGCTTTATGAATAGATCTAGATAGCTTTTATGTATAAATTCTGAGTTAACCTATACACTAAAAGATATCTAGATTTTTTTTTACAAAGCTAGAATGTCTTATAATTCTGAATGGAGGGAGTACGACCATTAGAACGTCTAAAAGCATGCGAAAGGTTAATAACTATGCATGTATGCTATTAACTGGGCACGACGAATTTTTTTTGGCCAAAAGTCCTGCCTCTAGTGCATGAATCAGGACACCGGTACGGTACAGGAGAGGTAGCCGGGCTCGGATCACATGGATGTGCAGTTTGAACACTTGTTTGACCGACCGGACGAATGCGCTAGCGGCTAGCTGCGTGTATATTTTGGAACATCTGAACGGGGCTAGCTGAGATATAGCTTACGTCGTAGTCACGTTGTGAACCGGGTTTTTTTTTTTCGCGCCAAGATTGGTGTCGGCCTGTCGGGTCATTTTCACTTCCGCCTGTAGTTCGTCAAGCGTTGTGGCCGGTCACGCTGGTATTGGGCCTCGGGCCGTGTTCCACTTGGGTTGTTCTTTTTCTTATCCTTTTATTGATTTTGTTTATGGGTGCCGCTACACCAAGGTTGACCTCGTTTTAACAAAAAATAAGGTCAGCCTAATAATATTTCTATTTTTGAAATAGAAAAAACAAATGTGTTTTGTCTTTATTCTAAAAAAGATACACTATTCAGCCATACTACATGCACTTTATCCCATGTATATAATTACGAAATCCAAAAATTTTAAATGTTTTCTAGCTCAAACTTTTTATCCGATTCAAGATTTGTTTTTACCGTTGGACTTGTCACGACGAGATCTTCAAAACTAGATCCCATGTCAATATGTTTCGACTATTTTTTAGAGGATGTAAATTTGTGAAAGTTACATCCGATCAAAGTTATATCCAATTTACAAAAAAAGTTATATCCAAGTTATCAGAAAGTTACATTCAGCAAAAAGTTACATCTAAATTAGCAGAAAAAGTTACATCATCCAGCAAAAAAGTTACATCCCAGTTAACAGAGAGAGTTACATCTAGCAAAAAGTTACATCCTAAAAAAAAGTCATCGAAACATATCAACATGAGATCTTGTTTCGAAGATCTCGTTATGACTAGTCTAACGGTGAAAACGAAATCTAATTTAGATAAACGGTTTGAGCTAGAAAATATTTTAAATTTTTGGAATTCAAGATCTGTTTTAACAGTTGGGCTTGTCCAAACAAAAAAAGCTGTGCACTGGGCCGTAGCGACGTAAAGCACCGCTCCATGCGGATTGTCTGATCTAGATCTCACGGACGTGACGTCTGACCTCGCGTTAAGCCAGAACGAGGTCAACCTAGAATTAGAAATTGCGTTTGTTTATCTATGAACTAGACAATGTATAATGTATAATATGGCGACGTGTCAATGTACTGCGATTGCATCTGATGGAGCAGGCTTGAGAGGAAAAGGCCAAAGAGCGGGAGGCGAGCCCGTGACCGTGATGAGTATGCCAATTACTCGATGGCTCAATTAATCGGAAAATTATGGATCCAACCTTAACACGAACGTACGGAGTGATCCAGGCCGCAAGAGACAATGAAACCATGACTTTTGTGAGTAGGAAGTAGGTTAATTTTTTTAGAATACGCCACTTTGTAGAAAGGATAGCAATTTTTTATAAGAAACCGATCCAAAGCTACGAACAGCTGGGAGGAATAACACCTACACTCCTAGACCTAAAGCCTACTCTCGCGCTACTCTCTCTCTCTCTCTCCCCGCCAACTCCCACAAGCTAAACTCCTCCTTAATCCTCCTGATGAGCTGGTCTATTCCACATTGCTGATGTTGCTTGCCAAAAAATCCGGCATTTCTTTGCTTCCACATCATCCAAATCACCAATATGATCGAGGTGTTAAACCTCCTTTGGTCAGCCCTTCTTACCCTTGTCCTGACACCACACCTTCAATGTGCTATCTAGCTGTGGTATCTCAATGTGCAGTTGGACTGCTAGCAGACATTCATGCCAAACTTGTCTTGCATATGGCATTGCATAAAGATGTGGTCAATGATCCTCTTCATGCATGCAGTTGAAACATGCGTCAGCGTGCTCCTGTAGTCCATGCCTGAAACGAGTCTCTCAAAAGTCCAAAGTATGTACTCCCTCTGATCCTAAATAAATGTCGTGGTTTTGAACTAGAGCCTAATTGACAGCTAGGTAAACAACTTGCATTTGAGAGGCGCATGAGATCTCCAAATGGGTTTATGCATGCTGAATCTTAAATCTTTACTGACCCTCACAAAGCATCCTATATGTGTCCTTCACCATATACATTCCCGAACTTGCTCCTTTCTAACTGCCAGGCATGCCTGAAGCAGGTTAATTCAGACATGCATGCCAGCCATCCGTCCAAACGGATAGACGGTGTTCTTTCTTGTAAACGCAATTGGCCAGACAGACTGATGAGGCAGACAAAATGTATGTCCAAATTAAATCTCGGTCAGACACTGCTAAACATACATGGCTTCCTCGGGAAGAAGGTCTGATACAAATATCGTGACCGTGGTCGAGGCGCCACTTCGGTCGAACCACACACGTTTCCCCCCCATACAAACACACACATAATCCAAACAACGAAACGACCCAAAGTTTAAACCCTACCAAAATTCTAGGGAAGATTTACTTATTTTTTCGAAATGGAGGGAAGATTTACTCGTATTACATACCAACCAGAAGTTCTATTAAAAACGAGGCCAAGATCACATGCCCAGCAAGTGCAACATGCTAATCTCCTGTCACATTCACGTCCTCGTCCATTTCACCATTGCCGACTCTGCAAATTGTATCCCTCCTGGCAAGTTCATGCACTTGAGACGCCATAACATCACTTGAACCATGCACGACCCATGCAAAACCTATTATCGGAAACGGTAAAACATCTGCTATTCTACTCTTGTCTTGTCAGCATCACTAGTAGAAAACAGGACACTAGTCCCGGTTTGTAAGAGGTTTTAGTTCCGAATTGCAATCCAGGACTACAAACCGGGACTAGATTGTCTCCACGTGGCCCTGCTGCGCGCGCTGGGCTGAATAGTCCCGGTTCGTAACACGAACCGAGACTAAAGTTCTGTCATGGCAGTGTGTTGCACCAAACTGCTGCCGCGGCAGGAGGTGGGGTTTTAGGGTTTTCTTTTTTTGTGTTTGATTATTTTTCATTTTGTGTTTTTATATACATATTATTCTACGCTACTACATGTTGTATACATTGATGCATATATAATATAATTTCTCTCACGATTACATAAAGACATAAATATATACACAACCGAGACTAGAGCTCGTCTAATTGATTTACACGAAGATCATTATAACGGATACTGTCCTTTTGTGTCTATCCACGATTACACGAAGGTCTATCCATGTTGTACTCTCCTTTTGTGTGTATGATGTCCGTGAGCAAAAATTCCGACAACTTCTCTTGAATTGCTAGTAGGCGTTCATGTGGTAGGAGCTTATCCCACATCGCATCCAACTATATATAAAGAAGTAGATCATTATGAATAGAACTTAACAAAAACTATGGTATAGAATAAATTGTGAATATATTGTTTACGTACTCGAAGAAAGTCTCTGCCCTGCTCCATACACCCACGAATGAACTCGCATACGTAATATCCACATAAATTAGTCCCCTGTGCGTCGCACACTTTTCGATCGAGAATATAATTTAATCAAATAATAATCAAGCATAATAATTGTATGAATAATAATTGTAATATCAATATAAATTAGTCCCCTGGCTCTCATACTACTTACCGGGACTGTACAAAAAGTGAGCTCCTCACGCCATTCACCCCGAACCTCCTTCGTGAACCTTTTCCAAACCCTGTCCGACAAAAAGAAATGAATGAGTTATTAATTAGTTTACATCTCAGAGAATAAACGAAAGAGACAGA
Organism: Avena atlantica; assembly: GCA_910589765.1. Lineage (NCBI taxonomy): Eukaryota > Viridiplantae > Streptophyta > Magnoliopsida > Poales > Poaceae > Avena > Avena atlantica. The sequence continues at coordinate 513,602,978 of OU342735.1, read as the reverse complement.
TATAGTGCGATAATGATTGAAATTACTTTTGGAGGCAATCAATTATGTTGCGGTAATCTTCTATCGGCTTCTTTAACGAGTTCGAGATTTCCACTTTTGCACGGTCAACGTCAATGTTTAGAAGAATCCAGTGGTAGCTGCGCACGTTTATATACACTTAACATCTAGTAAACAAAAATTGAATGTGTACAAGACAGTAAGACTCTTACCCATAGTTGTAAGGAAATAGTATTTGTGTCTTGTAATATTGTTCCATTAAAAACATTAGCAAGTTATCCTCCGTTTCCTCGAGGTTATTTATTAGCGTATGTCCATTAACTCTGTTTGGGTCAACGAACCCAATGCTGTAGATTGACTTTCTTCTACATTCTTGAATCTTCATTCTGCATATATAATAGCATAGAAGGAGATATAGTGAGGATAATGACAGGAAATAAATTGAACGAGCTGTAGTGACTTATGACTTAATTACTTACAGACAATACCAGCTGAGCAGGGACTTGTCGAGGGCGTCTAGGTTGAATAACTTAAATAGTTCACAAAGTTCAATGGAGATCTCATCTGGATGGAAGTACTCCTCTCCAACTTTACATACGAGAAATTGTCGCCCTTCCTTTGTGACTTTCAAGTATCATATATGCAACAGTCGCATATGTGTTGGCAGATAATCGAATACCTCATCGCTGACCAGAGGCTCCTGGTAGACAAATTTTCGTGCTATTGGTCGCTTGGCGACATTATCACCGTCGGCTAGAAGTGCTTCGAGGGGCACGTTACACTCCTTGGCTAATTTAATAGCTAATTCCATATATATTCCACCTTGTCTGGGCTGGGGTAACACCTTGAGCGGGGCGATGGATTATTTTGCCTGTTTGCTGAGCTGGGCAACTTCTTTTGATTTTCTCCCGCTTGTAGTACTGCTTGATGACTTCTCTTTTAGTATCTTCGTAAGACAGCGTGTATAGTCATCTTTCCTATTTAACACATGTTGGGGTGGTTGCTCAAGGAATGCATTGAAGTGCTTCTTGACTTTTGGATCAACTTGCACCTGTAGCTCGAGTTGTTTTGGTGCAAAATGGGCCTTCACTTCGGCCCGAGAGATCAGCGCGCTTTCCTCATCAGTTACTGTGAGTTTTTGGTCATATCTCTCAAACATATATTGGATCGTAAAGTTGTCGTAAATCGTCCTGGAACCCCAAAACAGCGGGCAATAGCTCAAAAAAACGGCCAAAAAACGCAAAAACTGCGAGTTTTTGGTCATATCTCTCAAACATGTAAGGGTTCTTACGAGGCATGCAAATCCGCCTAGAACCCAAAAACTATGGGCAATAACTCATGAAAATGACCATAAAACACGAAAAAGACGAGTTTTTGGTCATAACTGCAAACATGTATTGGGTCTTAAGGTTGATGTAAATAGCCCTGGAACCCCAAAAATGTGGGAAATAGCTCATGAAAATGCCCATAAAACGGCAAAACTATGAGTGTTTTAGTCATATATCTGAAACATGTAACGGGTCTTACAGGCCTTGAAAATCCAACTGGAACCCAAAAACTATGGGCAATAACTCATGAAATTAGCCATAAACACGAAGAAGACAAATTTTTAGGCATAACACTCAAACATGTGTCGGGTCTTAAGGTCGTTGGAAATCGGCTAGGATCCCCAAAACTATGGGCAATAGCTCATGAAAACGGCCATAAAACGTGAAAACTGTGAGTTTTTGGTCATATCTGTCAAACATATATTGGATCGTAAAGTTGTCGTAAATCGTCCTGGAACCCCAAAACAGCGAGCAATAGCTCAGGAAAACGGCCATAAAACGCAAAAACTGCGAGTTTTTGGTCATATCTCTCAAACATGTAAGGGTTCTTACGAGGCATGCAAATCCGCCTAGAATCTAAAAACTGTGGGCAATAACTCATGAAAATGACCATAAAACACGAAAAAGATGAGTTTTTGGTCATAACTCTCAAACATGTATCGGGACTTAAGGTCGATGTAAATAGCCCTAGAACCCCAAAAATGTGGGAAAGAGCTCATGAAAATGCCCATAAAACGGGAAAACTATGAGTGTTTTAGTCATATATCTCAAACATGTAACGGGTCTTACAGGCCTTGAAAATCCAATTGGAACCCAAAAACTATGGGCAATAACTCATGAAATTAGCCATAAACATGAAGAAGACAAATTTTTAGGCATAACACTCAAACATGTGTCGGGTCTTAAGGTCGTTGGAAATCGCCTAGGATCCCCAAAACTATGGGCAATAGCTAACAAAAACGGCCATAAAACGCAAAAACTGTGAGTTTTTGGTCACATCTCTCAAACATATATCGGAATATCGGATCGTAAAGTTGTTGTAAATCGTCTTGTACACCAAAACAGTGGGCAATAGCTCATTAAAACGACCATAAAACGCAAGAACTGTGAGTTTTTGGTCATATCTCTCAAACATGTAAGGGTTCTTACGATGCATGCAAATCCGCCTAGAACCCAAAAACTGTGGGCAATAACTCATGAAAATGACCATAAAACACGAAAAAGACGAGTTTTTGGTCATAACTCTCAAACATGTATCGGGTCTTAAGGTTGCTGTAAATCGCCCTAGAACCATAAAACTGTTGGCAATAGCTCATGAAAACAGCCAAAAACGCGAAAACTGCGAGTTTTGGGTCATATCTTTCCAACATGTATCAGGTCTTAAGGTCGTTGTAAATCTCCCTAGAACCCCTAAACAGTGGGCAATAGCTCATGAAAACGGCCGGCCATAAAACACGAGAACTACGAGTTTTTAGTCATATATCTCAAACATGTAACGGGTCTTACAGGCCTTTCAAATATAACTTGAACCCAAAAACTGTGGGCAATAACTCATGAAAATGACCATAAACACGAAAACAACGAGTTTTTGGTCATGACCCTCAAACATGTATCAGGTCTTAAGGTCGATGTAAATAGCCCTAGAACCCCAAAAATGTGGGAAATAGCTCATGAAAATGGCCATAAAACGTGAAATGTATGAGTTTTTTAGTCATATATCTCAAACATGTAACGGGTCTTATAGGCCTTGAAAATCCAATTGGAACCCAAAAACTATGGGCAATAACTCATGAAAGTGGCCATAAACACGAAGAACACAAATTTTTAGGCATAAGACTCAAACATGTGTGGGGTCTTAAGGTCGTTGGAAATCGCCTAGGATCCCCAAAACTATGGCCAATAGCTAATGAAAACGGCCATAAAACGCGAAAACTGTGAGTTTTTGGTCATATCTCTCAAACATATATCAGATCGTAAAGTCGTCGTAAATCGTCCTGAACCCCAAAACAGCGGGCAATAACTCATGAAAACGGCCATAAAACGCAAAAACTGCGAGTTTTTGGTCATATCTCTCAAACATGTAAGGGTTCTTACGAGGCATGCAAATCCGCCTAGAACCCAAAAACTGTGGGCAATAACTCATGAAAATGACCATAAAACACGAAAAAGACGAGTTTTTGGTCATAACTCTCAAACATGTATCGGGTCTTAAGGTTGCTGTAAATCGCCCTAGAACCATAAAACTGTTGGCAATAGCTCATGAAAACAGCCAAAAACGCGAAAAGTGCGAGTTTTGGGTCATATCTTTCCAACATCTATCAGGTCTTAAGGTCGTTGTAAATCTCCCTAGAACCCCTAAACAGTGGGCAATAGCTCATGAAAACGGCCGGCCATAAAACACGAGAACTACGAGATTTTAGTCATATATCTCAAACATGTAACGGGTCTTACAGGCCTTTCAAATACAACTTGAACCCAAAAACTGTGGGCAATAACTCATGAAAATGACCATAAACACGAAAACGACGAGTTTTTGGTCATGACCTTCAAACATGTATCGGGTCTTAAGGTCGATGTAAATAGCCCTAAAACCCCAAAAATGTGGGAAATAGCTCATGAAAATGGCCATAAAACGTGAAATCTATGAGTTTTTTAGTCCTATATCTCAAACACGTAACGGGTCTTACATGCCTTGAAAATCCTACTGGAACCCAATAACTATGGGCTATAACTAATGAAATTGGCCATAAACACGAAGAACACAAATTTTTAGGCATAACACTCAAACATGTGTCGGGTCTTAAGGTCCTTCAAAATCGCCTAGGATCCCCAAAACTATGGCAAATAGCTCATGAAAACGGCCATAAAACGCAAAAACTGTGAGTTTTTGGTCATATCTCTCAAACATATATCAGATCGTAAAGTCGTCGTAAATCGTCCTGAACCCCAAAACAGCGGGCAATAACTCATGAAAACGGCCATAAAACGCAAAAAACCGTGAGTTTTTGGTCATATCTCTCAAACATGTAAGGGTTCTTACGAGGCATGCAAATCCGCCTAGAACCCAAAAACTGTAGGCAATAACTCATGAAAATGACCATAAAACACGAAAAAGACGAGTTTTTGGTCATAACTCTCAAACATGTATCGGGCCTTAAGGTTGCTGTAAATCGCCCTAGAACCATAAAACTGTTGGCAATAGCTCATGAAAACAGCCAAAAAACGCGAAAGCTGCGAGTTTTGGCTCATATCTTTCCAACATGTATCAGGTGTTAAGGTCGTTGTAAATCTCCCTAGAACCCCTAAACAGTGGGCAATAGCTCATGAAAACGGTCGGGCCATAAAACGCGAGAACTACGAATTTTTAGTCATATATCTCAAACATGTGAGGGTTCTTACGAGGCATGCAAATCGTCCTAGAATCCAAAAACCATGGGCAATGACTCATGAAAATGACCATAAACACGAAAACAACGAGTTTTTGATCATAACTCTCAAACATGTATCGGGACTTAAGGTCGATGTAAATAGCCCTAGAACCCCAAAAATGTGGGAAAGAGCTCATGAAAATGGCCATAAAACGGAAAAACTTTGAGGTTTACTCATATATCTTAAACACGTAACGGGTCTTACAGGCCTTGAAAATCCAACAGGAACCCCAAAACTATGGGAAATAACTCATGAAATTAGCCATAAACACGAAGAAGACAAATTTTTAGGCATAACACTCAAACATGTGTCGGGTCTTAAGGTCGTTGGAAATCGCCTAGGATCCCCAAAACAATGGGCAATAGCTAATGAAAACTATGAGTTTTTGGTCACATCTCTCAAACATATATCGAATCGTAAAGTCGTCGTAAATCGTCTTGTACCCCAAAACAGCGGGCAATAGCTCATGAAAATGGCCATAAAACGCAAGAACTGCGAGTTTTTGGTCATATCTCTCAAAATGTAAGGGTTCTTACGAGGCATGCAAATCCGCCTAGAACCCAAAAACTGTGGTCAATAACTCATGAAAATGACCATAAAACACGAAAAAGACGAGTTTGTGGTCATAACTATCAAACATGTATCGGGTCTTAAGGTTGCTGTAAATCGCCCTAGAACCATAAAACTGTTGGCAATAGCTCATGAAAACAGCCAAAAACGCGAAAACTGCGAGTTTTGGGTCATATCTTTCCAACATGTATCAGGTCTTAAGGTCGTTGTAAATCTCCCTAGAACCCCTAAACAGTGGGCAATAGCTCATGAAAATGGCCGGCCATAATACACGAGAACTACGAGTTTTTAGTCATATATCTCAAACATGTAACGGGTCTTACAGGCCTTTCAAATACAACTTGAACCCAAAAACTGTGGGCAATAACTCATGAAAATGACCATAAACACGAAAACGACGAGTTTTTGGTCATGTCCCTCAAACATGTGTCGGGTCTTAAGGTCGATGTAAATAGCCCTAGAACCCAAAAAATATGGGAAATAGCTCATGAAAATGGCCATAAAACGTGAAATCTATGAGTTTTTTAGTCATATATCTCAAACATGTAACGGGTCTTACAGGCCTTGAAAATCCAACTGGAACCCAAAAACTATGGGCAATAACTCATGAACTTGGCCATAAACACGAAGAACACAAATTTTTAGGCATAACACTCAAACATGTGTCGGGTCTTAAGGTCGTTGGAAATCGCCTAGGATCCCCAAAACTATGGCCAATAGCTCATGAAAACGGACATAAAACGCGAAAACTGTGAGTTTTTGGTCATATCTCTCAAACATATATCGGATCGTAAAGTCGTCGTAAATCGTCCTGAACCCCAAAACAACGGGCAATAACTCATGAAAACGGCCATAAAACGCAAAAACTGCGAGTTTTTGGTCATATCTCTCAAACATGTAAGGGTTCTTACGAGGCATGCAAATCCGCCTAGAACCCAAAAACTGTAGGCAATAACTCATGAAAATGACCATAAAACACGAAAAAGACGAGTTTTTGGTCATAACTCTCAAACATGTATCGGGCCTTAAGGTTGCTGTAAATCGCCCTAGAACCATAAAACTGTTGGCAATAGCTCATGAAAACAGCCAAAAAACGCAAAAGCTGCGAGGTTTGGGTCATATCTTTCCAACATGTATCAGGTATTAAGGTCGTTGTAAATCTCCCTAGAACCCCTAAACAGTGGGAAATAGCTCATGAAAAAGTCCGGCCATAAAACGCGAGAACTAAGAGTCTTTAGTCATATATCTCAAACATGTAAGGGTTCTTACGAGGCATGCAAATCGGCCTAGAACCCAAAAACCATGGGCAATAACTCATGAAAATGACCATAAACACGAAAACAGCGAGTTTTTGGTCATAACTCTCAAACATGTATCGGGTCTTAAGGTCGATGTAAATAGCCCTGGAACCCCAAAAATGTGGGAAAGAGATCATGAAAATGGCCATAAAACGGAAAAACTTTGAGGTTTACTCATATATCTTAAACACGTAATGGGTCTTACAGGCCTTGAAAATCCAACTGGAACCCAAAAACTATGGGCAATAACTCATGAAATTAGCCATAAACACGAAGAAGACAAATTTTTAGGCATAACACTCAAACATGTGTCAGGTCTTAAGGTCGTTGGAAATCGCCTAGGATCCCCCAAACTATGGGCAATAGCTAATGAAAACGGCCATAAAACGCGAAAACTGTGAGTTTTTGGTCACATCTCTCAAACATATATCGAATCGTAAAGTCGTTGTAAATCGTCTTGTACCCCAAAACAGCGGGCAATAACTCATGAAAACGGCCATAAAACGCAAGAACTGCGAGTTTTTGGTCATATCTCTCAAACATGTAAGGGTTCTTACGAGGCATGCAAATCCGCCTAGAACCCAAAAACTATGGGCAATAACTCATGAAAATGACCATAAAACACGAAAAAGACGAGTTTTTGGTCATAACTCTCAAACATGTATCGGGTCTTAAGGTTGCTGTAAATCGCCCTAGAACCATAAACCTGTTGGCAATAGCTCATGAAAACAGCCAAAAACGCGAAAACTGCGAGTTTTGGGTCATATCTTTCTAACATGTATCAGGTCTTAAGGTGGTTGTAAATCTCCCTAGAACCCCTAAACAGTGGGCAATAGCTCGTGAAAACGGCCGACCATAAAACACGAGAACTACGAATTTTTAGTCATATATCTCAAACATGTAACGGGTCTTATAGGCCTTTCAAATACAACTTGAACCAAAAAACTGTGGGCAATAACTCATGAAAATGACCATAAACACGAAAACGACGAGTTTTTGGTTATGACCCTCAAACATGTATCGGGTCTTAAGGTCGATGTAAATAGCCCTAGAACCCCCAAAATGTGGGAAATAGCTCATGAAAATGGCCATAAAACGTGAAATCTATGAGTTTTTTAGTCCTATATCTCAAACACGTAACGGGTCTTACATGCCTTGAAAATCCTACTGGAACCCAAAAACTATGGGAATTAACTAATGAAATGGGACATAAACACGAAGAACACAAATTTTTAGGCATAACACTCAAATATGTGTCGGGTCTTAAGGTCGTTCGAAATCGCCTAGGATCCCCAAAACTATGGCAAATAGCTCATCAAAACGGCCATAAAACGCAAAAACTGTGAGTTTTTGGTCATATCTCTCAAACATATATTGGATCGTAAAGTCGTCGTAAATCGTCCTGAACCCCAAAACAGCGGGCAATAACTCATGAAAACGGCCATAAAATGTAAAAACTGTGAGTTTTTGGTCATATCTCTCAAACATGTAAGGGTTCTTACGAGGCATGCAAATCCGCCTAGAACCCAAAAATTGTGGGCAACTCATGAAAATGACCATAAAACACGAAAAGAGGAGTTTTTGGTCATAACTCTCAAACATGTATCGGGTATTAAGGTTGCTGTAAATTGCCCTAGAACCATAAAACTGTTGGCAATAGCTCATGAAAACAGCCAAAAACGCGAAAACTGCGAGTTTTGGGTCATATCTTTCCAACATGTATCAGTTCTTAAGGTCGTTGTAAATCTCCCTAGAACCCCTAAACAGTGGGCAATAGCTCATGAAAACGGCCGGCCATAAAACACGAGAACTACGAGTTTTTAGTCATATATCTCAAACATGTAAGGGTTCTTACGAGGCATGCAAATCGGCCTAGAACCCAAAAACCATGGGCAATGACTCATGAAAATGACCATAAACACGAAAACGACGAGTTTTTGATCATAACTCTCAAACATGTATCGGGACTTAAGGTCGATGTAAATAGCCCTAGAACCCCAAAAATGTGGGAAAGAGCTCATGAAAATGGCCATAAAACGGAAAAACTTTGAGGTTTACTCATATATCTTAAACACGTAACGGGTCTTACAGGCCTTGAAAATCCAACTGGAACCCCAAAACTATGGGAAATAACTCATGAAATTAGCCATAAACACGAAGAAGACAAATTTTTAGGCATAACACTCAAACATGTGTCGGGTCTTAAGGTCGTTGGAAATCGCCTAGGATCCCCAAAACAATGGGCAATAGCTAATGAAAACGGCCATAAAACGCGAAAACTGTGAGTTTTTGGTCACATCTCTCAAATATATATCGAATCGTAAAGTCGTCGTAAATCGTCTTGTACCCCAAAACAGCGGGCAATAGCTCATGAAAACGGCCATAAAACGCAAGAATTGCGAGTTTTTGGTCATATCTCTCAAACATGAAGGGTTCTTACGAGGCATGCAAATCCGCCTAGAACCCAAAAACTGTGGGCAATAACTCATGAAAATGACCATAAAACACGAAAACGACGAGTTTGTGGTCATAACTCTCAAACATGTATCCGGTCTTAAGGTTGCTGTAAATCGCCCTAGAACCATAAAACTGTTGGCAATAGCTCAGGAAAACAGCCAAAAACGCGAAAACTGCGAGTTTTGGGTCATATCTTTCCAACATGTATCTGGTCTTAAGGTCGTTGTAAATCTCCCTAGAACCCCTAAACAGTGGGCAATAGCTCATGAAAATGGCCGGCTATAATACACGAGAACTACGAGTTTTTAGTCATATATCTCAAACATGTAACGGGTCTTACAGGCCTTTCAAATACAACTTGAACCCAAAAACTGTGGTCAATAACTCATGAAAATGACCATAAACACGAAAACGACGAGTTTTCGGTCATGACCCTCAAACTTGTATCGGGTCTTAAGGTCGATGTAAATAGCCCTGGAACCCCAAAAATGTGGGAAATAGCTCATGCAAATGGCCAGAAAACATGAAATGTATGAGTTTTTTAGTCATATATCTCAAACATGTAACGGGTCTTACAGGCCTTGAAAATCCAACTGGAACCCAAAAACTATGGGCAATAACTCATGAAATTGGCCATAAACACGAAGAACACAAATTTTTAGGCATAACACTCAAACATGTGTCGGGTCTTAAGGTCGTTGGAAATCGCCTAGGATCCCCAAAACTATGGCCAATAGCTCATGAAAACGGACATAAAACGCGAAAACTTTGATTTTTTGGTCATATCTCTCAAACATATATCGGATCGTAAAGTCGTCGTAAATCGTCCTGAACCCCAAAACAACGAGCAATAACTCATGAAAACGGCCATAAAACGCAAAAACTGCGAGTTTTTGGTCATATCTCTCAAACATGTAAGGGTTCTTACGAGGCATGCAAATCCGCCTAGAACCCAAAAACTGTGGGCAATAACTCATGAAAATGACCATAAAACACGAAAAAGACGAGTTTTTGGTCATAATTCTCAAACATGTATCGGGCCTTAAGGTTGCTGTAAATCGCCCTAGAACCATAAAACTGTTGGCAATAGCTCATGAAAACAGCCAAAAAAATGCAAAAGCTGCGAGTTTTGGGTCATATCTTTCCAACATGTATCAGGTGTTAAGGTCGTTGTAAATCTCCCTAGAACCCCTAAACAGTGGGAAATAGCTCATGAAAAAGTCCGGCCATAAAACGCGAGAACTACAAGTCTTTAGTCATATATCTCAAACATGTAAGGGTTCTTACGAGGCATGCAAATTGGCCTAGAACCCAAAAACCATGGGCAATAACTCATGAAAATGACCATAAACACGAAAACGGCGAGTTTTTGGTCATAACTCTCAAACATGTATCGGGTCTTAAGGTCGATGTAAATAGCCCTAGAACCCCAAAAATGTGGGAAAGAGATCATGAAAATGGCCATAAAACGGAAAAACTTTGAGGTTTACTCATATATCTTAAACACGTAACGGGTCTTACAGGCCTTGAAAATCCAACTGGAACCCAAAAACTATGGGCAATAACTCATGAAATTAGCCATAAACACGAAGAAGACAAATTTTTAGGCATAACACTCAAACATGTGTCAGGTCTTAAGGTCGTTGGAAATCGCCTAGGATCCCCCAAACAATGGGCAATAGCTAATGAAAACGGCCATAAAACGCGAAAACTGTGAGTTTTTGGTCACATCTCTCAAACATATCGAATCGTAAAGTTGTCGTAAATCGTCTTGTACCCCAAAACAGCGGGCAATAGCTCATGAAAACGACCATAAAATGCAAGAACTGCGAGTTTTTGGTCATATCTCTCAAACATGTAAGGGTTCTTACGAGGCATGCAAATCCGCCTAGAACCCAAAAACTGTGGGCAATAACTCATGAAAATGACCATAAAACACGAAAAAGACGAGTTTTTGTTCATAACTCTCAAACATGTATCGGGTCTTAAGGTTGCTGTAAATCGCCCTAGAACCATAAAACTGTTGGCAATAGCTCATGAAAACAGCCAAAAAACGCGAAAACTGCGAGTTTTGGGTCATATCTTTCCAACATGTATGAGGTCTTAAGGTGGTTGTAAATCTCCCTAGAACCCCTAAACAGTGGGCAATAGCTCATGAAAACGGCCGGCCATAAAACTCGAGAACTACGAGTTTTTAGTCATATATCTGAAACATTTAACGGGTCTTACAGGCCTTTCAAATACAACTTGAACCCAAAAACTGTGGGCAATAACTCATGAAAATGACCATAAACACGAAAACGACGAGTTTTTGGTCATGACCCTCAAACATGTATCGGGTCTTAAGGTCTATGTAAATAGCCCTAGAACCCCAAAAATGTGGGAAATAGCTCATGAAAATGGCCATAAAACGTGAAATCTATGAGTTTTTTAGTCCTATATCTCAAACACGTAACGGGTCTTACATGCCTTGAAAATCCTACTGGAACCCAAAAACTATGGGAATTAACTAATGAAATTGGCCATAAACACGAAGAACACAAATTTTTAGGCATAACACTCAAACATGTGTCGGGTCTTAAGGTCGTTGGAAATCGCCTAGGATCCCCAAAACTATGGCAAATAGCTCATGAAAACGGCCATAAAACGCAAAAACTGTGAGTTTTTGGTCATATCTCTCAAACATATATCGGATCGTAAAGTCGTCGTAAATCGTCCTGAACCCCAAAACAGCAGGCAATAACTCATGAAAACGGCCATAAAACGCAAAAACTGTGAGTTTTTGGTCATATCTCTCAAACATGTAAGGGTTCTTACGAGGAATGCAAATCCGCCTAGAACCCAAAAATTGTGGGCAATAACTCATGAAAATGACCATAAAACACGAAAATAGGAGTTTTTGGTCATAACTCTCAAACATGTATCGGGTATTAAGGTTGCTGTAAATCGCCCTAGAACCATAAAACTGTTGGCAATAGCTCATGAAAACAGCCAAAAAACGCGAAAGCTGCGAGTTTTGGGTCATATCTTTCCAACATGTATCAGGTGTTAAGGTCGTTGTAAATCTCCCTAGAACCCCTAAACAGTGGGAAATAGCTCATGAAAAAGTCCGGCCATAAAACACGAGAACTACGAGTTTTTAGTCATATATCTCAAACATGTAACGGGTCTTACAGGCCTTTCAAATACAACTTGAACCCAAAAACTGTGGGCAATAACTCATAAAAATGACCATAAACACGAAAACGACGAGTTTTTGGTCATGACCCTCAAACATGTATCGGGTCTTAAGGTCGATGTAAAAAGCCCTAGAACCCCAAAAATGTGGGAAATAGCTCATGAAAATGGCCATAAAACGTGAAATCTATGAGTTTTTTAGTCCTATATCTCAAACACGTAACGGGTCTTACATGCCTTGAAAATCCTACTGGAACCCAAAAACTATGGGAATTAACTAATGAAATTGGCCATAAACACGAAGAACACAAATTTTTAGGCATAACACTCAAACATGTGTCGGGTCTTAAGGTCGTTGGAAATCGCCTAGGATCCCCAAAACTATGGCAAATAGCTCATGAAAACGGCCATAAAACGCAAAAACTGTGAGTTTTTGGTCATATCTCTCAAACATATATCGGATCATAAAGTCGTCGTAAATCGTCCTGAACCCCAAAACAGCGGGCAATAACTCATGAAAACGGCCATAAAACGCAAGAACTGCGAGTTTTTGGTCATATCCCTCAAACATGTAAGGGTTCTTACGAGGCATGCAAATCCTCCTAGAACCCAAAAACTGTGGGCAATAACTCATGAAAATGACCATAAAACACGAAAAAGACGAGTTTTTGGTCATAACTCTCAAACATGTATCGGGTCTTAAGGTTGCTGTAAATCGCCCTAGAACCATAAACCTGTTGGCAATAGCTCATGAAAACAGCGAAAAACGCGAAAACTGCGAGTTTTGGGTCATATCTTTCCAACATGTATCAGGTCTTAAGGTCGTTGTAAATCTCCCTAGAACCCCTAAACAGTGGGCAATAGCTCATGAAAATGGCCGGCCATAAAACACGAGAACTACGAGTTTTTAGTCATATATCTCAAACATGTAACGGGTCTTACAGGCCTTTCAAATACAACTTGAACCAAAAAACTGTGGGCAATAACTCATGAAAATGACCATAAACACGAAAACGACGAGTTTTTGGTCATGACCCTCAAACATGTATCGGGTCTTAAGGTCGATGTAAATAGCCCTAGAACCCCAAAAATGTGGGAAATAGCTCATGAAAATGGCCATAAAACGTGAAATCTATGAGTTTTTTAGTCCTATATCTCAAACACGTAACGGGTCTTACATGCCTTGAAAATCCTACTGGAATGCAAAAACTATGGGAATTAACTAATGAAATTGGCCATAAACACGAAGAACACAAATTTTTAGGCATAACACTCAAACATGTGTCGGGTCTTAAGGTCGTTCGAAATCGCCTAGGATCCCCAAAACTATGGCAAATAGCTCATGAAAACGGCCATAAAACGCAAAAACTGTGAGTTTTTGGTCATATCTCTCAAACATATATCGGATCGTAAAGTCATTGTAAATCGTCCTGAACCCCAAAACAGCGGGCAAATAGCGCATGAAAACAGCCATAAAACGCAAAAACTGTGAGTTTTTGGTCATATCTCTCAAACATGTAAGGGTTCTTACGAGGCATGCAAATCCGCCTAGAACCCAAAAATTGTGGGCAATAACTCATGAAAATGACCATAAAACAGGAAAAGAGGAGTTTTTGGTCATAACTCTCAAACATGTATCGGGTATTAAGGTTGCTGTAAATTGCCCTAGAACCATAAAACAGTTGGCAATAGCTCATGAAAACAGCCAAAAAACGCGAAAGCTGCGAGTTTTGGCTCATATCTTTCCAACATGTATAAGGTGTTAAGGTCGTTGTAAATCTCCCTAGAACCCCTAAACAGTGGGCAATAGCTCATGAAAACGGTCAGGCCATAAAACGCGAGAACTACGAGTTTTTAGTCATATATCTCAAACATGTAAGGGTTCTTACGAGGCATGCAAATCGGCCTAGAACCCCAAAACCAAGGGCAATGACTCATGAAAATGACCATAAACACGAAAACGACGAGTTTTTGATCATAACTCTCAAACATGTATCGGGACTTAAGGTCGATGTAAATAGCCCTAGAACCCCAAAAATGTGGGAAAGAGCTCATGAAAATGGCCATAAAACGGAAAAACTTTGAGGTTTACTCATATATCTTAAACACGTAACGGGTCTTACAGGCCTTGAAAATCCAACTGGAACCCCAAAACTATGGGAAATAACTCATGAAATTAGCCATAAACACGAAGAAGACAAATTTTTAGGCATAACACTCAAACATGTGTCGGGTCTTAAGGTCGTTGGAAATCGCCTAGGATCCCAAAACTATGGGCAATAGCTAATGAAAACGGCCATAAAACGCGAAAACTGTGAGTTTTTGGTCACATCTCTCAAACATATATCGAATCATAAAGTCGTCGTAAATCGTCTTGTACCCCAAAACAGCGGGCAATAGCTCATGAAAACGGCCATAAAACGCAAGAACTGCGAGTTTTTGGTCATATCTCTCAAACATGTAAGGGTTCTTACGAGGCATGCAAATCCGCCTAGAACCCAAAAACTGTGGGCAATAACTCATGAAAATGACCATAAAACACGAAAAAGACGAGTTTGTGGTCATAACTCTCAAACATGTATCCGGTCTTAAGGTTGCTGTAAATCGCCCTAGAACCATAAAACTGTTGGCAATAGCTCATGAAAACAGCCAAAAACGCGAAAACTGCGAGTTTTGTGTCATATCTTTCCAACATGTATCAGGTCTTAAGGTCGTTGTAAATCTCCCTAGAACCCCTAAACAGTGGGCAATAGCTCATGAAAATGGCCGGCCATAATACACGAGAAGTACGAGTTTTTAGTCATATATCTCAAACATGTAACGGGTCTTACAGGCCTTTCAAATACAATTTGAACCCAAAAACTGTGGTCAATAACTCATGAAAATGACCATAAACACGAAAACGACGAGTTTTCGGTCATGACCCTCAAACATGTATCGGGTCTTAAGGTCGATGTAAATAGCCCTGGAACCCCAAAAATGTGGGAAATAGCTCATGAAAATGGCCATAAAACGTGAAATGTATGAGGTTTTTAGTCATATATCTCAAACATGTAACGGGTCTTACAGGCCTTGAAAATCCAACTGGAACCCAAAAACTATGGGCAATAACTCATGAAATTGGCCATAAACACGAAGAACACAAATTTTTAGGCATAACACTCAAACATGTGTCGGGTCTTAAGGTCGTTGGAAATCGCCTAGGATCCCCAAAACTATGGCCAATAGCTCATGAAAACGGACATAAAACGCGAAAACTTTGATTTTTTGGTCATATCTCTCAAACATATATCGGATCGTAAAGTCGTCGTAAATCGTCCTGAACCCCAAAACAACGAGCAATAACTCATGAAAACGGCCATAAAACGCAAAAACTGCGAGTTTTTGGTCATATCTCTCAAACATGTAAGGGTTCTTATGAGGCATGCAAATCCGCCTAGAACCCAAAAACTGTGGGCAATAACTCATGAAAATGACCGTAAAACACGAAAAAGACGAGTTTTTGGTCATAATTCTCAAACATGTATCGGGCTTAAGGTTGCTGTAAATCGCCCTAGAACCATAAAACTGTTGGCAATAGCTCATGAAAACAGCCAAAAAATGCAAAGCTGCGAGTTTTGGGTCATATCTTTCCAACATGTATCAGGTGTTAAGGTCGTTGTAAATCTCCCTAGAACCCCTAAACAGTGGGAAATAGCTCATGAAAAAGTCCGGCCATAAAACGCGAGAACTACGAGTCTTTAGTCATATATCTCAAACATGTAAGGGTTCTTACGAGGCATGCAAATTGGCCTAGAACCCAAAACCATGGGCAATAACTCATGAAAATGACCATAAACACGAAAACGGCGAGTTTTTGGTCATAACTCTCAAACATGTATCGGGTCTTAAGGTCGATGTAAATAGCCCTAGAACCCCAAAAATGTGGGAAAGAGATCATGAAAATGGCCATAAAACGGAAAAACTTTGAGGTTTACTCATATATCTTAAACACGTAACGGGTCTTACAGGCCTTGAAAATCCAACTGGAACCCAAAAACTATGGGCAATAACTCATGAAATTAGCCATAAACACGAAGAAGACAAATTTTTAGGTATAACACTCAAACATGTGTCAGGTCTTAAGGTCGTTGGAAATCGCCTAGGATCCCCCAAACAATGGGCAATAGCTAATGAAAACGGCCATAAAACGCGAAAACTGTGAGTTTTTGGTCACATCTCTCAAACATATCGAATCGTAAAGTTGTCGTAAATCGTCTTGTACCCCAAAACAGCGGGCAATAGCTCATGAAAACGGCCATAAAACGCAAGAACTGCGAGTTTTTGGTCATATCTCTCAAACATGTAAGGGTTCTTACGAGGCATGCAAATCCGCCTAGAACCCAAAAACTGTGGGCAATAACTCATGAAAATGACCATAAAACACGAAAAAGACGAGTTTTTGTTCATAACTCTCAAACATGTATCGGGTCTTAAGGTTGCTGTAAATCGCCCTAGAACCATAAAACTGTTGGCAATAGCTCATGAAAACAGCCAAAAAACGCGAAAACTGCGAGTTTTGGGTCATATCTTTCCAACATGTATGAGGTCTTAAGGTGGTTGTAAATCTCCCTAGAACCCCAAAACAGTGGGCAATAGCTCATGAAAACGGCCGGCCATAAACTCGAGAACTACGAGTTTTTAGTCATATATCTGAAACATTTAACGGGTCTTACAGGCCTTTCAAATACAACTTGAACCCAAAAACTGTGGGCAATAACTCATGAAAATGACCATAAACACGAAAACGACGAGTTTTTGGTCATGACCCTCAAACATGTATCGGGTCTTAAGGTCGATGTAAATAGCCCTAGAACCCCAAAATGTGGGAAATAGCTCATGAAAATGGCCATAAAACGTGAAATCTATGAGTTTTTTAGTCCTATATCTCAAACACGTAACGGGTCTTACATGCCTTGAAAATCCTACTGGAACCCAAAAACTATGGGAATTAACTAATGAAATTGGCCATAAACACGAAGAACACAAATTTTTAGGCATAACACTCAAACATGTGTCGGGTCTTAAGGTCGTTGGAAATCGCCTAGGATCCCCAAAACTATGGCAAATAGCTCATGAAAACGGCCATAAAACGCAAAAAACTGTGAGTTTTTGGTCATATCTCTCAAACATATATCGGATCGTAAAGTCGTCGTAAATCGTCCTGAACCCCAAAACAGCAGGCAATAACTCATGAAAACGGCCATAAAACGCAAAAACTGTGAGTTTTGGTCATATCTCTCAAACATGTAAGGGTTCTTACGAGGATGCAAATCCGCCTAGAACCCAAAAATTGTGGGCAATAACTCATGAAAATGACCATAAAACACGAAAATAGGAGTTTTTGGTCATAACTCTCAAACATGTATCGGGTATTAAGGTTGCTGTAAATCGCCTAGCCTAGAACCATAAAACTGTTGGCAATAGCTCATGAAAACAGCCAAAAAACGCGAAAGCTGCGAGTTTTGGGTCATATCTTTCCAACATGTATCAGGTGTTAAGGTCGTTGTAAATCTCCCTAGAACCCCTAAACAGTGGGAAATAGCTCATGAAAAAGTCCGGCCATAAAACACGAGAACTACGAGTTTTTAGTCATATATCTCAAACATGTAACGGGTCTTACAGGCCTTTCAAATACAACTTGAACCCAAAAACTGTGGGCAATAACTCATAAAATGACCATAAACACGAAAACGACGAGTTTTTGGTCATGACCCTCAAACATGTATCGGTCTTAAGGTCGATGTAAAAAGCCCTAGAACCCCAAAAATGTGGGAAATAGCTCATGAAAATGGCCATAAAACGTGAAATCTATGAGTTTTTTAGTCCTATATCTCAAACACGTAACGGGTCTTACATGCCTTGAAAATCCTACTGGAACCCAAAAACTATGGGAATTAACTAATGAAATTGGCCATAAACACGAAGAACACAAATTTTTAGGCATAACACTCAAACATGTGTCGGGTCTTAAGGTCGTTGGAAATCGCCTAGGATCCCCAAAACTATGGCAAATAGCTCATGAAAACGGCCATAAAACGCAAAAACTGTGAGTTTTTGGTCATATCTCAAACATATATCGGATCGTAAAGTCGTCGTAAATCGTCCTGAACCCCAAAACAGCGGGCAATAACTCATGAAAACGGCCATAAAACGCAAGAACTGCGAGTTTTTGGTCATATCTCTCAAACATGTAAGGGTTCTTACGAGGCATGCAAATCCTAGAACCCAAAACTGTGGGCAATAACTCATGAAAATGACCATAAAACACGAAAAAGACGAGTTTTTGGTCATAACTCTCAAACATGTATCGGGTCTTAAGGTTGCTGTAAATCGCCCTAGAACCATAAAACTGTTGGCAATAGCTCATGAAAACAGCAAAAAACGCGGAAACTGCGAGTTTGGGTCATATCTTTCCAACATGTATCAGGTCTTAAGGTCGTTGTAAATCTCCCTAGAACCCCTAAACAGTGGGCAATAGCTCATGAAAACGGCCGGCCATAAAACACGAGAACTACGAGTTTTTAGTCATATATCTCAAACATGTAACGGGTCTTACAGGCCTTTCAAATACAACTTGAACCAAAAAACTGTGGGCAATAACTCATGAAAATGACCATAAACACGAAAACGACGAGTTTTTGGTCATGACCCTCAAACATGTATCGGGTCTTAAGGTCGATGTAAATACCTAGAACCCCAAAAATGTGGGAATAGTCATGAAAATGGCCATAAAACGTGAAATCTGATTTTTTAGTCCATATCTCAAACACGTAAGGGTCTTACATGCCTTGAAAATCCTACTGGAACCCAAAAACTATGGGAATAACTAATGAAATTGGCCATAAACACGAAGAAACAAATTTTTAGGCATAACACTCAAACATGTGTCGGGTCTTAAGGTCGTTCGAAATCGCCTAGGATCCCAAAACTATGGCAATAGCTCATGAAAACGGCCATAAAACGCAAAAACTGTGAGTTTTTGGTCATATCTCTCAAACATATATCGGATCGTAAAGTCGTCGTAAATCGTCCTGACCCCAAAACAGCGGGCAAATAGCTCATGAAAACAGCCATAAAACGCAAAAACTGTGAGTTTTTGGTCAATCTCTCAAACATGTAAGGGTCTTACGAGGCATGCAAATCGCCTAGAACCCAAAATTGGGCAATAACTCATGAAAATGACCATAAAACAGAAAAAGAGAGTTTTTGGTCATAACTCTCAAACATGTATCGGGTATTAAGGTTGCTGTAAATTGCCCTAGAACCATAAAACTGTTGGCAATAGCTCATGAAAACAGCCAAAAAACGCGAAAGCTGCGAGTTTTGGCTCATATCTTTCCAACATGTATCAGGTGTTAAGGTCGTTGTAAATCTCCCTAGAACCCCTAAACAGTGGCAATAGCTCATGAAAACGGTCGGCCATAAAACGCGAGAACTACGAGTTTTTAGTCATATATCTCAAACATGTAAGGTTCTTACGAGGCATGCAAATCGGCCTAGAACCCAAAACCATGGGCAATAACTCATGAAAATGACCATAAACACGAAAACGACGAGTTTTTGGTCATAACTCTCAAACATGTATCGGGACTTAAGGTCGATGTAAATAGCCCTAGAACCCCAAAAATGGGGAAAGAGCTCATGAAAATGGCCATAAAACGGAAAACTTGAGGTTTACTCATAATCTTAAAACACGTAACGGGTTCTTACAGGCCTTGAAAATCCAACTGGAACCCCAAAACTATGGGAAATAACTCATGAAATTAGCCATAAACACGAAGAAGACAATTTTTAGGCATAACACTCAAATGTGTCGGGTCTTAAGGTCGTTGGAAATCGCCTAGGATCCCCAAAACTATGGCAATAGCATGAAAACGGCCATAAAACGCGAAAACTGTGAGTTTTTGTCACATCTCTCAAACATATATCGGATCGTAAAGTCGTCGTAAATCGTCTTGTACCCCAAAACAGCGGGCAATAGCTCATGAAAACGGCCATAAAACGCAAGAACTGCGAGTTTTTGGTCATATCTCTCAAACATGTAAGGGTTCTTACGAGGCATGCAAATCCGCCTAGAACCAAAAACTGTGGGCAATAACTCATGAAAATGACCATAAAACACGAAAAAGACGAGTTTTTGGTCATAACTCTCAAACATGTATCGGTCTTAAGGTTGCTGTAAATCGCCCTAGAACCATAAAACTGTTGGCAATAGCTCATGAAAACAGCCAAAAACGCGAAAACTGCGAGTTTTGGGTCATATCTTTCCAACATGTATCAGGTCTTAAGGTCGTTGTAAATCTCCTAGAAACCCTAAACAGTGGGCAATAGCTCATGAAAACGGCCGGCCATAAAACACGAGAACTACGAGTTTTTAGTCATATATCTCAAACATGTAACGGGTCTTACAGGCCTTTCAAATACAACTTGAACCCAAAAACTGTGGCAATAACTCATGAAAATGACCATAAACACGAAAACGACGAGTTTTTGGTCATGACCCTCAAACATGTATCGGGTCTTAAGGTCGATGTAAATAGCCCTAGAACCCCAAAAATGTGGGAAATAGCTCATGAAAATGGCCATAAAACGTGAAATCTATGAGTTTTTTAGTCATATATCTCAAACATGTAACGGTCTTACAGGCTTTGAAAATCCAACTGGAACCCAAAAACTATGGGCAATAACTCATGAAATTGGCCATAAACACGAAGAACACAAATTTTTAGGCATAACACTCAAACATGTGTCGGGTCTTAAGGTCGTTGGAAATCGCCTAGGATCCCCCAAACTATGGCCAATAGCTCATGAAAACGACATAAAACGCGAAAACTGTGATTTTTTGGTCATATCTCTCAAACATATATCGGATCGTAAAGTCGTCGTAAATCGTCCTGAACCCCAAAACAACGGGCAATAACTCATGAAAACGGCCATAAACGCAAAAACTGCGAGTTTTTGGTCATATCTCTCAAACATGTAAGGGTTCTTACGAGCATGCAAATCCGCCTAGAACCCAAAAACTGTGGGCAATAACTCATGAAAATGACCATAAAACACGAAAAAGACGAGTTTTTGGTCATAACTCTCAAACATGTATCGGGTCTTAAGGTTGCTGTAAATCGCCCTAGAACCATAAAACTGTTGGCAATAGCTCATGAAAACAGCCAAAAAACGCAAAAAGCTGCGAGTTTTGGGTCATATCTTTCCAACATGTATCAGGTGTTAAGGTCGTTGTAAATCTCCCTAGAACCCCTAAACAGTGGGCAATAGCTCATGAAAAGTCCGGCCATAAACGCGAGAACTACGAGTTTTTAGTCATATATCTCAAACATGTAAGGGTTCTTACGAGGCATGCAAATCGGCCTAGAACCCAAAACCTATGGGCAATAACTCATGAAAATGACCATAAACACGAAAACGACGAGTTTTTGGTCATAACTCTCAAACATGTATCGGGTCTTAAGGTCGATGTGTAAATAGCCCTAGAACCCCAAAAATGTGGAAAGAGCTCATGAAAATGGCCATAAAACGGAAAAACTTTGAGTTTACTCATATATCTTAAACACGTAACGGGTCTTACAGGCCTTGAAAATCCAACTGGAACCCAAAAACTATGGGCAATAACTCATGAAATTAGCCATAAACACGAAGAACACAAATTTTTAGGCAAACACTCAAACATGTGTCGGGTCTTAAGGTCGTTGGAAATCGCCTAGGATCCCCAAACTATGGCAATAGCTCATGAAAACGGCCATAAAACGCGAAAACTGTGTGAGTTTTTGGTCATATCTCTCAAACATATATCGGATCGTAAAGTCGTCGTAAATCGTCCTGAACCCCAAAACAGCGGGCAATAACTCATGAAAACGGCCATAAAACGCAAAACTGCGAGTTTTTGGTCATATCTCTCAAACATGTAAGGGTCTTACGAGGCATGCAAATCCGCCTAGAACCCAAAACTGTGGGCAATAACTCATGAAAATGACCATAAAACACGAAAAAGACGAGTTTTTGGTCATAACTCTCAAACATGTATCGGGTCTTAAGGTTGCTGTAAATCGCCCTAGAACCATAAAACTGTTGGCAATAGCTCACTGAAAACAGCCAAAAAACGCGAAGCTGCGAGTTTTGGGTCATATCTTTCCAACATGTATCAGGTCTTAAGGTCGTTGTAAATCTCCCTAGAACCCCTAAACAATGGGCAATAGCTCATGAAAACGGCCGGCCATAAAAACGAGAATACGAGTTTTTAGTCATATATCTCAAACATGTAACGGGTCTTACAGGCCTTTCAAATACAACTTGAACCCAAAAACTGTGGGCAATAACTCATGAAAATGACCATAAACACGAAAACGACGAGTTTTTGGTCATGACCCTCAAACATGTATCGGGTCTTTAAGGTCGATGTAAATAGCCCTAGAACCCCAAAAATGTGGGAAATAGCTCATGAAAATGGCCATAAAACG